>OY288268.1:83663187-86063187 GCA_958450335.1 Hibiscus tridactylites | reverse complement strand
GGGAGCAATTCATTCTTTGCAAATCAAGGGGCAGCATCTCATCCCAATCACATTTTGCCTTGATAAAGAGGAAGTATTATTAGTCGATCCCCAAAAGAATTCTTTTCGTTGCTCGGCGAAGTCATTTTATTAATGAGATCAAACCACTTATAAATGGATGATTAAACTCTGGATTATGTTTAAAACAAAATCGATTCAAATTGAAAATTGAAAATTTTTTTTTAATTCAAATCGACGCAAAAAAATTCGATTTGACTAAAAAAATTTCAAATAAAGTTTGAACTATAAAATGAAAGTTTGTATAACTCAAAATTTCAAATATATCTCCGCATATAACCAAAGAAATTAATCGTCCAAGAGACAAAGGAAACATTGCATCTTTTAAATACTAATTAACATAGCCAAATTGAATCTTGTTCTAAGAATACTGTTAAACAAACTTGCAAATAAAATCAAATTCTTTAAGTCTTAACATCAATTCTGAAAATATATTTTTGTACAAGTTAAGATTGAATGTATATACATGAATGAAATAGAGTTGTACTTGTAATATTATTAGGAGTAAGCGTTGAAGTAGGATATCTTTCATATATATATATATATATATATATGTTTCAAATCACGCCTTGGGTGCCACGCCCACTACACTTGTTTATCTTCCTATTTCCTTTGCTTCTCAGTTAGCAATTCGGAATTAAAAGTTATTAGAATGGGCGGCGGTGGAGGTATATCTTCTGGTTCCGGGAAACACTATGATGCAAACTTTACTTCAAAGGTCTTTTTCGCCTGTCTTGTTGCGGCCTCGGGTGGTTTAATCTTTGGTTATGATCTGGGTATTTCAGGTAAAAGGATTTTCTTTTTCTTTCATCGTTATCATTGAAGATTGTTTGGAATATTAATGGCAACAAATTCTGCAGGTGGAGTTACATCCATGGATCCTTTCCTAGAAAAATTCTTCCCCAAAGTTTATAGGAAAGAAGTTTCTGTCCAACCTTCAGACGATCAGTATTGTAAGTTTGACAGCCAAATACTAACGTTGTTTACATCTTCGTTATATTTGGCTGCTCTTCTGTCGTCCATGGCAGCATCTTGGATAACTCGAGTGTTTGGGAGGAAAAAGACGATGATGTTCGGAGGTTTACTTTTCGCCATTGGTGCCATTGGCAACGGCTTTGCTATGAACGTGCCCATGCTTATTGTTGGCCGGTTGTTGCTCGGCTTTGGCATTGGATTTGCCAATCAGGTACTTATCACGATAGGTTTTTCCAGTTTCCACTCATTTGATATATGTTTTTGTTTAATCTGTTTTTATTGAATTTTATTTGCAGTCTGTTCCGATCTACTTATCCGAGATAGCCCCCTTCAAATACCGGGGAGGTTTGAATATTATGTTTCAACTGTCAATCACCATTGGCATACTAGGTGCCAACTTGGTGAACTACTTTACTGCCAAGATCCAAGGCGGCTGGGGTTGGCGAATAAGCTTGGGTGCAGCCGTTGTCCCCGGTTTGATTTTTTCTTTTGGTTGCTTTTTCCTCTCCGACTCGCCCAACTCGTTGCTCGAACGCAACAAATTCGAAGAGGCCAAAGATACGCTGAGAAAGATCCGCGGCATCGAAAATGTCGACCAAGAGTTCAAGGATTTGGTAAAGGCCAGTGAGGCAGCCAAGTTGGTTCAAAACCGTTGGAGAGACATTGTAAGCAGGAAGTACAGGCCTCAGCTCACCTTCGCTGTCTTGATTCCCTTGTTCCAACAATTAACCGGCATGAACGTGTTCGTGTTCTATGCTCCTGTCTTGTTCAAGAGCATGGGATTCGGCAACAACGCTTCCCTTATGTCGGCACTGATCACCAGCATTGTTAATTTCGTTGCAACAATCATTTCTATGGCCGTCGTCGACAAGTACGGGAGGAGGACTCTGTTCCTCGTCGGTGGCCTTCAAATGTTTATTTGTCAGGTACTCAATTCACCAACAACAAGCATTTTGATTCAGTTTAGTCCATTCATAACTCGTTTCTTCTTTTTCTTAATCAGCTTGTGATGACTGTTTCAATTGCTTCCAAATTCGGCACGAGTGGGAATCCGGGCCAACTTCCATTCTTGTTCTCGTTCATCGTTGTGGGAGCAATGTGTGTTTACATCGCCGGTTTCGCATATTCATGGGGTCCTTTGGGTTGGCTGGTTCCGAGTGAGATATTCCCGCTTGAAATCCGTCCCGCGGCTCAAAGTATAACTGTGGGAGTGAACATGATCTCCACATTCGGCATTGCTCAAGTGTTTACGTTTATGCTTTGCCACATGAAGTTCGGGCTATTCATCTTCTTTGCATGCTGTGTGGTGGGTATGAGCATTTTCATCTACAAATTAATGCCGGAAACAAAGGGAGTCCCCATTGAAGAAATGACCATTGTTTGGAAGAATCATCCTTTTTGGACCAACTATGTTGTCCTTGACAAACCTTTACCCAGCCTTGAAATGGCTGTAAAGGTTTAATTTGTTTTTTTTAGAATACTTAGGTTATTGGTCAGACAGTGGTAGTTATTTTTTTCCCCAATTAAGTGTTTTCTTTAATTTTATTTATTACATTTATGTTATCTAAAAGTTAATAAAAACACAATTAAAATTTGCAAAAAGCACAATTCAATTGTTTTTTTTAATATATATAATTTGTTGTACTATCAATTAATAATTGAATATAATAATTATATTTAATATGATATGTTTTTTTAAATTATTTGACGATATTTTATTAGGATTATTATCCCATAAATAGGCGATGTAAACTTTTTTGTTTTCACAAGCTCCTTAATTTTAAAGTTTAGGGTTTTAGTTTAGTTGTTTTAGTGTATGAGTTTAGATCTAAGGGTTTATGGTTAGAATTTAGTGTTTAGGGCTAGAATTTAGATTCTAAGGTTAGGGTTTAGTTTTTAGGACACTATGGTTAGGGATTTAGGTTTTAACCTATAAACCTTAAATTCTATCAACAACCCCTAAATTCAAAACTACCACAGTTACACCCCTATTCCCTAAACCCTAAAACTAATGTGTTTGTGTAAAAAAAAGTTTCCACAAACGCTTGTGCATGGAATAATTACCTTTTTTTATATCAATACACTGGTGACGAAAACTTTTAGTTTCCACGAGCGCATTTGTTTAGGGTTTAAATATTCAGTTTAGGGTTAAGCGTTTAGGTTTATGGTTTTATAATTTAGCAGTAATTGTTAGAATTTAGGGGTTATGATTTAGATATTATGGTTAAACTTGTAGTGTAATATGTTGGCGATTTAAGTTTTAACCTATAAACCTGAAATTCTAACAGTAAACCCTAAATTCTATTCACAAACACTAAAAATTTAAACTACTAAACTTTACACTCTAAACTGAGTCTCTAAACCTTAAAACTAAGACGCATGTGAAAACTAAAAATTTCCACCGCCGGTGTATCAAATAATTATCCTTATTATATTACACACAACTTATGCATGGCTATATGATGATATTTGCATTCATCAAATATAAATTTTAAAATTAAATGTTGAGTCATTCATTGGTTTTTTGGTAAAGGACGAGACATTGAATGTTTAAGGTTTCGTTGAATGATTGAGATTTTACCTCAAAATGATGTGACTTTCACTGATAATCAAGGGGGTCTATTCTTACATTCTCACTCATCGCGGCACTCCATCTCTTCTTCTTCTTCTATATTTTCAAGTTTCCCTGTTTTTAAGGTTAGAAATGTTATAAGGATTAGGGATTTTAATTATTCAAAGGTAAATAGGATTTAAATCTGAATTATAATTTTATTTATCATGTTTTTTTAAAAATAATTAAAGTTCTACATTGCTGAAAAATTATTAAAAAGCCATGTCATCCTAAAGTAACTGGTTAACTGTGGAGTGACCAAATAGGTCATTGTACAAAGTTTAGTGAGTAAATTGATCTTTTTCAAAATTCTAGTTACCAAAATAAGTCAGAGAGCAAAGTTTAGTGATGATTTTTGTAATTTACCTCATTTAAAATTGAGGTGCAATTGACTCCACTTAATTTGTTGAAGTATAAGATTTTCGTGAAGTTAGTATAGAATTTTTCATAAGAAATATTAGAATTGACTATAGTCAAATGATTATTTTATCCCTTACTCATATCCAATAACATATTGCCACCAATGCTATTTACTTTTTTATAATCAAATATATTTATAAAGTATATGCAAACTGACCACTTTGCCATTAATGAATCAACTTATCTTTAAAAATTTCATAGTCACTAGTACACCAAATACTACATAGGATCGAATTTAAATCAAATAAAAACGATTCAAAAGCCACAATGTCATACTCCTCGAGTCTTCTTAAGACTTGCATAAAATTTTCGTAAAATTTTGAGCTCAAACAATTCCTCGAATTAGTTACTGAAACTTATTCTTTTTGTAACTTTTCACACAGATCATGTAGCAAAATTCTGATTCCCACCAAAATTATTATATCAGAATAAACTATTTATTATGTAATATAAAATAATATATGGGAAAATTACCATATTAATCCCTAAGCTTTCCACAGATTTTTATTTTAGTCACCAAACTTTTAAAGTTTACATTTTAGTCACTGAACTAAAACTACCAAGTTTTAATTTTTAATTTTTAATGTTTTGATCACTAACCAATTATTGGGGTATTATAATTTAAAAGTAGAAACAACTGAAATTGAAGTTCAAAATGAAGTACTTAAGTCACACTCATTGTTTATCAAGTAAGAGGAGTCCCATAATAAAAAGAACACGAGATTTATTAATACATAATAAGAAAACACTCATTAGGTTCCATGAAAGAAACCCAGAATTATTTTAGGGTAAACTACGCCATATACCACTGAACTTTAAGTTTAGTATCAATTTTACCACTGAACTAAAAAGCGATACTATTTTAGCACTAAACTTTAGTAATCGATACTATTTTAGCACTAAACTTTAGTTTAAGCTTCAAATATACCCTTAGGCCATTAAAATTGATGACATGAACAAATATTAACGGTCTGCTTGCGATGACGTGGAGGGATTTTAACGGTCAATGGTATAATTGAAGTCTAAACTAAAGTTCAGTGGTAAAATAGTATCAATTTTTAGTTCAGTGGTATAATTGAAGTCTAAACTAAAGTTCAATGGTAAAATAGTATCGATTTTTAGTTTAGTGGTATAATCGATACACGCCTGAAATTTGGTGGTATTTGGTGTAATTTATCCTTTATTTTATTCACTACATTAGCTATTATAGTTGTGATCCAAATTCGGTTAGGATTTGGTTTAAAGTAAGAATCTTACTTTTGGTAGATTTTGTTTACTTTACATTAATTAAAGGTAGGAAATCTATGTTGAGTAGAATTATTTTCTGTGCAAGTTTCCTATGTAAACAAGCAACCTATTCCTATAAATAGACACTAGGGATTATGGTTTAGACACAACATCAGAGACAAGTAGAATATATTCTATAGAGCGTTAAGACACAAACTACTTGTAATCTCTTCTTCATCATAGTGAAAGTTCTCATCCTCTTCTTTTGGTTTTTCCAAGTAAATCTTGAAGTTCTTTATTTTCTTGTTTTGTTTGCAATCATCATCTTTGATTGTTTTCTCGTTATTGTTCGTCGCTAGTATATCCTCAGTATTACAAATTGGCATCAGAGCATCATGTTACTTATCCTAGTCATGGTAATAGCGACGATGAAGTATGATATTTCGTTGCTGGATCGCAACACCAAGTTTTCGTCATGGCATGTGAAGGTTCGAGATGTTCTTGTTCAAATGGATTTAGATGATGCATTGAATGAGTATGATAAGATGTTGAAAGAATGTTCGAATACAGAAAAGCTTTGCAAGGATCGGAAAGCCGCATCCCAGATCCGTTTGCACTTATTAAACAACATTTTGCAGGATGTTCACAAAGAGAATATATTTGTTGAATCATGGGCAAAATTGGTACGAATTTGCATGAAGAAAACTTTGATCAACAAGTTGTTCCTAAAGCAGCGCCTTTACGCTCACACAGTATCAAAAGGTTCGTGTCTTGATGACCATCTAACCGATTTTAAGGAGATCGTCTCAAATCTAGAATCAAAGGAGGTAAATTATAGTGAAGAAAACCTGGGTTTGATTTTTCTATGTTCACTATCTGATTCATACTTGTCTGTTAGAAGCACCTTCCTACAAAGCTGCGATACACTTACTCTTAGAGCTGTAAACGAACCAAACGTTTAGTGAACCGTTCGTGAACCGTTCGGCAAAAGGTTTATTTATGTTCATTTATTAATTAAACGAAAGAATATGGACAAGAACTTTTGTTCATTTAATTAAATGAACGAACATGAATAAAGAGCTCTTTCATTTATTTATGTTTGTGAACGTTCGGTAATCCATTCGACTATGTTCGTTTAAATTTATTCACAGATATCTATTTATATTTAGTATTTTTCATAAAAAATATTATATTTAAAAAGTAAATTTATTCACATATGTTCGTTTGTTTATGTTCGTTTAAATTTATTCACATATGCGATTTTATGTTCGTTCGTTCGTGTTCGTTTACATTCATTTATCATTTTAACGAACAAAAACGAATGTTGATGCTCCAAAAGTACTGAATTTTATGCCTATTTCACATGCTTTTTCTTGTCTTTTAAGTGCATTTAGGTTGTAAACTCATGCATTGCATCAAGAGTTAGGGTTTGATGTTATGCTAGTGTGAAGGGGTTGTTTTTGGCACCTTTTTGCAAGTGGCATAGCTGATGGCACAGTAGCTATCAGAGTAGGACCAGGTGATGACACCAAGGAGGATGCCGAGTTAACGTTGGTGCAGAAGGACCTTTAATGCCAAGCACCAGTCGGTAGAGAAGAACATTTGATGCAAAGCCAATAAGATGTTGACTCCAAAAAAATAGGACCAGATCGGGCTGCGAGAAAATAGGGATCAGATCAATCTCGGAGAAAATAGGGGACGAGCAGTGGCAATCATGGTTGGCAAAACCATGCCAAGTTGTGATGCTGGATAAGCAATGACACGATGACGTCAACCATAACCTGATCAACCTTAGAATTCAAACGCCGGATAAGATGATCAGCTTCCTTATCCATGCACCTTCAAATTCAAATCCAAGATAATCCTAGGCTATTTATTGAGTCCTATTTAATCGCGATCAAAGCAAAACGAAGAGACGTGGAGAATCAAGTGGTGTGATCAAGGATAAGGGTGCAACATTCGAGCCTGACCGTGAAGAGCTGCATCGAGAGACCCTCTTCTAGTCCATCCTCTTTGTTATTATTTTTCTTAGTTTTAATGATGATAGATGTTGAAACGATTATGTTTTTTTGGTTGACATCCTCACCATGAACTACTTTTATAGTTGGTGAGGGGTGTTTGCGTTTGAATTTTGTTTTCTCTTTAATGTTTAATTTTTAATAAATCAACACTGCCCCGGTGTAACACCCCTAAAATTTTAAGTAAAAGAAATAAAATAAAAAGGAAGGAGTTTGCTATTGTAAGGTGTTAAACCCATGCCCTTTGGCACGTTATGCTATTGCTTTAGCCAACTCAGCTAAGACCATTGTTGGTCTTATTTGCCTCGGATAAAATTTTATGTTAAGCTCAGTTTCCTATTCAGAATAGGATAAGTCAGTCAACCTCTCTCAATCTACCATCATTAATGCTTCTTCTCCATCGAGGCATGAGAGAATGTAAAAGAGTAAACCAAGGTCCAATCACTTTTGACCGTCCAATCTTTCCCTCACCGACAGTTCGTGACATGCACCGCCGTCTCCATTGGGCTCGTCACCGCAACCCGACCAAAACCCGATTCTCCACTCGCCGTAGCACCTTGTCGTTGGCCGTAGAAAGCACCTAGAAGTTTCGTCGAGAGTAGTGGGTCACCGTTTGGATTTTTGTTCATTTCGCTAGCACGCACCGCTCCATTAAGGACATGACCACCACCGGTGCATTTGCCTCCTCGACTCGAACCCAGCGCCGTCAGCCACGTGCCGTTTTGACGTGTCGTCACTACCGAAATCCCAGTCACAGCCCCACCGAGCCCACATCTGTTTCCCTTTGATTTCGGCCACATACGTCGCTGGCTAGGAGCATCGTCGGCTCAATCGTGTCTGTTGAGAGGAGACACATAAAACCCCTAAGGTTTCTCGTCCAAACGGCGTCAGAAAATTTACAGTCGGAGATCTTCGTCCTTTCCGGCGATTTTGGAATTTCAGGTTAGATCCGATGATTTTTCTGGTTGATTTTTTGGGTTGTTTAGTTGGTTTTGAATGCCCTATTAATGGATGTAATTTTTCTAGAAGAATTGGTGTTTCAGTGACATTCCGACGACCGTTCGACGGACGTTCTATTAGGGGTAAGAAAAACCGGTCCAAACCCATTTTGGTTGATGCTAAAAACACGAACCGGCTCGGCCCAGCTAGGCCCTGACCCAACTCATCTGACCCGACCCGCTTTTGTCCGACCCAAACCTGAGTCTGACCCGTGTCAACTCGTCCTAGTCAGCCGAGTCAACTCGTCTGAGTCATCCCGAGTCAACTAAGTTGACCTGCTGACGTCAGCGTTGACTCTGACCCTGTTGACCTGCTAACATTAGCGTTGACCTAGTGACGTCAGCGTTGACTTTGACCCAAAAATTCAAATTTTCTGAAAACTCCTATAGTATGCTTTTTGACGTTCTGAGTCCGATTTTGAAGCATGTTTTGCAAAATTCTGACCCGAATGCCTCCGAATTTAACCTTGAACTCGAGAGTGCTTATGTATTTAATTAATTGGTTAAGAGTTTTGTGAATAAGATCTGATCTTGAGATTTGTGTTATTGAAGGTATTCACAGTCCATGAAATACGAATTGTTGAGGGATGTCAAATCTGGGTTTAAGGGTGTTCAAATGTCGTAAATGGATCGATCGATGTAGCTCAGAGACAAGGTAATACATTACTACCTTCTGCATGTTTTTGTAACATGTTGGTATTCGGTTTATGTTTGCACGACCATGTTTGAGCATGTGATTATTTCTGCCTATATCGATCAATTATGAGACAAAAATAATAATGGCCAAGACGAATATTCGAATAAAAGGTTTGATAAATCGAAAGAACTTTCGTGTTCAGTGCACGATTAATGAGTCAATTAACCTTTAAGTCTGAATATCCTTTTGATTAAAAAGAAATGTCAAAAATTTGATTGACGAATGACGAAAATATCCCTATCTATAAAACAACTTATGAAGCTATACTTGATTCGATAAGACATCTAATACACTTGAAAACCTCAGACTACTGAAATGTCACGGTAACAAGATCTAAGCCATCGAGATTTTAAAGTACTTGAGTTGTTGGAATTCTGAATAATTCGACGAGGATAAACTTACGAAAAAATATTTGTATGTATGAATTGAGCAATGGGTGGAAAAGATTGAATTGATTGAAATGACTAAAAAGGATTGAATATACTGATAAGGCTGAAATGGGTCATAATGACCCTAAAGACTGATATTTTCTTCGGGCATTAATTTCCAATCGACTGACTTATGAGATATATCCTCGAGGTCTAAAATGAATGAATAGATGGAAGAACCAAGAAACTCTGAATAATTGAAGCATTTTCGAGCATCGTAATGTCTGAAATACCCCGAATACTATAATGTCGGAGAATACTTTTAAGATATGGAATTAGAGATCTAAATGAAGACAAACAAATGTAATGGCTCCAAAAATGGTAAAATACGACCCGTGTCAGTTGTTCGATTCAGATACTATGATGGTAGTGGGAGAATACCGTGTGAATGCACGTGTAAATTATTTGGAGAAAGTACACATTTAATAGTGAGAGGAATCTGTTCTCCTAAGGCACGTTCGATGTTTTGGAATGAGTTCAGGTACAATGCACATGTTGAATACTTGGAAAATACCGCTCGAATATATGCTCAATTTATGGTAATAAGTTCAGTGGAAGATTAGTGAAGGCGAACTATTTCTGTTATACTCTGTAGTCAGTTCTGAGAAATGAATGGTTGAGGTGTACCCATTTGGTGAGATATTAAACATTGCGTTAATAGGTTTCGATTGGTTCAAAGGAACGCATAAACCTGATGAGCAATTAAAATTCCTGAATTCTATACATCATCGTTTATACCTTGTTGGTTCAAATTACCAAATTACCCTCAAAAGTCAGAATGACCATAATACTCTCGTTGGCTGTAACGTTTGATTTTGCTCGCGATATATCTGAAATCTCAATGATCTTAATGCATCAACTTCCGATGTTGGTTCGATCCGTCTTATCGAACTCCCGTATTCGTAGGGACCTCATTTTAAAATCAGTCCAAAATTTTCAAATGTCATATTTCTGATATCTATCAAGTACCTCTAAGAAATGAAATGGGTTATAAAGCGCATACCATGTATCTGTAAATACTTTTTGTTCTAAACCAAGACCATCTACCAAAAATTTAAAGTACAACTCTGTTATTCGAAAGGGAAGCAATTCCCTAGTTTCTGACCTCTAATATGAAAAATATTTTTGATATATGACATTGTATACGAAATAATAATAAAAATAATTTGACATATGTCTTCTGGTATAAAAATAGATATGGCATCTATTTTCTGTAATACTGTATTCTGAATATAAACTGAAATCATCTGAGGTATATTATCTGGAATATGAATGAAGATTTGTAGGCTCAGCGTTGGTAAGTCCTTCTAGACCTAAGCTCTTACACCCGACGGGCCTAGGATAAGTCTTTCTACCTACTATTCTGGGGTTCTTCTTATTGGCGTACGATTGGAGGGTAGTTAAGTAAATTAATAAAACATTCTGACCTCTTTTGAAACATACCCTACTAAATTAATGTATCAAAGTTGAACTCTCAGTAAACTTACAATTCACACTTAATGAACCACTCTGAACTCCTTGATTCAACTTATGAAATCTGAATCTTTTCTAAATCTCCGGCTTTAGACTCATCTCCTAAGATTCGAGTGATCAAATAAAGAACAACTACGTTACCTTCTGATATAATGCTTCACCGAAATATCAAATCGTAATTCAAGCTTATCGTTGCCCGGTTCATCATGACAATGTAAGATTGCCATATACCCGCTTTTGCTTTTAGCATCTCTTGGTAGTCTGTATTACTGAGCTTTTCGAAGCTCACGTTGTTTTTACAATCACAGGTTGGAAGATCGACCTTGTTGCAACTATCAACGTTGGTATGAGAGTTTCTTCGGCTTGCTCGCGGAGTATGTATATGTGTAATTAGGGGACATTCATGTCACATTTTGATTTATATTCGAGTCCGAAATTTGTATTAATAACTAGTATCATAGTTTTGTTTCATTTTTTGATTTTTTTTGAAAATGTATTTTAATTCAAAACTTGATTTAAAATTTTAAATGGTTTAGCAATTGTTTATTTGAAATTTTAACGTGGGTCGCTCCGGTGACCCTAATGTGACTTCCTAGGATCCGTATTAACGTATAGGCGGGTCTAGGGGGTTACAATCGACACTATTTTTCCTATCTAAAATATTCTTTATTTTTAAGTATGCTGCCAAGCGACAACTTGCTCTACCTTTTTAAATATTATGCCAAGCGACTACTGGCATAGTTGGCTTATTGCAACTCAATATCATAACTGACTTGGGTGGTAACGATCGATTGTTAGATACTAAGGAGAGAAGCTTCGAAAGAAGATGTTCAAGTAGATGAACTTACTTCGAGAGTGAAATCTACCCCTTAGGAGTAAAGATTGGAGCTTAATCAAATTGATTTATGTAAAAACATGCAGTATAGACATATAAGGGTTTTTCCATAATTGATTTAGGGCAATGTCATCGACAGAGGCATTACTACCTTTGAATCTGCTCGGAAAACAATGTCAGGACAACATTTATTAAAGGCTGGCATGACACAAATAGCGTAAAAACAGGCACTCCTTGCCAACGCTCGTCATTTGCTAAGACATTGTCCTTGCCTTGAACTTTATTTTATTTTATTTCATTTCATTTCTTGTTAGTCATTTCAAAACCACTCCCAATCAAAACAATCTTTTTACAAAGCAAGTACTTGGCTAATCAATTAAACCCTTGAACGTAATCCCTGTGGGATCGACACTCATCTTAACCGCTGTATCACTTGCAGACCATGTATACTTGCAGTAAATAATCATTCACGCCGAGAGTCTACAAGTTTTTTGCGCCAACGAATTTAATTGTTTTTAGGTTTGTACTTGTTATATTTTTTTTGCTTTTTTATATTTTTATTTTATTTTTTCTTTTATCAATGTATGCCCAGAAAATGTGCTGAGAGGGAAGTTAGACCATTAGATCTTGAGATTGAACGCAAGTTGCGTAGATTGAGAAAGAAGATCCGAGAGATGAATCACGAAATTCAGGGGAACGGATGAGTAAATGGTGTTTAAAACAATCAGGAGAATCAACGAAACAATGGAGAAATACATTTACAGAATAACAATGTCGTCAACAATGCCGAAGAAGAAACACCCATTCGAGAACAATCAGCACATGACATCACAGGCTTAATGCCAGAAGTTATTGGCAAAG
Organism: Hibiscus tridactylites; assembly: GCA_958450335.1. Classification (NCBI taxonomy): domain Eukaryota; kingdom Viridiplantae; phylum Streptophyta; class Magnoliopsida; order Malvales; family Malvaceae; genus Hibiscus; species Hibiscus tridactylites. The sequence goes on along the minus strand of OY288268.1, from coordinate 86,050,587 downwards.
AGGTAAATGCATCAAATTTTGAACTTAAACCCGTAATGATCTCAACTCTTTTGAATGTAGGACAATTCCGTGGAGCACTGACTGGAGATACAAGCCATCCTTTAAAACAATTTATGGAGATTTGCCAATTATTTCAGCAACTAAGAGTGTTTGAGGATACCGTGAAGCTGAAGCTGAAACTTTTTACTTTCTCTTTGAGGGACAGAGCAAAGACGTGGCTCAATTCTTTGCCACTGGGCTCAGTCACTTTCTGGGCAGATCTATGCCAAAAGTTTTTAACACGATTTCAGCCACCGACACTCACTGCCAAGCTGTGTTCCCAAATTGGACCTATATACAAACCTTCTACAACGGATTGAACACACAAACAAGAACTGTTGTTGATGCTTCGACAGTCGGATCATTACTCGAAAAAAATTATACAGAAGCTGTCAGCATCCTTGAAAGGATAGCTATAAAATATTCTGAATATCATGTTGCTAGGCTCAGGACTGGAACCAAAGATAGTAGGAAATTACAGTTGGATGAGCTAAAATCCATCCATGCCGAGTTTTCCAACCTCACCAGCATGGTGAGAACTTTACAAAAAGCAACGAGTCCCAAGTAGTTAAAGCATTGGAGCTATTTTGCACTATCTGTGGAGAAAACCATCATGTGGATGAATGCCCTGCCAATCCTGTGTCGGTAAATTTCATTGGCAATTCTGGACGTTATTTCAATTCTAACTCCACTTCTTATAATGCAGGTTGGAGGCATCACCCTAACTTGGCTTGTAGAAACCGAGGGGGGAAACTAGTACAATGTACATCGCCAGAATGCCTAGAGGCAAAATTATAATGCCATGCCAACATTCTGCCAAAACACCATGCCGCAAAGAGTTTAAAATAATTTCCAGCATGGGCAAAGGCTCAATCAAGGGGGCAATATTACATAATACAAAGAGCAGAATGATGTCACAGTTCATAGTTTGGCAGCTTCAATACAAAATTTTGAGATCCAAATGGGGCAGCTTACGAATACACTCAAAAATCGGCGAGAAGGAGCTTTGATAAGTGACACTGAAGATGCTCGACACAAAGGTAAAGAGCAATGCAAGGCCATAACCCTTCAAAGTGGTAAACATTGTGAGGCAGAAACGACTGCCAAGTAGTCGGTTGACTGCCAAGTTGGCAACCCAATGCCAACAGATGAGCCCAAGGAATTCGAGAAAAAAAAAGCTAAAGCAGATGATGTCGAAGATGATGCCTAGAATAATGCCAATTCTCATGCTAGCTTTAGTGCTCAGCAGGATGCCAGTCCCAGTGCCAACGATGATATTCCCAAAATGACAAGCAGATCGAGGTAAAAAAGCAAACTGATGCAAAAGTGGATGCAAGCTTTGCCTCGACAAAGCCGACAGTGCCAACATATGTGTATCCACCACCACCATTTTCGACCAGAATCCAAAAGCACAAGCAGGACCAACAATTTAAGTGCTTCTTGGAAGTGCTCTTGAACAAATGCCCAACTATGTAAAATTCATGAAAGACATTTTGTCAAAAAAGAGAAAGTTGGGAGAATTTGAAACCGTTTCCCTCACGCATGAATGCAGTGCCATGATCTTGAATCGATTGCCACCAAAGCTTAAAGACCCAGAGAGTTTTATTGTTCTTTGTATTATCTGCAATAAATTCATGGGTAAGGCATTGTGTGATTTAGGAGCCAACATCAATTTAAGGCCATTATTTGTTTTCAGAAAGCTTGGCATAGAAGCGAGACCTACCACGGTGACACTCCATTTGGCAGACCGATCCTATGCATATCCCAAGGGTAAGATTGAGGATGTGATGGTAAAGGTAGAAAAATTTATATTTCAAGCTGATTTTATCATTTTAGATTATGAAGCTGATACTAATGTGCCAATTATTTTGGGAAGGTCATTCCTTGCCACGGGTAAGGCGCTTATTGATGTTCATAAAGGGGAACTAACCATGCGAATAAATGACCAGCATGTTACTTTTAATGTATTTCAAGCATTGAAATGTGCAGATGAATCAGATGAATGTCAAGCTAAGGAAATGATGGAGCCCGTTTATACTTTGGACATGGCACAATTGTGCCAGAATGCAGAATTTGATGCCAGTATACTCGATGGCATAGCTAAACTATTTGAAGAATCTGAGGAACCAGCCTTGGAGGTTGAAGATGTGAGTTACTTTGAGCCACTCCAGTTGGCAGTAAGAGAGATAAAGAAACCAAAGCCATCAATTGAGGAACCACCAGAGTTGGAGCTTAAGCCACTACCAGAACACTTGAAGTATACTTATCTAGGTGAGCACTCAATTTTGCTGGTGATTATTGCCACTAATCTCACTAATGACCAGGAGGCAAGATTGCTGGCAATATTAAAAACCTACAAGAAAGAGTTGGGTTAGATCGTGGCAGATATCCGAGGGATAAGCCCAGCCATTTGCATGCACAAGATTATTTTGGAGGAATGTCATGGCAAGACTATTGAAGGCCAAAGGAGGCTGAACCCGAGCATGAAAGAGGTCGTAAAAAAAGATTATTAAATGGCTTGATGCCAGAATAATCTATCCCATATCCGATAGCTCTTGGGTTAGCCCGGTATAGTGCGTGCCAAAGAAGGGTGGCATGACTGTTGCTCAGAATAGCAAGGATGAGTTTATTCCCTCCAGAACAATTACAGGATGGAGAGTGTGCATGGATTATAGGAGGCTGAATAAGGTCACGAGGAAGGATCACTTCTCTTTGCCTTTCATCGATCAAATGCTAGACAAGCTGCCAAGTAAAGTTTTCTATTGCTTTTTAGATGGTTATTCGGGTTATAACCAGATTGCAATAGCCCCCGATGACCAGAAGAAGACCACATTCACCTGTCCATATGGAATATTTGACTTCAGAAGAATGCCATTCGGTTTGTTCAACACACTGGCAACGTTTTAACGTTGTATGATGTCCATTTTCTCTGATCTAATTGAGCACAACATGGAAGTATTTATGGACGATTTCTCAGTGTTTGGTAGAACATTTGAGGAATACATTCTAAGTTTGGAGCAAGTTTTTCAGAGATACATTGAGACCAATCTAGTCTTGAATTGGGAAAATGCCACTTCATGGTGAAGGAGGGCATTGTTCTCGGGCATAGAGTGACCAAGAATGGACTAGATGTTGATCCATCAAAAGTTGAAGTAATCAAGCAACTACAACCCCCATGAGTGTTAAAGATGTAAGAGGTTTTTTAGGTCAAGCTGGATTTTATCATTGATTTATTAAGGGCTTTTCTAAAATTTCTAAACCTTTATGCTTGTTATTAGAAAAGAATGTCACCTTTTCAATTGATGATTCTTGTTTGAGAGCATTTCATGTCCTTAAGGAGAAGTTGGTTAATGCCCCTATAGTCGTGGCACCATACTGGAATGAGTCTTTCGAGCTCATGTATGATTCCAGTGACTATGCCATGGGAGCAGTTCTTGGAAAACGATGTGGCAGAGTTTTTCACACCATATATTATGCCAACGGAACACTTAATGAAGCACAACTTAATTACACAACAATTGAGAAAAAAAATTCTTGCACTTGTATTTCCTTTTGATAAATTTAGACCTTATTTGATAGGTAATAAAGTTGTTGTTTTTATAGATCACTCAGCATTGAAATACCTTTTGGAAAAGAAGGATGCCAAGCCGATGTTGATTCGATAGACGCTCGTACATGAATTTGATCTTTAGATTCAGGATAAGAAGGGCATCCAAAACTTAGTAGCTGACCATCTATCACGACTAGAACATCACCGAGAGGATGACAAGGTTAAAGCTATCAGAGATGAGTTCCCGAACGAGTATTTACTCGCAATCGATGTTGTGCCTTGGTATGCCGACATTGTCAACTATTTGGTAAGCAACATCATGCCACCAGATTTGGACTACAATACCAAGAAGCGTTTCCTGCGTTGTGTTCCGCATTACTATTGGGATGAGCCTTTGCTATTTAAGCAATGTGCCGATCAAGTGATCGGCCGTTGTGTTCTAAAAGATGAGCAGCATGCTATTTTGAAAGCATGCCATGCCACACCATACGAAGGACACTTTGCTGGACTAAAAACTGCTGCCAAGGTGCTGCGGTTAGGTTTTTATTGGTCCACGCTGTAACCCCCTCATCCCGGTCTGGTCGGATGACCGATTCGAGTGGGCCACATGGGGAAAACCGAAGCGAAACCCGTTAAGGCTTCCCTTCGGTTAAAGACCCAGAAAATTTCCTTTTTATTTTATCTTGTCTATAGGCATAATTAAATCCTATGTGAAGCACATCAGCTGAAAATACAAACAATGTAACATACTCCAATCAGCCAATACATTAAACAGCTCATTTTAGCCCCTTTACAGCAGGCCGTTTCGAAACGCCCTTAGGGTGTTCCGAAACGCCTTGACTTAGTCAATAGGCCAGGGTCAACCATAGGGTGACCGTTTCGAAACAGGGGTGACCCGTATCGAAACGACCCTAACAGTCAACTTCTCGTGGTCAACGATATTTGACCGTTTCGAAACATCAAAGGCCCGTTTCGGAACGCCTTTATCTCTCCAATTTCTCAAAATTCCAGTAGCAAAAATGTTCCGGAACGACCCCATCCGTTTCGAAACGGCAGGCCAATTGCGAAGGGACCGTATCGGAATAGGGTGACCCGTTTCGATACGCCCCTGTCTGCAGACTCCTTTTTGGTTGTTTTAAGGCACAAGGGTGCCCCAAAACACCACCAAAACACCCTACAACACCATAACAATTAAACTTAAGGCAACCCAACTATATTAGCATGCTTCAACAAGATTAAGACGAGTCTAAACACTAAGGCAAGACATCACAAGTCATGCATTCATAAAACAACATTCAAACATAAAGGCAACCTCTAAGGCACAAGGCTAACATTCATAATAAACAATTTAGGCATGGGTTACGATTCAACATGGCCACACAAGCCATACAAAAGCAAGATATCAAGGAGTCTAAACAAGCTCCTAAACAACTAACAACTATCCATCAAAACAACACATGTCCCATTGCTCAAACTATTACATGTTCAACATTAAAAACTCATACTTGAAGTACCCAAGGCTAACAACCACACTTGGAGGCCCTCCACTTGCTCGAGCAACCCACGAACTAAGGATCTGCAATGTTGAACAAAGAGAGCGTAAGCAATGATGCTTAGTGAGGGTAAGCTCTAAAAACAAACCTCAACATTGCAGGGTCCGAGCACGATCTAGCAACGACATTACACAAGTATACCAATGATCCACAAGAGCCACAAGATAAAGATGCATGAGCAGTATACAATATAAATGCCATGATCATAAGATCAACTCCACAATACATGTAATCACATTCAAGCATCCCATCAAAGATCATAAACCTCAACACATTGATACACATATCAAACAACATTGGCACCTAGCTATGACCCGAATACGCGGATAGACATGTTGGAACTCACATCCAACAACCACATTACCTCACGGTGGGATTACACTCATCACTGGTCTCGCGGAGGGGATTCCACTCATCCTCATGCCCCGTCGATGGGATTCCACTCATCACCGACTATATTTAAATACAATTTCCGGGCGAACCCGTACTCCTCCTTGGTGACTCAACGCCACCAAGGCCACATGAAACTTTTGACTCATGTGTACACACTAACATCCTAATGATCGATCATTTGTATTCAAGTATACTAGTGCCAAAATTTACTCATTTCACATTACTCATTCCAATCATTTCCGTGCTTAGCACGTACTCACCAACAACCATCATCATGCATGTCTCAAGCATCACAAGTCATATCTCACCTCACATGTATAATACAATATACACAATCATTCATATCATGTTTCATACGAGACATACACAACCACATAAATGAGTTCATCCAAATGCTCTAGATCAAGTTTAGGATTAGGCTACCACCCTAATCCTAACTCTAGGTGGGTCTACCAAGCCCAACCTAGTCCATATACTCGAACCAACTATTTTAAAACCATTTAAAACAATTAACCACTCACCTAAGCTTCCAAGCTCAAAGGCCAAGCACGCAACCACCTTCAATTTCCCGGATTTACTTCCGATGCTTCACCGATGTCCAATCTCGATTCTAATCAATCCCAAACATGAACAAAACATCCACCATCAATAATTCATCGTTGGAACTAACCCGAAATGCAATTCAACCAAAAACTACCATGTTGCAAGCATGAACAATTTCCATTTTTCACCAATTCGGATGGCCCCAAGACCATGTCCAAAAACCATGTTTTCAACTTCCATTACACCCACCAATGATCCCAATTCAACCCTATCCATAGTACTATCAAAAGCCTATCAAAACCCACCTAAAACAACCCCCAAAACTCACCCAAAACCCTCCAAAAACCCCATGTTTACCCAAATCCGAAAATTACTCAAAAACATTTAAAATTCACATATGTTATACCATTTGACCTCTATACAACATAACTAAACATATTAAATCAAAACACTTCACTTAACAACATAAAGATCTCATTTTTAATCAAAATATTCAAAACTTCCATTTTCCAAAACCTTCATGAAAATGAAAATGAAAATAAAAGGTACTTTCATGGAGAGGGAGGTAAGGGGAAGTCAAAAATACCATTACCTTTCAAAACGGAGTTGAAATAGATGAGGAATGAGATGGAATAGTGGAGAGGGGGAAGGGCTTCTATTTCACGTTGGAGATGAGAGGAGGAAGAGAGTGAATAGTGATATTTGTGAAAAGGGGGGATTTAAATTAGAAAAGGGGTAAATTACAAAAAGGCCATTAATGAATGGCTATTCCCTTGTTTTTAAAATAGCTCTTCAATATTGAAATTAAATCGATTTGGTCCCACCTCAAATGTTTATTTTGAAAACCCGGAATTGTAAAAGAATCATTTTAATTATAAGACCGAGCACAAATAATATTAAAATATTATTTTCACCTAACCCCCAAACCCGGGCGTTACAACTCTCCCCCACTTAAGGAAATTTCGTCCCCGAAATTACCTGGTGGAAACAAATACGGAAACTGCTCAACCATATCTGCTTTCCTCTCCCACGTGGCCTCTTCCACACCTCTATGTCTCCACAACACTTTGACCAACTCTATGGTCTTGCCACGCAACACCTTGCTATCAGAAGCAAGTATCTCAACGGGCTCTTCATTGTAGGACAAATCCGGATTTAACTCTATCTCCTCAACGAGCATCACATGAGAAGGATCCGATCTGTATCTCCTAAGCATAGACACATGAAAGACATCATGGATCTTCTCTAACTCAGAAGGTAACCTCAAACGATAAGCTACCGGCCTAATCCGCTAAACTATCTCATACGGACCAATGAACCTCGGGCTCAACTTGCCCTTCCGGCCAAATCTCATTACCTTCTTCCACGGAGATACTTTCAGAAACACTTTCTCACCCACTGAGTACTCAATCTCTTTCCTCTTCAAATCTGCATAAGACTTCTGACGATCAGAAGCTGCTTTCAAACGGTCACAAATCAACTTCACCTTTTCGGTAGTCCCTTTAAGCAAGTCTGGCATAGGTAACAATCTCTGACCTGTCTCGGCCCAACAAATCGGAGTCCTACACCGTCTACCATACAAAGCCTCATAAGGTGCCATCTGGATACTAGACTGATAACTGTTGTTGTAAGCAAACTCAACCAACGGTAAGTGCTTCTCCCAAGAACCCTGGAAGTCAATCACACAACAACGAAGCATATCCTCTAGAATCTATATCACTCGCTCTGACTGCCCATCAGACTGAGGATGATAAGATGTGCTGAAATGCAAACGGCTACCTAAAGCACTATGCAAGCAACCCCAGAATCTCGAAGTAAATCTAGGATCCCTATCTGAAACAATAGACTTCGGAACTCCATGAAGTCTTACAATCTCACGGATGTACAAGTTTGCCAACTTGTCTAAGGAATCCGTAATGTTCACTGCTAAGAAGTGAGCACACTTAGTGAACCTATCAACATTCACCCAAACAGAGTTCTTCTTCGAAGGAGACAAAGGGAACCCCGACACAAAATCCATGGTGATCCTCTCCCATTTCCATTCCGGAATCTTCAAAGGCTGTAGCAAACCTGAAGGAACCTGATGTTCTGCCTTCACTCTCTGACAAACCATACAACGGCTCACATACTCGGATACATCTCTCTTCAAACCAACCCAGAAGTAATCATTCTTCAAATCTCGATACATTTTGGTACTACCCGGATGCATAGAAAATGGGCTCGAATGTGCTTCACTCAGAATCTGACGTCTCAGCTCAACATCTTCTGGTACAACAATTATATCTCTAAAGCACAACAGGTTCTCACCACTGAAACTATACTCGGTTGGTCTTCCTTCGGCTATGTCATGAACATGAGGAACTAAACTCGCATCTTGCAACTGCTTCTCTCTAATCAACTGAATCAAAGAAGGCTTCACTTGCAACTCGGTGATCAAACCACCATCATCGGACACACTCAATCTAGCAAACATAGCTCTCAACTCAACGACCACTTTTCTACTCAAAGCATCGGCTACTACATTTGCTTTACCCGGATGGTACTCAATGGTCAAATCATAATCTTTTAACAACTCTAGCCATCTTCTCTGTCTCAAGTTCAACTCTTTCTCTGTCATCAAGTACTTCAAGCTCTTGTGATCGGTGTAAACTATACACTTCTCACCATACAAATAATGACGCCAAATCTTCAATGCAAACACAACTGCGACTAGCTCTATATCATGAGTAGGATAGTTCTTCTCATGAATCTTCAACTGTCTAGAAGCATAAGCAACAACTCTCCTTTCTTGCATCAAAACACATCCTAAGCCTACGTAGGAAGCATCACTGTAAATCACAACTCCTTACCTGAAACAGGTTGCACTAACACTGGAGCATTCGTCAAAGCTTCTTTCAATTTCTCAAAGGCCTTCTGTCTTGCATCTGACCATTCAAATTTGACTCCTTTTTGCAACAATTTAGTCAAAGGAGCAGCTACTCTAGAGAAACCATCAACAAATCTCCTATAGTAACCGGCTAATTCTAGGAAACTCCTAATCTCGGTCACGGACTTAGGTTGTTTCCACTCAACAATAGCCTCAATCTTCGATGGATCAACCCGGATGCCTTCGGCCGAAACAACATGGCCAAGAAATACAACCTCCCGAATCCAGAACTCACATTTACTAAGCTTCGCATACAACTGATTGCTCAACAATCTCTGTAAAACAAATCTCAAGTGCTCATCATGCTCTTCTTCTGTCTTCGAGTACACAAGTATGTCATCAATGAAGACAACTACAAAACGGTCTAGATAGTCTCTAAAAATTCTGTTCATCATGTCCATGAATGCTGCTGGTGCATTCGTGAGCCCAAATGGCATCACAAGAAACTCATAGTGACCATATCTAGTCCTAAAAGTTGTCTTTGGAACATCACCCTCCTTTACCTTCAACTGACAATACCCGGATCTCAAATCTATCTTTGAGAACACTGAAGCACCTCTCAACTGATCAAACAAATCATCTATACGAGGCAACATATACTTGTTCTTCACAGTCAACTGATTCAACTGTCTATAGTCAATACACGCGCATGCTACCATCTTTCTTTTTCACAAACAACACGGGAGCACCCCACGGAGAACTACTAGGCCTAATGAAACCACGGTCTAATAATTCTTGCAACTAACTCTTCAACTCTTTCAACTCTTTCGGAGCCATGCGATACGGAGCTATCGAAACTGGATTAGACCCTGAAACTGTCTCAATCACAAACTCAACATCTCTGTCCGGAGGCAAACCCGGCAACTCTTCAGGAAACACATCTAGAAAGTCACACACTGTTCTGATATCTTTCGGTCTAGCTTCACTCATATCCGGATTCATAACATAAGCTAAATAAGCCCCACATCCAGAGTCCATCAACCTATGAGCCTCTAAAGTTGACACCACATTAGACAAGAACTTAATGGTCTCGCCTACTACTACTACCTCGTAGTCATCAGAAAGCTTCAAAGAAATTCTCTTTGTCTCAAAATCCACACTAGCCCGATGCTCAACCAACCAGTCCATACCCAGAATAATATCAAAACCATAGAAAGGAAGTTCCATCATATCAACTGAGAACACATGACCCTGAATCTTCAGTGGACACCTCCTATACATACGTCTAACCACAACTGTCTCACCAAAAGAACTAGTAACATGCATACCTACATCTAAGATCTCAACAGGGATATCTAACTTCTGTGCATGCTCACTCAAAATGTAGGAATGCGTAGAACCCGAATCAACCAAAGAAAGCAAAGACATAGACTGTAACTCGAAATTACCTGGTATCACATCAGTGTCGTTCCTGGCCTCTCTCTGAGCATAAACTCTCGCTGGTCCTCCCGCCTCTGGCTGCACAGCCACAACATGAGCAAGATTCCTCTGAGCATCTACCCTAGGTGCATCAGCCCTAGGCTGGAAGTAGCGCGCCCACGGCCTCTCTGAAAATCATTCGCTCTCGCAGGAGCCTGAGCAATGTTCGGTGCCTGAGCCGCCTGATGCGGACAATCCCTCCTAAAGTGGTCCCTCGAGCGACAGTTCCAACAAGCATGGAAGTTACCCCAACACTCGCCAGCGTGCTGTCTCCCACAACAGGTACACTCGGGCAAACGCCCTCCTCCTCTATGGCCCTGATGGCCCCTACCATGGTGGCCAGCGCCACGTCTATGATCAAACTGGAACCCCCAGATCGTTTGGCTGAACCCAAACTATGCTGTAAATCCTTGGCCCTCGCGACCAATACATCAAAGTCTGAGTAGTCAGAAGCCAACATGTACCTCTTGACCTCTTCATTCAATCCGTAGCGGAATCGGTTACAGCGTTCCACTTCAGTAGGAACCAACTCTGGGGCATACTGACTCAAGCAAACAAAGCGGATCTCATAATCAGTCAAAGAAGCCTCTCCCTGAGTAAGAGCCATGAATTCTCGCTTCTTCTCTTCTAGGTACCTCGGTCCCAAGTACCTCTTCCTGAAAGCGGACTCAAAGAAATCCCAATCTATCTCTGCCTCTGGAACCCCAGTAGTAATGGTGACCCACCAGGTGTAGGCATCACCCTGAAGATACGAGATCACACAACCCAACCTACGTGCGCCTGCACAACCCATCTGAGCCAAGATACGAACTGTCTTCTCCAACCATAACTCTGATCTCTCCGGAGTAGATCCTCTAAACTTCTCGGCCCCCAAGCTATGAAGCCTCTCCAAAGATAGACTAGCATCGTCACACCTAGGCTGAGCTACAGCCTGAGCTCCCGCAACTGCGGCCTGAAATGCTCCCGCTATCGCTTGCACTAGCGGAGTCATATCAATTCCTGCTGGACCTTGGCCACCTTGAGGTCCATCTCCTCCGGCTCAATCCTCGCCCCCAACTCCAGGTGGAGGAGGTGGTGGTGGTGGAGGTGGTGGTGGAGGGCCAACTCCCGCGGCCACCGGCCCTTCTATGTGAGCCTCCACACCAACTGCCAGCTCGACAGGAGCCACAACCCGTGGTTCCTGACGAACCACCCTCGGCCTACCCCTCGTTCTAGACATTGCTCTCACAGATATCAACTACAACCACAACAACAAAACATACAAGATGGGTTAGCAAGGCAAGGCTTCCAAGTGTTCAAGTACGTTCCCTCACTTAAAAATCATTTTTCCAATGTAATAGTAGCAATGGGACTCACACACACATACTTTTGAATAAACAGTCAATCATACTTGTCAAACAAGCAACCATTCTTTCAAGGCAAGCAAACACCGTGCATATCAATAAAAAACTTGAACTTACCTCACTTACCTGCCCAAGGTCTCGGTAACCTTAGGCTTTGATACCAACAAGTGTAACCCCCTCATCCCGGTCTGGTCGGATGACCGATCCGAGTGGGCCACACGGGGAAAACTGAAGCGAAACCCGTTAAGGCTTCCCCTCGGTTAATGACCCAGAAAATTTCCTTTTTATTTTATCTTGTCTATAGGCATAATTAAATCCTATGTGAAGCACAGCAGCGGAAAATACAAACAATGTAACATACTCCAATCAGCCAATACATTAAACAACTCATTTTAGCCCCTTTACAGCAGGCCGTTTCGTAACGCCCTTAGGGTGTTCCGAAACGCCTTGACTTAGTCAACAGGCCAGGGTCAACCATAGGGTGACCGTTTCGAAACAGGGGTGACCCGTATCGAAACGACCCTAATGGTCAACTTCTCGTGGTCAACGATATTTGACCGTTTAGAAACATCAAAGGCCCGTTTCGGAACGCCTTTATCTCGCCAATTTCTCAAAATTCCAGTAGCAAAAATGTTCCGGGACGACCCCCATCCGTTTCGAAACGGCAGGCCAATTGCAAAGGGACCGTATCGGAACAGGGTGACCCGTTTCGATACGCCCCTGTCTGCAGACTCCCTTTTGGCTATTTTAAGGCACAAGGGTGCCCTAAAACACCACCAAAACACCCTACAACACCATAACAATTAAACTTAAGGCAACCCAACTATATTAGCATGCTTCAACAAGATTAAGACGAGTCTAAACACTAAGGCAAGACATCACAAGTCATGCATTCATACAACAACATTCAAACATAAAGGCAACCTCTAAGGCACAAGGCTAACATTCATAATAAGAAATTTAGGCATGGGTTACGATTCAACATGGCCACACAAGCCATACAAAAGCAAGATATCAAGGAGTCTAAACAAGCTCCTAAACAACTAACAACTATCCATCAAAACAACACATGTCCCATTGCTCAAACTATTACATGTTCAACATTAAAAACTCATACTTGAAGTACCCAAGGCTAACAACCACACTTGGAGGCCCTCCACTTGCTCGAGCAACCCACGAACTAAGGATCTGCAATTTTGAACAAAGAGAGCGTAAGCAATGATGCTTAGTGAGGGTAAGCTCTAAAAATAAACCTCAACATTGCAGGGTCCGAGCACGATCTAGCAATGGCATTACACAAGTATACCAAGGATCCACAAGAGCCACAAGATAAAGATGCATGAGTAGTATACAATATAAATGCCATGATCATAAGATCAACTCCACAATACATGTAATCACATTCAAGCATCCTATCAAAGATCATAAACCTCAACACATTGATACACATATCAAACAACATTGGCACCTAGCTATGACCCGAATACGCAGATAGACATGTTTGAACTCACATCCAACAACCACATTACCTCACGGTGGGATTACACTCATCACCGGTCTCGCGGAGGGGATTCCACTTGTAACCCCCTTAACCCGGCCTAGACGGTTGACCCGAATTAAGAAAATTACACGGGGAAAACCAAAGTCAACCCGAAAGTCAACCTTGATTCACGACCCTTTTTTTTTTCTTTTTAATCTTGTCTAGATGCACATTAACCCTAGATATGTTCACAAGATCATCATACTCAAAGATCATAACAATCAGAGAACATTCAGGGACTCAATTGCACAAATTACGACTTTAGGGACCAAAATGAAAATTCTGAAAATTATAAGGTCTTAAACCAAATTAAAGTTACCAATATGAAATTAATCATGTTTCATGCTTCTCTGCCAAATTTCAGCTCAAACGGACATCCCAAACTCATACAATTGCAATAACAAGATTCAGGACCAAAACGCAAACATTTCAAAACATATAACCATCAAATTCAGAGCCCAACGATCGAGTGTTCCGAAACAGGGAGGACCTGTTCCGAAACGCGGGACCGTTCCGAAACGGGTTCCGAAACATGGCTTGGCAGTGGCATTTCCGTTTCGGAACGGTTCCTCCCGTTTCGGAACGCCTAGGCCATTTCAGGCCCTTGTTCCGAAACGGTAGCACTGTAACGCCCCGGTTTTGGGCTTAGGAGTTTTGGGATTCGGACCGGTTCGGTCGGAGTGCGGTTCGAATATATAAAGGTGAATTTAGGAAAGCCTAGTTCGGGTTGCATTAAAAATATGGAAAAATGTCTTAAAATCCTCTTTTATTATATATAAGTGAATGGTGGAATCAATTTTACAAAATAAGGTTTGGAAGTGTGACATTTTGGCTAGTGACCAAAATGTAATTTTCGAAAACTGTGAGACTGTTTTAAAAAGGATTGAAACTTTGAATCTTTATGGAGCTATTTACCCAATGGGAGTTTCTCCAGATTTTTCTAAAGTATTAAATGATTAATTAATGGTTTTTAGATAAAAGAAAAGTGGAGGGAAGATATTTTGGCATTTGCTAACTAACTTTCCAAATTTCCATTTTCATTTTCTCTCATTTTTTCTCTCAAACCAAACACCTTTTCTCCAGAGCTTTTCTTTCTGATTTTGTCACCTAAATAACTCATTTCAATCCTCTTTTGATCTTCAATCATCTCTTCAACAAAACCTTTGTGTTTGCTAAGTGGATTTTCAAGAATTTGGTTCCAAAAAGGGAGAAAACTCAAGTTTGGAAGTAAGAACGTCCTTCTCCTCTAAACTCTCAGTTCTTTACTGAAGTTCCCAAGTTCTCAATCCTTAATTTGTGTTTTATAAATGGTTTTAAGTTTGTATTCTTGATCTTGGCTTTTAAATGCAAGATTTGGTTGATTTTTGATTAAAATTCGTGTGATCTATTTGGGCAGTGTTTTGAGGTGTCTTTTTGATGTTAAATGAATGTTAAATTGATGAGAAGTTGAGGTTTAATTAATGCAATCCCGGATAGGTTGAATTTCCTAAGTTTAGCTTGAGTTCTTGGTTGTTTTTGGAGTGATCTTGATGATCTGTTATAGCTGGAGGTATAAGGGTGATGTTAGATCCTTTTTGGATGTTAATTGATGTGTAAAGATGATTAGATTTGATGGATCTTGGCTGGGTAGTGTTGTGGAGTTGTTTGGATGCATTTTCGGTTGTGTTTGGTGGCCGAAAATGGAGTGTGGATGAGAGCAGCGAGTTTAGGTGCTTTCATTGAAGTTATTAATGCATGGTGATGCATTAATCCTCTGCTTTGATGTGTTTAAAACAGGGGAGTCATCTTTGGATCCTAGTGGTGGTGATCCGGAAGCTTGATTGGTGTTTCGGCAAGTGGCGAAACGGAATCGGTGAGTGGATTTTGGTTTTCAGCTTTGAAACCAATGTTTTGAAGGTTTGGGAGCTTAGTTTAAGTCTAAGCAACTTAGCTAAGCTCAAGAGTAAGTTTTCGGAAAAACTCTCTTGATGATGAACCATGGATTGGTTGTATGCAATGTGGTTTGTTTGCATATTTTAAATCCTGTTTTGAAAGCATATTTAGCATGTTTATTAGCTGAGATTATAAGCCATGTGTTGAAGGATGCTCAAGGTAAGAGATCCTTGTTTTTGAACATTGTTTTAATGTGGTTTGATGCTTAAAGATGCATGATGTTTATGGCTTTGTTAAATGCTTTAAAACAGTGGAATAATGTTGTTAATGATGCATATTGGCAAGTGATGGTTAAGGTCACAAAGGTGGTTAAAAGTCCTTGTGTGAGCCTTGTTTATTTAAGAACAACATGGTGGTTAAAAGTCCATGGTTGGTTCTTGGTTAAGATCACCAAGGTGGTTAAAATTCCTTGTGTGGGGCTTGTTATTTCAGAACAACATGGTGTTTAAAAGTCCATGGTTGGTTCTTGGTTAAGGTTACAAAGGTGGTTAAAATTCCTTGTGTAAGCCTTGTTACTTAAGAACTCCAAGGTGTTTAAAAGTCCTTGGGAGATTCTTGTTAAGGACACAAAGGTGTTTAAAAGTCCTTGTGTGGTCCTTGTCATGGTGTTTAAAAGTCCATGGAAGATGTTAAGGACACAATGGTGTTTAAAAGTCCATGTGTGGTCCTTGGAAATTATAAGATCACAATGGTGTTTAAAAGTCCATGTGTGGATCTTATGTTGATGTATCACTTGTTGCCAATATGACATGATATGAACTTGAAGCATGAATTGCTTGTTTTAAATGTTTTAGTGCTTGTGCAAATGATGTTGAGCTAAGGTTTATAAATATGTTTTATAAATGCATTATCGTGTGGTTTTAAATGAGCATTCCTCACTAAGCTATTTGCTTACGCTCTCTCTTTTCTTAAACCAATAATGCAGAGCATTAAAGTGCATTGAGGGCAGCAAGGGGGTAAGAATCCAAGTGGTGAACTAAGCTCAAGTATGGTGAAGGTTTCTTAAACACTATTAGCTTTTGGCATTTGGCAATGGGGGACCTATGTTGTTGTTTTGGGAGATGTTTTGGACTCCCTAAGTTGGATTTATGTTGTTAATAATGTTCGAGCTTGTAATTGGCCTTTGTGATGTGGTTTTGGTAAATTGATGCTTGAATGGTTTTCTAAGTAGGATGCATGCCTATAGAATTGGGGATTTTCATAATTGATGCCATGTTGATGTTTGGTTGATGCAATTATGTTCTTTGTATGTTGAATGACTTGCTGGTAAAATTTGGTGGCTTTTGGAGCATGTTAGATAGGTCAATTATGTCATAAACCAGCAATTTTTCTGCAATCTGGGCAACCTGTTTTGGAACAGGTGCTGCCGTATCGGAACGAGGGCCTGAAATGGCTTGGGCGTTCCGAAACGGAAGGAACTGTTCCGAAACGGTTTGGCCTCTGCCAGGCCTTGTTTCAGTACCGGTTTCGGAACGGTCCCGCGTTTCGGAACGGGTCTTCCCTGTTCCGAAACACTCGACCGTTGGGCACTTAAATTGTTGGTTATATGTTTTGAAATGTTTGCATTTTAGTCCTGAAACTTGTTATTGCAATTAAATGAGTTTGAGATGTCCGTTTGAGCTGAAATTTGGCAGAGAAGCATGAAATATGATTAATTATATATTGGTAACTTTAAATTGGGTTAAGTTCCTATAATTTTCAGAATTTACAATTTGGTCCCTAAAGTCTTAATTTGTGCAATTGGGTCCCTAAATGTACTCTGATGGTTATGATCTTAGCGTATGCTGATTGTATGATCATATCTAAGGATAATGTGCATCTAGACAAGTTTAAAAAAAAGGTCGTTAATCAAGGTTGACTTTGGTTTTCCCCGTGTAAACTTCTTAATTCGGTTCATCCGTCTGGGCCGGGTTAAGGGGGTTACATTTGGTGGTATCAGAGCTGAGTTCTCGAGTAATTGGGAATGATTATGTGCATGATTAAAGTATGTAAGCTTTGTATGCTTGTTGAATGAAAGCATGTTGGGTGAATTGTAAATGTGTTGCAATTGAGGTGTATGCTATGGTGAAGCATGTTGTGGGTACCCATTGCCAAATCAAAGCTAATGTAATGATATTGTTTTTAAGTGAAAATGAGCTTGAGTACTTGGATTGCTTACCTTGCTGAGCCTAACTTTGTTTATTTGCATTGTGTTTGCATTGTTTAAGTATGGCACCTCGTAGAGAGTTGAGGAGTAATGTGCGAGCTACGGCTCAAAATGAGAATGAGAATGAGGAGAATGTTGAAAGTGCGGTGGATTTACCTCCTCCACCTGGTGGTGGTGATGCTGGGGGTGAAGGAGCTGGAGCTGCAGCTGGTGCTGGGGTCGCTGGACCTGAGGCTGGTCAGGGGCAAGCTGTTCCTGACATGACGGTGTTGATTCAAGCTATTGCTGGAGCTTTTCAAGCAGCGGTAGCTGGGCATCAGGGAGATGCTGGAGTTAGACTACCCTTGGAGCGTTTGCGCAGTCTAGGAGGGACTGAGTTCAGGGGTCTGTTTGCTGAAGGTTCGGAGTCTTGGTTAGAGGGTACCAAGAGAATCTTGGGTCAGATGAGTTGCACTGATGTGCAGAAGCTGGGCTGTGTAGTATCCTTGCTACAGGATGATGCATATACGTGGTGGACAACCACTATCGCTGGGATGGCGGAAGCTGGCGTAACTTGGACGTTCTTTCAGAACGCGTTCAAGAGAAGGTATGTAGGTGTGAGGTACCTAGATGAGAAGAAGAGGGAGTTCATGTCTCTTACCCAAGGGAGCATGTCTATGGCTCAGTATGAGGTCCAGTTTGTTCGACTCAGTCAGTACGCACCTGAGCTTGTTCCAGATGAGCGGGAGAGGTGTGAAAGGTTCCGTTATGGTTTAGTGACGGATGTAAATATGTATGTGCTGGCTACTGAGTATGATGATTTTGATGTGCTGGTGGGCCGAGCCAAGGATATTGAGATGAACTTGGGTTTATCTGCTAGGAGTGCTGGATTAAGTGCTAGTAAGCGAGCGGCTGAGTATAGTTCGGGTGGTGGACGGAACAAGAGGGGACGTGATCAGAAGTATCAGTCCTCAGCTAAGCGAGGTGGTGGTGCGCCTGCTCGGGGAGGCAACGCTAGAGTTGATCCGAGTGCGTGTTGGATATGTGGTTCACGTGGCCATATGAAGCGTGATTGTCCTCGTGCTGTGAGAGAGGTGCAGGCTCCTGTTGTGGCAGCTGGTAATGCGTGCTGGAACTGTTGATCTACGGATCACATGAGGAGAGAGTGTCCTATGTTGGCTGGTGGCCAAGTGCGTGCTCCTGTTGTTGCTGCACTACAGAGAGGTCGTGGGCGCGGCCGTGGTAATTTCTAGCGGAGAGAGGAAGGTGGTCGGGGTGTGGCTCATGTTGTGGCTATTCAGCCTGAGGGTGGCGGCCAAGCCAGGGTGTATGCTTAGCGGGAGGGAAGGAATGACGCGGATGTGATCGCAGGTATTTTTACTTTGCAATCCTTGTCATTACTTTCCTTGATTGATTCTGGATCTACGCACTCATACATATTGCGTGAGCATGCTGAATTGCTTGGTTTGCCTGTTGAGTCTTTGGATGTTGGTGTGCGCGTCACTAGTTCTTTTGGTGAGACTGTTGTGACTCGAAAGCTTTATAGAAGATGTCCTTTGGTTGTTCAAGATCATGTTTTTCATGTTGACCTTATGGAGTTGCCTTTCTATGGTTTCGATGTAATCCTTGGTATGGATTGGCTTGTTGAGCATCGAGCTGTTGTGGATTGTGAGAATAAGCGAGTTTCGTTGAAGCTTGCGGATGATTATGAGGTCGTTGTGGTTGGTGAGAATGTGAAGTTTCTTGCCAATGTGGTGTCTACGTTGGAGGCGAGCCGGATGCTGAGGCAAGGTTGTGAAGCTTACCTAGCTTTTGTGATGAATCCTAGCTCTAAGGAGTTGCGTGTGCAAGATATCAGGACTGTGCGAGAGTTTCCTGGTGTGTTTCCTGAGGAGTTGCCTGGGTTACCTCCTAATCGCGAGGTGGAGTTTGGGATTGAGCTGTATGAAAATACAACTCCTGTGTCCATTACCCCTTATAGAATGGCACCCAAAGAGTTGAAGGAGCTGAAGACGCAGTTGCAAGAGTTGCTCGATCGTGGGTTCATTCGGTCGAGTGTGTCACCTTGGGGTGCACCGGTCTTGTTTGTGAAGAAGAAGGATGGCACTATGAGAATGTGCATTGATTACCGTCAGCTGAACAAGTTGACTATCAAGAATCAGTATCCTTTACCGAGAATTGATGATCTCTTTGATCAATTTCGGGGAGCAGCTGTGTTCTCTAAGATTGACTTAAGGTCAGGGTATTACCAGTTGAAGGTAAAGGATGTGGATGTGCCTAAGACAGCTTTCAGGACAAGGTATGGGCATTATGAGTTCCTTGTGATGCCGTTTGGTTTGACAAATGCTCCTGCTGCTTTCATAGACATGATGAATCGTGTGTTTCATGAATACCTGTACAAGTTTGTTGTGGTGTTCATTGATGATATCCTCGTGTACTCGCGTACTGATGAGGAGCATGAAGAGCATTTGAGAATTGTGTTGCAAGCTTTGTTGGAGAATCAGCTTTATGCCAAGCTGAGCAAGTGTGAGTTCTGGTTAAGTGAAGTGGTGTTTCTTGGGCATGTGGTTTCTGCTGAAGGGATTCATGTTGATCCTCAGAATATTGAGGCGGTGATGAATTGGAAGGTTCCTAAGTCTGTTCATGAGGTTCGTAGTTTCCTTGGTTTGGCGGGATACTACCGAAGGTTTGTGGATGAGTTTTCTAAGATTGCTGCACCTTTGACAAAGTTGTTGCAAAAGGATGTTAAGTATGAATGGACGAAGGCGAGACAGCAGGCTTTTGAGAAGCTTAAGGCAGCTTTGACGCAAGCTCCTATCTTGGTTCAACCTGAATCAGGGAAAGAGTTTGTGGTGTATAGTGATGCGTCCTATGTTGGTTTGGGATGTGTGTTGATGCAAGAGGGTAAGGTGGTGGCTTATGCATCGCGGCAGTTGAAAGTGCATGAGCGCAATTATCCTACGCATGACATTGAGATGGCTGCGGTGGTTTTTGCTTTGAAGATCTGGAGGCATTACCTGTATGGTGAGAAGTGTACTGTGTACACGGATCATAAGAGTTTGAAGTATCTGATGTCTCAGAAGGAGTTGAATCTTAGGCAGCAACGTTGGGTGGAGTTGCTCAAGGATTATGATTTGACGATTGAGTATCACCCTGGGAAAGCTAATGTTGCAGCGGATGCCTTGAGTAGGAAGGTAGCTATTGAGCTGAGGGCTATGTTTTCCAGTTTGAGTATTTCGCGTGATGGTGGTCTTGTGGCTGAGTTGCAAGTGAAACCATCTTTGGTTCAGTTGATCAAGGAAAAGCAGTTGTTGGATGATTCCTTGGTGCCGCATGTTCAAGATATCGCGGAGGGTAGGCCTTCGGATTTCTGTTTTAATGATGATGGAGTGTTGTGTTTTGGGAGTCGAATAGTAGTGCCCAATGATGCTGAGTTGAGGCGTGCTATTCTGACTGAAGGTCATAGTAGTCCTTTTGCTATGCACCCTGGTAGTACTAAGATGTATCGTGGTCTTCGTGATGAGTACTATTGGGTGGGTTTGAAGAAAGATGTTGCCGAGTTTGTGAGCAAGTGCATGGTGTGTCAGCGAGTTAAGGCTGAGCATCAGTTTCTTTCAGGGTTGTTGCAACCGTTGAGAATCCCTGAATGGAAGTGGGAAAGGATTACCATGGATTTTGTATCTGGTTTACCCTTGTCACCATCGAAGAAGAATTCGGTGTGGGTGATTGTGGATCGCCTGACGAAGTGTGCGCATTTCTTGCCTGTGCATACTACGTATTCTTTGGATAAGCTTGCAGAGTTGTACATTGCTGAGATTGTGCGGCTTCATGGTGTGCCAAAGTCGATTGTGTCGGATAGGGATCCGAGGTTTACATCGCGTTTTTGGCAGTGTTTGCATCGAGCTTTGGGTACACGGTTGAATTTCAGTACATCCTATCATCCTCAGTCGGATGGTCAGTCAGAGCGTGTTATCCAGATTTTGGAGGATATGTTGAGGTGCTGCGTAATTGAGTTTCAGGGCTCTTGGGAGAAGCATTTGCCTTGGTAGAGTTTGCCTATAATAATAGTTATCAGGCAAGTATTCAAATGGCACCTTATGAAGCTTTGTACGGGAGGAAGTGTAGGACTCCTCTTTGTTGGGCTGAAACGGGTCAGAAGTTGGTTTTGATACCGGCTTTGTTGAAAGGAACCACTGAGAAGGTGAAGCTCATTTGTGAGCGTTTGAAGGCAGCTTCTGATCGGCAAAAGTCTTACGCGGATTTGAAGCGTAAGGAGATTGAGTATGCGGTGGGTGACCGTGTGTTTTTGAAGGTTTCGCCTTGGAAAAAGGTGATGAGGTTTGGCCGTAAGGGTAAGTTGAGCCCTAGGTACATTGGACCATACGAGGTGATTGAGCGTGTGGGTCCTGTTGCGTACAAGCTGAGGCTACCTCAAGAGTTGGAGAAGATTCATGATGTGTTTCATGTTTCTATGCTTCGGAAGTATAGATCGGATCCTTCGCATGTGATGCCTGTGGAAGAAGTGGAATTGAATCCGGATTTGACCTATGAGGAGGAACCGATGAGGATTCTGGATTCGGATAGCAAGGTTCTTCGTGGCAAGACCATTGAGTTGGTAAAGGTATTGTGGAAGCATCGTGGTGTTGAGGAAGCCACGTGTGAACGGAAGGATGACATGCTGAAGCAGTTTCCGTATCTCTTTCCTTCAGGTAAATTTCGAGGACGAAATTTCTTAAGGGGGGAGAGTTGTAACGCCCCGGTTTTGGGCTTAGGAGTTTTGGGATTCGGACCGGTTCGGTCGGAGTGCGGTTCGAATATATAAAGGTGAATTAAGGAAAGCCTAGTTCGGGTTGCATTAAAAATATGGAAAAATGTCTTAAAATCCTCTTTTAGTATATATAAGTGAATGGTGGAATCAATTTTACAAAATAAGGTTTGGAAGTGTGACATTTTGGCTAGTGACCAAAATGTAATTTTCGAAAACTGTGAGACTGTTTTAAAAAGGATTGAAACTTTGAATCTTTAAGGAGCTATTTACCCAATGAGAGTTTCTCCAGATTTTTCTAAAGTATTAAATGATTAATTAATGGTATTTAAATAAAAGAAAAGTGGAGGGAAGATATTTTGGCATTTGCTAACTAACTTTCCAAATTTCCATTTTCATTTTCTCTCATCTTTTCTCTCAAACCAAACACCTTTTCTCCAGAGCTTTTCTTTCTGATTTTGTCACCTAAATAACTCATTTCAATCCTCTTTTGATCTTCAATCATCTCTTCAACAAAACCTTTGTGTTTGCTAAGTGGATTTTCAAGAATTTGGTTCCAAAAAGGGAGAAAACTCAAGTTTGGAGGTAAGAACGTCCTTCTCCTCTAAACTCTCAGTTCTTTACTGAAATTCCCAAGTTCTCAATCCTTAATTTGTGTTTTATAAATGGTTTTAAGGTTGTATTCTTGATCTTGGCTTTTAAATGCAAGATTTGGTTGATTTTTGATTAAAATTCGTGTGATCTGTTTGGGCAGTGTTTTGAGGTGTCTTTTTGATGTTAAATGAATGTTAAATTGATGAGAAGTTGAGGTTTAATTAATGCAATCCCGAATAGGTTGAATTTCCTAAGTTTAACTTGAGTTCTTGGTTGTTTTTGGAGTGATCTTGATGATCTGTTATAGCTGGAGGTATAAGGGTGATGTTAGATCCTTTTTGGATGCTAATTGATGTGTAAAGATGATTAGATTTGATGGATCATGCCTGGGTAGTGTTGTGGAGTTGTTTGGATGCATTTTCAGTTGTGTTTGGTGGCCGGAAATGGAGTGTGGATGAGAGCAGCGAGTTTAGATGCTTTCATTGAAGTTATTAATGCATGGTGATGCATTAATCCTCTGCTTTGATGTGTTTAAAACAGGGGAGTCATCTTTGGATCCTAGTGGTGGTGATCCGGAAGCTTGATTGGTGTTTTGGCAAGTGGCGAAACGGAATCGGTGAGTGGATTTTGGTTTTCAGCTTTGAAACCAATGTTTTGAAGGTTTGGGAGCTTAGTTTAAGTCTAAGCAACTTAGCTAAGCTCAAGAGTAAGTTTTCAGAAAAACTCTCTTGATGATGAACCATGGATTGGTTGTATGCAATGTGGTTTGTTTGCATGTTTTAAATCATGTTTTGAAAGCATATTTAGCATGTTTATTTGCTGAGATTATAAGCCATGTGTTGAAGGATGCTCAAGGTAAGAGATCCTTGTTTTTGAACATTGTTTTAATGTGGTTTGATGCTTAAAGATGCATGATGTTTATGGCTTTGTTAAATGCTTTAAAACAGTGGAATAATGTTGTTAATGATGCATATTGGCAAGTGATGGTTAAGGTCACAAAGGTGGTTAAAAGTCCTTGTGTGAGCCTTGTTTATTTAAGAACAACATGGTGGTTAAAAGTCCATGGTTGGTTCTTGGTTAAGATCACCAAGGTGGTTAAAATTCCTTGTGTGGGACTTGTTATTTAAGAACAACATGGTGTTTAAAAGTCCATGGTTGGTTCTTGGTTAAGGTTACAAAGGTGGTTAAAATTCCTTGTGTAAGCCTTGTTACTTAAGAACTCCAAGGTGTTTAAAAGTCCTTGGGAGATTCTTGTTAAGGACACAAAGGTGTTTAAAAGTCCTTGTGTGGTCCTTGTCATGGTGTTTAAAAGTCCATGGAAGATGTTAAGGACACAATGGTGTTTAAAAGTCCATGTGTGGTCCTTGGAAATTATAAGATCACAATGGTGTTTAAAAGTCCATGTGTGGATCTTATGTTGATGTATCACTTGTTGCCAATATGACATGATATGAACTTGAAGCATGAATTGCTTGTTTTAAATGTTTTAGTGCTTGTGCAAATGATGTTGAGCTAAGGTTTATAAATATGTTTTATAAATGCATTATTGTGTGGTTTTAAATGAGCATTCCTCACTAAGCTATTTGCTTACGCTCTCTCTTTTCTTAAACCAATAATGCAGAGCATTAAAGTGCATTGAGGGCAGCAAGGGGGGTAAGAATCCAAGTGGTGAACTAAGCTCAAGTATGGTGAAGGTTTCTTAAACACTATTAGCTTTTGGCATTTGGCAATGGGGGACCTATGTTGTTGTTTTGGGAGATGTTTTGGACTCCCTAAGTTGGATTTATGTTGTTAATAATGTTCGAGCTTGTAATTGGCCTTTGTGATGTGGTTTTGGTAAATTGATGCTTGAATGGTTTTCTAAGTAGGATGCATGCCTATAGAATTGGGGATTTTCATAATTGATGCCATGTTGATGTTTGGTTGATGCAATTATGTTCTTTGTATGTTGAATGACTTGCTGGTAAAATTTGGTGGCTTTTGGAGCATGTTAGATAGGTCAATTATGTCATAAACCATCAATTTTTCTGCAATCCGGGCAACCTGTTTCGGAACAGGTGCTGCCGTATCGGAACGAGGGCCTGAAATGGCCTGGGCGTTCCGAAACGGAAGGAACTGTTCCGAAACGGTTTGGCCTCTGCCAGGCCTTGTTTCAGTACCGGTTTCGGAACGGTCCCGCGTTTTGGAACGGGTCTTCCCTGTTCCGAAACACTCGACCGTTGGGCACTGAAATTGTTGGTTATATGTTTTGAAATGTTTGCATTTTAGTCCTGAAACTTGTTATTGCAATTAAATGAGTTTGAGATGTCCGTTTGAGCTGAAATTTGGCAGAGAAGCATGAAATATGATTAATTATATATTGGTAACTTTAAATTGGGTTAAGTCCTTATAATTTTCAGAATTTACAATTTGGTCCCTAAAGTCTTAATTTGTGCAATTGGGTCCCTGAATGTACTTTGATGGTTATGATCTTAGCGTATGCTGATTGTATGATCATATCTAGGGATAATGTGCATCTAGACAAGTTTAAAAAAAAGGGTCGTTAATCAAGGTTGACTTTCGGGTTGACTTTGGTTTTCCCCGTGTAAACTTCTTAATTCGGTTCATCTGTCTGGGCCGGGTTAAGGGGGTTACAAGCACCCGTTCCGATACGGCTTGCCCAGATTGCAGAAAAATTGCTGAATAAACACACAATTGACCCATCAAACATGCTCCAAATGCCACCAAACTATACCAGCAAGTCATTCAACATTCAAGGAACATAATTGCATCAACCAAACAACAACATGGCAACAATTATGAAAATCCCCAATTCTATAGGCATGCATCCTACTTGGAAAACCATTCAAGCATCAATATACCAAAACAACCTCACAAAGGCCAATTACAAGTACCAACATGATCAACAATATAAAACCAACTTAGGGAGTCCAAAACATCTCCCAAAACAACAACATAGGTCCCCCATTGCCAAATGCCCAAAAGCTAATAGTTTTAGGAAAATGTTCACCATACATGAGCTTAGATCACCACTTGGATTCTTGGCTTCCTTGCTGCCCCAAAATGCACTTCAATGCTCTGCATTATTGGTTTAAGAAAAGAGAGAGCGTAAGCAAAAGCTTAGTGAGGAATGCTCATTAAAACCACACAATAATGCACTTATAAAACATATTTGCAATCTTAATTCAAATCAACAATTCTCATATTCACTTAAACATCTCAAACAAGCATTTCATGCTTCAAGTTCATAACATGTTATATTGGCCACAAGTGATACAATCAACATAAGATCCACACATGGACTTTTAAACACCATTGTGATCTTACAATTTCCAAAGACCACACATGGACTTTTAAACACCATTGTGCCCTTAACAAGAATTATCCATGGACTTTTAAACACCATGATGTTCTTACAATTCCCAAGGACCACACAAGGACTTTTAAACACCTTTGTGTCCTTAACAAGAATCACCCAAGGACTTTTAAACACCTTGGTGTTCTTAAATAAACAAGGCTTACACAAGGAATTTTAACCACCTTTGTAACCTTAACCAAGAACCAACCATGGACTTTTAAACACCATGTTGTTATTAAATACACAAGACTCACACAAGGAATTTTAACCACCTTGGTGATCTTAACCAAGAACCAACCATGGACTTTTAACCACCATGTTGTTCTTAAATAAACAAGGCTCACACAAGGACTTTTAACCACCTTTGTGACCTTAACCATCACTTGCCAATATGCATCATTAACAACAATATTCCACTGTTTTAAAGCATTTATCCAAGCCATAAACATCATGCATCATTATGCATCAAAACCACACTTAACAATGTTCAAAAACAAGAATCTCTTACCTTGATTATAAAATCAGCAACTAACATGCTAAAATATGCTTTCAAAACAGAATTTAAAACATGCAAACAAACCACATTGCATACAACCAATCCATGGTTCATCATCAAGAGAGTTTTTCCGAAAACTTACTCTTGAGCTTAGCTAAGTTGCTTAGACTTAAACTAAGCTCCCAAACCTTCAAAACATTGGTTTCAAAGCTGAAAACCAAAATCCACTCACCGATTCCGTTTCGCCACTTGCCGAAACACCAATCAAGCTTCCGGATCACCACCACTAGGATGCAAAGATGACTCCCCTGTTTTAAACACATCAAAGTAGAGGATTAATGCATCATCATGCATTAATATCTTCAATGAAAGCACCTAAACTCGCTGCTCTCATCCACACTCCATTTTCGGCCACCAAACACCACCGAAAATGCATCCAAACAACTCCACAACACTACCCAGCCAAGATCCATCAAATATATTCATCCTTAAACATCAATTAACATTCAAAAAGGATCTAACATCACCCTTATACCTCCAGCTATAACAGATCATCAAGATCACTCCAAAAACAACCAAGAACTCAAGCAAAACTTAGGAAATTTAACCTATTCGGGATTGCATTGATTAAACCTCAATTCCTCATCAAATATACATTCAATTAACATAAAAAAGACACCTCAAAACACTGCCCAAACAGATCATACGAATTTTATCAAAAATCAACCAAATCTTGCATTTTAAAGCCAAGATCCAGAACACATCTACAAAACCTTTTATAAAACTCAAATCAAGGATTGAGAACTTGGGAATTTCAGTAAAGAACTGAGAATTTAGAGGAGAAGGACGTTCATACCTCTAAACTTGAGTTTCTCCCTTTTGGAACCAAGATTCTTGAAAATCCACTTAGCAAATGATAAGGTTTTGATGAAGAGATGATTAGAGATCAAAAGAGAATTGAAATGTGTTATTTAGATGACAGAATCAGAGGGAAATGCTCTGGAGAAATGTGTTTGGTTTGAGAGAAAAGATGAGAGAAAATGAAAATGGAATTTAGGAAAAGTTAGTTGGAAAATGCCAAAATATCTTCCCTCCTTTTTAGTTTTATTTAAAAACCATTAATTAAATCTTTAATATTTAGGAAAAATCTGGAGAAACTCCTTTTGGGTAAATAGCTCCTTAAAGATTCAAAGTTTCAATCCTTTTTAAAACAGTCACACAGTTTTTGAAAATTACATTTTGGTCACTAACCAAAATGTCACCCTTCCAAACCTCATTTTGTAAAATTGATTTCACCATTCTCTTATATATAATAAAAGAGGATTTTAAGACATTTTTCCATATTTTTAATGCAACATGAACTAGGTTTTCCCTAAATTCACCCTTTTATATTCGAACCGCACTCCGACCGAACCGGTCCAAACCCAAAACTTCTAAGCCCAAAATTGGGGCGTTACACCACTCATCCTCACGCCCCGTCGATGGGATTCCAATCATCACCGACTATATTTAAATACAATTTCCGGGCGAACCCGTACTCCTCCTTGGTGACTCAACACCACCAAGGCCACGCGCGACTTTTGACTCATGTGTACACACTAACATCCTAATGATCGATCATTTGTATTCAAGTATACTAGTGCCAACATTTACTCATTTCACATTACTCATTCCAATCATTTCCGTGCTTAGCACGTACTCACCAACAACCATCATCATGCATGTCTCGAGCATCACAAGTCATATCTCACCTCACATGTATAATACAATATACACAATCATTCATATCATGTTTCATACGAGACATACACAACCACATAAATAAGTTCATCCAAAGGCTCTAGATCAAGTTTAGGATTAGGCTACAACCTTAATCCTAACTCTAGGTGGGTCTACCAAGCCCAACCTAGTCCATATACTCAAACGAACTATTTTAAAACCATTTAAAACAATTAACCACTCACCTAAGCTTCCAAGCTCAAAGGCCAAGCACGCAACCACCTTCAATTTCCCGGATTTACTTCCGATGCTTCACCGATGTCCAATCTCGATTCTAATCAATCCCAAACACAAACAAAACATCCACCATCAATAATTCATCGTTGGAACTAACCCGGAATGCAATTCAACCACAAACTACCATGTTGCAAGCATGAACAATTTCCATTTTTCACCTATTCGGATGGCCCCAAGACCATGTCCAAAAACCATGTTTTCAATTTCCATTAAACCCACCAATGATCCCAATTCAAACCCTATCCATAGTACTATCAAAAGCCTATCAAAACCCACCTAAAACAACCCCCCAAACTCACCCAAAACCCTCCAAAACCCCCATGTTTACCCAAATCCGAAAATTGCTCAAAATCATTTAAAATTCACATATGTTATACCATTTGACCTCTATACAACATAACTAAACATATTAAATCAAAACACTTCACTTAACAACATAAAGATCTCATTTTTAATCAAAATATTCAAAACTTCCATTTTCCAAAACCTTCATGAAAATGAAAATAAAAGGTACTTTCATGGAGAGGGAGGTAAGGGGAAGTCAAAAATACCATTACCTTTCAAAACGGAGTTGAAATGGATGAGGAATGAGATGGAATAGTGGAGAGGGGGAAGGGCTTCTATTTTGACGTTGGAGATGAGAGGAGGAAGAGAGTGAATAGTGATATTTGTGAAAAGGGGAGATTTAAATTAGAAAAGGGGTAAATTACAAAAAGGCCATTAATGAATGGCTATTCCCTTGTTTTTAAAATAGCTCTTCAATATTGAAATTAAATCGATTTGGTCCCACCTCAAATGTTTATTTTGAAAACCCGGAATTGTAAAAGAATCATTTTAATTATAAGACCGAGCCCAAATAATATTAAAATATTATTTTCACCTAACCCCCAAACCCGGGCGTTACACGCGCTGTATAAGGATGCTCATGACTTCACCAAGGCATGTGATCCATGCCAACAGACTGGGAATATCTCTGGAAGACATCAACTTCCGCTCCAGAACATCATGCCGGTGGACTTGTTCGATTTTTTGGGGATATACTTTATGAGTCCATTTCCCCCGTCTTTTGGCAATATATATATCCCAGTGGTAGTTGACTATGTTTCCAAATGGGTAGAGGCTATAGCCTTGCCAACAAATGATGCCAATGTCGTTGCCAAATTTTTGCACAAGCATATCTTTACACGTTTTGGTGCTCATCGAGTGATCATTCATGATAAGGGTGCCCATTTTAAATGCAATCTAATCTCTAAAGCTTTGTGTATGTATGGTATACAATAAAGAATAGCCACGGCCTATCATCCACAGACAAATGAGCAAGCTGATATTTCTAACAAGCTAATCAAGAATATCCTAGAAAATACTGTGAATCCTTTGAGGAAGGATTGGTCTTGGAGGTTAGATGAGGTTGTGTGGGCTTATGGGACTGCCTTTAAAACACCGTTGGGAACTTCACCTTTCAAATTTGTATATGGTAAACCATGCCATCTTCTAGTGGAGCTTGAACATAAAGCCTATTGGACAATTAGAACACTTGACATGGCATGGGCTACAACGGGAGAAGAGAGGATGTTAGACCTCAATGAGTTAGAAGAATTTCGCGCACTTGCCTATAGGATGCCAAGCTATATAAGGAGAGAACCAAACGTTGACAAGATAAGAGAATCTTGCCAAGACATTTCGAGGTAGGTCATCTAGTTTTTCTATTTAACTCACGACTTAAATTGTTTCCAGGCAAGCTTAAGTCGAGATGGTCAGGCCCCTTTGAAGTAGTACAACCCTATGCTCATGGTTCCATAGACATCAAGGATCAGAAAACCGGGGGAATTTTCAAGGTAAATGGTCAGCACTTAAAGCATTATTTTGAGGGGCAGCATGTAAATGCCAAGGAGAGTGTTCTCTTTGAAGAATTACCATGACACCATCGACAGGTTTAGAACTTTCTAAATATTAGGTTAGATGTTTTTCTTTTAGGATTTAGGATTTTTCATCAGATTTTCCCTATTCTTTTAGTTTTAATTTTTGTTTTTTCGGGTTGAAAGGTTTTCATTTAAGTGGATGCAGATTTGGTGCAGAAAGATATATTCATTAAGTGACAGGATTTAATGGTGTTGCGCCAAGAATGATGCTAGAACCTAAGCTTGGCGTACGGCGGGAGTAACTTTGGGGAAAAGAAATTACCCTAGCTTGATTTGATTTAAACCATGAGAGAGAAAAATAATAAACCCTAGCCGCCCAAAAAATAAGGTAATTTAAATTCAATTTAGTTACCTTATCACTCCATATCTTATCACTTTAAACCTTATCCTTATCACTTATCCTTTCCATAAGCTACCACATCATCCCTTTTTCCTCTCCCTAAAACATGCTATCTTTCCATCATTACCTTTTTTAAACCCATCATAATTACTTTTTACCCTAAACACTCAACCTTTCCATCTTGCAACACGTTCAACTTTATTTCCTTTACTTTTTCACTTCATCTTCTTTACCTAGTTGTTCATCTCTCTCTTTTCACCCAAAGAAAATCAAGCTTTTGTTTCTTTCCCTTTCGAAAATCTCCACGGCGTCCTCATCTAAACCCTTCCAAACATTTTTTCAACGAGAAGATCCAAAAGGAGTATGAAGAAAACTTTGCTTCAAAGTCCTTTTGCTTTGAAATCAATTTCAGTTTTGAGCTAGAGAAAGATCAAGTATTTCCCCCTGAAGTCATAGTCATCATCGCCAAACATAAGTGGAAGATGTTTTGCCAACAAAAGGGTGAGATCTTTCCAAACCTTGTTCAAGAAGTTTACGCACATTTAACTCCTAAAGTTAACCCATTCTTGATGATTTGAGCAATATGTGTGCGTTTTGATGAAGAGGAAATCAACATAATGCTCAAATTAGATGTGGGGAATGAGCATGCCGAGTTCACATTATATCGATCGAAGCTTTAACGAGGGTAAATATTGGATGGTTAAAACAAACTTAGAATTATAGTGAGTGATTTACTTAATTATCTCATAATTTTAACATTGATCCTATCAATAGAACTATGTTTAATCATGCTTATAAAACATCCATTGCATCACATACAAGGTAAATATAAGCGGTAAATAAATATGCAATGATTATAGCCCTTCTTAACCTAAGGCGACCCGTCCCAAGCCAATGGGAGGACCATTCTACTGAAGATAGAATCTGCTTCTGAAACGCTCGGTCCACAAGGGAAGGCCCACCATGCTGCTACCTTGGCCCTTGCTTTATCTCCATGAGTATTTACAATTTTTAGAAACTCGCGTTACATGCGAGGGAGTGAGATGAGAAGAGAAGTACAATAGAAGATAGAGAAAGACACGACACGCAGGTCGTATTTATAAAAACCAAAACTATAAAGGCTACGGGCTATAACCATGCAAAACAAACACCGTGCAATCTAACATGCATTTCAAACATCGTGCGAACAAAGTAACGACGTGTTTACGGAGTTTTAAACTGATTATCCCTATGTTGCAGTTAATGGGCCAAAGAAGGATCACGAGGTTTCATAAACCGTTTGCATTAACGAACAAATGCACCAGATAGGTCAACATGAAAGAGAGGTGGTGCACTAGGCACACTTAAGTACCAGGTCTTTGATGATGTAAATCCTAGACATGCATTTTTCATAACGTCTAACCATAACTCTTATGGATTCACCGTGAAAGATAGTTTGATAACTTTTATCAAATTAGAAGCCCTTTCAGAGATTTCATATATCTATGAAACTACGAACAACTACTTGTTCTCTACACTAACTATTAGTCTCAACATGTTAACATTTAATATTGAAGCAACCTAACATAGTTATGATTAACTCTTAATCATTCAGTGATAATAGAAATAAGTCTTTATTAGGTGTGATACGATAAATATCTAAATCGAATCAAACATCATGCATCTCATACATAAACATCACCCCAAGAATTTAAGTCTAAATTCATATGATACAAGTGGCTCTGATACCAATGTTGGGTCACGTCGGCACGCTCCGTGGCGCAGCAGAAAAATTAATCCGACGTAATCCAGTCAAGATCCATGTACAGGAACGAATCCGGGGTAAAAAGATGAAGAATTACGTTTTAAAACTCTAGAAACTGGAAAACCGACGGTATGTCGGAATAACCACGTCAAGTAAAACCGAAATCGTCACAGGTTCGCAACGACCTCTACGGAGTCCACCCAAACAAAATGAACAAAGTTTCCGCCTCCCTAACACTTAGGGATAAATTTTGACAGGTTTGAACACCTTCCAAGGAGAAGTCGAAATCCCTCCAAGCATTCCTGAGGGAGTTTGAAATCGACCAGGAGTTCAACCGGGACTTGCAATTGAGTAAGGGAACCTTCAGGGATTTTCCAGGTGGCAAGTAGAACACCAGAAAAATATCGAACAACTTCTTAGAGAGCTTTCTAGGATATGTTGAATTCCAGTGGGGAATTTCTAGGAGTCGAAATCCCTCCAAGCATTCCTGAGGGAGTTTGAAATCGACCAGGAGTTCAACCGGGACTTGCATTTGAGTAAGGGAACCTTCAGGGATTTTCCAGGGGGCAAGTAGAACACAAGAAAAATATCGAACAACTTCTTAGAGAGCTTTCTGGGATATGTTGAATTCCAGTGGGGAATTTCTAGGGGTGTTGTCGAAATCTGCAAGAGGAGGAAGAGGGATGATTTGGTTGCTAGCCCTTGTCCCTTTAAATAGTATTTAGAGACTGAATTCTAGTTGAATTCCTTAAATCCAAGTTCAACCAAAATTCATAGAATCTAATTTTACTTGAAATTGGTTTATATTAAATATATGTAACGCCCCGGTTTTGGGCTTGGAAGTTTTGGGTTTGGACCGGTTCGGTCAAAGTGTTGTTCGAATATAAAAAGGTGAAATTAGGAAAGCCTAGTTCGGGTTGCATTAAAAATATGGAAAAATGTTCTAAAATCCTCTTTTAATATATATATAAGTGAACTGTGAAATCAATTTTACAAAATGAGGTTTGGAAGGGTGACATTTTGGCTAGTGACCAAAATGTAATTTTTGAAAACTGCGTGACTGCTTTAGAAAGGATTGAAACTTTGAATCTTTAAGGAGCTATTTACCCAAAGGGAGTTTCTCCAGATTTTTCTAAGATATTTAATGATTTAATTCTGGTTTTTAAACAAAAGAAAAGTGGAGGGAAGTTATTTTCCTATTTCCAACTAACTTTTTCCAATTCTTCTTTTCTCTCATTTTCTCTCAAACCAAACATCTTTCTCCAGAGCTTTTTTTTCTCTGATTTTGTCACCTAAATATCTCTTTTCAATTCTCTTTTGATTGCTAATCATCTCATCAACAAAACCTCACCATTTGCTAATTGGATCTTCAAGCTTTTTGGTTCTAAAAAGGGAGAAACTCAAGTTTGGTGGTAAGAACGTCCTTCTCCTCTAAACTCTCAGTTCTTTACTGAAATTCCTAAGTTCTCAATCCTTAATTGATGATCTATAAATGGTTTTAAAGTTGTGTAATGGATCTTGGCTTTAAATGCAAGATTTGGTGATTTTTGATGGATTTTTGTATGATCTGATTGGGCTGTGTTTTAAGGTGTTAATTTGATGTTAAATGAATGTTAAATTGAAAAGGAATTGAGTTTTAATTAATGCAATCCCGGATAGGTTGAATTTCCTAAGTTTAGCTTGTGATTCTTGGTTGTTTTGGAGTGATCTTGTGGATCTGTTGTTGCTGGAGATATAAGGATGTTGTTAGGTCCTTTTTAGATGTTAAATGATGTTAAAGTGTAACGCCCCGGTTTTGGGCTCAGAAGTTTTGGGCGTTGACCGGTTCGGTCAAAGTGCTGATCGAATATATAAGAGTGAATTTAGGAAAGCCTAGTTCGGGTTGCATTAAAAATATGGAAAAATGTTCTAAAATCATCTTTTAATATATATAAGTGAACTGTGAAATCAATTTTGGAAAATGAGGTTCGGAAGGGTGACATTTTGGCTGGGGACCAAAATGTAATTTTTGAAAGTTGCGTGACAGTTTTATAAAGGATTGAAACTTCGAATCTTTAAGGAGCTATTATTCCAAAAAGAGTTTCTCCAGATTTTTCTAAGATATTTTGAGGTATTATTCTGATTTTTAAACATAAAGAAAGAGGAGGGAAAGCCATTTTGACTATTTCATAACTAACTTTCCATTTTCTCTCAATTTTCCTTTTCTCTCAACCCAAACACATTTCTCCAGATTTTCTCATCAGACTTTGTCACTCAAATCACTCATTTCAACTCTCTTTTGATTCCTAAACATCACATCAACAAAACCTCTCAATTTGCTAGTTGATTCTTCAAGCTTTTTGGTTCCAAAAAGGGAGAAACTCAAGTTTGGAGGTAAGAACGTCCTTCTCCTCTAAACTCTCAGTTCTTTACTGAAATTCCTAAGTTCTCAATCCTTGATTTGTGATTTGTTAAAGGCTTTTCAATTGAAATCTTGATTTTGGCTTAAAATGCAAGATTTGGTGATTTTGGTGGAATTTTCGTGTGATCTGTTTAGGCAGTGTTTTGAAGTGTCAAATTGATGTTAAATGAATGCTAAATTGATTAGAAGTTGAGGTTTAATTGATGCAATCCCGGATAGGTTGAATTTCCTAAGTTTGGTTTGAGTTTTTGGTTGTTTTGGAGTGTTTTTGGTGATCTGTTATACCTGGAGGTATAAGGACGTGTTTGTGATCATTTTGGATGTTAATTGATGTTTAAAAATGGTTAGAAGTGATGGATCTTGGCTGGGTTAAGTTTTGGAAGTGGTTGGGGGTGATTTCGGTTGTGTTTGGTAGCCGAAATGTTGATTTTGTGATGAGCAGCGAGTTTGGTTGTGTTGCTGCTGTTCTTAATGCATAATGATGCATTAATCCTCTGTTGTTATGTGCTTGAAACAAGGGAGTTTGATCCACGAGCTTTAGAGGTGGTGCGGAAGGTTTCGGATGCTTGGAAGGCTTGTTGGCTAGCCTTGTTTTGTGTATCGGTGAGTGAAGTTGGGTTTTCAGCTTTTAAACCAAGGTTTGAAGGTTTTGGGAGCTTAGTTTAAGTCTAAACAACTTTGCTAAGCTCAAGAGTAAGTAAATGGATTTCTTTCTTGGTTTGTGTTATGAATTGGCTTTTTAGGCAATTGTGGTTGATGTTTGAAATGCAAGGGTTTTGCATGATTTAAATTCTGTTTTGAAAGCATATTTTAGCATGGTTTAATGCTGGTTTTGAAAGCCATATGTGAAGGATGCTCAAGGTAAGAGATCCTTGGTTTTATACATTGAAAATGTGGTTTTGATGCATGGTGTTGCATGATGTTTAATGGCTATGTGTAATGCTTTAAAATAGTGAATTAACGATGGTAAATGATGGTTTTTGCATTATGGTTATGCATGTGAGTCATTGGACTAATGTGGTAAGGTGGTTATATTGGCAAGTGATGTAAGTGGTTCTTGGTTCTTTGATCGGATATAGTTAGCCGGCTATAGGATTGGGTGCACCGTGAATAAAGTCGCCTTGGAGGTGGAGTGGTTAAGAGTGAACCGGTAAACTCCCTTCAAGTATCCTAACGAGATGATTAAGGTTATAATGGAGGTTGAATGCCCATTCGAGGACCTTGGTTAAGCAAAGGTTATATGGTGGTTAAAAGTCCATATATGGGAACCTTGTGCTTGTTAAGATCACAATGGTGGTGTAAAGTCCATGTGTGGATCTTGT
Organism: Hibiscus tridactylites; assembly: GCA_958450335.1. Classification (NCBI taxonomy): domain Eukaryota; kingdom Viridiplantae; phylum Streptophyta; class Magnoliopsida; order Malvales; family Malvaceae; genus Hibiscus; species Hibiscus tridactylites. Next base: position 86,014,269 of record OY288268.1, on the reverse strand, counting down.
GTAGGGTGTCCCGGATCTCGTTAGTGATGTTATACAACTACCAATTGGTGAATGCAAAGGTTGTATGGTGGTTAAAAGTCCATACATGGGAACCTTGTGCATGTCAAGGTTGTATGGTGTTTGAAAGTCCATACATGGGAACCTTGGGAAAAGTTAAGGTTGTATGGTGTTTGAAAGTCCATACATGGGAACCTTGTAAAAAGCTAAGGTTGTATGGTGTTTAAAAGTCCATACATGGGAACCTTAGGATGGTGAGGTCAAATGGTGTTTAAAAGTCCATTGGAGACCTTGGATTGGTAGTGTGTATGAAGCGTGGGGGACAACGCTTGTGATCCGCGTATCCGATTGGATGTTGAGTTGAAAAGTGAATGTGGTTGATCACTCGAAAGCCAATATGATGTTCTTGATTATAAAGAAGCATGCAACGCTTGAAATGATGCATAATTGCATGAGGAGCATGAGATGCTTGAAAAGATGCATGGTTGCATGGAATGTGTATAATGCTTGTGAATGCATGTTACTTGTTAAGTTGAACAAGTGTTGATTATCATTTGGTAAATGATGCATGTGTGCATGAAATCTCTTAAATGCATTGGTGTCTTGTAAGACTTGTTTTAAAAGGCATGTGATGATGATGTTATGGTTCATATATATTGCCTTGGTTTAATGCATGTGTTGGATTACTTGAGTAAATGGTTTTAAAGGGTTTCTTGCTTGGAATGTTTTCAAGTATAAGAAAGGTATGATGTGAAATGGAAGTGTTTCCAAGGTTTTGAATTTAACTTTGCATATGGTGTTTATGCATGGAATGGTTAAATGGTTGAAATTGCAATTTGTGCTTTGAAAAGGTTTTCTTAGCTTGCTAAGCTAAGGGTTGGTTTTCGTGTATGTGCAATGCATGGTTTAAGCATGATGTTAAAAAGGGGTTTTCAAACTTTGCTTGGTAAACAAATCGAGTTGCTTTTCAAAGAGGTTTTATGACTCGCTGCATTGATGGTGTTTTGGTTTTGAGCATTCCTCACTAAGTATTATGTGCTTACGCTCCTTTTTGTCCATCAATGCAGATACTTGAAGTTTGGACAGCGAGAAGCAAGGGATTCAAGGGGGACTCCACTTGAGATGTATGTCTCGGTTAATAGCTATAGTTAATAAAGGCAATGGGGTAGAATCTCTCGGATTGATGTTTATGTGTTCGTATATGTTCGGACAAGTATGGTTTTATGTTGTTGGAACATGTTTTGGCTTTTATGAGATTGAATTGGAAATATGGTGTTTAAATGGTTGCTTGTGTAGGAAGCATATCCTTTGAATTGGGGCTTTTCATGAATGTTGGTATTTCGTTGAATTGTTGATGCAAGTATGTCTCTTATATGTTGATTTGTATGTTGGTAAAGTTTGGTGGCTTTTGGAGCATGTTTGGGTGGTCAATTGCGTGTTTAAGTATGCATTTGGAGGTTTTCTGTGCAGGGTGTTTCGGAACAGTTCATACCGTTTCGGAACGGGTGCCTCAAACAAACCCAGGCGTCCGAAACGGGTGAGACCGTTCCGAAACGGTTTGGCTACTGCCAGTCCCCCGTTGCGGTACGTGTTGCGGAACGGCCCCGCGTTTCGAAACGGGCTCTGCCTGTTTCGGAACGGGTGACCGTTGGGGGCTGACATTGGCAGAAATGTTTTGAAAAGTTTGCATTTTGGTCCTGAAACTTGTTTGTGCAATTGTTTGAGTTTGGGATGTTCGTTTGAGTTGAAATTTGGCAGCGAAGCATGAAACTTGATTAATTTTAAGTTGGTAACTTAAAATCTGGTTATGTCCTTAAAGTTTTCAGAATTTACAGTTTGGTCCCTAAAATTGTAAATTGCTCAATTGGGTTCCTGTTTGATCCCGGATGTTTATGATCTTTGAGTATGCTGTTTGCATGATCACATCTAAGGTTAACGTGCATCTAGACAAGAGTAAAAAGAAAATAAAGGGTCGTTAATCAAGGTTGACTTTCGGGTTGACTTTGGTTTTCCCCGTGTGACTTCCTTAATTCGGGTCAACCGTCTGGGCCGGGTTAAGGGGGTTACATAAAGGATGTTTAGTTTTGATGGATCTTGGCTTGGCAATGTTGAGGAGTTGTTGGATGCATTTTCGGTTGTGTTTGGTAGCCGAAAATGGAGTGTGGATGAGAGCAGCGAGTTTAGGTGCTTTCATTGAAGCTATTAATGCATGATGATGCATTAATCCTCTGCTTTGATGTGTTTAAAACAGGGGAGTCATCTTTGGATCCAAGTGGTGGTGATCCGGAAGCTTGATTGGTGTTTCGGCAAGAAGCGAAACGGAATCGGTGAGTGGAATTTGGTTTTCGGCTTTGAAACCAGTGTTTTGAAGGTTTGGGAGCTTAGTTTAAGTCTAAGCAACTTAGCTAAGTTCAAGAGTAAGTTTTCGGAAAAACTCTCTTGGTGATGACCATGGTTTTGGTTGTATGCAATGTGGTTGTTTGCATGTTTTTAAATCTGTTTTGAAAGCATATCTAGCATGTTTATTTGCTGAGATTTTAAGCCATGTGTTGAAGGAAGCTCAAGGTAAGAGTTCCTTGTTTTTGAACATTGTTCTAATGTGGTTTGATGCTTAAAGATGCATGATGTTTATGGCTTGTAAAATGCTTTAAAAAAGTGAGATATTGATGATATTGATGCATATTGGCAAGTGATGGTTAAGGTCACAAAGGTGGTTAAAAGTCCTTGTGTGAGCCTTGTATATTTAAGAACATCAAGGTGGTTAAAAGTCCTTGGATGGTTCTTGGTTAAGATCACAAAGGTGGTTAAAAGTCCTTGTGTGAATCTTGTGAATTTTAAGAACAACATGGTGTTTAAAAGTCCATGGTTGGTTCTTGGTTAAGGCTCAAGGTGGTTAAAATTCCTTGTGTAAGCCTTGGTTACTTAAGAACTCCAAGGTGTTTAAAAGTCCTTGGGAGATTCTTGTTAAGGACACAAAGGTGTTTAAAAGTCCTTGTGTGGTCCTTGCCATGGTGTTTAAAAGTCCATGGGTCCATGGTGTTTAAAAGTCCATGGGGTTAAGGACACAATGGTGTTTAAAAGTCCATGTGTGGTCCTTGGTTATTATAAGATCACAATGGTGTTTAAAAGTCCATGTGTGAATCTTATGTGAAATGTATCACTTGTTGCCAATATGACATGTAATGGAATGGAAGCATGTATTGCTTGTTTTAAAGGTTTAAGAGCATGTATAATGTTGCTTGAAGATTGATTTATAAATGAGTTTTTATAAATGCATTATTGTATGGTTTTAAATGAGCATTCCTCACTAAGCTTTTGCTTACGCTCTATCTCCTTTCTTAAACCAATAATGCAGAGCATTAAGGTGCATTGAGGGCAGCAAGGAGGGCAAGCAACCAAGTGGAAACTAAGCTCAAGTATGGGAAGGTTTCTTAAACACTTTTAGCTTTTGGCATTTGGCAATGGGGGACCTATGTGGATGTTTTGGGAGATGTTTTGAACTCCCTAAGTTTGTTTAATGTTGTTAACAATGCTGGAACATGTAATTGGCCATTATGTGGTTGGTTTGGAGATTTAATGCTTGAATGGTTTGCTAAGTAGGAAGCATGCCTTTAGATTTGGGGCTTTTCATATTTGATGCTATGATGATGATTGGTTGATGCAATTATGTTCCTTGCATGTTGTATGTCTTGCTGGTAAAGTTTGGTTGCATTTGGAGCATGTATGGTAAGTCAATTGGGTGTTTTAGCAGCCAATTTTCTGCTTTCTGTGCAGGCCGTATCGGAACGGGAGCTACCGTTTCGGAACGGGTGCCCTGTAGTGGCCCAGGCGTTCGAAACGGAAGGTACCGTTCCGAAACGGAAATGCCTCTGCCAGGCCTCGTTTCGGAACCCGTTGCGGAACGGTCCCGCATTTCGAAACAGGTTCTTCCTGTTTCGGAACACCTGACCGTTGGGGGCTGACATGGGCGGTTATATGTTTTAAAATGTTTGCATTTTGGTCCTAAAACTTGTTTGTGCAATTTTATGAGTTTGGGATGTCCGTTTGAGCTGAAATTAGGCAGTGAAGCATGAAACCTGATTAATTATAAGTTGGTAACTTTAATTTGAGTTAAGTCCTTATAATTTGCAGAATTTACAATTTGGTCCCTAAAGTCCTTTTTTGTGCAATTGGGTCCCTGCTTAATCTCTGATGATTATGATCTTCGAGTATGGTGATTGTATGATCATATCTAGGGTTAATGTGCATCTAGACAAGTTTAAAAAGGAAAAAAGGGTCGTTAATCAAGGTTGACTTTCAGGTTGACTTTGGTTTTCCCCGTGTGACTTTCTTAATTCGGGTCAACCGTCTAGGCCGGGTTAAGGGGGTTACAATATACATTATATTTAATAATATTAAATGAAATATATATATTTAATTATGTAGAATCTTATTCTACATAAAACATGGATTTAAATATACATTATATTTAATCCAAATATAAATATATTTTTTTATATAGAATCTCATTATATCTTTACTTGGATTTAAATATATATTTTTAATTATGTGGAATCTAATTCTACATAAACTTGGAACTAAATATACATTATATAAATTCCAAATATATATTTAAATTTCTAGAATCTTATTCTATAATATTTAAGTCTCTAAATATTTTTCATACTCTAAATAATATTTGATAAATACTATATTTATCCAATATTATTCCCATTTAAGGGAGTTGCCGATTTCCCCTATCCCATAGGGGATTTTCGGCAACCTCCCTAAAATAGGGAGTATGGTTTCCAATTTTTTGTTCGTTTCATTCGAAAGGTGTGACCCTTGTAGGTTCATGCAACGTTAGCAGCAAAATTAGAACTGTTCTAATTTTACAAACAATGAGTGGCATCTAGCAATACATCATTACTACCTAAGTTGCATGAAGTCATGGTTTGACTTTCCTAATTCTTGAATAAACTTCCTTTATGTATTTCATCCTTTTGTCCTTTATATCTTCGATGAACACAAGTCATGGGTTAGTCACACTTGCGTTGTCCATCTAGTGTTTCTTGATGTCTTGAGTAGATTATGATAAACGAATCTCTATGATATCTCATATCATAATATTCGAGCATGGCCATGCATTTTCTAATCTCACTCAATCAAGTGGCCGAAGATATTTCTCCCATTATGTAGGAGGGACAAATACTTTCTTGATCAATCATATTTCACTACATATGTCATCATGTATCCAATCATCAGTCTTTAAAATGTAGTCAGTTACGACACACGTTTGACTATGTCAAAATACGTAAATCTTTATGTTGAAATCATGTTGATCTCAAGTCTGAGGATTATACATATGTTTATCATGAGCAATGTTGTGACTGTCACATAATTACCCAAGAAACTTGCTCATAGCGGGTCAATCCAGTATGTTGTTCTCTAACAAATACTTATGTGTTGATTTTGACATCTCTATGTCAATGACAACACTTGTTATCAATCAACCACATATTAGTCTTTATATATTATCACTATCCATACCCATAATAATATTCGACTAAGGATCCTATTTAACAATAATCGTATTATTGTATGGACATTATTACCCAATGGTTAGTTGGATGCACAGAAACATACCAAATGATAATAACGACAATGTCATTACTTGATAAATCAAGTAAAATAATATGTCTATTCAATCATCATATGATTGGTCTTTGGGCATACTCCAACATAGCATACTCAATCTCGTTCCTCTTCAAATCTGCATACGATTTCTGTCGATTTGAATCTTCCTTCAAGAGATCACAAATCAAATTTTACCTTCTCGGTAGTCTCCTTAAGCAAGTGCGACATAGGTACAAGCTTCTGTCCGACTCCGGCCCAACAAACAAGTGTTCTACATCTCCTACCATAAAGAGCTTCGTATGGTGCCATCTGAATACTAGCCTGATAAAATGTTATTGTATGCAAACTCTACTAGCGGTAGATGTTTCTCCCAAGAACCCTGAAAGTCGATGATGCAACACCTCAACATGTCCTATAACACCTGAATAACTCTCTCCGACTGACCATCTGATTGTGGGTGATACGAAGTACTGAAGTTCAACCAAGTTCCCAAGGCACGATGCAAACACTCCCAAAATCTGGCTGTAAACCTCGTATCTCTATCAGACACAATCGACTTTGGTACACCATGCAGCCTTACAATCTCATTGATATATAACTCGGCAAACCTGTCTAAGGTGTAGGTAATATGAAATGGGCACACTTAGTGAATCTATCAGCTATCACCCATACTGAATTCTTCTTCGAAGGAGTCAACGGTAAACCTAACACAAAATCCATAGTAATTCGTTCCCACTTCCATTCCAGAATCTTCAACGGTTGTAACAAACCTGAAAGAAACTGATGATCGACCTTAACTCGCTGACAAACCATACACTTACTCACAAACTCGGCCACATCTTTCTTTAACTCAATCCAGAAGTACTCATCTTTCAACCCACGGTACATCTTCGTACTACCCGGATGCATAGCAAAAGGTCTGTTATGATCTTCATTCAAGATAGTACGTCTCAACTCGACATCTTCTGGAACAACTACTCTATTCTTAAAACATAAGATCCCGTTCTCAGCAAAGCAGAAATTTGTGGGTTTACCCTCAGCTATATCTTGCACGTGAGGTGCTAAAGTTCTGTCTTGCAACTGTTTATCTCGAATCAACTGAAATAACGATGGTTTAACCTGTAACTCGGCTATCAAACCACCATCTAGAGACACGCTCAATCTTGCAAACATAGCTCGCAACTCAACTACTACCTTCCTACTTAAGGCATCGGCCAATACATTTGCTTTACCCATATGGTACTCTATTGTGAGGTCATGGTCTTAAGAAGCTCTAGCCACCTACGCTGTCTAAGATTCAACTCTCTCTGAGTCATCAAATATTTCAAACTCTTGTGGTCGGTATAAATTGTGCATTTCTCACCATAAAGGTGGCGTCTCCAAATCTTCAAGGCAAAGACTACAGCCGCTAACTCTATGTCGTGTGTAACCCCCTTAACCCGGCCTAGACGGTTGACCCAAATTAAGAAGTTTACACAGGGAAAACCAAAGTCAACCCGAAAGTCAACATTGATTAACGACCCTTTTTTTTCTTTTTAATCTTGTCTAGATGCACATTATCCCTAGATATGATCGTACAAACAGCATACTCAAAGATCATAACCATCAGAGAACATTCAGGGACCCAATTGCACAAATTAAGACTTTAGGGACCAAATTGTAAATTCTGAGAATTATAAGGACTTAACCCAAATTAAAGTTACCAACTTGTAATTAATCATATTTCATGCTTCTCTGTCAAATTTCAGCTCAAACGGACATCTCAAACTCATTTAATTGCAATAACAAGGTTCAGGACTAAAATGCAAACATTTCAAAACATATAACCAACAATTTCAGTGCCCAACGGTCGAGTGTTTCGGAACAGGGAAGACCCGTTCCAAAACGCGGGACCGTTCCGCAACTGGTACCGAAACAGGGCCTGGTAGAGGCCAAACCGTTTCGGAACAGTTCCTTTCGTTTCGGAACGCCCAGGCCATTTCAGGCCCCCGTTCCGATACGGTAGCACCTGTTCCGAAACAGGTTCCCCAGATTGCAGAAAAATTGTTGGTTTAACACATAATTGACCTATCTAACATGCTCCAAAAGCCACCAAAATTTACCAGCAAGTCATTCAACATACAAAGAACATAATTGCATCAACCAAACTTCAACATGGCATCAATTATGAAAATCCCCAATTCTATAGGCATGCATCCTACTTAGAAAACAATTCAAGCATCAATTTACCAAAACCACATCGCAAAGGCCAATTACAAACTCAAACATTATCAACATCATAAATCCAACTTAGGGAGTCCAAAACATCTCCCAAAACAACAACATAGGTCCCCCATTGCCAAATGCCAAAAGCTAATAGTGTTTAAGAAACCTTCACCATACTTGAGCTTAGTTCACCACTTGGATTCTTGCCCTCCTTGCTGCCCTCAATGCACTTTAATGCTCTGCATTATTGGTTTAAGAAAAGAGAGAGCATAAGCAAAAGCTTAGTGAGGAATGCTCATTTAAAACCACACAATAATGCATTTATAAAACACCTTTATAAACCTTAAATCCATCATCATTTGCACATGCACTAAAGCATTTAAAACAAGAAATTCATGCTTCAAGTTCATATCATGTCATATTGGCAACAAGTGATACATCAACATAATATCCACACATGGACTTTTAAACACCATGGTGATCTTATAATTTCCAAGGACCACACATGGACTTTTAAACACCATTGTGTCCTTAACATCACCCATGGACTTTTAAACACCATGACAAGGACCACACAAGGACTTTTAAACACCTTTGTGTCCTTAACAAGAATCTCCCAAGGACTTTTAAACACCTTGGAGTTCTTAAGTAACAAGGCTTACACAAGGAATTTTAACCACCTTTGTAACCTTAACCAAGAACCAACCATGGACTTTTAACCACCATGTTGTTCTTAAATAAACAAGCCTCACTCAAGGAATTTTAACCACCTTGGTGATCTTAACCAAGAACCAACCATGGACTTTTAACCACCATGTTGTTCTTAAATAAACAAGGCTCACACAAGGACTTTTAACCACCTTTGTGACCTTAACCATCACTTGCCAATATGCATCATTAACCACAATATTCCACTGTTTTAAAGCATTAACAAAGCCATAAACATCATGCATCTTTAAGCATCAAACCACTTTATAACAATGTTCAAAAAACAAGGATCTCTTACCTTGAGCATCCTTGAACACATGGCTTTTAATCACAGCAAATAAACATGCTAAATATGCTTTCAAAACAGGATTTAAAACATGCAAACAACCACATTGCATACAACCAATACATGGTTCATCACCAAGAGAGTTTTTCCGAAAACTTACTCTTGAGCTTAGCTAAGTTGCTTAGACTTAAACTAAGCTCCCAAACCATCAAAACACTGGTTTCAAAGCTGAAAACCAAATTCCACTCACCGATTCCGTTTCGCCACTTTCCGAAACACCAATCGAGCTTCCGGATCACCACCACTAGGATCCAAAGATGACTCCCCTGTTTTAAACACATCAAAGCAGAGGATTAATGCATCATCATGCATTAATAACTTCAATGAAAGCACCTAAACTCGCTGCTCTCATCCACACTCCATTTTCGGCTACCAAACACAACCGAAAATGCATCAAAACAACTCCACAACACTACCCAGCCAAGATCCATCAAATGTAATCATCTTTACGCACCAATTAACATCCAAAAAGGATCTAACATCACCCTTATACCTCCAGCTATAACAGATCATCAAGATCACTCCAAAAACAACCAAGAACTCAAGCTAAACTTAGGAAAATCAACCTATTCGGGATTGCGTTGATTAAACCTCAATTCCTCATCAATTTAACATTCATTTAACATCAAAAAGACACCTCAAATCACTGCTTAAACAGATCATACGAATTTTAACCAAAATCAACCAAATCTTGCATTTAATAGCCAAGATCAAGAACACAACCTTAAAACCATTTATAAAACACAAATTAAGGATTGAGAACTTGGGAATTTCAGTAAAGAACTGAGAGTTTAGAGGAGAAGGACGTTCTTACCTCCAAACTTGAGTTTTCTCCCTTTTTGGAACCAAATTCTTGAAAATCCACTTAGCAAATGTAAAGGTTTTGTTGAAGAGATGATTGAAGATCAAAAGAGGATTGAAATGAATTATTTAGGTGACAAAATCAGAAAGAAAAGCTCTGGAGAAAAGGTGTTTGGTTTGAGAGAAAAGATGAGAGAAAATGAAAATGGAAATTTGGAAAGTTAGTTAGCAAATACCGAAAATATCTTCCCTCCCTTTTCTTTTATTTTAAAACCATTAATAAATCATTTAATATCTTAGAAAAATCTGGAGAAACTCCCATTGGGTAAATAGCTCCTTAAAGATTCAAAGTTTCAATCCTTTTTAAAACAGTCTCACAGTTTTCAAAAATTACATTTTGGTCACTAACCAAAATGTCACATTTCCAAAACTCATTTTGTAAAATTGATTTCACCACACCCTTTTATATAATAAAAGAGGATTTTAAGGCATTTTTCCATATTTTTAATGCAACCCGAACTAGGCTTTCCTAAATTCACTTTTATATATTCGAACCGCACTCCGACCGAACCGGTCCGAATCCAAAACTCCTAAGCCCAAAACCGGGGCGTTACAACTCTCCTCCCTTAAGAAATTTCGTCCTCGAAATTTACCTGAAGGAAAAAGATAAGGAAACTGCTTCAGCATGTCATCCTTCTGTTCCCACGTGGCTTCCTCAACACCACGATGCTTCCACAACACCTTTACCAACTCAATGGTTTTGCCACGAAGAACCTTGTTATCCGAATCCAGAATCCTCACCGGTTCCTCATCATAGGTCAAATCCGGATTCAATTCCACTTCTTCCACAGGCATCACATGCGAAGGATCCGATCTATACTTCCGAAGCATAGAAACATGAAACACATCATGAATCTTTTCCAGCTCCTGAGGTAACCTCAACTTCTACGCAACAGGACCCACACGCTCAACCACCTCATATGGTCCAATGTACCTAGGGCTCAACTTACCCTTACGGCCAAACCTCATCACCTTTTTCCAAGGCGAAACCTTCAAAAACACACGGTCACCCACCGCATACTCAATCTCCTTACGCTTCAAATCCGCGTAAGACTTTTGCCGATCAGAAGCTGCCTTCAAACGCTCACAAATGAGCTTCACCTTCTCGGTGGTTCCTTTCAACAAAGGTGGCATCGAAACCAACTTCTGACCCGTTTCAGCCCAACAAAGAGGAGTCCTACACTTCCTCCCGTACAAAGCTTCATAAGGTGCCATTTGAATACTTGCTTGATAACTATTGTTATAAGCAAACTCCACCAAAGGCAAATGTTTCTCCCAAGAGCCTTGGAACTCAATCACGCAGCACCTCAACATATCCTCCAAAATATGGATAACACGCTCGGATTGACCATCCGACTGAGGATGATAAGATGTACTAAAATTCAACCGTGTACCCAAAGCTTGATGCAAACACTGCCAGAAATGCGATGTAAACCTCGGATCCCTATCCGACACAATCGACTTTGGCACACCATGCAGCCGCACAATCTCAGCAATGTACAGCTCCACAAGCTTATCCAAAGAATACGTAGTATGCACAGGCAAGAAATGTGCACACTTCGTCAGACGATCCACAATCACCCACACTGAATTCTTCTTCGATGGCGACAAAGGTAAACCAGATACAAAATCCATGGTAATCCTTTCCCACTTCCATTCAGGGATTCTCAACGGTTGCAACAACCCTGAAGGAACCTGATGCTCAGCCTTAACTCGCTGACACACCATGCACTTGCTTACAAACTCAGCAACATCCTTCTTCAGACCCACCCAATAGTACTCATCACGAAGATCTCGATACATCTTAGTACTACCAGGGTGCATAGCAAAAGGACTACTATGACCTTCAGTCAGAATAGCACGCCTCAACTCAGCATCATTGGGCACTACTATCCGACCCCCAAAACACAACACTCCATCATCATTAAATCAGAAATTCGAAGGCCCACCCTCCGCGATATCCTGAACATGCGGCACCAAGGAATCATCCAGCAACTGCTTTTCCTTGATCAACTGAACCAAAGATGGTTTCACTTGCAACTCAGCCACAAGACCACCATCGCGCGAAATACTCAAACTGGCAAACATAGCCCTCAACTCAACAACTACCTTCCTACTCAAGGCATCCGCCACAACATTAGCTTTTCCAGGGTGATACTCAATCGTCAAATCATAATCCTTGAGCAACTCCACCCAACGTCGCTGCCTAAGATTCAACTCCTTCTGGGACATCAGATACTTCAAACTCTTGTGATCAGTGTACACAGTACACTTCTCACCATACAGGTAATGTCTCCAGATCTTCAAAGCAAAAACCACCGCAGCCAACTCAATGTCATGCGTAGGATAATTGCGCTCATGCACCTTCAACTGCCGCGATGCATAAGCCACCACCTTACCCTCTTGCATAAACACACATCCCAAAACAACATAGGACGCATCGCTATACACCACAAACTCTTTCCCTGATTCAGGTTGAACCAAGATAGGAGCTTGCGTCAAAGCTGCCTTAAGCCTCTCAAAAGCTTGCTGTCTCGCTTCCGTCCATTCATACTTAACATCCTTCTGCAACAACTTTGTCAAAGGTGCAGCAATCTTAGAAAACCCATCCACAAACCTCCGGTAGTATCCCGCCAAACCAAGGAAACTACGAACCTCATGAACAGACTTAGGAACCTTCCAATTCATCACCGCCTCAATCTTCTGAGGATCAACACGAATCCCCTCGGCAGAAACCACATGCCCAAGAAACACCACTTCACTTAACCAAAACACACACTTGCTCAGCTTGGCATAAAGCTGATTTTCCAACAAAGCTTGCAACACAATCCTCAAATGCTCTTCATGCTCCTCCTCAGTACGCGAGTACACGAGGATATCATCAATGAACACCACAACAAACTTATCCAGGTATTCATGAAATACACGATTCATCATGTCCATGAAAGCTGCAGGAGCATTTGTCAAACCAAACGGCATCACAAGGAACTCATAATGCCCATACCTTGTCCTGAAAGCTGTCTTAGGCACATCCACATCCTTTACCTTCAACTGGTAATACCCTGACCTCAAGTCAATCTTAGAGAACATAGCTGCTCCCCAAAATTGATCAAAGAGATCATCAATTCTCGGCAAGGGATACCGATTCTTGATAGTCAACTTGTTCAGCTGACGATAATCAATGCACATTCTCATAGTGCCATCCTTCTTCTTCACAAACAAGACCGGTGCACCCCAAGGTGACACACTCGTCCGAATGAACCCACGATCAAGCAACTCTTGCAACTGCGTCTTCAGCTCCTTCAACTCTTTGGGTGCCATTCTATAAGGGGTAATGGACACAAGAGTTGTATTCTCATACAGCTCAATTCCAAACTCCACCTCGCGATTAGGAGGTAACCCAGGCAACTCCTCAGGAAACACACCAGGAAACTCTCGCACAGTCCTGATATCTTGCACACGCAACTCCTTAGAGCTAGGATTCATCACAAAAGCTAGATAAGCTTCACAACCTTGCCTCAGCATCCGGCTCGCCTCCAACGTAGACACCACATTGGCAAGAAACTTCACATTCTCACCAACCACAACTACCTCATAATCATCCGCAAGCTTCAACGAAACTCGCTTATTCTCACAATCCACAACAGCTCGATGCTCAGCAAGCCAATCCATACCAAGGATTACATCGAAACCATAGAAAGACAACTCCATAAGGTCAACATGAAAAACATGATCTTGAACAACCAAAGGACATCTTCTATAAAGCTTTTGAGTCACAACAGTCTCACCAAAAGAACTAGTGACACGCACACCAACATCCAAAGACTCAACAGGCAAACCAAGCAATTCAGCATGCTCACGCAATATATATGAGTGCGTAGATCCAGAATCAATCAAGGAAAGTAATGACAAGGATTGCAAAGTAAAAGTACCTGCGATCACATCCGTGTCATTCCTTCCCTCCCGCTGAGCATACACCCTGGCTTGGCCACCACCCTCAGGCTGAATAGCCACAACATGGGCCACACCCCGACCGCCTTCCTCTCTACGCTGGAAGTTACCACGGTCGCGCCCACGACCTCTCTGTGGTGCAGCAACAACAGGAGCACGCACTTGGCCACCAGCCAACATAGGACACTCTCTCCTCATGTGATCCGTAGATCCACAGTTCCAGCACGCATTACCAGCTGCCACAACCGGAGCTTGCACCTCCCTCACAGCACGAGGACAATCACGTTTCATATGGCCACGCGAACCACATATCCAACATGCACTCGGATCAACTCTAGCGTTGCCTCCCCGAGCAGGCACACCACCACCTCGCTTAGCTGAGGACTGATACTTCTGATCACGTCCCCTCTTGTTCCGTCCACCACCGGAACTATATTCAGCTGCTCGCTTACCAGCACTTAACCCAGCACTTTTAGCAGATAAACCCAAGTTCATCTCAATATCCTTTGCTCGGCCCACCAGCACATCAAAATCATCATACTCGGTAGCCAGCACATACATCTTAACTTCCGTCACTAAACCATAATGGAACCTTTCACACCTCTCCCGCTCATCTGGAACAAGCTCAGGTGCGTACTGACTGAGTCGAACAAACTGGACCTCATACTGAGCCATAGACATGCTGCCCTGGGTAAGAGACATGAACTCCCTCTTCTTTTCATCTAGGTACCTCACACCTAGATACCTTCTTTTGAACGCGTTCTGAAAGAACGTCCAAGTTACGCCAGCTTCCGCCATCCCAGCGATAGTGGTTATCCACCACGTATAAGCACCATCCTGTAGCAAGGATACCACACAGCCTAGCTTTTGCACATCAGTGCAACTCATCGACCCAAGATTCTCTTGGTACCCTCTAACCAAGACTCCGAACCTTCAGCTGACAAACCCCTGAACTCAGTCCCTCCCAGACTGCGCAAACGTTCCAAGGGTAGTCTAACTCTAGCATCTCCCTGATGCACAACTCCTTGAGCTCCAGCTACTGCTGCTTGAAAAGCTCCAGCAATAGCTTGAATCAACACTGACATGTCAGGAACAGCTTGCCCCTGACCAGCCTCAGGTCCAGCGACCCCAGCACCAGCTGCAGCTCCCGCTCCTTCACCCCCAGCATCACCACCACCAGGTGGAGGAGGTAAATCCACCGCACTTTCAACATTCTCCTCATTCTCATTCTCATTTTGAGCCGTAGCTCGCACATTACTCCTCAACTCTCTATGAGGTGCCATACTCTAACAATGCAATCACAATGCAAATAAACAAAGTCAGGCCCAGCAAGGTAAGCAATCCAAGTACTCAAGCTCATTTTCACTTAAAAACAATATCATTACATTAGCTTTGATTTGGCAATGGGTACCCACAACATGCTTCGCCACAGCATACACCTCAATTGCAACACATTTACAATTCACTCAACATGCTTTCACTCAACAAGCATACAAAGCATACATACTTTAGTCATGCACATAATCATTCCCAATTACTCGAGAACTCAGCTCTGATACCACCAAATGTAACCCCCTTAACCCGGCCTAGACGGTTGACCCGAATTAAGAAGTTTACACGGGGAAAACCAAAGTCAACCCGAAAGTCAACCTTGATTAACGACCCTTTTTTTTCTTTTTAATCTTGTCTAGATGCACATTATCCCTAGATATGATCGTACAAACAACATACTCAAAGATCATAACCATCAGAGAACATTCAGGGACCCAATTGCACAAATTAAGAATTTAGGGACCAAATTGTAAATTCCGAGAATTATAAGGACTTAACCCAAATTAAAGTTACCAACTTGTAATTAATCATATTTCATGCTTCTCTGTCAAATTTCAGCTCAAACGGACATCTCAAACTCATTTAATTGCAATAACAAGGTTCAGGACTAAAATGCAAACATTTCAAAACATATAACCAACAATTTCAGTGCCCAACGGTCGAGTGTTTCGAAACAGGGAAGACCCGTTCCGAAACGCGGGACCGTTCCGCAACTGCTACTGAAACAGGGTCTGGCAGAGGCCAAACTGTTTCGGAACAGTTCCTTCTGTTTCGGAACGCCCAAGCCATTTCAGGCCCCCGTTGCGATACGGTAGCACCTGTTCCGAAACAGGTTGCCAAGATTGCAGAAAAATTGTTGGTTTAACACATAATTGACCTATCTAACATGCTCCAAAAGCCACCAAAATTTACCAGCAAGTCATTCAACATACAAAGAACATAATTACATCAACCAAACTTCAACATGGCATCAATTATGAAAATCCCCAATTCTATAGGCATGCATCCTACTTAGAAAACCATTCAAGCATCAATTTACCAAAACCACATCGCAAAGGCCAATTACAAACTCAAACATTATCAACATCATAAATCCAACTTAGGGAGTCCAAAACATCTCCCAAAACAACAACATAGGTCCCCCATTGCCAAATGCCAAAAGCTAATAGTGTTTAAGAAACCTTCACCATACTTGAGCTTAGTTCACCACTTGGATTCTTGCCCTCCTTGCTGCCCTCAATGCACTTTAATGCTCTGCATTATTGGTTTAAGAAAAGAGAGAGCGTAAGCAAAAGCTTAGTGAGGAATGCTCATTTAAAACCACACAATAATGCATTTATAAAACACCTTTATAAACCTTAAATCCATCATCATTTGCACATGCACTAAAGCATTTAAAACAAGCAATTCATGCTTCAAGTTCATTTCATGTCATATTGGCAACAAGTGATACATCAACATAGGATCCACACATGGACTTTTAAACACCATTGTGATCTTATAATTTCCAAGGACCACACATGGACTTTTAAACACCATTGTGTCCTTAACATCACCCATGGACTTTTAAACACCATGACAAGGACCACACAAGGACTTTTAAACACCTTTGTGTCCTTAACAAGAATCTCCCAAGGACTTTTAAACACCTTGGAGTTCTTAAGTAACAAGGCTTACGCAAGGAATTTTAACCACCTTTGTAACCTTAACCAAGAACCAACCATGGACTTTTAACCACCATGTTGTTCTTAAATAAACAAGCCTCACTCAAGGAATTTTAACCACCTTGGTGATCTTAACCAAGAACTAACCATGGACTTTTAACCACCATGTTGTTCTTAAATAAACAAGGCTCACACAAGGACTTTTAACCACCTTTGTGACCTTAACCATCACTTGCCAATATGCATCATTAACCATAATATTCCATTGTTTTAAAGCATTAACAAAGCCATAAACATCATGCATCTTTAAGCATCAAACCACTTAATAACAATGTTCAAAAAACAAGGATCTCTTACCTTGAGCATCCTTCAACACATGGCTTTTAATCACAGCAAATAAACATGCTAAATATGCTTTCAAAACAGGATTTAAAACATGCAAACAACCACATTGCATACAACCAATACATGGTTCATCACCAAGAGAGTTTTTCCGAAAACTTACTCTTGAGCTTAGCTAAGTTGCTTAGACTTAAACTAAGCTCCCAAACCATCAAAACACTGGTTTCAAAGCTGAAAACCAAATTCCACTCACCGATTCCGTTTCGCCACTTGCCGAAACACCAATCGAGCTTCCGGATCACCACCACTAGGATCCAAAGATGACTCCCCTGTTTTAAACACATCAAAGCAGAGGATTAATGCATCATCATGCATTAATAACTTCAATGAAAGCACCTAAACTCGCTGCTCTCATCCACACTCCATTTTCGGCTACCAAACACAACCGAAAATGCATCAAAACAACTCCACAACACTACCCAGCCAAGATCCATCAAATCTAATCATCTTTACACACCAATTAACATCCAAAAAGGATCTAACATCACCCTTATACCTCCAGCTATAACAGATCATCAAGATCACTCCAAAAATAACCAAGAACTCAAGCTAAACTTAGGGAAATCAACCTATTCGGGATTGCGTTGATTAAACCTCAATTCCTCATCAATTTAACATTCATTTAACATCAAAAAGACACCTCAAATCACTGCTTAAACAGATCATACGAATTTTAACCAAAATCAACCAAATCTTGCATTTAATAGCCAAGATCAAGAACACAACCTTAAAACCATTTATAAAACACAAATTAAGGATTGAGAACTTGGGAATTTCAGTAAAGAACTGAGAGTTTAGAGGAGAAGGACGTTCTTACCTCCAAACTTGAGTTTTCTCCCTTTTTGGAACCAAATTCTTGAAAATCCACTTAGCAAATGTAAAGGTTTTGTTGAAGAGATGATTGAAATGAATTATTTAGGTGACAAAATCAGAAAGAAAAGCTCTGGAGAAAAGGTGTTTGGTTTGAGAGAAAAGATGAGAGAAAATGAAAATGGAAATTTGGAAAGTTAGTTAGCAAATACCAAAAATATCTTCCCTCCCTTTTCTTTTATTTTAAAACCATTAATAAATCATTTAATATCTTAGAAAAATCTGGAGAAACTCCCATTGGGTAAATAGCTCCTTAAAGATTCAAAGTTTCAATCCTTTTTAAAACAGTCTCACAGTTTTCAAAAATTACATTTTGGTCACTAACCAAAATGTCACACTTCCAAACCTCATTTTGTATATTCGAACCGCACTCCGACCGAACCGGTCCGAATCCAAAACTCCTAAGCCCAAAACCGGGGCGTTACATCGTGGGTGGGGTAATTCTTCTTGTGAACATTCAATTGTCTCGAGGCATAAGCTACAACCCTTCATTCTTGCATAAGCACACAACCTAAACCTACATACAATGCATCATTGTAGATTATGAATTCTCTCCTTGGTTCAGGCTGAATCAAGATAGGAGCTTTTGTCAATGTTTTCTTCAACTTTTCAAACGCTTGTTGTCTTGCATCTGTCCACTCATACGGAACATTTTTCTATAGCAATTTAGTTAAAGGTGCAGCAATCTTTGAGAACCCCTCGACAAACATTCGATAATACCCGGCCAAACATAGAAAATTACAGATTTTGGTCACTGGCTTTGGTTATTTCCAATTCACTATTGCTTCTAACTTCTTGGGATCCACACTAATCCCATCGGCTGAGATCACATGACCTAGAGAGACTACTTCCCTAATCCAAAACTCACATTTACTCAACTTGGCATGCAACTATTTTTTAAGCAAAGTCTGTAGCACTAATCGCAAATGCTCATCATGTTCCGCCTCGGTCCTGGAGTACACTAAAATGTCATCTATGAACACTACTACAAACCTATCCAAAAACTCGTGAAACACTTGGTTCATCACGTCCATAAATGCAGTTGGGGCGTTAGTCAAACTGAAGGGCATTGCCAAGAACTCGTAGTGCTAATATCGTGTACAGAAAGCTATCTTTGGTATGTCCACATCTTTTACCTTCAACAGATAGTACCCCAATCACAAATCAATCTTCGAAAACACTGAAGCACCTCTCAACTGATCAAGAAAATCATTAATCTGTGGCAAAGGATACTTGTTCTTCACTGTTACCTTGTTGAACTGTCTATAATCTATGCACATCCTCATACTGCCATCTTTCTTCTTCACAAACAAGACCGGAGCACCCCAAGAGGAAATACTAGGCCTAATAAAGCCTTTATCTGACAGTTCCTGAAGCTGTGTCTTCAACTCTTCCAACTCTTTTGGTGCCATTCTATACGGAGCAATCGAAATGGGAGCAGAATCTGAATACGTCTCAATAGCAAACTCAACATCCCTATCTGGAGGCAAACCAGACAACACCTCTGGGAAAACACTCGAGAAGTCACAAACTATTATGATGTCTTACGGTCTAACTTCACTCATATTCGGATTCATCACATAGGCTAAGTAAGTTGGACAACCCAAATCCATCATCCTCTGAGCTTCTAAAGCTGAAACAACATTATACAAGAACTTAATGTTCTCGCCAACTACCACTACCTTGTAGTCATCGGAAAGCCTCAAAGAAACTCTTTTAGTCTCAAAATCTATCCTAGCTCTATGCTCTACAAGCCAATCCATGCCTAAAATTACAATGAAACCATAAAAGGGTAACTCCATCATGTCAACGGGAAACAAGTGACCCTGAACCATCAAAGGACATCTCCGGAACACTTTCCTAACTACAACTGTCTCACCAAAAGAACTCGTAACATTCATACCTATATCTAACAACTCAAAAGGAAAACCTAAAGATCTTACATGCTCACACAAAATGTATGAATGTGTCGACCCGGAACCAATCAACGAAAGCAAAGATAAGGACTGTAACACAAAATTACCTGCGATCACATCTGTCTCATTCCCAGCCTCACGATGTGCATAAACCCTAGCCGGTCCACCTCCCTCGGGTTGTACCGCGACAACATGAGCCACATTCCTCTTACCATCATTCCTCGGTCGCGCCTACGACCTCTCTAATACTCAAAAGCTCTAGTAGGTGCCTGACCATCTCTAGCCGGATGAGGACACTCACGCCTCAAATGTGTCTTAGATCCACAGTTCCAATAAGCTCGAAAAGTACCCCAACACTCTCCGGAATGGTTCCTCCCACATCTAGCACACACGGGCGTACGAGCAACAAAACCTCGACCCTGATGGCCTTGTCCCATGTTACCACCTCCATGCCTAAAGTCTGGTTGGTGCCTTCTATCCTTGTGCCTCTTGTTACGGTCTTGCTCCCACTCGGTGGACCTTTTCCCTGAACTAGAGCCTCCCGATCGAGCAGCCAAACTTAGACTTTGCTCAATGTCCTTGGCCTTAGAGACCAAGACATCGAACTTGGTGTAATCAGAAGCAAGCATGTAGGTCTTTACCTCCGTAACCAACCCGTAAGGGAACCGTTCACACCTTTCCCTCTCATTGGGAACCAACTCTGAAGCATACTGACTCAAGCGCACAAATTGTACCTCATACTCGGATACGGACATACTGCCTTGCACTAAAGCCATGAATTCTCTCTTCTTCTCGTCCTGATAACGAGCACCAAGGTACTTCTTGCGAAATGCATTACGAAAGAACTCCCAAGTAACCTCGGCCTTAGGCATACTTGAGATAAATGTTGTCTACCCAGCATACGCATCTCCTTGAAGCAACGAGACAATACAACCAAACTTACGAGTGCCCGAGAACTCCATCTGACACAAGATACGAGTAGTGCTCTCAAACCATGCCTTTGAACTCTCGGGAGACATACCACGAAACTCGACTTCGCCTAAGCTACGAATTCGCTTAAGGGGAAAACTTGTCCCCATACCCTGAGGTGGTGCAGCAGCATGATGACCAGTAACAGTCATCTGAAGAGCTCCGGATATAGTCTGAAGTATCTTAGCCATGTCCACACCAGCCTGACCCTTGTTAACCTGAGGCCCATTACCATCACCTCCAACATTGGCACTCGCCTTAGGTGCATTACCTTCGACATTCGCCCCATTACCATCGGGAGCAGGAGGAGGAAGAGGCACATTCTCGGGTACCTGGTCACCCGCTCTAGGCCGTCCTCTCGGTCTTACCATAACAATAAAACAATCTAAAACAACAAACACAAATCACGAGATAAACATTGGGTCAGCAAATGCAGTGATTCGTACATTAAGATCCTTTAAATCAAAACCACCTTTCTATAATAATACCTAGCAATGGGAATGCTTAACCAACCTTCAAACATCAACAGAAAAACAAAGTCATGCTCACAAACACCGTGCAAAACAGACAAACATGCACAGAATCAACTTACCTGACTTGCCTTCCTGGAAAACCTCGTAACTGAGGCTTTGATACCACTAAATGTAACCCCCTCGACTCGGTCTAGTCGCAAGACCGAGTCGGGAGAGTCACACGGGGATAACCGGAGAAAAATCTGAGAATTTCCCTCTGATTAACAACTCTAGATTAAAATTTATCTTGTCTAAATGCAATTTAACGGACCTATGGTGTTAAGGGTTACAACAGAAGAACGACGTCTCAATCGGACATCAATCGGATGTGCAATTGGAGCCAAACAGTCTTGAAGGACCATTTTGCAAAACCACACCAAACAAGGGCAAATGGGTAATTTATACCTTACCAAATAGTTTATTAGTCAACTTTCAAGCACACGAGGAAAGACCAACACAAACGAGACATATAAACTAATTTAAGAAACATACAAGCTTTAGGGACTAAAACATAACATTTGGAAACCTTCAAGGATGCCTTTTAACCACCTTAACTACCTGTGTTTCGAAACAGGGTTACCCGTTCCGAAACGCGGGCTCTCATCAAAAAACAAAATTAGTTTGTTCCGAAACGACAACTCTTGGTTTCGAAACGGGAGTTTTCAGAGGCAAAATATACCGAAATGGCACCACTCTCGCTCTGATACGAGTGCCCCATAAGCCTAGCTGTTCCGAAACCATACCAGATGTTTCGAAACGCCTGGGCACAGATTGGCCCGAAAATGCATTTTGGCATCCCCAAACATTCACAAACTTACCCCAAAAGATCACAAACCACATGGAAACATATTAAGAAAATATTCTAGAGGCAAAACACCTTAAAAGCATGTTTAAAACAAGCACACATTCAAACATGGATCTCAAACATGAAAGCTTTAAAAGGACACCTTAACTTAAAAACATCAACAAGCAAAAACACAAGGTATTTAACCAAAAGCCAAAACAAGTCTCAACATAGCATGAATTCAACATTTAAAACATGTAGCAACATGCTCAAACACATGGGAGTTTACAACCACCTCCCTAACCACAAAAACAAGTATTCCCATTGCTAAATCATTATTACAACTTAAAATCCATACTTGAGCTTAAGCTACGATCACCAGAGCCTTTCCCTCGCCTTCATTTGCTTCTCGAATCACTAACGATCACCATTGTTTGAAAGGAGCGCGTAAACATAAAAGCTTAGTGAGTGGTGCTCAAAACCACAATAACAAAAACAAAGTTTTAACAAAACCATTTAAGATTTGAAAACAAAACCACAAGCATGATTTCCAACAATAGGACTAACATCAACCATACATATGCTTGGCATCTTAAATCAAGCACCAATCCATAACGACAAGGCATAATCCTCAACATTAAAACATGATAACATTAAAGCTTTCAATACGAGGAGTACATTGGCAACTATGGTTACATTACTCAGATACGTGGATTGGACTCGATGGCATCTTACATCACCGAATCTATAAGAACAACAAGACTCACGCTGGCATCTTACATCACCGAGGTCTAACAATAAAGCTTCCGGTGGCATCTTACATCACCGTACTCCTCCATAATGGCATCTTGCATCATTAGGGCCACGTGCAAATTTTACAAGTGGACTATAATCCTATGGTCGACCAATTATTCCCGGTAAGACCCTCATATTTGCCAATACTCAACATCATATAAGCCATCATAACAATATCACACTCATTAGTCAAATACACACATTCATCTCATCTCATATCAACAATGCTTAACAATATTTCAAAATAGAATGCCGGAAAAGTAAAACGTAAACATTTAACACTTACTCTCGAGCTTAGGTTGGCCTTTCAAGCTCAACCTAAACTCTCAAAAACATTTCAACTCACTAGTAGAACCCAACGATAGGTGAAACATCGATTTCAAGCCTCTAAACTACCTGGTCTCGCGTCCAAAGAACCCAAACTCGTTTCCCCTGTTTCTAGACAATTCAAAAACAATGCATTAGACCCAAATCAAGCCTCCAAACTTGCAGCAACACAGAAACTCGCCATTTTTCATCAAAACCAAATTGATTCACACCCGAAGACACTTCGAACCACCATCAAAACAACCCAAACTAACTAGAAGTCAAAACCCAACAAATTTACCATCAAAACTACATCTTTCAACATCCAAAACACTTACCCAAGGTCTAGCAACCACCAGCCCAAGGTTCCTCACAAGAACAACCCAAAACCCCGCATTTTTAACTCCAAAAACCCTTCATTTTCACTAGTTTCGGGTTTCCCTACATTTAGCCACTATCTCAACATTTTTAGAGCACAAAAAAAGGGTTAAAAACACCCTTAAACATGGCATCAAACTACCTAAAAGAAAATCCCTTCATTTTCCTTCTTTTCAAACTCAAAGTATTTTGGGACAAATTTAAACAATGGGTTTTAAGGAAAATTCCACCAACAATAAGCTTAAGAATGGAAAAAACAAAACAAGAGAGAAATTACCTTGAAAACTTGTATGGGTGAGGTGCTTGCTCCAATGGAATAGTAACAATGGTGTTTTTAGCAAAAGTAACGTGAAAAGTGTTGGTAAAGAAGATGATGGTATTTTGAATAAAAACCCTTTTTTAAAAGTTCCAAAATTCTCTTTTTGCCCTTATTCATTAAAATCCTTTTAGTGCTCATTAAAATGTTTTCTCTCAACTAAATTAACTCGAACCAGTTTAACCAAACTCGGTTATCTCTTGGGCCATAACCTTGTGGCGTTACATGAAATCAGTCCGAATTAACAAGTGTTCTCTTTCTTATAATTATCGAGTGTCTCTGAAAAATAAATCGGGTCATAAGGCGCGTATCATGTTTCCGTAAATGCTATTTGTTCTAATCCAAGACCATCTGCCTAAAATTTAAAAGTATGACATTGTTATTCGAAAAGAAAGCAATCCCCGGCTTATATCCTCTGATATGCACACATATATATATATGACCTTGAATGCAAAATAATAATAAAATAAAATAAATTTGACATATGTCTTCTGGTATAAAAATAGATATGATATCTATCTTCTAGTATTACTGATTTTTTAATATGGACTAAATTCATCTAGGATATACTATCTGGGACATGAATGAAGATATGTAGGCTCAACGCTGGTAAGCCCTTCTAGACCTAAGCTCCTACTCCCAACGGGCCTAGGGTAAGACTTTCTGTAACTTACTACGCCCGACGGGCTTAGGTAAGCCTTTCTGGATACTATTCTGGGACTCTACACGTTGGCGTACGGTTGGAGGGTAGTTAAGTAAATTAATAAAACTTCCCAACCTCTTTTGAAATATACCTTATTGAATTAATGTATCGAAGTTAAAACTCTTAGTAAATTTACAATTCGCGCTTAACAAACCACTCTGAACCCCTTGATTTAACTTCTGAAATTTGAATCTCTTCTAAATCTCTGGCTTTAGACTCATTTCTTAAGGTTCGGGTGATCAAATAAAGAACAACATTGTTACCTTCTGTTATAATGCTTCACTGAAATATCGAATCGTAATTTGAGCTTATCGTTGCCCAGTTCTTCATGACAGTGTTAAGCTTGCCATATACGTGCTTGTGCTTTTAGCATCCCTTTGTAGTCTGTATTACTGAGCTTTCCGAAGCTCACGTTGTTTTTACCATCACATGTTAAAAGATCGACCATGTTGCAGCTATCAACATCGGTAAGGGGGTTTCTTCAGCTTGCTTGCAGAGTATGATATCTGTATATTGGGGGCATGTACGTTACATTTTGATTTATATTCGAGTCTGAAACTTGTAATAATATCTTGTATCATAGTTTTGTTTCATTGTCTGCATGTTTCTTGAAATTGTATTGTAATTCAAAACTTGATTTATGATTTCAAATGGTTTAGCAATTTGTTTATTTGAAATTTTAATGTGGGTCGCTCCGGTGACCCTAATGTGACTTCCTAGGATCCGTATTAACGCATAGGCGGGTCTATGGGGTTTCATTTAGTGGTATCAGAGCTTAGAGTTGTGTCATTCTGGGTAGATCGGTCGATCGTCTATCATTGGGTATCTGGTCTGTTTATGCCCCTAAATCATAACCGTACTCTCTCGAACCAAAACTCTGATTTTGAATCCTTTTCCTGGAATAAGTGAATCTGTGTATTCTGTTCGCTATAGCTCGATCTATATTAGCAAGGAATGCCTATGACATTTGTCTGTGATTCGAATTTGCTTGATGGATTTGAATCTAGATAGGGAATTTGAGATGGTTCATGCATATGAAATTAAATATCTAATTTAGTTGGAGAATAAATGTTTGATTCTGTGAGATGACCGATATGAGGTTACATATAAGATTATTCGGTAATGATGATTCTATTTGATAATACCCTAATGAAAATGTGATAAAAACGCTATGAATTTAAAAGAAAGGTGATCGTAAGATTGGTGAAAGTATAAATCATGTGATGACTCTATTATACACGAAGGAAACAATTATATGAATGTTGTGCTTGAAAGTAAGTGGTACACGTTCAAATCTTTGTTATGTTCAATCGGCTTGAAGAAAGACGTTTTCTTTGAAAATTTGGCATAGTGTATAGTTATATATATCATCCCTGACTTTGGAAGTATAAATCCTGATTTTGGAACACCTGTTGGAGATTCTGGGTACTCGTCTATAGTTTAGGTACAATTTTTCGTCCGTAAATTAATGGTCAACATAGTACAGTAATTCAGTTTTGAGAAGAGATGCTTCTGGTTGTGTGATTAACTTCTGTGGTGGTTGGGAAAGTTTCTTATCCCTGATTAAGACCGTTTATAATAAAAGTTATAAGACAAGTTTTTGCTTGGCATCGTATAAAGTTTTGTATATGGATACATGTACCGTCCTTTTTATAAGTTAGTATGAGGTGTATGACGAGATGGTTTTGGGGCCTAAGTCAGTGCATGTGACTGAAGACACTATCAGATTGATCTGTGGTC
This sequence comes from Hibiscus tridactylites, assembly GCA_958450335.1. Lineage (NCBI taxonomy): Eukaryota > Viridiplantae > Streptophyta > Magnoliopsida > Malvales > Malvaceae > Hibiscus > Hibiscus tridactylites. The sequence goes on along the minus strand of OY288268.1, from coordinate 85,987,898 downwards.
ATCTTAGAAAGACTCGAAGAACAAGTACAATCTGATGGTTAAGTTTTAGAATGAATGAAATAGTAGTTTCTGTATTTCTCTAACAGGCAAAATTTTTTTAGGAGGGGAGAGTTGTAACACCCCTAAATATTAAATGATTGTGTTTTTAAGTAAGGAGAGTGAGTGAAAAAACTAGAATTTGCAGCCAAGGGGGTTTGAAACAGTGACCTTGGCTGCTAAGGGATAGTGTTTTAACAATTGGGCCAAGGTGGTAACTTGGTCACATTTTACCACAAATTAATCTTAAACATCTGGTACGATTATATCAAAGATAATAAAATTTGATCAGACTATCCACCTACCCGAAAGTACATTCGAATCAGATGAAGTTTGAAAATTCTAGAAAAAGAAAGCCATCATCTAACCCACCATCGCCTCAACTCCGCTTTGCACCACCGCTCGTCGGTGATCATCATCGCCATCACCGTTGAGAGTGTCGTCACATCCCGACCACACCCATGGCCGTCACGCGCGTAGGTGAGCCGCCTTTCGCCGGTAAGACTTGTTTGAAGTTCCGGCCAAAACCTAGATCACCTCCACGATTTTTACCGGTTTTCATTGCCGTCCCCCATCTGTTTGTCGCGCCATCGCCTTCAGTGAGTTCCCGGCACCGAGACGAGTTAATCTCAGGAGGCTAAACTTTGATCTGCTGCCGCTAAGGGCCTCGTCGGAGCTTCGTTGCTTTCCAGCCGTTCCTTGGGATTTCATGTAAATCTGGTGTGTTTCAGATGTGTTTTCGGCTAGTCGTTTAATGGTTGGCTTGTGGAGTTTGTTGAGTCTGTAAAAGTTCTATTATTTACACTCTTTTTAACCCATATTTCTGTTGCATTCAAGCATCATTGCATTGCATTTAGGTTAGTTTTCAGTAAAACATCACAAACAGATTAAAAGCACGGATTCTACTAAAAGATGGCTTATTTTGCAGGTAGCTGCCATAGTTGACAAAGAAGACAGGCGCAGGGCAGAGAAGTAGAAAAGCTGAACTGGACAAGTAGACGATGAGGACGAAGCTGCCATGGACCTGTCCTGACAGCAAGGTGACAGCAGCCCAATGAAAAGGAAAAGTAAAATGGACCTCGATAGATAGAGAAAAATCTGCTCGTCTGTCGTATGAAAGCCAAATATTTTTCCAAGCCCTGGATCAAAAGATATGTCAAGCCAAAGCTCAAGGAGAAGAACTCCCATGAAACAAGGAGGCGGCTGAAAAGTAGGAATCCTTAGAGATTAAGCATTTATTAGAATCTTACTTTTCATTAAAGTTGTAATCCTTGTTAACTTAGAATACTTGAGCCCAAAGCTTATATAAGGGCATAGATTTAACCTAGGAGGCATCGAATACCCCATAACCGACAACCTAAACCCCTCTGTCGTTCACCCGTCACCGATATGTTCTAAATTCCCCCTAGGGCCACGGGTTGTTTTGTAAAGTAGTTGCAAGGGTTGTTTTGTTTTAGGATTTTCCAAGTTCATTAAAATAAACTTCAAGTTCTCTTATTTCGGTTTTAATATCTTGCAAGAGCATCGGGAGAGCATTGTGAGGTTATCTATTTACTTAGCATCGGGAGAGTTAAGTATACGAACGAGATAAGAGCAAGTTCTCTAGTTTATAGTTGAACTATCTCGTACCTAGGGATAGGGCGAGGTTAAGTGGCTAAGGAAGAATTCATACACATCGGTGTTCATCCTTCGATTCACGCCGGGAGGTATCATCAAAGACATGATCATCGACAGACTTGGACCTAGGGATAGGCCAAGGCAGATTTGGGATTCTTGCCAAACTTGAAGTACGGAGTTGGTGTGTCTGCTGCCGCGACAGCCAACGGACAGCCGCCGCGACAGGTGCTGCTGCGACGGGCACAACGACAGAAATGGAGTTCCTAAGCAATCCAATACCTACACTATTGAGCAATTCAATACCAGCCCGTTTTCTCTATCTTGATATCTCAATTCCTTTATTTGCGTTTTTACTTTATTATTCTCGTGACAACTCTCAATTATTTCTTTTACTTCGTGCAGTGAATTAAGGTGAAGTCATTAGCCCAATCCCTGTGGAGACGATATCCGATACTTCGTATCACTTTACTACTTGCGTCGTGTACACTTGCACTCAATTGCGATAGACTCTTTTACACGCAACAAGTTTTTGGCGCCGTTGCCGGGGATTGGCAACATAACTACATCTTTCTTTTCTTGCACTTTTCGTTTTTATTTTTCTTTTCGTTTTTTTTGTGCTTTCAACTCTCGCTTTTCACGAGGTTTTCTTGTTTATGCGCAGATCTAAAAGAGTTGAAGATCCTGAGTATCCATTAGATCCGGAAATCGAACGATCCTTCAGTCTCAAGAAACAAATTCGCCGACTTTTAGACAGAAACAAATACCTCGAGGAACAGCTAGAGAAGATGGGCGATAACCACCCGCCTGTCGGTGACCCGCCCGCAGCAGATGGACGACGATCATGTCGTGACTACATGCTGAACGATCATGTAGAGCTGGAGACCACGCTACCGGATATTGATGTTGACAACTTCGAACTTAAACCTGTCATGTTTAGTATGATCAACAATGTCGGGCAGTTTAGTGGTGCTGTGACAGAAGATGCTAGGGAGCATCTCAAGACGTTCCAGGAGATCTGTGATTCGTTTAGAATACCAGGAGTTAGTCCGGAGATACTGAGGCTTCGGTTATTTCCCCATTCATTGAGGGACAGAGCTAAAACTTGGTGGAATAAACTTACACCGGGTTCAATTAGAACTTGGGCAGATTTATCTCGTGAATTCTTATCTTGTTTTAATCTTTCACATTTATCTGAGCGATTACGTAACGAAATTGCTACTTTTCAACAGGAAGACGACGAGCCGATGCACGAGGCCTGGGACAGATTTACTACTCTTCTACGGAACTGCCCAATGCATGGATTTCCCGTCTGGAATCAGGTAACTAAGTTCTATAATGCTGCTAACTTACAAACTCGCATTCGGATTGATTCTGCAGCAAATGGACTATTATTGGATAAATATCCAGACGAGGCATTACAAGTTTTGAAAAATCTGGCCAAGAATGAGGAGCAGTTTCCGACAACTAGAAGACGGGGTAAACGGGTACTTGCTGTCAAGGACTATGAGGCCGACAGCACTATGAAATCACAGGTAGCATTCCTTACTAAAGCAATGAAACGCTTATTAAATGAAGATGAATTACAAGGATTTGTTGTCGAGGAAGTTTGTACTGTCTGTGAGGGAAATCATAGTCGGGATGAATGCCCAATACAAATAAAAGAGGGAAAATATGTTGGAAATTACAAGCCGAATTATAATTCCAACAATTATAATCCCAATTGGAGGAAGGATCCCAAATTTTCCTGGAGTAACCCTAACAATGCCCTGAATCCGCAAGCATATAATCAGAATCAGGGAGGACCTAGATTGCTGACGCGACAGCAACTGCCGTCGCAACTGCCGCAGCACCTGCCGCCGCAGCAGCAACAGCAGCCACCACCTGCCACGAGTAGTATATTGGAGCAGACTCTGGCCACCTTTATGTTTCAGACCGGTACGTATATGGAGAATATGAATCAGTTTGTCAAGAAAACGGAAACCTTTATGGATAAAACCGAGATGAGGATGACAAACCATGAAGCTACCTTGAAGTCTCTAGAGACACAAATGGGTCAGGTTTCGCAACATATTAAGCCAAGGCAGAATGGAGGATTCCCTAGCAATACTGAAAATGCTAGACCACCCCCACATGAGCAATGTAAGGCAATTACTACTAGGAGTGGGAAGAAACTACCAGGGCCGGAAAAAGATGCTAAAACAGAAAAGGAACCTGCCTTGGATAAACCTGCCGGAGAAGCTGCCCCGACAGGTGATAAACAGACTGCTGCCGATGAGCCTGTCACGACAGCAGAAGCGACAAAGGAGAAAAAAGATGATTACCGTCCTCAGATTCGCATGCAGTGGGAAGGACGTATTGTTGATTATCGTCCGCCACCACCTTTCCCTCAACGGATACATCAAGCTAAGCATGAATCTCAACTTAAAAAGATTTATGATATTTTTAAACAGGTTCATATTAATATTCCGTTGTTAGATGTTGTTAGGGAGATGCCCGGTTATGCTAAATTTCTCAAGGATGTTATGTCGAAAAAATCTAAACTTGGGGAATTTGAAACGGTAAAGATGACAGAAGGTTGCATGAGTATTCTTCATAGGCAGCCGCCCCAGAAAAAGAAGGATCCGGGGAGCTTCATAATACCTTGTGTAATCGGCGACAAATTTGTGGGTAAGGCACTTTGTGATCTTGGTGCCAGTGTTAATCTAATGCCCAAATCTGTTTTTTAGAAACTAGGTATTGGCAAGGCGCGGCCCACGACAGTAACTCTGCAGCTGGCCGACCGCTCTTACGTTCATCCCGAGGGAAAAATTGAAGATATTCTGGTAAGAGTTGATAAGCTTATTGATGTGAGCACATCAGTTCAGAACAAACAAGCTGATCCGGAGGTCTTACCAACAGGACCCATCACTCGTTCTAAGGCAAAGAAATTCAGGGAAGCCCTTTTTCTTACTTGTGCTACAATTCCTGATTCATTCGAGCATGTTCATGCCTTAGAACATAGGCTTTATAATGTGTTGCATGCTGATATGTGACATACATATACTATACTACTTATATAGGTGTGCTTGCTATGTATATATTATGTTAAGTGTGTTTTAGATAAGTTTTCCAGCTTATAATATTTTATGTTAAGCTATGTTAGCTTGTTGTGTGTTAAAACAATAAGGGTGCATTGTTTTGTAGCTTGCTTGAATGTTTTCAATAAGTTTACAATGCTCTGAGTGTGTTTCTTTTGTTTTCATATAGTGACAATAAAAGGGCAGCAGCTCAAAGGCTTAAACTTAGCTCGGATGAAGCTCACGGGAGTGTGCGTAGCTCATCTTCAGCTCAAAGGAGTATAGGCAGCTCAACTCAGCTCACTTCACTCCCAGCTAGCTGAATTCAGCTCGTTTCAGCTCCAGTAAGCTCAACTTTAGCTCCACTAGCTCAACTCCAGCTAACAAGTCCAGAAGCAGCTCAAAGGTGTCCTACATGTGGGAGAGTGTCCTACAAGCATGTGAGCAGCATGTGGGGCGTCCTACATCTCTTCAAGCATGTGCACGGCATGTGTGGACAGAATGTGCATGTGTGTGCAAGCATGTGGCAGATTTGAAGCAATTTGGGCGCCATTTTGAAGAGAAGTTATCAGCCACCTTTTTTTTTGAAATTTGAACACATTTAACATGTGTTAATTTCGTTCAAACTCAGCCACAAATTATCATCACATGTGCTGCAATTTGGGGGAGGTTATTGGCAGATTTCTTTTGCATTTTTAAACACATTTAACATGTGTTTATTTTCAATTCAAACTCAGCCACTAATTTGGGCGCCCTCTCCCTTGTTTTCCCCTATATATATTTGTTAAATTTGTATGAACAAGGTTAGACAATTTTTATGAAACAAAATTATTGTGAGTTTTTCTCTCAATTTCAGTTCTTCATTGAACTTCTTTGGCATTTTCAGACTTTGTTTGATTGTGTCATCCTCCTTGATACTTCGGGTTCCTAGATCGCTATCTAGAGGGTCCAAGTCCGTTGGCGAAGAACGTATTCGATTCGGGTCCGCTCAGTATATTGTTCGGGTTCTTTCGAGTTCAACGTCTTGTTAATTTCCAGCAACTTCAACACCATTTTCTGCCATTTTAGTCGTTCATTTGCTGCTATGAAAGCCCTTTGAAGCATTCATCAACATTTGAATTCCGAAACTGCCAGAAAATTCCTTTCTCTCATTTCTTTCTTTATTTTCGTTTTTTTTTTGTTCTTGTTGTTTTAACATCATTCTAACATCCATAACATTGTGTTATTGCAGAAACATGCTTGCTACAATCCTAGATCCGTTACAAACAAATGACCGTTGTTTCTGAAGCAACGTACCCCTTTATCATATGGTAATCAGAGCTTTGGTCGGATTATTGCACTTTCTGCACTACAAGAAATCAAAAAAAATACAAAAGTAAAAAAAAATGAAATTCTGAAGAAAAAAAAGTCAAAGTCAAAGTTTGACAAAAAAAAGTCAAAGTAAAAAAAATCGAAAAAAAAAATTCAAAAAAATCAGATTCGACAAATTAGTGTTGTTTACATCTTATACTGTTGTTTGGATCAAAAAAATGATGAAAAATTTCTTTGTTTACCGTGGAATGCTTCAAAATCACCCGAAACAACCTGTTCTTGTTTGTTCGGTGATAGGGTTGTGGTAAGCATTTCTTTTGCAGTAAGTACTTTGTTTTTCCTTTCTTTCACTTCATTTTAAGCTTTAATTCCAGCCATGTTCTTATTTTGTTTCCAGCCTTTGTTTTTGTTCAATTAAACAGCCCTAAACTCCGTTTAACCTTTGTTCTATCATTTGTGCATTTATATCTTGGAGTTGACACAGATAACAAGTTTGAAGGGTCAGATTAGTTTCTTAAAGAACTGTTTGCGAGAGAACGAGTGGAAAAGGCATTTGAGCGTTGTGAGAACAGAAGGGGAGACAAAAAAAGCCATTCAAGAGCATTCTCCCGAGTGAAACACGAGCGCTGAGTGTTATCTTTTGAGTGCACTGTTCTTTCGAGTGATCCGTGAGAATTTGATTGTGTGTGCAGTGAGGGACTTTAATTTTCGTTTTTACTAACCTATTGATTTATTTTCTTGTGTTTTGTGTTATAATGACAGGAAGTGATGATCGTAGTCCCGGTGGAGGTAATCCACCAGATTTGCAAATGCAAGCTCTTACTAGAACTTTGCAACAATTGTTAGATCGAGCATTGGAGCCTATTCAGTCTCGTTTGGATAGAATAGATGGGGGTGGTTCCCAATCTGTCCAAAATGAGAATAATGATGAGAATGACGTCGAATATTCACTTAGAGTGAACCATCGTGCAAGACAAGTTATTGATGACAATTTGACTAACATTAAGGTTGCTATCCCTTCTTTTCAGGGACGGACAGATCCGGATGCATATCTTGCTTGGGAAAGCAAGGTTGAACATGTGTTCGAGTGTTACAATTATTCCGAACAAAAGAAGGTCCGTTTGGCTGCGATGGAATTCACTGATTATACCTTGATATGGTGGGATCAATTGTTGATCAGTCGGAGACGTGCCGACGAGGGTCCCGTGGCTTCATGGACTGAAATGAAGCGTATCATGCATAAGAGGTTTGTTCCTTCCCATTATCATCGTGATTTGTTTCAGAAATTGCAAACTTTGAAACAGGGGAATCGGAGTGTTGAAGATTACTACAAGGAGATGGAGATGGCCATGATGCGAGCCAACATCGTCGAGGATCGTGAGGAGACAATGGCACGTTTCCTTGCAGGTTTGAATTCTGAAATTTCTAACGTTGTTGAATTACAGTATTATGTTGATTTGGATGACATGGTGCACATGGCAATTAAAGTTGAAAGACAACAACGAAGGAAGTCTTCAAACCGAGGTAATACTCCTTTTAAGTCATTTTCAAATGATTTAAATGCTCCTAATAATTTCAGGAAACAAGCACCACCACCACCACCATTTCAGAATCGAGATAAAGCTGAATCTAGCAAACCGAAGGCACCTACTACTGAGGGTAGGCGTGACAAGCAGGTGGTGTCACAAGAGCGTTCGAGAGACATCCTGTGCTTCAAGTGTTTAGGACGAGGACACATTGCCAGTCAGTGCCCCAACCGGAGGACCATGTTGATGTTAGAGAATGGCGAGATCGAGTCTGAGTCTGAGGAAGACACCCAGGACCCCCCTATGGAGGTTGCAGATGATGATGACGAGGAGGTGCAGTTGTTTGCCACCGGAGAAGCACTTGTTGTCAAGAGAAGTTTGTAGACACAACCGATCCATAACGAGCAGCAGCGAGAGAACATCTTTCACACGAGATGTCTTGTGAATAATAAGGTATGTGTTGTAATTATCGATGGTGGTAGTTGCACTAATGTTGCTAGTACTGTGATGGTTGAAAAGCTAGGATTACCGACGACGAAGCATCCCAATCCTTACAAGCTTCAGTGGCTGAATGACGGTGGAGAGATTCGAGTGACCAAACAGGTTTTGGTGCCATTTGCCATTGGGAAGTACAAGGACGAAGCACTTTGCGACGTAGTTGCAATGGATGCGAGTCATTTGCTGTTGGGTCGTCTGTGGCAGTTTGATAAAAAGACGACTCATGATGGTTTCACGAACAGGTATTCTTTTATGCATGCAGGTAAAAAGATAACTTTGGCTCCTTTGACACCGAGTCAAGTTCAGGAGGATCAAGCGAGATTGCGAAAGAATGCTGAAGAAGTTCGTGGGAAAAAGAAGATGAACGTGTATGCAAGCAGCAAAGAAATCAGGAAATGTCTTTCCTCTCAGCAGTTTGTTTATATTTTATTGTTTAAGGATTATTGTTTACTGTCTGAGTTTCCGAGTGATTTGCCTACTTCTGTGTCATCTCTTTTGCAGGAATTTAAGGATGTGTTTCCGGATGAAACACCGAAAGGATTGCCACCCCTTCGTGGCATTGAGCACCAGATTGATTTCATTCCAGGTGCTACTATTCCGAACCGGCCAGCTTATCGAACCAACCCCGAAGAGACGAAAGAACTTCAAAGACAGATTACAGAGTTGATGGACAAGGGTTACATTCGAGAGAGCTTGAGTCCGTGTGCTGTTCCGGTACTGTTGGTGCCGAAGAAAGATGGTTCTTGGAGGATGTGCGTAGATTGTCGAGCTGTGAATCAGATCACAATTAAGTATCGGCATCCCATTCCAAGACTTGATGATATGTTGGACGAGCTTTGTGGAGCCGTCATCTTCTCCAAAATTGACTTAAGGAGCGGCTATCATCAGATTCGCATGCGAGAAGGCGATGAGTGGAAGACAGCCTTCAAAACAAAGCTAGGTTTGTACGAATGGTTAGTAATGCCTTTTGGGTTAACTAATGCACCTAGTACTTTCATGCGTTTGATGAATCATGTTCTACGACCTTTCATTGGTAGGTTTTGTGTTGTTTACTTCGATGACATTTTGATTTACAGTAAAACTTTACCAGATCATGCAGAGCATTTGAAAGCTGTTTTGCAGGTTTTACGAGAAGAACGTTTGTTTGGTAACCTAGAGAAGTGTGTGTTTTGCACTAACAAACTTACATTTCTTGGTTACATTGTTAGTGAACAGGGTGTAGAAGTCGATCCTGAGAAAATCCGAGCAATTCAGGAATGGCCACGACCGACATCAATTACTCAGGTCAGATCTTTTCATGGTTTAGCGAGTTTTTACCGTCGGTTTGTCCCTAACTTCAGTTCTATTACCGCCCCCTTAACCGGGATCATTAAGAAGAATTCGAGCTTCTTGTGGGGTAAAGAACAAGAAGATGCGTTTTTGAAAATTAAGGATTGTTTGACTAGAGCGCCAGTGTTAGCCTTGCCTAATTTTGATAAAACTTTTGAGATTGAATGTGATGCATCTGGCATAGGTATAGGCGCTGTTTTAATGCAGGAAAAGAGACCTATAGCATACTTTAGTGAGAAACTAAGTGGAGCTACCTTGAATTATCTATTTATGACAAAGAGATGTATGCATTGATTAGGTCTTTAGAGACTTGGCAGCATTACTTGTTGCCTAAGGAGTTTGTCATTCACACCGATCATGAGGCTTTGAGATACATAACGAGTCAGCATAAATTGAACAAAAGACATGCAAAATGGATTGAATTTTTAGAATCTTTTCCTTATGTCATTCGTTACAAGAAAGGGAAAGAAAATGTTGTTGCTGATGCGTTATCACGTAGGTATGCCCTGTTGAGTTATTTAGATTCACATCTGATTGGGTTTGCATATATTAGAGAGTTGTATTCTGATGATCCTGATTTTCGTGATAAGTATGTTGCTTGTGAAAAAAGTGCAGATGGAAAATTTTACAGGCATGATGGTTATCTTTTCAAAGAAAACAGGATATGCATTCCACAGGGTTCGATGCGTGACATTCTGATATGCGAGGCACATGAAGGTGGTTTGATGGGTCACTTTGGAGTCACCAAGACATTACATACCTTGAAGGAGCATCTGTTTTGGCCCAAGATGCGTCGCGATGTTGAAAGGTACTGTGATCGTTGTGTGACTTGCAAGAAAGCAAAGTCGAAGGTTTCACCACACGGTATGTACTTACCTTTACCTATTCCTGAATCCCCTTGGACTGACATTTCTATGGATTTTGTTTTGGGATTGCCTCGAACTAGGACTGGTAGAGATAGTGTGTTTGTTGTGGTTGATAGATTCTCTAAGATGGCACATTTCATTGCATGCCATAAGACTGATGATGTTGTTAATGTGGCTAACTTGTTCTTTAGAGAGATTGTTCGTTTACATGGTATTCCTAGGTCGATTGTTTCTGACAGGGATGTAAAGTTTTTGAGTCACTTCTGGAGGACTCTTTGGAGCAAACTAGGTACAAAACTTATGTTTTCTACTACTTGCCATCCTCAAACTGATGGACAAACTGAGGTTGTTAATCGTGTTTTATCTACTTTACTTCGTTCCATCATTAAAAAGAACATTAGGACTTGGGAGGATTGTTTGCCACATGTTGAATTTGCATATAATCATGCCATTCATTCTGCTACTAAGATGTCACCATTTGAGGTTGTTTATGGTTTTAACCCCATTACGCCTCTAGATTTGTTACCTCTGCCACAGGAACAAGTGACGAACAGGGACGGTCAAGCGAAAGCAGAATATGTCAAGAAGTTGCATCAGCAAGTGAAGGAGAATCTTGAGCGAAGGACTCAGCAATATGAAAAGCAAGCAAACAAGGGAAGAAAGCGAGTCAACTTCGAAGTTGGAGACTGGGTTTGGGTTCATTTCTGAAAGGAAAGATTTCCAGCCCAAAGGCGGTCCAAACTGTTACCGCGCGGAGATGGTCCTTTCCAGGTGTTGGCGAAAGTGAACGACAATGCCTACAAGATAGACTTACCGGGAGATTATAATGTGAGTGCCACTTTTAATGTTTGTGACTTAACCCCTTTTGATGACTCTACAGATTTGAGGTCAAATCCTTTTCAAGAAGGGGGGGATGATGTGAGCACATCAGTTCAGAACAAACAAGCTGATCCGGAGGTCTTACCAACAGGACCCATCACTCGTTCTAAGGCAAAGAAATTCAGGGAAGCCCTTTTTCTTACTTGTGCTACAATTCCTGATTCATTCGAGCATGTTCATGCCTTAGAACATAGGCTTTATAATGTGTTGCATGCTGATATGTGACATACATATACTATACTACTTATATAGGTGTGCTTGCTATGTATATATTATGTTAAGTGTGTTTTAGATAAGTTTGCCAGCTTATAATATTTTATGTTAAGCTATGTTAGCTTGTTGTGTGTTAAAACAATAAGGGTGCATTGTTTTGTAGCTTGCTTGAATGTTTTCAATAAGTTTACAATGCTCTGAGTGTGTTTCTTTTGTTTTCATATAGTGACAATAAAAGGGCAGCAGCTCAAAGGCTTAAACTTAGCTCGGATGAAGCTCACGGGAGTGTGCGTAGCTCATCTTCAGCTCAAAGGAGTATAGGCAGCTCAACTCAGCTCACTTCACTCCCAGCTAGCTGAACTCAGCTCGTTTCAGCTCCAGTAAGCTCAACTTTAGCTCCACTAGCTCAACTCCAGCTAACAAGTCCAGAAGCAGCTCAAAGGTGTCCTACATGTGGGAGAGTGTCCTACAAGCATGTGAGCAGCATGTGGGGCGTCCTACATCTCTTCAAGCATGTGCACGGCATGTGTGGACAGAATGTGCATGTGTGTGCAAGCATGTGGCAGATTTGAAGCAATTTGGGCACCATTTTGAAGAGAAGTTATCAGCCACCTTTTTTTTTGAAATTTGAACACATTTAACATGTGTTAATTTCGTTCAAACTCAGCCACAAATTATCATCACATGTGCTGCAATTTGGGGGAGGTTATTGGCAGATTTCTTTTGCATTTTTAAACACATTTAACATGTGTTTATTTTCAATTCAAACTCAGCCACTAATTTGGGCGCCCTCTCCCTTGTTTTCCCCTATATATATCTGTTTTCAATAAGTTCACAATGCTCTGAGTTTTTCTCTTACGTTCATCCCGAGGGAAAAATTGAAGATATTCTGGTAAGAGTGGATAAGCTTATTTTTCCTGCTGACTTTCTTATTTTAGATTGTGAAGCAGATAAAAACGCTCCAGTCATCCTTGGGCGACCCTTCTTAGCCACGGGAAGATCATTGATTGATGTGGAGAAAGGAAAACTCACCATGCGCGTGAACGATCAAGAGATTAAGTTAAATGTTCTCCAAGCAATGAAACATGCTGATGTGGACGAGGAATGCAAGGCCATCATTGAGGTGACCTTTGATCAACCCTGCATCAGGTCGGGCTGCCGTGATATAAAATTTGGTCACTGCCGCGACAGCCACCTACAGGCCTGTCACGACAGCAACGACGACAGCACCTACGACAGCGACTCCTCTAAATCCGATACATCTGATACTGAAGGTCAGGAGGAGGTAAACTGGTTAGGAAATCGTCCAGGTAAGTTATTCGAACCCTTAAATTATACTTCGGATAACCATGTAATCCAAAAGCCATCTATTGTTGAACCACCTGTCTTAGAACTTAAACTCCTGCCAGGGCAGTTAAAATATGCTTATCTTGGTTCCAATGACACACTGCCCGTAATCATCTCTGCTAAGCTGCCGCAGGAACAAGAACGACAGCTAATGGACATGCTAAGGCAACACAAAAAGGCGATTGGATGGACGATAGCAGACATACAAGGCATTAGTCTGGCGTTATGCATGCACAAAATCCTCCTCGAGGAAGATCATAAGCCGACTATAGATGCCCAAAGGCGGTTAAACCATGCGATGAAGGAGGTAGTGCGTAAAGAGATAATTAAATGGTTAGATGCTGGTATTATTTACGCCATCTCCGACAGCAAATGGGTGAGCCCGGTGCAATGTGTTCCCAAGAAAGGAGGAATGAGCGTGATAACTAATGAGAACAATGAGTTAATCCCAACCAGGACTGTGACCGGTTGGAGGGTTTGTATGGACTATCGGAAGCTTAACAAAGCTACCCGAAAAGATCATTTTCCTTTACCCTTTATTGATCAAATGCTTGATAGATTAGCGGGTAAACCTTACTATTGTTTTCTTGATGGTTATTCAGGTTACAATCAAATTGCTATTGCACCGGAGGATAAAAAAAAAGACGACTTTTACATGCCCCTACGGAACATACGCGTTTAGGAGGATGCCGTTTGGACTCTGTAATGCACCTGCCACCTTCCAAAGGTGCATGATGGCTATATTCTCCGACATGGTAGAGGACTTCCTTGAGATTTTCATGGATGATTTTTCCGTCTTTGGAGACGATTTTGAGGGCTGCCTCGGCAATCTTCAAAAGGTACTTGAAAGATGTGAAAAAGCTAATCTTGTTCTAAATTGGGAAAAATGCCACTTTATGGTGGACGAAGGGATAGTCCTTGGCCATAAGATTAGCTGTCGTGGGATAGAAGTCGACAGGGCTAAAATAGAAGTCATAGAGAAGCTGCCGCCGCCGACCACAGTCAAGGGCATTAGAAGTTTTTTAGGGCATGCGGGTTTTTATCGGAGATTCATTACAAATTTCTCGAAAATCACGAAGCCCCTATGCCATCTCTTAGAACAGAACCGACCCTTTGACTTTAACGAGGAATGTACTGAAGCATTCAAGATTCTGAAAGAAAAACTAGTGACAGCCCCCATAGTACAACCACCAGACTGGACACAACCATTTGAGATCATGTGTGATGCTAGTGATTATGCTGTCGGGGCAGCACTTGGGCAGCGCAGAGATAAGCTGTTTCACGTCATATACTATGCCAGCAAGACATTAAATGACGCCCAAGTGAACTACACCACCACAGAAAAAGAGCTGTTAGCTGTGGTGTTCTCCATCGACAAGTTTCGTTCTTACATACTTGGGACGAAAGTAATAATACACACCGACCATTCTGCCCTAAAGTATTTGTTCGCAAAGAAGGATGCAAAACCTAGATTGATACGGTGGATCTTGCTATTACAAGAGTTCGACCTTGAGATCAAGAACAAAAAAGGGATAGAAAATCAGGTGGCAGATCACTTGTCGAGGTTGGAGAAGGGACAGAGTCTACCAATAGATGAGACACACATACTGGAGACCTTCCCTGATGAGCAGCTCTTTGCTGCCGCAATCGCTGTCGCGACAGCCATGGCGGCAGGTAAGTCTTCTGACCTTCCCTGGTATGCTGATTTCGTTAATTTTATAGTTAGCGGAATATTACCTTCTAATCTTAATTATCAAGCCAGGAAGAGGTTCCAAAATGATGTTAAGCATTATTATTGGGACGAACCTCTTCTTTTCAAAATGTGCGCAGATCAGGTTATAAGGAGGTGTGTATCACAGGAAGAGCAAGAAGACATTCTCCATCACTGCCATACTTCACAATATGGAGGTCACTTAGGAGGCAATAAAACTGCTGCCAAGGTGCTGCAGTCCGGGTTCTACTGGCCGACACTATATAAGGATGCACAGGACTTTTACAAGCACTGTGACAGATGCCAGCGGACAGGTAACATCTCGAGGAGAAACGAAATGCCACTGCAGAACATTTTAGAAGTCGAGATCTTCGACGTTTGGGGGATTGATTTTATGGGACCTTTTCCATCTTCATGTGGAAATCTTTACATCCTCCTAGTAGTGGATTATGTCTCCAAGTGGGTAGAAGCAATCGCAACTCAAAAGAATGATGCCAAGACGGTCCAAAAGTTTTTACACAAAAACATTTTTTCTAGATTTGGCATCCCTAAGGCGATTATCAATGATGAAGGGAGACATTTTGATAATAGGGTAATTGTTGCCGCATTGAAGAAATATGGTGTCAAGCACAGGATCGCGACAACATACCACCCACAGACCAATGGACAGGCTGAGATTTCTAATAGGGAGGTGAAGAATATTCTTGAGAAGATGGTTAAACCAACTAGGAAAGACTGGTCTCTACTTCTGAACGATGCATTATGGGCATATCGGACAGCTTTTAAAACTCCATTGGGCATGTCTCCATACCGATTGATTTATGGGAAAACCTGTCATCTGCCTATCGAGATTGAGCACAAAGCATATTGGGCAATCAAGGCAGTGAACATGGACTTGGACAAGGCAGGCCAGAAAAGGCTATTAGATCTGAACGAGATTGAGGAATTACGGACAATGGCCTACGACAATGCAAGGATTTACAAGGAAAAGACTAAGAAGTGGCATGACAAGAAACTGCTGCCACGACAGTTCTGCCCAAGGCAGCTCGTGTTGTTGTTTAATTCTAGACTTAAACTCTTCCCAGGAAAGCTAAAGTCTAGATGGTCTGGCCCCTTCCAAGTGGTACAAGCTTTTCCCCATGGTGCCATCACTATCCGATCATTAAAAGACGGGCACCAATTCAAAGTCAATGGACAGCGCCTCAAGCACTATCAGGGGACTGAAGCCCCAGGAATACAGAAAGTGGTTACTTTAGGAGATGCCCCACAAGGCATCCCTAATTTAACCTAAGTTTCATTTTTATTATTTATTAGTTATTATTTATTAGGAAATTAGGTTATTTTATTCGAATAATGTTTTTATATTTTCTGGTTTTTAGGAAATAAAGGAGTCAAGAAGAAAAGGAGAAGTGATCCAAGCCCACCGTCCATCCATCAGCCCAACAGAGCCCATTTATTGAAGCATGTCGTTTCGGCTGCCACCGCAGACGGATAAGACAAGCTGTCAACAGACTGACACGGCAGACGCAGAAGCGTGTGGCAGACGCGTAACATACGCATAAATGCGTGTCAGACGCGTCAGACACGCTAAATCCCATCCGTCGCCCCGTTATTCACGCCTGCCGTTACAGCATTAAACGGGCAGACCCTCGACCGCTATAAAACCCCGTTTTCATTTTCATTTTTTCTCACTTCTGCTTATTCTTCCTTGCTTTCTCCTCTAGTTTTATTTGCTTTCTTCATTTTTCACAACCCTTGCAACTAACATGTCGTCTAGACAGACCCGCCGTAGTGCTGCCTCAGCCTCTTCTTCGGCAGCAGCAACGCCTTTCGCCACAAAGGAGTTATGGGAGGAACGGGGTTTCGTGTACATCCGAAAGGCACCCTACATGGGACTCCGGCCGTTCATCACAAGGGCCATCACGGCTCAACTATGGGAGCACTTCGCTGAACAACCGGCAGAACTAAACGACACATTAGTCCGGGAGTTCTATGATGTCATAGACAGCAGAACGGCAACATCTGTCACCGTTCGAGGAGTGAAAGTGCCTTTCACAGCTGACAACATCAACCACATGTTTGGCGTCTACTTTGGCCCCGATGATGATGCCCACCAGAAATTTCTCGACACCCTCGATGCTGCCGCCTATGGTGCTGTTATGGCGGAGGTGACAGAGGAAGGAACAACGTGGACGACCAGCAAAAAGAACCCCCACTCTGTAAAAAGGGGGCAGCTCCTCCCTGAAGCTAAACTCTTGAACGCTTTTATCAAAAAGCGTATCATGCCTTCTTCTCACCACACGACAGTCAACCAATAGCGGCTCGCCCTTATTCATTCCATAATGCACGACAGGCCTATTAATGTGGGCCGCTATATGAGGGACAGCATCCTGGACTGCACCTTCCGCTCCGACTCCCGCCTCTGCCTGCCGTTCATAATAACCTCATTATGCCGCTGTGCTGCTGTCCCCGAGGAACCCTCCGACAAACTCATCAAGGGCAGAGGCTGGACAGACAACAACATCAACAGCCTCATGGAGCTGGTAGTGGCTACACCTATCTCTTCCTTCAACCCAGCCGGCTCCCCAGCAGAATCATCAGAGGAGCCTGCCCCTGAACCTGCTGCCGCCACCGCTCCGACAGACCAGTCTGCCCACATCCTTGCTGCACTACAACAGGTAGAGGAGAAACAAATGGGAATGATGACCTTCATCCGGGATTTCACGAATTCGACGGTAAACTTCATTACCCAGACTTTAAATTTTCCCGATGTTCAATTCCCTACTTTTCCTGCTCATTATTTCCATATCCCCACCCCTGTCCACACACCCACACCACCTGCCTCCCCACATTCCCACTCTATTGCTTCCACCACATCACCTGCCCCGACGGCAGCAGGCAGTCCACCGGCCGACACCTCTCCCAGAGGAACGAAAAGGCCTGCCGCCGATGACAGCCCTCTGATCAGGAGGAATTTGGAGAGAGAGTTTACACCTTGTGATAAGGTTTTTTTTCTGAAAACCGCTAGTTGGGGCCTTATCACTATTTCATCTTTTTGAAAAGGGGGTTTATTTAAAGAAAAGGGTGAAATTCATGTTTTGGAAAACTTGTGAAAATTTGGAGTCGCCACCGGCCACTGAGGTAGGCCGGACACCATAAAACCAGAGATTCGTTTTAAAATGAGTTCGGGAGTTGGTTACGCGTGGGGTAGGATTAGCACCCCCATCACGCCCGGAAATCGGTACCAAATTGCTTGTCGCCTTTTAATCGATAGAACATGTTTAAGATCCAAAGTGAATTTAATAAAAATGTCCTTAAATGAAAACGTGACTTAAATAGCACGAGCTTTATCGAATAGTGGCATTGGAATTAATTAAACACTTAATTAAGAAGGATGACGGTACACCGGACCAAAGACTAAACCGACATCAAATAAGGCTGACTGCCGTGTTAGTTTAGGGTTCGGATCCCGTACGTCACCTTTATGCATGATGCGAACATATAATGGATGATGCGTGTTATTTCAATTTTTATGCTTCCGCTTACCTAGAGACGGTGAAAATTAACCCAAATATTCGATCGACATCCATTAAGCTAGGACTGTCGTTTCTCGAATACCGGGGTTAATTAATACCTCTCTTTGGGTATATTTTTAAGTTAATTAATTATCGAGCTAAATTAAAGAGTCACATGAATGACAATTAAAATGCATGTCACATATATTCGAACCAAATGACATTAAAAAAGCATATAACAAATATATATTCGAATAAACGCATAATAAAAAGGCATGAACATGAGTATGAATAATAACATAACGAAAATGCCATGCAATACAAAAACGTATATGCACATACTAATAAAACAATATGGCAAAATATGTATTCGATGCAAAAAAACAAAATGCATACATAATAACACATTATGACCAAGATAACATACAATATAAATAAAATGCAAGGTAAATGAATGCAAACAGATAGGGACCCAGGCGGTAATTAAACCAATTTTAAAAACAGATTATAATGCGAAAGGGGACCGAATTAAATAAACGCGGAAGGCTGCAGGGACCAATATGGTGATTCGACCACCCAAAAATCAATTTGAGCGAACATCAGGATGAAATTAAAAAAGACCGAAAACATGGAGGGACTGTGGATGGGATTTAAATTTGCGGAAGCCCCTCTTCGTGCAATTAGAGTAACACGGAGGGGCTTAAAACGTTATTAAACCGGTTTTAAAACATTAAAACAATATATAAAGCAGGTTTAAACTCATTTCAGCCCCTTTTTTCATTTCATTAACCCTAATACTCAGAGAGCCCTCCCCCTTTCTACGTTTTGCTCCGGCGCCGCGAGGGTTCCGGACGCCGTTGCCGGCGCCGGAACCCTAAAAAAACCTTTTTATTTTCTTTCCGAGACCAAAACCCAGATCTTCTTTCTGTTTAAAACCTTTGAAACCCAAAACCAAAGTAAAAAAAATCTTTCGCGAAACAACCTTTGTTTTGAACAGATCCGAAAACAAAATCTTAAATCGAAAGAACTTTACCTTTTTGTTCGAAAACCTAAAACCCCTTTCGGTTACCGCTCTACCGTCTCACCATGCGAGGCTTATCGACGGCGGGCGGATGCGAACCGACGCACCGAGAAGCTCAAACGTCGAAGGTAACGGAAATAACCTCACTGTTTTTATTTTTATTTTTTATGATGCGTAAAAGAAAAACGTAAAACGAAGGATACCTCTGAAACTCTGAGGATGCTCGTATTGACTGAAATTTTCGATTACAATTTCTCTCTGAATGCTCTCTCTAATGGAAAATCCCCCTATTACAATTTTTCCTCCTCTTTACAATTTTTTCTCTCTAAGAAAATCCCCCTTTTACATTACCTGCATCCGGCTTTTATAAGCCCGGAATTTACATTTTTCGCATTACATATATTTGAGAGAAAATCCCTATTGGTTCTGCCTATGGATTTGGCCGGATTCATCCCCGAAATCGTTGCCTCGTACGATTCTGTTTTGGTTGCGTCTTGGCTCTGACATTTTGCTTTTTTTCTGTTGCATGTGAGTGCTGAGGAGGGGAGGGGACCAGAGGCTCGGCTCGAGACGTGGCCGGTTGGGACGCTCTGAGGACGTGGAGCCGATTTAGGACGTCGGTGAGATCTGGACGGTCAGTAGAAATCAAAGGGGCTCGAACTCGCACGCGTTAGAAGTTGAACGATCGCGCGTGAGGGAGCTGGGAAGCCGCGCGTGTGGGCGTGAGGGTTCTGGAATCCTCCTCGGTTCGATCTCAACCGCTGATATGCCCTTGATCCGTCGGCTGCAAGCGATGCGGCGCCCGTGAGCTGAGAGCCATCTAGGGTTTCCTTCATTAGGGACTATCTAGACCGTTCGATCAACAACCCTTGATCCGACGGTCCAGATGGGGCTGCGCACATAAACAAAAGTGAGGGCTATTAGATTAGGGTTTTAGGTTTAATTAAGTTGGGCCAGAAATGGGCTATGTACTCTTTTTGGGTTTTCAAATGTGAATGGACTGTGAATAAACTATTGGGCTTTGCATTTATTAATGTATATTGGGCTTATTTATATATATATATATTTTTTTGGTTTTCAGATTTATAAGTAGTAGTAATAATAATAATGATAATAATAATAATAATAATAATAATAAAATAGTGATGATATGGTGATTAGTAACAGTGGACCATATACGTATAGCAAATACTGGTAATATAATAGCCCATGGTAATAAGATAATAGTAAATGGGATAGATAATAGTAATTAGTAGAAAATTACTAATAGAACCCAAAATTCTAATAAGTAATATGTATATATCTGTGTATTAATCAAATAAAGTCCAATGCGAATAAACAAAGCCCACTCTTATTTAAGCATATTTAAGGGCTAATCAGTCCGGACAAAATTAGTGATTACACACCTGTCAAGAGGCAGAAGCACGTGGCAGACAGGAAGCTGATGCCCAAGGCTAGCACCACAACCAGCAGCACTTGGGACAGTGGCAGCAGTTCCAATATCCAGCTCGTGGAGCAACCTGCCCCTGAACCTGCCCAACCCCCTCCACAGCCCAGACGCCGCCGTCAGATCCGTGTCAGCAGCAGCAGCGAGGACAGCGACTGAAAATTTAAGTTTTTATTTTCCTCTTATTGCTGCCTGCTTTTATCATTTGTGATGTACTTTTCTTCATATTTTTGTTTTTTCTGTCATTTTGCATTGAGGGCAATGCAACCCTCGAGTTTGGGGGTGGCAACCCTCCATCATTAATGGAGTCTTAAGTACATCTTTTTATTAATTGTTGTGTCTTTTAATTATTTAAGTTCTCTTTAAAAAAATTGAAAAGATTAAACTGTTGGCTTAAAACTGTGAAGTTAACTTACCTGTCATGACAGCTCTGTCGTGGCAGCATCTTTAGGACATTTTAAGGAGAAGTTTAGAGCCTTTCTATAGTTCTGAAAATTTAAACACCTTTGTGACTGTTATATTGCTTAGATTTCTCTTAGCCAAACTAGAATAGGAAGCTTAGAACTTGAATAGCCCCTAGAGGTGCCTAACACTGGCTCTAGGAAAGAAGTTTAGCAAAAGAAACTCAAAAACCTAGAGGTGCCCGAAACCGGCTCTAGGAAGCTAACTAGAGGTGCCCAAAACTGGCTCTAGAAAAACTTAGCTTGAAAATAGAAAGAAAAAGAAGCATGAAAATGTGTCTTTAAGAAAATAAACTTTGGCATAAAAATTCGAGTTAAAAAAGTTGAATATTCTAGTGAAACTAAGAGAGTCTTAGCTTATAACTGTTCACAAGCATGCACACACTGCACGAGAGCTATAGGGAGATTCCGGACAGATCCTAACCTTTCCGACAGGTTGCTGCCGCCATAGAGAATGAGCGACGGGTAAGGGACAATTCACTGTTTGAAGGCCAACACAAAAATTTTCAATTTTTCTTTTAGGTCTTAATTGCTTGAGGGCAAGCAAAAACTTGAGTTTGGGGGTGTGTTGAGTGTGTAAAAGTTCTATTATTTACACCCTTTTTCACCCATATTTCTACTGCATTCAAGCATCATTGCATTGCATTTAGGTTAGTTTTCAGTAAAACATCACAAACAGATTAAAAGCACGGATTCTACTAAAAGATGGCTTATTTTGCAGGTAGCTGCCATAGTTGACAAAGAAGACAGGCGCAGGGCAGAGAAGTAGAAAAGCTGAACTGGACAAGTAGACGATGAGGACGAAGCTGCCATGGACCTGTCGTGACAGCAAGGTGACAGCAGCCCAATGAAGAGGAAAAGTAAAATGGACCTCGATAGATAGAGAAAAATATGCTCGTCTATCGTATGAAAGTCAAATATTTTTCCAAGCCCCGGATCAAAAGATATGTCAAGCCAAAGCTCAAGGAGAAGAACTCCCATGAAACAAGGAGGCGGCTGAAAAGTAGGAATCCTTAGAGATTAAGCATTTATTAGAATCTTACTTTTCATTAAAGTTGTAATCCTTGTTAACTTAGAATACTTGAGCCCAAAGCTTATATAAGGGCATAGATTTAACCTAGGAGGCATCGAATACCCCATAACCGACAACCTAAACCCCTCTGTCGTTCACCCGTCACCGACATGTTCTAAATTCCCCCTAGGGCCACGGGTTGTTTTGTAAAGTAGTTGCAAGGGTTGTTTTGTTTTAGGATTTTCCAAGTTCAATAAAATAAACTTCAAGTTCTCTTATTTCGGTTTTAATATCTTGCAAGAGCATCGGAAGAGCATTGTGAGGTTATCTATTTACTTAGCATCGGGAGAGTTAAGTATACGAAAGAGATAAGAGCAAGTTCTCTAGTTTATAGTTGAGCTATCTCGTACCTAGGGATAGGGCGAGGTTAAGTGGCTAAGGAAGAATTCATACACATCGGTGTTCATCCTTCGATTCACGCCGGGAGGTATCATCAAAGACGTGATCATCGACAAACTTGGACCTAGGGATAGGCCAAGGCAGATCTGGGATTCTTGCCAAACTTGAAGTACGGAGTTGGTGTGTCTGCTGCCGCGACAGCCAACGGACAGCCGCCGCGACAGGTGCTGCCGCGATGGGCACGACGACAGAACTGGAGTTCCTAAGCAATCCAATACCTACACTACTGAGCAATTCAATACCAGCCCGTTTTCTCTATCTTGATATCTCAATTCCTTTATTTGCGTTTTTACTTTATTATTCTCGTGACAACTCTCAATTATTTCTTTTACTTCGTGCAGTGAATTAAGGTGAAGTCATTAGCCCAATCCCTGTGGAGACGATATCCGATACTTCGTATCACTTTACTACTTGCGTCGTGTACACTTGCACTCAATTGCGATAGACTCTTTTACACGCAACAGAGTTGATCTTCGTCACTTTTTCAGCCAAAAATTTAACCTTTGGCATTGTAGGCGAGATTTTCCGGTGAACGACCAGTGATTTGAGGTCTGTAAGGGTAGGTAGTTCGACCCGGTCTAAACCGATTATTTTTGTCCGACCAGAACTGATTTGGCCTAACGAACCAGGTCAGGCCTACTAGTTATTTAGAAAGTGGGTCGGCTTGTGTAAGGCCCAATGGCCTTTAGTCCAAACTTGTTTAACCGATCCAACCCGAGGCTGACCGGTCTGACCTAACCCAAACTCAAAACCCGGTAACCCAAGTCAACCTGTTGAGTTGACTCGACCGAGTCAGCCACGAGTCAACTTGGTTGACTTTGACCCGTTGATCGTTAACTTTGACCAAAAAGTCAAATTTTCCGAAAACTCCTATATTACGTTTTTCGACATCCTGAGTCTGTAATTGAAGTAGGTTTTGTGAAATTCTAACCCGAAGGCCTCCGAGTTTGACCTTGAACCTGATAGTGCTTGTGTAATTAATCATTCAATTAACGACAATGTGAATAAGGTCTGATCTTAGAATTTGTGTAATTGAAGGTGTTCACGATTCCTTGTGTCGGGATTGTTGAAGGATGTCAAATTTGAGTTCGAGATTGATCGAATGGGTTATTAAGTATCGTCTGTGTTAAGTGTGTAAAAGTTCTATATTTTACCCCCTATTTAACCCATATTTCTGCTGCATTCAAGCATAATTCAATGCATTTAGGATAGATTTCATTCATACATCACAATTATATTAAATGGCACAGTTGCTACTAAAATTGGTTACTTTTGTAGGTAGCTGCTGTAGCAGACGCAGGGCAGTGGAGAAGCAGAGTTGGAACACAGAACTGCAGACGAGAAGAAGGATGTTGCCATGGCCGCTGCCGTGGCAACCAATGACGACAACAATTGTGAAGGGAAGAAGTGAAGTGGAGCTCGACAAAAAGAGGAAATTAAGCCGGTATGTCGTGGAGCACTCTTATATTTTTCTGAGCTCTAGATCAGAATGAAGGCCAAGCCCAAAGTTCAAGGAAGAAACTCCAAGCAAGAAGAGAGGAAGAATTAAAGACAACTACTCTGAAGATTTAGTCTTTAATAGAGTTGTACTTTAATTTAAACTTGTATTCTTGCCATTTAGAAAACTTGAACCCAAGGCCTATATAAAGGCATGTAATTCGACCAAGGGAAGGATATCTCATTCTCTAGTCGTCTTCCCCTAAACCCAGTCGTTTTCCCCCATCACATCATGTTCTAAACTTCCCCTAGGGGTAAGGGTTGATTCTGTAAAGTAGTTGCAAGGATTGTATTGTTTTAGGATTTTTTATGTTCAATAAAATAGACTTCAAGTTTGCTTATTCTGGTTTTCAACATCTTGCAAGAGTATCGGGAGAGCATTGTGAGATTATACATTTACTTATTATCGGGAGAGTTAAGTATACGAAAGGAATAAGTACGGGTTCTCCAGTTTATGGTTGAACTATCTCGGACCTAGGGATAGGACGAGGTTAAGTGGCTAAGGAAGAATTCAACAACATCGGTGTTCATCCTTCGATTCATGCCGGGAGGTATCATCAAAGACGTGTTCATCGACAGACTTGGACCTAGGGATACGACAAGGCATAGCAGGGATTCTTTCCAATCTTGAAGTATTAAGTTATGTGTTCGTTTCCGCGACAACAACAGACCGCTGCCGCAGTAGGTGCTGCCGTGACAGGCGCTACGACAGAACAGAGAAGTCCTAGACAGTGCAAACACCTGCACTACGGAGCAAATCAATAAGGCCTACTCTTTACTCTGAATATTTTTATCTCTTATTTTCAGTCTTCTTTATTATTTCTTGACAAACAATTAAACTCATTCTTTTCCCTCTTGTGCAGCAATCCAAGGTTAAAGCTATTAGCCCAGTCCCTGTGGAGACGATATCTGATACTTACGTATCACTTTACTACTTGCGTCGTGTACACTTGCACTACATTGCGATAGACTCTTTTACACGCAACAAGTTTTTGGCGCCGTTGCCGGGGACTGGCAACATATCTTTACCCTACTTTTACTGCACTTTTTAATTTTCTGTTTTTACTTGGATTGTTCACCCTGTGGTTTTCACAAGGTTTCCTGTTTGCTTATGCGCAGATCGAGACAAAGAAAGGAACCTGAGTATCAGATAGATCCTGAAATTGAACGCTCGTGCAATCTTAGGAACCGACTCCGACTCGTGTTAGCTAGAAACGAGTACCTTGAGGAACAGTTAGAGGCCATGAACAACCAAGGGAATCCCCGAGGACCTGAAGATCCTATCGGAGATGGAGGAAACGGACGGCCTATCGCCCCTGCTGCCGAGGCCGTACGTCGATCCTGTTGTGACTACATGATCAACGATCATGTGGAACTAGAGACCACCCTGCCAGACGTGGAAGCTGACAATTTCGAGCTGAAACCTATGAAGTTCAGCATGATCAATTCCATTGGCCAATTTAGTGGTGTTGCTACGGAGGATGCTAGAGAACACTTAAAAATGTTCCAAGAGATTTGTGGTTCGGTTAGACTACCATGAGTAAATCCGGAGATAATGAGGCTTCGGTTATTTCCCCATTCATTGATAGACAGGGCGAAAATTTGGTGGAATAAACTAACGCCGGGTTCAATACGAACTTGGGTAGATCTTACTCGTGAATTTTTATCTCGTTTTAATCCCTCCCATTTTTTTGAGCGATTACGTAACGAAATTGATACTTTTAAATAGGAAGATGACGGGCCAATGCACGAGGCATGAGACAGATTTACTACTCTTCTAAGGAACTGCCCAATGCATGGATTCCCGTATGGAACCAGGTCATCAAGTTTTACAATGCTGCCAACCTACAGACTCGTATGAGAATTGATTCAGCAACGAATGGATTGTTGTTGGATAAAGATCCAGATGAAGCAATGGTGGTATTGAAAAATCTTGCTAAAAACGAGGAACAGTTTCCTACAGCAAAGAGAGGGGGTAAACGAGTGCTAGCTGTGAAAGACTATGAGGCCGATAATTCCCTAAAAACACAAGTCGCATATCTCACAAAGACAGTGGAAAAGATATTAAAGAAAGATTCAAAAGTCTACTCTGCGGAAGAGGTATGTGAAACTTGCGATAGGAATCACAGTTCGGAAGATTGTACGTTACAGCTGGAGGAAGGGATGTACGTTGGAAACTACAACAAGCCAAGAAACTATGATTCCAACAATTACAATCCCAACTGGAGAAAGGACCATAAGTTCTCATGGAGTAACCCAAACAACGTACTAAATCCTCAAGTGCAGAACACTCAAAACCATGGGGCACCTAGATTACTGACACGATAGAAACCACAACAGCAGCTGCAACCGCCACCAACTGCCACACCTAGTATATTGGAGTAGACCTTGGCCACGTTTATGTCTCAGATAAGAACCTACATTGAATACATGAATCACTTCATCAAAAAGACTGAGTCGTTCATGGATAAAATAGGGATGCGGATGACTAACCATGAAGTTACTCTGAAATCACTGGAGACACAGATGGGTCAGGTTTCCCAGCATATTAAGCCAAGGCAGAATGGAGGATTCCCTAGTGATATTGAGGTCGCTAGACAACCCATACATGAGCAGTGCAAATCTATCACAACTAGAAGTGGGAAGCAATTACCAGGGCCAGAGAAGAAAGCTGAACCAGTTAAGGAACCAGCCCTAGAATCGACTGCCGAGAACACTGCCCCAGAAGACGATAAACAGCCTGTTGCCGATACACATGTCACGACAGCAGAAGGGACAGAGGAGAAGGATGAAGAACCTAAGCCTCCTTAGATCCGAATGCAATGGGAAGGACGCATTGAAGATTATCGTCCTCCACCTCCTTTTCCACAGCGGCTACAAAAGTTGAAACAAGAATCCCATCTTAAGAAGATTTATGATATTTTTAAGCAGGTCCACATCAATATTCTGATGTTAGATGCTATCAAGAAGATGCCCGGTTATGCCAAACTTCTCAAGGATGCTATGTCGAAGAAATCCAGACTTGGGGAATTTGAGATGGTTAAACTGACAGAAGGATGCATGACTATTCTGCACAAGCATCCACCCCAGAAAAAGAAGGATCCTGGAGCTTCATAATACCGTACATAATCGGAGATAAATTTGTGGGTAAGGCACTTTGTGATCTAGGTGCTAGTATTAATTTAATGCCAAAATCTGTATTCCAGAAATTAGGTATTGGACGAGCACGACCCACAACAGTTATGCTGCAGCTGGCAGACCGCTCTTACGTGCAACCGGAAGGGAAAATTGAAGATATTCTGGTAAGAGTGGATAAAATTTTTTTTGCTGACTTTTTTGTTTTAGATTGTGAAGCAGATGAGAATGCACCAATCATCCTGGGGAGACCCTTCTTAGCCACAGGAAGATCACTGATTGATGTAGAAAAGGGAGAACTCACTATGAGAGTGAATGATCAAGAGATCAAGTTGAATGTTCTCCAAGCAATGAAACACGTTGATGCAGAAGAAGAATGCAAGGCTATCACTGAAGTTATCCTTGACCAACCCTACATCAGGTCGGACTGCCATGACATCAAATTTGGTCACTGCCACATCAACCATTTAGAAGACTGTCACGGCAGCAACGACGACAGCAGCTCCTCAGATTTTGATATATCTGACACTGAAGGTAATGAGGAGGTAAACTGGATAGGCAATCGTCCAGGTAAGTTATTCAAGCCCTTAAACTATACCTCGAATGAACATATCATCCAAAAGCCATCAACTGTAGAACCACCTGTTCTAGATCTTAAGCCCCTTCCAGGGAAGCTCAAATATGTTTTTCTTGGATTAAATGATACGTTGCCCATAATCATCTCTTCCAAGTTGATGCAGGAACATCAGCTGATAGGGGTGTTGCAGCATCACAAAAAGGCTATTGGATGGACGATAGCTGATATCCAAGGCATCAGTTTGGCACTATGCATGCATAAAATTCTCTTAGAGGATGATCATAAGCCCACCATTGATGCCCAGAGACGTTTGAATGATGCTATGCAAGAAGTGGTCCGAAAAGAAATTATCAAATGGCTAGACACTGGGATAATTTATGCCATCTCGGATAGTAAGTGGGTGAGCCCGGTGCAATGTGTTCCTAAGAAAGGAGGAACAATCGTGGTGACCAACGAAGAAAATGAATTAATCCCAACCAGGACTGTGACTGGTTGGAAGGTTTGTATGGACTACCGGAAGCTTAACAAAGCTACCCGGAAGAACCACTTTCCCCTGCCTTTTATTGATCAAATGCTTGATAGATTAGCGGGAAAGCCTTATTACTATTTTCTTTATGGTTACTCAGGTTATAACCAAATAGCCATCGCACTAGAGGATCAAGAAAAAATGACTTTCACTTGCCCATACGGTACTTACGCTTTTAGGAGAATGCCATTTGGACTCTGCAACGCACCAGCAACCTTCCAGAGGTGTATGATGGCAATATTCTCCGATATGGTGGAGGATTTCCTGGAGATATTCATGGACGGTTTCTCTGTCTTTGGAGATAATTTTGAAAGCTGCTTAGGCAACCTACAGAAAGTGCTCGAAAGATGCGAGAAAGCGAACTTAGTATTAAACTGGGAAAAATGCCACTTCATGGTGGATGAAGGGATAGTCCTAGGCCACAAAGTAAGCTGTTGTGGCATAGAAGTCGACAGAGCTAAGATTGAGGTAATTAAAAAGCTGCCGCCACCCACCACAGTCAAGGGAATCAAGAGTTTCTTACGACATGATGGGTTTTATCGAAGGTTTATCGCAAACTTTTCGAAGATCACCAAGCCTTTGTGCCATCTACTGGAGCAGAACCGTCCCTTCGACTTCAATACTGAATGTACTGAGGCATTCAGAATTCTGAAAGAAAAGCTGGTAACAGCCCCGATAGTACAACCACCAGATTGGAGACTACCATTCGAAATCATGTGTGATGCTAGTGACTATGCTGTTCGGGCAGCAATTGAGCAGAGGAAGGACAAGCTCTTCCATGTTATATACTACGCCAGTAAAACACTGAACGACGCGCAAGTAAACTACATCACAACAGAGCAGGAATTGTTGGTTGTGGTGTTTTCAATTGACAAGTTCTGATCTTACATACTTGGAACGAAAGTGGTGGTCCACACAAACCACTCTGCACTGAAATATATGTTTGCTAAGAAAGACGCAAAGCCCAGACTGATTCGTTGGATTCTACTGCTACAAGAGTTCGACCTTGAATTCAAGGATAAAAACGGGACAGAGAACCAAGTTGCAGATCACTTGTCAAGACTAGAGAGGGGAAGGAATCTGCCGACAGACAAGACACACATATTGGAGACCTTCCTTGACGAGCAGTTGTTGGCTGCCACGAGCACTGCCGTAACAGCCATGGTGGCAGGTAAGTTTTCTGAACTCCCATGGTATGCTGATTTCGTTAATTATATAGTTAGCGGAATATTTCCTCCTGAACTAAATTATCAAGCCAGGAAGAGGTTCCAAAATGATGTTAAGCATTATTATTGGGACGAACCTCTTCTTTTCAAATGTTGTACATATAAGGTTATTAGGAGATGCGTACCACAGGATGAACAGGAAGATGTGCTTCATCACTGCCATGCTTCACAATATGGAGGACACTTATGTGGTAACAAAACTGCTGCCAAAGTTTTGCAGTCTGGTTTTTATTGGCCTTCACTGTTCAAGGATGCCCAAGCATTCTACAAAAGCTGTGATAAATGTCAACGTACTGGAAATATCTCAAGGAGACATGAGATGCCGCTACAAAACATTCTTGAAGTCGAAATCTTTGACGCTTGGGGGATTGATTTCATGGGACCGTTCCCAGCATCATGTGGGAATTTATATATCCTCCTAGTAGTGGACTATGGTCCAAATGGGTAGAAGCGATCACCACACAGAAAAACGATGCCAAGACTGTTGAAAGGTTTTTGCACAAGAACATTTTTTCATATTTCGCATCCCTAAGGCGATCATCAGTGATGAAGGAAGGCATTTTGATAATAGGGTAATAGATGTTGCCTTAAAGAAATATGGTGTCAAACATCGGATCGCAACAGCTTACCACCCTCAGACCAATGGACAGGCCGAAATATCCAACAGAGAGGTAAAGAACATTCTTGAAAAGATGGTTAAACCAACTCGAAAGGACTGGTCTCTACACCTCAATGATGCACTCTGGGCCTACAGAACATCGTTTAAAACTCCATTGGGAATGTCACCCTACCGGCTGATTTATGGAAAAACATGCCATCTACCTGTTGAGATTGAGCACAGAGCATACTGGGCCATCAAGGCAGTGAACATGGACTTGGAAATGGCAGGACAGAAAAGGTTACTTGACTTGAATGAGATTGAAGAAATTCGAGCAATGGCATATGACAACGCAAGGATTTAAAAGGACAAGACAAAGAAGTGGCATGACAAGAAGCTGCTTCCACGACAGTTCTACCCAGAGCAGCTTTTGTTGTTATTCAACTCTAGGTTGAAACTCTTCCCAGGGAAGTTGAAATCTAGATTGTCCGACCCGTTTCAAGTGGTTCAAGTTTTTCCTCATGGTGCAATCACGGTCAAATCTTTAAAAGACGGGCACCAATTTAAAGTCAACAGACAGAGACTGAGGCATTATCAGGGGACTGAAGCACCAAGAATACAGGAAGTGGTTACTTTAGGAGATGCCCCTCCTAGCATCCCTAATTTAACTTAATTTTATTTTAATATTATTTATATATATATATATATATTAGGTAATTAGAATTATTTTATTAAGTTTTTCTTTTAATTATTTTTTAGGAAATAAAGGAGACAAGGAGAGAAGAAAAAGTGAACTCAGCCCACCATCTCACCCTCAGCCCAAAATAGGAGCATGTCGTTACAGCTGCCGCGACAAACGCGGAAAATCCAGCATGTCGACACGTTGTCGCGACAGACACGCAAACGCGTAACAGACGGTCAGACGCGCAGCAAACACGGAAACACGTGACAGACGCGTCAGAAACTGCGTAACAGCTTGCTCCGTTATTCGCGTCTATCGTTACAGCTTTAACGGGCAGCAAACTATTCATCTATATAAACCCCATTTTACTATTCATTTTTCACTTCACTTTTACTCTCTCAACTTGCTTCCTCTCTAGAATTTCATTTCTTTTCATTTCTCTACAGTCTCTTGCAACTATGAGTACCAGAAACACTAGACGAAGCGCTGCCTCAAACTCTGCCCAGCAGCAACCACTCCCAGCTCCTTCCAGAGCAGGGATATGTGGGAGGAGAAAGGGTTCCTCTACAGCAAACGAACGAAGAATCTCGGGCTCAAACCATTTATAGCCCATAAGATTAGAGCACTACGCTGGCAGATGTTTGCTGAGCAACCTGAGGAGATGAACGTTACCCTGGTCCGAGAATTCTATATTGCCATCGATAGTAGAGACGCGACAGCAGTGACAGTTCGTGGTAAGGAAGTCCCCTTTGAGCTAGAGTACAGTAACACCCTTTATGGACTCTACGTTGGCAGAAGGGAAGATGGGCATCAGAGATTCCTAGAAAGCCTGGAGGCAGCAGATTATGATGTTGTCATGGACGAACTCATCGAAGAAGGAACCCAGTGGAATACCGATCCCAAACACCCAAGGACTGTGAAATGATCTGAACTCACCCCCGAGGCCAAACTGTGGAACGCATTCATGAAAAAGAGGATTATGCCCTCCTCACATAACAGCACAATGGATCAACCAAGGTTAGCTCTGTAACCCCCTTAACCCGGCCCAGACGGTAGAACCGAATTAAGAAGTTTACACGGGGAAAACCAAAGTCAACCTGAAAGTCAACCTTGATTAACGACCCCTTTTTTTTCTTTTTAATCTTGTCTAGATGCATATTAACCCTAGATATGTTCACAAGATCAGCATACATAAAGATCATTTCAATCAGAGAACATTTAGGGACTCAAATGCACCAAATACAACTTTAGGGACCAAATTGTAAATTCTGAAAATTATAAGGACTTAACCCAAATTAAAGTTACCAATATGAAATTAATCATCTTTCATGCATCTCTGCCAAATTTCAGCTCAAGAGAACATCTCAAACTCATACAATTGAATAAACAAGATTCAGGACCAAAACGCAAAGGTTTCAAAACATTTAACCAACAATTTCAGTGCCCAACGGTCGAGTGTTTCGGAACAGGGAAGACCCGTTCCGAAACGCGGGACCGTTCCGAAACTGGTACCGAAACGGGGCCTGGCAGTAGCCAAACCGTTCTGGAACAGTGTCTTCCGTTTCGGAACGCCTATGCCATTTCAGGCCCCCGTTCCGATACGGTAGCACCTGTTCCGAAACAGGTTGCCCAGATTGCAGAAAAATTGCTGGTTTATCATACAATTGACCCATCAAACATGCTCCAAATGCAACCAAACTTTACCAGCAAGTCATTCAACATACAAGGAACATAATTGCATCAACCAAACATCAACATGGCATCAATTAAGAAAATCCCCAATTCTATAGGCAAGCATCCTATAAGGCAAACCATGAAATCCTCAAATCATCAAAACACATACCAAGAGGCCAATCACAAGTTCTAGCATTACCAACAACATAAAACCAATCTTGTCCAACATACACAATCTCATTAAACATCAACATAAGAGATTCTCCCCCCATTGCCTTTATTATCTATAGCTATTAACCGAGACATACATCTCAAGTGGAGCTCTCCTTGAATCCCTTGCTTCTCGATGTTCCAACTTCAATTATCTGCATTGATGGACAAAAAGGAGCGTAAGCACATAATGCTTAGTGAGGAATGCTCAAAACCAAAACACCATCAATGCAGCGAGTCATAAAACCACTTTTTAAAAGCAAACTCGATTCGATAAACCAAAGCAATGTTTGAAAACCCTTTTCAACAACATGCTTAAAATCATGCATCGCTCAAACATGAAAACCAACCCTTAGCTTAGAAAAGCTAAGTAAACCTTTTCAAAGCACAAACTTGCAAAACCAGCAATTTAACCATTCCAAGCATGAACATCATATGCAAGGTTAAATACAAAATCCTTGGAAAACACTTCCACTTCACATCATACGTTTCTCATGCTTGAATATCATTTAAAGCAAGAAACCTTTAAAAACCATTTATTCATTCAATCTAACACGTGCATTAAACAAATGAAACATATGAATCACATCATCAATATTTGCATCACATGCCTTTAAAAACAAGTCTTCGCAAGACTTCAATGCACTAAAGAGATTTCATGCACACATGCACCATTCTCAATAGATAAACAACACTTGTTCAAGCTAACAAGTAATACATGCATTCATAAATCAATATACACCTCTCATGCAACCATGCATCATTTCAAGCATCATATGCTTCATTACATTCAAGAACATTATATTGGCTTCCAAGTGATAAACCACATCCACTTTTCAACTCAACATCCAATCGGATACGCGGATCACAAGCGTTGTCCCCACGCTTCATACACACTACCAATCTCAAGGTCCCCAAATGGAATTTTAACCACCATTTGACCTTACCATACACAAGGCCCTCATATGGAATTTTAACCACCATATGGCCTTAACATTCACAGGGTTCTCATATGGAATTTTAACCACCATATAACCTTAACACTCACAAGATCCTCATATGGAATTTTAACCACCATATGACCTTAACATGCACAAGGTCCCCATATGGAATTTTAACCACCATATGACCTTAGCATCAACCATTGGTAGTTGTATAACATCACTAACGAGATCCGGGACATACTTCACAAGATCCACACATGGACTTTACACCACCATTGTGATCTTAACAAGCACAAGGTCCTCAAATGGAATTTTAACCACCATTATTACCTTTGCTTACCCAAGGTCCTCAAATGGAATTTCAACCACCATTATGACCTTAACACAAGACCCACCCATGGAATTTTAACCACCATGGTGTTCTTAACCATCTCGTTAGTGTACTTGGATGGAGTTACCGGTTCACTCACAACCACTCCACATCCAAGGCGACTTAATTCACGGTGCACCCAATCCTATAGCCGGCTAACTATATCCGATTTAAGTAACCAAGAACCACTTACATCACTTGCCAATATAACCATCTTACCACATTAATCCATTGATTTACAAGCATAACCAAAATGCAAAAACCACCATTTACCATCATTAATCCACTGTTTTTGAAGCATTACACAAAGCCAATAGACAACATGCATCACTATGCAACAATTCCACAATTCCAATGTACAAAACCAAGGATCTCTTACCTTGAGCATCCTTCACACATGGCTTTCGAAACCAGCATTAAACCATGCTAAAATATGCTTTCAAAATTGAATTTAAAACATGCAAATCACATGCATTGCATCTAACATTCACAAGTGCTTTAAAAACCATTTCATAGCACAACCAAGAGAGAAATTCCATTTACTTACTCTTGAGCTTAGCTAAGTTGTTTACACTTAAACTAAGCTCCAAAAACCTTCAAACCTTGGTTTAAAAGCTGAAAACCTAACTTCACTCACCGATACACAAAACAAGGCTAGCCAACAAGCCTTCCAAGCATTCGAAACCTTCCACACCACCTCTAACGCTCACGGATCAATCTCCCATGTTTCAAGAACACAACAACAGAGGATTAATGCATCATTATGCATTAAAAACACCAGCCACACAATTCAACACGCTGCTCCTTGCAAAAACAACAATTCGGCTACCAAACACAACCGAAATCACTTCCAAACACTTCCAAAACTTAACCCAGCCAAGATCCATCACTTCTAACCATTTATAAACATCAATTAACATTCAAAATGATCCCAATCACGTCCTTATACCTCCAGCAATAACAGATCATCAAAAACACTCCAAAAACAACCAAAAACTCAAGCAAAACTTAGGAAAATCAACCTATTCGGGATTGTATTGATTAAACCTCAACTTCTCATCACTTTAACATTCATTTAACATCAAAAAGACACCTCAAATCACTGCTCAAACAGATCATACGAATTTTACCAAAAATCAACCAAATCTTGCATTTAAAAGCCAAGATCAAGAACACAACCTTAAAACCCTTTATAAAACACAAATCTAGGATTCAGAACTTGAGAATTTTAGTAAAGAACTGAGAGTTTAGAGGAGAAGGACGTTCTTACCTCCAAACTTGAGTTTCTCCCTTTTTGGAACCAAATTCTTGAAAATCCAAATAGCAAATGCAAAGGTTTTGTTGAAGAGATGATTAGAGATCACAAGAGAATTGAAATGTGTTATTTAGATGACAAAATCAGAGGGAAATGCTCTGGAGAAATGTGTTTGGTTTGAGAGAAAAGATGAGAGAAAAATAAAAATGGAAAATTAGGAAAAGTTAGTTAAAAGGCTAAAATATCTTTCCCTCCTTTTTACCTTTATTTTAAACCATTAATAAATCATTTAATATTTAAGAAAAATCTAGAGAAACTCCTTTTGGGTAAATAGCTCCTTAAAGATTCAAAGTTTCAATCCTTTTTAAAACAGTCACCCAGTTTTCAAAAAATACATTTTGGTCACTAACCCAAAATGTCACCCTTCCAAACCTCATTTTGTAAAATTGATTTCACCTTTCTCTTATATATAATAAAAGAGGATTTTAGAACATTTTTCCATATTTTTAATGCAACCCGAACTAGGCTTTCCTAATTTCACCCTTTATATTCGAACCGTACTCCGACCGAACCGGTCCAAACCCAAAACTTCTAAGCCCAAAATTGGGGCGTTACAAGCTCTCATTCATTCAATTTTAAACGAGAGGCCTATTAATGTTGGTAGATATATTCAAGAAGGGATTTTGGATTGTGCAATGCGGCCATCGGGACCCCTTGTCTTCCCCTACCTCATAACAGCACTCTGTCGCAGCCACAATGTCCCTGAAATTGCTGAGGATTTGAAAATTCGGGGAAAAGGATGGACGGAAAGAAACATCCTCTGTTTGATGGAGCTGAAAGCCGCAACACCAATCTCCAGCTTCAACCCTTCTCCCGTGGCAGGTGAGCCGACAGAGCCCACCCAAACAGAACCTGCTGCCACAGAACAGAGGCAGCCCACAACAGCAGCTCCCCCAACCGACTCCTCCACCCAATTCCTTGCCACCCTGTAGAAAATGGAGGAACGGCAGCTGGGCCTGATGAGCTTTATCCGGGATTTCACAATCGCAACGGTACATTTCATTAAAAGCAATTTAAATTTTCCAGATGTACTGTTTCCTGCTTTCCCCGATCACTATTTTGCTGCCCATACCCCTACCCCTGCTGCCGCACCGAGAACATCGTCTATTGCGTCCACTCCAACCCCGACCATGACAGCTGCAGGTGGCAGCCATACCGCCACAGCCTCTGCCAAGGGAGAGAAGAGAAAAGTGCCCCTGTCAGACCTTGACGAGTTCATTGTTGGTTTCTCCTCTTCCTCAATTTGGGAGGAATCCGATGGCGAACCCTCTTTCAAGAGGAACCTGTCCAAAGAATTCACACAGATGAAGCGGCAGAAACCCAACACTGGTGACGGACGATACGGCCAAGGGAAGTATGACGGCAGCAACAGTAGCAGCAGCAGCAGAAGCTCTTCCGAGGAGGTGCAGGTGCTGGGAAAGCCAAGAAAAAGATCGCCTCTGCCTCTCCAAGCGATCTGCCGGCACCGACGAGGAAAGTCACTGCCCGCCAGCAAATACAGATCAACAGCAGCAGTAGCAACGACAACAACGTTTAAAATTTAAGTTTTTATCTTATCTTTGATGTCTGCTATTTTGTTATAATTGTAATGTTGTTTTTATTTTCTTTTTATCATTTTTTCATCATGCATTGAGTGCAATGCGACCCTTGAGTTTTGGGGTGGCATCCCTCCATTAATGAAGTGTCTTTATGTTTAGAAATTGTGTCTAATGTTTAGTTTATATTTGCTTAAAAATGAAATTTTGGCTTAAGTCTTTGAACTTCACTTACCTGCCACGACATATGCTGTCGTGCAGTGCCTTTAAGAAATTTTAGGATCTGTTTAGAGCCTTGCTATGATTCTACCCTGTAAAACACTCTTTGTGACTCTTATGCTTTTTCGATTACTTAAGTACACTGGAATGGGAATGTTTACCCTCTTGAAACTACCCCTAGAGGTGCCTATCAATGGCTCTAGGAAAACAAGAAAGAAAGAAAAAATATTCAGACTCAATAGCTTGCAAAACTACCTTGCACTTATTTTAGGAGATTTCTTTTTGAGCTAAGTTAGAAAAAACTAAAGGAACCTAAGAATTGCCTCCAAAAAAGATGCAGTTAAATAAAGAGTTAGAAAAAACTAAAGAAACCTAAGAATTGCCTCCAGAAAAAATTGAAATGGCAAAACCTCAAGTTTGTAGACATAACTATTCTGGTATACTAAGGTAGTCTAGATGCATAAGTGTTCACAAAACCCACACACACTTCACAAGAATTATAGCATGGTTCCGAATGAGTCCAGAAATGCCCGACAAGGTACTACTCTTGATAGAATACAAGTGGTAGGTAATGTAGAGTTCACTAATTTAAGCCAAAGAAAAAAATTATTAAGTTAGGTAATAATTGCTTGAGGGCAAGCAAAAAATTGAGTTTGAGGGTGTGTTAAGTGTGTAAAAGTTCTATATTTTACCCCTATTTAACCCATATTTTTGTTGCATTCAAGCATAAATCAATGCATTTAGGATAGATTTCATTCGTACATCACAATTATATTAAATGGCACAATTGCTACTGAAATTGGTTACTTTTGCAGGTAGCTGATGTAGCAGACGCAGGGCAGTGGAGAAGCAGAGCTGGAAGACAGGACTGCAGACGAGAAGAAGGATGCTGCCATGGCCGCTGCCGTGGCAGCAAATGACGACAGCAATTGTGAAGGGAAGAAGTGAAGTGGAGCTCGACAGAAAGAGGAAATTAAGCCGGTCTGTCGTGGAGCACTTATATTTTTCTGAGCCCCAGATCAGAATGAAGGTCAAGCCCAAAGTTCAAGGAAGAAAATCCAAGCAAGAAGAGAGGACGAATTAAAGACATCTACTTTAAAGATTTAGTCTTTAATAGAGTTGTACTTTAATTTAAACTTATATTATTTCCATATTAGAAAACTTGAACCCAAGGCCTATATAAAGGCATGTAATTCGACCTAGGGAAGGATATCTCATTCTCTAGTCGTCTTCCCCTAAACCCTAGTCGTTTTCCCCCATCACATCATGTTCTAAACTTCCCCTAGGGCTAAGGGTTGATTATGTAAAGTAGTTGCAAGGATAGTATTGTTTTAGGATTTTTTTTGTTCAATAAAATAGACTTCAAGTTTGCTTATTCTGGTTTTCAACATCTTGCAAGAGTATCGGGAGAGCATTGTGAGATTATACATTTACTTAATATCGGGAGAGTTAAGTATACGAAATGAATAAGTACGGGTTCTCCATTTTATGGTTGAACTATCTCGGACCTAGGGATAGGACGAGGTTAAGTGGCTAAGGAAGAATTCAACAACATCGGTGTTCATCCTTCGATTCATGCCGGGAGGTATCATCAAAGACGTGTTCATCGACAGACTTGGACCTAGGGATAGGACAAGGCATAGCAAGGATTCTTGCCAAGCCTGAAGTACTGAGTTGTGTGTTCGCTGCCGCGACAACAACAAACCGCTGCCGCAACAGGTGCTGCCGCGACAGGCGCTACGACAGAACAGAGAAGTCCTAGACAGTGCAAACACCTGCACTACGGAGCAAATCAATACCGGCCTACTCTTTACTCTGAATATTTCCATCTCTTATTTTCAGTCTTCTTTATTATTTCGTGACAAACAATTAACTCTTTCTTTACCTTCTTGTGCAGCAATCCAAGGTTAAAGCTATTAGCCAGTCCCTGTGGAGACGATATCCGATACTTACGTATCACTTTACTACTTGCGTCATGTACACTTGCACTACATTGCGATCGATTCTTTTACACGCAAAAGATCAATATAGCAAGGATCCAAGCCAATACATTACTACCTTCTGCATGCATTTGTAACATGTTGGTATTCGGTTAATGTTTGCACGACCATGTTTGAGCATATGATTATTTCCGCCTATGTCGATCAATTATGAAATAAAAATAATAATGGCCAAGACAAATATTCGAATAAGAGGTTTGATAAGTCGAAAGGACTTCCGAGTTCAGTGCACGATTAATGAGTCGGTTAGTCTCTAAGTTGGATTATCCTTTTAATTAAAAAGAAACGTCAAAAATTCATTAACGAATGACGAAAATACCTCTATCTATAAAAACAACCCAAGAAGCTATACTTGATCTGGTAAGAAATCCGACACACTTGGAAACCTCAGATTATTGGAATGTCATGGTAACAAGACTTAAACCCTCGAGATTGTAAAGTACTTGAGTTGCTAAAATTCTGAATAATTCGACGAAGATAAATTTATGGAAAATATTCGTATGTATGAATTGAGCAACGGGGCGAAAAATATTGAATTGATTGAAATGACTGAAAAGGATTGAATATACTAATAAGGCTAGAATGGGTCATAATGACCCTAATGACTGATATTTTCTTCGGGCATTAATTGCCAATCGATCGATATATGGGATGTATTCTCAGGGTCTGAAACGAATGAATAGATGGAAGAA
Source organism: Hibiscus tridactylites (assembly GCA_958450335.1). Classification (NCBI taxonomy): domain Eukaryota; kingdom Viridiplantae; phylum Streptophyta; class Magnoliopsida; order Malvales; family Malvaceae; genus Hibiscus; species Hibiscus tridactylites. The sequence goes on along the minus strand of OY288268.1, from coordinate 85,948,394 downwards.
CCGAGAAACTCTGAATAATTGAAACATTTTTTAGCAACATTATGTCTGAAATACCCTCGAATACTAGAATGTCGGAGAATACTTCTAAGACATGGAATTAGAAATCCCAATAAAGCCAAACAAATGTAATGGCTCCAAAAGTGGTAAAATACGACCCTTGTCAATTGGTCGATTTAGATACTATGATGATAGTGGAAGAATACCATGTGAATGTACGTGTAATTTATTTGGAGAAAGTACATAGTTAATAGTGAGAGAGATTTGTTCTCCTAAGGCACATTCGATGTTTTGGAATGAGTTCAGGTACAATGCACATGTTTGAATACTTGGAAAATACCACTCGAATATATGCTCTATTTCTGGTAATAAGTTCAGTGGACAATTGGTGAAGGAGAACTATTTTTGTTATACTCTGTAGTTAGTTCTGAGAAATGAATGATAGAAGTGTACCTATCCGGTGAGATATTAAACATTGTGTTAATGGGTTTCGATTAGTTCAAAGGGACTCAGAAACCTGATGAGCAACTAGAATTCCTGAATTTTGTACATCACCGTTTATACCTTGTTGGTTCAAATTACCAGATTACCCCTGAAGGTCATAATGGCCAAAATACCCTCGTAGGCTTTAACGATCGAATCACTCTCGATATATCTGAAATCTAAATGATTCTGATGCATCAACTTTGATGTCTGGTTTGAGTCATTGTTATCGAAATTCCCTTTTGTGGGACCTCGTCCTGAAATCAGTCATAATTGTCAAGTGTTCTCTTTCTGATAATTATCGAGTATCTCTGAGAAACAAATTGGGTCATAAGGCGCGTACCATGTGTCCGTAAATGCTATCAGTTCTAAACCAAGACCGTTTACCTAAAATTTAAAAGTATGACAATGTTATTCGAAAAGAAAGCAATCCTGGCTTTTGTCCTCTAACATGGAAATATATATATATACACATACACACACACACACACACACATATATATATATATATGTATATATATGACATGAGCTTGAATGCAAAATAATAATAAAACAAAATAAATCTGACATATGTCTTCTAGTATAAAAAATAGATCTGATATCTATCTTCTAGTATTATTGATTTTTGAATATGAACTAAATTCATCTGGGGTATACTATCTGGGACATGAATGAAGATCTGTAGGCTCAGCGCTGGTAAGCCCTTCTGGACCTAAGCTTCTACACCCAATGGGCCTAGGGTAAGACTTTCTATAAGCTCTTACGCCCGATGGGCCTAGGGTAAGTCTTTCTGGATACTATTCTGGGACTCTGCGTGTTGGCGTACGGTTGGAGGGTAGTTAAGTAAATTAATAAAACTTCCTGACCTCTTCTGAAATATACCCTATTGAATTAATGTATCAAAGTTGAAACTCTCAGTAAACTTACAATTCGCGTTTAGCGAACCACTCTGAACCCTTTGATTCAATTTCTGAAATCTGAATCTCTTCTAAATCTTCGGCTTTAGACTCATCTCTTATGGTTCGGGTGATCAAATAAAGAACAACTCTATTACCTTCTGATATAATACTTCACTGAAATATAGAATCGTAATTTGAGCTTACCGTTGCCCAATTCTTCATGACAGTGTTAAGCTTTCCATTTACTTGCTTGTGCTTTTAGCATCCCTTGGTAGTCTGTATTACTGAGCTTTCCGAAGCTCACGTTGTTTTTACCATCACATGTTAAAAGATCGACCTTGTTGCAGCTATCAACGTCGGTATGGGATTTTCTTCGGCTTGCTTGCGGAGTATGGTATCTGTATATTATGGGCATGTACGTCACGTTTTGATTTATATTCGAGTCTGAAACTTGTATTAATAAATTGTATCATAGTTTTATTTCATTGTCTGAATGTTTTTTGAAATTGTATTTTAATTCAAAACTTGATTTATGATTTCAAATGATTTAGCAATTTGTTTATTTGAAATTTTAACATGTGTCGCTCCGGTGACCCTAATGTGACTTCCTAGAATCTGTATTAACGCATAGGCGAGTCTAGGGGTTATAAAGAAGATTACACATCATATTCTTGCAACCTACTCCAGTACTCCTTAAATTCATCACAATCATTGGATCAAGACTTCATCAAGGGCTCCCATTAAATGTCGCCAACCCAAAGTTCTTCTAGTTGATTTCTTTGTTATTTTTAGGGTAAACTAGTTGAGTTACATTTATATATAAGGTTATATTTGTGTCACTTAAGGATACAATTGAGTTACCCTTTATTTTTTAAAAAATAATTTAGTCGTTAAAATCTATTTAAAATTATGGTAAACTACTCAGGTGACTACTGGACTTTGGGTCGGTCCTATTCTGACCACCCAACAAAGCAACTCGTCAATCAGATCATCGAACTTTTAAAGTGCTCCTATTATGACCATCAACTGTTGAAATCTAACGGAGAAGGTGATGTGGCAATTAACGTAAATTTACATAATTGCACATTTAGTCTCTGTTAGTTACTTATTATTTAAATTTGGTCTTAATTTTAATTTAATTAAATAAAATTATTCAACCAATCAGATGGCGACACATGTCATCACACATTTTGATGAATTTATTCTAATTTTTAATTTATTTTATTTAATATTTAATACATTTATTTTACTACAATCAGAGAGTAACACATGTCATCGACCCGCCTAAAATGAAAATTAAAGAGAATGAGATGGCTTTGGGTTAAAAAAAATATAAAAGGCCATGCAACATTGAAAGAAGACACGGGATTGTAACCACCACCAAAAGACTAGACCAGAACCACCTTGAACCATTATCAGAAACCGTCGTCTTGCCACCATCTCCTGTCGTTGTTACCAGTCAACAAATCATAAGACTAGTTGTAATTGGACGTGTAAGAACAAACAGATAAGTAAAAACACAACAAATTCGTTCAACAATTATTGAAAAAACAAACATTTCAAGAGTAAGTGTCGAATGTGAATACAGGTATGCTTAACGAATTTCAAACATATCGATGATTTCTAGGACGTTGGAACAGCAACGATAGCAATCAAGTTAAGAGAAAAACATTCAAAGCATCGTTTTGCTGCAGTTTCTGTTTTTATTTTACACCAGAAAATTTTGTATCACAACATATCACCATTCACTCGATTAAAAAACAAAATGAAGAAATAATCAGAAGGTTAAATGAATCACACAAATCTATTAAACGGCTTTCTCCCAACAGTAGCAGGCATTGAAACAGTTGAATCCACACTCAAATTGCCCAATGATTGAAGTGATTGATGCTTATCTAAGCCCCTTTGAGACCTCGAATCCTTGCCCGAAAACAATGACCCTTTGCCCCATTTGAATGATCCGATCCCTTGCGTTAAAGGGAACGAAAGGCGCCGCTTCGACTCATTCCCCGGTGTCCCCATGAACCTCTCTTTCGGGTTACCATTGGCTCTCACTTTGGCTTTTGCGGAAACTGTGGGAGCCATGTAGCTTGGAACTGAAAATGGTGGGCAGCTTGTAAGGCTGTCGTCGTCTTTGGCTGGAAAGTTCATTGGCGAATCGACTCTGATACTACCCCTCTGCCTTGAATGTTTCGAGTTGGACAACCCTGAGCTGGTTGCTTGTGGGGTGAGTGTGAGTCTACTAGGAGGTGGTGGAGTTTGCATAGGCCTTGTTGCGGGGAGAATGGTGGACCTTGTGGATTTCGGTGTAGGGATGTCGATGATATTGTCGAATGTGAACTGTTGTACTTGTTGCTTACTGCTAGACTCTGGCCTTGGACTAGGCTTCAATTCGGAGTTTGGCCTTGATGGTGTAAGTTGGAAGGTCTTCATGCCTTGGTGTTCGGGTGCATTGGCAGGCGATACTTGACGTTCTAACCAGTTCCACCACCACGGGAATCCGCCGGACCGAATGTCCGATAAACCCGTGTAAGGTGATTTCGTTGTATCTTTCCACAGCTGCAATGCGGAAAGGTCTTAACATAGAAAGCATGAAAGAAAAATGCATAATATCATCAATGTTGCAACACAATCAGTACTTCGTCGGTTCGATTTCTATAGGAAACGATATTATGCAACACAATAAAGTTCAAACCGGACCGGAGAAGTAAAAATAGAGAGTACCTGGTGAGAATATGCATAGGCCATGGCCCTTTCTCTCCTGATGACTGCCTCCACCTTTCTCTGCATTCTTGTCTCTATTTCCTCTTTGGATAGCACACTATCATCCCAGTATTCGTTCCCTGACTCAGACTGATCCAACATTCAACTTAAGTTACTCATTTTAAAAGCAATATAAGCGAGACAAACCGAATACACGATCTCGAAGTTGCTCCAAGTTCCCTAAGGCCTTATGATCCAGAGTTTTCATAAGCAGAGGCATCTCTAGGTTCAACAAGTATTAGCTACTTTTCGAAAGAACACTAAATTCATGCAGTCAAAACGAAAACTTACTGCCTGGTTTAGGGTCCATTTTCCGTAGGCGCTCTCGGCATCCTTGTCGTTCTTAAGCTGAGCTTGGCGCCGTGCTTGGTTTTCTAACATCTGGATCCGTCGCGACTGAATCTGAGACTGAACTCGAACCAAAAGCTGCATATACTTCATGGCAGTTATAGTTTGACGTTTCACATTGCGGCCTCTCACAACTCCTTGAAGCCTCACAAGGCCTTTCAAAGCTCTAAAATTTCTCCTTGCCTGTGTAACAAGTTTCAATATAATCAAGTTCGGATATCAAATTTCAGTCCAAAACATATGGATTCAGAAAACGAGAAATCTTGAACAGATTGATTCAGCTAGATATTGTTATTCTGTACAAATGCCGATTTTCACATTGTCTGTAATGTCAAATCAGTTGCCTATGCAAATTCCTACTCGGAATCTTTAGTTATTAAGAAGAGTAAAGAAATTACCATGTAACCTCTAAAGGCTGCTTGAATCTTTGTAGCTGAAGCATGATGGTTCCTTAATGTTGGTTCCGGTCGTGGACGAACAATCCTAGGAGGCACAGCTCTCGGAGAGGCAGCTCGGCCAGGTGGAGGCGGAAGTGGAGAAGCCGCCCTATGAGAGGAGGCTCGTGGTGGGGATGCAATCCTCTGAGAACGAACCCGAGGAGAAGCAACTCTAGGAGGCACAAAAGGTGGCGTCCTTTGCTGCTCCGGAGGCGTCGGAGGCCGGAAGATTAATTTATGATCTCTTTCAGCCTCCCCAAGAATTTTCTCGATACTGCTCGGCTCTCTGAAGAGGGGAATGAAGGAATTAGTCTCTCCATGCTGGTATTTCCCTTGGCCTTTCTTCTTCCTTTCTTTACCAACTTTTTTATCCGATTCCTGAAACGACTTTAATCCGAAATATCAGTCTCAAATTCGATACAACAATGGCAGAAAATTTTGACAACCGTCGACTTACATGATTTAGCTTCTCCTTGGAATGTGATACGAAAACTCTTTTAATTGCTGAAAACCAACCTCCTTTCTTTCCCATTCTGCCAGCATTACTGTGTCTGCTTAAGCATATGGGAAGAAACAGAGTAACGAAAAATCCGCAGGCCTAGTCGCGCACGTCGAAATATCAATCGGTCGATCTGTCTACACATAAAACGGATACACAAGATTAGTACTTATCATGAACGACATGAATGAAAAGGAATACATAATCATAACATTTTAAGGCGAAGAAATTTTTTTCCTTCACTTCCTCAACCATGAAATCTGATGAAACTCAAACTATGTACATATACATATATACATACATACACACATACACACATATATAATAAAAACAAATACAAAAAGAGAATTAAGTAAAGTTCAGAACATGTAAGTACCTTAAAATGAAGAGCTTCCAAATTCTGCAGCTGAGTAATAAAAAGGTAGGAGAAAAAGCAGACAGTCTCTCTTCTTTTCTAGCCTCCTCCTTTCCTACACAACATAGTTAATGTTTTCAACAAATTTTCTTGCATAGTTATGTTCTGTTTCCAACATAAATTCTTCTATTTTCTTTTCTTCTTGTAGCATTGCAATGATACTACTTTTCTCCTTTGCCAACTTCAGCTTTTGATATGGATTTATAAATTATAGCCATTAAAATTGGAAGAGAAAAGAAGAGATGAAATGATTAAAGGGAAGGTGTTGGTGTTGATGGAATGATGATTGTAATAAAAGAATGAATTGAGTAGGAAAGAGGGATGGCCATTTTCTCACTCAATGTGCCAACTTCTTCAACTACTTTTTAAGGCTTTACTTCATTTGGAAGACTATCTGGAGTGGACAGCAACCATAACGGTTAAGTTTGGTACTCTTTCCTTCTTTTATTATTATTATTTTGTTTAGTTCAGATTGGGTTTTACCGATGTCCATTATTATAGCGATTCTCCCAATTCAATTTTTTCTATTTACGACCGTTAAAATTCTTCACGTCATCACACGCGAACTGTTAATATCCATCCACGTCATCAATTTTAATGATCAAGTGGTATAATTGAAGCTTAAACTAAATTGTGTGCTAAAATAAAATCAATTTTTAATTTAATTGTATAATCGATACAAAACTTAAATTTTAATAGTATCTAGTGTAGGTTATCTTTTTCTTAAATTTGTTCAATAAATAATCATATGTGGTGATATAGAATTTGTGTATAGATGTATGAGTTTATCATATGGTTAAGTTTCAAAGTAAAGAAGTGGTTATAAATTTAAACCATTTAGTTAAATAATTTTCCATTTTTCATCTTTATTTAAATTTCTTGCTCTAAACCCTCAAATTCAAAATTCTAAAACTAAACACTACATTCTAAGCCATAAAAATCATAAACTCTAAACTAAACCTCTAAACACTAAAATTAACAAGTTTGTGTAAATTTTAGTCCGTTCATCAAATTATTTTTCTAGATTCATTAGTCTCATATTTGAACCTAAAGTATTGATTTTGAGTTGTTTCATTTAAAGATTAAACAGAAATGTGAATGGACAAAATTATTATTATAACAATATTAATTATCATTTAAAAATATATATATATATATATATTAATCATTTTCAACTAAATTAATACTCTGTTAACTAATAAAAGGTTTTGTAATAAGTATAGATTATTATTGTTATGGAACGTGAGATATTTTGGGGAGAAAAGAATGTGGAGTACTTATTTTGTGATTTTTTTAATCAATAGTATTTAATTTATTGGCCCACTAATTTGGATCGGATTTTATAGAAGCTTAATATGGAGACGACCCTCCCACACAGTTTTTTTCATTCATAATACAAGGATTCGAATTTTTGGCCTTACTTAAGGGACTTAGCACTTCATCTTGCTAAATCATCTGATTGTTGGTTATTTTGTGATTTTTTCTTATAAAAAATAAAATACAAGGTTTTCTATTAGATGGATATAGATTTTTATTTTAAAAATATGTATATAAAAATAAGGGTAAAATACAAAAATGGTCACTAAACTATACTCGAAAAAATAAAATGGTAACTAAACTTTCAAAAATGACAAAATGGCAATTAAACTTTATGTTTTGTTACAAAATAGTAACTGTGTAGTTAACCTCCGTTAAAGAAGTGACATGGCTATTAAATTTTTTGTATATTAGCACATTTAGTCCTTCATAGTTACACATTCAATCAATCTAGTCATAATTCAAAGAAATTCAATAAATTTAAACCTCAAATTTTACACATTGTTATAATTTAGTCCTCCTTCACTTCTCTGTCAATTTCCCTTCTTTTTAAATGTATCAACCGATTGTCGAACTGAAAAACTTAGTGAAGGGGGATTTACATTCGATGCCAACGACTCGATTCCGTCTCTTCTCGTCTGAACCTCGTATCGTCCTCCTCCACTCTACACCAAAACAAACAAAACTTATCATCAAACTATATATCAAGTGCTGGAGCTAATTTAGTTTCTGAAATTTTACATCTTTTAGGAAGTAATTAAGATGTTGCTACCAATTGCACAACATCTTTAGCAGCAAGGGTGATAATATCAGCACAAGAAACAACTCCTTCACATGCTTCTTCAAATAATTCCTTTGTATTACGTATACATGTTAGTTGGTTATAATCCCAGCTTAGCTGGATTAGGGTTAGTTAAGTTTGTTATGAGGTCTTTATGATATGTATATAAACCTTTCTTCTCTTCATTGTATATCAATCAGTTTTACTTCTTTCAATCAAATGTAAACAATCCTTATTGTTACATGGTATCAGTTGTAAAAATCTTTTGATTTCTTGCTTCCGCGTCTGTTATTTTCTTTCCTTTTCTGCAGCGATAACTACCATAGCTGGTGTCGCGCGATGATGATGGCCCTTTCTGCCAAGAATAAACTGGGTTTTGTGGATGGTTCTATTCCAGCTCCAGCTCGAATTCATGCTGATCGTTTTAATGCTTGGACCAGGGCAAATGATTTGGTTAACTCTTGGTTGCTTAATTCTGTTTCCAAGGAGATTGTTGCAAGTCTTCTGTATCATTCCACTGCAGATTCAGTTTGGAAAGATTTACAAGATCGTTTTCAGCAGAACAATGGCCCAAGAATCTTTTCTCTACGCAAGAAACTAAGTGATCTCGTTCAAGGATCCAATTCTGTTTCTACCTATTACACCAACCTCAAGATTATTTAGGATGAATTGGTGTCACTAAAGCCTTTTTGTTCTTGTTCAGCTTGCACTTGTGATGGTGTTCGAAAGATGCTTGAAGAGCAACAGAAAGAGCAAACAATGCAATTTTTTATGGGATTGAACGATTCTTTCTCACATGTACGAGGGCAAATTCTTTTAATGGACCCTCTTCCTAATATCACCAAAGTCTTCTCGTTGGTTTCTCAAGAAAAAAGTCAACGTTTTATCAAGCTTGATAATCCTGTCACTGATGCTTCTTTTGCTATCAAGTCTAATGTTGTTCATAAGAAATCTCGTCCTCAGTGTAGCCATTGTGGTTTGATGGGCCACATCAAGGACAAGTGTTACAAATTGCATGGTTTTCCTCCTGGTTATCATTCAAAAGGGAGAAATACTAATGCTCATGCTAATCACATTAATGCTGTTTCACATGAATTTTCCACAGATCGTTTACCAGATTCTGCTTCAGATTCCTTATCTTCTCAACAATGCAAGCAATTAATTGCTATGCTTACGAGTCAGCTTCATGCGGCTGCTTCTATAGATCACTCGAATACAACTTCTGGAAACATGGCCATGCAAGGCAAGGATTTATCGTTCATTAATTTTTTCAGTTCTTTTCATTCTCAGAATTCCTGGATTCTTGACTCTGGAGCTTCCAAGCATGTTTGCTACTCCAAGGTTTTCTTTGAATCTTTGAATTCTATTGAGAATGGAACGATCATTTTTTCTAATAAATCTGTTGTGCATGTACATTTCTCTAGCATGGTTAAGATTTCTCCTAAACTCATTCTACATGATGTTTTGTATGTTCCTGAGTTTAATTTTAATCTTTTATCAATTAGTTGCTTACTTAAACAAAATTCTGATTTAACTGTTCTTTTTCAACATGATAAATGCTTGATACAGGATCCTTACCAGCTGATTGGGAAGGGTGAGATGCATCGTGGCTTATATTTGATGTCCTCTGAAAACAGGATTGCCATTCCCACATCTGTTGTAGATCAAAACTGTATTGTAAATAAATCTATGTCATGTTTGAATCAGATTAATAAAATTTCATATTCTTGGCACAATCGTCTTGGTCATCCAAGTTCAAATGTTTTAGATATTTTAAAGCATTCTTTGTCTAATTTTACTGTTAATAAAGATGTTCCTTGTTCTATATGTCCTCGTGCAAAACAGAAACATATCCCTTTCAATTTGTCACATACTCGTGCTTCTTTTCCTTTTGCCTTAATTCATTGTGATATATGGGGACCGTTCAAAGTACCAACTTACAATTCTCAGCGTTTCTTCTTAACTATTGTTGATGATTATACAAGGTCTACATGGACTTTTTTGCTCCGACATAAATCTGATGTTGCTCAAATTATTCCTCAGTTTATTTCCATGGCTAAACGACGGTTTGGTTTTGATGTAAAGGTATTTCGATCTGACAACGCTCCTGAGCTGAAGTTTACAGGGTTGTTTTCTGAATTGGGGATCGTGCACCAGTTTTCTTGTGTTGAAACACCTGAGCAGAATGCAGTTGTTGAACGAAAGCATCAACACCTCTTAGCTGTAGCTCAAGCCTTGTTTTTTTGATCAAGGGTTCCAGCTCGTTTCTGGGGAGATTGCTTATTAACAACAACCTACATCATTAACAGGATTCCTTCTCCTCTCTTAGATAACAAATCTCCTTTTGAATTGTTACATTCTAAATGCCCTGATTATTCGATTTTCAAAACTTTTGGTTGTCTTGCTTTTGTTTCTACTCTTCGAGGTCATAGGGACAAATTTTCAGAAAGAGCGTTACCAGGCATTTTCATTGGTTACTCTCCTGGGGTTAAAGGATATAAGATATATGTTTTACAAACTCAGTCTATTGTTTTGTCACGAGATGTTGTTTTCCATGAAAACATTTTTCCATTTCATAATATTTCTTCTGAAAATGTTGTCGTTGATCCTTTTCCTAATTTTCTTTACCACAAATATCTTATAATGATGTTTCTTTCCCAGCTGGAACAAATGTGGCTGACACCAATATAGCTGGTTTGAATGTAGCTGACACCAATGTAGCTGGTTCGAATGTAGCTGACACCAATGTAGCTGGTTCGAATGTAGCTGACACCAATGTAGCTAATTTGAATGTAGCTAACACAAATGTAGTTGATTCGAATGTAGTTGAAACAAATACAGCTGACATCAGTGTAGCTGTATCTAATGTTGCATCAAGAAGTATTGCATCAAGGATTGTTGCTCCTATCTCATCTACTACTCAGAATAATCCAGTTGTAAATTTGCCTACATCTGGTACCTCAAATACACCTGTTGGGCACACGACTACAACTGCACCTATTGCACCTATTGTTCAGAATGCAACTACTGAAGCTCTTCCACCAGTTGTTCGACGGTCAACCAGACATGTTCATAAACCTTCTTACTTGCAAAAGTATCATTGCAACAATTTTTCAGCAGTTGTCGATTCCAATGTCCTTTATCCGATTGAAGATTCTTTGTCCACTTCCAAGCTCTCTTCCTCTTATGAACATTTTGTTGCTAATGTTTCCTCTATCTATTAACCTACATTTTATCATCAAGCTGCTAAGATTCCTGCTTGGCAAGATGCCATGAATGAAGAATTAAAGGCAATGGAAGACAACAAAACTTGGATCAATGTTCCTCTTCCAGAAGGTAAGAAAGCAATTGATTCTAAATGGGTTTATCGAGTGAAATACAAGGTATATGGTTCTCTCGATCGGTTCAAAGCACGGTTAGTTGCTAAGGGTTTCACCCAGGTAGAAGGAATCGATTACACGGATACTTTTTCACCAGTGGCAAAGATGACATCGTTCAAGGTCCTTCTTGCCCTTGCTGCTTCTAAGAACTGGCACTTGTTACAAATCGACGTTAACAATGCTTTTTTGAACGGTTACCTCGATGAAGAAGTCTATATGAAGCTGCCACAAGGTTATCTCCCTGAGTCTTCCAGTTCTAACTTGGTCTGCAAGTTACAGAAATCAATTTATGGGCTCAAGCAAGCCTCGCGACAGTGGTTTAATGCCTTTTCTGAAGTTGTACTTGCTTTTGGTTTCCAACAATCTCATGCAGATCATTCCCTCTTTGTTCACGGCTCAGGTGACAACATGGTAGTTTTGCTTGTATATGTCGATGACATAATCCTGGCTGGTAGCAATATGGAGCAGCTTTCAGCAGTTCGATCTTTCCTTCATCAGAATTTCAAGCTTAAAGATCTGGGCACATTAAAATACTTCTTGGGTTTTGAGGTTGCTCGCAATTCATCTGGAATTTCCCTTTCACAACGCAAGTATGCTTTAAATTTGTTAGAAGACACTAGTACTTTAGCTTCTAAACCTGTTGATACTCCGATCAGTGCATCTCACAAACTCAGTGTTCATGATGGTGAGCTGTTACCAGATCCTCAACTGTATCGACGATTGGTTGGACGACTGTTGTATCTTACTCATACACGGCCGGATATCATGTATGTTGTACATCTTCTTAGTCAATTCATTTCTTCACCTCGACATCCCCATCTTATGGCCGTTTACCACCTTTTATCTTACATCAAGAAATCTCCAGCTCTTTGATTGTTTTTTCCTTCTGAGTCTACCTTCCAGTTGCATGGTTTTGTCGATTCTGACTATAGTTCTTGTCCTGACACAAAGCGATCCATTTCTGGTTATTGCATGTACATTGGTAACAGTATTGTATCCTGGAAATCCAAGAAGCAGGCCACAGTGAGTCGTTCATCTTGTGAATCAGAATATCACGCCATGGCTGCTGCAACATGTGAGCTTGTCTGGCTTGCATCTCTTCTTTCTTCCTTTCAAGTCTCAGTCACGCATGCATCCCTTTACTGTGACAATCAGTCTGCGATTCACCTAGCTTCCAACCAAGTTTTTCATGAACGTACCAAGCACATAGAAGTGGATTGTCACTTCATTCGTGACAAAATACGAGATGAATTCTTGAAGCTTTTTCATGTTAGTTCTGCAAACCAACTTGCAGATATTTTAACGAAAGCCCTCCATGGTCCTTTGTTCAAATCTTTCATTACCAAGATGGGTCTCATCGACATTTACCAAGTTCCATCTTGAGGGGGGATATTACGTATACATGTTAGTTGGTTATAATCCCAGCTTAACTGGATTAGGGTTAGTTAAGTTTGTTATGAGGTCTTTATGATATGTTTATAAACCTTTCTTCTCTTCATTGTATATCAATCAGTTTTACTTCTTTCAATCAAATGTAAACAATCCTTATTGTTACACTTTGCTTCATCAATTACATCGTAGCCACCCACACTTCGATTTACAGTCGCATTTTTCTCACTCGAGTCGCCGTCTAGCAGAATCGATGCATCACATCCCTTTGGAACAGATAAAAATCAACTGTTTAAAACCCATTTCTTGACAAACAAACAAAAAATAAGGAAAAATCATGCACTAAATATATATGCGGTTTGCTTACTTTGACGAAGCAATCATGGAAATGTAAAAACGAATGAGAGCAGCTCCGATTCCTTTTTTTCTCGTTCATTCTTCGTTCGACAACTGAGAAAACAACGTCCTAAACATTACGTGTGTTACATTTGCCCTTCTAAAATCCTACCTCGAGAGCAGCGTCGCATTGGCCTGTGAAATTCACAAGGATGACACCGAGTGCTAGATAATACGTAGCTGCTGCTATTGTCGTTGATATCTTCATTTTTTTGTGGTTTTTTGAGAATTTTCAGATGGAGATGGGATGAAAGATGCAGAGAACATTCACATTTTTTATATAGGAACCGAAAGTCGAAACTAGCTTCTAATTGTGTGGCGAGCATGACCAGCCTTGAAGCAGCGGCCGGCTAAGCTTAAATATAAGAAAATGTAAAATTTGAGGGTTAAATTTATTGAATTTCTTTAAATTATGACTAGATTGATTGAATGTGTAACTATGAAGGACTAAATGTGCTAATATACAAAAAAATTAACAGCCATGTCACTTCTTTAACGGAGGTTAACGGCACAGTTACCATTTTGTAACAAAACATAAAATTTAATTCCGATTTTGTTATTTTTGAAAGTTTGGTTACCATTTTGTTTTCTCGAGTATAGTTTAGTGACCATTTATATATTTTACCCTAAAAATAAATTATCAGTTGAGTTTAACCCTTTTAATATGTTGTCAGTACAATACACAAGAATTTATAGGATCGAGTAAATTTAGATATTTTGGGCGAAAAAATACGTAGGTAACATAGATATTGTATAGATATTATGCTAAAAATAAATTAAAAGGCCAACAATTCGGAATTTAGGGTTAAAACCTGCGGATTATGTTTTGTCCAAATCTAGGATCTAGGGTTCAAGATTAGATAATCTCATTTTCTCTAAAATTGTAATGAATGATGTTAAAATAAATTAATTATGTTTTGTATTATTAATTTTATATTTTTTTATTAACTGGTAAATCCCATTCACACATTTTTAAATTATAAATTCCACCGATAGTTATTCATAACTATTAATGTAGTTTTTAGTTAACAAAATAACACTATCCAATAACTTAACAAGTGTACTGGTGGAAAAACGAATGATGTTCATCTTAAGAGATATGAGTTCAAATTGTTTTGTTTATAAAGTGTATGTACATTGCCAAAGAGTTAAAAATATGTCTGAACAGATACCTACCTTGTAATCACTTTTAAACCATTAAAAAATAACACTTATAAATAAAAACAACATTTAATAATATCCATTGTATTTTTCCCATTTAATATTTAAATATGAAAAAAACAAATAGTAATAATTATAGGTCAACTTTATGACTAAAATGTGGCAACCAACTAAATAAGTGCTTTTAAATATAGTTATACATATATATTGAAAATATAGTTATATATAGAGAGAGACAGAGGTGTAGGTAATGTTGTGCCTCTATTTCCCCATTTCTTTCTCTCCTTTATGTTATTTTATTTTTAGTTAATTTTTATGGAGTTATATATTTTGCAAGCTTAATTATAAATAAAATTATCAATAAATACATAAATGTAGTTATTATATACTATTATATTTTCATTGTGCAATCATTAGATTTTTTTTACTTGATTGTTTTGGAGGATAACATCGTCTACTTTTGGTTGAGCGATTGACATCTTTATTTTAGTTTTTATTTTGTATATTTAAGTTTTTGTGTGATTTGATTTAGTATTTTTTTCCCTAACGAAAAATGGTGAATTTTTTTATGATCTTAAAGCACATTTTTATTACTCTTGTGGCATGTTTTTTTTATTTTTATTTTTTGTAGTTATTGTTTTAGGATATTTCTTCTACGTTCGACGAGTAACGACGAGCACCGATAAGCATTGATAGATTATTTTATAAAAATTTTAATTCTAAAGTAATTTATGTGTAATTATATTTTCTAAAAAATTAAAAGTGTAATTTAATTAAAGTATTTTTAGTTTTAAATTTATTTTAAATATTATTAATCAAAATAAATTATCAGTAAATCAAAAAATCGTAGGTTTTTTTTTTTGCTATGAAATTAACCCAATTGCTACCACACCCACCGCCAACCGCCACCGTCGCCGACAACCTTTGCTGCCGCCGTCGCCGACAGCCACTGCCACCGTCGTCAACAGTCGCCGCCAGTCCTAATCCTTCGTTGCAATTAGGTAATTTATCTTTATTTTTTGAAACCCTAATTATCTTAAATTTGATTCGATTTAAGTATTTTTCACTTAATTTTCATTCAATTTATCCTCAAATCCCAAAATTAGTTGCAGCGATCCAATTTTTTTGATTGATTCACAAAAATAATGGCCGATTCGAACCCCAAAAAGTGCAATTCGTCGCGCATACCGGTACGGTGTTCTTACCGTATCGGTACGCGGGGGCTAACTGTATCGGTACGCCAGGCGTATCGGTACAGTTTTTGGTCACTAGAATTTTTTGTTTTGCAAGCGTACCGGTATGGTACAATTATTGTATCGGTACGCCTGGAATTTTTTGTCATTGGAATTTTTGGGCTTTTTCATGTTTGAAGTACGGTGCATGCTTCATGAGGTTTTATTTTTACCTTTTTCTTAAGTTTCATTAGATTTAATTTTGCTTTCATTTACTTGTATTAAATTGCAGGTTTTTTTCGAGATGGTTGATATCGAAGACATCAAAGATATTGAAGATCTAGAAAAAATTGAAGCTGCAAAGTTTGAGCCCTATATCGAGGACAGAGAACGTGGACTTAATTCTGAAGAAGAAGAAGAACATGATCATGATGTTGACGATGCAAAACAAATAGATGATGAGAAGACCCTTGACTATTTCATCGACGAAAGCATATGGGATAAGATTGGTAAAGAATTAAAGGATTATGATGAGATGATATGAGTATGCTAAAGTGGAAAGCTTTAGACGACTGCGTTGAATTTTACCATACCTATGCTAAAGTGAAAGGGTTCGGAGTTCGAGTCGACAAGACAGTGAAAAGTAGAGCTACAAATCAAATAATTGCAAAGAAAATGGTGTGCCGTAAGGAGGGACATAGAGACGAAAAGTGGTATAACTTGCCAAACAGAAAACGTCTACAAAAACCAGACATCAGAGTTGGTTATGGAGCATTTATTAGATTTAATTTAGACGAACGCCATCATTACTGGAAAGTTGTGAAATTCCAGGAAGAACATAATCATGATATGGTTCACGCAACACATGTTGCATATATCATGTATGTAATTTTTATTAATAATTAAATTGATAGATACTAAATTCTAGCTGATTATATATATATTTAATGATTTTTTTATTTTAGGACATTCCGAAAAATCAGTCAGTTAGATGAGCTGAAGATAAAGAGCATGAACCACTCTGGAATTACTCTAAGTAGTATAATGCGAAATTTCATGAATGAAGCTGGTTCAATTCAGAATGTTGGTTTTCTACCCAAAGACTTGTACAACTATCTGGATAGAATTAGACGAGAAGAAGTCCAAGATGGTGATGGCATATTTATATGGGAAGCGAGAATTTGATCCTTTCTTTTTTGTTAGGCAAACGAGGGATGAATCCGGACACTTGGAGAAGTTGTTTTGGTCCGATGGTGTATCACGCGCCGACTTTAGGGCGTGTAGGTGTTCCCTTTTTGGAAGAGCGCAAGCGCACACTCCTGTCAAGTTATAGTATAAAAGATGTCGAATCCCACGAGGATTTGATAGCTTGTCTCGTTTTTGTAGTTCCTGCACAAGGTAAAGTAAAGCACAAGTGAATAGTTTGGTTGAGATCGAAAAGTAAATAAAAACACAAGTAAAGGAGAAAAGAATCGGGATGATAGGGCAGGCAGGGTTATGCTGCCACAATATGATACCTCGGCAGGTAGATGGACGGCAAACTACGACCCTATCACGCGGCCGCAGCAGGTCACTACCACTCTAGGGGTGCATACAGTCTCGACAGGTGGAATGGAAGGAAGTCCTGGCAGCAAGTCTGGCAGATACTTCAAGTTCGGCAGGATAGTCGACAGTGATCTCTCATATTTCTAGGTAAAGATGCTCGACATTGATGACTTGAGGACTAGTGTGGAACCAAGGCAATCAACTCGGTTAGCGATCGCTTTTAGCCGCTGAAACTTGTAGACTAGTGTGGAACCAAGTTAGTCACGCCTCCCGTTGTGACCGTACTTAACCCTTTCGTGAGCCTTGCACTTTCGTGCCCGAAAAATGGATTCTCTCAAACGACTGGTGTGGAAAGATTGAAAGAATGAAAAACAATGGATTAAGTAAACTTGAAATATTTTATTAAAGAAATAACTCAAAAACCTAAAACAATCGTTTCACTCTAGTTACAACATAACCCTAACCCAATAGGGAATTAGAACATGACGACGGCAGAGAGCACAAGAGAAATCTATAGAATACCTAAGAGGATTTGAACTAGGAGTTACAATGGGTATTTATAGACTATAAGACTAGGTTAAGTTCTCTTAAAGTAGAAGTCCTCTAAAGTAGCTTTCCCTCTTTAATATGGTTTTAAATGTTGACTTCTTTGCATGGAATATGGACTCTTTCCCGTTTGCCTTCTTCCACAAGCAAGCTTGAGAATTTTGATTCGGCAGCCCTAGCTGCTGCTACAGACGTCAGAAAATCATGTGAACGATGGCGATAGAATCAGGAGTTTTAGCTCTACAAATCGCGCTCCGATTCTCCAAACTTCCATAGTCAGTTGTCGTGGCAACAAGGTCGGCATCAACTTTTGCTTGGCAGGTGCTCGGCAGGTGCTCGGCAGCAACTTACTTTTTTTGGAACTGCTTCAGTACATCTCCTGGGTTTGTTCCTTAGCGTAATGTCCTCCGCTCCTCGGTTCCCTCGCTCAGTTGTTAGTACCTACAAGCAAGAATACACTAAAACAGTATCTCATATTCACCAAATGAATGATAAGCTATAAAAGTAAGGCAGAACAATGAAATACTGTAAAATGCTATGCATGAACCTAATTATGCCTAATATGTGCTTAAAACAGTCATAATAAGAGTTGGAAAGTGTATGAAATATAGGACTTTTGGACACTTTACACACCCCCAAACTCGAACTATTGCTTGTCCTCAAGTAATGCAACCTAAAGTACTTGCTCTAATAATAACCAGAAAGAAAAATATGCTTTTAACCTAATTTTCTGCCTCAAGGTTGTGGCACCTATATATAAAACTTAATGAAGGGAAATGAGCAAGAACACAACTCAGAATTAAATTTCCCATGCCTGTGTGATGTATATAAGTCTGTAAACAAGTTGAATACGCAGAGTAAAAGATTAAACAAAGATGATGTTGTAATTTAAAGGTTGCTGCCGAGGCAGCACAGTTAAGCACATTATTATTTTTAATCATGGCAGTGAGGGCTTCAACTTATCACAACTACTCTTCCAGGTCTGACGTTGAGATAGGAGCAAACTACAAAACCTCGAACCCTTAGAGTAGATTCATCCCATGAAGGCTTTCATTCACTCATGCTAATTTGTCCGTCACTTTTAGGCTTTCAGATTCGTGGAATTTGATAGCAACGGAGTGTCCTCGCTCATGATTCTTTCAAGAGCCTGTTGCGGGCACCTCTAGGGTAATACAACATTTTTCTTTGTTTTTGATTTTGCTACCTTGGCAGTTCTGCATTTTCCTGTTTCTTTTGCCTGCCTTGGCGGCTACCTGCAATTATTGTTAGAATTTTGCAAAGAATTCTAAAAATCGGACTGGCAGTGTTCATCAAATATTCTACACATTCAACAAGTAACAGAAATATTCAACATTTCCATGCAAAAAAAAATCTAAGTCATATTTCATGCTTTTTCCCTAGATTAAATTTAATATTAGTTAGGTGCGAAAATAAATTAATCGGCTACTCTATCATAGGCACAAGTCATAACATTTTTTTCTTTTTCGATTATTACTAAGGCAAGTACAATGCAATCTAAATGCAACTAAAAATGCCTACAAATGATGCGAGAGCTATCCCCCCAAACTTGAGATGGGCATTGCCCCCAATGCACAAAACAGAATAAAGAAAATAAATTATACATGTTAAAATTAGAAAACAAAGAAAATAAAAAAATAAAAAAAATAAATAAAGATAAAAGAAAAGAAAAAATAAAAGTTTGCTGAGGGTTAGGAGGAGGTTGGATTCTAGTCATCGAAGGAAGAGGACAATGTTTTGATGGTGAAGCGGCGGCCGACGAATGCTTTGAAAGCGGTCCTAGCAGGTGAGGTTTTCACTTTCCGCGGCGTTGGACTCTTTTTGGCGTATGTTGTGGCTCTTCTTGAGGCTCGGTAGGGGGAACGACGGGAGATTCGTCGCTCTCTTCTGACTCCGTCTCAAGGTCCATAGGGTCTTCGGCTATTATGTGCCGCTTCCTCTTCCTTGTTCCTTCCTCTGTGGGTGCTACCGGAGGGATGAATGCCATAGGGATGGTCGTTGTTTCTATAACTACTGTTGTTTCTTGCTCTGGTGGCAGCTGCTCAATCTCCTCTGACGAGGAGGAGTCTTCTACTGTGTCGGTTGTGCAGGCGGGGGAGATATTCTGCTAGTGCCTCTCGGGGGAGTCTGCCACTGTGTGTGATGAGGTGGCAGCTGAGTGATGTGAAGAATGCATAGGAGATGGCACCTGGCGGTCTGTCGGGCGGGTGGTGGCGGTTGGTGGAGTTTGTTGTATTCGTGCTGTTGCAAGCTCCGTAGGGAATGGTGGCATGATGGGCACATCATCAGGAAATTTTTGCAGGAAATATGCCACCAGGGCTTCTTGGGCCTCCCCCACATAATTCATGAAGGCCACTTGTTGTTGCTCTATTTTCTCTGTATGTTCTAAGAGTGTGTGCAGCAGCGGGATGACCTTTGTGGCTGGGGCAGCATTAGTACTGTCGGGGGCGGCTGGCGTTTCGAACTGGGTGGCGGAGGGCTGACTGGGCGTTGTTGGTTCTGGGTCCTACATCATCTGTGCGTGGACCTTTTTGGTCCAGCCCTGTTTGGCAGTCGTCAACTCATCTGTGGGCTCTGCCTTGACTCCAAAGTTGGTGCAGAGACCTGGGATGAGAGATGGGAAAAATAATCTGCCCTTCTTCTTCTTGAAGCAGTTGTATATTTCCGTGCAGATAATCTCCCCTATGTTGATTGGCCGGTTTGTGATGATGTTGTATATCAGGGCATGCGTCAACTGTGGAGTTGTTGGATGAGGGTAGCAGACGCCTCTTCATGAATGAGTTCCATAGCATGGCGTCTGGCAGCAGGTGGCGACGCTGGACAGATCCCACGTGTTTGCCCCTTAGCCATGGTGTATTGGGCTTGCAAATTATGGTCTTGATCTCATCATAGTGGGCAGTCGTCAGTGACTGCCTCCATTCTTCATGCGGATTGTCATTCATATCAAGGCCGTAATAGCTGTTGATGACAACAGGGTTTAGTTTAACCTCCTCCCTGCAGACGTAAACGAACAGATTCTCCGGGCAAGGGTGGTGGGAGTAGAACTCTCTGACTATTGTGACATTCGCTATCTCAGGCTGCTGCACGAATGTCTCCCATCCCTTACAGTGGATGGTTCGGAACAGGGTAGGCTCGAGACCACGGTCTCTCGTTTGCTGCGTGTAATGGAAGCCCTGTTCCTCCCATACATCCTGTTTGGAGAATTTTTCCTTGTATCTCTCCTCATCTGCACTGAAACTAAAAATGAAAACTGTGTAAGAGCAGGGTAATCATATAGCAAATATCAAGAAGATAGAAGTAATGTGAAATGGAGTAAGTGAAGGGTGTATATATAGGGGCTGCCAAGAAGTGTCGGGGCGGCATTAAATGCTCAATGGTCTGATTTTGTCGCACATGTTACGTAGTAATCTGCCCGTTATTTTTGGAGCCGTTGGCAACTAGTCCTTGGCGGCCAACTAGCCGTTACACTTGCTGCGTGGGCTGCTGTCTCAGCAGGATGGTGGGTGGGCTTCTTATTAGGCTTCTCTCTTATTTATGCTCTTTTATTCTTGGTTCTAAAATAAAAATAAAAATAATTAAATAATATCTTAAAAACTAAATGCTAAAAATTAATTTGGTCCTAAAATAAAATAAACTTTATTCCTAATGCATAAAAATAAATAAAAATAAAAATTAAGTTATGTTAGGAGTGCATTTGGGTGCATCCCCTAGACATAACCACTTCCTGAGGTAGTGTAGCTTTTTCTCCCCTCCTGGGGGGTCCTCTTGTTCCTTCAGTTTTTGTGTGACGGGGTCCTTTAATCTGCCCCGAGGTCTGTCATGGCAGCCGCTGTCCTGGCCTGTTTCCACACTTACCTTGGCAGCATTTACATCCAGGCATTCATTTCCTTCCTCTAAGGGTTGTAGTACATTCATCCTTATACTTTGATCATCTACCCTCATTGTAAGTTCCCCGAGTTCCACATCTATCAACGTTCTTCCCATGGCTAAGAAGGGTCGCCCGAGAATTATGGGGGATTTCTCATCAACCTCACAGTCTAAGATGAGGAAATCAGCGGGAAGAATTAGGCTGCCCACCTTGACCAGTATATCTTCAATCTTTCCATCCGGTTGCACGAATGAATGATCCGCGAGTTTAAGCATCACGTAGGTTGGTTTGGCAGGCTCAATACCTAGTTTGTCGAAGACAGCCTTAGGCATCAGGTTTATATTGGCTCTCATGTCACACAAGGCTCTGGTCTCATGCTTGCTACCCAGCTGGCATGGTATAACAAAGCTACTCAGATATGTCGGCATGGGCGGCAGCTTATTATGTAGCATAGCCATACACTTTTCAGTGACAGCCACTGTCTCGAATTCCCCTATCTGTCTCTTCTTAGAAACTATATCTCTGAGATACTTGGCGTAGTTGGGCATGCTTTGTATAGCTTCTATCAGAGGGATGTTAATATGCACCTATTTCAGAATATCTAAGAATTTCTTGAATTGGTGCTCCTGCTGCTTGAGCTTCTAGGGGAATGGTGCTGGTGGGCGGATGTCCTCTATTTTCTCCTTTCTTGGGGGCTTAGTACGGGGAGGATCATCCTTTTCAGTGCTGCGTTTATGTTATTTTGCTGGGGCGGCTGGATTAGGTGTTGCTGCTGGGGCAGCTAGTGTAGGTGCTGCTGGGGCAGGCTTACTTATCTGTTCCGACTGAGTTCCTAACTGCTCCACCATCCTAGGTTCATCCAAATGATTCCCACTTCTTGTAGTTATGGCTTTGCAATGTTTGAAAGTGGGCTTGGCTGCTTCTGGCGGGCTGCTGGATGCGACTCCCATAGTTCGGCTATGGTACATTTCGGTGAACTTCCCAAATTGGGTTTCTAGGTTCTTAATAACAGCCTCCTGGTTGTTCATCTTCATTTTTGTCCTGTCCATAAAAGACTCAGTTTTTTTTCATAAATTTATTTGTATAAACAATAAATTCACCAGTTTTTTCATAAAGTTATTCAGAGTTTCTTCTAGTGAATCATTGTGTTGTGCCTGCTGAGTCTGCTGCCGGGACTGATTCTGCTGGTACCCTCCTTGGAGTTGTTGTGGATTTGCAGCTGTTTTTGGGTTGCTCTAGGAGAAATTGGGATGGTTCTTCCAGTTAGGATTGTATGTGTTCTGGGCTGGCCTGCTATTCCTCTCATAACCTCCCATGTAGTTCGCAGATGCAGTAGAGTTAGAGGATTCATGGTTGCCTCTGCATTTGTCACATAATGGCTCCGCAGCCTTTACTTCATAGACCTTCCCAGGGTTTTGCACTTTCTTCATCACCAGCTCCGTTAATTGGTCGAGGCGGACATTTACGGACTCGAAGGTATCTACCTCATTAACTGTGGATGGCCGCCTCGGCGGGCTGTCGGATATTTATAGTCGTTTTTTGCTGCTATGTTCAACAGCCGCAGTGCTTCTTCTAGAGGCCTTTTTAAGATGATCCCATTGACTGAGACATCTATCATCATCCGCGTCGGGTAATTCACCCCATTGTAGAATATAGATACCTAAGTCCAAGTCGGTAGGCCATGCAGCGCATAGTTATTCAACATTTGTTGGTACCGCTCCCATGCCTCATACATTGGCTCATCATCTCCCTGTCTAAAAGTTGTAATCTCATTCCGCAACCTATCAGTGACGTTGGATAGACAGAAGCGATCTAGGAAGTCTTTGCAGAGCTTTGCCCATGAACTGAAGGATCCTGCTGACTGGTTGTCTAACCATTGTTTCGCCCTATCCCTCAGTGAATAGGGAAATAGTCTCAGCCACAGTACGTCCTGGTGTACCCCATGAATTTTAAATGATCGGCAAATGTCCAGGAACCTTCGCAAATGTTGTCGAGCATCTTCTGTAGTAGTCCCTCCAAAGTGCCCTAGTGTATTTATCATGTTGAACATGACGAGCTTCAGTTCAAAATGATCTGCCCCTATCTCTGGTTCAGTCACTATTGGCTCGAACCTTTGAAAGTCATGTTCAAGGTAGTCTCTTGTTTTCCGCACTTGGGGTGGATTAGGGGGATCTTGCCTCTGTTGTACTTGTGGCCCTCTGGGTAGCAAATATAGCTGCCCGCCCCTACCATTCATGGCATCAATTGGGGGGTCCTCGTTTACCATGTTCTCTTCCTTTGCTTTACCTTTGTCCTTGTTCTGTAGGATTTCTCTGAGCTCCCTCTTAAGCCTTCTCTTTTCACGCTCTTGATCGTCGTAAATGATAAGGTTTCCTTTAGGGTTAGCCCTGGTCATACACTTGCAAAGGACACGGTAAAATTCTTTTTTTTTCAATTAAAATAAAAATAAAATAAAAAGTAAATAAAAAGTGCAGGAAATGGAAAAATGAAATTCGATGTTACCAATCCCCGGCAACGGCGCCAAAAACTTGTAGGGCGGTAGGTGTTCCCCTTTTGGAAGAGCGCAAGTGCACACTCCTGTCAAGTTATAGTATAAAAGATGTCGAATCCCATGAGGTTTGAAAAGCTTGTCTCGTTTTTGTAGTTCCTGCACAAGGTAAAGTAAAGCACAAATGAATAGTTTGGTTGAGATCGAAAACTAAATAAAAACACAAGTAAAGGAGAAAAGAATTAGGATGATAGGGAAGGCAGGGTTATGCTGCCCCTTAGTGTGAGAACTGCGTTGAATTAGGTATGAGTTATCCTTTGTTTCCACGTTATGCTGCCTCGGCGGGTAGATGGGTGGCAAACTACGACCCTGTCACGCGGCCGTAGTAAGTCACTGCCATTGCAGGGGTGTGTACTATCTCGGCAGGTGGAATGGAAGGAAGTCCTGGCGGCAAGTCTGACAGATACTTCAAGTCCGAAAGGATAGTCGATAGTGATCTCTCCTATTTCTAGGTAAAGATGCTCGAGATTGATGACTTGAGGAATAGTGTGGAACCAAGGCAATCAACTCGGTTATCGATCCCTTTTAGCCGCTGAAACTTGTGGGCTAGTGTGGAACCAAGTTAGTCACACCTCCCGTTGTGATCGTATTTAACCCTTTCGTGAGCCTTGCACTTTCGTGCCCGACAAATGGATTCTCTCAAACGACTGGTGTGGAAAGATTGAAAGAATGAAGAACAATGGATTAAGTAAACTTGAAATATTTTATTGAAGAAATAACTCAAAAACCTAAAACAACCGTTTCACTCTAGTTACAACATAACCCTAACCCAATGGGGAATTAGAACATGGTGGCGGTGGAGAGCACAAGAGAAATCTATAGAATATCTAAGATGATTTGAACTAGGAGTTACAATGGGTATTTATAGACTATAAGACTAGGTTAAGTCCTCCTTAAAGTAGAAGTCCTTTAAAGTGCTTTCCCTCTTTAATATGGCTTTAAATGCTGACTTCTTTGCATGGAATATGGACTCTTTCCCGTTTGCCTTCTTCCGCAAGCAAGCTTGAGAATTTTGCTTCGGCAGCCATTGCTGCTGCTACAGGCGTCGGAAAATCATGTGAACGCTGACGATAGAATCAAGAGTTTTAGCTCTACGAATGGAGCTCCGGTTCTCCAAACTTCCATAGTCAGCTGCCGTGGCAGCAAGGTCGGCAGCAGCTTTTGCTGGGCAGCAACTTACTTTTGTTGAAACTACTTCAGTACAGTTCCTGGGTTTGTTCCTCAGCGTAATGTCATCCGCTCCTCGGTTCCCTTGCTTAGCTGTTAGTACCTACAAGCAAGAATACACTAAAACAGTATCTCATATTCACCAAATGAATGATAAGCTATAAAAGTAAGGCAGAACAATGAAATACTGTAAAATGCTATGCATGAACCTAATTATGCCTAATATGTGCTTAAAACAGTCATAATAAGAGTTGGAAAGTGTATGAAATATAGGACTTTTGGACACTTTACACCGACTATAAACAATTTGGTCATGTACTTGCATTTGATACAACTTACAAGTGTAATGCATACAACAAGTCGTTCGTTGTTTTGGTTGGTTTCAATCATCATCGAAACACAGTATCATTTGGATGTGCATTGATTGTGAACGATAAAGAGGATACATATGTGTGGTATTAGAACAGTTTATCGAAGCAGGAGATGGGTACAAACCGCTTACTGTTATTACTGATAGAGATAAGGCTATGGCAAATGCCATTTCTCGAGTACTACCCGTGGCAAAACATAGATTGTGTTTGTGGCATATCATGAGGAACATGCTTTCTCATATGGAACAAGATTTCCTTGATTGGCTTTATGAGATGTGCTGGCATGTGTAGGACGCCATCTGATTTTGAAAGTGCCTGGAAAGAACTAGTGGAAAAGCACAACGTTCAAGGAAAAAGTGGGTATAGGAATTATATGAAGATAAAGAGAAATGGGCAGAAGCATATTTGCAAGGATACATTTATTGTATCTAACGTAATTAATAAATATTTTTTGTGTATAGCAATGAGGACTACTCAACAGTGTGAATCAATGAATAGAACACCGAAAAGTTGGTTGGACAAAAAGGTGATGTTGTACCGATTTGTGGAGAACTACCATAAACAGCTGCAATCTCTAAGATGTGAGGAGTCTCACCAAGATTACAAATCAATGGATGAAGAACTGTATTGTGACGGTGTGTTGGAAACTCTCAAGCGCAATGCAATCAAGGTATATACGTGAAATTCTTTTGCTACATTGTGCAAAGAAATGTCGTATGAGAGTTATTATTTGGTCAAAAAAGCGAATTTCGGGATGAGTGCATGTGTTATTGGCTAGAGCATGTTGAAAGGACAAGTGATATCTTGTACTTAGAAATATGACACATGATACCATGTACTGTTGTTGTATGAAGTTGGAGTCTGTTGGATTTCCATGATGTCATATGTTTGACGTGTTGAAATATGAAAAGGCTAAGGAAATACCACAAGGGTGCATAATGAAACGATGGACTATCTATGCGAAGAAAGATGTTGGACTTGAAAATAAGAATGCAGATTTCAAAGATAATAATGCAGCAAAAATTCAAGCCAGATAGTCCACTCTAGCCTCTTATTGTATGACCATAAGTCACCGTGCATCATAGACATTGAAGACTTTCAATGAAGTTAAAGACCAATTTGTAAAAATTAGTCTGAAATTGCAAATGGTTAAAGTGGGATCTAATAAGAGTAGCAGTAAAGGTAAAGAAACTCTTGGAATTGGCGATCCTATAGTTCTTGAAACTGGAAGAAGAAAACCCAAGAGAATGAAGCGCCAAGATTCATCGTCCAACCCAAAACGTGTTCCATATGATGAGGATGCCACGTTGAACTCGTATAAAAAATCTGAACCTTCTTCGAATAAGCCTTCAGATCAGGATACGAGTCATATTGATGAAGTTTAGAATTTTAAATTAGCTAGATACATTCCCAACACATACAAACAAAACGACATCTCGAAGGTAATTAAATATGAATTATTCAAATAATTATGCTTTCTTGTTATGTATATTGATAATATAATATGTTTTGTATAGCCTGCTTATACTCACGAATTAAAAATTATGGGAAAAAATCCAACCATTTTGTATTGGCAACCAAATAATGCTTGATAGTGCACGATCTCCTCCAAAAATCAGAGTGTTTGTTCTTGTAAGTCATTCATTCATTGAATTATAAATACGGTTGTTTTAGTGCGCTTGGTAATTTTTACGAATATTCTTTGTTACTTGGATTATACTTTTTATGGATTATGATGGAACTTTTTTATGGATTATGATAGAACTTTTTTATGGATTATGCTTATTATTCTTTTATGATGGATTATGTTGGAACTATTGGAACTTTTTAAGTTGGAGTATTCACTTGTTATTATTTTATTGTATGGATTATGAATCATGCTAGAACTTATGTTGGAGTATTCACTTGTTATTCTTTTATGGGTTATGTTGGAGTATTCACTTGGATTATTCTTTTTTGTTATCAAATATGTTATGGAGTTTATGAGTTATTGTATGGATTATATGAATTTCTGAATTTTTATGTATGTAAAGTAAAAGGTAAAAAGAACGTAATTGTTGTATAAATGAGAGTTTTTTCTTTAAAAAAGTACTAACATGAATCGAAATAATAAAAAACATAATTGACATAGTGGTAAAGTGTTCAAATAAATTGAATAGTCAAAAGGAAAAGGAAATGACCCAAAAAATGATTCACTATAATTCAAAATCTCTTAATCATCGGCTACTTCATCTTCTCTGGGCAATTTAAACAGATCAACTTCATTGTGATTGTGTTGAGTGGATCAATGGATTGATCAAAGCCAAGAGGGGGTGAATTGGGTTTTTAAAAGTTTGTTGGAGTAAAAGGATAGCTAAAAATGAAGAACAAGGAATTTTAGACTAGTTCAAGTTCCAAATGAACTCTACATCCCCTTTTCAAGGCTTAGGAGGTAACCTTTACACAACCAGTCAAATTTTCTACCCAAAATTTGACCAAACCCTCACAAGAGTACATAGAAGAATTTAGGCAAGAAAGATATCTCTCAAATACAATATTGCCCCTTTAAGTACAAACACTCAACCCAAATTTGATGATAAGATAGGAATTGAACACTACACAATTTGGGGTTTACAAGAAATTGGAAAAGAAGCACTTTGAGCTTAGATTTTTGCTTGGATGTTTATCTTAGATGCAATGGTTGTTGTTGGTCTTCAATTAGCTTCAATTTATACCTTCTCTATCAATTCTAGCCGTTTGGGTGGTTAGGGTATTGATTATAGCTGTTGGGACCCTCTATTTCCACCATAAATGCACTTTTGCAGCTATCTGTATCGGTACACGAAGACCTGTATCGATACCTGTCTCAAAACAGAAAGAGTTGTTACACAATAATAAAGAGGGCGTATCGATACGCGTGTAAGCGTAACGGTACGGAACAGGGACCACTTCGATACGGATAAGACCGTATCGATACCTTTTTCTTAACTTAGCTCATTGGAAGTTTCCATTTCGATACGGGGAACACCGTATCGATACGGGACAACTACCACTTTAAATGTTAGTTACCTAACCAGCTGACACCAACGGTCAAAAGATTTAAATGCTTTCGAATTTAAAAATTCATTAAATTCGTATGGATACGAGTGGAACCGTATCGATACGCTTATCAAACTCCTTCAGTTTTTACAGAGGGGCGTATCGATACAGATTCAATCTGTTTCGATACGTTGTTTCGATACGGTTAGGGGCGTATCGAAACGCGTCTTTCCAGTAGCCAACATAGTAAAAATGGTATCGTTACGGCTGGAAGTGTATCGATACGCCTGGACGTTTTTCAATACTTTGGCCTTGGAACACTTAGAAAATATTTGGAGTTTGAGTTTTTCAAATCAGATTAAAGTGTTGGTGATCATTTGAGGGACTAAGAAATCTATTTCAAGTTTTCAATTTAATCTTTAACATACTTAGTTATATCAAAATCAAACATAGGTTTTACAATCTCCCCCTTTTTGATATAACAAAACCAAAACTTGAAATTTTTTGACACTTTGAAAAACTTTGCAAAATAACTCCCCCTTAATATTAGCTAGGTAAACTTTAAGTTTGAAAATCAAAATATTTTAAGTGTGAGCTTTTCCCTCTCCCCCTTTTTGTTAGATCAAAAAATAGAGACATTGATAAACATAGGCAAAAGGCATATATAATAACCAAGCAACATAATATTGATAATCAATAAGTTCAAATTAAAGATAACATCAACTTAAAATCCAAATAACAAAAAATCGAAGCATAGGTTTTAGAATAATGCAAACTTAATCCTAAAAACATAAACAAAAGTGCATAAATATCCTAAATGACAAAAATGATATGCAAAGATGAACTACTATGCATCGCCATCGCCATCTTCATCATCTTCATCATCATCCACATTTGCATCATCATTTCTCCTAGTTTGACGCCACTCGTCATGGAAAGCGGTAAGGGAAATGTTCATTGAGTTGTGACCGCCTTCAAGGGAAGTGAGGCGCATCTCCACTTTCTTCATTCGATCTTTAAGGCTTGTAAACCTTGTGTCAATAGCGGTAAACCCTGAATTCATCACTTGATCTATGGAGGCAATTCCCGTGCGCAAACCCGTGAATTGCTCATTGAGAAAAGTCATGAGGGAATCCATAGAAGGTGGTGGAGGAGCTTGAGCGACTTGAGGATTAGAAAATTCTTCCGCGGCCTCACTAGGGAGCTCGGATAGACGAGCCAACTACCATTGAAGTAATGAAACTTACCCCTTGCAAGAGATCTTTCATTGATAGGATCGGTGAGGGGAGTTGGGTAGTCATGTGAGCAATCTATCTCCTTTTGTTGGAAGAAATAACTCAAAGCTGTACCATAGGTGAAGGAAGTGACGAGTGTAGTGTGGCGATGTTGCACGAGATAGACAATCTTCGCAAACATAATTCGAGCAAGAATTGGGCGTTTTCTTCCACGAAAGCATCGAATCCAAAAATCATCAACTTGGCGGATAGTGGAATACTTCCCTCTTGAGGGCCTAAACCACCAAGAAACCATCAAATGTAGGATCCGATCTTGAGCATTAAGGGCGGTGACAGAACCACTTAGGACATGGCCAAGAGCATTCTCATCATCAAAACCTTGATCCTCCAACTTAAACACATCACAAATGGATGGAACATCGATAGTGATCTTTTTACCCATCAGATGAGAATTAACGGCCGTAACAACGCCATTTCTATTGACACAACACTTGGCATTGGCATAGAAGATTAAAACTAAGGTGCGGAAGAAAAATCCGGGAATTTGGAGAAAATCCATAAACTTCCATTCTTGAAGCAAAGGTAAGTAATCAAATTTGAAATGCTCCGAGTTAAGAAAAGGAATTGAAATTACCCTCTCCGGACAGATTTCGTAGTTTTGAAATTGTCGGAAATAGTTGAGATCTCTCGTGGTCTTAAAAGATTGTTGATAGATAATAGTGAGGTTCGGGCGAATACCATCTCCGGCATTAGAACCTTCACCGGCTTCACTAGTACGTGCTCTCTTTTTAGGTGCCATTAACTAGAGAAAAGATTAAAATCAGTGTATGCATTAATTTTCTTCATTCAACTCATTGAAAACCAATAATCAAGGTTTTTGTTAAAAAAAATTGTAAACAAAACAAAAAGGTTTGAAAAGAAATATGTTTTTGAGAAGACAAATCAAAACAAAAGAAAAATTAAAAGGAAAAAAAGAAAGATTTTTACCTTGATATTGATAGAGAGGAATGGGAGAAGAACTTAGCACCAAATTGATGAAAAGCTTGAAGAGCTTTGCTTGATTTTGAAAACCCTAAAGAGATTTTGAGTTGTAGTGTAAAAATATGAGGGATTGAGAGGTTAATTATAGAGTGAAAAACGGCTAGGGTTTTGAAAATTTAATTTTGGTAAAAGTGAAACAATTTAAATGCCAATTAGAAGTTGTCTGCACAATCGTGCATCGATACGCCCGAGGGTGTATCGATACGGGGGTAAAAACATAATTCCATTTGAAACGCTCGTTGAAGGTTCGTATCGAAACGGATGCAATTCGTATCGAAACGCATGTTACTCGTATCGAAATGGGTGTAATTGTATCGATACCCGTTTTAGGCAAAATGTAGTATGGGAAGCTAATATAGTACTCGTATCGATACGCTTAAGGTCGTATCGATACCATATGCCTAGAAATACATTTTAGGCTTTAAGAACAACCAAAGGCTCGATTTTAACACCTTCTAAATGAATGCAAATGATGAATGAGCAGTTCTAAGCATATTCTAACAGAAGCATACTCCCCCTAGCTATAAGCATGGATATTTTCAAGAGCAACAACACATAAACATGCAATTTCACAAGATCAAGCAATTTTAACTTCAAAAAGAGTCCTAAAGGGTCAAGGAATGCTAGTTAGACCTAACTCTCTCCTAAGGGACCAAAAACGCTCTATATCTAAAGGCTTTGTAAAGATGTCCGCTAGTTGGTTTAAGGTGTCAACGTACTCTACAACAACATCTTCCTTAAGGACATGATCTCTAATGAAATGATGTCTTATTTCTATATGTTTGGTTCTAGAGTGTTGGATGTGATTTTTAGTTAAGCATGTGGCACTAGTACTATCACACTTAAGGGGTATGGTTTCAACCTTAATACTATAATCTAAGAGTTGTTGCTTCATCCAAAGGACTTGAGCACAGCAACTCCCTAAGGATATGTACTCAGCTTCGGTGGTAGATAGAGCTACACTATTTTGTTTCTTAGAGAACCAAGATATGAGCATACTACCTAAGAATTGACATGTTCCCGAAGTACTTTTCCTATCGATTTTACACCCCTCATAATCTGCATCCGAATAAGCATGAAGGTTGAAGGTTGAGTCTCTAGGGTACCAAAGGCCTAAACAAAGAGTATCTCTAAGGTACCTACAGTTTCTCTTAACGGCTATAAGGTGAGACTCTCTAGGACTAACTTGAAACCTAGCACACAAGCAAACACTAAACAAAATATATGGTCTACTTGCGGTAAGGTAAAGCAAAGATCCAATCATAGAACGATAAAGCTTAGAGTCAACACACTTACATCCTTCATCTTTGTCAAGCTTTGTAGATAAGCTCATTGGTGTGGCTTGAGGCTTTACATTCTCCAAGCCAAACTTCTTGAGCATATCCTTGATGTACTTTGCTTGATTGATGAAGGTGCCATCCTTCCTTTGCTTGATTTGGAGTCCCAAAAAGAATGAGAGCTCCCCCATCATGCTTATCTCGAATTCACCTTGCATTAACTTAGCAAACTCTTTGCAATGACACTCATTAGTAGATCCAAAAATAATATCATCAACATATATTTGTACTACTAAGATGTCATTTTTATACATTTTTATGAAAAGTGTAGTGTCCACCTTACCTTTTTCAAAACCTTTTTCAATCAAAAAGTTTGAAAGTCTTTCATACCAAGCTCTAGGAGCTTGTTTTAAACCATAAAGAGCTTTAGTTAGCTTGAAAACATGATTTGGAAATTTTGAGTCTTCAAAACCCGGTGGTTGTTCCACATACACTTCCTCATTTATAAAACCATTTAAAAATGCACTTTTAACATCCATTTGAAAAAGATTGAAATCATGATAACATGCATATGTAAGCAACATCCTAATAGCCTCCATTCTAGCTACGGGTGCATAGGTTTCATCAAAATCTATTCCCTCTTCTTGAGTGTAACCTTGAGCAACTAATCTAGCTTTATTTCTCACAATGTTACCACTCTCATCTAGTTTGTTCCTAAATACCCATTTAGTTCCTATAGTAGATTGATTACTAGGCCTTTCAACTAATGTCCAAACATTACTTCTCTCAAATTGATTTAACTCTTCTTGCATAGCCATAATCCAAAAATCGACATTTAATGCTTCTTTTATATTCTTAGGCTCTATGCATGAGATAAATGCAACATGGTTCATAAGTTTAAGAGAAGATCTAGTAGTTACCCCCTTGGATGGATCACCCAAGATTTCACCACCTTTGACATAGTTGTACTCCCTTGGGTAGCTCACTTCCTTTTCCTCAAGAGCCATGTCCTTCAAGGCTTCAAGAGGTGGATCTTGGGTTTCCTCTTCTTTTGTTGGAATCTCATCCTCCTTTGAAGTTTGTCCTCCATCAAAGGCATTAAGGATTCCTACATCATCATCATCACAAGAATCCTTCCTCGGAAGGAGGTTATCATCGAATACAACATGAATGGACTCTTCTACTACTAAAGTTCTCTTATTAAATACACGATAGGCTTTAGAGTTTAAAGAATATCCTAAGAAAATAGCTTCATCACTTTTTGCATCAAATTTACCTAAGTTATCTTTTCCATTATTTAAAACAAAACACTTGCAACCAAATGGATGAAAATAGCTAATGTTAGGCTTTTTAGATTTTAAAATCTCATATGGTGTTTTCTTTAAAAGTGGCCTAATCATTACTCGGTTAACAATGTAGCAAGAAGTGTTTGTGGCTTCCGCCCAAAAATATTTAGGTAAATTGCTTTCACAAAGCATGGCTCTAGCCATTTCTTGTAAAGTTCTATTTTTCCTCTCAACTACCCCATTTTGTTGAGGAGTTCGAGGAGCCGAAAAATTGTGGCTAATACCATTTTCATTTAAAAACTTTTCAAAACCTAGATTTTGAAATTCGGTTCCATGATCACTTCTAATATGAGAAATTTTAAGTTTAAGATCATTTTGAATCAATTTTGAAAATGTGATGAATTTTTCTAAAGCCTCATCTTTAGTACTTAAAATAGAACCCCAAGTAAACCTAGAATAGTCATCAACAAGTACAAATGCATAAGATTTACCACCCAAGCTCATAGTCCTAATAGGCCCAAATAAATCCATGTGAATAAGTTGTAAACACCTACTTGTAGAAACATCATTAATGGATTTAAAGGATGACTTATGTTGTTACCCTTAGAGCATGCATCAAAAATTTTGTCATTTGAGAACTTAATCTTGGGTAAACCTCTAACTAGATCTAGGGAAACTAATTTTTCTAAAACACTAATGCTAGCATGTCCTAGTTTCCTATGCCATAGCCATGCATCATTTTCATTTTGAGCTACTAAACATGCATGGGATGTATGTATGTCATCTAAATGCACCATGTAAATATTATTTATGCGATGACCTATGATCATTATTTTATTTGATTTAATGTCAACAATTTTACACCCATTTTTATCAAACAAGACATTAAACCCTTTATCACATAATTGACTAATGCTCAATAAATTATGTTTAAGACCATCGACATACAAAACATTTTCAATGAGAATAGTGGAGTGATTACCTATGGAGCCAATACCTTTAATGTGGCCTTTGGAGTTGTCACCAAATGTCACTACTCCTCCACTTTTTGGCTTTAAGTCCATGAATCTACTCTTGTCTCCGGTCATATGCCTCGAGCATCCACTATCAAGGTACCATGAATTTTGACTTGTGCTTTGGCCTTGTAGCAATGCTCCCCCTACAAACAAAGATATTAAAATTTGGTTTTTGGTACCCAAATCATTTTGGGTCCACGAGTGTTAGCTCCCAAAAGCTTGGTTCCCTTAGGAATCCAAGGTGACATAGCAACAATATTATTAGACTTGACAAGTTCCTTAGGAACCCATACACTTCTAATTTTCTTAGTTTTATTATGTCTAGGGAAGCCACTTTGTTTGTAGTTATTTTTCTTTCTTTTAGGTTGGTTTGATCTAGATGATTCACCTATCTCATTTTTCATGTTACCAACACTATTAAAAGATTTCTTAAGTTCACTAAGCTCATTTAACACCTTTTGGTGTTCAATATTGCATTGAAAAATAAGATTATTTAAGTCTATGTTTTCATCTTGAAAAAAATTAAGTTCATCTTTTAAACCTAAAATCTTTTTCTCAAATTTTAAGTTAGCTTGAGAAAGTGAGTCATTTTTATCATTTAATTCCGAAATAATCTTTTTATTTCTTATGACCGACTCTTTGTACTTCTCAACTAACTCATCATAAACCTCTTGCAACTCATCATAAGCATCATGCAATTCATCAAATGTAAAATGAAAAGATGATGAGTTAGAGGTTACCATGGAGGAATCCTCCTCAAGTGCCATGAGGCAAAGGTTGGCCACTTCGTGTTCGTCATCCTCGGATGACTCCTCGTCACTCCAAGTAGCAAGCTTGGCTTTGAGCTTCTTCTTCTTCTCAAAGCCCTTTTTCTTGAGTTGAGGGCATTCCGAACGAATGTGACCGGGTTTTTTGCACTCGAAGCAAATGATTTGATCCCTCTCTTCTTCTTTGTTTTTTTTTTAAGTCCATTTTTCTTTGCATCTTTCTTCCTCAGTTGGACCTCATGAATCGTGAGAACCTTTTGGCTATCATAGCCAATTCTTCTAGGTCATCCTCCTCACTAGAAGTGCTCTCCTCATGTAGTGAAGCTTTGAGAGCAACTTCTATCTTCTTCTTCTTTTCTACCTCTAGCTTCTCAACTCTTTTCTCTTCCTTCTTCCTTTCATCTTCCCTTCCTTGCTTCATTATCTCGTGAGTTAGGAGAGAACCCACTAGCTCATCAAGTTTGAGTGTCTTCAAGTTTTTGGCCTCAATGATGACAGTTCTCTTCCCATCCCAAGATTTGGAAAGTGAGTAGAGTAGCTTCAAGACTAGTTTGTCTTCCGGGATTGTCTCTCCAAAACCCTTAAGCTCATTGACGATTGTTGAGAAGCGATCGAACATCTTGGACACGGTTTCGTCAGGCTCCATTTTGAAATTCTCATAGCTAAGATTGAGAATTCCAATCTTGGTCTCCTTCACATCACTAGTTCCTTCATAAGTGGTCTCTGGTGTATCCCACACTTCCTTGGCACTTTCAATGGAGGAGACTTTGGAGTAGATGTCGGGACCGAAAGAGCAAAACAACATGTGAAGATCTTTATCGTTGATTTGGATCTTCTTTCTCTCTTCTTCACTCATCTCAATCTTCTTCTTTAGAACCAATCTTCCTTCATCGTCTCTCTTCAATGGAATATAGAGACCATTTCAATGACATCCCAAACTAGATAATCGTTGGATTTGATGAAGAGGCGCATTCGGTTCTTCCAAAATGGATAGTTATCGTCATTGAAGAATGACGGTTTTGTGGTTGATTGAGACTCGTATATGCTTGACCTGGAAGTAGATGTCATGGCTTGATTTTTGGATGATCACACTCTTCCTATGAACTCTTCTTGTGGTTGTTAATCCTTCAAAGAGGTAGGCTCTAATACCAATTGTTGAGTGGATCAATGGATTGATCAAAGCCAAGAGGGGGTGAATTGGTTTTTTAAAAGTTTGTTGGAGTAAAAGGATAGCTAAAAATGAAGAACAAGGAATTTTAGAGTGGTTCAAGTTCCAAATGAACTCTACATCCACTACCTTAGCTACTACTAAGGATTTCCAACAATTCACTAATTTGTTCTTCCCCTTTTCAAGGCTTAGGAGGTAACCTTTACACAACCGGTCAAATTTTCTACCCAAAATTTGACCAAACCCTCACAAGAGTACAAAGAAAATTTTAGGCAAGAAAGATATCTCTCAAATACAAGATTGCCCCTTTAAGTACAAAAACTCAACCCAAATTTGATGATAAGATAGGAATTGAACACTACATAATTTGGGGTTTACAAGAAATTGGAAAATAAGCACTTTGAGCTTGGATTTTTGCTTGAATGTTTATCTTAGATGCAATGGTTGTTGATGGTCTTCAATTAGCTTCAATTTATACCTTCTCTATCAATTCTAGTCGTTTGGGTGGTTAGGGTATTGATTATAGCCATTGGGACCCTCTCTTTCCACCATAAATGCACTTCTGTAGCTATCTGTATCGGTACACGAAGACCCATAAAGATACTTGTCTCAAAACAGAAAGAGTCGTTGCACAATAATAAAGAGGGTGTATCGATACGCGTGTAAGCGTATCAGTACGGGACAGGGACCGTTTCAATACGGATAAGACCGTATGGGGAACACCGTATCGATACGGGACAACTACCACTTTAAATGTTAGTTACCTAACCAGCTGACACCAACGGTCAAAAGATTTAAATGTTTTCGAATTTAAAAATTCATTAAACCAGTATCGATACGAGTGGAACCGTATCGTTACGCTTATCAAACTTCTTCAGTTTTTATAGAGGGGTG
The DNA here is from genome assembly GCA_958450335.1 of Hibiscus tridactylites. Classification (NCBI taxonomy): domain Eukaryota; kingdom Viridiplantae; phylum Streptophyta; class Magnoliopsida; order Malvales; family Malvaceae; genus Hibiscus; species Hibiscus tridactylites. Next base: position 85,911,192 of record OY288268.1, on the reverse strand, counting down.
TATCGATACAGATTCAATCTGTTTCGATACGGTGAGGGGTGTATCAAAACGCGTCTTTCCAGTAGCCAACATAGTAAAAATAGTATCGATACGACTAGAAGCGTATCGATACGCTTGGACGTTTTTCAATACTTTGGTCTTGGAACACTTAGAAAATATTTGGAGTTTGAGTTTTTCAAATCAGATTAAAGTGTTGGTGATCATTTGAGGGACTTAGAAATCTATTTCAAGTTTTCAATTTAATCCTTAACATACTTAGTTATATCAAAATCAAACATAGGTTTTACAGATTGCTACAAACAAGTTTGGCCAAAATTCTCAATCGTTCAACTCTCATTTCTTGTCTACACAATAGAAATATAACGTTAGTCAAATATAACACTTTTTCAAAACGAAACTACATGGTATACTTTACTGTGAAAAAATTTTCGACCAATCATTTTTGTTACCGGCTTCTATATACTTTAATGTGTACATGCCACAATCATCCCTGAATCAAATATGAAATAAATTAATCTATTAGCAAAGAAAAATTTAGAGAAAAAACATAATATATTTAAACTTATATTACTTACGAATTTGGCTGCTTCGGTACTTGTACGCAATTGAATGAAAATTCTACGACATCTTTAAATAATCTACCCAAATGAGCATGACCCGCAAACCAAACTAGAGCTTTAGTCAACTGTATAAACCGTGAAAAAACATTAAGATATCAATAGTTAAACACTATTCATATATTAGTTCCCATAAATGAGTTAAGGACTTACTATATTTTTTGCAATCTTTTTACGCGCTCCAGTAGCACCAAGAGAGTCCAAAATGTAATTATGTCTCTCAACAACATCAACAACTAATAAAAACCAGTGACCTTTTGCATCATATAAAGGCACATATACCTGCGAAATCATGTAAGTTCAAAATCACTATCAACTACATAAAAACAAACTACAAACTGTAAATATATCTGCTCAACATTACTACTATCAGTAGGCATAAAGTCATCTATCCTACGGGTATGAAATTTGAAAAGACTATGTTGTGATCCCGGCTTCTTATCAGGTGAAAAATCTTGAATCAAAGTCTGCGACAAACAAAAAATTGGATAATATCATCAAATCATCAACTGAAAATAATGTTATTTCTAGGTAGCTCATAAATATATTTTTTTACCTGAAAGGACAAAGGGGGATATAACTTTTTTGGCATTGGCTCTTGTCTCAAATGCAAAACGTAGACATAAATATCGATGAACTGTTAAATATTAAAAACAAAAAATTAGTAATGTTAGCAACAAACAAAACAAAACAAAAACTTTATTATAACATGTTACATTACCCAATCAGATAACCATTTTTCTTGAAAAACAGTGTGAGCATTGCCAACGTCCAACGGATTGTTTTTTTCCATGTAAAGAGTCCTGCCTGTATCATCCCAAGTAGCAATATTCATGCAAACTCTAGTTTCTTCAGGCGTTAAGTACTTCAAATATTGCTTGTACACATCGCTTATCCTCGCATTTTCCTTACATCCTTCTGCTAACGTATCACCTGGCTAAGAACAATACTGCATGAAATACATTAATTAAACTCTTACAAATGATAATAACCAGAAAATTACATGTCGATGTTTATAAATAATTTTTTTGTAGAATCTAAACCTTTTTTCTTAAATTTTTTTGAGCATGTAGGATCAAATCTTTCAATTCTTCTTCACTATCAACATCATAGACATTGTTCTTGTTCTCAACCTGCGCAATTAAAGAGTAGTTGATCACATATGTAATTTAAATGACATATTTGTACATCATTTCTTTCGAATTTACACCCTATGAAGAAAATAATTTTTTTCTCATTACTACCTCATTTTTTTCGGGAGCATCAACCTTGCATGTTTCTCCACTATCTTGCAAAATAGTGTTTTTTGCCTGTTATCATATGTCAAATATTAGTTTTAAGTAAAATATGCTAAATAACAAATAAAGAATTATTTATACATACATTTGTATTCACTCCAGAAGTTCGAGCTCTTTTTTTATGTCATATTTTTCGACTTCAGATAATCTGTAACATCAGAACGTGCAGTCGAACATCTCTTTGACAATGACTTCTGACCGTTAGACATATTAGGCCACATTTTTTACTTATTAGAGTTTCCTTTTACGTAACTAGTTGACTAAGAAATCGTTGAGGACTAAATTCAAATTTAAAAAAATCGTTCGAAATTTCTAGAAAACCATCCCTATCAGTCTTGATTTTGTCTTCTGAAATAGCTTCAACTTTGCTTTTACCACTACGTTCTAATGAGGGAGAATAATCCATATCACAATTAATAAATGGAGACATAATTGGTATTTTAATACCAGTCACGATTTCTTCTTTCATTGTCCCGGCAGTTAGTTCTTCTTCCCCGTGAGATTTATTCTCTAAACCATCAGCAGTCAATGACTCGATGTATAAATTAATATCTTCAAGTATACTCTTTAAATCATCTCCCTCTAATGATTTATTATGTACAACCTCTCCTTTTAGTGAATCACCATCTTGTTTTGAGCATTTTACATTGCTCGATGTTAATATGGACACTAATTTCTCAAATTGGTCATTTAATTTATCAAATTGACCATTAAATTTTTCAAAATGGGAATTCATTTTCACAAACTCCTTTTCAATATTTTGCACAGATTGAATGAGTGTCTCAAACTTCTGATCACTCTGATAAGGAGTGCTTATATTTTCCTCAAGTACAACTCCACGCTTTTCCTATAAGTACATAAAACAGTAATCTCAACAAAAACTATTTAAGATAAGCATTGAAAGTTCAAGTAATTATAATAAATGTACCTCGGTGTTTGTCTTCCTCGAACACATGTCGATATGACGCTTGCACTTCATCATTGTTGTATCTTGTTTTGAAGGCGTTAAATTTAGATCCATCATCTACATCAAAGAGGTTAATTTTAAGTAAGAACAATTTGCAACATTTGAAGCTAGCGTACCGATACGCTATCAGTACCGTACTGATACCGGTTTGGTACTAGTAACGTACCGATACGGTAAAAATATCGTACTGGTACTACACGATATCGATGAAAATCCAATGACCAAATTATGTATCGGTACACATATCGTACCGATACAGTAATATCCAACATACCAGTACGCGTGAGAGTACCGTACCGGTACGGTAAGTTATCATTAAATTTCCATTGGCTAAAAACTGTATCGGTATACATAGCGTATCTATACGATATTCTCACGCGTACCGGTACGCAAAGAATATCGTACCGATACGCGCGACGAACAACAAAATTAGGAGTTTTAGATCAGCCATTAATTTTACGAATCAATCAAAAAAATTGGCTTGTTGTAATTGATTTTGGGGTCTTAGCAAAGGCGTTGGGGTTCTCAATTTTGAATTACATAAGCCAATTAACATAATTTAGGTTAGGGTGACGATTAGGGTTTCAAAAATTGAGGATAAATTACCTAATTGCAACAAAGAATTAGGACTGGCGGCGGCGACGGTTGGCGGTGGGTGCGGCGGCAATTAGGTTAATTTCAAAGCAAAATAAAAACTTAGGATTTTTTTATTTGGGATAATTTATTTTGATTAGTAATATTTAAAATAAATTTAAAACTAAAAAAGTACTTTAATTAAATTACACTTTTAATTTTTTAAATTAATTATAATTACGCATTAAGTACTTTAGATTTAAAAAATTTATAAAATAATCTATCAGTGCTCATCGATGCTCGTCAATAGTGGTGCTCATCGTTTCTCGACAAGCGCTATAGAATTTTCCTTGTTTTTATTTTTTAAAGGTTTTGTTTAACATCGCTTCTCCGCTTGTCATTTTATTTATTGATCTATTCCTGTTTTGTACTCTTAGGTTGGTTCTCTTGTATTGATTGGCTCTTGTTATCACCAAAGATAGTTCATTGTTGAGTTGTGGTAAAGTCAGTTTTGTCAAGTATTATTATTGTTATATGCATTTTTTATGTAAGTGTTGATAGTGTTTATCCTTCAACTACGGTGATGTTTGTTTGTGTCTATCAATTTTTCGAAATCTTTGGTTAGATTTTAATCGTTTTTTTGTATGGTCATAATTTATTCTTTGGCTACTAGTTTGTACACTTAGATAGTCTTAAAGAAAATGATGATTAATGTAATTAGTAAACTCTAGTTTATAAATTATTTGTATAATTTTATTGGCATTGTTTAGTAAATAACGGTTTGAGCCAAAATTAGAAGTTTGACCGGTCAAATCTGATAAAATGGATGTTTGATAAATGCGAATTGAGGTGAAACCTCTAATTTTGAGAAGTTGCTAATAGAAGCTTTTTGAGATTAAAGGTTTTGACATAAGAGTTATAAAGACCCTATTACCCTTAACAATTATCAAAAATCTCCAAATAACCTAAATTTAACTTTTTTTTATTTTAATTTTTCATCCTCACGTATTTACATTGTGACATTTGTAAACTAATCTATTTTTGTTAATATGCGTGTCCATTTTACGGTCCATGTTCGGGGTGCGAGGCTACCCCTCCAAATAATGTTATCTCCAAGGTTTGAACTCGTGTCCTCTCCTTAGAAGTGCAATGTGCCTTACCAATGCACCCAACACTAGTCGATGTAAACTAATATTTTTTTTATTCTCACACATTTATATTTATATTTGTATTTAAATTTGATAATTAATTAAATTATATTAAAAATAATTAATTAAATAATAAATTAATATATAGATCCTTCAAACATGCTTAGTAATATTATATTAAAAAATTATTTTTCATAATCTAATTAATATACAAAATATTGATAACTAATAAACTATTTAAAGAAGTATTGAATATAATCATGTCTTTATATGTCATTTTGCTTGTTTAAATAATCAAATATCTATCAATTAATTTTACCAAACACTTTTATACAATCTACTAAGTTATCAGTTATCAACTAATGTAATCCGCTATTAGTTATTCACTAATTGTCAAACAATTATTATTATTATTATTATTTTAGGGAAATGTGAAATCATGAATGTAATAGCAATGATCGTTTACAATCTTTATTTAATACATTAAATATAAGTATCAATGTAATTATATAATTTTATTATAATAAATATATAATACATTAATTAACCTTAAAAACTCATTGACCTTAAAAATTCATTACCACCGTCGATATGGTATGAAAAAGTAATTTCAAATTAAATAAGGTTGGTGATAATAATGATGGGTTCAATGTTTTTTTTTTTATGAAAGAAATGAGGTAATAAAAAATTTTCTTAATTCTAAATGGAGGAAAAAAAGTGTACTTGAGAACCTTATAAGAAACTAGTTTAATGTATGCAACCACTAATATCCATATGTAACGCGTTTAACACCATATTCATTAGTTGCACGAACGTCATAACTCCCTAAGCAATTTGAAAATCATGCTTAGCCATTATAATTGGCCACCGTATTAGCCTCACGGCAAATTTGAAAAAAACGAATCTACCAATCTCGGACTACCAACAACTTAATTTGATGAACAAGCGTGTTAAGCACCTGCCATTTATTGCAGTGGGGGCTAGATTTACTTTTCCCTTGTAAAAATAGAGGAAATGATAAGTGATGTGGTCTGCATGGGATGGAGGGGTGTTAAAAAACAATCTTACATTTTGAAATTTAAATTTTTATCTATTTTAGAAAGAAAAAAATTATATTTGTATCAATGTGATTTTGTATCTCTTAAATTTTTATAAAATTTTATTTAAAATAAAAGTTTAAATCCCGTAATATAAAATTATATATCCGTACTTGTGAATAAAATTGATCCTACAAATGTTTGACAAAAATATTATACACATTGTTTCTTTTTTCGAAGGAAGCTTCGTTTCTAAGAAGATGGATTACAAAGTCAAGTTGGACAATCATTATCAGAAGAAGAAAAAATAAAGAAAAGCATCCCTAATTTGGATTATAGATATTTTACATTTTGTAGATATGGACGAAAAAAAAAAACTTTATGTTAGAGGAAAAATTTATAAAATTTTAAGGGTAAACTTATAAAAATTTTAAATTATATAAAAATATAAAAAAATTAAATTATATTAGAATTTTAAATTTTTAGAAGGCGACCGTTCTTCCGCCCCTCAGTTTATCCATGTTTGTAGATATATGATTCTATTTATTTACATATTCAAATGTTGACATTATTATTTGTCGTGGATATAGATAGACACTTTCAAATATCTAAATCAGACTTCATATTATAGATAGACATTATTATTCGACCTTAATATTTCAAAGAAGAAGAGGATAGAATGATTGGCATGGAAGCATAGGCGAATGTGGTATAGAAATTAAGGTAAAATTGACCTCACTTGATTTGTTGGGGTATGATATTTTCAAGGAGATAATATAGAACTTTTCATAGAAAATATAGCCCACTTAATTTGTTGGAATATGAGGTCAATAATATTTATTGCAGTGATATGTGAATCCTCCATACATCATGCTTCACTACTGACCAGTTACGAAGCTATGTAGGGGTTGGGAGGGGTTGTTGTCCCTCCCAATTTTTTTGGGTATAATACTATTTTAGGTCATTTTTAGTTTATATATTAGTCAGTTAAGGTCTTTGCCCCTCTCCAGGAACGAACACAAAACTTTATGTTAGGGCGCGAACCTATAGAATTCTAGGGTGGGCGAACTTATAAAACTTTAAGGGGCGAAAATAGAAATGCGCAAAAAATTCTAAATATTTAGAAATTTCAAAATTTTAGGGGTACCGCCCCCTCCAACCCCTCTCTAGGTCCATCACTGCTACTCCTAATTTTTAAATTTAAAGGGTTAATAGACTTTTGTCCCTTCAAATATATGATTCTAACTTCACCTCTACTCATGACTCTACTATACGAAAATCTTGACTCTGCCACTACACGGAAGAGAGTGAAATCAAAGAAGTAGAGGGGAGAATGCAATTTGGGACAGGATTTAAGGGTTGAAATGAGATAATTCGATAATGATAAATAATTAAGAATGAATTTAATTAATTTAATTTTTTAAAAAATTGTTGTTGTGTTATTATTTGACTCGTCGAAGTACATGAAACTATACATTACCATGAATAATTCTATAGTAAATGTCATATACCGCAATGTACCACTATTCATATATATCGCAATGTACCATTAACAGTTTTAATTAGTTTTAAAATCCTAAGGACCGAAAATGTTATTATCCTCTTTTAGAATACAATCATAAAAATAATTTTTAAATTAATTTTTTCAAATTTTCTTTTATTTTTTAATTTAAAAAATAATTAAACTTTTATTACTATAATAATTCCTACATTCATTTTAATTTAAGACTAACGTTTACAAATGATTACTAAATTTTGATCAATTATTTAATTTGGTAATCAAACTTTCAATTGCTTCAATGTTACCATTAAACTTTTAGTTTTGTTTCAATTTGGCCATTGACCCGTTAACAACCGTTAAAAGAGTGATATGGTTGTTAAAATATTTTTTACAATAACACATTTAGTCCTCCATGTTTACAGATTCAAACAATTTAGTCCTAATTTGAAAAAAAATTTTAACCTTCATTATTTCAATTTGACCATATTTTTAATTAGAGATGATTTAATATTTTATTTTAATCCCTCGACCGTTAAAGTAACCGGTGGTGACTCCCTTTTTTTCTAAAAAAATTGAATTTAAAAGAAAATCCTAATTCAAAATAAATCTTCCAAGCTATTTTAAAAATGGTTTCGACACTTCCATAAAGATTTCTTATTGTTGATATTTTAACAACTTAACCGTTGAACTTCATGATTTATTCGCATTGATCATGCATGTTAAAATTTGAATAAATTGAAAATAGCTAATTGTTTATTTTATTTAAAAAAATTAAATTGTTAAATATATTGAAAAAAAAAATATTACGTTAGGTTGACAAGATAGAATTATTGTGTTTGATTTGAAAATTTACATACATAACAAGTATAAAAAAGTAAGAGACTTTTTAAAAATTTATCGGTTGAATTGTTAAAATATCAACAGTATAAGACTCTTTAAAATGCAGTAAAGTTGTTATGTTAGCACTAAAATATCCAAAAGCTGATGACATATATTTATTCGAAAAGAATCTAATATTAATTAATTTAACATTTCATTTTTCATTTTTTATAATCATTCACTTTTTCTTTTTCATTCTTCGTGCAGTAATTTTTTTTCAAGATGAAAAATGATAATTGTAAAATTGTTCAAATATGATTTCGATTAGTGATAATATATTTTCAAAAATCAAATGTCTATTAAAAAGATCTTGACACATTCTATCCATTTGTTCTGTCAAGTCCCAACCATACCTAATCTTTCGAATAACATTAAGAGATTAAAATAAAATATTAAATTATCTCTAATTAAAAATAGGGTCAAATTGAAATAAAGAGGGTTAAATTTAACATTTCTTTCAAATTAGGACTAAATTGTTTGGATGTGTAATCATGGAGGACTAAATGTGTGATTATACAAAATATTTTAACAACCACATCACTCTTTTAACTGTTGCTAACGGGTCAGTGGCCAAATTGAAGCAAAACTAAAAGTATAATGGTAAAATTGAAGCAATTAGAAATTTAGTTACCAAATTGAATAATTAATCAAAGTTTAGTGACCATTTGTGAACTTTAACCTTAAATTAAAGAGAAGGTAGAAATTATTATAGTAATAAAAGTTTAATTATTTTTTGAATTAACAAATAACAGAAATTTAACAAATAACAAATAAAAGTTTAATATAAGATTTTATTTTAAAAGATAATAATAACACTTTCAGTCCCTAAAAATTTAAAACTAATTAAAACATTTAATGATATATTGCGGTATATATAAATAGTGGACATTGTCATTTACTGTAAAATTATCAACATTATCATTGCATCAAATAATATGATGTAAAAACGTTATATATATTTCTCACATGATTTCATAAAAAAATAGATATAGATAACAACGTGAATAATAAGTTAAATTGATTAAAAATCAAAACACAACGTTAAAAGTTACACCAAATTTTTTTATCAGCAATTAATCAAAATTTATGTATAATTATGATACTTATCCCGACTATAAAATAAATATAATAATGATATATATTCAGAGAGCACGTGAGAGTAGTGTGCAAAATAATTTATGGGGCACAAAGAAACCGGACATGTTTGTAAATTATGTGTCAGACATGGCCCGACATTCCCCGTATGTTTGGATCACCAAAGAAATATAGAACAACAATATTGGGATTTACCTTTCGATTTATTTTATTTTTAAATTTATTTAGATAGTGTGTTTTTAAATGAAAAAAAAAATCAATTTTTATTCTTTGAAAAAATAGTGAAAACGTGTTCATCAATTAAGAATAGTCGAGTGAAGCATGGGTAGGGGATGACAAAAAACATGTGTAGGGTAAAGTGTCCTTAATCATTACATGAATTTGGTATCCTTCACTATAGCATTCTATTGTCTAAGACAGATTCCCATTCCATCGTAAGAGATATTTTCCCTTTTTTTTATTACAAAAGAAAATGGGGACACAATAATAATAATAATAAGATATATTGTTGTTGTCATACAACAATGGAGCACCATAGGATTGAACATAATGTCTAAGGCATGTGGATGATTTTTTTAATCAACGTGTCAGATTCTCATTAGATAAAAATGACATATATGTACAAAGATTAACAATATAAATATTTTATTAAGACTGAACAAAGAAATCGAATAAATCAAAAATGTTTTTTCAAATAGTTTTGTCTGCAATGTGTATGTGTTTTGTCAAAGGTTAAAATTATGTATAAACATATATTACCTTGTAATCAGAGACTAACGTGAGATTTTATGTTAGGGGCAAACTTATAAAATTTTAAATGGCAAAAATAGATTTTCAATAAAAAAAATATATAGATTTTTTATAAAAAAATCTAAATCATATAGAATATTTTTTCTTGCTTGTAATCATCTTAATACTTTTCTTAAATTATATGCAAAAACAGAATTTTCTTTTTAAAAAATTGTTAAACTAAGTGTATTAAAAGTAAACTCATGAATATTTTATACCAAAGGTGGTCTTAGATCTCTTTTGGAAGTCTTAAGTAATAAATACTCCCTTATCTTTTCCTTTCCCTTTAAATCTTTGCTGTAAAGAAGGGAAATGTTAGATAAAATTAAGGATATAATAATCCTCCTGTGCATGTTTGTGATTGGAATTTCCTAATTTAACAACTAATAATAAAAGTCATCCATACAAAATTACTAACTTTTATTAAATTAATTTGGACAAAGTATTACAAATATTCATTACGACGATAATCCTCACAACCAATAGTTGATTAATGAGATATACTTTAGAAACATTTATGTTAGATTCTTGTCATTTGGAGATTTAAATTATTTATTTATTAAATAGAGAGATATTACATTCTCAAGGTAAATGTCAGGATTCAAATCCATATAAAATGAGACAACATGAGTATTCTTAACTACTCGACCAATTAGTGTATTTCTTTGGAGATTTAAATTTAAGGACATATATCAAAATCATCATCACTTCTTGGGGAAAATTAGTTAGTTTACTCATGAAAATGTTCATGCATAACAACTTGCAAGCTAAGTGCACATAAACAAGTAGTGTTTGAATTATGACCATTATGAGGAAAATATATTGTACAATTGGTGAAATAAAGAGGTAGAAAAATTAGAAATTACAGAAAGAAAACATAATGAATTCTAGTTGTCAAAGTGGTTGTTGATATAATTGTAATAAAAGAAACATTTTTTGTGTATAGAAATGACATTATTACACACTAAAACAAACTAGCAATGAAATGATGTAGACTAAGTAACCGCTATCCTTCATTTATAATTTTAGCATGATTTTGTTTAGAGTTGCGTATAAGCAATTTGGGTTATTCAAGAGTTTAGATATTTTATAAGCTTGAATTTATTCTATCGATTGGACCGAGGGATTATTGGGATGCAGTTGCATCTTTTGAAATTTTTAAATTTTTATAAAATTAGATATTTTCTATGTATTTTTATAGTTATTTAATTTTTTACTCCTAAATTTTATAATTTCACACTTCTAAATTTTTAATATAGCTTTGAAGCATGCAGAGTGTGACCGTGTTAGATTGATACTGGAGAATGACTGTAGCTCCGCCATCAATTGGATTCTCAATCCGGTGACTTGCCCGGATATCTTCATTAATTTAGTTCGCAAGATAGGTAGTATGGGGAAAGGGAGATGTTGTATTTTTAGGCAAATTCCGAGGAGATATAATGTAGAGGCCGATTCCCTTGCGAAAGCAGGGATAGGTTGATCTAAGTTAGGTCGTTAGGAGGCTTGGTGGTGCCATGATTTGTTGATTATTGTAGTTTGTTTCCGAACGTTGTATTAAGGTTGTTTATGTAATAATATTTGTGACACTCTTTTCCTCCTTCCGCTACATTTCGATGCCTTCGGCATCGAAGGTATGAAGGGGGTTTTTAACGAGGTCACACATTCACATCAAAAAAAATTTTTAATATAGCATTTAAGAGTTCGCATTCCTAACATAAAATATTGTATTCGTATTGAATATCAAAACTTCCTATGGAAAAAAAAAACAAGCGCATGTGAACCTTGAAACTTTGTACAAGATGCTTTTGTGAATCCATTGGAAATTATTCAGAAAAGTCTCCAAATCAAATAACGAAACTTACTGTTTCCGTTTCATGTATTCAATGTTTATCAATATAATCTAAAACCCTAAATTTATCCATGTCGGTTGCCAAGTCCCCAACTTGTTAATCAGCTTAATATATCAAAGGTAAAAATTATAGTTGTTTTTGATCAGGGATAGAGTTAAAATCAAACATTGAAAGGATTAAATTATTAAATTTTAAAAATATAAAAGCTTATTAAGTATTTAAACTCAAAATTTGAGAGACGTGACTTAAGTTGTCTCATATTTAAACTTATAAAGACCTAAATTACTATTAAATTCAAAAAAATTTGAGGGCAAGAACCCACTCTATTTCAATTCCGTCCATATGCTTGACTAAATACTAAATAATTTCATGTGTTTCTAACTGGGATCGAATTACTATTAAACTAAAATTTATCAGATAGTTAAGATTTATGACAGGAGCCTAGACCTAAGGGCCTTCGACACTGTCTTCGACAGTTTCAACTTCACTGCATATAAATCAAGCCAAATTACCAACAATTTACTGTAATGTTATAAAAAGATAAACCGACAGCAAATGATATATATAATGCATTCAGCTTAGTTAGTTGAATTGGATTTTCTAGTCCAAGCAAAAGGCCCAAACATTGACTCAACGACATATAACTATTCATAAATAGAACTTATTAAGTGATCTCAATGAAAAATGAAAACATTATTTTTTTTAAGACACTCGGATACGAGTAGTCTATTTACTCGGTGTGTGTGCACGCGCATTTTCAAATGAGTAAGAGTAATGAACAAATACTATTATATAAATCAAACCATATTGATAAAATAACTATTCATGAATTCATGTATATGTATTGTTGGGTTTTTTAATGCAATTATTATTATAATTAAATATTTATATTGCTACAACATAATTTATCATTATAATACACAAATAAAACTAATACATCTGTGTTGATTGTCGATCGTTGGTGTTCGTTATTTCTCTTACTTTTATTTGTTATGTTTTTAATTTTTTAGTTTTTTGTTTTAATAAGAATTTTTGCTCTTATGGCACTCTTTTTCTCTACTTTTGTGACAAGTTTTCTTTGTTTTGTGGTTTCGTTTCATCCGTCGTTTTGACATGATTTTAGCATACTTTAATGGTCGTTTGGTGCTCGCACAGAGATTTTTATGACGCTAGTTTCTGATTATGATTCTATCGGTGGTCATAGAAAGATGGATCTCTACTCGGTTGATGGTTGTTTGTTGATATAATCAGTCTCGGGTAGTGAAGCAATCTGCTTGATAGTTTGGCTCGCTCACTATTCCTTTTTTATCCCATAATGCGTCTCGTTTGAACAAAGACAAGAAGATTTAGGAAGGCTTCTGGATTTTGACATTTTTTCTTTACACTTTTAGCTTTTTGTATGAGATTTTAGTGGACTAGTCTCCATTATTCTCCCTTCTAAATGCATTGTATTTGTAATATCTTCCATAATTTTTAATAAAATTCGATTGTGATTGTTTTAAAAAAATAATACATCTATATAATTATGGTCATAGTTAATACAATACACATACAAATGGATTAATAACTACAATATATATGTGCGGCCCAGATATGATGTCTGATGGACAACTCCACCTCCAGTAGGGATATGGACCTAGAGAGAGTTAGAGGAGGCGGTCCTCCCTCAAAATTTGAATTTTTTTTTTATAATTTAGTAATTTTTAAAAAAAAATATGTATTTTTTACTAAAAATTTATTTTTGTTCTTTTTTCGAATTTTTTTTAAGTTTTCCTCCTAACATAAAAATTTAACTGAAATTGAACACAGATGGTTATTGTTTCCTCCAAATTTATTGGTATTTACTCAATTCTTAAAAAGGAGTTGTGGGGCGTATATGAAGGAGCCGTTGGTGGTTGGGAGTTTGGCGCAAGACGTATTATTATTGAAATAATGAATCAGGGAGCACTGCGATTGATCCATCGGAAGGAGACTTCATCACTCTCTATTCTTCACCTTAATAGTCGTGACTGGGTGGTAAGCTACTCACATATCTTTCGAGAAGGGAATCAAATTGCCGATTCTATCATCTAATAATCACATACTGTGTCTCTTCCCCACATGAAATTCTTTCGTATTTACATAATGATTGTAGCTCGGAAGTGTAATTAGGCAAACTTCATTTCCTTATTTATCAAAAAATAACTACGATATATATATATCTGTGTGTTTTGGATAATATATTGAACAAAACAATGGTTAGCAATGAAAAATAAAACACTGTAAAACAATTGCTGGTAAAAGAAGTGATTTTTCTCCTGATTAATGTAATTGTGAACAGATGTTTCTCTCCTAAAGTTAACACAAATTTTTAAATTTTAATATCTAAATAAGAGAGGTGAATGAAACTCACTTGTGTTGTTCAAAATCAGAAAGAAAAAATTAAAAGTTATAATGGTTAAGGTGGTATGATTCAATCTTATCAATAAAATTATATTTGCTGAGAAAAAAATCAAAAATAAAAATAAACAAAGGAAATAGAGAACTGAAGAGAAGATTGCATCATGCTATGCATTTAAAACGTTATCAGGCTTCGTAATGTTAACTTAACTAAAATTAAAAGTTATTATAATCATTTAATTCTGTTGGACTTTCAGATTTTTAACTTTTATAAACGTACAAGGAAATCTGTTATTTTAGCTACATTAGTATTCTTTTAGACATAAATGGACCAAGGGGCTAGAGGCTGCGGTCATCCTCCTAAAATTTTAAAATTTAAATATAATTATTAAGAATTATTTTTATATGTTTTTTATTAAAAATTTATTTTCGCTCATTATAGTCTGTGCTTGCTTTTTAAACACAATGCTCGCGCACACGAGTCCAACCAACTTTGATCTTACAAGGTCAATAAAGTAGATAAAACATTAATGATCTCCATAGCCTGACATATTTGCTGTACAGGTCAAAAGATATTTGAGTTTTCTTTACGTTGTTCTAGCAGTTTAATATGTAGATGTATCTAAAATTTTAAGATTTAAAATTGAACACAATATAATTTTTGCATTCAAATATAATGTCAATTGATAAATAAGTTTTTAGACGCAAATATATGCATGTAAACGATACTTGTTTCTATAATAAAAATATTTTATTATTGAAAAGTACTTTCTTTCTTAAAAAGAAATTGTTATTAATTATTAAAGTTCAGTAAATTTATTAGAAATATTTATATTATGAAATAATAATTTAAGGGATAAATCTACCATAAATACCATATACCGTAATGTATCACTATTCATATGTATTGCAATTTATCACTAATTGTTAGTTAATTTTTGAAATCTTAAAGACCGAAAATGTTATTATCCCCTTTTAGAATAAAATTTTAAAAAATAATTTTCCTTGAGATTTTTTTTTTTAATTCAAAAAATAATTAAACTTTTATTACTATAATAATTCTTACATTCACTTTAATTTAAAGGTAAATTTCACAAATGGTCACTAAACTTTGATCAATTATTCAATATGGTAACTAAACTTTCAATTTCTTCAATGTTACCATTAAACTTTGAGTTTTGCTCCAATTTGGACACTAGCTTTATAACAGCCGTTAAAAGGGTTATGTGGTTGTTAAAATATTTTGTATAATAACACATTTAGTCATCCACGTTTGCACATTCAAATAATTTATTCAATGTGTATGCACCATGTTATTTTCAAAATCGAGCTATAAAGAAAGCTTTCTTTGATACAGAGCCATTAAACTCTTAATTTTGCTCCAATTTAACCACTAGCATTACCCTAACTTTTGTCAGTAAATGTATCCAAGAAGACTCTGTATTAAAGAAAGCTTTCTTTATAGCTCGATTCTTTTTTTTTTAAGTTCAATTAAGTTTAAGTGTGTTGTTGAATTTGAAGCTACTGAATAAATTCCATGGAATTACGGATATTTTAATTTTGGAAATAGACAACTTAGACAAAACAACAGAGGAAAAGATAGAATTTTAGTGAAATTAGTTGCAAAACAAGAGGCGGCGACGCCTGGAAATGATAAGCAGGGGAACTTAGATAGTAGGACAAAAGGAAGAAAAAGATAATTCAAGGTAATGTTTGGAAATTTGTATCCTTTTGCTCATAAAATCAGTGGTAGAACGATAAAATAGAGTTTTGAGTAGTTAATAATGACTAATTTTCAGACTCACAAGGAAAGATTGGTAGTTAACGACCGTATATGATGTCACTAGGGGTGATAATGAGCCTTATCGGCTCGCGAGCTACTCGGGCTCGGCTTGGTCAAAGTTCGGCTTGAGTGAGCTCTACTCGGGCTCGGGCTCGGGCTCGGCTCGAAATTTACATATGCACTAAAATAAATTATGTGTTTGTATTTTCTTTCTTTAGTTGGTTGTTGTTTGATTTTGTATTTTCTTTAATTATGTGTTTGTATTATAAGAATATTTATTGATTATTTGGATTAATCTAATTTTTGGCACTTTTTCTTCTTTCCGGTCATTGAATTTCGTTTTAGTGTTGGTTATGAAAGGGATTTTTAACGAATCTTTTATAAAAAAACTATAGCAAAAATTTTCATTTCGAGCCGAGCTCGAGCCTAAAATTTCGAGCTCGGCTCGTTATCACCCCTAGATGTCACAGAATCTTCTTCGATACAATTGCTGATAAAATAATATGTAAATAATGAAGTTAAATTTATTATTATTATTTTTAAAATAGGACCAAATTGATGAATGTGCAAATGTAGATGATTAAATATGAAGGTTTAAGAGCTAAATGGTTTAGGGACTTTTTTAATTAAAATAGGGTTAAATTGAAATAATGTGTAAATAATAAGGGTTAAATTTATTATTTTTTGAATTAGGAATAAAATGTTTGAATGTGCAAATGTATAGGACTAAATGTGTTATTATACAAAATATTTTAACAACCATGTCTCCCTTTTAACGGCCAGTGGTCAAATTAGAGCAAAACTAAAAATTTAATGGTAACATTGAAACAATTAGAAATTTAGTTATCAAATTGAATAATTGAACAAAATTTAATGACCATTTGTGAACTTTACCCTAATTTTTTTTTCAACCGACCTCGCTACTTTTCATTTTTCAACATCACCATCTACGAAATAATTTACCATAATATGTTTCTTGCTCTTATTCAATTATGCAAATTCTGAATTTAGATGTTGCAATTTGAATTTTTGGTAAATTAAAGGATGGATTGGGCATGATTTGGACTTGGGAGGGACAAGAAAATATTGGTTATAATTGAAGGATCAAAATAAAATATTAAATTATCTCTAACTAAAAATAGGGTCATATTGAAATAATGAGGGTTAAATTTATTACTTCTTTCGAATTAGGACTAAATTGTTTGAATGTGTAAACATGAATGACTAAATGTGTTATTATACAAAATATTTTAGCAGTCACATCACTTTTAACGGTTGTTAACGGGTTAGTGGCCCAATTGAAACAAAACTAAAAGTTTAATGGTAACATTAAAATAATTGAAAGTTTGATCATCAAATTGAATAATTGATCAAAATTTAGTGATTATTTGTGAAATGTACCTTTAAATTAAAGTGAATGCAGGAATTATTATAGTAGTAAAAGTTTAATTATTGTTTGAATTAAAAAATAAAAGAAAATCTGGAAAAAATAATATAAAACTTATTTTTTAAGATTTTATTCTAGAAGAGAATAATAACACTTGCGTTCCTTAAATTTTTAAAAATAGTTAAAAATGTTAATATTACATTGTGATACATATAAATAATAGTACATGTCATTTACTATATAATTATACATAATTGAAGTATTCACAATTTAGGAAATTAATAATTTCAAGGATAATTGTTTAATCAATATGAATTTCCAAAATTATTATAATAATTAATGTAATTATTATTTTCGGTCCAATATGGAAATATAGCATTTATATTCTTTTATAAAGAATATCACAATTTTGTTTTTGGTGCAGCATTTATATTCTTTTGCTTTTGTATATTGTAACCATTAAAATCATTTCATATGACTAATAATTCAATTCGTATGATTGAGTTTTTTTATGTTGTTCGAGTAGTTTAATTTGTAGGTATGTCATAAATTTTTAAGGTTTAAAATTAGACACAAATACAACTTTGAATTCGAATATAATGATAAAATAAGTTTTTAGATACAAGTACATGCATCTAAACAGTACTTGTTTTATAATAAATATTTGATTATTAAAAAATAGTTTCTTCTTTAAATAAAATTACTTTTAATTATTGAAGTTAATTAAATTTAGTAGAAATATTTATATTATAAAGTTATAATTTAAGTATTCTTTTGGAAAGAATATCACAATTTTATTTTCGGTCCAATATGGAATTTCAAAATTTTAAATATGATAATTGTTTAAGATGAGTCTACCACGTGCGATAAACACTGCTGAACATCACTAATGTTGAACACCGTTGAACACCATTAAATTAATTAATAAAGATTTAAAATTTCAAGGACCTATCAAATAATTAATAATTACTTTAAAAAATTCAATTAAATTATTTTTTATATATATTAAATTTTTTTAATAAGAGTAAACTATACATTTAGTACCTCACATATTTCCGTATTTTTATTGAACCCTAATTATTTAAATATTATTTCAATTTGACCCTATTGTTTATAAAAAATAATTTAACCCTTAACCCTCAACCTAAAACTCTAAAATATTAAACCTTAAACCCTTAAACTCTTAAACCTATACCCAATCGAAATAGCCTATTCTTTATTTATTGAATTAGCCTTTCACCAATCACGCAATCGACCCCCAAGTTTTCTCATTCACATTTGTCGACGTACATGTTTGGTTTCTTGTTTTCATTTACCAAAAATTTGTGCAAGCTATCTTCGATCATCTCACTCTAATCACCATTAACCAACAACTCCAAATTTCAGCCACTAAAAATATCATTGTTCTAATCTTCGCCGACCGCCATAATCAACAACCGATGAATCTTTAATTTGTTTTCAATTTTTCATCAAATCTGATTTATGAAAAAGAAATTAATCGTCAAATATGAATAAAGAATAGGGTTTAAGAGTTTAAGGCTTTAAGGTTTAATAGTTTAGGGTTTTAGGTTGAGGGTTAAGGGTTAAATTATTTTTTTATAAAGAATGGGGTCAAATTGAAATAATATTTAAATAATGAGGGTTCAATAGAAATACGGAAATAGGTGAGATACTAAATATATAGTTTACCCTTATTAAAAAATAAAATTTTAATATATATATAAAATAATTTAATTGAATTTTTTAAAGTAATTATTAATTATTTGATGGGTCCTTGAAATTTTAAATCTTTATTAATTAATTTAATGGTGTTCAGCGGTTTTCAACATTAGTGGTGTTCGTCGCACGTAGAATTTTCCAATTGTTTAAGCAGTATGAAATTTCAATATTATTATAGTAATTAAAGTAATTATTATTGTTGGTCCAATCTGAAAATATAGCATTTATATTTAGAAAGAATATTTTTTAATTAATAAGGGATACTATAGTGGGCCTCGTTAAAAATCTCCCTAACCTAAATAGAGGAAAAGAGTACTCACCGTAGTATTACAGCAAAGCGGGAAAACCCGACACCATATAACCAAACCAAACTAGCAAGGGCTAGGCAACTCATCATGCAACAATTCAAGCACCGCATCCGGAGGATAACAATAGTATGTCGCTTCGTAACCATTCCAAGGACCCAACTTAGCAAGTACATCGGCAACCCGGTTAGCACCTCGGACCACATGACAAAATTCAGTATTACTTAACCTCGGTAACAAGCAACAGATAGAACCCAGCAGAGACGACTGAAAAAACTTCCCACCACAAGTCTGCAACATACGAACCACCTCAAGGCAATCGGATTCTACGATCACCACTTCGATATTACAATTTAAAGCATAAACCAAGACCTCATGGACCGCCCAAAGCTCAGCTTCAAGGGCATTGCAACGTCCTATAAATTTCGAAAAACCACCAACCCAACTACCCGCAAAGTCACGGATGACACCTCCACATGACGCCAATCCCACCACTTTGTCACACGCACCATCCACGTTAATTTTCCACATACCGCTAGTTGGTGGCAACCAACGCCTATGTTGCTGCCGAAACGCCACACATTACCTCAACACTGCTCGACGGGTTGCAAACGCACGGATGGCCTCCTGCACTTGACGACGACTACGAGCCAGCACATCATCCTCACCCCTGGCATCATCGTTGAAAACCAAACTATTCCTGGCTAACCAAAGTTGTCATAGTATCGAACCAAATAAAAGATCCCAATGCTCTTCCCCATTGCAAACAACATCGGCATTTTTCAGATTCAATTCAATCCACACAGCCGTAGGGCAAGTGAAAAATCTCACCTGATCCGCAGTCGGAACCAGCTTCAACCAAATAGCTTTCGCCGTTGAACAATGGTGAAACACATGATCGATATCCTCTTCACTTGACCCGCATACCAAACACGCTGCCGACTCCGCAAGATGCCTCCTAACACGCTCGCTATTCGTCAAAATTCGTCCTTTGCAAACCAACCACAGGAATAATTTGATGCGTTGAGGTCCGTATACTGCTGTAAAGTCTTCCAAACACCATACCCGGTAGTCACAACTTGCGAGCGCTTCATGGCATAAGCCGACTTGAACGAGAAAGCCAAGTTTTCGCTCCAACGCCAACCGGGAGAATCATCAACATCACTGGATCCAGGGGCTTTAATTGCCGCAACACGATCAATGACATCCGTGGGAAAGGCATGCTGAAACCGACCCAAGTCCCACTGTCCATCGGCCGTTTGCATATCCTTTAACGGTGTGAACCGATGAAGCTGCTGATCCAGAGCAGCAACGACCAACGCAAGAGGTCCGACATCTCTAACCCAATTGTCGTGCCAAAAATCAATGCTCGCACCATTTCCAATTCTCCAAATAATACCATCACGAATGTCTTGCCAAACTGACGCTAAACCACGCCACAACTGAGAGCAATTACGCCGAGAGATAGATTCCGGTACAAGCTCATTATACTTATACTTAGCGCGGACAAAACGTACCCAAAGCTGCCCCCTTTTATCAATTAAATTGAAGGCGATCTTCATTAAGAATGCATCATTTTGCACCTTCAAACATTTAAAACCCAAACCTCTTAAGGATATAGGCTTGCATAATTCCTCTCAATTCAACAAATGCACCCCTTTTTACCGTGACAATGCCCCCATATATTTAGAAAGAATATTACAATTTAATTTTTGGTGTAACATTAAAATATATCTGTAATGTATTTCATATGTAAGATATGAAATCAATTTCAGATTCTGTAAAGATGGACATTGGATTCCGAAATTAACAGGACCTATAAATACAAGAGTCAAGAGTATGTATGTTAGGTCTAGTAATCGTCACACATTATTCCGTTTTGCAATTGGGTATTGACATCACGCGCAAGGAGACTTTGTATGCAATAACTCACCTACATTTTCAGAGGTAATTTTAAAACCCTAAATTCACTTTGATTTGTTGTCGTACATGAATCTTTGATGAAGATCGTTGGATTAATTTTTTTCGTACCGGCATTCCCAACAAAAACAACTAATTTGAAATGTTAAATTAATTTTTCATCCTAATAATGAGTTTATGTATTAATCATTCTATTATTTGGAATTGAGTTCTAATATAGATCTTCCTAAATTGCTTCTTCCCCGCCGTCTGTCTAAACAAACAATCTCTGTTCTTGAGGTCTCAGCTACGAGAACAAAGATGGGCAAGATCTTATCAGCTAAGAAGCCTGCAAACATGGTTTTAATAATGATGGTAATTGGCATTGTTTTGGCTCTGATGGCACCATCCTCCTTAGGGAAAGGAGGCGGCGGCGGCAGAGGTGGCAGAGCTGGTGGTTTCAGCCGCAGAGGAGGAGGAGGATCTACGTATGGCTATCATGCTGGCGGACAATCGAGGTCGTCCGCTGCTGCGTTGGACCCTAGCTCTGTTTTTGGCTTATTTCAACTTATGCCCTTTGTATTTTACCTTCTCTTTTTCGTTTAGGAAGTATTGCCCTAGGCTTTATTTAAATGTCTAAAATACATATTTATTATTTAGTATTAATAATTTCGATTAAATGATTAATTAATTTCAACTAAATCAATTTAGTTGATAACCAAAATTTTTATTTGATTGCTTAATTTGGTTTTAATTGAACTCTGGACGCTTACTCACACTTCTTTCAAAGTTGCATGCTTTTGATACTATTACTAACAGATACGACTCAAAGATTTAAAGAGTTTATACAATTTATTAAAATAATATCTTTAATTTTAAAAAGAAATAAATATTTTTTTAATTTATTGTGTATGTAGTAGACTGGCTTGTAAAAAAGATGCCACGGTGGCCAAAAATAATGATGAACAGCGGTGATAAATGTGAGGAAGATAACAACGGTTATAAATAAACGATATTAAAGTTGAAAGTATAAAGCCAATAGAGAGAATCAAATTTCTACTAATGAAATTCAATCAAAGATGGATGGTTAACAAGTTACATGATTAGGTTTATCTCAAGTACAACTAACTTAACAAACTAGCAGCCCACAAACTAACTCAACTTACTAACTAACGCTTAATATCTAATTTTCTAACATGGCCTTTAACTAAAAATTAGTCTAACAAGATTATTTTACTTTCCTATGCATTTTATCGTTAGTCCATAATTAATTTTTATTTTTTTCTTGCAAGTATTTAACTTAATTTATTTTGAGCTTTTATTTTTCCAAGGCTTTGTACGGTTTTCGGTCGCTTCTATTGTATCTATCTAAAGTCACTCATATTTATTGGTGTAATTATAATTTTTTGTCATATAACACTTTCTGATTGTGCCACCTAATAATTTTTTGCTTCACTTCATCCTGGGGATGAAAAAATCAAAGTAATAACATTAGAAAATGTAGTACTTGAAATAAATAAAATAATAATGTAAGTATCTAAAGTTAACAATGACCCTACTTCAAGTTTCTTTATAATGAAACCTTATTCTTTGCAACTCAAATATTTCAATGGATATATTTATAACTTTTAAAATAAATATGTCTCAGAAGAACCAACTTGAAATTATTAATGATTGTTCCTAACTTCTTTAACCACGGCAAACATTGCCAAAACATAGGTTTGAAATTAATTAATGTTTGGATTTTTTTTGAAAGGGATTAATGCTTGGAATTCATCAGTATAAAATAATAGCAAACGTAATTGCATTGTTTGGATAAAATATTTAGAAAGAAAAAAAATAAATTCTAGAATTTCATAAAAATAATATAAAATCAATAATACTAAAATTAAACTAAAAATAAAGGGTATAAATATTTCCTTTGAAAATATTAGTCTTTTGAATAATAAAATGAAAAGAAAGTACTGCCTCTCTTTCCTCTGTCTCCTTTCACATTGTCCTTCTCTTTCGTTCCTCATATCTTAGTTCATTCTAAGATCTTGATATGAGCCAAATTATTATTAAACTAAAATTTATGAGGTACTTGATGTAATTACTTATTATGTCCGGGCCTCAAGCCCAATTAAAAAAAATCTCAATTACAATAGATACAGGAAGATTCTAATTACAAGAGATCTCGTCTAATAAGTATGGAAAGTCAAGCTACATGTAATGAATTCTCACAACGGATTTATGGCGAAATTTCAATAAAATCTGGACATTTTTGGGTCAAGATGTCTTCTTACGAACTGACCGTCTTTCAGTTACCAGTTCAACTCATCTTAAAACGCCTCAATTGGACATCGGGAGCTCAAGATATGTTCGTTTTACTGAAGACAACACATACAGAAAACTGGATACGGTTTCAATACGAGAATTTAATTTTATCACGAATTTTCAATTATTTTATTGATTATTTGTCATTAAATTCGATCTTAGACCTTTCTCTATTTATTTTGATTAATTTAGGATCATGTTGAATGTAAAGAAAGTGGTTTGGTGCACAAATAAAGTCATTATTCACTTTTCAAGAATAATTAGCATTGGTGTAGAAGATAGCTTGCTTTTAGATTTTTATGGTTTTTAGGGTTTCTTGAAACCTATAAGTAGGCTTCATTCTTTTGTAATTCTCACAAGCACAACAACGACATACATAGAAAATACAAGGAGAATTCTTGAAAGAAATATAAAGCATTAGATTTTTTAGCATTTTTCTTGGTTCGAGATTTCATTTTTATTTCGGCTTTATAATAGTGAAGATCCAAAGTGTTACGACATGTAAAAATTTATCCGCAATTTTATTATTTTTTATTCGTCCGTTATTCAATTTATGCTCCTTTAAATTTCTTTTTTTTTTTTATTTCTTGCTCTTCAATTTTTATTTCTTTAATTTTCACATCATCACTTTACATTTCTTCAGTTATGCTCATGTTTAATTTATATTTTTAATTTTTTCCCTTTTGTTTTGATTTATTTCAGTTCGTAATTTTATTGTCTTATATTTTAGTCTGTACGTTATTCAATTTTTGTCACATTTATTTTTGCATTTAACCCTTTTTTATTCTTTTATGTCATGTATTCTTAATTTGTTCTTTATTTTATTCCTTTTTTTTATAACTTTAGCATAACATGTTATATAAAGTCATTTCCTTTTTATATAGTAAATACAAATATATATATGTAAATTAACTTTTTTTACTTTAATTTTGATTCGTTTTGATATGTATTTCACTTTAGTTTCCTACTTTAATTTATGATTTTTATGTATATATAGATTGGTTTATTTGAGATACATAATTATTATTTTTTTGTAATGTTATATTTCCTTATATATATGTAGTAATATATATGGTATTTGTTCAAATGTATGTGATAGTTTTATTTGGTAATATGTATACACTACACCAAGTTTAGTATATAGCGGCGCTTTTCACGGCGTTTTAAGAACAAACGCTGCTATGGAATGATATATAGCGGCATTTTGCAACAAACACCACAATAACTCGTGCGTTAGTCCCGTTTGTGTTACGTACTTAAACATGTAATTAGATTTAGTTACTTATTCGTTCACAAGACTTCATTGTATATAACTTGATCACTTGTAATTATATTTGATTTTATACATTATTAATTGAGCATGCCATTTAAATTTTTTATACGTATATTTATTCTTTCATTACTTTAAAATTGTCTATAAAAGGATAAACTATACCACATATCACTCAATTATGGCCACCGAGTCGAAAATATCACTGAATTTTAAATTTGTTCAAAACTATCGTTGAACTTTAATATGTGAGTCGAAAATACCACTCCGCCGTTAACTCTCTTGTTAAGTCAAAACGACGTTGTTTTGCTAGAGGAAAATATTAAAACCATGCAATTGTGGGGTTTTGAACCCAAGACTTTTAAGGGAAAAAAATAAACTTTAACCACTGAACCAACATAAAATTATATAATATTTTACCACAAATATTATATATCTCAAACTACTTCAGATTAATTTAAATTATTTTATGAAATAAATAATATTAATATGTAAATAATATAAAATATATTATTTGTATATAATATATATAAGTATATTGTTTTTATTTTTATATAATATTTATAATATAAATATATTATTTTAAAAACCCCAAAATATTCATAAAAATAATATATTTATATTGTAAATATTATATAAAAACTCTAAACTCTAAATCCTAAACCTTAACCTAAATCTTATGATTTGAGGTTTGGAGTTTATAGTTTTTTATATATTATTTATAATATAAATATATTGTTTTTATGAATGTTTTTTGTTTTTAAAAATAATAAATTTTTATTGATATATGTAAAAACTATATATTTTATATTGTTTATAGAATTATTTTTTATAAAATAATTTGGTTGAACCAAATGGATAAGTTTATATAATTTAAATAAAAATATTTTATTTTTATATATAATTTATAATATAAATATATTGTTATTTATATATATTAATATATATATATATGTAAATAATATATATTTATATATTTATATGTTAATAGTATTTGTAATATTATTTATTTCATAAAATAACTTGAATTAATCTTAGCTAGTTTGAGATATATAATATTTGTGGTAAAATATTATATAATGTTATATTGATTTAGTGGTTAAGTCTTAGCTCTTTCTCCTAAAGGTCCTGGGTTTAAAAACCTCCAAAAGCATGATTTTAATATTTTTCCTCCAGCAAAACGACGACGTTTGGGCTAAATTAGGCTTCAAAAAAGCCGCATCAAAACGACGTCGTTTTGACTTAACGGGGGCGTTAGGAGTTGACGGCATAGTGGTATTTTCGACTCACATATTAAAGTTCAATGATAATTTCGAACAATTTTAAAGTTCGGTGGCATTTTCGACTCAGGGCCATAATTGAGTGGTATGCGGTGTAGTATACCCCTATACAAATTATACTTTAGTTAGAATCCCTTTAATTAATTGGTTAAATCACTTAATTAACCTATAGATTAGATTCCTTAGATTTATTACCTAATTTAATTCAAGCCCTTTAGGTTAGTCTCTTGGTCGCTTAGCATATTAATTAGAGCAGTAGATTTAAGGCCTTGTAAGTAATTGGCTAAGTTTACTTTAAGCTTAATTAGAACATAACTAAAATTACATTAGAAAGTACAAGTGACCAAGTAAGCGTTGTTTTACGGGCGTTTTGGAGTGTTAATCCTTCTCCACACGTAACCGTGCCCCCGAACTCTTTCACATTTTTCTCTGGTTTATTTTTTAGGTTTTCGATTTACCTAATAGATTAAATGATCGGTGGCGACTCTGTTACTATACTTGAGATTTATGATTAGGGGTGTAAATAAATTGAGTTGAGTGGGAGTAGTGTTGAGTTTGATTCGGCTCGTTAAAAATTCGAGCTGAGTTCAAGCTCGTTCAACTCGAGTCGGATTCGAACTCGCGTCAAACGCAATCAAGTTGAGTGTTGACCAAGCTATGACCGAGTTAGACTCGCGTCAGACTTGAGTAGCTCGTGATCTGTCTCGTCTCATTTGCATCCCTATTCATAATAATAATAATAATAATAATAATAATAATAATAATAATAATAATAATAATATCCAACACCATACATTTTAGTTCACTTTAATTTTTAGAAAAATTAAAAAAAATAATATATTATATTTTCGAGTAGCTCGCAAATTTTTCGAGTCAAATATCGAGTAGCTCAACTCAGCTTGTTAAGAACTCGAGTCAAATTCGAGTTTTAGTCGAATCCGATCAAATTGAAAGTTGATATGGATTTGAGCAATTTATTTACATAATATGTATACGTTTTCAAAGGACTAAGAGTAAAGAACAGATACTATCATGTAATCATACCATAATGTTAAAAAAATTATTCATTAGATTCATGTATTTGTATTGTTGGGTTTTTTAATGCAAATATTGTTAGGGTAAACTATTCAGGTGACCACCGAACAATTTAGACGTACCTATTTTGACCATCGAACTAGACAACTCATCAATAAGACTATCAAAATTTTAAATTGGTCCTATTTTGACTACCGTCGTTAAAAAACTAACGGAATGGTGACGTGACAGTTAACGGAAATTTATAAAATTACACATTTGGTCCATGTTATTTACATATTATATCAATTTGGTCCCCATTTTAATTTAATTAAATAAAATTAACCAATCAACTAGATGACAACACGTCAAATGAAACAAATAAAATGAGAGACAAATGTAAGCAGTGGGAATCAAACCCACGCCCAAAATAACAATTGGCCTAAGCCCCAACTACTAGGCTAACTCTATTTATATAATATAAGATGATAACATATTTTAGTAAAGGGTTGCGATGTTTTTATTTTCTTTCGACCCGTGAGTTCTTTTGTTGTTACAAGGAGATGATAATAACAGAGTTTGAACATTGGTCTTTGAGTTGAGTTATTGCACTAAGAAACAGTTTGGGATTTGGGGGAAAGAAACAGAATTCAGAAGAGAATAAAACAAAAAAAAAAATCCTGGAGCAAAATAGTTCAAACAATTGCTTCCATTATATACTACCAAAGACCAGTGTTCAAATTCTGGTACTACTTTGTTCGTGAATAATCTTCCGGAGAAGATCCATTGAAGAGAAGTGGGTCGGATTTTTAGAACGTACGGTGAGGTGGTGGAGGTTTTCATTCCAAGGAAGAGAAGTCCGTTTTGGTTTTGTAAGATATGCAGAACTTTGTGATGCTAGAAGAGCAATTTTTGGGCTTCATGGATTTAGATTGTATGGTCATCGTCTTAGTGTTAACCTGGGTCGCTTCCTGGATTGATGTGGATACTATCAACATGTCTAATCTGATCAAATTTCCACAAAACAACATTCCATGATTGACGAGACCATCCTGGTGAATTGCCATAATATTAAATTCCCAGTACGTGTTTTTGAATCAATCGAGGTAGCAGAAAAAGTTTTTCAGATTGTCTCTCGTTGAACTACAAAGTTCATACGATGGGAGAGGATTCACCAAAAGATTTTGATCAGAGTTGGAAAAACGTAAATTCAGAAGGGAGCTCAAGGTGGTGTTTCTGCTCCTGTAAATCTAAATCATAATATTAATGGTGTTGAGGCTCCTTTGGTTTATGTTATCTGATGGTGTTGTTAATTGCAAGAACATCGTCCCAAGTAGGCTTCTATGTTTGAAATTCAAGACAAGGCGCTTTCTGATATAGAGGAAAAGAAAAGGGATGGTACAGGCAAGGAGAATAATATAATGGAGATTTGTTTTCTAAAGGTTTTGTTTAGTAATTTTATTGATGTTGTGTTGTCAAGTTTTATATGAGTTGGTTGGGTTGGAGATGCCTTCAGTGTTTTGACGTTACTTGAGAGAATGTTTTTCAGATAGGTGGAGCAGAGGGTCTCTTTAACATATTAACTTGTTTGCACGTTGTGATTCCCGCGGAATTTTTTATGTTTTGTGCGAGAATGTTGAACTTGTTTTGGCGTCTTTGGTTTAACTACGACATTGGCGCCTTGTTCGAAAAGGGAAGAAAATCAAGAATTGTATCTGCCATTTGCTTTTCTAAGATAGTGAATTAGGGATGCAGGCGGATTTTGCAAGGATCTCAAGGTGATAAGTTGCATTTTCCTGACCTCATGTTGTTGTCCAGAGATGTTTAAAGCATGGTGGTAGCATGTTTCTACGATATTGTTGCTTGCTTCTCACGAAATAACCACGTCCGAAATTTACATATCCGAAACATACCAAACCAACAACAAAATTACAATGAAACAAACTGTGGTTTAAAACCACTGCTAGTCTTTGTCTATTTTTCTAAAAACAGTCACCCGACATCTCTTAATATCATTGCCATTCCCACTTACCCAAGCTAGAGAGTACCAATCTGGAAAGCATCCATCCGCGATCTAAAGAGACTCGCACGCCATGATTTAAAAGCACTCTGCAGCAGATTGCGCCTCAAATATCACCCTGAAACCGGGCAGTGGAGCTACACCTGCAGGCTGCAATACGCCTCCTATCACGCCTTACAGTCTATCGCACGAAAAGGTTTCAGCACCTTCAGCTGCCCTCTTGCTTTTGAGCCAAACTGCCAAAACTTTATCTCATCAAACTTCCAAAAAAGCTTGCTCTCTTTCAACTCCATTCTACCCATACTATAGGTCTCACTAGTTCTGAAAAAAAAAACAGGCCACGTCCAAGTGATTACCAGAGCTGCTACACTTCTGGAAACATTTCCAGCAAATCCACACTTCTTTCTATTCCATCTTTTTCAAGTTTGTGAGCTTCACCGTTGTTTTCTCTATGCTCGAAACTACATTTCCACATGTTTCCTTTACATAACAGATTGCATTTTTTTACCATTTCAACGAAACACGATGGTGAGCAGCTAGGATTGTTTATCCACTTCACAACACTAAGGCAATCAGATTCTAATATCAATTTGCTCTTTTTGAACCAGCAAGATTTAAAGAATACCCGGAACGCTTCTAATATAGCCCTAAGTTCAGCACCACTTGGGTCAGACTTTCCGATTGACTTGGAGAATCGTAACAGAACCTTACCATTGTGGTCCCGAAGGATTCCTTTAATTCTAGCCTCTCCGAAGCTACCTTTTACTGCCGCGTCAGTATTGAATTTCAGCCAACCTTCCTCAGGACCTGACCATGAACTCTTAGGAGATCTGCTGCCTGGACTTTGATGAATCGAAAATATTGACGGGCACCAGGTAAAGGCTTCTATGTTTGAAATTCAAGACAAGGCGCTTTCTGATATAGAGGAAAAGAAAAGGGATGGTACAGGCAAGGAGAATAATATAATGGAGATTTGCCTCCCATTTTATTTGTTTCATTTGATTATGCCCAACTCAATGGTGATATGATGGTTGATTAGATCTAGGGTTAACTATATCATTGACCACCGAACTAATTGAGAATTTTTATTTTGACTACCTAACTTATAAAATCAATCTATTTTGACTACCGTCGTTAAAAATCTAACGGTGGAGTGACGGAACTACCACGTGGCAATTAACGGGAAAATTTTAAAATTACACATTTGGTCCATGTTATTTACACATTCTTTCAATTTACTCTTAATTTTAAATTAATAAATTGTTTAATTAGGTGGAGGAGGAAAATAAAATCCCTCAACATACATTAAGAGTGGATTGAACCTAGGCAATGCTTGGGTAAAGGTAATATAGTTTAGCCATTGCATCAATCACAACTTTGAGCTTTAAATCACCAAATTTAATATATATCTCTTATTGGTTTCTACATTTATAAGCAAAAAAGCTCAGACCCTAAACACTAATTTCACATATATAACCCTAAACCTTAAACCCTAAATATTTCAAATTAATTTTACACTAAACATTTCAAATTAATTTTAAACTAACCATTTCAAATTAATTTCACATATATAAACCCTAACCACTAATTTCACATATATAACTCTAAACACTAATTTCACATATATAACTCTAAACACGAATTTTACATATATACCCTAAACCCTAAATATTTCAAATTAATTTCACATATATAACCATAAACCTTAAACCCTAAATTGGTGTTTAAGGTTATATATGGGAAATTAATTTGAAATATTTAGTGTGAAATTAATTTGAAATATTTAGGGTTTAGGGTTTAAGGTTTATATATGTGAAATTAATTTGAAATATTTAGTGTGAAATTAATTTGAAATATTTAGGGTTTAGGGTTTAAGGTTTATATGTGAAATTAATTTGAAATATTTAGGGTTTAAGGTTTATATTTGCAATATTTAGGGTTAGAGTTTATATATGTGAAATTAATTTGATGTTTAGTGTAAAATTAATTTGAAATATTTAAGGTTTAGGGTTATATATGTGAAATTAGTGTTTAGGGTTTGAACTTTTGGCTTATAAATGTAGAAATCAGTAAGAGATATATATTAAATTTGGTGATTTAAAGCACAAAGTTGTGCTTGGTGCAGTGGCTAAGCCATTGACTTTACCCAAACATTGCCCAGGTTTGATCTACCCCCAATGCATGTTGAGGGATTTTATTTTTCTCCTTTAAATAGGAGGAGAAAATAATTAATAAAATCAAATATAAATAATTAAAGTCCTCCAATAAGGTGTTGACACGTGTCACCACCTAATTAAATAATTTATTATTTTATTAATTTAAAATTAGGACTAAATTGAAAGAATGTATAAATAACATGGACCAAATGTGTAATTTTAAAATTTTCCCGTTAATTGCCACGTGGCAGTTCCGTCACTCCACCGTTAGGTTTTGAGCGGCGGTGGTCAAAATAGGTTGATTTTATAAGTTCGGTGATTTGATTGACGAGTTCGTTAGTTAGGTGGTCAAAATAGGAATCCTCAATTAGTTCGATGGTCAATGGTATAGTTAACCCTTAAATCTATTAAATTAAAATAAAAAAAATATGGAACATATGTCAGCATCTGGCTGGTTGGTTAATTTTATTTAATTAAATTAAAATTAGGACCAAATTCATATAATAGGTAAATAACATGGACCAAATGTGTAATTTTATAAATTTCCATTAACTGTCATGTCACCCTTCCGTTAGTTTTTTAACGGCAGT
The DNA here is from genome assembly GCA_958450335.1 of Hibiscus tridactylites. Lineage (NCBI taxonomy): Eukaryota > Viridiplantae > Streptophyta > Magnoliopsida > Malvales > Malvaceae > Hibiscus > Hibiscus tridactylites. The sequence continues at coordinate 85,879,320 of OY288268.1, read as the reverse complement.
GGTCAAAATAAGACCAATTTTAAAGTTTAATGATCTGATTGACGAGTTGCCGAGTTCAGTGGTCAAAATAGGTACGTCTAAATAGTTTGGTGGTCACTGGAGTAGTTTACCCTTATTATTATAAGTAAATAGTGGGTAAACTATATCATATACCGCTGAGCTTAAATTTTAGTATCGATTATATCACTTAACTAAAAATCGATATTATTTTAGCATTGAACTTTAGTTTAATCTTCAATTATGTCATAGAGCCATTAAAATCGATAACGTAGACGGATCTTAACGGCCCACATGCAATGAGGTGGAGGAATTTTAATAATCTAGTGATATAATTGAAGTCTAAACTAAAGCCTAGTGCTAAAATAATATTAATTTTTAGTCCAATAATATAATCGATACTAAACTTAAAGTTCAATGATATTGATGTAGTTTACCCTTAAATATTTATACTACTACAGTTCTAATTAATCATTATAATACACAAATAAAATTAATACATCTATATAATTGTGGTCATAGTTATTACAATACACATACATATGAATTAATAACTACAATATATGTGTGTGTTTTGGATAATACATTGCGCAAAATAATGGTTAGCAGTAAAAAAATAAAACACTGTAAAACAATAGTTGGTAAAAAACGATTTTCAAACTCAACAAGTGATTTTAGTGGGGAAAAATAAAACAATAGTTGGTAAAAAACGATTTTTGAACCCAACAAGTGGCAACAGTAGGAAAGCGGGTGATGTTCATTTTAGGAGACTTGGGGCCAATCACTCTATCTATAAAATGTATGTGTATTGTTATGGGTTAAGAATATCTACGAACAAGTAATCACCTTTAGGCTTAAAAAACAATTTTATCATTATTATTGTAATTGCAAATCGATGTCTCTATTAAAGTTAATACAAAACTTTTAAATTCGTATATTCAAATAAAGGAGGTGGAACTCATTTAGAATGTTAATGGGACTTCATAATGTTAACTTGACTAAAATTAAAAGTTATTATAATCATTTAATTCTATTGGACTTTCAAATTTTTAATTTTTATAACGCGCAAGGAAATATTTTTTTTTTAACTACATTAGTATCCTTTTAGGCACAATGCTCATGCACAAAATCTTTTGCTCAATCTCATTATTTTAGCAAAATTCCCTATCATTGATCAAATTAATTGCATAAAATAAAATAAAAATCAAATAAAATAGTACATGAGAAAGGTCAATAAATTAGATAAAACATTAATGAGTTTTTTTTCATATTTTCTCTACAGGTGAAAAGATACCAGGCTTTTTCATCTCTTTTCCTTTTGTATATTGTAGCCATTAAAATTATTTCCTATCACTATTCAATTCGTATGATTGAGCTTTTTACGTTGTTCAAACAGTTTAATTTGTAGATGTATTTAAAATTTTTAAAATTAAATTTAGACACAAATATTATTTTTTTGAAAGGTAAAAAGTGTATGATTCATTTATGAGAATCATACATAATGAGACATAGAAACTTTATTAAAATACTTCCTTAAACCTAGACAGAAAAAAAAGAATACGCGAGATCTACACTATACATTTTCCGATTCTTACACCAACACTATCCAGTTTAAACTTTCATACAAACCATTCTACCCATCAAATTGATGCTATCACCACCACTGAACATAATAAACCATCACACAAATAGAAAAGAGGGGTATGACATCGTCTGCCATGAATATAATGATAAATAAGTTTTTATACGCAAGTATATGCATCTAGGGGTGACAATATAATCCGAATCTGATTTAATTTAGAAAAAAAATATGATCCAAATTTGACCGAAAAAAGCCTAAATTTGAATTCGAAAAAAGGTTTGAGTCCTAATAGGAGGTGGATCGGATATGGACATTGCCATGATCCGATCCGAATTTGATCCAAATCTATATTCGATCTGAGTACGATCCATATATGAATCCGAATAAAAACATTTAAAACTCTTAGATTTAAAATATATAAATATATAATTGAAATCATAATTAAGTTGATTAGAGATTATGTATATTAATATAGATATATATTGAAATCCTAATTAAGTTGAATTGAGATTATATATATTTAATATATATATATATATATATTAAAATCATAATGAAAGTTAAATTAGGATTATATATATTAATATATATATATATAATGAAATCTTAATATAAGTTGAATTAGGATTACATAGGCTGATAGCTCATATGGCATGAGAGATCTAACATTCATTAATGTTTTTTGAAAAAAAAAACTTCTAAATAGTTTAGAGGGTTTTATATGCTCGTTTCAACTGGGTGAACTACGTAGAGGTCGGAACGTTATCGTTGCGGCTTAGGAATCAACATCGTGATTGGGTATATATCTTCTCTAAATTCAGAATTCCAGATTTTAAATAGGTAATTTTTCACCTTTAATCACCCTGATTCGTTTGATGAAAATTATTTGTTTTTTTTATTTAAAGATATTTTTTTGAGTTGTTACTTTAGGGAAAAATTAATTGGATTCAGAATTTCAGATATGGATTTGGATTTTAGATATTTTATTATATCCGACTCAGATTTATATAATCAGACTTAAATTTTTTGGAGGTCCGATTATTAATTGAATTAGACTTGGACTTTATAAAGTCCGATCCAAGTTTGATCCATTGCCATCTCTATATGCATCTAAACAATACTTGTTTTTATAATAAAATATTTGATTATTAAAAAGTGATTTCCTCTTTAAATAAAATTAATTGTAATTATTAAAGTTAGTTAAATTTATTAGAAATATTCATATTATAAAATAATAATTTAAGTATTCACAATATAGGAAATTAATAATTTTCAATGATAATTGTTTAATCAGTCTGAATTTCTAAACTTATTATAATAATTAATGTAATTATTATTTTCGGTCCAATATAGAAATATAACATCTATATTCTTTTAGAAAGAATATTACAACTTTATTTTTGGTCTAACATTTATATTCTTTTACTTTTGGCTCTGTTTGACAATCAACGAATAGTTGATAGTTAATAGCAGATTACATTAACTGATAGTTGATAGTTGATTGCATTAGTTGATTTGACCAGCGGATTTTATTAGCTGCTTGTATAAAAGTATTTGGTACAGTTAATTAATAGCTTATAGTTGTTTCATTATTTAAACAACCAAAATGTCAAATAAGGACATGATTAAATTTAATACTTGTTTGAATAGTTTAATAGTTATCAATATTTTGTATCTATTAATATTAATTAAATTTATAAAAATTAATTTTCTTAATATAACATTACTAAGCATATTTGAAGAATTTATGTATTAGTTTATCATTTATATAATTATTTTAATACAATTTAATTCATTATTAAATTTAAGTAAACATATAAATGCGTGACAGCGTGAGAATAGAAAGAAGAGAATTAGAGGGTGGAGAATTAAAATAGAAAATGTTAAATCTAAGTTATTTGATGATTATTAAGGGTAAAAGAGTATTTACAACTCTTATGTCAAACCTTTAATTGTAAAAGGCCCATATTATCAATTTTTTTAAAATTAGAGGTTTCACACTAATCCGTTATTCACCGAACATCCTAATTAGCATATTTGACTGGTCAAACCTCTAATTTTAGCTCAAACTTTTAATTTTAGCTTAAACCGATGATTACCAAACATGACATTTGTATATTATAACCATTAAAATCATTTCTATGACTAATAATTCAATTTGTATGATTGAGTTTTTTTTATTTTGTTTGATTAGTATAATTTGTGTATCATAATTTTTAAGATTTAAAATTAGACATAAATACTATTTTTGTATTCTAATATAATGATAAAAATAAGTTTTTAGACACAAATATATGCACTTAAACAATACTTGTTTTTACAATAAAATATTTGATTATTAAAAAGTAATTTATTCTTTAAATAAAATTACTTTTAATTATTAAAGTTAATTAAATTTAGTAGAAATATTTATATTATAAAGTAATAATTTAAGGGTTTTCATGACGGCTACGATTTCCTCCGAAGTTCTAGGAAGTGTTTGTGGGCTTGCGCCGGCGGGACGGCCACCGGATAAGCGGATGAAGGAGACGGAAGGGGGACATGGTCCGATGCTTGGCGGTAGCACTATTCTCGGGGAGGATATTGGCGAGACGGGACAGCAGATGGATATCGAAGATAATCTTCCCACGCCGGTTGCGACGGCTGCTGCTGTTGATGACGCGATCATGGGATCCCCGGCGGCTGGAGAGCAGATGGATGCGATGCAGGGTAAGCCGTCCTTCCGGGACATGGTTGTTGGGCAGCGATCCGAGGGTATGAAAGATAACTTCATATGTGATCTCGATGTCGAACTTGAGGATGAAGACGTGGTGATTGGAAACGTCAGAGAAGTACCAGAGATTAAATTTTCGGAACGCGTCCATCGCATTATTGATGATAAACTGGCGAAATCATTGGTAGTGAGGCTCCTTGGTCGATCAATTGGTTATCGTGCGTTACATAATAGAGTACTTATGATGTGGAAACCGGTGGGGGAAATTAACATTGTTGATCTTGATAACAAGTATTTTCTTGTGAGGTTTGCGATGGATGCGGACTATGAACGTGTACTATCCGGGGGTCCGTGGATGATTTATGGGAGTTATCTTACGGTCCAACCGTGGTCGCGGGATTTCTCCACGGCCGTCGACTACCCTAGGAAGCTTTTAGTATGGTTGCGACTCCCGGGACTGCCGTACAGATACTATTCGCGAAGCATATTTGAGGCCATTGCTGGAGTCCTAGGGGAGGTAGTTCGTGTGGATCTAAACACAACCGAAGGATCTCGCGGGAAATTTGCACGTCTTGCGGTGGTGGTGGATTTGGAAAAACCATTGATACCAGCAATTATCATTGACGGGCGACATCAGTTGATTGAGTATGAGGGCTTGTCGCATATTTGTTTTTCATGTGGAAAGTATGGACACTCAAAAGAATTATGCGAGAGTGCCGTGGGGAATAAGGGCAAAGAGAGGATTGTGGAGGACGTTGCCCCGGAGAAGACGGACCGGTTTGGTCCTTGGATGCAGGCGCCGAGCCGTCGACGCCGACCGTCGCAGCCAAAGGACAAGTCCCCGATGCCGTTGGCATCTAAGCCTAGCCCTGGATCACAGTTTCGGCCGCTGGTTGTAGAGGGTGATAATCGTGATGGTGTGGTGAAGGGTGCGGGGAAAGGAGCGGAGAATGTTAGTGTTCCTAGTGTTGGTGGGAGTCGGGTGAAGAAGGTGGGTGCGGGTACTAGTGTGGTTGGCGATGGGCATAGAGTTGGGGTGACGGACAGTGAGGTTATGCAGGATGGTACATCGGACAACACTAGGGCTGCTGGAGCTGGGTTGCATGATGGTGAGGCTGTTGCGAGGAGTGTTGCGGTGAACATGAAGGGGATTGTTATTGAGGATAGTCCGGCAATGTCGATGGCCTCGGCCGATGTAGTTGTGGTAGAGCAATCGACGTTGCCGGCATCGAACCATACTGCGGTGCGGATCATGGATGACGGGGGGCGTCCACCGCTACAGGATTCGAATGGGCGACCAAGTACGGGGAATAACCGAGGAAGCGGACAAAAAGGACCTAGCCGAAGTCGTCTTGCACCCAAGGGTGTGGCGTTGAAGGGGACCAAGGCTTGGAAATCTGATAACTCTGTGTTGGCCCACGTTTCGGTTAAGGATTGGGCGAGTGATTTATCAAATTCCCTAACTGTGTCAAAAGATGTATCGGATAGGAGAGGTATGAGTCGGGGGGATGTCCAGTGGTTACAGAATGCATCGGTTGAGGGGTCGTCGCCTGGCACACCTCAGTGAGTTTTTTGTTTATCTCTTTCTTTTCTTATCATTATGGTTAAGTTTATTACTTGGAATGCACAAGGCGCTCTTGGCCTTGATTTTAACCGTTACTTTCGAGTGGTTGATAGAGGTTACACTCCGGATATGTTTGCTATTGTGGAGCCACGTATTAGTGGTGATGCGGCGGATACGTTTATTCGTCGTGCTGGTTATGAGAATTCGTATAGGGTTGAGGCGAATGGCCTGTCTGGAGGTATTTGGGTCCTATGGAGGAACACTGTTCTTTTTGATGTGTTGGCGGTGTCGACCCAGTTTGTGCATGGGTGGTGTAGGGCGGTTGATTCGAACATTTGTTTCTTTATTACCTTTGTGTATGCTAGTCCTAATCATAGTAGAAGACGGTTGTTGTGGGACCAATTGCGTGCTTTGGAAATTACTGCTGATTGCCCGTGGGTTCTCGGGGGAGACTTCAATGCCATCTTCTCATCTGATGATAGACAAGGGGGTTCACAGCGGCGAACGGGAATCTGCCGGAACTTCTGTGAGTTTATGTTCAGATCTGGTTTGCACGATATGGGTTTCAATGGTCCTCGATTTACTTGGAAAAGGGGTGATCTTAGTCAGCGGCTGGATAGATGGATTTGTTCTGGGGCGTGGTATAATGCCTTTCCTATCTCGGAGGTGTACCATCTCCAACGTTTGGGGTCGGATCATCGGCCTATCTTACTTTCGACGGATGCCCTTCATATAGATCGAGGTGAGCGGCCTTTTCGGTTCATTGCGGCTTGGAATGACCATCCGGATTTCGGGAACTTACTATCTGATAGCTGGAATAAGGGGAGTGCTGTCTTTGATAACTTAGCGCGATTTCGGAATAATAGCCATCGGTGGAATAGGGAGGTTTTTGGGCACATTGAACTGCGGAAAAAGCAACTTCTTGCTCGTATCCGGGGGGTAGAGATTGCCTTAGAACGCCACCAGACACCTTTTCTTGTTGAGTTAGAGAGAAGCCTTAAAACGGATTTGTCTGAAGTTCTTAAGCAGGAAGAAAGCCTTTGGTTTCAGAAGTCGCGCAGTAGATGGTTGCAACAGGGGGACCGAAACACTAAGTATTTTCATGCAACGACCTTGCAACGGCGTCGTAAGAACTCCATCCGTATGCTGAAGTTGGATGACGGAACATGGTGTGATGACCAGGCTACAATCCAAGCCCATGCCGTCGATTTTTTCTCTTCTCTGTTCACGACGGAACCGTGTCGTAATCCCCCGCCGTTATGTTCGTATGGGTTCCCGGAGGTGAGTACGGCTGCCTTGGAAAGTTTGGTGAGGACGGTAACTTTTGAGGAAGTTGCTGAGGTTGTTTTTAGTATGAGTCCCTTGAAAGCTCCGGGTGCTGATGGCTTCCAAGCGGCTTTCTTCCAGCGAAATTGGAGTACGGTGGGTGAGTCAGTATTCCGGTTTGTTGCTGATTTTTTTGATTATGGTATGCTTCCTGATGACGCGAACCAAACGCTGCTCGTCCTTATCCCGAAAGTCCAGTCGCCAATTAAGATAAGTCAATACCGTCCTATTAGCCTTTGCACTGTTTTATATAAAATCATTACAAAAATTTTGGTTAATAGGCTGAAGCCCTTACTAGATGGCTTGGTTAGCCAGAACCAGGTGAGTTTTGTGCCTGGTCGTCAGATTACTGATAACATAATTTTGGCTCAGGAGATTATGCATTCGATGGCCAGAAAGAAAGGGGCGAAAGCTTGGATGGCTGTTAAAGTGGATTTGGAGAAAGCTTACGATAGATTGGAATGGTCGTTCATTGAATCCACTCTTGTCGAGATTGGGTTACCAGTGAAGTTTATCCAGTGGGTCATGCATTGTGTATGTTCGGTTCAGACCCGGATCATTGTGAATGGGAACCTCACACCTAGTTTCCGACCGTCGCGTGGAATCCGCCAGGGTGATCCCCTATCGCCATATTTGTTTGTCCTTTGTATGGAGCGCCTCTCTCATGCGATTAGTAGACGGGTTGATAAGGGGGAATGGAAGGGCATCGCCTTATCAAAGCATGGCCCGGGTATTTCGCATCTTTTTTTCGCAGATGATCTGGTTCTTTTTGCGGAAGCTAACTCCAATCAGATGAGGATTCTTAAAGAAACCTTAGACATTTTCTGTGCTTGTTCTGGGCATCGGGTAAGTGCTGACAAGACCACTGTTTATTTCTCCAAAAATTGTAGTAAGCCTCGGGGGTTGGAGCTTGCAAGTGTTGGTGGTTTTAAGCCCGTTGATGATTTAGGGATGTACTTAGGGGTCCCGTTGCTTCACAAACGGGTCACCACGGCTACGTACAAGTTTCTTATTGAAAAGGTTGAGAGCCGGTTATCAGGATGGGCGGCCCGTGTTTTGTCCTTAGCAGGCCGGATTACTTTGGCTAAGGCGGTTCTCCAAGCTATTCCTACTTATGTCATGCAGACGGCTTGGCTTCCGAAGAGTATTTGTGAAGCGCTTGAACGCATCATTAGGAGATTTATTTGGGGTTCACCGAGTGGTTCGAAGGGTATCTCTCTGGTCCGCTGGAATGTACTCACGACCGATGTGAGGGAGGGGGTCTCGGGTTGCGCCATCTCGGGCGTCAAAACCAAGCACTTCTCATGAAGGTTGGCTATTGATTAGTCACAGAGCCTACCAAGTTATGGGTCCGGGTTCTCCGTCATAAGTACAAGTGGGAGGGCCATATCCCGCAAAGCATTACTAGGAGGGGGTGTTCTCGGTTATGGCAAGGTTTAAGCCAAGTTTGGGATGTGATTCGAAGTGGTCTTTGTTGGAATATTCATGATGGATGGAAGACGGATTTCTGGTTTGATTCATGGCTAGATAGTGACGGGGTCTTGGCGGATCGGTGCATTAGTGGGATTTCGCCTAGGAGATCACCTGTAGCGGCTTGGATTGGAGCCAGTGGGGATTGGGATTGGACTCGGCTAACGGAAGTGTTACCCGATGATGCGGTGCAGCAAATCCGGGCGGTTGTACCGCCACACGCCGCTGCCGGTTCGGACATGGTGGCGTAGAGGTGGGAACCAAGGCGGTACTTCACAACAGCCTCGGCGTACAAGGCTTTGTGTAGCGGGATGGCGACAAGTAATATGCGAGCTTGGTCGTCCATATGGAAACTTAGAGTTCCGCAGAGAGTTCGGACGTTTTTGTGGCTGGTGGCGCATGATAAATTGTTGACAAATGCCGAGCGAGGGAGGAGACATTTGACAGCAAACACGGACTGCAGTGTATGTATTGGAGTGCGTGAGGACCTCGACCATGTTCTTCGAGCATGTCCCCGTGCTTGGTCTTATTGGTCTCGGATTGTTTATCCGAATAAGCAGCATGACTTCCTCACTCTACCTTTTGTGGATTGGTTTTGGGAGCTTGTCACTGGTAGCCGGAGCGTTTGGTTCCCAGATCCGGGGGGGCACATTGTAGCTGTTATCCTCCTGTGGCTGCTGTGGAAGAGTCGGTGCACGAGGGTCTTGGGCGAAGCGTCAGGGTGCATGCGTGATCTGTTGGATGCGGCGGTGCGCATGAGAGACGACATTGCTGCAGCAGAATTGGATCCTGCGACTGTTTGCCGTCGTGTGCATGGGAGTATGGCGAACGTGGCGGCTTGGCAGTTTCCGACGCAAGGAAGGGTTAAAGTCAATGCGGACGGTTCGGTAAGGGGGCCGTTGCGGCTAGCGGCTGTTGGTGGGGTTATACGGGACGACTCCGGTGGCTGGGTGCTTGGTCTCGGACGATGTATCGGGCGATGCTCGGTTCTCGCTTGTGAACTTTGGGCGGCCTTTGAAGCTCTTCGGCATGCATGGGACTATGGGTGCCGTTTGGTCGATTTTGAGACGGATAGTTCCACGGTTGCGGACATGATGAATGGTAAGATCGATGCGCATGGTGAGCATAATTTGTTGAACCGGATTTTGGATATGGTGAAGCGAGATTGGGACTTAAAAATTCGATATATCCCTCGTGCATCTAATATGGTTGCGGACAAGATGGCTAAGTTAGCGTTCGATTGGTCTTTTAGTGGTGAAACTTGGATTCATCCTCCTTTGGAGGTAGTAGGTTTGGTTCTTGATGATTTGAACTCTTCGAGTTAGTTTCTTTTCACTTTGACTTGTACGTAACATCACATGTACTCTTTTCCCCCATTTAGGTTTAGGGGGGTTTTTAACGAGGCATGTGGTGTTACCCCTCTTCTTTTAATCTAAAAAAAAGTAATAATTTAAGTATTCTTTTGGAAAGAATATAACAATTTTATTTTCGGTCCAATATGGAATTCCAAGATTATAAATATGGTAATTATATTAATTAATGTTATTATTATTTTCGGTCCAATATGGAAATATAGCATTTACATTCTTTTTAGAAAGAATGTTACAATTTTATTTTTGGTCCAACATTTAAATATATCTTTAATGTCTTTCATACGTAAGATATGAAATAAATATCATATTCCATAAGCACGAACCAATTTATCTCAGTGGTTAAGGGAACGGTTGTTGTTCCTAGAGGATACGGGTTCGAGCACTAGCAGTTACAGCAGGGTGATTGAACGTTCATTGTTAAATGGTTTAGAGTATATTATTTAGAACAGATACTACTTGTAATCACCTTAGCTTTCATCAAAAAAAAAATATCATATTCCATAAAGATGTACATTGAATTCCGAAATTTACAAAACCTATAAGTACAAGAGTATGTTTGTTAGGTCTAGCAACCATTACGCATTATTCTATTTAAAAGTTTTTGAAATTTACAACTTCGTTTTGCAATTGGGTGTCGACATCACGTGCAAGGAGATTTCGTATTCAGTAACTCACCTACATTTTTAGACTTGAAAGGTAATTTTGAAACCTAAATTCACTTCAATTTATTGCTCGGATATGAATCTTTGATAAAGATTGGATTAATTTTTTGGTAGCGTCATGAGTCGTACCGGCATTCCCAACAAAAACAACTAAATTGAATGGAAAATTTTACAACGGGCGACGAACATTGATGAACACCACTAACGATGAACACCATTAAATTAATTAATAAAAATTTGAAATTTTAATGACCCATCAAATAATTAATAATTACTTTAAAATTTCAATTAAATTATTTTTTATATATATTAAAATTTTATTTTCTTAATAAGGGTAAACTATATATTTAGTACCTCACTTATTTTCGTATTTCTATTGAACCCTCATTATTTAAATATTATTTCAATTTGACCTTATTCTTTATAAAAAATAATTTAACCCTAAACCCTCAACCTAAAACCCTAAACTATTAAATCTTAAACTTTTAAACTCTTAAATATATACCCTAAACCATATACCCTTGAAAACAATTTTATAAAGATTAGGGTTTAATTTTTTTTTATATCTCAACCGTGGATTTGATTTCTGTCAGCAGTTCATCGATGTTTGTCTTGTTAACCAAAGAGATAAAAACCAGATTTCATTTTCCATGATTCCAGTCATTTCGATTACCAACTTCCAGTAGTTGAAATTCTTTTTATTCATTCTACTAAGATTTGAAAAATTTTTCCTATGGATAATAAAAGAGAAAGTTGTAAAAATCAAAACAAAATCAAGTACTTTTCCGACAAGCAAACACGACACGAAATACACTTGCTATATCAAACTTGAAATCATGCCTATAAAATGTTACACCCCCAAAATTTTCATCATCTCAAATATTATTAATGTATCAAAATTTGTCGAAGTGACCGTTATATACAAAATGCATCTCAAATGGAAATACATCTCACAATATCCGAAGAATATCGGTTTGAAAATAATTTCACCATCATCGATTCAATTCATCGATTAATTCAATTCAATGAATTGAATTAATTATGATTAATTGTGACGACCTCTTCATCTCAAATGAGATAATAATGTTAATTTTAGGAGATTCGAGTTTAATTAATTTTGATATATATATATATATAATAATTTAATTTAATTTTTTAAGAGAATTCAACAATTCATTGAATTGAATTAAATCGATGATGGTGAAATTATTTTTAATTGTATATGGTTTAGGATATAGGTTTAAGAGTTTAAGGGTTTAAGGTTTAATAGTTTAGGGTTTTAGGTTTAGGGTTTAGGGTTAAATTATTTTTTTATAAAGAATAGGGTCAAATTGAAATAATATTTAAATAATGAGGGTTCAATAGAAATACAGAAATATGTAAGGTACTAAATATATAGTTTACCCTTATTAAAAAAATAAAATTTTAATATATATATAAAATAATTTAATTGATTTTTTTAAAGTAATTATTAATTATTTGATGGGTCCTTGAAATTTCAAATCTTTATTAATTAATTTAATGGTGTTCATCGTTAATGGTGTTCATCAATGTTCGTCGCACGTGGTAGACTCATCCAAATTGAATTGTTAAATTAGTTTTTCATCCTAATAATGAGTTTATGTATTAATCATTCTTTTATTTGTAATTTTTTGAAATAGAAATATATTATTATTGGATTAAATAGCATTGAAACATGCCTCATTAAAAAACCTCCCTAATCCTAAATGAAGGAAAAAGAGTGCACCGTTTCAAGCTAGCGATAGCGTACCGAAGCCATTCCGTTTTATGAATGCTTGGTTGTATTCGAAGGATGCATTGGTAAAAATGGGACAGGAATGGGAACGATTGGAAGCGTCGGATGTGGGGTGGGGGAGTTTGAGTATTTCGACAAAATTGAGAGGGATGAAATCTTTTTTAAAGAGATGGAATGCACAGTCATTTGGCAACATTGATGGCCAAATTAAAATTTCGACTAGTAAATTGGATGCGTTAGATGTCATGGTCGAAAAGGATTCAGCTACATGGGAGGATATTGAGGAAAGATGGAAATTGAATTCTGAGTTGTGGAGGCTATCGAAACTTAGGGAGGTACATTGGCGCCAAAAATCGAGAGGGGCGTGGTTAAAGGATGGTGATCAGAATACTCACTTTTTCCACCGGGCGGTTAAAATTCGCATGATGCGGAATTCAATTAAGGGAGCTTTGTGGCGGGGACGTTGGGTAATGGAGCCGACGGAATTAAAATCATATTTTTTCAGTGAGTTTAGGAAGCATTTTCAGCGTGTGGAGATGGCGGGGTCGATGGAAGCGATGGTTGACTTTTCTTGCTTGAGTGAATTGGAGGCGTCATGTTTGGAAGTGGATTTTGCCGAGGAGGAAATTAAATCAGTAGTGTGGAATTGTGAAGGCTCCAAAACCCCGGGACCGGATGGATTCACCTTCGAGTTTTATAAAAAGGGTTGGGCATTTTTAAAGAAGGATGTAATGAACTTTATAGCAGAGTTTGTGCAGACGAGCAAGTTGCCGCCGGGGATTAATTCCTCATTTGTGGTATTAATTCCAAAAAAGGAGAGTCCGAAGGTGGTTAGTGGTTATCGTCCTATTTGTCTTTTGAATTCGCTGTACAAAATCCTAGCCAAGTGTTTAGAAAAAAGATTACAGGAGGTGTTGCCAAAGTTGATTAGCGATGTACAATCTGGCTTTGTTAAGGGTCGACAGATTTTAGATGGAATTCTATTGGCGAATGAAACAATTCATTCGATGCAACGGAGACGAAGTACGGAGGGGGGCTTTATTTTAAAATTGGATTTCTCGAAGGCTTATGATTGCATTAAGTGGGAATGTTTAGACCATATCATGTGGAAGATGGGGTTTGGTGACTTGTGGCGCAAGTGGGTGATGGAATGTGTCACTACGGCAAGATTGTCGATCCTTGTAAATGGCTCGCCGACGGGTGAATTTAGCATGCAGCGGGGATTATGGCAGGGTGATCCTCTTTCGCCCCTATTATTTGTGATTGTGGCTGAACTCCTTTATCAATTTCTGATTAATGCGAAGCGATTGGGCGTGTTTGAAGGGGTTGTAGTTGCCGACGGATGTATTGTGTCACATTTGCAATTTGCGGATGACACAATCCTATTTTTCCCGGCAAGGATTGAGTTTGCACGTGATTTGAAGCGTCTTCTGACATGCTTCGAGTATACTACTGGGTTGAAGATTAATTTTGCTAAATCGCGTTTGTATGGAATAGGGGTGAGCGATGAATTGGTGTTGCGCACAGCATCAATGTTGGGGTGCGATCGTGCCACGCTCCCATTTGTTTATTTGGGACTGCCTTTGGGAGTCAATCCGCGCAGTATGCAGATGTGGGATCCACTTATACAACGCTTTCGGGATAGCTTGGCGGGGTGGAAGCGCGACACATTATCCTTTGCGGGAAGGTTAGTGTTGATTAATATTGTATTGTCTGCTTTGCCTCTTTATTATATGAGTTTGTTTATGGTGCCAAGGGGTGTGTTAAGTAAGATAGATAGGATACGGAGGAGGTTTCTGTGGGGAGGTTCGGATAATAAGGTGAAGTTGAGTAGGGTGAGCTGGTCAATAGCTTGTAGACCTCGTCGGTTTGGGGGGTTGGGAGTAGTGAATTTGCGCGTAAGAAATATTGCGCTTTTAGCAAAGTGGAGGTGGAGATACGCGACACAAGCGGATTCCCTTTGGAAGACAATTATAGATGCGAAATATGGTTGTGATATTCGGAAGTGGTGGCCGAGAGAGGTGGGATTGCAAAACATGTCCTTTGTTTGGCGGCAAATTGTGAATCTAAATGCAGCGCAGGATTTACATGGTTTGATGGGGAGTGAGGCTTTTATGTGGCAATTGGGGGATGGCGAAAAAATAATTTTTTGGCACGATGTGTGGTGTAGTGATAGGCCGTTGGCTGAATTGTTTCCAAGATTATATCGGCTAGTGGTTGAGAAAGAGTTAACAGTGAAAAAGTACACGAAAGATGGTACGTTTGAACATGAGGAATGGGAGAAATTCTTTGTCCGACCATTGCGTTCTTTAGAACTTGAGCAGCTTATAGAGGTTCGTGTGCTTTCTGAGAGTTTTCATCTCTTCCCACCTCAAGGTGATCGCATTGTGTGGCTACATTCTACGACGGGGGAATTTTGTGTTGCGAAATTGATGCAATCGTTTGGTTTGGTGGTGAGTGATGAATTGAATATGATTTGGAAATTGCCGATACCTCCGAGGGTGCAACATTTTCTCTGGTTTGCATGGCTGAATCGATTACCAGCTATGGCGATGTTGAGTGCACGAGGGATGCCGATCACGGGGGAGGGGGTCTGTTGCGTGTGGTGCCGGGCGGGTGAAGAAACACTCGATCACCTCCTGCTCCACTGCCCAGCAGCTTGGGCTGTTTGGACAGCGTACTTTCGATGGTGGGGGACAGAAATGGTCCTGCCTTGGCGTGTGGGGACTTGGTTGGAGATGTGTTTTGGATCCGTTTTTATGGGGCATCTGCGGGAATGGTGGATAGCGGGGTGTGCAGCGACTCTTTGGTCGATTTGGTTGGCGCGTAACAATGCATTATTCAATAATAGTCGGGCGGAAGCAGGGGAAATTATTTTCCTCATCAAGTTGAGGTCGATGTGTTGGGTGCGGCTGTTACATGGTGAGAGTGTGATTGTGGAATCAGCTTGGTGGGATTCGCCTTTGAATTGCTTGGTACATGGTTCGAACAATGACACGCGGGGGAACATCCAATGGGAGAGGCCGCCGATGGGGGTTTTTAAATTTAATGTGGATGGATCGGCGCGAGGAAAACCGGGTAAAGCTGGTTGTGGGGGTGTGTTACGAGACGAATTCGGCCGTATTTGCGCATTATTTTCAGGTCCGATAGGGGTTGCGGATTCTAATGAAGCTGAATTGCAAGCTATTTGCCACGCATTGGAGATGGTGGTGGGATCGGGCTGGGAACAACGATCGTTGGTGGTGGAATCGGACTCCACTACTGCCGTGGCTTGGGTGATGCATTTGGAGAAGCGACCGTGGAAATTTTGGCGCTGGTTCCGGCGAATTGACGAAGCGTGTGCGGCACTAAACGATGTATGTTTCCAACACGTTTTTAGAGAGGGTAATAAACTTGCGGATGTTTTGGCTAAAACGGGTGTTGATAG
The DNA here is from genome assembly GCA_958450335.1 of Hibiscus tridactylites. Classification (NCBI taxonomy): domain Eukaryota; kingdom Viridiplantae; phylum Streptophyta; class Magnoliopsida; order Malvales; family Malvaceae; genus Hibiscus; species Hibiscus tridactylites. The sequence continues at coordinate 85,863,450 of OY288268.1, read as the reverse complement.
ACCGAGTTGGTTTAAGAAAGGTGCCTACCAGGAGGTTTTTCTTTTTACCTTTGGTGTTTGTACTGGTTACACGCTCACGAGTACTCTTTTCCTCTGTAGGATTTAGAGAGGTTTTTAACGAGGCTTGTGAGCGTGTTGGTCATGTATGTTGGACTTATTAATAATTCAAGGTAATACAGTATGCTGTATGCATACACGCTAGACCAATTATCTCCTAATATACTTCAACCAAATCCACTTGTCTCGCAATGCCCTTCTTTGCCAAGAGATCAGCAGTGACATTCTGCTCTCTTTGCACATACCCAAACCTAGAGTTCTCTCCACTACATAACTCCAGGCAAGCATTAATAAGAGGTTTAAAAACTGTAGGAGTCAACATCGGGGAATTAAGCCATTTAGTCACTAATTTGGCGTTAGTTTCGATTTCCAGACCTACCCTATGCCACTAATGTGATTCTTTAAAAAAATTTATCGCTTCTGTGATTGCGAGAATTTCGGCTGTGGTTGCATCTGATATGCCTACAGCCTTCGAAAATAAAATAAGGACATTACCTTCCTCATTACGCATGCACCCCACAATACCCGCATCTCCAAACGATCCACTAATAGTACCATCGGTGCTAAACTTCAAAAAACCAACTGACGGAGGAGACCATTCGACAGCTTTTAGGGGAGCATGGTTCGGTTTGATCATAAGCAAATTAGCAGGATTGGCTATAAGATCCGAAATAGTTCACCATTTGTAATCATCAAATATCTCATCAATAACAAATTCACCATTATTAAACAATAACTTATTTGTAATCGAGTTCTAATATAGTTCTTCCTATATGATTTCCTCTCGGCAGTCTGTCTAAACAAAGATGGGAAAGATCTTATCAACTAAGAAGCCTGAAACATGGTTTTAATAATAATGGTAATTGGCATTGTTTTGACTCTGATGGCACCATCGGCCTTAGGGAAAGGAGGAAGAAGAGGAGGAGAAGACAGAGGTGGCAGTTTCGGCAGCGGAGGAGGAATTTGGTTTTGGAGTGGCCATCATGCCTGGGGACAATCAAGTTCATCCGCTGCTACTGCATTGTACCCTAGTTAGGGCTGGACGTTCGATCGAGTCGAGTCGAGTCAAAAAATTTTGAGTTATTCGAGTTTGCAAGTTCTGTTTACGATTCAAACTTTATTTGAAATTTTTTCGAGTCGAGTCGAGTTTTGTACAAATTTAATTGTACATATATATTTCTATATGCATATACGTAGCGGTGCATGTATATATTTCTATATGCATATATTTAGGGTTAGACGTTGCACATATTGATTCCAATTTCAACGGCTTTCTTTATACATATATATTTCTTCATATTTTCACATGTGATATACATAACATATTAGACATAATTGATAGAATCGACTAAAACTTGAAAATTGATCAACTAATTAATAAAAATTTCGAGTTAATCGAATTTCCATTTCATAACTCAAACTTTAATTGAAAATTTTCCGAGTCGAGTTTATAAAATTACAAGTCAAATCAAAATAAGTTGATTTTTTTCCGCCTTAAGTTGAGTTGAATAATTCAATTTTTTCAAGCGAGTTTTGCCCACCCTAACCCTGGCTCTACTTTCAGCCTTATGCCCTTTGTATTTTTCGTTCTCTTTTTCTTTTAGGAAGTATTGCCCTAGGCTTTATTTTTAACGACTAAAATATATATTTGGTATTAATAATTTTGATTAAATGATTAATTAATTTTAACCAAACCAAATTAATTGATAACTAAAATTTCATAAGTTTCTCTTTCGATCACTGATCAAACTTTAACCGATGGTTGGCCGATTAACCAGTTCTTTTATTTGATTGCTTGATTTGGTTTTAATTGAACTTTAAACTCCTTACATTTCTTTAAAGTTGTATGCTTTTAATACTATCTAAGATACGATTCAAAGATTTAAAGCTTTGTACGGTCGTTTTTGTTGTGTTTACCTAAAATCACTCATGTATATTGTTGTAATTATATTATTTTTGTTACATAACACTTTTTGGTTGTGTCACATAATAATTCTTTGCGTACGTTATCTTGACAAATGAAAAACCAAATAAAATGAAAGTGATAACAATAAAAAATGTTTAGTACTTGAAATATATAAAAATAATAATTTAAGTACCTAAATTTAACAATGACCCAGATCCTACTTCAAGTTTCTTCATAATAAAACATTTATTTTTTCTAACAAATATTTCAATGGATATATTTCTAACTTTGAAAATAAGTTCGATATGGACCAACTTGAAATTAATTTATGATTATTCCAACTTCTTTAACCATGGCAAACATTGTCAAAGCATAGGTTTGAAATTAATTAATGTGTGTTCTAACTTCTTTAACCTATTTTCCCTTCTTTATATTTCTACATTAACTTCTTCATACCTAACCTAACACTTTCATTGAAATATGCATGAACGCATCGACTATCCCTAATTCCGTGGGGAGCAATCAAAATTATTTCCACTAAAAAAATAGTTCGAATTCAATTGAATTATTGTCGAATATAGTTCGATATCAAATAACTTGAGCAATCAAATGTTTATTCGGGTTTTTATATTTAATTAATATTAAAAAATTTAATTCAAAAACAAAAATGTGAGTTTAAAGTAATATAAAAATTGAATATTGTTTTACTAGATAATGAGTTTATTTAGTCGAAGTTGTTTAAATGAAATAATTAACCCTTATATTTTACACTTATTTTAATTCGACTCTCATTCGAAGAAATTAACCTACATAATTTTAATATTTTATTAATTTAATCTTAAATCCAAAACATTATCTTCCAAAGGAGTCTAACATCGTTCCACCACCCTCCACTGATTTCAGAAATCAAAATTAAGTTTTTATATTCATATAATTTCAGTTTATATATTCATCAAACATCAGAAACCAGAACCCAATTTTTGTTGACAGAAACTCAAACTCCGATTTTCTTCTTTTCAAAAACTCAGAACAAATAGATTTTTACCTTTTCTCTTTATCTTTCTTCTTAATTATTTTCTAAATAATCATCTAAAAACTGAATCTAATCCATGCCGTACACTTAGTTTTGGTGGGTAGTCTCTCAGTGAGATTTTTTACATACACAAGGGCTCGAATTCGAGACCTGTTTAAGCAATACCAAACTGCTTACCACTTAAACTAACTTTGTTGGTAGTTTTTTTTTTTAAAATTTAAATATTAATCAAATAAGGCCTCTGGTCCTCTATAAATTTAGAGGGTTATAGATTCTTGCCCTTTCACAATGTTTGATCTTAACTCCGTTCAACGAAGGATCCACATATATCATGTATGGTTGGGTGGGTCTGTGCTCACCCTAAATTTTTCAAAATTCACACATTTGACTTCAATTTTTAATGTTTATGTATTAGTCTTAAATTTTATGATTTGTGCACACCCTAAAATTTAAATTTTTTTATAACTTGTGCACACCGTAAAAATTATTTTAATTTGCGCCGACCTTTAAAAAAATTCTGAATCGTCTTATTGTAATGTGGCATCGCATAGTCATGATGCACTCTTTTTCCTCCAATATAGGTGTAGGGAGGTTTTTTAATGAGGCGCGTGACTATGTCGTTTGATAATAAAATCCCGCTTTATGTTTCAAAAAAAAAAATTCTGAATCTGCCCCGACTTCTTCCCTGGTTGTACTTTAATGATCTATTATTCAAGCTTGTAAAATTTCAATTGGATTTCTCTCCCTTATCATCAGGGGCGGAACTGCTTTAACAATGGAAGGGACTCTTGCCTCTTAGGTAGGGAATATTTTTCTCTGAAATACCATGAGTTTTGATGTTGATTTGTTTTTTCTTCAAAAAAAAATGAAGATCTGAGCTTTTTTTCTTTCTTTCATAAAGATGAGAATGTAAATGGTTTCAGAAGCTTTTAATTCAATCCACACAAAAATTCCATCTTTAATGGGAATCACTTGTGTTAATCTAACGTGCCTCGATTGAAGAGTTGTAGAATTGTAGAAAGGAGGAAATCAATTGAGTCTCGAAAAAGTAAAATAATTGAAGAGTTGTAGAATTGGAGAAAGGGGAGATGGGCAAACAGTCATAAAGTAGAATACGATGTATTGGAGAAACTTTCCGGCGAAAAAGGGGAGGAGATATGAGGCAGACAGACAAATAATTACACTGTTCATAGACAACTTATCGGAGAGATTACATTGACAAGGACTTTGGCATGCATTCGGTAGACACGAAGATGTTGTAGATGCTTTTATCGCTGCCAAACGGAACAAAAGTGGAAGGAGATTTGGTTTCGTAAGGTTCTCAAAGAAAGTCGATGCAGTTAGAGCCATTGAAAGACTGAATGGTTTCAAACTGTATGGGAGTAAAATAACAGTAACTTTGGCAAAGTATAACTCTAGGGCTGCGTACTGGAAGAGAGCTCGGGCGGGACAACACGAAAACGATAACAGAGAAGGTGAAAAGGACGGATTGAATCATAATCCTGGAGAGAGGGTGATCTCCAAGGTCGTTAGTGATGAAGCTGAAAAAAGAAATATATCAAAGGAAGAAGGGGAACCTAAAGGAAAGGAAATGAAGAAAGGTGAAACCAGTTACATGAACTCTCAAGCTAAGAAAAGAGTGGTAGGGCATATAGAAGATGAGGAGCTGTGGAAGTGCAGAAGATGTTTGGTAGGGGAGATGACAGCCGTATGCAGTGTGAGGAGCATTGAAAACAGATTACAAGAATGGGGGTTGGGGGAAATTAAAGTTCAAAGACTAGGTGGAAAATCCTATCTTTTATCTTTTGACGATGATGAGTTGTTCATGATGTTGGAAGACTTAAACTGGTCATACTTAAAGGAAATTTTTATGTCGGTGAAAATGTGGTTGGAAAACATGATTCAGAGGGAGAGGGCAACGTGGGTAGAGGTGATCGGAGTTCCAATACACTGTTGGAATCATATCACGTTGAGGAGGATCGCTGATCTTTGGGGAAGCGTGGAAGCTTTTGGTGAAAACATTAATCGTGTTAAGGATTGTGAAAAAACAAGTATTTTAATTACAACGAAGCAGCCAGGGAAGATTGATGAAGTTGTGGAGCTGGAAGCTGGTAATGTCACTCACATGATCCGTGTTGTCGAACTGGGTTTCTTGGATTCAAATGAAACATTTCTTAAGGGCAACAAAAATATGGATAAGGGAGTGAAGGATCAAGCCACAAGCTCAAGTCACTCGGACTCTTCATCGGAGGTCGGTCGGAATCTTCCTTTGGACGAAGAGTTAAACAATAAGCCACATGAGATTGAAGAAGCATTGAATGCAGTTCTCATGGGGAAGGAAACCAATGATGTTGGCGGCTCTTTGGAACCGGATTCTAAAAGACACCTAGGGAGAAACGAACTAAATGGCTACAACTCAACATCGGGGGATATTCTAGAAGGTGGCAGCACAGAAAAGTTGGTGCCCGATATACACAAGGAACCTATGAGGAGTGATAATCCTATGTCTGGTAAAGCTGAACAAGTATTTAATTCTAAGGATGAGGTGGAAGCAAGTGGATTTAAAATGAATGTTGTGCCATTGGAAGAGAAGGATAGGAATGTTGGGCTTGTAGAATCATATCTGAAGAAAGTTGGACGAGAGGGAGAGGCCCGGATAGAGGCGAGTGAGCCTACCAAGGAAACAGAGCTAATAAATAGTGTGTCTTTGTATGCGAGGGTTGTGGAAGATATAATGGGAATAGGCTTTAAGAAAAAAGATATTAGTTGTATAAGCCCAAAAAGTAAGGTGATTATCAAGTCTGCTTGGGAAGCTAGTGTAGACGAACAAAACAAATTAATAGGTGATATTAGGGAGGGCAATCTACCAGGGTTTTTGGATAGAGAATCTCATGTTGAAGAGGAAGTGGAAGAGGCTTTCTTTCCAGAGTTGAAATCAAGAAAAGAAAGGGGAAAGAGGTAAGGGTCCTTGTGAGAGTACCAGGATAAAGCGTTGTCGGTGTTAGAGAAGAAGAAGAGGGATCGAGAATTAAGAAGGGTTAAGAAGAAATCAATAGGGGATGGAATTTCGGAATTGTCAGGTCACTCCCTAACGGATTCTGACATAGCCCATAGGTGGGATATATTAACAAGAGAGGCTAGAAAGGCTTTGAAGATAGGGAAAATGCTTGGTGTTCAAATCGTAGGAGATGAGAGAGAGGCCGTGAAGAATTTAGCGTTAATAGAAGCTAGACACAACATCAACATATGTTGATTGCGTGAAGGAAAGTGAGAGTACTGACCTGGAAGAAGGTTGTATACCAGGAAAAGTGATTGCTTAAGTATGGTTCGACTCCCTACGAAGGTTTTCTTGAGCAAGAGAGACGTGGAGGTAGATGAGGCTCAATCTCGATGTTACTAGTGTAGTTCCAGCCAGGAAGAAGCGGTTCATTTGTTTTATGGGCTGCTACTTTGGGGAGGAATTTTAGACACTTTTTTGTAGATGGTGGAATGGTAACTGGTCGAATCCCTATAATGTGAATATGCTGGTCTTGTTAACATGTCCTTTTCAGGTATGTTAAGGACCATTCGGTTTGGTTCGTTCGGGGTTGCGGTGTGGAGCATAGGGCTTGACAGGAATGAGATGGTTTTCATAGAGAAAGTATCAAGCCCGATAGATCTGCTGTTCATTATCAAATCACACGCACTATTCTCGTTTAAAGCAACAATAGAGGACCTAGCTCCAGGCATTGTTGGTTGGTGGAATATCCCTAGACGCTTGGTGGTTTACTCTTCTAAATCAGTAGGTGGCGTTGCGGTGTGGAGCCCTCTTAAAAATGGTCTTGACAAATTCAACATGATGGTGCATCAAAGGATGAAGTGGCTGGGAGTGGGGGAGTTCTTCGCAAGGAAGAGGGTGTGATTAGGGCTACTTTGTCTGAACCAGTGGTTAATTAAGGAGCAGCTCTTGCTGTAGTGATAGCCGTTAAAGCTGCCGTACAGGTTTTCTTGGAAGCTAAATGGGAAGGGTATGAATGTTTGGTTATAGAATCGGATTCAAAGGTTGTGATGAACTGAATATGCGACCCAATTCAAAGACCATGGAGTTGGTGGGCGGAAATGAAGGTGCTTGATGCTTTAGTTTGAAAAAATTCCTTCATATAGGTAGTTAAAGTAATACCACGAGAGACGCGCTAGCACAATAAGATATGCATTGTCGAGAGTTTTTTCAAAACATGGTGGTGACTTTATGGGTTTGATGGTTTTGGGTTTTGGGAGACGCGCTGGTACATTCAAAGCATGGTAGTTAAAGTAATTCAACACGTGAAGGTTTTGGGTTTTGTTGGATGGTTATGCCCTTATAGAATGCTTCTATAACTGTATGGGCATGCAGCATAGTTTTAATTTCTGGTGATGGTCAATTTTTTTTACTTTCTTGGGGATTGTGGTTTGATTTAGAGTTTGTGGGGGCTGTTTTGGGATGTAAGAGTGTTTTTCTGAGTTTCATGATTTTTTGGTTGCTCGTATGTGGTGTACTCTTTTCCTCCATCTAAGTTTAGGGAGGTTTTTAAAGAGGCACGCATACGGACTAAGGCGTTCGGTTCGTAATATTTTCTCTTATAATAATAATAATAATAATAATAATAATAATAATAATAATAATTATCTTGCTGAGCAAAAAAAATTGAGTCTCGAATTTAAAATTTTGAAATGGAAAGTTTTAATGTTGATGCTCGTGAAAGACAATAGAACTTGGAAAAAATGAAGATATTCTGAAACCGATGATGAGATTTTAGGGTTTAAATTAATCGAAAATTTAAATATTGAGAGTTAATAAGTTGTTATTTTATTTAATCGGATGACCATTTTATAACCTTTTATAGTCGGAAAATTAAAAAATAATACTATAGTGGAGGGACTATTTATGTAGTTTAACTAAACAATAATTCAAAAATATTTTCATAAAAAACTTAAGATTTATTAGATATTAATACTATTTTAAAAAATAGATTTTATTATGTAGATTTATTAACTAATTCATTAATCAAAGTTACCTATTAACTCTTTGATCTCTTTCTTTCCATAACATGCGAAAACTACTTGTCAATGCTTTATAACTTTCAAATTCATCGCACGAAATTACCCCTCACACTCACCAAAATCACAAAACAAACACACGAATTGGCTTTAATTATCGAAAGAACCCAAGGGTAATTATGTCATCAGAAAAATCCAATAACCATTCTTTTCCCAGTTGTCATCAAATGCCAAGTCATTTCATCCAGTCCAAAAGTCTCCATCTTTGACTCTCAAAACTATGAATTTTTTTTAACAAAATTACAAATCAAAACCCTAATATTAAACCCTTTTGCATTTTGATCAAAATGTTGATTGAAGTGTTTTTAATTTAGTTTCGTATTGACAGTGGTTACTGAAATTAACAAAGAGGAATTTTTTTAGATCAAAATATATTTATGACGATTGAAACGGCGGTGGTGGTTGAGTATTTGGTGCCTTCATGGTGGGAGATCGAAGTGGCGGTGGCGGCGTCGGTATTCGTGATCGTTTCTTACTGGTTTTTTGCATTACAAGGCGGAGATGGCGACGTCGGTGATCGATCACAGCTTCTGGATAATTCCGTTGATGGAGTCCTCGACGATAAAGACAAGGTCAATTCTTTGACTTTTTTAAAGTGATTTTTGATGTTTCGTTTTCTATGAAATTTTATTTTTATGAATTTTCATGTAAATGGTGACATTGAAAGTACGAAAACTCGGGTTTTCTTTACTGTTTTGGTTGATTTTTTTGTTCATTTTAACAATTACATCTCTACTTTTCTGGGTAAGTTTTTAAGTGTTCATTTTCTGTGTTAGTAATGGCATCGAGTCAACGTTAATTTAATTACTTATTTCTTAATTTTGTTAGCTTTGGTTTCCGGTAAAGTTTTATTGATCAATAAGAATTGAACTTTTTTATTTCTTTCTTATCTCTCTTGAACTCTTTCCCCTCTATTAATTGATATATATTGTGTGCAGCTTGTTTTTGGATGAAAAAAAGTTCTTTTTCTCTGAATTTTCATCGGTTTTTCTTATCAGTCTTATTCCTATTTGTGTTGAATTTTACAGATTATTTGAGGCAATATGATCTTCAATACAGTACAATTCTGCAGTGTGATCACTAAGCTACTTAATTTCTTCTTGTTATGCTGGCTATTATTTATTTCTGGCCAAATTCGCAAGAAGACAGATATTGATGTCTGTGCCAGCTGATTCATATTGTTTCTGTGTGTGCCTAAATTCTTGTTAATTACTCAGTTAGCCATATCTTATATGTTGGGTGCTCTGTGGAGATGAATAACTTGGGTTGTTAATTTACAAACCACTACCTGTCTTTGTGCAAAACCGAAGAAGAGACTAAGGGCCACTTGTTTTTTTTTCATGTGACTTCTGTAAGCAAGTTTGCCAAAAGTTTATGTTAACTTCATCTGTTAATAGAACTTCTGCAAATCGAGGTTTCTTTTAATGGAGGGAAAAACTGTTTTAAATATTCAATCACATCTCTGGACACCTGAACATTGTCAACCTTACATTATTACAGTACAAAATGGAGCATGTGCTCTTTTCATGTAGTAATTTTTCACTTCTTTGACATGCAGTTTTGCACTTATTTTGTAGATAGTCCAGCCGAAAGGAGATCTTCAAACTAATTCTCCATATCTAATCAAGGTACTTTGGGAATTTATTTCATGTAATTCGTCTTGTTTTGAACCCAAAATGAGACTGTGTTTGCTTATTTTTAAGGTGGAGTTGCTGGCAGCTAAGAATCTCATTGGTGCTAACTTGAATGGCACATCAGATCCTTATGCTATCATTACTTGTGGTTCCGAAAAGAGATTCAGGTTAGTTGTTTTCCTTCCAAAGTGCAAGTTTCTGAAGGTTGACGACTTCTAACTATTTAGCAAAAATGGTTATCTAAGATTAAGATTTTTATGATCGTCCGTAAGCTATACAAGTAGCATACATACATGAGAAGCGCTTGCGGGGAAAAGCAAACTTACTTGATCATAGGGAGTTTTAAACTTATTTGTTAAATTTACCTATCAAATTTAATATTTGTTCTAGATTTGTAGGCTGTATTTGCATATTTGGTTCTTTAAGGGGGAAAGTGTCTATTTGAGGTCTGTGCTTTTATGCTTGAGGTATTTATATCTACATGTTTAGTAGGTTATGAATAAGACTAGGAGCCCAGGGCTTTTGGTAAATTATTAAAATTATATAGTTGGACAGGATAACCATGCCAGTTCTTTTCCACCATGCCTATCTAGAAAGTAATAAATGGCCAGATATACACCTTTCACTTCCTTATAAGTCCTCTGCTCTTTTTAGTTCTTATAATAGATGTACAGTTCCAATGAATTTACTCATCTTACTGTTGCAGTTCAATGGTCCCTGGTTCAAGAAACCCCATGTGGGGAGAGGAGTTCAATTTCTCTGTAGATCAGCTTCCTGTCCAGGTTTACATTATAATTTTTCTCTTTTTTAGATGGGTATTAGACATGTTTGATTTTGCTTTCTTCTTGGAACATTATGCTGTATACACCCTGTGGATTCAATTTGACTTCATGTGCTTTTGGTTAAATACTTTTACTAACAAGCAGCATTGTAGTAATCTTCTTGTTTAATTTACATTTTGTCATTTTTGAGGTAAACTGAGAGTTCTTTTGGTTGGATTGCCAGATATATAGCTGCTTTTGAACTATGGTTTTGTCCTATATATTTATGATGGCTCGATTGATTTTTCTTCCATGTTTTGGAGAGAGACTATGGTTTTGTTAAAAAAATGCACTCTTTGAATATATTTATGTGGGTGGCTCATGGGCATAGTTGCATACTGTTGATGAAAAACCATGTCTCTCTCTCTTTTTTTCTCTACTAGTAACACCCTTTAACCTTTTTATTTTCTGTATAGGACTTTCAATAATGAATATCAACCATGGCTTTAGAATAAATCGTTTGAACTTCGTTAAGCATAATTTATGCATTAAAGGAGTTATTTTCAAATGGACTTATACTTTGATCCCTGGCTGTACAAATTTTATTTTTAGTTCCTTGTACAAATTCTTGTCATGAATTTACTTTCCAAAGTCAGGTATCAAGAGTTTTCCTAATAATATGATTGTCAGTATTCCTCTCCTAATTCTTGGCATTGTGATCTGGGGAACTTTATTTATGGTAATTTGAATATTGGCTTGCATAATCATTGAAAAATAAGTGAGACAGTGTTATTCAATCAAGGATGTATTTGCTAGAGAAAAATAAATGGAGACACCTTAATTAACAGTCCTTTTATTTTCCTGTGTGTCACAGTTTGTCTAACAGAATCCTTCTTACTCTTGCAGATAAATGTGACAATATATGACTGGGATATAATTTGGAAGAGTGCAGTTCTCGGTTCAGTTACTGTTACAGTTGACAGTGAAGGTCAAAGTAATGCAGTATGGCATACCTTAGATAGCACATCAGGACAGGTAATATTTTATTCCCAAGTTCCATATTTATCATATTCTTCTGGCTCTTTTACAATATTTCTGCTTATAATGATCAATAAAAGGCTTCACTGCTTTTCAGGTTTGTCTACATATCAAAACTATAAAACTCCCTGGGAATTGTTCCAGGTATATTTTGCAGCTTTCAGTATATCTATCTCTTAAATTGAAATATTTGTGTTATTCTGTTTTTCTAGGTTGAACCCACTTAATGATAAATACTGGTGGAATTATTTTTATCGTCACTATATGTCATTGAATAGTTTGATTTTACTGACAGGGGTATAAATGGATATACTGGAACTAATTCTCGAAGAAGGATTTCTTCAGATAAACAGGGACCTACAGTGGTTCATCAAAAGCCAGGGCCTTTACAAACAATATTTAACCTCCTTCCGGATGAGGCAAGTTTCGTGAACGGTATCTCTAACAAGATTTATTTATAAATAAGTTAGGAATTATATGGTTAAACGAACAGGTAGGAGTTCTCGGCAATCCCATTTCATCACTTCAAGCTGCAGGTTAGCTAACAGACAGTTTATTTCAGGTTGTGGAGCATAGTTACTCATGTGCACTTGAGAGATCATTCTTGTACCATGGTCGTATGTATGTCTCTGCATGGCATATCTGTTTCCATTCTAATGTGTTCTCCAAACAAATGAAGGTTAGATTTCCATATTGCTGTATAATTTACAAAGGTTTTGCCTATTGAATTTTGGTAACCCTGTCAAAAGATATGCTGAAGGTAATGGTGAGTTTACTAGCGGTAGAATCCTGAGACGTGCACTTCTACACATAAAACTCCCCTCATGCTCCTTCGTTGAAGGGAAAAACAAGTAAACTATATAAAGATAGTAAAAGAAATTGTATAGAATTGACACCTTCTGTGGTATATAAACTGAAAGGATATGCTCAGTGTTTCAAATCTTAACAATCTTTGTTTACATGACAGGTGGTGATACCACTGGGAGATATAGATGAGGTAAACTTTGTTCTTCTAATTGGTACTTCTTCAAGTTGGTTTTGTGACATTAAAAAGAATTACTTTATAAATGCTTACAAGCATTGTCTTCACCATGATGGTGATAATTTTTAATGTTTCTGTGCTTATAGTTTTTTTGGTTTATGCAGATTCGTAGAAGTCAGCATGCATTCATTAATCCTGCCATAACAATTATTCTTCGGATGGGTGCTGGTGGGCATGGTGTTCCTCCATTGGGCAGCTCTGATGGTGAGCAACTAAATTCTTTATCCTAAATTCTTGGAAGCTCGAGGGGTTTATATCTTTTAGTATTTTCATCTAAAAGAGCATTGTATCTTAGTGTTTATTGATGCCAACTTGAGTTTACCAAATGTGAAGTTTTGGTTGCTTTATGGGGATAACTTTTGGCCAATATACTAGTGTTAGCTGATTTTCATTTTTCATATTGGGAATGTCTCCTTACTTTCTGATTGAACTGCATTAAAATTTGTCAGAATAGACATAAAAATCCTTTTTTTTTCTTTTAAGCCTTCTTTTTCTGGGGTTTTTCCTCTAATTTTCTCAGCATTATTTGCCAGAATAGAAATCAAAACCCTTTCTTTCTTTTGGTCTCAATAAAGGAAGAAGCAATCCTATGATTTTACATTCTGAATGAACACTTTTCTTTGTCCTTTAAAATTATGTGCGCTTATGGTCATTTGTACCAGTGTTACCTAATTCGCGGTTCGCGGAACGGGTACGCAATTGCAATTCATTAGTTTTACTGTTTGCGGTTCGTGGGGGGTAGGTTTAGTTGGAACGCCTTTTCGGATCATAATTCGAATGATATTTTGTTTTAGTTCGTTTATACTTTTTTCTAATAATTTCTACCTGTGTTCATTACTTTGCTTATATAGAAAATATTATCTTTAATTCGATTCAGCTATGCATTCATAGATCCTACCCTTATATATCAAATATTGTTTGTTACATCATTAGGAAGAATTCATTTTGTAAGAGTGAGAGTTCGGTTTTAGCATGAATTCTGTAAAAGATTGTTTATTTTTCATTTTTGTTTCAGGTAGAGTCAGGTATAAATTTGCATCATTTTGGAACAGGAACCATGCACTAAGAGCTTTACAGCGTGCGGCAAATAACTACCATGCAATGTTGGAAGCTGAAAAGAAGGTTTTCTCTCCTATGCTCTGTGAATTATTCTTTGATTCTTTAATTTTGTTTTTAACTTTTGTTGAACTGTAGTCTTGATTATTGTTAGTTTGATACGACGAGAAACATCAACCTCATCCTTAAACAGTAAAATATTCTACAAATATGATTTTAACTGATTGCTTTCTTGTCGAATCGGGTGCTTTGGCTGTAATGATTTTTGGAGGACCAACACTGAAAGATCCTTTTCATAAGCATGTGCATATACAAGGAGCTGGGATAAACTTGATTGAAGTAATGTTGACCCGGCTCTTTCCTTTTTAGGCCCAATATAGATGCATAGCAATTTCTTCAAAGTATGGTATTAGGTAGCAAATATGAAATGCTGTGTGGATAATTTATGGTCATGTGTATACATACCGATAGGAGAAAAAGGATATCTTTTGATTTGTAATAATGCCTTTTTTTTTAATCTTTGCCCTTGCTTGTGTATATTTATGCATAAATTTGATCATTTTAAATTGATTGATCAATACGAGGAATTTTTATTCCATTTATTTTGTTGCCATGTAGGAAAGAGCAGAATCAGCATTGCGTGCACATAGCAGCTCTATTAGAGGTAGTAGAAGGCAAGCTACGGCTCGCAGAGACAGTGCATCTAAACCTGAAAAATCACAAGCTTTCATCAAAGATGAAGTTCTTGTTGGCATCTTCAATGTATGCATCAGATATTTTCCTTCCTTTTCCTGTCTTATTATGTTGTGAATTGGTATATTTATGATTCATGAATGTTCCCTGCAGGATGTATTTCCATGCACTGCTGAGCAGTTCTTTAATTTATTATTAAGTGACGACTCTAGTTTTACTAACGAGTATCGTTCAGTACGGAAGGATACAAATCTTTTGGTAAGCGAAGATCATTTAGTATTCCTCCATGCTTATTCTATTAAACATGCCTTTTGCATTATTCTGCACTTATTATGCACAAATCTTAAAAGCAACTATATTGATTTTGTAAAATACGATTGATGAGTTTTTAACTGGGAAATTGATGGGAAAATATTGAAAATGCTTAAACCATCTCCTATGTTTTCGATTCTTTAATTCGAATTTAGTGGTAATATTCCTATTTTCCCCCTTGTTAGTTGGGTTAATTGAAAGTTTACTCACTCTCCTCTGTTACTTTCAGATGGGACAGTGGCATGCCGCTGACGAATATGAAGGCCTAGTGAGAGAGATTACATTCAGAACCATTTGTAACAGTCCCATGTGTCCTCCAGACACTGCCATGTCAGAGTATCAGCATTCTGTTTTATCACCAGATAAGAAAAAGCTTGTATGACCTCGTTCTTGTCCATTTTTGTCATTTCTTATTTAATGAACTTAGAGTTGTCTTGGTTTTTTTGTTAAAAATCCGTTGCATTTTGCATCTCTTTTTGGTTTTGTTGATTCTATTATTTCCATTTAATTGAATTTAGTCAAAAAAAAAAAATCTTCGTGTAGGTTTTTGAAACTGTACAGCAGGCACATGATGTTCCATTCGGCACCTACTTTGAGGTATGTATTAGTTGGATATTACGATTAGGACGTAGTGTTTTCAGTTCCGGTGGCAGTTCTAAGTTCAAACTCATAGGAAGAACTATTTACTTATTTGTCATATATGTCTCACCTGTGCTATTATTTGTCTTTTAACTTGTAGATTTATTAGACAATCCTTGTTTATGTACAGGTACATTGCCGATGGTGTGTGGAGAACAATGGTGAAAATTCGTCTATTTTAGATATAAAAGTGGGTAGGTTTTCTGTTGGCTTTTCATCTCTTGACAACGTTTTTTTGACTATATACGAAGATCCATTGCCCCTTCAACCACACATAACCCTCTCCAATCCCGTAAATTTCTGCCCCTCGTTTCAAAGGGTTCAATCTAACTGTTTTACGGAAATTGTCTTTCAATCATTTCCTTTACCTCAAAAGGAAGAACGAAAGCAAAGAGACTTATATTTCCTTTGCTTGATTTTCAATATAGACCAATATGACTTTTTCTCGCAGGTGCACATTTTAAGAAATGGTGCGTGATGCAGTCGAAAATTAAGTCGGGCGCCATCAACGAGGTTGGTATAGCTCTAGTTGAACACTCGAACCATGCTCCTTGCTGATCATAATCATGCTTCATTTTAATATGTTTTTTTTTACCTTTGTTCTGTGTAGTACAAGAAAGAGGTAGAGGTGATGCTGGATGTCGCCCGCTCATATATCAAATCGCATGCCACCGGCGGTGAGACCAATAACTCGTCCACACCCCCAGTTATACAAGATACCAGGTAGCATTAAAACTGGGGTATAATATATTTCCTGTGATTTTATTGTACAATTTCTTTTTCCTTTTAATATACGTAACGTAAAAGGCATGGGGGGGGGGGGGGGTGTAAAATGTAACTTAACCTTAATTTACACTGTCAATGAATATAATACTGTTTCTTCCAATTTTACTTGTTCTGTTATTCTATGTTATTTATATGCAAAAAGTCATTAATTATATAGGTTTTATAACATCTCTCTTTTCTTCTAAAAATTACAAATAAATTACAAAATAATTTTATATAAATTCTAATTCTAATCCTATTCTACTTAGAAGAAAAGAAAAAGAGACATAAAGAGAGAAAACTCTAAGGAAGCAAGCTCCTAGTGAGTCTTGAACTAATGACTTCAAGAATGTAAGGGAATAAAGATGAGAAGTTTGGCCAACCAATCAAATATTCTTGCTCAACAAATTACACAATCAATATATTGTTACAAATAGTTATTCATTTAACGTATTGTTACAACCAAGTCAACCTGCTTGTAAACATGTTACTTTTCTTTGGTATTACAATTTGTAGTCCTCAAAACTTTTACATTTTATTATTGTCTTAATTTGAAAATTTTAATATTTCACATTAAATTTTTTATCAATTTATTATTTTTTTATATTGTCAGTGTAAACGAGCACATCAAAGTTAAATTAGTAGTTTGATAACTGTATTTATTATTAAGTTGTTATTATACTAAAAAAATAAGCAAGAAAGTAATAAAAAAGAAATATATAAACCATGTGAAAATTTACAACCACACTGCCAACACCTCATAATCCATCTAACGATTTAATGTTCATTTTGTAATAAAATATAAAATTTAATATTTATTTTGTAACATTTTAAAGTTCGGTGATCTAATTATAATTTTACTAATTAAAATTTTAATAATGATTGAGTGACTTGCGCACTTAACTCTAAGTTTAATTATTGTTGTTATATGACATAGAGCAACTTTAAAACTTGTGGCTAGTGACAAGTGTATGTCCTCTAATCTCCATACGGGCCAACCGAATATGTAAAATTAATCATTAGATTCGCCCATCCATTAGATAAAATAAGTTCACTAAGATCTCGTGAATTGTTGCCGATTTAATTAGGGATTTGTAAAATAAACCAGTATTGTTAATTAGTATAATCGTTCATTTTATAGGTTAATTAACTTAACCGTTAAGGTTAAACGGTTCTAGTTAATCGAACCGTTAAAAATGATAGTTAATGGTTAACCTATAGGTACTTTTTTAAGTCTTAAATGAAAAATAGGTGTCCAAAGTATACATTTTTTGAATTTTAGGTGCTTAAAGTTTACAATGTTACAATTTTATGTGCATGACCGTTAAAAGGAGTTAAAAAATTGTTAACCAATCAATGCATGTCATGTGGTATGTTTATTTTATTTTTCTCAAAATTAAAAAAATTAAAACAATTTTTATAATTTTTTCAAATTTTCACAAAATCTAGAAATTTTGCAATTTTTACAAATTAGTCCCTAAATTCCTAAAATTTTCTGAACTCAAACTCCCAAATTGTCGCCGCTTCCACCGCGCCTGAGCATACCCCTTTGGTCGCTTGACCTAGACGGTCATTTCTCCCAACACGGTGTCACCGAAAATGCCGAACGACGTGCCAAACGAACGTCGAACGCGAAATCGATTGGCATGTCGTTCGGTGTTTCCAGCGACACCGTGTTGAGGAAAATGACTGCCTAGGTCCGGCGACTAAAAGGGCGTGCTCAGGTGCGGTGATCGGAGGCGGAAGCAATGAAGCTTTGGGGGTTTAGGTTTGGGAAATTTTAGAGATTTGAGGACTGTTTTGTAAAATTACAAAATTTTGGAATTTTATGAAAATTGAATTAAAAAAAATCAAATTAGTGCCATGTGTCAAGCATTGATTGATTAACATTTTTAACACCTCTTAACGGTCAGACACCTAAAATTGCAACGGTTGAAACTTTGGGCACCTATTTTAAAAAAAAATACTTTAGGCACCTAAAGTTCAACAAAAGTGTTAGGCTTGATAGGCTCGATTTCCTTCAACCGATTTAGCTTGCCAAGTGTAGAGAAGATCATGTTTTGGGTGTTTTTGGTGGAAGCACAATGATGGACAAAAGACACAAAGATTTATAGTGGTTCAGCCTTTTAACAAACACCTACATCTACTACCTTAGCTTCCATTAAGAATTTTCACCAATTCACTAAGAAAATTTTCCCTTTTCTAGGCTAAGAAGACAACCATTTACAACCTAGACTCACTCACCAAGTCTAGCAACCAAAGCTCACAACCCGAGCTTTGGGAACACTCTAAAACAAGAGAATACTTAGCAAACTAGAAATCTCTCTACAAGGTAATTGTTTGCACTCTTATGCTCTCACCCAAATCTTAAACACGTGAGCATACATTGACATTTTAACTCACAAGTGTAGTCTATACAAGGAATGACAATTTAAGCACTACGACTTGATTTTGATCATAATGTTGTTGACAACTGAAGCAAGCATTAGTCTTCCATTGATGCTTGGAGGTCTCTTTTATACTCCCAATTGAACTTCTAGCCGCTGTAGACCGTTGGGATTGAATTGGAGTCGTTGAGGGTCTTTATTTCTCTCCATAAATGTAGTTCTAGGCAGTAGGGTATCGAAACTCGTGTCACTGTATCGATACAACCTTCTTAGAAATTAGCTGTTGAGCCTGCTTCAGCTTATGCGTATCGATACGCTTACGAGCGTATCAATACGACCTGCATTTCAAATAGCCGTTGGGAAAATGACCGTTGGGAGCGGTTAAGGCGTATCAGTACACGATATAACCACATCAGTACGTGACTAGCCATTGGAAGGTTTTAGAGATCTCTGTATCTTTTGAGTGGATCGTTGAATCGATAAATGCCAAGAGGGTGAGGGTGAATTGGATTTTTAATTTGGTTGGTAGTGAAGTGGTAAAATAAAATTGAGGACAAAGAAAATTATAGTGGTTCAAGTTCCAAATGAACTCTACATCCACTACCTTAGCTCCCACTAAGGATTTTCCAAACAACTTCACTAGTTGATCTTCCACTTTTCTAGGCTTAAGAGGAAACCTTTACACAAATGGTCAATTTTCTACCCAAAATTGACCAAACCCTATCAGAAGTGTACAAAGAAGAATGTGGCAAATACAATGTATCTCTCAAGACTAATATTGCCCAAATTACAAGCACACAACCCAATTGAATCTAAAAAATAGGAAATTACAAGGATTGGCAATTGGGGTTTTACAAGGATATTGGAATTTAAGCACTTGAGCTTGGATTTGATGTAGAATTGTTTCTCTTAGGATCAATAGTTGTTGCTGGTTGTTTTTGGACTCCCTTTTATGCATTCTCATTCAATTCTAGCCGTTGTGGTGGTTGCCATCATCAATATAGCCATTGGGATGCAATCTTCCCACCATAAATGCACTTATGCAACTACCCGTTTCGAAACACCTGTACATGTTTCGAAATAGACCAAAATAGAAATAGCCGTTGGGCTGTAATTAAGTGACCATATCGAAATGGATACGATCGTTTTGATACGCTAAGAGCCCGTTCCGAAACGGCTTTGTAGAACTAAGTTTTGATATAATATTTGAAAAATGTTTTGGACTAAATTGCAAAGAATTTAAAATAAGTTTTTAGTCAAAAACAACTTGAAAATATGTTTAAGGGTTTTCAAAAGGCTTTGGAATGATTTAAAGTGTATTTAAAGTAGTCAAAACCATGATTTTTAAGTGACCGTACCGATACGATATTGGACCGTACCAATACACCTTAGGGTTTCAAACTACCAGATTTTCCAGTAGCCAAAACCCGTACCGATACGCTTAGCCATATCGATACGGTATGCTTTGAAATAGCCCAACGGCTAGTCGTGTACCGATTCGGTTGTATCGCGTACCGATACGCCTAACTACCCCAACGGTCATTTCTCAACGGTCATTTGAATTTGCAGGACCGTACCGATACGCTAGGCAAGCGTATCGATACGCATCAGCTGAAGAGGCCCAACGGCTAATTCCTCATTGAGACCGTATTGATACGGTTTGACGAGTATCGATCGATACGCCCAGCTGCAGAACTGCATTTATGGTGGAAAATAAAGGCTCCAACGGCTCCAATTCAATCCCAACGGCTAGTAACGGCTACAAACTCAATTGGGAGTATAAAAGGGACCCCCAAGCATCTTGTAATGGTTAATGATTCAATTGTTACAACATTATGATGTCAAAATTTGTCTAGAGCTTAAATTGTTTATTTCTTGCTTAGACAACACTTGTGAGCTAAACATTGTTAAATTTGCTCAAGTGTTTAGGTTTTGGGTGAGTGCTTAGTATTGCAAACACATATCTATTCGAGGGATTTCTAGTTTGCTAAGTCTTTCTCTTGTAAGAGAGTGTTTGATCAAGTTTTGGGTAGAAAGCTTGATCGTTGTAACGGTTTCCTCCTAAGCCGAGAAAAGGGGACGAAATTCTTAGTGAATTTGTTTTGAAATCCTTAGTGGGGAGCTAAGGTAGTGGATGTAGACCTTGGTTAGAAGGTTGAACCACTATAAATCCTTGTGTCAATTTGCCAAATTTTCACCTCCCACTAAAACACCCAATTATCCAACTTCTCCACACTTGGCGAGCAAGAACGGTTGATCGAATCGAGCCCCTAAAATCTCAACAATTGGTATCAGAGCTTGGCTCAATCGAAGAGGATTCACATCCTATTGAGAAGATCCGGCAAGCTCGATCAACATTTCACCAACCGGCTCAATGGCACAATCAATCGACAAACCGCCTTTCTTCGACGGAAATTACTATGCCCATTGGAAGACAAAGATGAAATTCTTCTTGAAGTCAAGAGATTACAAGCTATGGGACATAGTTGAAGATGATCCGTTCGTGCCTCAAGGAAGCAAAGCGGAATGAAGTGCCGACGATTGCAAGAAGATGGAGCTTAATTGCAAAGCCTTGCACATGTTCTTTTGTGCATTTGGCCCAACCATCTATGAGAAGATATCTTCTTGTGAGAGTGCCAAGGAGGTATGAGACAAGCTTGAAGTCACATACGAGGGAACCGATGAAGTCAAGGAGACCAAGATTGGGCTCCTCACCTTAGAGTATGAGAACTACAAGATGGATCCGGAAGAAAACATCGAGAAGATGTTTGATAGGTTCTCCACTATCACAAATGGACTTAAAGGTTATGGAGAAGCCATCCCAGAAGAGAAGCTTGTCCGAAAGCTCATCTACTCCCTTCCCGAGTCATGGGACTCAAAGAGGACCGCCATCATCGAAGCCAAAAATCTCAAAACCTTGAAGCTTGATGAACTCATGGGGTCATTTCTCACGCACCAAATAATGAAGAAAAATAAGGAAGAGAAGAAGAAGGAAGAGATTAGAGCGATGGGGAAGAAGAAGATCATGGAGCTAGGCATCAATGCTAGTGCCGTAGCTCTCAAATCCTCCACATGCCATCATGTAGATTCATGTGAGGAGGAAAGTGAAGATGAAGAGATGGCCTATCTCTTCAACAAATTTGCCCGGTTCATGAAGAGCAAAATGGAAAAATCCAAGCATGAATCAATGAAGAAGATGAAGGACTCCCACAAATACAAAAAGAAGGGATCATCTTCAAAACAAGCATATGTGGCCACATGGAGTGATGAAGACTCCACCGATGATGAAGTAGCCCACCTATGCTTGATGGCCCTCAATGAGGGGGAGGTAACTCCTAACTCATCTATTTCAAATTCTTATACATTTGATGAGTTACAAGATGCCTATGATGATTTGCTTTTGGAATTCAAGGCATCATTTTCAAAGAAAAAAAAGTTGATTTCAAAAATAAAAATTGAAAATGATTTGCTTTCCAAAACAAATCTTGAACTTGAAGCAAAATTGAAAGATTTTGAACAAAAATGTTTTGATTTACAAAATTTGCTTCTTAAAGTTCAAAAAGAAAAATATCTGATTTCCATTGAACTTGAAAAGAAAGATAATTTTGGAAAATCAAATTTTTATGTAAGACAATCTAGTGCCCCTAGATTTGTGAATGGAAAATGTTTTAGAAGTGTTTGGGTCCCAAAAGGACTAACCACTTCAACTAAAAAGGATGAAATTGAAAAATGGATTCCTAAGGGGACTAAATTTTGTGCTACTAATGTCTATGGATCCAAAGCAATTTGGATACCAAAAATTACTTGATTGTGTTTTGCTAGGTGTAATGGAGAGTGATCAACAAGTCAAACTTTGAGGGGGAGCTCCATGCACACATAGGAAGAACACTTGAAGAAGGAAGGCTTCACATCCTCCCTTGAGTTCAAGTGTGGTAAAATCTAGTTGTTTTTGTTTTTATTTGATTTATTTTCATTTAAGTCAACTAGACAATCATATATGTTGAACTGACATTCTTATGATGCTTTGAGTAAGGGGGAGCCAATTTCAAACCAAAATTTTAAGTGTGTCAATTTTTTTTGCCTCCTATGTTATTTTGAGCTAAATGTCATTTTAAATTCTTTTTGATATAACAAAAAGGGGGAGAAATTGGTTTGAAAAATTGAATTTTCAAATGAATAAGGATGAGCTTTATTTGATTTCATATCTAAATCTCTTATTCACAAATTTAAAGTTAAGGGGGGAGAATTCCAAACAAATTTTCAAGTTGGTTTTATTATATCAAAAAGGGGGAGATTGTAGAACTAAGTTTTGATATAATATTTGAAAAATGTTTTGGACTAAATTGCAAAGAATTTAAAATAAGTTTTTAGTTAAAAACAACTTGAAAATATGTTTAAGGGTTTTCAAAAGGCTTTGGAATGATTTAAAGTGTATTTAAAGTAGTCAAAACCATGATTTTCAAGTGACCGTACCGAAATGGTATTAGACCGTACCGATACGCCTTAGGGTTTAAAACTACCAGATTTTCTAGTAGCCAAAACCCGTACCGATATGCTTAGCCGTATCGATACGGTGTGCTTTGAAATAGCCCAACGACTAGTCGCGTACGGATACAGTTGTATCGCGTACCGATACGCCTAACTACACCAACGGTCATTTCCTAACGGTCATTTGAATTTGCAGGACCGTACCGATACGCTAGGCAAGCGTATCGGTATGCATCAGCTGAAGAGGCCCAACGGCTAATTCCTCATTGAGACCGTATTGATACGATTTGACGAGTATCGATACGCCCAGCTGCAGAACTGCATTTATGGTGGGAAATAAAGGCTCCAACGGCTCCAATTCAATCCCAACGGCTAGTAACAGCTACAAACTCAATTAGGAGTATAAAAAGGACCTCCAAGCATCTTGTAATGGTTAATGCTTCAATTGTTACAACATTATGATGTCAAAATTTGTCTAGAGCTTAAATTGTTTACTTCTTGCTTAGACAACACTTGTGAGCTAAACGTTGTTAAATTTGCTCAAGTGTTTAGGTTTTGGGTGAATGCTTAGTATTGCAAACACATACCTATTCGAGGGATTTCTAGTTTGCTAAGTCTTTCTCTTGTAAGAGAGTGTTTGATCAAGCTTTGGGTAGAAAGCTTGATCGTTGTAACAGTTTCCTCCTAAGCCGAGAAAAGGGGACGAAATTCTTAGTGAATTTGTTTGGAAATCCTTAGTGGGGAGCTAAAGTAGTGGATGTAGACCTTGGTTAGAAGGTTGAACCACTATAAATCCTTGGGTCAATTTGCCAAATTTTCACCTCCCACTAACACACCCAATTATCCATCTTCTCCACACTTGGCGAGCAAGAACGGTTGATCGAATAGAGCCTCTAAAATCTCAACAGGCTTGATACCCTTTCGAAACAATTTGAAACTGTCAAAACCCGTATCGAAACGTGCTTAAATCATTTCGATACGTCATAACCGTTTTGTAAAAATCAGTTATAAAATTGCAACGGTCATAAATTTAAATCCAAGTTCAAAGCTCGTTTCGAAACGTTTGAGATCGTTTCGATACTACCGTATCGAAACGGATCTGCCCGTTCCGTTGTTCTTCATCCGTTTCGAAATATAGTGTCCTGTTTCGATACTATCGTATCGAAACGGGAGGACTCATTCCAAAACCAATTTTAAAAGTTTCAAAACGCTCCGAAACACTTAAGGGTTGTTTCGAAACGGTGACTCGAAAATCACTGTTTTGACTTGGTAAACACTTAGAAAAATTTGTATAACCATTTGGTTTTGACTTGACCTTTTTGCTTAAAAGTTTTGGAAAGTTTTGAGGACTTAAAAATTGTAAAACCTATGTTTGATTTTGATATAACAAAGTGTTTTAAGGATTAAATTGAAAAACATGAAATAGATTTTTAAGTTCCTCAAAAGTTTTCAAATCAACAAGGCTTTACTCTAGTTTGAAAAACTCATACTCCAAAATATTTTCTAAGTGTTCCAAGGCCAAACTATTGACAATCGTCTATGCATATCGATATGCCCCTTGCCGTATTGATACCTTTTTTACCAACTTGGCCACTGGAGAATTGCATTTCGATACGTCCCTTACCGTATCAAAATAGGGTATTAAAACAAATTGTATCTGTATCAATACGCTCTCTCTATAAAATCACATTGAGTTTGAATGGTGTACCGATACGGATTTAATGGAATTTTTAAATTCAGAAGCTTTAAATGTTTTTAACCTTTGGTGTCAGTTTTTAGGTAACAGACTTTTAAAGAGTTGGTTGTCCCGTACCGATACGCTTTTTTTCGTATCGATACAGATTCTTCCAGTGAGCTTTGAAGTAAAAATTGCATCGATATGCTTCTATCCGCATCGAAACGGATCCCTATCCCGTACTGATACGCTTACACACGTATTGATACACCCCTCTTTTAATTGTGCAACGGCTCTTTCTGTTTTGAGACAGGTATCGATACGCCTTTCCGTGTACTGATACGGTAGGCTACAGAAGTGCATTTATAGTGGAAAGAGAGGGTCCTAACGGCTACAATCAATACCCTAACCACCCAAACGACTAGAATTAATGGAGATGGTATAAAATCAAGCCTATTGAAGACCAACAACAACTATTGCATCCAAGAGAAACATCTATACAAAAATCCAAGCTCAAAGTGCCTAATTTCTCATTCTTGTAAAATCCCAAATTGTGTTGTGTGTAATTCCAATCTTGTATTCCAATTTGGGTTGAGTGCTTGTATCAAAAAGGGGCAAATTTGTATTGAGAGATATTCTTATTGCCTTAAAATTCTTCTTTGTATCCTAGTGAGGGTTTGGTCAAATTTTGGGTAGAAAATTTGACCGGTATTGTAAAGGTTACCTCCTAAGCCTTGAAAAGGGGAAGAACAATTAGTGGATTGTCGGAAAATCCTTAGTGGTAGCTAAGGTAGTGGATGTAGAGTTCATTTGGAACCTGAACCACTCTAAATTGCCTTGTTCTTCAATTTTAGTCATTCCACTTTCTCCAACAAATTTTAAAAACCCAATTCACTCCCCTCTTGGCTTTGATCAATCTATTGATCCACTCAACAATTGGTATTAGAGCCTACCTCTTTGAAGGATTAACAACCAGAATAGGAGATTCAAGGAGGAGTGTGATCAACTACAAAGCAAGCCATGACATCTACCTCCGGCCCTAGCATGTACGAGTCTCAATCGACCACCAAACCGCCTTTCTTCAACGGTGACAACTACCCTTTTTGGAAGAATCAGATGCGTCTCTTCATTAAATCTAGTGATTATCTTGTTTGGGATGCTATAGAAGATGGTCCCACTATTCCAATGAAGAGAGACGATGAAGGAAGAATTGTGCCGAAATGGAAAGATGAAATGAGTGAAGATGAGCGAAAGAAGATTCAAATCAACGACAAGGCTCTTCACATGCTATTTTGCTCTTATGGTCCCGATATCTACTCCAAAGTTTTTTTCCATCGAAAATGCTAAGGAAGTGTGGGATACACTTGAGACTACATATGAAGGAAAAAACGATGTGAAGGAAACAAAGATTGATATTCTTAATTTTAGCTATGAGAATTTCAAAATGGAGCTCGACGAAACCGTTTCAAAGATGTTCGATCGTTTCTCAACAATCGTCAATGGATTAAAGGGTTTTGGAGAGATCATCCCGAAGGATAAACTAGTCCGGAAGCTACTCTACTCTACATATGAGTCTTGAACCGCCATCATCGAGGCAAAGAATTTGAAGACACATGTTGCGTGTAAAAGAGTCTATCGCAATTGTAGTGCAAGTGTACACGACGCAAGTAGTAAAGTGATACGAAGTATCGGATATCGTCTCCACAGGGATTGGGCTAATAGCTTCACCTTAGTTTACTGCACGAAATAACAGAAATAGTTTAGAAGATTGTCACGAGAATAATAAGAAAAGCGTAAATAAAAAGATTGAGATATCAAGATAGAGAGAATGGGCTGGTATTGAATTGCTCGGTAGTGCATGTATTGGATTGCTTAGGAACTCCAGTTCTGTCGTCGTGCCCGTCGTCGACAGCACCTGTCGCGGCGGCTGTCCGTTGGCTGTCGCGGCAGCAGACACACCAACTCCGCACTTCAAGTTTGGCAAGAATCCCATATCTGCCTTGGCCTATCCCTAGGTCCAAGTCTGTCGATGATCACGTCTTTGATGATACCTCCCGGCGTGAATCGAAGGATGAACACCGATGTGTATGAATTCTTCTTTAGCCACTTAACCTTGCCCTATCCCTAGGCACAAGATAGTTCAACTATAAGCTAGAGAACTTGCTCTTATTTCTTTCGTATACTTAACTCTCCCGATGCTAAGTAAATGGATAACCTCACAATGCTCTCCCGATGCTCTTGCAAGATGTTAAAACCAAAATAAGAGAACTTGAAGGTTATTTTATTGAACTTGGAAAATCCTAAAACAAAACAACCCTTGCAACTACTTTACAAAACAACCCGTAGCCCTAGGGGGAATTTAGAACATGTCGGTGACGGGTGAACGACAGAGGGGTTTAGGTTTCGGTTATGGGGTATTCGATGCCTCCTAGGTTAAATCTATGCCCTTATATAAGCTTTGGGCTCAAGTTATCTAAGGTAACAAGGATTACAACTTTAATTAAAAGTAAGATTCTAATAAAGACTTAATCTCTAAGGATTCCTACTTTGCAGCCGCCTCCTTGTTTTATGGGAATTCCTCTCCTTGAGCTTTGGCTTGACATATCTTTTGATCCAGGGCTTGGAAAAATATTTGGCTTTCACACGACAGACGAGCAGATTTTTCTCTATCTATCGAGGTCCACTTTACTTTTCCTCTTCATAAGTTTGCTGTCACCATGCTGTCACGACAGGTCCATGGCAGCTTCGTCTTCTTTGTCTGCTTGTCCAGTTCAGCTCTCCTGCTTCTCTGCCCTGCGCATGCCTTCAACGTCTACTATGGCAGATACCTGCAAAAATAGCCATCTTTTAGTAGAATCCGTGCTTTTAATCCATTTGTGATGTTTTACTGAAAACTAACCTAAATGTAATGCAATGATGCTTGAATGCAGCAGAAATATGGGTTAAAAAGGGTGTAAATAATAGAACTTTTACACACTCAACACACCCCCAAACTCAAGTTTTTGCTTGCCCTCAAGCAATTAAGACTTAAAGAAAAATGAAAATTTTTGTGTTGGCCTTCAAACAGTGAACTGTCCCTTACCCGTCGCTCATTCTCTATGGCGACAGCGACCTGTCGGAAAGGTTAGGATCTGTCCGGAATCTCCCTATAGCTCTCGTGCAGTGTGTGCATGCTTGTGAACAATTATATGCTAAGATTCTCTTAGTTTCACTAGAATATTCAACTTCTTAACTCGAATTTTTATGCCAAAGTTTATTTTTTTTAGAAGGCACATTTTCATGCTTCTTTTTCTTCAAGCTAAATTTTTTTCTAGAGCCAGTTTTGGGCACCTCTAGTTAGCTTCCTAGAGCCGGTTTCGGGCACCTCTAGGTTTTTGAATTTCTTTTGCTAAACTTCTTTCCTAGAGCCAGTGTTAGGCACCTCTAGGGGCTATTCAAGTTCTAAGCTTCCTATTCTAGTTTGGCTAAAAGAAATCTAAGCAATATAACAGTCACAAAGGTGTTTAAGTTTTTAGATCTATAGAAAGGCTCTAAACTTCTCCTTAAACTGTCCTAAAGATGCTGCCACGACAGAGCCGTCATGACAGGTAAGTTAACTTCACAGTTTTTAAGCCAACAGTTTAAATTTTCTGATTTTTTTAAGCAAAATTAAATAAATAAAAGACACAACAATTAATAAAAAGATGTACTTAAGACTCCATTAATGATGGAGGGTTGCCACCCCCAAACTCAAGGGTTGCATTGCCCTCAATGCAAAATGACATGAAAAGACAAAAATATAAAGAAAAGTACATCACAAAAGATAAAGACAGGCATCAATAAGAGGAAAATAAAAACTTAAATTTTCAGTCGCTGTCCTCGCTGCTGCTGCTGACACGGATCTGACGGCGGCGTCTGGGCTGTGGAGGAGGCTGGGCAGGTTCAGGGGCAGGTTCAGTGGCAGGTTGCTCCACGAGCTGAACGTCGGAACTGCTGCCACTGTCCCAAGTGCTGCTGGTGGTGGTGCTAGCCTTGGGCAGCCGTTTCTTATCTGCCACGTGTTTTATCCTCTTGACCGGCGTAAATTCCCTCTCCAAATTCCTCCTGATCAGAGGGCTGTCATCGGAGGCAGGTCTCTTTGTTCCTCTGGGAGAGGTGTCTGCCGGTGGGCTGCCTGCTGCCGTCGGGGCAGGTGATGTGGTGGAGGCAGTAGAGTGGGAATGTGGGGAGGCAGGTGGTGTGGGTGTGTGAACAGGGGTGTGGACAGGGGTGGGTATATGGAAATAATGGGCGGGAAAAGTAGGGAATTGAACATCGGGAAAATTCAAAGTTTGGGTAATGAAGTTTACCGTCGAGTTTGCGAAGTCCCGAATGAACGTCATCAATCCCATTTGTCTCTCCTCTACCCGTTGTAGCGTAGCAAGGAGGAGGGCGGACTAGTCTGTCGGAGTGGTGGCGGCAGCAGGTTCCGGGGCAGGCTCCTCTAATGATTCTTCTGGGGAGCCGGCTGGATTGTAAGATGAGACAGGTGTAGCCACGACCAGCTCCATGAGGCTGTTGAGGTTGTTGTCTGTCCAGACTCTGCCCTTCCTTATTTTGTCGGAGGGTTCCTCGGGAACAGCAGCACAGCGGCAGAGGGAAGTTATTGTGAACGGCAGGCAGAGGCGAGAGTCGGAGCGGAAGGCACAGTCCAGGATGCTGTCCCTCATATAGTGGCCTACATTGATAGGCCTGTCGTGCATGATGGAGTGAATAAGGGCAAGCCGCTGCCGGTTGACAGTCGTGTGGTGGGAAGAAGGCAGGATACGCTTTTTGATGAAAACGTTCCAAAGTTTGGCTTCCGGGAGGAGCTGCCCCCTGTTGACGGAGTGGGGGTTCTTCTTGCTGGTTGTCCATGATGTTCCCTCCTCTGTCAACTCCACCATGACAGCATCATAGGCGGCATCATCGAGGGTGTCGAGAAATTTCTGGTGGGCATCATCATCGGGGCCAAAGTAGAGGCCAAACATGTGGTTGATGCTGTCGGCAGTGAAGGGCACTTTCACTCCTCGAACGGTGACAGATGTTGCCGTTCTACTGTCTATGGCCGCGTAGAACTCCCGGACTAATGTGTCGTTTAGCTCTGCCGGTTGTTCAGCAAAGTGCTCCCATAGCAAATTCTAGATGGCTCTAGCAATGAATGGCCGGAGTCCCATGTTGGGTGCTTTGCGGATGTAAACGAAACCACGTTCCTCCCATAACTCCTTTGTGGCGAAGGACGTTGCTACTGCTGAGGATGATGCTGAGGCAGCACTACGACGGGTCTGTCTAGTAGACATGTTAGTTGCAAGGGTTGTGAAAAATGAAGAAAACAAATAAAACTAGAGGAGAAAGCAAGGAAGAATAAGCAGAAGTGAGAAAAAATGAAAATGAAAACGGAGTTTTATAGCGGTCGAGTTGCTGCCCGTTTAATGCTGTAACGGCAGGCGGGAATAACGGGGCGACGGATGGTATTTAGCGTGTCTGACGCGTCTGACACGCATTTATGCGTCTATTACGCGTCTGCCGCACGCTTCTACGTCTGCCGTGTCAGTCTGTTGACAGCCTGTCATATCCGTCCGCGGCGGCAGCCGAAACGACAGGTTTCCATAAATGGGCTTTGTTGGGCTGATGGATGGGTGGTGGGCTTGGGTCACTTCTCCTTTTCTTCTTGACTCCTTTATTTCCTAAAAACAGAAAATAGAACAATAAAACATTATTCGAATAAAATAAACCTAATTCCTAATAAATAATAATAATAAAATAAATAAAAATAAAATTAGGTTAAATTAGGGATGCTTTGTGGGGCATCTCCTAAAGTAACCACTTCCTGTATTCCTGGGGCTTCAGTCCCCTGATAGTGCTTGAGGCGCTGTCCATTGACTTTGAATTGGTGCCCGTCTTTTAATGATTGTATAGTGATGGCACCATGGGAAAAAACTTGTATCACTTGGAATGGGCCAGACCATCTAGACTTTAGCTTTCCTGGGAAGAGTTTAAGTCTAGAATTAAACAACAACACGAGCTGCCCTGGGCAGAACTGTCGTGGCAGCAGCTTCCTATCATGCCACTTCTTAGTCTTTTCCTTGTAGATTCTCGCATTGTCGTAGGCCATTGTCCGTAATTCTTCAATCTCGTTCAGATCTAATAACCTTTTCTGGCCGGCCTTGTCCAAGTCCATATTTACTGCCTTGATTGCCCAATATGCTTTGTGCTCAATCTCGACAGGCAGATGACAGGTTTTCCCATAAATTAAACGATATGGAGACATGCCCAATGGAGTCTTAAAAGCTGTCCTATATGCCCATAATGCATCATTCAGAAGTAAAGACCAATCTTTCCTAGTTGTCTTAACCATCTTTTCAAGAATGTTCTTCACTTCCCTATTGGATATCTCAGCCTGTCCATTGGTTTGTGGGTGGTATGCTGTCGCGATCCTGTGCTTGACACCATATTTCTTCAAGGCGGCAGCAATTACCCTATTATCAAAATGTCTCCCTTCATCACTGATAATCGCCCTAGGGATGCCAAATCTAGAAAAAATGTTTTTGTGCAAAAACTTTTGGACCGTCTTGGCATCATTCTTTTGAGTTGCGATTGCTTCTACCCACTTGGAGACATAATCCACTGCTAGGAGGATGTACAAATTTCCACACGAAGATGGAAAAGGTCCCATAAAATCAATCCCCCAAACGTCGAAGATCTCGACTTCTAGAATGTTTTGCAGTGGCATCTCATTTCTCCTCGAGATGTTACCTGTCCACTGGCACCTGTCACAGTTCTTATAAAAGTTCTGTGCGTCTTTATATAGTGTCGGCCAGTAGAACCCTGACTGCAGCACCTTGGCAGCAGTTTTATTGCCTCCTAAGTGACCCCCATATTGTGAAGCATGGCAGTGATGGAGAATGTCTTCTTGCTCTTCTTGTGGTACACACCTCCTTATAACCTGATCTGCGCACATTTTGAAAAGAAGAGGTTCATCCCAATAATAATGCTTAACATCATTTTGGAACCTCTTCCTGGCTTGATAATTAAGATCAGAAGGTAATATTCCGCTAACTATAAAATTAACGAAATCAGCATACCAGGGAAGGTCAGAAGACTTACCTGCCGTCATGGCTGTCGCGACAGCGATTGCGGCAGCAAAGAGCTGCTCATCTGGGAAGGTCTCCAGTATGTGTGTCTCATCTAACGGTAGACTCTGTCCCTTCTCCAACCTCGACAAGTGGTCTGCCACCTGATTTTCTGTCCCCTTTTTGTCCTTGATCTCAAGGTCGAATTCTTGTAATAGCAAGATCCACCGTATCAATCTAGGTTTTGCATCCTTCTTTGCGAACAAATACTTTAGGGCAGAATGGTCGGTGTGTAATATTACTTTCGTTCCAAGTATGTAAGAACGAAACTTGTCGATGGAGAATACCACGGCTAACAGCTCCTTTTCTGTGGTAGTGTAGTTCACTTGGGCGTCGTTTAATGTCTTGCTGGCATAATATATGACATGAAACAGCTTATCTCTGCGCTGCCCAAGTGCTGCCCCGACAGCATAGTCACTAGCATCACACATGATCTCGAATGGCTGTGTCCAGTCTGGTGGCTGTACTATGGGGGCTGTCACTAGCTTTTCCTTCAGAACCTTGAATGCTTCAGTACATTCTTCATTAAAGTCAAAGGGTCGGTTCTGTTCTAAGAGATGGCATAGGGGCTTCGTGATTTTTGAGAAATTGGCAATGAATCTCCGATAAAAACCCGCATGCCCTAAAAAACTTCTAATGCCCTTGACTGTGGTCGGCGGCGGCAGCTTCTCAATGACTTCAATCTTAGCCCTGTCGACTTCTATTCCACGGCAGCTAATCTTATGGCCAAAGACTATCCCTTCGTCCACCGTAAAATGGCATTTTCCCCAATTTAGAACAAGATTAGCCTTTTCACATCTTTCAAGTACCTTTTGAAGATTGCTGAGGCAGCTCTCAAAATCGTCTCCAAAGACGGAAAAATCATCCATGAAAATTTCTAGGAAGTCCTCTACCATGTCGGAGAATATAGCCATCATGCACCTTTGGAAGGTGGCAGGTGCATTACAGAGTCCAAACAGCATCCTCCTAAATGCGTATGTTCCGTAGGGGCATGTGAAAGTCGTCTTTTCTTGATCCTCCGGTGCAATAGCAATTTGATTGTAACCTGAATAACCATCAAGAAAACAATAGTAAGGTTTACCCGCTAATCTATCAAGCATTTGATCAATAAAGGGTAAAGGAAAGTGGTCTTTTCGGGTAGCTTTATTAAGCTTCCGATAGTCCTTACAAACCCTCCAACCGGTCACAGTCCTGGTTGGGATTAACTCATTGTTCTCGTTGGTTATCACGGTCATTCCTCCTTTCTTTGGAACGCATTGCACCGGGCTCATTCATTTGCTGTCGGAGATGGCGTAAATAATACCAACATCTAACCATTTAATTATCTCTTTACGCACTACCTCCTTCATCGCAAGGTTTAACCGCCTTTGGGCATCAATAGTCGGCTTATGATCTTCCTCTAGGAGGATTTTGTGCATGCATATCGCCAGACTAATGCCTTGAATGTCTGCTATCGTCCATCCAATCGCCTTTTTGTGCTGCCTTAACATGTCGATTAGCTGCCGTTCCTGTTCCTGCGGCAGCTTAGCAGAGATGATTACGGGCAGTGTGTCATTGCAACCAAGATAAGCATATTTTAACTGCCCTGGCAGGGGCTTAAGTTCTAAGGCAGGTGGTTCAACAGTAGATGGCTTTTGGATTAAATGGTTATCCGAAGTGTAATTCAAGGGTTCGAATAACTTACCTGGACGATTGCCTAACCAGCTTACCTCCTCCTGACCTTCAGTATCAGATGTATCGGATTCAGAGGAGTCGTTGTCGTCGGTGCTGTCGTCGTTGCTGTCGTGACAGGCCTGTAGGTGGCTGTCGCGGCAGTGACCAAATTTTATATCACGGCAGCACGACCTGATGCAGGGTTGATCAAAGGTCACCTCAATGATGGCCTTACATTCCTCATCCACATCAGCATGTTTCATCGCTTGGAGAACATTCAACTTAATCTCTTGATCGTTCACGCGCATGGTGAGTTCTCCTTTCTCCACATCAATCAATGATCTTCCCGTGGCTAAGAAGGGTCGCCCAAGGATGACTGGTGCATTTTCGTCTGCCTCACAATCTAAAATAAGAAAGTCAGCAGGAAAAATAAGCTTATCCACTCTTACCAGAATATCTTCAATTTTTCCCTCGGGATGAACGTAAGAGCGGTCGGCTAGCTGCAGAGTTACTGTCGTGGGCCACGCCTTGCCAATACCTAGTTTCTGAAAAACAGATTTGGGCATTAGATTAACACTGGCACCAAGATCACAAAGTGCCTTACCCACAAATTTGTCGCCGATTACACAAGGTATGATGAAGCTCCCCGGATCCTTCTTTTTCTAGGGTGGCTGCCTATGAAGAGTACTCATGCAACCTTCTTGCATCTTTACCGTTTCAAATTCCCCAAGTTTAGATTTTTTCGACATAACATCCTTGAGAAATTTAGCATAACCGGGCATCTCCCTAACAGCATCTAACAATGGAATATTAATATGAACCTGCTTAAAAATATCATAAATTTTTTTAAGTTGAGATTCATGCTTAGCTTGCTGTATTCGTTGAGGGAAGGGTGGTGGGGGACGATAATCAGCAATACGCCCTTCCCACTGCATGCGAATCTGAGGACGGTAATCATCTTTTTTCTCCTCTGTCGCTTCTGCTGTCGTGACAGGCTCATCGGCAGCAGTCTGTTTATCACCTGTCGGGGCAGCTTCCTCGGCAGGTTTATCCAAGGCTGGTTCCTTTTCTGCTTCAGCTTCTTTTTCCGGCCCTGGTAGTTTCTTCCCACTCCTAGTAGTAATCGCCTTACATTGCTCATGTGGGGGCGGTCTAGCATTTTCAGTATTGCTAGGGAATCCTCCATTCTGCCTTGGCTTAATATGCTGCGACACCTGACCCATTTGTGTCTCTAGAGATTTCAACGTAGCCTCATGATTTGTCATTCTCATCTCGGTTTTATCCATAAAGGTTTCCGTCTTCTTGACAAACTGATTTATATTTTCCATATACGTACCGGTCTGAGACATAAAGGTGGCCAGAGTCTGCTCCAATATACTACTCGTGGCAGGTGGTGGCTGCTGTTGCTGCTGCGGCGGCAGTTGCTGTCGCGTCAGCAATCTAGGTCCTCCCTGATTCTGATTATGTGCTTGCGGATTCAGGGCATTGTTAGGATTACTCCAGGAAAATTTGGGATCCTTCCTCCAATTGGGATTATAGTTGTTGGAATTATAATTCGGCTTGTAATTTCCAACATATTTTCCCTCTTCTATATTTATTGGGCACTCATCCCTACTATGACTTCCCTCACAGACAATACAAACTTCCTCGACAGCAAATCCTCGTAATTCATCTTCATTTAATAAGTGTTTCATTGCCTTAGTAAGGAATGCTACCTGTGATTTCATAGTGCTGTCGGCCTCATAGTCCTTGACAGCAAGTACCCGTTTACCCCCTCTTCTAGCTGTCGGAAACTGCTCCTCATTCTTAGCTAGATTTTTCAAAACTTGCAATGCCTCGTCTGGATCTTTATCCAATAATAGTCCATTTGCTGCAGAATCAATTCGAATGCGAGTTTGTAAGTTAGCAGCATTATAGAACTTAGTTACTTGATTCCAGACAGGAAATCCATGCATTGGACAGTTCCGAAGAAGAGTAGTAAATCTGTCCCAGGCCTCGTGCATCGGCTCGTCATCTTCCTGTTGAAAAGTAGCAATTTCATTACGTAATTGCTCAGATAAATGCGAAGGATTAAAACGAGATAAAAATTCACGAGACAAATCTGCCCAAGTTACGATTGAACCCGGTGTAAGTTTATTCCACCAAGTTTTAGCTCTGTCCCTCAATGAATGGGGAAATAACCGAAGCCTCAGTATCTCCAGACTAACTCCTGGCAGTCTAAACGAACCACAGATCTCCTGGAACGTTTTGAGATGCTCCCTAGCATCTTCTGTCACAGCACCACTAAACTGTCCGACATTGTTGATCATACTAAACATGACAAGCTTAAGCTCAAAGTTATCAACATCAATATCCGGCAGCGTGGTCTCCAGCTCTACATGATCGTTCAGCATGTAAAAGACACCTTCATACTGAACAAAAGAGCCAGGAATGGACAGAGATTTGGTTTTGTTAGAATGGCGTCGAAGGAGGATGCAAACAGGGTGATAGAGAGATTAAACGGAAAATGGATACACGACGGCAGATTGAGAGTTTCTATGGCGTGGAGGGGCAAAACGGAATGGCACAGTAAGAAAGGAAGAAACATAGAACAACATGAGAAGAAGGACAGTGAGGAATCAAGAAAATCAGAAACGGCAATGAGAAACGAAGTGAAACAAAATAAATCGCAAGTAGTAGGGATAGTGGATGAAGACAAATGGGCAATATTGCGATGGTGTGCGGTGGGTTGGTGCCAAAACCCTTGTAGCATAAAGACCCTAGCGGAAAGGTTAGAGGTAGACAAACATGATGGCTTCTCGATCATGCGTTTATCCGGAGCAATGATATTGATAATGTGTACATCGGCAGCCGTCCGCGACAAAATCATGAACCTTGACCGGGTGAAGGAATGTTTCGCAAAGGTAGAAGAATGGTCTCCAGCGATCAAAGTGGAATCGCGACGGATTTGGATGTCGATAATCGGCCTCCCGATACACCTATGGCACAAACGGACGTTCATGAACATTGCAAGCCTTTGGGGTGTTTTTATTCGAATGGATGACGATACGGAAACACCATCTTCATTTGATTGTGGTAGAATTATGGTCGAAACATCCCAATTCAACCGGATTGAAGAACACATTGAAGTTCGTTTTGAGGGGGAAACAT
Organism: Hibiscus tridactylites; assembly: GCA_958450335.1. Lineage (NCBI taxonomy): Eukaryota > Viridiplantae > Streptophyta > Magnoliopsida > Malvales > Malvaceae > Hibiscus > Hibiscus tridactylites. The sequence continues at coordinate 85,826,955 of OY288268.1, read as the reverse complement.
ATAACATCCGAGTGTTAGAGATGGATGGCACCTCCCCCACGGTGGAATGCGATTGCGGGGAGTTTGATTCGACGGACGAAGAAGGGAGCAGTGAAAATAATTCAATACCGCATACAACAGTGGGAAACGGAGAGGATGCAGAAAACATAAAAGAAAATACAAATTCAGTGCTATGGCTTGCAAATGAAGCATGGGAAGGGCCACAAGGAGATCAACACGAAAAAACAAATCTAGAAAGATAGTCTGATCAGAATAGCAACGACGAACAAAGGGCATCAAACAAATCATCTCAATTGCCGGACAGGCCAACGACGAGTTCACCGGCACGGTTAGTGGCCACGGCGGAAAGAGGAGTGAGTGGGGAGAAGGACGGTGGTGATAAGAGTCCTGCAGGAATAGGAGACATTCAAATTTGCAAGAGTTTGGATATAGCGGGAATTGCTAATTCTAAAGCTAGTGATTCAAATGATCAGGAGTCTAATTTACAAAGGGAAGATAATTCAGAATTTAATTCAAAATTAAATTCTAAATTACACCATTATCCTATCCTCTTTTCGACAATTGAACAACCAAACTTGAGTAAAACAGAAATTGTCCAGGTGGGTCAGACTTATTGCAAGATTCGACGGTTTGTAGGGGGAAATCTGGAAGGGTGTCGGATTTCTAGTAAAAAGAAGACTAACCGAATATACAAGACCAACCGAGTACTATCGAATACGGGGGGAGAAGGGGATGACGATCAGGCAGCAAACAAGATTGAAAAAGAGGCGATTGCAACGGTGAAACTGGGCTCACTGATTGGTGTAAATTCCAACGGCCGGGAAGAAGAAATTATCCGCGACATATCAAAAGTAATTGGTGGCGATCAGCGCGGTTTGTGACTCATGAAAATATTATCATGGAATGTGAGGGGCTTGGGAGGAAGTGCTAAACGCCAGTTTGTTCGAGATGTAATACGGAAAAACGATGCGGATATGGCAATGTTACAAGAAACAAAGATGGAGGAGTGTCCAAAATTGTGGCTAGCCAATCTTTGGGGAAGCGATAATTACGAATCAGTGATCGCGCCATCAATTGGTGCGTCGGGCGGTATTATTGTGATATGGGAGGTGAGTAAATTTAATTTAGATGTGGTAGTGATTGAACGTAATTTTATTATGATGAGAGGTAGATGGTTACATGATGATCTAAGCTGTGGTTTGGTAGTGGTTTATGCACCGTCCGAATTGGAAGGACAACAACCTGTTTGGACGGCAATTTTGAGTAAAATTAGTGAACAAGATGGTCCGTGGTGCATAGCGGGAGATTTTAATGCCATATTACACGAGTCAGATAGAATTGGTACATCGGACAGGACTATGGAGATGGAAGCGTTTGGTGATTTTGTTCTACAAGCAGGTCTGATGGATTTACCACTCTTAGGCAAACGTTATACATGGTTTGGCCCAAAGAAAAGATGTAGCCGAATTGACAGATTTTTGATATCGTCAAGATGGATGGATGCTTTCAGCTCAATCCAGCAAGTGGCACTAGCACGGGGCGTATCCGACCACACACCTCTAGTGTTGAAATGCGATGAAAACGACTGGGGTCCTCGTCCGTTCCGTTTCTTTAATTGTTGGATGGAGGGCAAATATCACTTGAGGCAGATTATTGAGGAATGGATCCGGCTAACTGAATTAGACATCGGCACGATAAATATTATGGTGAAATTGCGACATTTGAAGGCATTTTTGAAAAAATGGAATAGGGACAGCTTTGGGGATGTGAATGAGATGATATCAGAGTTGCAAGATAAAATTGACCGGGCGGATTCAGCAATTTCTACAGCTAGTATTGATGAGGAGATAGAGGCGGAAAGGCGACAATGGCTACAGGCTTTGTGGAAAGCTATGAGACATAAGGAAGCGATGTGGAGACAAAAATCCAGAGCGACATGGCTGCGTCTGGGAGATCGAAACACAGCCTATTTTCATCGATCCGCTAAGCTGAGAGCGGCAAGAAATTATATTCCAGGATTTATGGTTAATGACAATTGGATCAGCTCGCCATCACTTATGCGACGCCACGTAGTTCAATTTTTCCTGAAGCATTTCTCTTGTGATAAGAGGGAATGCGTATGGCAATTCGAGGGGGATTTTAGGAAGATATGGCAGACAGCTAGGGGGAATTTGGTGGCGACATTCTCATTGGCAGAAATACACGGAATAGTGAGAGGTTGTGATGGTTCGAAGGCACCGGGCCCGGACGGTTTTACGCTGGATTTTTATAAGAAAGGGTGGGATGTGCTAAATGCTGATATTCTACGGTTCTTTGAAAATTTCCATGCAAGTGGGCGGCTACCTAAGGATGTGAATTGCACATTCATCGTGTTAATTCCTAAGGTAACATCTCCCACGACCCTTGGCGAATATAGGCCGATATGTCTAGTAAACTCAGTGTACAAAATTTTGGCAAAATGCCTTGCGACTCGACTACAAGGGGTATTGGCAGATTTAATAAGTGATACCCAATCGGCGTTTATAAAGGGTCGACAATTGGTCGATGGTGTTCTTCTAGCACTTGAGGTGGTGCATTCCCTACGAAAACGGGGTGCATGTGGTTTTTTTTATTGAAACTTGATTTTGCCAAGGCGTATGACTGCGTGAGCTGGTGTTTTTTGGATGAGGTGTTAGGAAGAATGGGATTTTGTGACACATGGCGAAAATGGATTCAGGAATGTATCAGTTCAGTCAGGTTGTCGGTGCTTCTCAACGGTAATGCCACCAAGGAATTCAGAATGGGTAGAGGCTTGCGACAAGGCTGTCCGCTATCACCTTTGCTGTTTGTGATAGTCGCGGAAGCAATGCATTTGATGCTGCGAAGGGCTGAATTAGGGGGTCTAATTCGTGGGGTTCAGGTAGCGGCAGGGATATCCGTGACACATTTACAGTTTGCCGATGACACACTTTTGTTCTTTGAGGGATCGTTAGAAGTTGCGAGAAATGTGAAACGAATTCTGCACTGTTTTCAAGTTTGCTCGGGGTTGAAGATTAACTTCGGTAAAAGTTCCTTGTACTCAATTGGTATAGGAGATGAGCTGGGCAGCAACGTAGCCAAGGTAATGGGGTGTAGAAAAGCTGAATTTCCATTCGTCTATTTGGGATTTCCAATAGGTGCAAGTCCGAGACTAATAGCTACGTGGGAACCAGTGATTGCTAATTTCCGACGCAAATTAGCAGGTTGGAAAAGGACCTCTCTGTCCTTTGCAGCTCGGGTGGTGTTGGTCAATTCAGTCCTCTCGTCGTTACCAATATTCTACATGGGATTATTTGTCGCTCCCAGAGGGGTAATAGAGAGGAATGATAAAATTCGAAGAGCTTTCCTATGGGGGGTGTGGGTTTGGAACGGCGGATGAGCAGAGTAGGATGGGAGGTAGTTTGTCGACCGAAAAAATTAGGGGGTTTGGGGGTAGCGGATTTGCGAGTTAAGAACATGGCGATGCTATCAAAATGGGTGTGGCGTTATGCGCAAGATAGAGATTCATTGTGGCGTGGCTTGATAATAGAAAAATATGGAGAACATCCACAATGGTGGCGTTTCAACACGGAAAAGATGTCATCTATGTCGCTTGTATGGCGGCAAATCGTAGCTCTCTCATGCGATGCACAGGTTGAAAGGCATATGGGCATGACCGGTTTTCTATGGAAGCTTGGGGATGGTAGAACGATTTTGTTTTGGTTCGATCCGTGGGTTGAACAAGTGGCCTTAAAAGATTCATATCCGCGCTTATTCTCGTTAGCATGTGATAAATTAGCGAGGGTGGGGGACTATATGGTGGAGGGCAGATTATCGCATCATGGTTGGCCTGATTTTTTTAGACGCCCACTACGAGATTTTGAATTAGGAATGCTACGTGACTTAATTCAAACGGTATCCAATTTCCGCGCATGGGAAGGCAAGCTGGACATGTTAATTTGGCGATCGGACGAGCGTGGAATTTTTTCAGTTGGGACTTTATCGAAACTGCTCATGCTAGATAAGGTGGGGGAAATGGACTTTGGAGAATGTTTCGCTTGGAAGGTGCTGGTGCCGCCGAAAGTTCAAGCTTTCCTATGGTTTACATGGTTACGTAGATTACCCACTGCTGATTTCTTGCGAGCACGTGGGGTTCCACTGCCGGATGATCAAGGCCGATGCCCTTGGTGTGCGATGGTAGAGGAGAGCATCGCTCACATCCTCTATGAATGTCCGTTTGCGCAATCGGTTTGGCTATGGATGCAGAAATGGTGGGGAATAGACACAACATTACCGGTTAGTTTTGATGCATTCTACGTTCTTGATTTTCATAGTATATTCAAGGGATGCATGAATATGTGGTGGATAGCATGTGTTGCCGCTGTTTTATGGTCTTTATGGATTGCAAGAAATGAATTTATTTTCCGTGGGAAACGATGGAACTTGGCTGAATTGTGTTTCTTGGTGAAATTGAGATCGTATTATTGGATAAAAGCTGATAGGCGGGGAGAATTGGTAGCGGAGGCAGCTTGGTGGACATGTCCTTCTAAAATTGAGGTTGCTGCCAAACCAAAGAGGACGAGGGGGGAAAGATGCTGGCAGCCCCCGTTACAAAATATTCTCAAATTTAACACGGATGGATCCGCGCGAGGAAAGCCGGGTCCGGCAGGGATTGGTGGTGTGTTACGAGATGCGGATAGCCGTATCTTGGGTCTATTTTCAGGCCCTATAGGCGTGATGGAATCAAATGAAGCAGAGGTCCGAGTGATAGCCTTTGCATTGGGCATGATCAAGGAGAAGGAATGGCGACAGGGTTGTGTGATAATGGAGACGGACTCTCAAGTCGCGTTGAGCTGGATCAATCAGAATGCAAAACGACCGTGGCGACTATGGGAAGTATTTTTGGAAATTGATCAAGCTTGTCAAGTCATATATGATATTCAATTCTGCTACGTGCCGAGGGAAGCGAACGGATTTGCGGATGCACTGGCGAAGGAGGGAGTAGATAGAATTTCGACGTTCATGGCTTGTCTGTGACTTGTCCCTAAGCGATATGCTTTTCCTATTGTAATCGACGGATCGTATCGTACTCTTTTCCTCCAATAGGTTTAGGGAGGTTTTTAACGAGGCGTGCGATTTTGTCAAGCTGTATGTTTTTACTTATTTCTTAATAAAAAACATACAGTTGCTGATCAAAAAAAAAAAAAAACGACAGGTCCATGGCAGCTTCGTCTTCTTTGTCTGCTTGTCTAGTTCAGCTCTCCTGCTTCTCTGCCCTGCGCCTGCCTTCAACGTCTACTATGGCAGATACCTGCAAAAATAGCCATCTTTTAGTAGAATCCGTGCTTTTAATCCATTTGTGATGTTTTACTGAAAACTAACCTAAATGCAATGCAATGATGCTTGAATGCAGCAAAAATATGGGTTAAAAAGGGTGTAAATAATAGAACTTTTACACACTCAACATCACAAAAGCTTGATGAGCTAGTTGGTTCTCTCCTAACTCATGAGATCATGAAGCAAGGAAGGGAAGATGAAAGGACGAAAGAAAAAAGAAGAGTGGAGAAGCTTGAGGTAGACAAGAAGAAGAAGCTAGGAGTGGCTTTCAAAGCTTCTCTACATGAGGATAGCCCTTCTAGTGAGGAGGAAGATCTTGAAGAATTTGCTATGATAGCCAAAAGATTCTCATGGTTTATGAGGTCCAACCGAGGTAGAAAAATTCAAAGAAAAATGGACTTCAAGACCAAAAACAAAGAAGAAGAAAATGAACCGTCATATGCTATGAGTGCAAGAAACCTGGTCATATTCGTTCTGAGTGTCCTCAACTCAAGAAGAAGGGCTTTGAGAAGAAGAAGAAGCTCAAAGCTAAGCTTGCTACTTGGAGTGATGAGGAGTCATCCGAGGATGAGGAACAAGAAGTGGCCAACCTTTGCCTCATGGCTCTTGAGGAGGATTCTTCTATGGTAACCTCTAACTCATCTACTTTTGATTTTACGTTTGATGAATTGCATGAAGCTTATGATGAGTTACAAGAGGTGTATGATGAGTTAGTTGAGAAGTATAAAGTGTCCGTTTTAAGAAATAAAAAGATCATTTCGGAATTAAATGCTAAAAATGACTTACTTTCTCAAGCTAACTTGAAATTTGATAAAAAGATCTTAGGTCTACAAGATGAACTTGAATTCTTTTAAAATGAAAATGTAGATTTAAATAATCTTATTTCTCATTGTAACATTGAACACCAAAAGGTGTTAGATGAGCTTAATGAGCTCAAAAAGTCTTTCAAGAGTGTTGGTAATGTGAAAAATGAAATAGGTGAATCATCTAGAACAAACCAACCTAAGAGAAAGAACTATAACTACAAATAAAGTGGCTCCTATAGGCATAATAGAACTAAAATAATTAGAAGTGTATGAGTTCCTAAAGAACTTGTCAAATCTAATAATGTTGATGCCATGTCACCTTGGGTTCCTAAGGGAACCAAGCTTTTCGGAGCTAACACCCGTGGACCCAAAATGATTTGGGTACCAAAAATCAAAGCTTAATCTCTTTGTTTGTAGGGGGAGCATTGTTACAAGGCCAAAGTACAAAGCCAAAACTCATGGTACCTTAATAGTGGATGCTCGAGGCACTTGACCGTAGACAAGAGTCGATTCATGGATTTAAAGCCAAAAAGTGGAGGAGTAGTGACATTTGGTGACAACTCCAAAGGCCACATTGAAGGTATTGGCTCCATAAGTAATCACTCTACTATACTCATTGAAAATGTATTGTATGTCAATGGTCTAAAACACAATTTATTGAACATTAGTCAATTGTGTGATAAAGGGTTTAATGTCTTATTTGATAAAAATGGATGTAAAATTGTTGGCATTAAATCAAATAAAATAATGCTCATTGGTCATCGCATAGGTAACATATATATGGTGCATCTAGATGACATTCATTCATCCCATGCATGTTTTGTTGCTCAAAATGAAAATGATGCATGGTTCTGGCATAGGAAACTAGAACATGCTAGCATTAGTGTGTTAGAAAAATTAGTTTCCTTAAATCTAGTTAGAGGTTTACCCAAGATTAAGTTCTCAAATGATAAAATATGTGATGCATGCTCTAAGGGTAAACAACATAGATCATCCTTTAAATCCATTAATGATGTCTCTACTAGTAGATGTTTACAATTGATTCACATGGATCTTTTTGGGCCTATTAGAACTATGAGCTTGGGTGGTAAACCGTATGCTTTTGTACTTGTTGATGACTATTCTAGATTTACTTGGGTTCTATTCTTAGGTACAAAAGATGAGGCTTTATAAAAATTCATCACGTTTTCAAAATTAACTCAAAATGATCTTGAACTTAAGATTTCTCACATTAGAAGTGATCATGGAACCGAGTTTCAAAATCTAGGTTTTGAAGAGTTTTTAAATGAAAATGGTATTAGCCACAATTTTTCGGCTCCTCGAACTCCTCAACAAAATGGGGTAGTCGAGAGGAAAAATAGCACTTTATAAGAAATGGCTAGAACCATGCTTTGTGAAAACAATTTACCTAAATATTTTTGGACGGAAGCCACAAATATCACTTGCTACATTGTAAATCGAGTAATGATTAGGCCAATTTTAAAGAAAACACCTTATGAGATTTTAAAATCTAAGAAGCCTAACATTAGCTATTTTCATCCATTTGGTTGCAAGTGTTTTGTTTTAAATAATGGAAAAGACAACTTAGGTAAATTTGATGCTAAAAGTGATGAAGCTATTTTCTTAGGATACTCTTTAAACTCTAAAGCCTATCGTGTATTTAATAAAAGAACTTTAGTAGTAGAAGAGTCTATTCATGTTGTTTTCAATGATAACCTCCTTTCGAGGAAAGAATCTTGTGATGATGATGATGTAGGAATCCTTGATGCCTTTGATGGAGGAGAAACTTCAAAGGAGGATGAGATTCCAACTAAAGAAGAGGATGCACAAGATCCACCTCTTGAAGCCTTGAAGGACTTGGCTCTTGAGGAAAAGGAAGTGAGCTACCCAAGGGAGTACAACTATGCCAAAGGTGGTGAAATCTTGGGCGATCCATCCAAGGGGGTAACTACTAGATCTTCTCTCAAAATCATGAATCATGTTGCTTTTATCTTATGCATTGAGCCTAAGAACATTAAAGAAGCATTAAAAGATGATTTTTGGATTATGGCTATGCAAGAAATGTTAAACCAATTTGAGAGAAGTAATGTATGGACATTAGTTGAAAGGCCTAACAATCAATCTACTATAGGAACTAAATGGGTATTTAGGAATAAACTAGATGAGAGTGGTAACATTTGTGAGAAACAAAGCTAGATTAGTTGCTCAAGGTTATACTCAAGAAGAGGGAATAGATTTTGATGAAACCTATGCACCCGTAGCTAGAATGGAAGCTATTAGGATGCTACTTGCATATGCATGTTATCATAACTTCAAGCTTTTTCAAATGAATGTGAAAAGTGCATTTTTAAATGGTTTTATAAATGAGGAAGTTTATGTGGAACAACCACCGGGTTTTGAAGATTCAAAATTTCCAAATCATGTTTTTAAGCTAACCAAAGCACTTTATGATTTAAAACAAGCTCCTAGAGCTTGGTACAAAAGACTTTCAAACTTTTTGATTGAAAAAGGTTTTGAAAAAGGTAAGGTGGACACTACAGTTTTCATAAAAAGATATAAAAATGACATTTTAGTAGTGCAAATATATGTTGATGATATCATTTTTGGATCTACTAATGAGTGTCATTGCAAAGAGTTTGCTAAGTTAATGCAAGGTGAATTTGAGATGAGCATGATGGGGGAACTCTCATTCTTTTTGGGACTCCAAATCAAACTAAGTAAGGATGACACCTTCATCAATCAAGCAAAGTACATGAAAGATATGCTCAAGATGTTTGGCTTGGAGCAAGCAAAGCCTCAAGCTACACCAATGAGCTCATCTACCAAGCTTGACAAAGATGAAGGAGGTAAGTGTGTTGACTCTAAGCTTTATCGCTCTATGATTGGATCTTTGCTTTACCTTACCGCAAGTAGACCAAATATATTGTTTAGTGTTTGCTTGTGTGCTAGGGTTCAAGCTAGTCCTAGAGAGTCTCACCTTATAGTCGTTAAAAGAATCTTTAGGTACCTTAGAGATACTCATTGTCTAAGTCTTTGGTACCCTAAAGACTCAACCTTCAACCTTCATGCTTATTCGGATGCGGATTTTGGGGGATGTAAAATTGATAGGAAAAGTACTTCGGGAACTTGCCAATTCTTAGGTAGTATGCTCATATCTTGGTTCTCTAAGAAACAAAATAGTGTAGCTCTATCTACCACCGAAGCCGAGTACATATCCTTAGGAAGTTGTTGTGCTCAAGTCCTTTGGATGAAGCAACAACTCTTAGATTATGGAGTTAAAGTTGAAACCATACCCCTTAAGTGTGATAACACTAGTGCTATATGCTTAACCAAAAATCCCATCCAACACTCTAGAACCAAACATATAGAAATAAGGCATCATTTCATTAGAGATCATGTCCTTAAGGAAGATGTTGTTGTAGAGTATGTTGACACCTTGAACCAACTAGCGGACATTTTTACCAAACCTCTAGACAAAGAGCGTTTTTTGTCCCTTAGGAGAGAGCTAGGTCTAACTAGCCTATCTTGACCCTTTAGGACTCTTTTGAGGTTAAAATTGCTTGATTTTGTGAAAATGCATGTTTATGTGTTGTTGATCTTGATAGAAACCATGCTTATAGCTAAGGGGAGTATGCTTATTTTAGAATGTGCTTAGATCTGCTCATTCATCAATTGCATTCATTTAGGAGATGTTAAAGTTGAGTCTTTGGTTGTTCTAAAAGCCAAAAATGCATTTCTGGGCCTAGGGTATCGATACGGCCTTCATTAGTTTACCAGATTGCATTTTCTCTATTCTGGGTATCGATACGGTTAAACCCGTTTCGATACGATATGTGAGTGTTTCGATACGGATACCATCCGTTCTGGTACGGACCTTTGACACGCGGTTCCAGGGAATTACCATTTTACCCCCGTATCGATACACCCTTTGGCGTATCGATACTCGATTGCGCAGACATCTACTTAATGACATTAAAAGAGTTTCACTTTTACCAAAACTAAAATTTCAAAACCCTAGTCGTTTTTCCTCTATAAAAAGCCTCTCAATCCTCATATTTTTACCACAAAACTAAAAATCTCTTGAAGGTTTTTCAACATCAAGCCAAGTTTTTAAAGCTCTCCATCAATTTGGTGCAAGTTCTTCATCCATTCCTCTCTATATCAATATCAAGGTATACAATTCTTTTTCTCTTTTTATTTTCTTTATGATTTTCGTTTTAAATTCTTTTTGTTTTGTCTTGCTCTCTCAAAAACAAACTTTATCAAACCTTTTTGTTTTTGATTTGCCTTTCAAAATTTTTTTAAACCTTGATTATTGATTTTCCATGGGTTGAATGAGAAAAATAATGCATACACATTGTTTTGATCAATTTATCTAGACAATGGCACCCAAAAAGAGAGCGCGTACTAGCGAAGTCGGTGAAGCATCCAATCCCAGAGATGGTACTCACCCAAACTTAACTCTTATCTATCAAAGATGTTTTAGAACTCCCGGAGAACTCACCTACTTTCGAGGTTTTCAAAATTACAAAATCAAACCGGAGAGGGTAATTTCCATTCCTTTTCTTAATTCAGAGCACTTCAAATTTGTCTATTTACCTTTGCTCCAAGAATGGAAGTTTATGGATTTTCTCCAAATCCCGAGCTTTTTCTTTCGTAATTTTGTTTTGATATTCTATGCTAATGCCAAGTGTGTTGCCAATCTCTCGGGTGAAATTATTGTTGTTAACTCTTATCTCATGGGAAAAAAGATTACCGTAGATATTCCATCTCTTTGTGCTGTTTTTAAGTTAGAGGATGAGGGTATCGATGATGAGAATTCTCTTGGCCATGTCTTGGGGGGTTCCGTGACCGTTCTCAATGCTTAAGATCGAATCCTTCACTTGATGATCACTTGGTGGTTTAGGCCTTCCGGAGGAAAATATTCAACCTTCCGCCAAGTTGATGACTTTTGGATTCGGTGCTTTCGCCAAAGACAACAACCTAATCTTGCTCGAATCATATTTGTGGATTCGCTTTGAGCTATTTCTTCACTCAAAAGGAGATAGATTGCTCTCACGACTACCCGACACCCCTTACCGATCATATCGATGAGAGATCTCTTCCTAGGGGAAAGTTTCACTACTTCAATGGTAGTTAGCTTCGCATCTTCGAGCTTCTTAGTGATACGATTCCGGAAGAGATTGCCAATCCTCAAGCTCCTCCTCCACCTTCCATGGATGCTCTTATGACTTTTCTCAATGAACAATTCACGAGCCTACGCACGGGGATTGCTTTCATTGATCAAGTTATGAATTCGGGGTTTGCATGTAACACCCAAAAAAAATGAAGATGGAGATTGCTGATCGTGGGAATTGAACCAACGACCCAACGTAGCCAAGTTCATGACCCAGCCGCTGAGCTAGACATGTCTTATTATCCAAGGTTCCCAATTATTTTCTTGAACCTTTGTTTTTGCGCATATGATAATTAAATTCTTATCTGACTTTTCACCCACCAAGTTTGTAGCCATTCGAATCTAATTTATTTCCAAAATTTCGTGTTCCTCTCTCTACCCCTCACCGAAACCATTGTGCACAGCTCTGTTCTTCCGTCACTGTCGCGTCGTAGACTTCACCGCCGGCGTCAAGAACTCGGCTTAACCGTCCGATATCGCCTCAGCAACCACGCGCCGTCTCGTTGCCCTTACGCCGTCAAAATCGCAATCGTTAGCCGCTGGAAATCGCATATGTTTTCGTCCGATTCCGGTCGCCTATGCCGTCTGTTCGAGAAACAAATGCTGAATCTGTGCTCACGGCATGGAGGCGAGCAAAACCGAAGCAACGGACCGTCGATCCGTTACCGATAAGCCTCTCATCGGAACCTACGTGGTTTCCGGTCGAGAATAGCAATTTCGGGCTTATTTCCGGTAAAGTTTTGAGTTATTTCGAGTTTTTGACTTGAGAGTTTGAACCTTGGTTTAACATCCTTTTGTTTTCCGGCAGAAACATGATGTTTCAGGCCTCCGACGAAGATTCCGGCGATTGTTCGATGACCCTGGAATATTTTGGGTAAGAACCGGTCTGAACCGTTCGGCCCAAGCAGCTTGACCCAACCCGTAACTGACCCGAGTCCAACCCGCTTCTGACCCGGCTGAGTCAACTCGTCTGAGTTGACTTTGGGAGTTAACTCGTCCTTGTTGACTTAGTGAGTTAACACGTCCGAGTTAACTCAACTGACCTTGACCGTTAACCTTGTCTGATGACGTCATGCTGACGCCAACGTTGACTTGACTGCTGACGTCAGCGTTGACTTTGACCAAAAAGTCAATTTTTTTTTGAAAAAGCTCTATCTTATGTTTTTCGATGTCATGAGTCCGTTTTTGAAACCCGTTTCGTAAAATTCCGACCCGAAAGCCTCTGAATCTGATATTGAACCCAAAAATACTTATGCGTTCCTTGTTCAGTTTAAAGGCAATGTGATTAAGGATTAACTATGGATTTTGTTTAATTGAAGGCATCTGCATATCTTCATATTCGCGTGGCTGTGGGATGTTGAATCCGAGTTCAAGTGTGTTCGAATGTCGTCCACGAACCGACCAATGTAGCTCGAAGTTAAGGTAACACAATACTACCCCTTGTATGCTCTATGAACATGTTGATATCCGGTTAACGCATGCATGCTTATGATGAAGTGTTTTGTAAACTCTGCTTAAGCCGAATCAGATACGAGAAATAATTATGGAAATTATTAAAACCAAAATATTCGAATAAGAATACTAATAGATCAGAAGTATCGAAAGTTTTAATAGTAATAAATAATACAATTAAATATGCAACTCGATCAATAGTGTATAGGATTCAATGCCCATAATATGGAGTAAGGGATATTGGTATGAGATTACTGAAATGCCCCTGAGGTATAAGAATGATAAACTGCCCCTAATAAAGGAAGTGACCCAAAATCTGCATTCGACCTGATTGAAAAATTTCCCTACCTAGGATGTATGTTCTATTGGAAAAGACTTCGAAATCACTATTCAAATGCGTTTGATACTAAAAGAAACTTGGATTTTCCCCCGAGCTCTGTATAACACATGAAGGTGAATTTACTGGAAATATCGTTGTATTCCTGAGCTAATTCTTACGACATTAATGAATGAATTAATTGGAATGATCGTAATGACCAAAAAGACTGTAGGGCCTTCGAGCACCGAAATTCTTAATTAATCAGAATGTCAATTTTACCCTTAAGTTCTAAATGAGTAAACCGTCTGTAAGGGTTGAAGGGATTCGAACGACTTAATTTCTACCGAGTACGTAAATGATGGAGGTGCTAAATGTAAAATTGACAAAAATGGTGGATTTATCCCAATTTCCAAAATGACTGAAATGCCCTATTGAGTTAAATAAGCAGTTATGCATTTGATGAAATTTTGGAATTTCTAATAAGACTTTAAGGGCTATAGTGCCCCTAAGTGTTAGGAAGCACACTCATGTATGCCCATCGCTCATGATGTCAATGTAAGGTAGGAAGATGCACATGGATTATATGTTTGATTACTCAAAGCTAAGCCTTATAGTGAAGTATGAAGGCGACCGATCATACATACGATATAGTCGATGTCAAGTCATGATACATGCAAATTGCTCACATTTGAATGTTGGTGAGTACTGTCAGGTTGGGATATGCTGCTTTAAACGAATTTTAGAGGCTTGATAAACCGTTGGAGCCCCTAAGCATTACAATCATCATTATGTTATGATTGTGTTATATTATAAAACTGTCATGCTAGCCAAATAGCTAAAATACCCTGTTGGCCAAAATGGTTGGAGCATCCCTGAAAATATCCGATAACCTGAAAGATCTTGATACAGAAATTCTCGAATGCCTTGTTAGAAAAACTAATGACCAAACAGAATTCTCGAGTTTTGCGAATCACTTATTATTCCTTACCAACATAATTTATCAAAATGCACATTAGCGTTGAAATAACCATAATGCCCTCGTGGGCTTAAATGATTGAATCGTTCACGATATATCTGAATTCAAAGAATCTAATGTATAAACTCTTGAAATGCTTATTTTGAGCCGAAGGTACAAATCCTATTTAATAGGGACCTCGTTTTTGAAATTTGTTTAAATTGCCAAAAGTTCAATGTGTCTCATTTCGTAAATATCAAGTATCCCCGAGAAATAAAATTGATCTATCTAGTGTGTTCCATGTGTGCTATATTCTATTGAATGGATTGTATAATGAATACATACTAGTAAGGAATCTAACAATTTAATCATGAACAATGCTATGTTTGCTGAATATTTCAATTGTTATTGAGATTGTATCACAACGTTAGAAAATGAGATGAAATGATGAACTGGATATATGATGACCTTCTCTGCCTACCTGATGTATGTCTGCTCAATATGTATACTTGGTATGTGATTGCTTGATCTGTGATGATATTGCCTGGCTGTCTGATAAATTTGATAGTATGATCCGTTAGCTTGACCTATGATGGTACAATTTGTTTGCATGATGAATAATGAAAATGTCTGCTTTGCTCAAGGGTATGCCCATTTATCTGTCAAAAGGATGAATCTTCCGTTTTTGATACTCTAAATAGAAAATGTCTGTCACATGTATTATGTTACCCATGTCTGGAATCTGAACATTGATTACTATCTGGGGTATACTGTTGGGCTATGTTATGAAGTTTCTACAGGTGCAACCTTGATCCGGCTGGTAAATCCTTATAGAATCAAGGTCTCCCCTTGGGTAGGTTCCGATGCTTTAGCACGGGTAAATCCTTATGGACCTAAGGCAGCCCCTTAGGTGGCACCTATGCCCATCGGGCCTAGGGTAGGTCCCTATGGATGCGGTTCTGGGGGACTGCATATTGGTGTAAGGTTGGAGGGTAGTTACTAGTAAACCCTTGTATGAACTTGGACATTTGCATCGAATTGTTATGTGTTCGTATGATATGAATGATAAGTACTTATGCATGTTTGATTTGCACTCATCGGAACATCCTAGACGCTAAACTTTTGTTTCCATCTCATAATCTATCAACTTGTATAGTTCCCGTTTGTTACTAAATGATTGAATAAAGAACAAGTATTGTTATTCTCAAGTATAACGTTACCCTAAATAGGGGAAAGGAAATGAAGATTGTTACTACTTGGAACATCATGAAAATGTTATGCCTACCATATATTTGCATGAGCTTATAACATCTTTTGGTAGTTCTGTATTACTGAGCTTTTCCAAGCTCACATTGTTTTTACCATCGCAGGTTAAAAGAATATATCATGGTATAATGTTTGACATTAGTGTTCGGAGTTCTCTCGGTGTTGTCTCTGGAGTACGGTACTGTATAGTTAGTGGGCATGTATGTCATGTATTGTTTTATGATAGAGTCTGTAAAACACTTTCTGAAATTTCTGTTATGTGTTTAAATGACTTCTTGAAATGTTATTTTAAACATGAGTTGATTTTACAGTTTAATAAGTGTTTTGAGCAAAAAAAATGTTTTTATGTGTATTTTTACTATGGGTCGCTCTTGTGACCCTAATGTGACATCCTAGGATCCGTTGTAATGCATAGGCGGGTCTAGGGGGTGACATTGCCGCCATAGACACACGCTTCACATTCTTAGAAGATCGTATGACGAATGTGGAGAAGCGTATCTCATTCTTAGAGGCCGGGCACAACTTAATGAACATCTCTCTCATGGTCTTTCATGATGAATGGCGTCAATCTAGGAGGAATGATGCTGATGCCAACGAAGATGTCGATGAAGATGATGAAGATGGCGACGGAGAAGAGTAGTAGATTATCTTTGCATTCCATTCATGTCATTTAGGATTTCAATTTATGCACTTTTAATTATGTTCTTAGGATTAAGTTTACATTTTCAAACATATGCTTTGATTATTGTTATTTGTATTTTATTTTGATGTTTTCTTATTTATGAACTTAATGTTTATCTATCACATGTTGCTTGGTTATTGATTATGCCTTTAGCCTATGTCTCTTATTTTTGATCTAACAAAAAGGGAGAGAGGGAACAAGCTCTCTTAAATTTCAAACTTAAATTTTACCCAGCTAACATTAAGAGGAAGTTGTTTTCCAAAAGTTTTCAAAAGTCTTAAAAATTTCAAGTTTTAGTTTTGTTATATCAAAAAGGGGGAGATTGTAAAACCTATGTTTGATTTTGATATAACAAAGTGTTTTAAGGATTAAATTAAAAAACTTGAAATAGATTTTTAAGTCCCTCAAAAGTTTTCAAATCAACAAGGCTTTACTCTAGTTTGAAAAACTCAAACTCCAAAATATTTTCTAAGTGTTCTAAGGCCAACTATTGAAAATCGTCTATGCGTATCGATACGCCCCTTGCGATATCAATACCTTTTTTTTACCAACTTGGCCACTGGAGAATTGCGTTTCGATATGCCCTTACCGTATCGAAACAGATTGTATCTGTATCGATACGCTCTCTCTATAAAATCATACTGAGTTTAAATGGTGTACCGATACAGTGTCACCCGTATCGATACGAATTTAATGGAATTTTTAAATTCAGAAGCTTTAAATGTTTTTGACCGTTGGTGTCAGTTGTTAGGTAACAGACTTTTAAAGAGTTGGTTCTCCCGTACCGATACGCTCCTTCCCATATCGATACGGATTCTTCATGTAACATCCGCTTTTCAATCCTAGAATTTAGCCCATTGAATTAGAGTATTAAATTATTCTTTGAAAGCAATTAAGTCCACAATTAAGTAATTGATTCAATTTAGTCATTGAACTTCCTTTATTTGGCAATTATTGCATCAATTCAAAAATAAAGAAAACTTGGACATTCGAATTAAAGAATTGAGTTGAATGAGTCGAGTTGATAACTTCATTGAATATTAATTGATTGTCACATGATTAATGTAATAGGATTGGAGAATTAAAAATAATTGGAATGTGTATAATTCCCTAGTGAAAATCGGACCAAATTGAAAGAAGAAAGAAATTATATGTGAATGTAATTAAGGACCAAATTAAAGAGAAAATAAAACATATATATTGCATGCTAAATAGTAATGTTCTATGGGCTGCCCTTGGTTAAATGGCAAGATTAGATTATGAGAGAGTGGTAATTAAGTAAAACTAAAAAACCCAACATAACCCCCAAATTAAGGGATATGTCTTTCTTCTCCATTTCCCCTTGTTGCCGTGAAACTAGAGAGAAAAGGAGAGAAAGAAAAGCTTGGAAAATTTTTGAAAAATTAAGCTCTAACGGGGAAAGAA
The DNA here is from genome assembly GCA_958450335.1 of Hibiscus tridactylites. Lineage (NCBI taxonomy): Eukaryota > Viridiplantae > Streptophyta > Magnoliopsida > Malvales > Malvaceae > Hibiscus > Hibiscus tridactylites. Next base: position 85,809,540 of record OY288268.1, on the reverse strand, counting down.
ATTGCATGCATGTTGATGGATTTGAGCTAGGAGTAAGAAGGGTCACCTAGTGGTAGCAAAGTTAAGAAGTAAGTACCTTGTTTCTTCTTCTTGCTATTCGAATAGGAGCAAATTATGCATGTAAAATTTTAGGTTAATTTAAGCATGAAATTGATAGAGTTATGGTGATTATGTTGAGTTGAAATGATGGAATTTTTGAATGGTTATATGTAAAATGGTAAACCGAGTAACAAGGGACTGTTTTGAGGAAATATTAGAAGTTCTTGATTAGAATGTAAAATTGGGATAGTTAAGGACCAAACTGGAAAATTTCTATTAGGACAAAGTTGAAGAGAAATGAAAATTCTATAGGGATTAAGCCTGAGATTGCTGGAAAAATGAATTTGAATAAGGAAATTTTGATTGGAATTAAAACTGGACGTGTACTAGGATAAATGAAATTAGAGACTGCTTTGATTAAAATCATTAAATGTAAGGACCTGATTTATACGGAATTTAGCACTTAACTTAGAGTTTAGAATCAGAGGATTATGTAAGAATAAGTATAGACTCTTGAATTGAGTTTGAAATGGCCTAAATTGGTGAATTAAGGAAGTTAGTTACTCGAAACATGAGAATAGAACTGATCTGGAAATTTATTAAAATTGAGGACTTATCTGTTGATAATAAGAATTGCTAAGGACTTAAAAATTATGTAAAAGGATATTACAAATCATTTATTAAGTGAATTTAGCATTAAAATGAGTTAAATAGGTGAAATTGAAGCTTAATGTGTTAAAAGGGTAAACTGCCCAGGAAACTTAAACCTTGAGCTGTTACTTTGAAAATTTACCAAAAATAGGATATAAGATATTTTGAGCTGAATTTTTTATGGTGTAAACTTTGAAATGTCTAGTATCATTGAGAGAAAACGGAATTGAATTCCAGTATGTGAATTAAAAGTTATAGATTAAAGAAGTTAGGCAGTACAAGCTGTCCAAGACTGTTAAAAGGGTCATGTTTATGTAATAAACTGTATTAACTCAGAATAGAGAAAAATATAAGGTTTATATGGTTGGAAAACGTAGTTTAATACCTTTATAAGGGTGTATGATAAGTGAAATTTGGAGTAGTAAATAAGATGTTATGACCAAAATGGTAACTGGTTCTCCAAGTAATTCAATAGAAAAAAAAACAGTTTTGAAGATTAATGCTTACAATTGTGTTAAAGGAGTTAATGTGATTGAATTGTTCTCTGATATGGTTTGTATTTGCTTTATGTTGAGTGTTAAGATCAAATTTGTGATGAGTCTTTGGAGGAGGCAAAGGTTGGTCAATCAAGGGGGAGAAACCCAGTTCTGTTGATCGACAAGAAACCGGCATCTATTTTTGCTGCTATGGCTTTGCAAGATGAATTAGGTTTTGGTTTAACTGAAATGCCTGTCCTATCTGAATTTTTTGATGTGTTTCCTGAGGAACTCCCTAGACTCCCTCCAATTCGAGAAGTTGAGTTCAAGATTGAAGTTCAGCCTGGAACAAACCCGGTGTCCATTACGCCCTATCGTATGTCACCCATTGAATTGCAAGAACTAAAGAAGCAGATTCAAGACTTAGAAGATAAGGGTTTCATTCGACCTAGCACTTCTCTCTGGGGTGCTCCGGTTTTATTTGTGAAAAAGAAAGACGGGACGATGCGACTTTGCATTGATTACCGGCAATTGAACAAAGTAACTATCAAGAACAAGTATCCTCTGCCCCGAATTGAAGATCTGTTTGATCAGCTGAAGGGTGCTGGAGTGTTTTCTAAAATTGACCTCCATTCTGGTTATTATCAAATGAGGGTGAAGGATGAAGATATACCCAAAACTACTTTCAGAACTCGTTATGGTCATTACAAATTTCTGGTGATGCCATTCGGGTTAACAAATGCCCCTGCTGCATTCATGGATCTGATGAATCGAGTATTCAAGCCTCATCTTGACAAGTTTGTTGTCGTTTTCATCGACGATATTCTGATATACTCTCGTAACAAGGAAGAACATGCTCAACATCTTCAGATTGTACTCCAGACACTCCGAGAACATCAGTTGTTTGCTAAGTTCACTAAGTGTGAATTTTGGTTGTCAGAAGTGTCATTCCTCGGACATGTTATTTCAGCCGAAGGAATCAAGGTTGATTCTAAGAAAATTCAGACTATTCTTGAATGGCTTCCTCTGAGCAATGTAAGCGAGGTCTGAAGTTTCCTTGGTTTAGTTGGGTATTACCGAAGATTTGTGAAAGGATTTTCGGTAATTGCTGCACCACTAACCAAATTGCTTAGAAAGAATGAACCGTTTAAGTGGTCCGAAGGACAACAAAGAAGTTTTGATTAGCTCAAACAAGCCTTAACTTGTGCTCATGTTCTTATTCAGCTAGAGTCGGGAAAAGAATTTGTTGTTTACAGTGATGCATCACATTCTGGCCTTGGATGCGTTTTGATGCAGAAAGGTAATGTGATTGCATACACTTCTCGACAACTTAAGCCTCACGAGATGAATTATCCAACTCATGATCTTAAATTAGCAGCCATTGTATTTGCGCTTAAAATCTGACAGCATTATCTGAACGGTGAGAAGTGTAAGCTATTCACCAATCATAAAAGTCTAAAGTACTTGCTCACTTAGAAAGAGCTAAATCTTAGACAAAGAAGGGGGTTGGAATTACTCAAGGATTATGATCTGACCATCGATTATCATTCTGGAAAGGCTAACGTGGTTTCCGATGCTCTGAGTCGGAAACCAAACCTCGATAAGTCTTTTAAAATTCTCAAATTCAAAAATGTTCAATCTTGAAAATTCACTAAACCATTCGAATAGTGCCTTGCTTTCCATGTAATGTATTTGATTTGTTTGTTCGTAGCTTCTCTGGCCATCAATGCTCATTTTCGACTATATAAAGCTCAGAATTGTAACCCCTTTAGCCCGACCTAGACGCCCGACCCAAACTAAGAAGATTACACGGGGAAAACCAAAGTCAACCCCTGAAAGTCAACCTTGACTAACGACCCATTTTTTCTTTTTAACTTTTATAGATGCACATTATTAGCCTATGTGAATAGCAAATCTCTTTAGCGGAATTGACACGACGAACGGAACTCATTAAGGGCTTCAATTGCATACAAATGTGTTTTAGGGACTAATTTGTAAATTTCCAGAAATTTGAAAAATAAACAAGTTTTAATGTTACCAATCCAAAATTAAACTTGTAATATACCAACATGTCAAATTTCATCTTAAACGGATCATCCAAACTCATTCAATTAAGCATTCAAGACTCAAGGACTAAAACGTAAGAATAAGAAACCTGCAACAATTCAAAATCAACTCCAACAGTCAGGTGTTTCGAAACACAAGGCCCTGTATCGGAACGATCGTTTCGAAACCAGGTTGACCGTTTCAATACTCGGGTGCGTTCTAAAACCCGTATCGAAACACCCCTTTCAGTAGCAAATCTTTACGGAACATTCCTACCCATTCCAAAACCCCTTGGCCATTTTAGGCCTCTGTTCCGAAACAGATAAGGGCGTTCCGATACGCCTTGCCCTGCAATAGTAGATTTTTTTGGTTTTTCAACCATACACACCCCCGAAAGCAATCCAATTCATGCCACAACAAACATACAACATGTTTAAGCATCAAGGATCAACATTATGAAGTACGAGCTAAAACATAGCATCATTCAAGCAAGCATTAGATCTATAGGCATGCTTCCTAGTCTTTAAAACTATACAAAAGCTAAAGTGCCTCAATCAAACCTCAAATGCCAATTACAACTCAAAAATACCAAACCAAGAATGAACAAAGTAATAATCAACATCCTCAATCATCCAAGAATAGAAATCCCACCCATTGCCTCTTATTACACCAAAGAAAAACCACATACTTTGCTAGACCAAAGTGCTTAGATTCCCCTTGCTTACTCGCAGCCTCAAATGCCTAGTTCTCTGCATTGATGAAACAAATGAGCGTAGGCACAAAGCTTAGTGAGGGTCGCTAAACAACATTCATCAATGCATTTCACACATTTGGCAAATCACCATTTATCAACACATGCCTTTACATAAAACATGTCCTTTCAAGGCATCAATGCACTTTCAAGGCACCAAGCATCACATGCATTCTAGCATTAATCACAAGCATCTCATGCTTAAACCATTAATCACAACATTATATTGGCCTACAAGTGATCATTTCTCAAACCATACAAAAATCAACTTAAGACACAATCGGATACGCGGATTACAAGCGTTGTCCCACACACTTAAAACATACTACCGGACTACACAAGGTGGAGATACATGGCACAATAACAACGCCTCAACACTTGTGATGGAGATTAATGGCACAATCACAACCCATCAACATCACTCATCGGTAGTTGTATAATTCCACTAACAAGAGTAAGGGACACGACCACAAGATTCACACACGGGATTAAACCATCTACCGTTGTGATCTTAGCCTCAATCGATAGGGAACTTGGATAGAGATTACGGCACAATCACAACCCCTCGACATCCAAGGCGACTTTATTCACAATGCACCCAATCCTATAGCCAGCTAACTATATCCGATTACAAGAACCAAAAACCACTTTCATCACTTGCCAATATAATCATTTAACATCAATAATCCATTGTTTTACAAGCATAAACACAATGTCATTACCACAAGCATAACCATGCTTAACATCATATGCATTAATCACATAAAACCAATGATCACTTACCTAGTGCATCCTTAACACAATGGCATTAAAATTCAGCATTACTCATGCTTCTAACATGCTTTAAAACGGTAATCAAAACCACAATTAACTCAAGTGCATTTTCATCAAAACATAGCACATTTTCGAGAGAGACTTTCGAACCACTTACTCTTGAGCTTAGCTAAGTGTTTCAAACTTACACTAAGCTCCCAAGACCACACTCAAAGCGTTACAAAGCTGGAAAATCCATTTCCACTCACCGATACATGAAACCTTGCTCGCCGACACGAAAATTACTCTTCCAGAGCCTCCAACAACGCCTCGATTGCTCCCAGATCAAGATCCCTATTTTCACAACATCAAAACAGAGATCTGAATGCATTAAAATGCATTTTAACACTAGAAACAATTCACAAACTCGTTGCTCACCCAAACTACACCAATTTACCCATCTGAAATAACCGAAAACTCAACTGATTGCTTTCTAAACCAAACCAAACCCAACCAACATACATCACTTCCAATCCATTATAAACATCAAAACACATCTAATAAACAACCTAACCCATTCTTATACCTCCAGCAAGCAAGATTCCACCATTTCACCTCAAAAACTCACTTAAACCAATCAAGAAACTCAAGGATCTCAAGGATTTCGGGATCTATGTTATCAAAACTTCATTTCAACATAATAATCAACTTAGAACTCAATTAAAATCAATCCAAAACAGAGCTTAGAAAAACAAATCCGAAAATCAAGATTTCAACCATATTTTTACAAGATTTTGATCTCAAATCAAAACTATAATGAAAACTCAACCAAAAACAGTAATTAGAAGCCAAATATCTTGGCAATTTCAAAAAAGAACTTTGATTAGAGGTTGAGAACGAGATTTACCTCCAATCCTTGCTTTCCTCAATGAATGACAAGTTTTCTTTAGCAAAATCTTGAAGAACTTGAAAGGATTTCTTGAAAAATGATTAGGAAATATTAAGAGAGTGTTTGGGAGAAAAGAATTCTGGAGAGAAATGAATGAAAATAGTGTTGGGCTGAAAATGAGGAGAAAATGATAGTTACGTGATGGAATCTCACATTAACTACCTCATTAATTAATTAAAATAGAAACCAATTAAAGTTATTTAATTAAAAGCCATTTTAAACACATGTCATATTAAGGAAAGATTAAATTGTCATATATCCCCCTAAAGATTCTAAGATTTTGGCTTCTTCTTTAAAAATTACATTTTCCGCATTTTTGAAACTTTACAATTTGGTCACTACTCGAAATGTCCCTTTTTTGAAACTCTTTTTGTAAAATTGATTTGACCAACATCTTAAACATATTTTTAGAGGATTTTAGCAATTTTTACCACATTTTTATCCTATCCCGATCCTTGATTTCCTTAAATCACCTTACGCGATTCGAACCGTTCTCGACCCGTCCAGTCCGATGTCTAAAACATCTAGGCCCAAAACCAGGGCATTACAACTCTCCCCCACTTAGGAAATTACGTCTTCGAAATTTTACCTGAAGGAAAAAGGTGCGGAAACTGCTTCAGCATGTCCGCCTTGCTTTCCCACGTGACCTCCTCAACTCCTCGGTGTTGCCACAACACCTTCACAAGCTCTATCGTCTTACCACGAAGAACTTTACTGCTCATATCCAGAACCCTCACTGGTTCCTCATCATAAGACAAATCCGGATTCAACTCTATCTCCTCAACATGCATCACATGCGAATGATCCGATCTGTACTTTCGCAACATAGAGACATGGAACACATCATGTATATTTTCCAGCTCCGAAGGCAATCTCAACCGATATGCCACAGGACCAATACGCTCCACAATCTCGTAAGGTCCAATGAACCTTACACTAAGCTTACCCTTACGCCCAAATCTCATTACCTTCTTCCAAGGCGATACTTTCAAAAACACACGTTCACCAACCGCGAACTCAATCTCCTTACGCTTCAGGTCCGCGTAAGACTTTTGCCTATCCGATGCTGCCTTCAAACGCTCACAAATGAGCTTCACCTTCTGGGTGGTTCCCTTTAACATAGCCGGCATCGAAATCAACTTTTGCCCAGCTTCTGCTCAACAGAGAGGGGTTCTACATCTTCTGCCATACAAAGCCTCTTATGGAGCCATTTGAATACTTGCCTGGTAACTGTTATTTTATGCAAACTCATCCAACGGCAAGTGCTTCTCCCAAGAACCCTAAAAATCTATCACGCAACACCTAAACATGTCCTCAAGCACTTGGATCACACGTTTCGACTGTCCATCCATCTGAGGATGATACGAATTACTAAAATTCAACAGTGTACCCAAAGCTTGATGCAAACATTCCCAAAATCGTGCTGTAAACCTCAGACCCCTATCCGACACAATGGACTTTGGCACACCGTGCAACCGCACAATCTCATTTATGTACAGTTCAACCAACTTATCCAAGGTATATGTAGTATGCATAGGCAGAAAATGTGCACACTTCGTAAGGCGATCAACAATCACCCAAATCGAATTCTTCTTTGACAGAGACAATGGCAATCAAGACACAAAATCCATGGTAATTCTTTCCCACTTCCATTCTGGGATTCTCAAAGGTTGCAACAATCCAGAAGGAACTTGATGTTCAGCCTTCACTCGCTGACACACCATGAACTTACTAACGAATTCAACCACATCCTTTTCAAACCCACCCAGTAGTACTCATCTTTCAAATCACGATACATCTTTGTACTACCAGGATGCATAGCAAAAGGACTACTATGAGCTTCAGTCAGAATAGTGCACCTCAACTCAACATCATCTGGCACCACTATTCGACTTGCAAAGCACAACACCCCATCATCATTAAAAATGAAATCTGAAGGCCTACCCTCCGCAATGTTTTGAACATGCGAAACAAGAGAATCATCAAGCAACTACTTATCTTTGATCAACTAAATCAGAGATGGTTTCACTTGTAATTCCGCAATAAGACCACCATCACACGATATGCTCAAGCGAGCAAACATCGCCCTCAACTCCACAGCCACTTTCCTTCTAAAATCATCGACTACAACATTAGCCTTGCCCGGGTGGTACTCGATCGTCAGATCATAATCCTTAAGCAACTCCACCCAACGACGTTGCCTAAGATTAAACTCCTTCTGAGACATAAGATACTTCATACTCTTATGATCCATGAACACAACACACTTCTCACCGTAAAGGTAATGCCTCCAAATCTTCAAAGCAAACACAACAGCCGCAAGCTCAAGATCATGAGTAGGGTAGTTACGCTCATGCACCTTCAACTGCCTAGATGCATAAGCTACTACCTTACCTTCCTGCATTAACACGCAGCCCAAACCAACAATGGACGCCTCACTATAGACCACAAACTCCTTGCCAGACTCAGGTTGAATCAGGACAGGAGCTTGCGTCAAAGCTTCCTTCAGCTTTTCAAAAGCTTGCTGCCTCGCATCCGTCCACTCAAAACGAACATTCTTTTGCAACAACTTGGTTAAAGGTACAACTATCTTCGAGAAACCTTCAACAAACATATGTTAATAGCCGGATAAACCAAGGAAACTTCGTACCTCTGTTACCGACTTATGCAGTTTTCAACTCATCACAGCCTCTACTTTGTGCGGATCAACGCGAATACCCTCAGCTGACACAACATGTCCAATGAAGACCACCTCCCTAAGCCAAAACTCACACTTACTTAGCTTGGCATACAACTGGTTTTCTGTTGAGTGCATAAATATTCTCTATTTTAGCCCTCATTTTCCCAAATTATTGATTCACTCAAGCATGTTTAGTTGCATTTTAGGATATATTTTACATAAACATCACAAATGGAAAATATTTCACAAATGCTGCTGATTTTGGTTTATTTTTTGCAGGTAACTGCCGTGGCAGCATCCAGGGTAGCAAAGGATCAGAGGTTAGCTGCAGAGCTAGAGAAAGGGAGGGAAGGAGACTGTCTGTAACAATGCTGTCGTGACCACTGCCGTGGAAGAAGAGGCGACAGTGAAGACCATGTTGATGGAAAAATGCAAAGTAGAGTTCGATCGACAGAGAATTTAAAGCCTAATTTTCGTGGACCACTTGCATAACTGTCGGAGCCCAGAAGCACATTGAAGGCAGTGGGTAATCGACGTAACCATGTAAATTATAGGAAAGCTTGAATTTTCGGCGGCACTAGCACCTTCCAAGCGAAGCATTCTCCAAAATCCATTTCCCCCACCTTATCTAGCATGAGCAGTTTCGATAAAATCCCAACTGAAAAAATTCCACGCTCGTCCGATCTCCAAATTAACATGTCCAGCTTGCCTTCCTATGCGCGGAACTTGGATATCGTTTGAATTAAATCACGTAGCATTCCTAATTCAAAATCTCGTAGTGGGCGTCGAAAAAAATCATGCCAACAATGATGCGATAATCTGCCCTCCACCATATAGTCCCCTACCCTCGCTAATTTATCACATGCTAACGAGAATAAGCGCGGATATGTATCTTTTAAGGCCACTTGTTCAACCCACGGATCGAACCAAAACAAATTCGATCTACCATCCCCAAGCTTCCATAGAAAACCGGTCATGCCCATATGCTTTTCAACCTGTGCATCGCATGAGAGAGCTACGATTTGCCGCCGTACAAGCAACATAGATGACATCTTTTCCGTGTTGAAACGCCACCCTTGTGGATGTTCTCCATATTTTGCTATTATCAAACCACGCCACAATGAATCTCTATCTTGCGCATAACGCCACACCCATTTTGATAGCAACGCCATGTTCTTAACTCGCAAATCCGCAACCCCCAAACCCCCTAATTGTTTCAGGCGACAAACTACCTCCCATCCTACTCTGCTCATTCGCCGTTCCAAACCCACACCCCCCATAGGAAAGCTCTTCGAATTTTATCAATCCTCTCTATTACCCCTCTGGGAGCGACAAATAAACCCATGTAGAATATCAGTAACGACGAGAGGACTGAATTGACCAACACCACCCGAGCTGCAAAGGACAGAGAGGTCCTTTTCCAACCTGCTAATTTGCGTCGGAAATTAGCAATCACTGGTTCCCACGTAGCTATTAGTCTCGGACTTGCGCCTATTGGAAATCCCAAATAGACGAATGGAAATTCAGCTTTTCTACAACCCATTACCTCGGCTACATTGCTGCCCAGCTCATCTCCTATACCAATTGAGTACAAGGAACTTTTACCGAAGTTAATCTTCAACCCCGAGCAAACTTGAAAACAGTGTAGAATTCGTTTCACATTTCTCGCAACTTCTAACGATCCCTCAAAAAACAAAAGTGTGTCATCGGCAAACTGTAAATGTGTCACGGATATCCCTGCCGCTACCTGAACCCCACGAATTAGACCCCCTAATTCAGCCCTTCGCAGCATCAAATGCATTGCTTCCGCGACCATCACAAACAACAAAGGTGATAGCGGACAGCCTTGTCGCAAGCCTCTACCCATTCTGAATTCCTTGGTGGCATTACCGTTGAGAAGCACCGACAACCTGACTGAACTGATACATTCCTGAATCCATTGTCGCCATGTGTCACAGAATCCCATTCTTCCTAACACCTCATCCAAAAAACACCAGCTCACGCAGTCATACGCCTTGGCAAAATCAAGTTTCAATAAAAAACCACATGCACCCCGTTGTCGTAGGGAATGCACCACCTCAAGTGCTAGAAGTACACCATCCACCAATTGTCGACCCTTTATAAACGCCGATTGGGTATCACTTATTAAATCTGCCAATACCCCTTGTAGTCGAGTCGCAAGGCATTTTGCCAAAATTTTGTACACTGAGTTTACTAGACATATCGGCCTATATTCGCCAAGGGTCGTGGGAGATGTTACCTTAGGAATTAACACGATGAATGTGCAATTCACATCCTTAGGTAGCCGCCCACTTGCATGGAAATGTTCAAAGAACCGTAGAATATCAGCATTGATCACATCCCACCCTTTCTTAGAAAAATCCAGCGTAAAACCGTCCGGGCCCGGTGCCTTCGAACCATCACAACCTTTCACTATTCCGTGTATTTCTGCCAATGAGAATGTCGCCACCAAATTCCCCCTAGCTGTCTGCGATATCTTCCTAAAATCCCCCTCGAATTTCCATACGCATTCCCTCTTATCACAAGAGAAATGCTTCATGAAAAATTGAACTACGTGGCGTCGCATAAGTGATGGCAAGCTGATCCAATTGTCATTAACCATAAATCTTGGAATATAATTTCTTGCCGCTCTCAGCTTAGCGGATCGATGAAAATAGGCTGTGTTTCGATCTCCCAGACGCAGCCATGTCGCTCTGGATTTTTGTCTCCACATCGCTTCCTTATGTCTCATAGCTTTCCACAGAGCCTGTAGCCATTGTCGCCTTTCCGCCTCTATCTCCTCATCAATACTAGCTGTAGAAATTGCTGAATCCGCCCGGTCAATTTTATCTTGCAACTCTGATATTTTCTCATTCACATCCCCAAAGCTGTCCCTATTCCATTTTTTCAAAAATGCCTTCAAATGTCTCAGTTTCACCATAATATTTATCGTGCCAATGTCTAATTCAGTTAGCCGGATCCATTCCACAATAATCTGCCTCATGTGATATTTGCCCTCCATCCAACAATTAAAGAAACAGAACGGACGAGGACCCCAGTCGTTTTCATCGCATTTCAACACTAAAGGTGTGTGGTCGGATACACCCCGTGCTAGCGCCACTTGCTGGATTGAGCTGAAAGCATCCATCCATCTTGACGATATCAAAAATCTGTCAATTCGGCTACATCTTTTCTTTGGGCCAAACCATGTATAATGTTTGCCTAAGAGTGGTAAATCCATCAGACCTGCTTGTAGAACAAAATCACCAAACGCTTCCATCTCCATAGTTCTGTCCGATGTACCAATTCTATCTGACTCGTGTAATATGGCATTAAAATCTCCCGCTATGCACCACGGGCCTTCTTGTTCACTAATTTTACTCAAAATTGCCGTCCATACAGCTTGTTGCCCTTCCAATTCGGACGGTGCATATACCACTACCAAACCACAGCTTAGATCATCATGTAACCATCTACCTATCATCATAATATAATTACGTTCAATCACTACCACATCTAAATTAAATTTACTCACCTCCCATATCACTATAATACCGCCCGACGCACCAATTGATGGCGCGATCACTGATTCGTAATTATCGCTTCCCCATAAATTGGCTAGCCACAATTTCGGACACTCCTCCATCTTTGTTTCTTGTAGCATTGCCATATCCGCATCGTTTTTCCGTATTACATCTCGAACAAACTGGCGTTTAGCACTTCCTCCCAAGCCCCTCACATTCCATGATAATATTTTCATGAGTCACAAACCGCGCCGATCGCCACTAATTACTTTTGATATGTCTCGGATAATTTCTTCTTCCCGGCTGTTGGAATTTACCCCAATCAGAGAGCCCAGTTTCACCGTTTCAATCGCTTCTTTTTCAATATTGTTTGCTGCCTGACCGTCGTCCCCTTCTCCCCCCGTATTCGATAGTACTTGGTTGGTCTTGTATATTCGGTTAGTCTTCTTTTTTCTAGAAATCCGACACCCTTCCAAATTTCCCCCTACAAACCGTCGAATCTTGCAATAAGCCTGACCCACCTGGACAATTTCTGTTTTACTCAAGTCTGGTTGTTCAATTGTCGAAAAGAGAATAGGATAATGGTTTAATTTAGAATTTAATTTAGAATTAAATTCTGAATTATCTTCCCTTTGTAAATTAGACTCCTGATCATTTGAATCACTTGCTTTAGAATTAGCAATTCCCGCTATATCCAAACTCTTGCAAATTTGAATGTCTCCTGTTCCTGCAGGACTCTTATCACCACCGTCCTTCTCCCCACTCACACCTCTTTCCGCCGTGTCCACTGACCGTGCCGGTGAACTCGTCGTTGACCTGTCCGGCAATTGAGATGAGTTGTTTGATGCCCTTTGTTCGTCGTTGCCATTCTGATCAGACTGTCGTTCTACATTTGTTTTTTCGTGTTGATCTCCTTGTGGCCCTTCCCATGCTTCATTTGCAAGCCATAGCACCGAATTTGTATTTTCTTTTATGTTTTCTGCATCCTCTCCGTTTCCCACTGTTGTATGCGATATTGAATTATTTTCATTGCTCCCTTCTTCGTCTGTCGAATCAAACTCCCCGCAATCGCATTCCACCGTGGGGGAGGTGCCATCCATCTCTAACACTCGGATGTTATATGTTTCCCCCTCAAAACGAACTTCAATGTGTTCTTCAATCCGGTTAAATTGGGATGTTTCGACCATAATTCTGCCACAATCAAATGAAGATGGTGTTTCCGTATCGTCATCCATTCGAATAAAAACACCCCAGAGGCTTGCAATGTTCATGAATGTCCGTTTGTGCCATAGGTGTATCGGGAGGCCTATTATCGACATCCAAATCCGTCGCGATTCCACTTTGATCGCTGGAGACCATTCTTCTACCTTTGCGAAACATTCTTTCACCCGGTCAAGGTGCATGATTTTGTCACGGACGGCTGCCGATGTACACATTAGCAATATTATTGCTCCGGATAAACGCATGATCGAGAAACCATCGTGTTTGTCTACCTCCAACCTTTCCGCTAGGGTCTTTATGCTACAAGGATTTTGGCACCAACCCACCGCACACCATCGCAATATTGCCCATTTGTCTTCATCCACTATCCCTACTACTTGCGATTTATTTTGTTTCACTTCGTTTCTTATTGCCGTTTCTGATTTTCTTGATTCCTCACTGTCCTTCTTCTCATGTTGTTCTATGTTTCTTCCTTTCTTACTGTGCCATTCCGTTTTGCCCCTCCACGCCATAGCAACTCTCAATCTGCCGCCGTGTATCCATTTGCCGTTTAATCTCTCTATCACCCTGTTTGCATCTTCCTTCGACGCCATTCTAACGAAACCAAACCTCTGTCCATTCCTGGCTCTTTTTTTCGGTATGAAGGTATCTTTTACAATTCCATGTCTGTCACATACTTGCCACAATCCTTTCCAGTGGATTGTCCGAGAGAGACCACTGATGAATAAGGTCCAAACTTGCTGATGTTTCTGATCTCGTTGCACCGTCTTGCTGCCGGTAAGTGCTTCACTGTTCCGGCCGGTGCTATATTCCTGTTCGGTGGCTAGGCGTTTCCAAATTCCCTTTGAGAGCATTTTTTTTCAGGCTACTATTTATCAAATATTGCATTCTAGAATTAATCACAAGCATCTCATGCTTAAACCATTAATCACAACATTATATTGGCCTACAAGTGATCATTTCTCAAACCATACCAAAATCAACTCAAGACACAATCGGATACGCAGATTACAAGCGTTATCCCACACGCTTCATACATACTACCGGACTACACAAGGTGGAGATACATGGCACAATCACAACCCCTCAACACCCGTGATGGAGATTAATGGCACAATCACAACCCCTCAACGTCACTCATCGGTAGTTGTATAATTCCACTATCGAGAGTAAGGGACACGACCGCAAGATTCACACACGGGATTAAATCATCCACCGTTGTGATCTTAGCCTCAATCGTTAGGGTACTTGGATGGAAATTACGACACAATCACAACCCCCTCGACACCCAAGACGACTTTATTCACGGTGCACCCAATCCTATAGCCGGCTAACTATATCCGATTACAAGAACCAAAAACCACTTTCCTCACTTGCCAATATAATCATTTAACATCAATAATCCACTTTTTTACAAGCATAAACACAATGCCTTTACCACAAACATAACCATGCTTAACATCATATACATTAATCACATAAACCAATGATCACTTACCTAGTGCATCCTTAACACAATGGCATTAAAATCCAGCATTACTCATGCTTCTAACATGCTTTGAAATAGTAATCAAAACCACAATTAACTCAAGTGCATTTTCATCAAAACATAGCACATTTCATAGAGAGACTTTCGAACCACTTACTCTTGAGCTTAGCTAAGTGTTTCAAACTTACACTAAGCTCCCAAGACCATGCTCAAAGCATTACAAAGCTGGAAAATCCATTTCCACTCACCGATACGCGAAGCCTTGCTCGCCGACACGGAAATTACTCTTCTGGAGCCTCCAACAACGCCTCGATTGCTCCCGGATCAAGATCCCATGTTTTCACAACATCAAAAAAGAGATCTAAATGCATTAAAATGCATTTTAACGCCAGCAACAATTCACAAACTCGTTGCTCACCCAAACTACACCAATTTACCCATTCGAAACAACCGAAAACTCAATCGATTTCTTTCTAACCAAACCCAGCCAACATACATCACTTCCAATCCATTATAAACATCAAAACACATCTAATAAACAACCTAACCCATCCTTACACCTCCGGCAAGCAAGATTCCACCATTTCACCTCAAAAACCCACTTAAACCAATCAAGAAACTCAAGGATCTAAAGGATTTCGGGATCTATGTTATCAAAACTTCATTTCAACATAATAATCAACTTAGAACTCAATTAAAATCAATCCAAAATAGAGCTTAGCAAAACAAATCCGAAAATCAAGATTTCAACCATATTTTTACAAAATTTTGATCTCAAATCAAAACTATAATGAAAACTCAACCAAAAACAATAATTAGAAGCCAAATATCTTGGGAATTTCAATAAAGAACTTTGATTAGAGGTTGAGAATGAGATTTACCTCCAATCCTTGCTTTCCTCAATGAATGACAAGTTTTCTTTAGCAAAATCTTGAAGAACTTGAAAGGATTTCTTGAAAATTGATTAGGAAATATTAAGAGAGTGTTTGGCTGAAAATAAGGAGAAAATAGTAGTTACGTGATGGAATCTCACATTAACTACCTCATTAATTAATTAAAATAAAAACCAATTAAAGTTATTTAATTAATATCCATTTTAAACACATGTCATATTAAGGAAAAGTTAAATTTTCATATAGCCCCCTAAAGATTCTAAGATTTTAGCTTCTTCTTTAAAAATCACATTTTCCACAGTTTTGTAACTTTACAATTTGGACACTACTCGAAATGTCCCATTTCTGAAACTCTTTTTGTAAAATTGATTTGACCAACCTCTTAAACATATTTTTAAAGGATTTTAGCAACTTTTACCACATTTTTATCCTATCCCGATCCTTGATTTCCTTAAATCACCTTACGCGATTCGAACCGTTCTCGACCGGTCCGGTCCGATGTCTAAAACATCTACGCTCAAAACCAAGGCATTACAGGAATTATCTGAACAAACTCCAGGTTCAATCTGTTCTGATTTCTAGATTCAAAGAACTCCAACAAGTTGATCCAGAACTTTAGAAAATCTTGTCTAAGCTTGAGTCTAATCATGACTTCTCTGTCAAGTCAAACGGTCTTCTATATCTTAGAGATCGAACTTGCGTACCTAATAACAAGGAATTGCAAGATGAAATTCTGCAAGAAGCGCATCAAAGTTCTTTTTCAATCTACCCTGGATCTATTAAGATGTACAAGGATCTCAAGCCTTTGTATTGGTGGTCTATAATGAAATCAGCTATCAATGACTTTGTATCGAGGTGTCCAAATTGCCAACGGGTCAAAGCCAAACATCGTGCTCCTACTGGATTACTACAACCTCTTAAATTTCCGCAATGGAAATGGGAACGAATTACGATAGATTTTGTGACCGGTCTTCCTTGCTCCCCAAGAAAGTGTGATGCTATTTGGGTGATCATTGATCGTTTCACCAAATCAGCACATTTCATTCCGGTACGGATGAGTTTTAGTCTCGAGGCCTTGGAAGAACTGTATATTCGGGAAGTTATCCGTTTACACAGAGTTTCGACTTCTATAGTCTCAGATCGAGATCCTTGATTTACAACTCGATTCTGGAAAACGCTACACAAGGCTCTTGGAACGAAACTGAATGTTAGCACTGCTTTTCATCCTCAAAATGATGGACAATCTAAATGAGTAATTTAAGTTCTTGAAGATATGCTCAGAGCTTGCATTATCGATTTCGGAAAGAATTGGGAAAAATCACTACCGTTATTGCGTGTAAAATAGACTATCGCAATTGTAGTGCAAGTGTACACGACGCAAGTAGTAAAGTGATACGAAGTATCGGATATCGTCTCCACAGGGATTGGGCTAATGACTTCACCTTGATTTACTGCACGAAGTAAAGGAAATAGTTTAGAAGATTGTCACGAATCATAAAGTAAAAACGTAAATAAAGGATTGAGAAATCAAGATAGAGAGAATGGGCTGGTATTGAATTGCTCGGTAGTGCAGGTATTGAATTGCTTAGGATCTCCAGTTCTGTCGTCGCTCCCGTCGCCGACAGCACCTGTCGCAGCGGCTGTCCGTTAGTTGTCGCGGCAGCAGACACTAACTCAATACTTCAAGCTTGGCAAGAATCCCAGATCTGCCTTGCCCTATCCCTAGGCACAAGTCTGTCGATGAACACGTCTTTGATGATACCTCCCGGCGTGAATCGAAGGATGAACACCGATGTGTATGAATTCTTCCTTAGCCACTTAACCTCGCCTTATCCCTAAGCACAAGATGGTTCAACTATAAACTAGAGAACGCGCTTTTATCTCTTTCGTATACTTAACTCTCCCGATGCTAAGTAAATAGATAACCTCACAATGCTCTCCCGATGCTCTTGCAAGATATTAAAACCAAGATAAAAGAACTTGAAGTTTATTTTATTGAACTTGAAAAATCCTAAAACAAAGCAACCCTTGCAACTACTTTACAAAACAACCCGTGGCCCTAGGGGGATTTTAGAACATGTTGGTGATGGGTGGACGGCAGGGTTTTGGTTTCGGTTATGGGGTAATCGGTTATGCCCTAGGTTTAATCTATGCCCTTTATATAAGCTTTGGGCTCAAGTTATCTAAGGTAATAAGGATTACAACTTTAATTAAAAGTAAGATTCCCTTAAAGACTAAATCTCTAAAGTATCCTACTTTTCAGCCGCATCCCTATTTTGTGGGAATTCCTTTCCTTGAGCTTTGGCTTGACATATCTTTTGATCCGGGGCTTGGAAAATTATTTGGCTTTCACATGACAGACGAGCAGATTTTTCTCTATCTATCGATGTCCACTTCATTTTTCCTCTTCAATGATCTGCTGTCACCATGCTGTCACGACAGGTCCATGACAGGTTCGTCTTCTTCAACTGCTTGTTCAGTTCAGCTTTCCTGCTTATCTGCCCTGCGCCTGCCTTCATCGTCAACCTTGGCAGTTACCTGCAAAATACACCATCTTTTAGTAGAATCCGTGCCTTTTATATAATTGTGATGTTTAATTGAAAACTATCCTAAATGCAATGCAATGATGCTTGAATGCAGCAGAAATATGGGTTAAAAAGGGTGTAAATAATAGAACTTTTACGCACTCAACACACCCCCAAACTCAAGTCTTTGCTTGCCCTCAAGCAATTAAACCTACAGAAAAATGAAAATTTGTGTTGGCCTTCAAACAGTGAACTGTCCCTTACCCGTCGCTCAATCTCTATGGCGGCAGCAACCTGTCGGAAAGGTTAGGATCTGTCCGGAATCTCCCTATAGCTCTAGTGCAGTGTGTGCATGCTTGTGAACAGTTATATGCTAAGACTCTCTTAGTTTCACTAGAATATTCAACTCCTTAACTCAAATCTTTATGCCAAAGTTTATTTTCTTAGAAGTCACATTTTCATGCTTCTTTTTCTTCTATTTTCAAGCTAAAATTTTCTAGAGCCAGTTTTGGGCACCTCTAGTTAGCTTCCTAGAGCCGGTTTCGGGCACCTCTAGGTTTTTGATTTTCTTTTGCTAAACTTCTTTTCCTAGAGCCAGTGTTAGGCACCTCTAGGGGCTATTTAAGTTCTAAGCTTCCTATTCTAGTTTGGCTAAAAGAGATCTAAGCAATATAATAGTCACAAAAGTGTTTAAGTTTTCAGAACTATAGAAAGGCTCTAAACTTTTCCTTAACCTGTCCTAAAGATGCTGCCACGATAGAGCCGTCATGACAGGTAAGTTAACTTCACAGTTTTAAGCCAACAGTTTAATTTTCTGATTTTTTTTTTAAAATAAGTAAATAAAAAGACACAACAACTAAACAAAAGATGTGCTAAAGACTCCATTAAATATGGAGGGTTGCCACCCCCAAACTCGAGGGTTGCATTGCCATCAATGCAAAATAACATAAAAACAAATAAAGAAAAACAAGATAAAAAAAGTACATCACAAATATATAAGGGCAGGCAGCAATAAGAGGAGAAAAAGAAATAAAAAACTTAAATTTTATTCGCTGTCCTCGCTGCTGCTGCTGACGCGGATCTGATGTCGGCGTCTGCGTTGTGGAGGTGGCTGGGCAGGTTCCGGAGCAGGTTGATCGACAGATTCGTCAGCCTGTTGAGGGGCAGGGTCTTCCTCCGGATGGGGGACAAGGTCGTCAGCAGGTTGAAGGGCAGGTTGCTCCACTAGTTTGACATCGGAACTGCTGCTGCTGTCCCAGCTGGTGGTCATGATGGCTTTGGACAGCCGTCTCTTGTCAGCCACATGCTTAATACGTTTTACCCGTGTGAAGGCGCTGTCCAAATTCCTCCGGACAAGGGGGCTGTCATCAGTGGCAGCTCGCTTTGTTCCTCGAGGGGAGGTGTCTGCCGGTGGGCTGCCGGCTGCCGTCGGGGAAGGTGTGGAGGAGGCAGATTCTCCGTGGGGAGAGACAGGTGGTGTGGGAGTGGGGGAGGGTATATTGAAATAATGGGCGGGGAAGGTGGGGAAAATGACATCCGTAAATTTCAAAGTATTGGTAATGAAATTTACCGTTGCATTGGAGAAGTCTCGGATGAATGTCATTAAGCCCATCTGGCGCTCCTCGATCCTCAAGATGGCCGCAAGGATGTGGGCGTTCTGATCTGCCAGAGCGGTGTTGGTGGCAGCTTCTGGGGCAGGTTCGGTGGCAGGCTCATCATCAGACTCAGCAGGAGGGGCATTTGGATCGAAGGCGTTGAGGGGCGATACGACTACCAGCTCCATGAGGCTGGAGATGTTGTTGTCTGTCCATCCGCTGCCCTGCTTGATTTTGTCTGAAGGGTCCTCCGGTACAGCGGCGCAGCGGCAGAGGGCGGTGATGGTGAAGGGCAGGCAGAGTCGTGAGTCCGATCGGAAGGTGCAATCAAGAATGCTGTCCCTCATGTACCTGCCCACATTGATGGGCCTGTTGTGCCTGATAGAGTGGATGAGGGCCAGCCGCTGTCTGTTGACTGTCGTATGGTGGGACGAGGGCAGGATACGCTTTTTGATAAAAGCGTTCCATAGCTTTGCCTCAGGTAGTAGCTGCTCCCTATTAACAGAGTGGGGGTTCTTCTTACTGGTGCTCCATGTCGTGCCCGCCTCTGTCAATTCCCTCATGACAGCATCATGTCCGGCAGCGTCGAGGGTGTCCCAAAATTGTTGGTGAGCATCTTCATTAGGGCCAAAGAAGAGGCCGAAGACATGGTTGATGCTGCTAGCGGTGAAAGGAACTGTCACTCCTCGGACGGTGACAGATGTCGCCGTCTTACTCTCGATTGTCGCGTAAAATTCTCTGACCAGGGTGTCATTAAGCTCTGTCGGCTGCTCGGCGAAGTCTTCCCACAGTTGAGCTGTTATGGCCTGCATGATGAACGGTCGGAGTCCAAACAGAGGGGCATCTCTGTTGTAGATGAAGCTCCGCTCCTCCCAAAGTTCCTTTTTAGCGAATGGGGACGCTGCTGCTGAAGAAGAGGCGGCAGCAGTGTTCTGACGGGTTTGTCGTGAAGACATTTTGGTTGCAAGGGCTGAAAATGAAAGAAAATAGATAAAACTAGAAGAGAATAGCAAGAGAGAAAATCTGAAGTGATGAAAAATGAAAAGGAGAAGGGGTTTATATAGCTGTTGGGGAGCTGCCCATTTAATGCCGCAACGGCAGGCGGGAATAACGGAGCGGCAGATTGAATGTAGAGTGTCTGACGCGCATTAATGCCTCTGCTGTGCGTCTGCCGCACGCTTCTTCGTCTGCTGTGCGTCTGTTGACAGCCTGTCAACTCCGTCTGCGCCGGCAGCCGAAACGACAGGTTATCATAAATGGGCTTTATTGGGCTGGTGGATGGGCGATGGGCTTGGGCCACTTCTTCTTTCTCACTTGCCTCCTTTATTTCCTAAAAACCGAAATTAAAAACAAAACATTATTCGGATAAAATAAATCTAATTCCTAATAAATAATATTAATAATAAAGATAAAAAATATAGGAAATTATGTTAAATTAGGGATGCCTTGTGGGGCATCACCTAAAGTAACCACTTCCTGTATTCCTGGGGCTTCAGTCCCTTGATAGTGCTTGAGGCGTTGTCCATTGACTTTGAATTGGTGCCCGTCCTTTAGTGATTGAATTGTAATGGCACCATGGGAAAAAACTTGAATTACTTGGAATGGGCCAGACCATCTAGATTTGAGCTTCCCTGGAAAGAGTTTTAATCTAGAATTAAACAACAACACAAGCTGCCCTGGGCAGAACTGTCGTGGCAGCAACTTCCTGTCATGCCACTTCTTAGTTTTTTCCTTGTAAATCCTTGCATTGTCGTAGGCCATTGTCCGTATTTCATCGATCTCATTCAAATCCAACAACCTTTTCTGGCCTGCCTTGTCCAAGTCCATGTTTACTGCCTTGATCGCCCAATATGCCTTGTGTTCTATCTCGACAGGCAGATGACAGGTTTTCCCATAAATCAAACGGTATGGAGACATGCCCAATGGAGTCTTGAAAGCTGTTCTGTATGCCCATAATGCATCATTCAGAAGCAAAGACCAATCTTTCCTAGTTGGTTTAACCATTTTTTCAAGAATGTTCTTCACTTCCCTATTGGATATCTCAGCCTGTCCATTGGTCTGTGGGTGGTACGCTGTCGCGATCCTGTGCTTGACACCATATTTTCTCAAGGCAGCAGCAATTAACTTGTTGTCAAAATGTCCCCCTTCATCACTGATAATCGCCCTAGGGATGCCAAATCTAGAAAAGATGTTTTTGTGCAAAAACTTTTGGACTATTTTGGCATCATTCTTTTGAGTTGCGATTGCTTCTACCCACTTGGAGACATAATCCACGGCTAGGAGGATGTAAAGATTTCCACATGAAGATGGAAAAGGTCCCATAAAATCAATCCCCCAAACGTCAAAGATTTCGACTTCTAAAATATTCTGTAGTGGCATCTCGTTTCTCCTCGAGATATTACCTGTCCGCTGGCACCTGTCGCAGTTTTTGTAAAATTCCTGTGCGTCCTTATACAGTGTCGGCCAGTAGAATCCTGACTGCAGCACCTTGGCAGTCGTTTTATTGCCTCCTAAGTGTCCTCCATATTGTGAAGCATGACAGTGATGGAGAATGTCTTCTTGTTATTCTTGTGGTATGCATCTCCTTATAACCTGATCTGAGCACATTTTGAAAAGAAGAGGTTCGTCCCAATAATAATGTTTAACATCATTTTGAAACCACTTCCTGGCTTGATAAGTAAGATCAGAAGGTAATATTCCGCTAACTATAAAATTAACGAAATCAGCATACCAGGGAAGGTTAGAAGACTTACCTGCCGCCATGGCTGTCGCGACAGCTAGTGCGGCAGCAAAGAGCTGCTCATCTGGGAAGGTCTCCAGTATGTGTGTCGCATCTGGCGGTAGACTCTGTCTCGTCTCCAACCTCGACAAGTGATCTGCCACCTGATTTTCTGTCCCCTTTTTATCTTTTATCTCAAGGTCGAACTCTTGTAATAGTAAGATCCATCGTATCAACCTAGGTTTTGCATCCTTTTTTGCAAATAAATACTTGAGGGCAGAGTGGTCGGTGTGTATTATAACCTTCGTTCCAAGTATGTAAGAACGAAACTTGTCGATGGAGAACACCACAGCTAACAGCTCCTTTTCTGTGGTGGTATAATTCACTTGGGCATCATTCAATGTTTTGCTGGCATAATATATGACATGAAATAGCCTGTCCTTGCGCTGCCCAAGTGCTGCCCCGACAGCATAGTCACTAGCATCACACATAATTTCAAACGGTTGCGTCCAGTCTGGTGGCTGTACTATGGGGGCTGTCACTAACTTTTCCTTCAGAACCTTGAATGCTTCAGTACATTCTTCATTAAAGTCAAAGGGTCGGTTCTGCTCTAAGAGATGACATAGGGGTTTCGTGATTTTTGAGAAATTGGCAATAAATCTCCTATAAAAACCAGCATGCCCTAAAAAACTCCTAATGCCCTTGACTGTGGTTGGCGGCGGCAGCTTCTCTATGACTTCTATTTTTGCCCTGTCGACTTCTATCCCACGGCAGCTAATCTTATGGCCTAAAACTATCCCTTCATCCACCATAAAGTGGCATTTTTCCCAATTTAAGACCAAGTTAGCTTTTTCGCATCTTTCGAGCACCTTTTGTAAATTGCCTAGACAACTCTCAAAATCGTCTCCAAAGACAGAAAAATCATCCATAAAAATTTCTAAGAAGTCCTCAACCATGTCCGAGAATATAGCCATCATGCACCTTTGGAAGGTGGCAGGTGCGTTACAGAGTCCAAATGGCATCCTCCGAAATGCGTACGTACCGTAGGGGCATGTGAAAGTCGTTTTCTCTTGGTCCTCCGGTGCAATAGCAATTTGATTATATCCTGAATAACCATCAAGAAAACAATAGTAAGGTTTACCCGCTAATCTATCAAGCATTTGATCAATAAAGGGTAAAGGAAAGTGGTCCTTTCGGGTAGCTTTGTTAAGCTTCCGATAGTCCATACAAACCCTCCAACCGGTCACAGTCCTGGTTGGGATTAATTCGTTGTTTTCTTTGGTTATCACGGTCATCCCTCCTTTCTTGGGAACACATTGCACCGGGCTTACCCATTTGCTGTCGGAGATGGCGTAAATAATACCAGCATCTAACCATTTAATTATTTCTTTACGCACTACCTCCTTCATTGCAAGGTTTAACCGCCTTTGGGTGTCAATAGTCGGCTTATGATCTTCCTCTAGGAGGATTTTGTGCATACAGATTGCCGGACTAATGCCCTGAATGTCTGCTATCGTCCATCCTATCGCCCTTTTATGCTGCCTCAACATGTCGATCAGCTGTCGTTCCTGTTCCTGCGGCAGCTTAGCAGAGATGATTACAGGCAGTGTGTCATCACAACCAAGATAAGCATATTTAAGCTGCCCTGGCAGGGGTTTAAGTTCTAAGACAGGTGGTTCAACAGTAGAGGGTTTTTGGAGTAAATGGTTATCCGAAGAGTAATTTAGAGGTTCGAATAACTTACCTGGGCGATGGTCTAACCAGTTTACCTCCTCATGACCTTCAGTATCAGATGTATCGGATTCAGAGGAGTCACTGTCGTCGGTGCTGTCGTCGTTGCTGTCGTCGTCACTGTTGTGACAGGCTTGTAGGTGGCTGTCGCAGCAGTGACCAAATTTTATATCTCGGCAGCCCGACCTGATGCAGGGTTGATCAAAGGTCACCTCAATGATGGCCTTGCATTCCTCGTCCACATCGGCATGTTTCATTGCTTGGAGAACATTCAACTTAATTTCTTGATCGTTCACGCGCATGGTGAGTTCTCCTTTCTCCACATCAATCAATGATCTTCCCGTGGCTAAGAAGGGTCGCCCTAGGATGACTCGTGCGTTCTCATCTGCCTCACAATCTAAAATAAGAAAGTCAGCAGGAAAAATAAGTTTATCCACTCTTACCAAAATATCTTCAATTTTTCCCTCGGGGTGAACGTAAGAGCGGTCGGCTAGCTGTAGGGTAACTGTCGTGGGTCGCGCCTTGCCAATACCTAGTTTCTGAAAAACAGATTTGGGCATTAGATTAACACTAGCACCAAGATCACAAAGTGCCTTACCCATAAATTTATCACCGATTACGCAAGGTATGAGGAAACTCCCCGGATCCTTCTTTTTCTGGGGTGGTTGTCGATGAAGAATACTCATGCAACCTTCTTGCATCCTTACCGTTTCAAATTCCCCAAGTTTAGATTTTTTAGACATGACATCCTTGAGAAATTTAGCATAACCTGGCATTTCCCTAACAGCATCTAACAACGGAATGTTAATATGAACCTGTTTAAAAATATCATAAATTTTTTTTGAGTTGAGATTCATGCTTAGCTTGTTGTATCCGTTGAGGGAAGGGTGGTGGGGGACGATAATCAGCAATGCGTCCTTCCCACTGCATGCGAATCTGAGGACGATAATCTTCCTTTTTCTCCTCTGTCGCTTCTGCTATCGTGACAGGCTCATCGGCAGCAGTCTGTTTGTCACCTGTCGGGGCAGCTTCCTCGGCAGGTTTATCCAAGGCAGGTTCCTTTTCTGTATCAATTTCTTTTTCCGGCCCTGGTAGCTTTTTCCCACTCCTAGTAGTAATTGCCTTACATTGCTCATGTGGGGGCGGTCTAGCATTTTCAGTATTGCTAGGGAAACCTCCATTCTGCCTCGGTTTAATATGCTGCGATACCTGACCCATTTGTGTCTCTAGAGATTTCAAGGTGGCCTCATGGTTTGTCATTCTCATCTTAGTTTCATCTATAAAATTTTCCGTCTTCTTGACAAACTGATTAATATTATCCATATATGTGCCAGTCTGAGACATAAAGGTGGCCAGAGTCTGCTCCAATACACTATTCGTGGCAGGTGGTGGCTGCTGTTGTTGCTGAGGCGGCAGGTTCTGCGGCAGGTTCTGCGGCTGCAGCTGCTGTCGCGTCAACAATCTAGGACCCCCCTGATTCTGATTATGTGCTTGCGGATTCAGGGCATTGTTAGGATTACTCCAAGAAAATTTGGGATCTTTCCTCCAATTAGGGTTGTAGTTGTTGGAATTATAATTTGGCTTGTAATTTCCAACATATTTCCCCTCTTCTATATTTATAGGGCACTCTTCACTACTATGATTTCCTTCACAAGTGGCACAAATTTCCTCGACAGCAAACCCTCGTACTTCCTCTTCACTCAATAAGTGTTTCATGGCTTTAGTGAGGAATGCTACCTGTGATTTCATAGTGCTGTCAGCCTCATAATCCTTGACAGCAAGTACCCGTTTACCCCCTCTTCTAGCTGTCGGAAAATGCTCCTCATTCTTGGCTAGATTTTTTAGAACTTGCAATGCCTCATCCGGATCTTTATCCAATAACAGTCCATTTGCTGCAGAATCAATGTGAATGCGAGTTTGTAAGTTAGCAGCATTATAAAACTTAGTTACCTGATTCCAAACGGGGAATCCATGCATTGGGCAGTTCCGTAGAAGAGTAGTAAATCTGTCCCAGGCCTCGTGCATCGGCTCGTCATCTTCCTGTTGAAAAGTAGCAATTTCGTTACGTAATCGCTCAGATAAATGTGAAGGATTAAAACGAGATAAGAATTCACGAGTTAGATCTGCCCAAGTCATAATAGAACCCGGTGTAAGTTTATTCCACCAAGTTTTAGCTCTGTCCCTCAATGAA
This sequence comes from Hibiscus tridactylites, assembly GCA_958450335.1. NCBI lineage: Eukaryota > Viridiplantae > Streptophyta > Magnoliopsida > Malvales > Malvaceae > Hibiscus > Hibiscus tridactylites. The sequence continues at coordinate 85,783,307 of OY288268.1, read as the reverse complement.
TGGGGGAATAACCGAAGCCTCAGTATCTCCGGACTAACTCCTGGTAGCCTAAACGAACCACAGATCTCCTGGAACGTTTTGAGATGCTCCCTAGCATCTTCTGTCGCAGAACCACTAAACTGTCCGGCGTTGTTGATCATACTGAACATGACAGGTTTAAGCTCAAAGTTATCAACATCAATATCCGGCAGTGTGGTCTCCAGCTCTATATGGTCATTCAGCATGTAGTCACGACATGACCGTCGTCCACCAGCCCCAGGCGGGTCGCCGACAGGCGGTATGTCTCCTCCAGCAGGCTGGTTACGGGCCATCTGCACTAGCTGTTCTTCAAGGTATTTGTTCCTGTCTAGAAGATGGCGAATCTGTTTCTTGAGATTGAATGATCGTTCGATTTTCGGATCTAACTTATACTCAGGATCTTCGCCTCCTTTCGATCTGCGCATAAACAAGAGAACCTTGTGAAAAGCAAGAGTTGAAAACGAAAATAAAATTAAAGAAAAACTAAAAGCGAAAAACAAAAATAAAAAAAAAATAAAAACAAAAAGTGCAATAAAAGAGAGATGTAGTTATGTTGCCAATCCCCGGCAACGGCGCCAAAAACTTGTTGCGTGTAAAATAGACTATCGCAATTGTAGTGCAAGTGTACACGACGCAAGTAGTAAAGTGATACGAAGTATCGGATATCGTCTCCACAGGGATTGGGCTAATGACTTCACCTTGATTTACTGCACGAAGTAAAGGAAATAGTTTAGAAGATTGTCACGAATCATAAAGTAAAAACGTAAATAAAGGATTGAGAAATCAAGATAGAGAGAATGGACTGGTATTGAATTGCTCGGTAGTGCAGGTATTGAATTGCTTAGGATCTTCAGTTCTGTCGTCGCTCCCGTCGCCGACAGCACCTGTCGCGGCAGCTGTCCGTTAGTTGTCGCGGCAGCAGACACTAACTCAATACTTCAAGCTTGGCAAGAATCCCAGATCTGCCTTGCCCTATCCCTAGGCACAAGTCTGTCGATGAACACGTCTTTGATGATACCTCCCGGCGTGAATCGAAGGATGAACACCGATGTGTATGAATTCTTCCTTAGCCACTTAACCTCGCCTTATCCCTAAGCACGAGATGGTTCAACTATAAACTAGAGAACGCGCTTTTATCTCTTTCGTATACTTAACTCTCCCGATGCTAAGTAAATAGATAACCTCACAATGCTCTCCCGATGCTCTTGCAAGATATTAAAACCAAGATAAAAGAACTTGAAGTTTATTTTATTGAACTTGAAAAATCCTAAAACAAAGCAACCCTTGCAACTACTTTACAAAACAACCCGTGGCCCTAGGGGGATTTTAGAACATGTTGGTGACGGGTGGACGGCAGGGTTTTGGTTTCGGTTATGGGGTAATCGGTTATGCCCTAGGTTTAATCTATGCCCTTTATATAAGCTTTGGGCTCAAGTTATCTAAGGTAATAAGGATTACAACTTTAATTAAAAGTAAGATTCCCTTAAAGACTAAATCTCTAAAGTATCCTACTTTTCAGCCGCATCCCTATTTTGTGGGAATTCCTTTCCTTGAGCTTTGGCTTGACATATCTTTTGATCCGGGGCTTGGAAAATTATTTGGCTTTCACATGACAGACGAGCAGATTTTTCTCTATCTATCGATGTCCACTTCATTTTTCCTCTTCAATGATCTGCTGTCACCATGCTGTCACGACAGGTCCATGACAGGTTCGTCTTCTTCAACTGCTTGTTCAGTTCAGCTTTCCTGCTTATCTGCCCTGCGCCTGCCTTCATCGTCAACCTTGGCAGTTACCTGCAAAATACACCATCTTTTAGTAGAATCCGTGCCTTTTATATAATTGTGATGTTTAATTGAAAACTATCCTAAATGCAATGCAATGATGCTTGAATGCAGCAGAAATATGGGTTAAAAAGGGTGTAAATAATAGAACTTTTACGCACTCAACAACCGTTAATAGAGTTTGCATATAACAACATCTACCAATCTTCTATTCAGGTGGCTCCTTTTGAAGCATTGTATGGAAGGAAATGCCGAACACCTTTTTGTTGGTCTGAACTCGGAGATAATAAAGTGTTAGGACCTCAACTGCTTCAGAAAACTGAACAACAGGTTCAAAATTTTCATTCCCGGTTAAAACAAGCTTTTGATAGGCAAAAGTCATACGCTGATCTGAAGCGTAGGGACATTCAATATGAGATCGGAGATAAAGTATTTCTTAAAGTTTCTCCGTGGAAGAAAGTTTTCCGATTCGGCAAAAAGGGAAAGCTTAGTCCTCGTTTCATTGGACCATTCGAAGTAACTGAGAGAATTAGTCCTATAGCTTATCGACTCGCACTTCCTTCTGAGTTCAATAGGATTCATAATTTCTTTCATGTTTCTATGTTAAGACGTTATCGATCTGATCCGTCTCATATCCTTGAACCAGAAGAAGTTGAACTCAATCCCGACCTTTCTTATGAAGAGGAACCTATTCAGATTCTTGATCGGGAAGTCAAAAGGCTTCATAATAAGAACGTCCCTCTTGTTAAAATTCTCTGGAAGAATCATCACGATAAAGAAGCAACGTGGGAACCCGAGGATACGATGAGAAAACAATATCTTCATTTATTCAGTTCAGGTAAGAATTCGAGGAAAAATTCTTTCTTTAAGAAGGAGGGATTTGTAACATCCGCTTTTCCGTCCTAGAATTTAGCCCATTGAATAAGAGTATTAAATTATTCTTTGAAAGCAATTAAGTCCACAATTAAGTAATTGATTCAATTTAGTCATTGAACTTCCTTTATTTAACAATTATTGCATCAATTCGAAAATAAAGAAAACTTGGACATTCGAATTAAAGAATTGAGTTGAATGAGTCTAGTTTATAACTTCATTGAATATTAATTTGATTGTCACATTATTAAAGTAATAGGATTGGAGAATTAAAAATAATTGGAATGTGTATAATTCCCTAGTGAAAATCGGACCAAATTGAAAGAAGAAAGAAATTATATGTGAATGTAATTAAGGACCAAATTAAAGAGAAAATAAAACATATATATTGCATGCTAAATAATGATGTTCTATGGGCTGCCCTTGGTAAAAAGGCAATATTAGATTATGAGAGAGGGTAATTAAGTAAAATAAAAAACCCAACATAACCCCCAAATTAAAGGATATGTCTTTCTTCTCCATTTTTCCCTTGTTGCCGTGAAACTAGAGAGAAAGAATAGCTTGGAAAATTTCTGAAAAATTAAGCTCTAATGGGGAAGGAAATTGCATGCATGTTGATGGATTTGAGCTAGGAGTAAGAAGGGTCACCTAGTGGTAGCAAAGTTAAGAAGTAAGTACCTTGTTTCTTCTTCTTGCTATTCGAATAGGAGCAAATTATGCATGTAAAATTTTAGGTTAATTTAAGCATGAAATTGATAGAGTTATGGTGATTATGTTGAGTTGAAATGATGAAAATTTTGAATGGTTATATGTAAAATGGTAAACCGAGTAATAAGGTACTGTTTTGAGGAAATATTAGAAGTTCTTGATTAGAATGTAAAATTGGGATAGTTAGGGACAAACTGGAAAATTTCTATTAGGACAAAGTTGAAGAGAAATGAAAACTCTATAAGGAACAGGCCTTAGAATGCTGGAAAAATGAATTTGAATAAGGAAATTTTGATTGGAATTAAAACTGGACGTGTACTATGATAAAATGGAATTAGGGACTGTTTTGATTAAAATCATTAAATGTAAGGACATGAATTATACGAAATTTAGCACTTAACTTAGAGTTTAGAATCAGGGGATTATGTAAGAATAAGTAAAGACTCTTGAATTGAATTTGAAATGGCCTAAATTGGTGAATTAAGGAAGTTAGTTACTCGAAACATGAGAATAGGACTGATCTGGAAATTTATTAAAATTGAGGACTTATCTGTTGATAATGAGAATTTCAAAGGACTTAAAAATGATGTAAAAAGATATTAAAAATCATGTATTAATTAATTTAGAATTAAAGTGAGGTAAATAGGTGAAATTGAAGCTTAATGTGTTGAAAGGGTAAACTGCCCAGGAAACCTAAACCTTGAGCTGTTACTTTGAAAATTCACCAAAATAGGATATAAGATATTTTGAGCTGAAATTTTTATGGTGTAAACTTTGAAATGTCTAGTATCATTGAGAGAAAACGGAATTGAATTCAAGTATGTTAAGTAAAAGTTATAGATTAAAGAAGTTAGGCAGTACAAGCTGTCCATGACTGTTAAAAGGGTCATGTTTATGTAATAAACTGTATTAACTCGAAATAGAGAAAAATATAAGGTTTATATGGTTGGAAAACTGAGTTTAATACCTTTCTAAGGGTGTATGATAAGTGAAATTTGAATTAGTAAATAAGAAGTTATGACCAAAATGGCAACTGGTCCTCCAACTAATTCAATAGAAAAAAACAGTTTTGAAGATTAATGTTTACAATTGTGTTAAAGGAGTTAATGTGATTGAATTGTTCTCTGATATGGTTTGTATTTGCTTTATGTTGAGTGTTAAGATCAAATTTTTGAGGAGTCTTTGGAGGAGGCAAATGTTGGTCAATCAAGGGGGAGAAACAAAGGCATTATAATGAAAGATCAAGCTTAAAGGAGTATTCTCCAAGTATGGGGAGGCGGCTCAATGGTGGAGGTTTAATAATTCGGCTAGGGGACCGATGTCAGTAGTTTGGAAACAGATTGTGCAGACTGTTAGCTCGGAGGGTGTGCAAAAACATATGGGTGATAATCGGTTTATTTGGAAGGTGGGCTCGGGGGAACGAGTGTTATTCCGGTTTGATGCTTGGTGTGTTGAGCAGCCGCTAAAAGATGTTTTCCCTCGCCTTTTCTCGCTTGTGATTGATCGGTTAGCACTAGTAGTGGATGTTTCTATAGAGGGGCATTTTCAGCATGATAGATGGGGGGATTTATTTCGCCGTAGCCTACGTTCTTTTGAGGTGCGGCAACTGCAGGATCTTCGGTCTTTGGTGTGCTGTGTACAGTTGCGACGAGGTGAGCTGGATACACTTGTCTGGACGCCGGATAAGCATGGCATTTTCACTGTCAAAGGGCTGTCTCACTTGCTTATGCTGGACAAGGCGAGAGAGAGTGACTTTGGGGACTGCTTTGCATGGAAGGTCTTGGTTCCCCCAAAGGTTCAGGCGTTCTTGTGGTTCGCTTGGTTGCGTCGGTTGCCCACATTTGCGTTTTTGCGGATGCGTGGGATCGATTTGGGCGAACGCCACGGCTTGTGTAGATGGTGCCGCGCGACGGAGGAAGACATTGAGCATTTATTTTATTCATGCCCGTTTGCTCAAGGTTTGTGGAATTGGTTTCGAGGGTGGTGGGGGATTTCTTTGCCTTTGCCAAAATCATTAGCAGACTTCTTGCTTCCGGATATGCATTGTTCGTTTACAGGCACTTTGAGGAAGCTATGGGTGTCGAGTGTCACGGCATTGATGTTGTCATTGTGGCTTGCGCGCAATGACTTTGTGTTTAATGGTAAGTTTATCCCGGCAGTGGAGATCGGTTTTTTGGTAAAGCTACGTTCCTTTTATTGGGTGAAGACCCTTATGGAGGGGTTATCGGTTAGTGAAGCTCTTTGGTGGGACTGCCCGAGTTTGTATCGGGAAGGGCTGGTTAAATCGTTGGTGCGGTTAGGAGTGTATTGGGAACCACCAATCAGGGGAACCTTAAAGTTTTCAGTGGATGGTTCTGCTCGCGGAAAGCCGAGGCCTGCGGGTTTCGGGGGAGTGCTGCGGGATGCTCAGAGTCGTATCCTCGCCTTGTTTTCAGGGCCGCTTGGTTCGCTTGATTCTAACGTTGCCGAGGTTCGGGCGATAGCTTTTGCTTTGGAGTACTTTGCTGCGTCTAAATGGGATGATCGTCCTCTTATAGTTGAGTCGGACTCCAAAGTGACAATTGGGTGGGTGTTGCAGGTGGAGCGCTGCCCGTGGCGATTATGGGAGTACTTCCATGCGATTGACCGCGCTACTTTGTCGTTGGGATCTGTGTGCTTTTCTCATATTTTTCGGGAGGCGAATGGACTGGTTGACGCGTTAGCAAAGGAAGGGGTGTCTCGTGTTTCATTATTTCATGCTTCGATCTGATTTTGTAAGGGGAGGGGTCCTTGTTTAAGTCGACATGTTGTACTCTTTTCCTCCGTTAGGATTAGGGAGGTTTTTGACGAGGCGCATGTTTCGACTTGCGTTGTATATTTTTTCATTAATAATATACATCGCTTGCTGATAAAAAAAATAAAGGAGTATTGTGAGTGTAATTATATAAGGGTTGAGACTAGTGTCCTAAACACTTTATTTTATTTATGTAATTTATAATTTATGCATGAAATGGACTTAATTAAAGATGGTAACTTGTTTAGTAAGGGAAGGAGGTTAATATGAAAATGGAAGCATGAAATGAGACTTTGCTAATGCATGATTGTATGAGTTTGTGGACTGCCCTTGTGAGATATAATTGCTATGTTGTATGAGCTTGTAATTTCATGTGATGTTGTTGTTTAATTATGCATTAATGCTGTTCGAATGTGACATGAATTTAATTAGCATGACTGATATGAAATGGTGCAATTATATGATTGGATAAGTATGCATTTCGAATCATGCAATATGTATGTGATAAATTAAGTAATGGATGATAATTGAAGTGTATGATAAATTGAAAAGATTAAGAAGCCCTTGGTCCTTTAGAGGTCTTAGATATTACGACATGCCTAGAGTCTGAGCTCTCTTGATTGTTGCTTAGTGCAACCCCTGTTTAGTACCTAGTGTACTCCCTGAACTTGTTGATTGAATGTGATCTTGCTTGGTGTCGAAGACACATTGATGCTATTGAGCATCCCCTGACTTGTTGCTTAGGCAACCCCTGTTTGGTACTTGGTACCCTCATGATGACTTGCTTATCTAATCCTTCTATTCTACCTAGGGCAACTAAATTAAATGTGAAACATATAATTGATAGAAGCTTATGAAGTGGATAAGTAAAATGATAATTGAAATGGCATGACATGATTCATATGTGATAGATGAGTATTATGGACATTGGTTCTTTTGAATGTGATTAAAATGCATGTGAGATGCTTGGAAGGTTCGAAATTGAGCAATGTGGGCAGTGGCCCTTTCGAATGAAAGTGAAATGAAAAGTGATATGTTTAATATGTTTGACTCTTGGTCAATGGATAATGACCCTTTTCGAGTGACATGCTTAAGATGATTTATGATCTTGCTCATGAATAATTGATAATGCAATGTTATGTTTGGTATGATTTTGGTTATTTCGATTATGAAGCATGAGGATAAGCATGTTGGAAATTGATTTGTTGTATGGTTCTTGCTTGTTCAAATATGAAGCATGAGGATAAGCATGTTGGAAATTGATTTGTTGTATGGTTCTTGCTTGTTCAAATATGAAGCATGGTAATAAATATGATTACCAATTGGAATGTGTATGAGCATGATGTTATAAATGTTGTACATGAGATGCATGAAATCACTTGAGTTCGGTTATGCTAAGCTTAGTTAGGTGATAATTGTATGCTATCAATCCTAGCTAAGTAAACTTAATGTTTGATAACAAACTAATTGAAGAATGGATTAGCTTTAGTATTACCTCGCTAAGTACAATTTGTACTTAACGCTTATTTGTTTCCTTCTGCCCAATTAGCAGAATAGCTTGGGACTAAAGCTAGCACTTCCGGTTGGGGCAAATCACAAGTCAAGAAATGTATGATCTTAGTCTTATCTTTAGACTCCTAGATGGTGGTTTTGAAGTCTGCTTAGATGTTCATCTTATCGTGTTTGGTCGTAGTTTAAACCTACGTTGGTGTATGAACTTAATATATGCTCCTTGATGCTTAGTTAGGAGGCTATTATCATGTTTTGTTCTTAGTTAAGCCTCATTCTTTTACTGTAAATATGTAAGTCAAGCTAGTGGTCTTGCATTATTCTTTTTGTTGTATATAGTATGATAGCTTGGCATGGTTTAAGGAGCATTTAGAAGTATGATGTTTTGTAATGCAACTACTAATGGAAGGTTGATATGATGGTTTATGGAATCAAGCATGGTTTGTATGTTAAATATGATTTTTAATTATTGGTAAAGCCTTGTAATGTTGGTATGTTTCGAAATCACCTAGACTAATTTAGTAGGAGGTTCGAATGGCATGGTATTAAAAGGTCTAAGTAATTCGACATGCTTGAAATAAATCCTATAATTGAAATTAATCGGTAAATTATTAGTTCATGGTTAGTGCAAATTAATAAAATAGATGGCCTAGTGTTCGAATGGAATAATGAATGGTGTCTTAAAATTTGATCTTTAATAAGATAATAAGAAAGTTTTAAATTGGTTTGTAAATTGTCAAGGTTTAATCTAGATGGAAATCTAATCAGTCTTAGTATGTTTAGAAATTTTGTTAGCCCATCTTTCCGCATGCGTATTATTATGGTTTGCTTAATATATGAAGAATGAATTCTTGTCGATATCCTGTGAATGTGAATTTTCTGTTCCATTTTTTGTTTTCCGCTTCCGGTAACGCTCCTCGCTCCTAACCTGGGCGAGGGGTGTTACACTTCCGGTGAGCTTTGAAGTAAAAAAATTATCGGTATGCTTCTATCTGTATCGAAATGGATCCCTATCCCGTACCGATACGCTTACACGCGTATCGATACGCCCCTTTTTTAATTATGCAACGGCTCTTTCTGTTTTGAGACAGGTATCAATACGCCTTTCCGTGTACCGATACGGTGGGCTGCAGATGTGCATTTATGGTGGAAAGAGAGGGTCCAACAGCTATAATCAATACCTTAACCACTCAAACGACTAGAATTAATGGAGAATGTATAAAATCAAGCCTATTGAAGATCATCAACAACTATTGCATCCAAGAGAAACATCTATACAAAAATCCAAGCTCAAAGTGCCTAATTTCTCATTCTTGTTAAATCCCAAATTGTGTTGTGTGTAATTCCAATCTTGTATTCCAATTTGGGTTGAGTTCATGTATCAAAAGGGGCAAATTTGTATTGAGAGATATTCTTCTTGCCTTAAAATTCTTCTTTGTATCCTAGTGGGGGTTTGGTCAAATTTTGGGTAGAAAATTTGATCGGTATTGTAAAGGTTACCTCCTAAGCCTTGAAAGGGGGAAGAGAAATTAGTGGATTGTTGGAAAATCCTTAGTGGTAGCTAAGGTAGTGGATGTAGAGCTCATTTGGAACTTGAACCACTCTAAATTTCCTTGTTCTTCAATTTTAGTCATTCCACTTTCTCCAACAAATTTTAAAAACCCAATTCACCCCCTCTTGGCTTTGATCAATCCACTGATCCACTCAACAAAAATATATTTTCTATTTTCAACTTAGTCCTTAAATCCTTTGTTATATCAAAATCAATTCTTTGGTTATACAATCTCCCCCTTTTTGATATAACAAAACCAAGTATAAATTTTTAAGTGTTTTGAAATCTTTGAAAAACTTTTAACTCCCCCTCAATTTAAGGTAGGTTTTAAAGTTTTGAAAAGTTGAAATTTAAAGCACTTGAAACTTAAAAACAAACTTAAAAACACTTAGGCTCTTAGGAATTACTTCTCCCCTTTTTGTTAGATCAAACATATAATCAAGGCTAAATGAGAATAAAAGAGGCATAAATCATAAACAAAACAACATAATAGCATAGATAGCATTAAGTTCATGAAACAAATTCAAACATAAAATCAAACTCAATCCAAAAAACATGAAATCAAAACATAGGTCTTAAAACAAAAAAAAACAAAGATAGGTGCATAAACTCAATCCTAATATGACAAAATGAAATGATATGCAATAATACTAAGGTGCCCCATCGTCTTCATCGCTTCCAAGGTCATCCAAGAAATCATCCTTGTCCTTCTCTTGATCCTTGTGAAAACGCCTCCAATCACCATAGAAGTTGGTGAAGGAGAGATCCATGGATGATTGTTGGGTTTCAAGAACACGATCCTCCAAGGATGTTAATCAAGAGAGGTAAGGCGATTCTCTGTGCCAAGAACACGATCCTCCAAGGATGTTAATCGAGTGTTGATAGCTGCATACCCGGAAGCCATGTTTGTGTCCATGGTGTTGAACCTCTCGGTGAGGAAGGCCATGAGAGCATCATTGTTAGAAGCCACAACGGGAACTTGAACTTGTGGTTGAGGCTCTTCTTGAGGTGCTTGAGCTCTCCGATCAACTCGAATCCATTCACCATTAGTGTATCGAAATTCGGACCTTACGTGAGAAGACTCACCAAGCTTTTGCTTGTGTTGTTCCAGAAAATCATATGAGACATCAAGGTCAAGGTGAACAAAAATGCAGCTCAAAGTTGTCCTATAGGTGAAGCAAATGATGGAGTCAGATTGACGATGCCTTACTTGATGGAACATCTCGGCAAACATTATCTTCACCAAGTTAGGTTGTTGTGCTTGTCGGAAACAATCGAGCCAAAAGGTGTCAACTTGACAAATATGGGCATATTTTCGTCTGGATGGGCGAAAGAACCAAGATATGATTAAGTGCAAGAAACGGTCTTGGGCATCCAGAGAGAGAAACGATCCAGTTTGAGATCCAAAGGTGGTTTCATCCTCAATACCCTCATCAACAAGCCCAAGAAAGTTCACTAAGGTGGATGGTTCAATGCGAAACTTCTTGCCCAAGATGTAAGACTTGATAGCAATAAATTCGGAACGATCCTCATTTCTAATAAGATGAGCATTGGAGTAGAAAAGCAATACCATGTTTTTGTAGACAATGTCGAGAATACTCATGTAGCTTAGGAAACCCCCAACGTTGCAAAAGAGGTAGGTACTTAAAGTAGAAACGCTCAGAATCAAGGAATGCCATGTCTTCAACTCTCTCTCGTCGAACAACGACATCTTGAAGAATCTTAAACCGATCCCTAGCCTCTTGGTTTCTAAGACTTTTGGCATAAAGGTGGATAAGGTTTGGACGAACATTGTCACCGGGGTTCAAACCTTCACCCCCCTAAATCTTTCTTTTCTTATGTGAATCCATTAAAAACACCTAAAAACGAAGTAAGCAATAAAATTTAAGTGTATGCATTAAATCCTAATTCGATCCAATAAGAATCCCATTAAGGTTTTTTTTAAAACACTCTAAAAGCATATAAATAAAATTTTGATGAAAACAGATTTGAAAAACAATGTTAAAAAATACAATTAAAATAAAATATATTCAAACAAAAAATTTTGAGATTTGAAATTTTTTTACAAGAGTTTGAAAACCCATAATGTAAAACAAGTATTCTATACAAAATTATAATTTTTTAACATAGTATTCGAACGAAATAAAAAGAAAAGGAAAAAGATAGAAAATACCTCAAAGATGGGATTTTGGAGGAATTTGTGGATGAAATTGCACAAATTTGATGAAGCTTGCTTAGATTGATGTTTAGGAGTAAAAGCCCTCAAGTTTTTGATGAAAAACAATGAGATTTGAAGGATTTTTATAGATAAAATCGGTCTAGGTTTTGAGGGTTTTGGGTTTAATTAAAAGACACTTTAAGCATTTAAAATCCTTTAAATTTGGCTTTTCCGGATACGTGTTTCGAAACAAGAGAGGTCGTTTCGAAACAGGCGTACCGAGACACATACCAACGTTCCGAAACTTATTGACCGTTTCAATACAAGTTTGACTGTATTGAAGCCCAAGAGTTGCCAGTATCGAAATGAAGAGGGTCTGTTTCGATAAAAGTTTTAACAGAACCAAAACATTTTGAAACCCTTGGGAGCGTTTCGAAACAGCTTGCTCCATATGTGTTCTTTAGAGGCAGCCCGTATCGAAACAAGGTGACCCGTTTCGATACCAATAGCCCTGGAAGAGCAGATAAGGCTCTAAAATGCAGAAAAAATTGAATTTTGATTAAACCTAGATGCATGAATGAGATGAATGAGCAAGATTAACATATCAAAACATAAACATACTCCTGTTAACTATAAGCAAAGATGTAATTAGGATCAAAAACACATAAGCATGTGATGTAACAAGAATTCAAGCAATTTTAAGCATAAAGGTCCTAAAAGGTCAAGATAGGCTAGTTAGACCTAACTCTCTCCTAAGGGACCAAAACGCTCTTTATCTAGAGGTTTGGTAAAGATGTCCGCTAATTGATTTAAGGTGTCTACATACTTTAAAACAACATTTTCCTTAAGGACATGATCTCTAAGGAAATGATGCCTTATTTCTATGTGTTTGGTTCTAGAGTGTTGGATGAGATTTTTGGTAAGACATATGAAACTAGTGTTATCACACTTAAGGGGTATGGTGTCTACCTCAATTCTATAGTCTAAGAGTTGTTGTTTCATCCAAAGGACTTGAGCACAACAACTCCCTAAGGATATGTACTCTGCTTCGGTGGTAGATAAAGCTACACTATTTTGTTTCTTAGAGAACCAAGATATGAGCATACTACCTAGGAATTGACAAGTGCCGGAAGTACTTTTCCTATCTATCTTACAACCCCCGTAATCCGCATCCGAATAAGCATGAAGGTTAAAGGTTGAGTCTCTAGGATACCAAAGGCCTAAACAAGGAGTATCTCCAAGGTACCTAAAGATCCTTTTAACGGCTATAAGGTGTGAATCTCTAGGAGTAGCTTGGAACCTAGCACACAAGCAAACACTAAACAATATATCCGATCTACTTGTGGTAAGGTAAAGCAAAGACCCAATCATAGAACGATAAAGCTTAGAGTCAACACACTTACCTCCTTCATCTTTGTCAAACTTTATGGATGAGCTCATTGGTGTAGCTTAAGGCTTTGCTTGCTCCAAGCAAAACTTCTTGAGCATATCTTTGATGTACTTAGCTTGATTGATGAAGATGTCATCCTTCATTTGTTTGATTTGGAGTCCCAAGAATAAAGAGAGCTCTCCCATCATGCTCATTTCAAATTCACCTTGCATCAACTTAGAAAAATCTTGACAAAGCAACTCATTAGTAGAACCAAAAATAATATCATCAACATAAATTTGAACTACTAAGCTATCCTTGCCATTGTTTTTAATAAATAGTGTTGTGTCCACCTTTCCTTTTTCAAAATATTTTTCAACTAGAAAACTTGATAATCTTTCATATGAAGCTCTAGGAGCTTGTTTTAAACCATATAAAGCTTTTGACAATTTGAAAACATGGTTTGGAAAAATTGGATCTTCAAAACCCGATGGTTGTTCCACATACACTTCTTCTTTTATAAAGCCATTTAAAAACACACTTTTGACATCCATTTGAAAAGGCTTGAAATCATGATAACATGCAAATGCAAGTAACATCCTAATTGCTTCCATTCTAGCTACGGGTGCATAGGTTTCATCAAAATCAATTCTCTCTTCTTGAGTGTAACCTTGAGCAACAAGCCTAGCCTTGTTTCTCACTATATTACCACTCTCATATAGTTTGTTTCTAAAGACCCATTTAGTTCCTATAGTAGATTTGTTTCTAGGCCTATCAACTAATGTTTATACTTTACTTCTCTCAAATTGGTTTAACTCATCTTGTCTGGCCATAATCCAAAAGTCATCTTTTAATGCTTATTTAACATTCTTAGGCTCAATGCATGAGATAAAAGAAACATTATTAAGCATTTTAAGAGAAGAACGAGTAGTTACCCCCTTGGATGGATCACCCAAGATTTCACCACCTTTGACATATTTGTACTCCCTTGGGTAGCTCACTTCCTTTTCCTCAAGAGACATGTCTTGCAATGCTTCTAGAGGCGGTTCTTGTGCTTCTTCCTCTTTGGTTGGAATCTCATTCACCTTTGATGATTCTCCACCATCATTGGCTTCAATGATCCCTACATCATCATCATCACCACATGAATCCTTCCTCGAAAGGAGGTTATCATCGAAAACCACATGAATAGATTCCTCTACAACTAAAGTTCTTTTGTTAAACACACGATAAGCTTTAGAGTTTAAAGAGTAGCCTAGAAAAATAGCTTCATCACTCTTTGCATCAAATTTACCTAAATTATCTTTTCCATTGTTTAAAACAAAAACACTTACAACCAAAAGGATGAAAATAGCTAATGTTAGGAATTTTAGATTTTAAAATTACAGAAGGAGTTTTTTTCTTCAAAATAGGCCTAATCATTACTCGGTTTATAATGTAGCAAGCGGTGTTAGTGGCTTCCGCCCAAAAATACTTAGGTAAATTATTTTCACAAAGCATAGTCTAACCATTTCTTCTAAAGTTCTATTTTTCTTCTCAACTACCCCATTTTGTTGAGGAGTGCGAGGAGCTGAAAAATTATGGCTAAGCCCATTTTCATTACAAAAATCTTCAAAACCCATATTTTGAAATTCGGTTCCATGATCACTTCTAATATGTGAAATTTTAAGTTCAAAAACATTTTGGGTTATTTTTGAAAATGTGATGAAGTTTTCTAAAGCCTCATCTTTGGTGCTTAAAAAGAGAACCCAAGTATACCTAGAGTAATCATCAACAAGTAAAATTGCATATGATTTTCCACCTAAGAAAGTAGTTCTAATTGGCCCAAAGAGATCCATATGGATCAATTGCAAACATCTACTTGTAGAAACATCATTAATGGACTTGAAAGAGGCTCTATGTTGTTTACCTTTAGCACATGCATCACAAATTTTATCTAATGAGAACTTGAGCTTAAGTAGGCCTCTAACTAGATTAAGGGAAACTAATTTTTCTAAAACGCTAATGCTAGCATGTCCTTGTTTCCTATGCCATAACCATGCATCATTTTCATTTTATGCAACAAAACATGCATGAGATGTATGAATGTCATCTAGATGCACCATATAAATATTGTCTATGCGATGACGAATGAGCGTTGTTTTGTTAGATTTAATGTCTACTATTCTACACTCATTTACATCAAACATGACATTTAACCCTTTATCACATAATTGACTAATGTTCAACAAATTGTGTTTTAGACCATTGACATACAAGACATTTTCAACAAGTATGGAAGAGTGATTACCTAGGAGCAAATACCTTCAATGTGGCTTTTGGAGTTGTCACCAAAAGTTACTACTCCTCCACTTTTTGGCTTTAATCCATGAATCAACTCTTGTCTCCGGTCATGTGTCTCCTACAAACAAAGAGTTTAAACTTTGATTTTTGGTACCCAAATCATTTTGGGTCCATGAGTGTTAGCTCCCAAAAGCTTGGTTCCCTTAGGAATCCAAGATGACAATGCATCAACATTATTAGATTTTACAAGTTCCTTAGGAACCCATACGCTTCTAATATTTTTAGTCCTAAAGTGCCTATAGGAGCCACTTTGTTTGTATTTCAAATTCTTTCTTTTTGTAAAGTTGGTTTTTGAAGATTCACCCTTTTCAAGGTTTGAAGAACCAACGCTTTTGAAAGAATTTTTGAGCTCATTGAGCTCATTCACCAATTTTTGGTGTTCATCATTACATTGAGAAAGAAGGTTGTTCAAATCATATTTTCTTTTTCAAAGAACTTTAGATCATCTTGCAAGCTTAAAACCTTTTTCTCTAAATCCAAGTTAGTTTTAGAGAGTAAGTCATTTTGAGCTTTCGAATCCGAAATGACCTTTTTGTTTTTCAAAGCGGACTCCTTGTATTTTTCTACTAACTCATCATATAACTCTTGTAACTCATCATATGCATCAAGCAATTCTCAAATGTAAAATCATAGCAAGATGAGTTAGAGGTTACCGTAGAATCCTCCTCAAGAGCCATGAGGCAAAGGTTGGTCACTTCGTGTTCCTCATCCTCGGATGACTCCTCATCACTCCAAGTAGCAATCTTGGCTTTGAGCTTCCTCTTCTTCTCAAAGCCCTTCTTCTTGAGTTGAGGGCAATCAGAATGAATATGACCCGGCTTCTTGCACTCAAAGCAAATGATAGGATCCTTTTCCTCTTCTTTGCTCTTGTTCTTGAAGTCTCTCTTTCTTTGAAATTTCCTCCCTCGGTTAGACTTCATGAACTGTGAGAAGCGTTTGGCTATCATTGCCAACTTCTCGAAATCATCCTCATCACTAGAAGAGCTCTTCTCTTGTAGAGAGGCCTTGAGAGCAAATCCTAGCTTCTTTTTCTTGTCCACCTCTTGCTTCTCTGTTCTCCTTTCTTCTTTCTTCTTTTACTCTTCCTTGTTTCATAATTTAATGAGTAAGGAGAGAACCAACTAGCTCATCAAGCTTCAAGGTATTCAAATTCTTAGCTTTGATGATGTTCGTTCTTTTACCATCTCAAGATTTCGGGAGAGAATATAGAAGCTTCCTAACTAGCTTGTCTTCAAGAATCACTTCACCGAATCCTTTTAGACCATTGACGATGATAAAAAAATCGATCAAACATCTTGGAGACACTCTTATCAGGATCTATCTTGAAGTTCTCATAACTCAAATTTAGTAGTCTGATCTTCGTCTCCTTAACATCGTTAGTTCCCTCATATGTTGTCTCAAGAGTGTCCAACACTTTTTTGGCGCTCTCAATTGAAGAAACCTTAGAATAGATGTCTGTACCAAGTGCACAAAAGATGATGTGCAATGCTTTATCATGGACTTGCATCCTTCTTTTATCTTCTTCGGCCATTTCCGAATTCACCTTCGGGACAAGTCTTCCTTCATCATTTCTTTTCATCGGAATGTGAGGTCCTTTCTTCAACTACATTCCAAACCATGTAGTAGGTGGATTTGATGAAGAGACGCATCCTATTCTTCCAATATGTGTAGTTGTCCCCATTGAATAATGGTGGTTTAGTGGTGGATTGAGACTCATAGAAGTTGGAGGTTGAGGTAGATGTCACGGCTTGACTAGAAATTTGATCACACTCTTCTAGGATCTCCTCTTGCGGTTGTTAATCCTTCAAAAGAGGTAGGCTCTGATACCAATTGTTGAGTGGATCGTTGAATCGATAAATGCCAAGAGAGGGGTGAATTGGATTTTTAATTTGGTTGGTAGTGAAGTGGTAAAATAAAATTGAGGACAAAGACAATTATAGTTGTAAAACCCCAATTTTGGGCTTATAAGTTTAGGGTCTGAACCGGATCGGTATGATTTTCGGTTCGAATATGAAAGGTGGTTTTAGGAAAACCTAGTTCGGGGTGCTTTAAAATATGGAAAAATATCTAAAAATCCTCTTTTAATATATATAAGAGAGTGGTGAAATCAATTTTACAAATAAGGTTTGGAAGTGCAACATTTCGAAATAGTGACTAAAATGTAATTTTTGAAAAGTTCAGTGGTGATTGTTTTGTAAGGATTGAAACTTTGAATATTTAAGGAGCTAATTTACCCAAGGAAGGATTTCTCCAGATTTTTCTTAGATTTTAATGATTCATTTAATGTTTAATTAATAAAAGGAAAAGAGGGAAACCATATTTTAGCTTTTCATAACTAACTTTCTTAAAAACTTTCTCATCTCATTTTCTCTCAAAATTCCCTCAGCCTAACACATTTTTACAGCAACATTTCTTTTGATTTTCACACCAAATGATGAGGTTTCAATCATCAATTGA
The DNA here is from genome assembly GCA_958450335.1 of Hibiscus tridactylites. Lineage (NCBI taxonomy): Eukaryota > Viridiplantae > Streptophyta > Magnoliopsida > Malvales > Malvaceae > Hibiscus > Hibiscus tridactylites. Next base: position 85,765,765 of record OY288268.1, on the reverse strand, counting down.
TTCCTAAACCTTTCTACATCAAATTCTATTGTTTTGCTTATTGGATTTTCAAGGAAATTGTCTCTAATCAAGGAGAAATCTATATTTAGATGTAAGGATGTTCTTCTCCTCTAAATACTCAGCTTTTTACTAAAATTCCCAAGTTCTCAATCCTTAAAGTAAGTTTTATAAAAGGTTTTAATGTTCTGATCTTGATTTTGGCTTAAAACTCAAGATGTGGAACAAATCTTGAAGAAATTCGTGGTGATGGTTTGGGCTCTGTTTTGAGATGGCTTTTTAATGTATTTTGGATGTTTAATGATGTGTAATTGAGGTTTATTCAATATAATCCCGAATAAGTTGAATTTCCTAAGTTTTTGCTTATGAAAATGGTGGTTTTTTGGGTGATCTTGGTGTTCTGTTATAGCTGGAGGTATAAGGTCAAGTTTAGGTTCTTTTTGGATGTTAATTGATGTTTAGGAATGTTTAGAAGTGATGGATCTTGGCTGGGTAATGTTGTGGAAGAGTTTGGAAGTAATTTCGGTTGTGTTTGGTAGCCAAAATATTAGATTTAGTGAGAGCAGCGAGTTTAGGTGTAATGGCTGAAGATTTTAATGCATGATGATGCATTAATCCTCTGCTTTTATGTGTTTAAAACAGGGGAGGCAACTTTGGATCCTTGTGGTGTTGTTCTAGAGGCTTGAACGGCGTTTTGGCAAGCTTGCGAAATGGAATTGGTGAGTGAAGTTTGAATTTCCAGCTTTGTAATGAATGTTTGAAGGTGTGGGAGCTTAGTTTAAGTCTAATCAACTTAACTAAGCTCAAGAGTAAGTTTTCGGGAAAACTCTTTCTCTTGGATGAACCATGAGATGGTTGGATGCAATGTATTTGATTTGCATGTTTAAATTATGTTTTGAAAGCATGTTTTAGCATGATTAATGCTGGTTTTGAAAGCCATGTGTTGAAGGATGCTCAAGGTAAGAGATCCTTGGTTTGATATTAGTAAATGTGGTTTTGATGCATAGTGATGCATGATGGTTTAATGGCTTTGATTAATGCTTTAAAACAATGGATTATTGATGATAAATGATGTATATTGGCAAGTGATGTGTGGTTTTAAAGTACTTGAATCGGATATAGTTAGCCGTCTATAGGATTGGGTGCACCGTGAATAAAGTCGCATTGGATGTTGAGGGGTTGTAATTGTACCGTAAACTCCATCCAAGTACACTAACGAGATGGTTAAGATCACAATGGTGGTTAAAAGTCCATGTGTGGAACTTGTGTTGTGTGTCCCGTGTTCTCGTTAGTGATGTTATACAACTACCGATGAGTGATGTGGAGGGGTTGTGATTGTACCGTTAAACTCCATCACGGGTGTTGAGGGGTTGTGATTGTACCGGTAAACTCCACCTTGTGTGTTCGGTAGTGTGTATGAAGCGTATAGGACAACGCTTGTAATTCGCGTATACGATTGTGTTTTGTGTTGTAAATGGTTATGGATTATCACTTGAAAGCCAATATGACATGTTGAACTAATAAAGCATGAGATGCTTGTTTAAGAAAGCAAGGTTGCATGAATAATGATGTTTATGTGTTAAAAGGCTTTGTGAAAAGTGTTTTATAAAATGCATTATTGTGTTGTTTTTTTAGAGCATGCCTCACTAAGCAATTGTGCTTACGCTCTCTCTCTTGAACCAATAATGCAGATAATTGAGGTGTTTGAGGGTAGCAAGGAGGCTAAGAATCCAAGGGAAAGCTAAGCTCATGTATGGTGACTTTTTCACAACATTATTAGTTTTTGATATTTGGCAATGGGAACCTAGGATGTGATTTGGGAGATGTTTTGGACTCCCTAGTTGTGGCATGATGCCTTAAATGATTTGGACTTGTAAATGGCCATTTGGTGCTTGCTTTGATGCTTTGATGGTTTTTTGGCTTTGGATATTAGGATGCATGCCTATAGACTTGTGGATTTTCCTAATTGATGCCATGAATGTGTTTTAATGATGCAAATATGTACCTTATATGTATGATGACTTGTTGGCATGATTAGGAGGTCATTAGGATGTGTTTGAGTGGATAAATGTTTGTTAAACCAGCAAATTCTGCACTTTCTGGGCAATCCGTACCGGAACGGGCACTAGTGTTTCGAAACGGGAGCCTGTAATGGCCTTCGTGTATCGAAACGGGTAGAGGCCGTTCCAAAACGTTTTGGCCACTACCAGGCCCTGTTTCGATACAGGTCTCGAAACGAACCCGCGTTTCGAAACGGTCAACCCCGTTCTGAAACAGATGACCGTTAGACACTGATTTGAATGGTTTAAGGTTTGCAAACTTTACGTTTTAGTCCTGAATTTTGTATTTGCAATTGCTTGAGTTTGAGATGTCCGATTGAGGTGAAATTTGACAGGGAAGCATGTAATATGATTAATTTGACATTGGTAACTTAAAAATCAGCTAAGTTCGTCATCTTTCCAGAAATTACAATTTGGTCCCTAACTTTTGTATGTTGTGCAATTGACTCCCTTAATGCTTCCCGATCGCTGTGCTTTTCAAGTATGCATTTCTCAAGGGTACGCTTAAGGTTAATGTGCATCTAGATAAGATTAAAAAGGAAAAAAAGGGTCGTTAATCAAGGTTGACTTTCGGGTTGACTTTGGTTTTCCCCGTGTAATCTTCGTAGTTCGGGTTAACCGTCTAGGCCGGGCTAAGGGGGTTACATTTGGTGGTATCAGAGTTGAGTTCTCGAGTAAACGGGAACGGTTATGTGGGTGATGTATGTATGATTGCATGATATTCTTTTTAAGTGAAAGTTTGATGTGTGAATTGTAAGTATGTTGCGATTGTGATGTTATGCTGTGTTGAAGCATGTTAGAGGGACTCATTGCCAAATCAAAACTAATGAAATGAATTGTTTTTGAAAAATGAGCTTGAGTGCTTGGATTACTTACCTTGTTGGGCCTAATTATGTTTATTGCATTTGTGTTAGTGCATTGTTTTAGTGAATGGGACCTCGTAGTGAGACGAGAATTAATACGCGAGCTATGGCTCAGAATGAGAATGAGAACATAATGTTGTGGATATACCTCCTCGTACTGGTGGTTGACCGCCCGGTGGTGGTGGTGATGGAGCTAATGGAGCTGGTGTTGGTGCTGGTGCTGGGGTCGTTGGACCTGAAGCTGGGCAGGAGTAAGCTGCTCCTGACATGACAGTTTTGATACATGCTATTGCTGGAGCCTTTTAGGCAGCGATAGCTGGAGCTCACGGAGCTGGGCATCAGGGTGATGCAAATGTGAGATTACCTTTGGAACGTCTACGCAGTCTGGGAGGGACTGAGTTTAGAGGTTTTTCTGCTGAGGGTTCCGAATCTTGGTTGGAAAGTACCAAGAGGATACTGGGACAAATGAACTGCAATGATGTGCAGAAGTTAGGATGTGTGGTATCGTTGTTACATGATGATGCGTATACCTGGTGGGCGACCACTGTCTCCGGAATGGAGGAAGCTGATGTGACTTGGACATTCTTTCTGAACGCGTTCAAGCGAAAGTATCTAGGTGTGCGATACCTAGATGAAAAGAAAAGAGAGTTCATGTCTCTTACACAAGGAAGTATGACGGTGGCTGAGTACGAGATCCAGTTTGTCCGTCTCAGTCAGTACACACTTGAGCTTATCCCTGATGAGCGGGAGAGGTGTGAACGTTTCCGGTATGGTTTGGTGACAGACGTAAAGAATTTTATGATTGCAGCTGAGTACACGGATTTTGATGTGCTGGTGAGTAGGGCAAAGGACATTGAGCAAAACCTGGGTTTGTCTTCCAGGAGTGTTGGTTCAGGCTCGGGCAAGAGAGCTGCTGAGTATAGTTCCGATGGTGGACGGAACAAGAGAGGACGAGATAAGAGGTATCAGTCCTCGGCTAGGCGTGGTAATGGAGGGCATGGTGCACCTGTTCAGGGAGACAGGGCGAGAGCTGATCAGAACACGTGCTGGGCGTGTGGATCGCGTGGCCATTTGAGGTGTTATTGTCCTCGGGCAGCGAGAGAGGTGCAGGCTCCTGTTGCAGTGACCGGTAATTCGTGCTGGAATTGTGGTTCGGCGGACCACATGAGGAGGGAGTGTCCTTTGTTGGCCGGTGGTGGTCAAGGATGTGCTCCTGGTGTTGTTGCACCACAAAGAGGTCGTGGGCGCGGCCGTGGTAACTTCTAGCGCAGAGATGATGATGGAAAGAATGTGGCACATGTGGTGGCTGTCCAAACTGAGGGTGGTGGCCAGGCTCGAGTGTATGCGCAACGAGAGGGGAGGAATGACACGGATGTGATCGCAGGTACCTTCACTTTGCAATCCTTGTCATTACTTTCCTTGATTGACTCTGGATCTACACACTCATACATTTTGCGTGAACATGCTCAATTGCTTGGTTTGCTTGTTAAGTTTTTGGATGTTGGTATGCGTGTAACTAGTTCCTTTAGTGAGACCGTTGTGACACGAAAACTGTATAGAAGATGTCCTTTGGTAGTGCAAAATCATGTTTTTCATGTTGATCTCATGGAATTGCCATTCTATGGTTTTGATGTAATCCTTGGTATGGATTGGCTTGTTGAACATCGAGCTGTGGTGGATTTTGAGAACAAGCGAGTTTCGTTGAAGCTTGCGGATGATTATGAGGTAGTGGTGGTTGGTGAGAATGTGAAGTTTCTTGCCAATGTGGTGTCTACATTGGAGGCGAGCCGAATGCTGAGACAAGGTTGTGAGGCCTACCTAGCCTTTGTGATGAATCCTAGCTCTAAGGAGTTGCGAGTGCAAGATATCAGAACTGTGCGAGAGTTTCCTAGTGTGTTTCGAGAGGAGTTACCTGGATTGCCTCCTAATCGAGAAGTGGAGTTTGGAATTGAGCTGTATGAAAACACAACTCCAGTGTCCATTACACCTTATCGAATGGCACCTAAGAAGTTGAAGGAGCTGAAGACGCAACTTCAGGAGTTGCTTGATCGAGGTTTCATTCGGCCGAGTGTGTCACCTTGGGGTGCACCGGTGTTGTTTGTGAAGAAAAAGGATGGCACTATGAGAATGTGCATCGATTATCGTCAGATGAACAAGTTGACTATCAAGAATCGGTATCCTTTACCGAGGATTGATGATCTTTTTGATCAATTTCGGGGAGCGGATGTGTTCTCTAAAATTGACTTAAGGTCAGGGTATTACCAGTTGAAGGTGAAGGATGTGGATGTGCCAAAAATAACCTTCAGAACGAGGTATGGGCATTATGAGTTCCTTGTGATGCCGTTTGGTTTGACGAATGCTCATGCATCTTTTATGGACATGATGAATAGAGTGTTCCATGAATATTTGGACAAGTTTGTTGTGGTGTTCATTGATGATATCCTTGTGTACTCTCGTACTGAGGAGGAGCATGAGGAACATTTGAGGATTGTGTTGCAGGCTTTGTTGGAGAATCAGCTTTATGCTAACCTAAGCAAGTGTGAATTCTGGCTTAGAGAAGTTGTGTTCCTTGGTCATGTGGTTTCTGCTGAGGGGATTTTTGTTGATCCTCAGAAGATTGAGGCAGTGATGAATTGGAAGCCTCCTAAGTCTGTTCATGAAGTCCGTAGTTTCCTTGGTTTGGCGGGATAATATCGGAGGTTCATGGATGGATTTTCAAAGATTGCTGCACCTTTGACGAAGTTGTTGCAGAAGGATGTCAAGTATGAGTGGACGGAAGCGAGACAGCAGGCTTTTGAAAAGCTGAAGGCAGCTTTGACGCAAGCTCCTATCTTGGTTCAGCTTGAATCAGGGAAAGAGTTTGTGGTGTACAGTGACGTATCCTACGTTGGGTTGGGGTGTGTGTTGATGCAAGAGGGTAAGGTGGTGGCTTATACATCGCGTCATTTGAAGGTGCATGAGCGCAATTATCCTACGCATGACATTGAGTTAGCTGCGGTGGTTTTTGCTTTGAAAATTTGGAGACATTACCTGTATGGTGAGAAGTGTACGGTGTACACGGATCACAAAAGTTTGAAGTATCTGATGTCTCAGTAAGAGTTGAATCTTAGGCAACGACGTTGGGTGGAGTTGCTTAAAGATTACGATCTGACGATCGAGTACCATCCAGGCAAAGCTAATGTTGTAGCGGATGCCTTGAGTAGGAAAGTGGCAGTGGAGTTGAGAGCTATGTTTGCCAGCTTGAGCATTTCGCGAGATGGCGGTCTTGTGGCTGAATTGCAAGTGAAACCATCCTTGGTTCAGTTGATAAAGGATAAGCAGCTGTTGGATGATTCCTTGGTGCCACATGTTCAGGATATTGTTGAGGATAGGCCATCGGATTTATGCTTTAATGATGATGGAGTTCTATGTTTTGGGAGTCGGATAGTAGTGCCCAATGATGCTGAGTTGAGGCGTGCTATTCTGACTGAAGCTCATAGTAGTCCTTTTGCTATGCACCCTGGTAGTACTAAGATGTATCATGATCTTAGAGATGAGTACTATTGGGTGGGTTTGAAGAAAGGTGTTGCTGAGTATGTGAGCAAGTGCATGGTTTTCCAGCGGGTTAAGGCTGAGCATCAGTTTCCTTCTGGGTTGTTGCAACCGTTGAGGATTCTTGAGTGGAAGTGGGAAAGGATTACCATGGACTTTGTGTCTGGTTTGCCTTTGTTGCCATCGAAGAAGAATTCGGTGTGGGTGATTGTGGATCGCCTTACGAAGTGTGCTCATTTCTTACATGTGCATACTACGTATACTTTGGACAAGCTTGCAGAGTTGTACATTGCTGAGATTGTGCGGCTGCATGGTGTGCCAAAGTCTATAGTGTCGGACCGAGATTCGAGGTTTACATCGCGTTTCTGGGAGTGTTTACAGCAAGCTTTGGGTACACGGCTGAATTTCAGTACTTCTTACCATCCACAGTCGGATGGACAGTCTGAGCGTGTTATCCAAGTGCTGGAGGATATGTTGAGATGTTGTGTGATTGAGTTTCAAGGATCTTGGGAGAAGCATTTGCCTTTGGTGGAGTTTGCTTATAACAATAGCTACCAGACAAGTATTCAAATGGCACCTTATGAAGCCTTGTACGAGAGGAAATGCAGAACTCTTCTTTGTTGGGCTGAAACATGTCAGAAGTTGGTTTCCATGTCAGCTTTGTTGAAAGGAACCACCGAGAAGGTGAAGCTCATTTGTGAGCGATTGAAGGCAGCTTTTGATCGACAAAAGTCTTACGCGGATTTGAAGCGTAAGGAGATTGAGTATGCGGTAGGTGACCGTGTGTTTTTGAAGGTTTCGCCTTGGAAGAAGGTGATAAGGTTTGGTCGAAAGGGTAAGTTGAGCCCTAGGTACATTGGACCATACGAGGTGATTGAGCGTGTGGGTCATGTTGCGTACAAGTTGAGGTTGCCGCAAGAGTTGGAAAAGATTCATGATGTGTTTCATGTCTCTATGCTTCAGAGGTATAGATCGGATCCTTCGCATGTTATGCATGTGGAGGAAGTGGAGTTGAATCCAGACTTGACCTTTGATGAGGAGCCGGTGAAAATTCTGGATTCAGACAGTAAAGTACTTCGAGGTAAAACCATTGAGTTGGTAAAGGTGTTGTGGAAGCATCGTGGTGTTGAGGAAGCCACGTGGGAACGAAAGGATGACATGAAGAAGCAGTTTTCGTACCTCTTTCCTCCAGGTAAATTTCGAGGACTAAATTTCTTAAGGGGGTAGAGTTGTAACACCCCAATTTTGGGCTTAGAAGTTTAGGGTCTGAACCGGACCGGTCTGATTTTCGGTTCAAATATAAAAGGTGGTTTTAAGGAAAACCTAGTTCGGGATGCTTTAAAAATATGGAAAATATCTAAAAATCCTCTTTTAATATATATAAGAGAGTGGTGAAATCAATTTTACAAATAAGGTTTGGAAGTGCAACATTTCGAAATAGTGACTAAAATGTAACTTTTGAAAAGTTCAGTGGTGACTGTTTTGTAAGGATTGAAACTTTGAATCTTTAAGGAGCTAATTTACCCAAGGAAGGATTTCTCCAGATTTTTCTTAGATTTTAATGATTCATTTAATGTTTAATTAATAAAAGGAAAATAGGGAAACCATATTTTAGCTTTTCATAACTAACTTTCTTAAAAACTTTCTCATCTCATTTTCTCTCAAAATTCCCTCAGCCAAACACATTTCTACAACAACATTTCTTTTGATTTTCACACCAAATGACGAGGTTTCAATCATCAATTGATTCCTAAACCTTTCTACATCAAATTCTATTGTTTTGCTTATTGGATTTTCAAGGAAATTGTCTCTAATCAAGGAGAAATCTACATTTAGAGGTAAGGATGTTCTTCTCCTCTAAATACTCAGTTCTTTACTGAAATTCCCAAGTTCTCAATCCTTAAATTAAGTTTTATAAAAGGTTTTAATGTTGTGATCTTGATTTTGGCTTAAAACTCAAGATGTAGAACAAATCTTGAAGAAATTCGTGGTGATGGTTTGGGCTTTGTTTTGAGATGGCTTTTTAATGTATTTTGGATGTTTAGTGATGTGTAATTGAGGTTTAATCAATACAATCCCGAATAGGTTGAATTTCCTAAGTTTTTGCTTACGAAAATGGTGGTTTTTGGGGTGATCTTGGTGTTTTGTTATAGCTGGAGGTATAAGAACGAGTTTATGTTCTTTTGGATGTTAATTGATGTTTAGGAATGTTTAGAAGTGATGGATCTTGGCTGGGTAATGTTGTGGAAGAGTTTGGAAGTGATTTTGGTTGTGTTTGTTAGCCGAAATGTTAGATTTGGTGAGAGCAGCGAGTTTAGGTGTAATGGCTGAAGATTTTAATGCATGATGATGCATTAATCCTTTGCTTTGATGTGTTTAAAACAGGGGAGGCAACTTTGGATCCTTGTGGTGTTGATCCGGAGGCTTGAACGGCGTTTCGGCAAGCTTGCGAAACGGAATTGGTGAGTGAAGTTGGGATTTCCAGCTTTGTAATGAATGTTTGAAGGTGTGGGAGCTTAGTTTAAGTCTTATCAATTTAACTAAGCTCAAGAGTAAGTTTTCGGGAAAACTCTTTCTCTTGGATGAACAATGAGATGGTTGGATGCAATGTATTTGATTTGCATGTTTAAATTCCGTTTTGAAAGCATGTTTTAGCATGATTAATGCTGGTTTTGAAAGCCATGTGCTGAAGGATGCTCAAGGTAAGAGATCCTTGGTTTGATATTAGTATATGTGGTTTTGATGCATAGTGATGCATGATGGTTTAATGGCTTTGATTAATGCTTTAAAAAGTGGATTATTGATGATAAATGATGTATATTGGCAAGTGATGTGTGGTTTAAAGTACTTGAATCGGATATAGTTAGCCGGCTATAGGATTGGGTGCACCGTGAATAAAGTCGCCTGGGATGTTGAGGGGTTGTAATTGTACCGTAAACTCCATCCAAGTACACTAACGAGATGGTTAAGATCACAATGGTGGTTAAAAGTCCATGTGTGGATCTTGTGTTGTGTGTCTCGTGTTCTCGTTAGTGATGTTATACAACTACCGATGAGTGATGTGGAGGGGTTGTGATTGTACCGTTAAACTCCATCACGGGTGTTGAGGGGTTGTGATTGTACAGTTAAACTCCACCTTGTGTGTTCGGAAGTGTGTATGAAGCGTATGAGACAACGCTTGTAATTCGCGTATCCGATTGTGTTTTGTGTTGTAAATGGTTATGGATTATCACTTGAAAGCCAATATGACATGTTGAACTAGTGAAGCATGAGATGCTTGTTTAAGAATGCAAGATTGCAGGAATAATGATGTTTATATGTTAAAAGGCTTTGTGAAAAGTGTTTTATAAAATGCATTATTGTGTTATTTTTTTAGAGCATGCCTCACTAAGCAATTGTGCTTACGCTCTCTCTCTTGAACCAATAATGCAGATAATTGAGGTTTTTGAGGGCAGCAAGGAGGCTAAGAATCCAAGGGAAAGCTAAGCTCATGTATGGTGACTTTTTCACAACGTTATTAGTTTTTGATATTTGGCAATGGGAACCTAGGATGTGATTTGGGAGATGTTTTGGACTCCCTAGTTGTGGCATGATGCCTTAAATGATTTGGACTTGTAAATGGCCATTTGGTGCTTGCTTTGATGCTTTGATGGTTGTTTGGCTTTGGATATTAGGATGCATGCCTATAGACGTGTGGATTTTCCTAATTGATGCCATAAATGTGTTTTGATGATGCAAATATGTACCTTATATGTATGATGACTTGTTGGCATGATTAGGAGGTCATTAGGATGTGTTTGAGTGGATAAATGTGTGTTAAACCAGCAAATTCTGCACTTTCTAGGCAAACCGTATCAGAACGGGCACTAGCGTTTCGAAACGGGGGCCTGTAATGGCCTTCGTGTATCGAAACGGGTAGAGGCCGTTCCGAAAAGTTTTGGCCACTGCCAGGCCCAGTTTCGATACAGGTCTCGAAACGAACCCGCGTTTCGAAACGGTCAACCGCGTTCCGAAACAGATGACCGCTGGGCACTGATTTGAATGGTTTAAGGTTTGCAAACTTTACGTTTTAGTCCTGAATTTGACATGTCCGATTGAGGTGAAATTTGACAGGGAAGCATGTAATATGATTAATTTGGCATTGGTAACTTAAAAATCAGCTAAGGTTTAAGGTTTAAGGTTTAAGGTTTGCAATTGCTTGAGTTTGAGATGTCCGGTTGAGGTGAAATTTGACAGGGAAGCATGTAATATGATTAATTTGACATTGGTAACTTAAAAATCAGCTAAGTTCTTCATATTTCCAGAAATTACAATTTGGTCCCTAACTTTTGTATATTGTGCAATTGAGTCCCTTAATGCTTCCCGATCGCTATGCTTTTCAAGTATGCATTTATCAAGGGTACGCTTAAGATTAATGTGCATCTAGATAAGATTAAAAAGGAAAAAAAGGTCGTTAATCAAGGTTGACTTTCAGGTTGACTTTGGTTTTCCCCGTGTAATCTTCGTAGTTCGGGTCAACCGTCTAGGCCGGGCTAAGGGGGTTACAATAGTGGTTCAAGTTTCAAATGAACTCTACATTCACTACCTTAGCTCCCACTAAGGATTTTCGAAACAACTTCACTAGTTGATCTTCCCCTTTTCTAGGCTTATGAGGAAACCTTTACACAAATGGTCAATTTTCTACCCAAAATTGACCAAACCCTCTCACAAGTGTACAAAGAAGAATGTGGCAAATACAATGTATCTCTCAAGACTAATATTGCCAAAATTACAAGCACACAACCCAATTGAATATGAAAATAGGAAATTACAAGGATTGACAATTGGGGTTTTACAAGGATATTGGAATTTAAGCACTTGAGCTAAGATTTGATGTAGAATCTTTTCTCTTAAGATCAATAGTTGTTGTTGGTTGTTTTTGGACTCCCTTTTATACCTTCTCATTCAATTCTAGCCGTTGGGGTGGTTTTCATCATCAATATAGCCGTTGGGATACATTTTTCCATCATAAATGCACTACTGCAACTACATGTTTTGAAACATCTGTACTTGTTTCGAAACATACCAAAATAGAAATAGTCGTTGGGGTGTAATTAAGAGACAATATCGAAACAGATACGATCGTTTCGATACTCTAAGAGCCCGTTAAGAAACAGCTTGATACTGTTTCGAAACAATTTGAAACTGTCAAATCTCGTATCGAAACGTGCTTAAATCGTTTCGATACGCCATAATCGTTTTGTAAAAATCAGTTATAAAATTGTAACAGTCATAAATTTAAATCTAAATTCAAATCTCGTTTCGAAACGTTTGAGATCGTTTCGATATTGCCGTATCGAAACGGGTCTGCCCGTTCCGTTGTTCTTCATCTGTTTTGAAATATAGTGTCATGTTTCGATACTATCGTATCGAAACGGGAGGACTTGTTCCGAAACCAATTTTAACAGTTTCAAAACATTCCGAAACACCTAAGGGCTGTTTCAAAACGGTGACTCGAAAATCACTGTTTTGACTTGGAAAACACATAGAAAAATTTGTATAACCATATGGTTTTGACTTGACCACTTTGCTTTAAAAGTTTTGAGAAGTTTCGAGGACTTAAAAATGTATTTTCTATTTTCAGTTTAGTCCTTAAATCCTTTGCTATATCAAAATAAATTCTTTGGTTTTACAGTATCGACACGGCAAAAGCGTATCGATACGAGTTTTGGCTACTGAAATTTTCCTGTAGCTGAAACCCTAAAGTGTATCGATACGGTCTATATCGTATCGGTACAGTGACTTTGAAAACACGAGTTTGGCTACTTAAAACACATTTTAAACCATTCCAAAATCTTGTAAAAACCCTTAAACATATTTTCAAGTTGCTTGGACTTACAAAACATTTTGAAATATTTTCAATTTAGTCCAAATCAATTTTTCAATTATCATATGAAAGCATATATCTTAACAAAAAGTGATATACTTTGGGCACCTATTTTTCATTTAAGCTTTTTTTTAACTAATTATGACGTTTGTGTCTATATAAGTTTTTTTTTTAAATTTTAATACAATATTTATGAGAGAGATAAGTTTATTATTCTAAAAAATAAATAATAAACATTTGAAAAGAAAATTGTAATAGGTTACAGGTTAACTCTGTAACTGTAGCGTCAAGAATCAATTAACAGCTATAACAATTAATCGGTTAAAAATTTAACGGTTAACCATTTTATAATAATTAGATTATGGTTAATAACCGTAACGGTTAACAAATAGTTTAAGCTAAATGATACAATTAACTTACCATGAACATCCATACGTTTTATGAGCATTCTCAATATTAAAACCCAGTGTAAAAAAGTATAAAATATAAAAAAAATTTTTTTTGAAGAAATTTGTAAATGCAACATGATAGAACTGTAGTATATTATGTGTCAGTAATACCTAAAAAAATTGTCAAAATTTAATGGACAAAATTGATCAAAGTGATTAATTAATTTAATTTCTTAGTTCAAGAGCTTAATTAAGTGCAAAAAAATTCAGGGGCTTAATTGATTTTTTTCTTCAAAAGTTCAAGGGCTTTAACAAGAATAAGAGACTCAAAAACGTCACCAATAGGATTCAATTCACTAACTTCAAGTAAAACAAACTTAATTCCTTATACACACTTTACCATTAAGACAACACTCACTCAACAAATAAAATAATTTAATATTTGAAATTCTACCAGGGCCAAATTAAAAAAAAATAGACAGTAAAGGTAAACGGGCCTGGCCCTGTTAGCCTGGCTTCGCCCATGGGCGTAGTGGAAGTTTATTGGGTCTACAATCCATTTTATTTTAATAAATAATGATTGGCCAATTTTAAAATATTTTGAGGGTGGGTGGAGTAGGAATTCTTAAGCTGGATCCCAGCATTTAGTCGGTGGATTGCCTCTCCAGTTTACTATTAATCGATCAAACATCTGCAAAATAAGATGGTGTTTACAGGTTTCACCATGGATACAGCAGAAACCAGGAAAACCAAACCAACCCAAGATGTGGACAAGTCACGGGATGATGAATTCCAACAACTGCTGCAAACCCTCCCTTGAGAAGATGCTTGGTTCAGTGCAAATGGAAGTGTTTATCTCTATCAAGGCTTTTGGTTCTCAGAACGTACTCTAAAACCTGTGATTTCTTTCCAGACACATTTCCAAGCATTTGATTCTGATGTTATGGTCGCCAGTTTTCCAAAATGTGGCACCACTTGGCTCAAGGCCTTGACTTTCTCCACTTTGTACCGCACCCAGTTTGCAAGCGATGAAATTGAAAACCCCTTGCTCAACTCTATTCCTCACCAACTTGTTCCTTTCTTGGAGCTTGATGTTTACAGGAACAATCCTTTTCCCGATCTTGAAAATATATGTGTTTATAAGCCAAGGCTTTTTGCCACACACATGCCTTATGCTTCTTTGCACACTTCCATCAAAAGTTCCAACTGTAAGATTGTTTACATATGCAGAAACCCCATGGACATGTTCATTTCTCTTTGGATTTTCACCAACAAGCTTGGAGATCAAATCCAAGAGCCACCGCTGTCACTAGATGAAGCTTTCGACAAGTTCTACCGAGGGTTCTATTTATTCGGTCCATTTTTTGATCACGTATTGGATTACTGGAAGGCAAGCCAGGAAAATCCCAACAAGGTACTGTTTTTAAAGTACGAAGATCTTAAGGAAGACATCAGTTGTGAGGTGAAACAGTTGGCCATGTTCTTAGGGGTTCCTTTCACAGAGGAGGAAGAGAAGCAAGGTGTTGTTGAAGAACTAGCAAAAATCTGTAGCTTTGAGAATTTGAAAGAACTGGAAGTGAACAAGAAGGGTTTACACGCTATTGGGATTCCAAACAAAGACTATTTTAGGAAAGGAGACGTAGGAGATTGGAGAAACTATCTCACACCTACCATGGTTGAACGCTTGGAGAAACTCATCCATGAGAAATTGGATAACACATGTTTAACATTTAAATTCTTCTCCAAAACTTCAAAGGCATAACCATGGAGTGGCCTTTTTTACTTTTGATGTTTGCATGTTGTGAGTGAGCCATTCATTAGCTGTCTGTGTGACTAAAATCTCTTTTACTCACATCTATCTTCTTGTTCTTCTTTTTTATATCATTATCATAAAAATGTTATAAATTCATTTACTATCATCCACATGGTCACGCCCAATTTAAAATTTAAGCCCATGCTTAGTGTGGATAATATGTTTTAGTCTAAAAGATTGGACTTGTCTTTGTAGTAAACTCAAATCAGTAATGTTGTCCCTATTTTTTTTTTATCAATTTTGTTCTGAAACCCAACTAATCTCAGCAATGGCTCCCCTTTATTATTATTGACTAACAGGATCGTTAGGTTTTGCGTAGTTATCCGCCACGTCACTCGTTATCCCCAGATGGCATTCTAAATTGGACGTTAATCGGTCAAATTTGATGATGTGGCTGACCTGCTGACGTAGACATTTATTAAAAAAATTTAGTATCAAAATAAATAAGGGTTAGGAATCTCGCCTTCAAAGAGCAAGACCCAAAGCTAAGATTGATAAAATTTAATAAACGACGACGATGTCGACTTCAAAATAATTTTTTATATGATGGGGATGTAGGGTGATTTTGCCCAGAGTTAAGGCGAAAAGCAATGGTTTGAAACGAGTCAGGTGGACTTATTCGAGGCATGGAAAGTTTGTATGGTGTGTTAGGTGCGGGGGAATCTTTGTTTTCTTAGGCGTGCTTTTTTGTATTTTGAATTGTCTTGTGTCTAGTTGTGTTGTACTTTTTTCCTTCGATTAGAATTAAGAAGATTTTTAATGAGCCACACAATTTAGGTCATTAGTGTGTATGATTTAAAAATCTAATAAAATTACATTTACCGAGCAAAAAAATATTCAATTCAAAATAGTTGATCAATACATCAGATATTGTGGTTATATAAAAAATTATTTATAAATTTATGGTATCTTCGATAACCAGCTATTTTAAGCCAAAAACCTATTTTAATTAAATATCTAGAAAAATGCCCCCCACATATTATTATGTAGAAAAATGACCCCCAAATCTGCCACGTATGAAGAACTCGCGTTTCGAGGGTCGCGAGACACGAACTCGCGCTATGCAAAAAGCGAGTTCCGCATACGTGGCAACACTTTTCAGAATAACGAACTTTATGGAAACGCGTGTT
This sequence comes from Hibiscus tridactylites, assembly GCA_958450335.1. Classification (NCBI taxonomy): domain Eukaryota; kingdom Viridiplantae; phylum Streptophyta; class Magnoliopsida; order Malvales; family Malvaceae; genus Hibiscus; species Hibiscus tridactylites. Next base: position 85,750,116 of record OY288268.1, on the reverse strand, counting down.
CTGCGAAACACGAGTTCCCCAAGAATTTCAAGATGCGGCTGAATTTATCGCGGGGAACTCCCTTTCTGTAGAAAACGAGTTCTTTGCAAATTTGGGTGGAAGAACAAGCATTGATAGGCATGTTCGAGTTATATTTCAGGCTTATTAATCGAATATTTTTAGTAAACATTCAGTTTGGATTTGTAGTACTGGAAATTCTCTTTCATATGGCACCAATATGGGCAATTTCCGTCCATTCTAAATGGACCTAAATTCACTTAGAAAACAATATCCTAGTTTGTTTTTTTGAATGAATTTGCCTTTAAAAAGACGTAATAGATTTGGTTTATTAATTGAATAATAATAATTAGAAAACGAAATTAAATATAAATTAGAAAAAGTATAAAAAAATTACTAAAGAAAATTAAAATTATGTAATTACAAAATAACAAAAGTAATGTCTTTCATAAATATAATTAAAACATAATTAAATATAAATTTGGAAAAGGCCCTAATGATGTCTATGTCCACCCTTTCCGCAGCGGGGTGCACGACGATCCCGTGGCGGATTCCTCTGAATGTCATGTGCTCCAGGGTCGTTCTCATCATCATCATTAGCAGTAGCAGCAACACCAAAATCATCATCATCAACTCCTATAGAGCGTTTGTGTGTTCTCTATTTATGAGCGTAAGTGCACACTCCTGTCAAGTTATAGTATATAAGATATCGTCTCGCATAGGGATTGGACAACTTGATTCGAGTTGTAAGTCCTGCACAAGAAAAGTAAATGCACAATTAAGTTGAATGTTTGAAAAAGAAAAGAAAAATAAAAACACAAGTAATTAAAAAGGAAGTGATCATATTGATAGAGAGGGTAGAGTTATGTTGCTGCTTAGTGTGAAACTGCGTTGAATAGGACAAGTCGTTTTGTGTTGCCAGACTCTACTGCCTCGGCGGTGGATGGCAGGTAGACTGCTGAGACCCTCTCGCTGCCTCGGCATGGGAATGGAACTGTGTCTCAGTGGCAAACTCGGCAGAACTACAAGGCTCGGCAGAACGCTTCGAAAGTGACTCTGTTTATGTCTAAGTCAGAGTTTTGTTGATGCCCACTGTAAATAATACTGAGTTTAGAGAAAAGTAGTTTCTCTGTTTTTATTTAATTTTATCGTAAAAATTACAGAGTGTTGGATCCCTTTTTAACAACACTGGTTACATCATACTAGTTTAATTAAACTCTAACTCCTAGTTTAAGATAAACTCTATCTTATCTAGAATAAACTTAAACTAAAATACCTCTATTACAACACAAACTCCTAATTAAATAATAACTACTGCATGTTAATAACTCTAGGACTCTTAGATACATATTTACAATCGACACTCCCCCTCAAGCTGGTGAGTAGACATTGTATAGTCCCAGCTTGGATGTAAGCTTATCAAAGGTATTTCTTGGAAGTGCCTTGGTAAGTATGTCAGCTAACTGCTCTTGCGTTGGGATGAAGTTCAACTTAACCATCCCACTTGTGATTTTCTCTGTAATAAAGTGTCTGTCCAGTTCCACATGTTTGGTTCTGTCATGATGCACTGGATTCTTTGCAATGCTGATTGCAGATTGATTGTCACAGTAAAGCTCAAACTCTTTGCTGTAATTTAATTTCAATTCGGATAGGAGTCTTTGTACCCAAATCCCTTCACAGATTCCATTTGCTAGTGATCTGAATTCTGCTTCTGCACTGCTTCTTGAAACTACTTGTTGTTTCTTGCTCTTCCAAGTCACCAAATTTCCTCATACTCGAGCGCAATAGCCACTTGTAGATCTTCTAGCTGTCAACTCTCCTGCCCAGCTTGCATCTGTGAATATTTCAACTTTTCTGCTGTCATTTTTAGTGAAAAACATTCCATGCCCCGGAGTCATCTTCAAGTATCTTAGGATTCTCATAACTGCCTCAAGGTGCTCTTCTTTAGGATCACTCATAAACTGGCTGACAACACTTACTGGAAAAGCAATGTCAGGTCTAGTGAGTGATAAGTAAATAAGCTTACCCACTAGTTTCTGGTATTGCTCCTTGTCCGTAGGAACTCCTTGATCATCGGTCCTAAACTTTAGGTTTGACTCCATAGGTGTCTCTGCAGGCTTGAATCCTAGCATTCCTGTTTCTGAAAGAAGATCCAGAATATACTTCCTCTGGTTAATCACAATCCTAGAGTTTGATCTTGCCACTTCCATACCGAGAAAGTACCTCAAGTATCCCAAGTCTTTTACCTCGAATTCAGTAGCCAGAAACTCTTTCAACCTTTTTATCTCCTGATCATCATCACCAGTGATGATTATATCATCAACATAAACTATTAAGATAGTTCTTTTATTTCCTGAAGAAGTCTTCACAAACAAAGTATGATAAGATTGACATTGATAGTAACCAAAATTCAAAACTGCTTTAGTAAATCTGTCAAACCAGGCCCTAGGAGACTGTTTTAGGCCATACAATGATTTAAGTAGCTTACACACTTGGTTTGGATCACCACTTAGACCGGCTGGTTTATGCATGTAGACTTCCTCCTCCAAATTTCCATTTAGGAATGCATTTTTCACATCAAGTTGATGAAGTGGCCAATCTAGATTTGCAGCAAGAGATAGAAGAATTCTTATAGTATTGAGTTTTGCTACAGGAGCAAATGTTTCCTGGTAATCAATCCCATAAGACTGAGTAAATCCCCTTGCAACCAGCCTTGCTTTAAACCTTTCAATACTCCCATCTGAGTTATATTTTACTGTAAAAATCCATTTACAACTAACTGCCTTCTTACCAGGAGGTAAATTGGTCATCACCCAAGTCTTGTTGGATTCCAAAGCCTGAATTTCATCTTCTACAGCTTTCTTCCACCTAGGATCTTGTAAAGCTTCATACACTGTTTTTGGAATCTGCACTTTGTCAATTTTGGCAGTAAAGGCTTTAAATGATGATAATAGTTTCCCATAGGCCACATATCTCTGGATTGGGTGACTTGTACATTTTCTGACACCTTTTCTCTTAGCAATAGGTAAGTCATATGTATTAATAACAAAATCATCATTATCATTCAAATTTTCCATACCTCCCTCCTCCAAGGACAGTGGAATTGGTTCCATTTCTTGAGCAGTCCTAGGTTGTGTAGTTTCCTGAGCAAGACCTTTTTTCCTCCTTGTATAGACACTTAGTTCTTTAGTTCCAAGTTGGTTCTCTGAAAAAACATGAGGTGTAGTAGGTGATTTTTCAGTTTCAATTATAGGCGAAAAAGGTTCTGATGGTTCAGGAACAGATTCGGGAGGTAGAGATGTAGGATTATGTTCAACAGTTTTGGGCGTAGGTATTGATTCGGCTAGTGGTAGCTGAATTTGAGGATACTAAAATTCATCCCATCTCTCCCCCTGAATTTTAGTATATGAAAAATAAGGTAAATGTTCATGAAAAGTGACATCCATAGAAATAAAAAATTTCCTATGTAGAGGAGAGTAACATTTAAAGCCCTTCTTATGTGGAGAATATCCTAGGAAAACACATTTGATAGCCCTAGGATCTAACTTACCCCGAAACTGTTTATGAATATGAACAAAGGCAGTAGAACCAAATACTTTGAGAGGTAAATGACAAGACAAAGGTTTAAAAGATGGAAAGGTTTGAAGTAAGACTTCCTTAGGAGTTTTGAAACCTAAAATTCTGCTAGGTAACCTGTTAATGAGAAAAGTTGCATGAAGTACAGCTTCTCCCCAAAAAGAATGAGAAATATTAGAGGATAACATTAAGGATCGAACAACTTCTAAGAGGTGTCTATTTTTCCTTTCAGCCACTCCATTCTGTTGAGGAGTATCAACACATGAACTTATATGAATAATACCTTTGTCTTGAAGAAAATTTCCTAAAGTATTAGTAAAGAACTCACTCCCATTGTCACCCTTAAGAATCTGAATTTTGTTGTGAAACTGATTTTCAATCATGAAATAGAAATTTTTAAAGATATTTTCAGTTTCAGATTTATTTTTCATCAAGAAAGTCCAAGTAATCCTAGTATGATCATCTATAAAAGAGATAAACCATCTAGCCCCATTTACATTCTTAACATTAGAAGGACCCCAAATGTCACTATGTATTAAGGAAAAAGGTTTAGAAGCCTTATAAGAAGAAGGGGGATAGGGTGATCTTTTATGTTTCGCAAGTTGACATATATCACAAGAAAATGACAATGGGTCTTTATTAGCAAATAAAGTTGGATACTATTTCTGAAGATAAATAAAGTTTGGATGGCCAAGTCTAAAATGCCATAAAAGAACATCACTGAATCCTAAATTTGTAGTGTTGAAGGAAAAAGAAAAAGTGCAACTTGGTTGGACTTGTCTTTTAGGAGGAAGACCTTCAATGATGTAAAGTCCACCACACAACTTAGCACTGCCAATCCACTTCCCCGAATCCACTTCCTGAAACACACAACCAGTAGCATTAAATATTGTGGAACAATTAAGATCACTGCACAATTTACTAACTGACAACAAATTGCATTGTAAGTTAGGAACATATAAAACAGAAGAAAGAGTGATAGTATCATTCACAACAACTGTTCCTATTCCATCCACTTTAGTGACAGATCCATCAGCTGTCTTAACATTTCTCTGACTTTGCTGTCCAGTAATTTGAAGGAAAAGAGATTCATCCCCTGTCATATGGTCAGTAGCACCAGAATCCACTATCCATAAATACTTAGCAGTAGTTTTAAAACAAGAAACACTACCAGTTGTACCAGAGGAATCAGATTTTGGTGTCATCCGAGAAAGAAGTTTCTGCAAATCATCAATCTGCTGCTTACTAAAACTCACTGAACTATCTACTGATGCTGCATTAGCTACTGGTGCTGTTTGTTGCTGCCTCATCCTTTGGGGTTTCCAGTCATCAGGCTTACCATGTAATTTCCAACAAGTATCTCGAATGTGCCCCACCCTTTTGCAATGGCCGCACCATGATTTTCCTCCTTTTTGCTTGCTGGCAGATGACGTATGTGTAAGAAGTGCAGATCCATCACTAGTGGATGAGTCTGCCAACATGAATAATCGCCTACTCTCTTCCCTTCTGACCTCAGAAAAAACCTCTCTAACAGAAGGAAGAGGTTTAGTGCTCAAAATTCTTCCTTTGACAGCATCCAGTCCTTTATGTAGACCATTTAAGAATTGAAAGATTCTTTTCTGGTCAGTTTTCTTCTTGTAAAGAGCAGCATCTGCTGGATTCGTCCAGTCATTAGACTCGTAAAGATCAATTTGCTGCCAAAGGCGGGTAAGAGTGTTGTAGTAAACAGTGACATTCATCTCCTCCTGTTTTAGATTTGAAGCCTGGCATTCGATGCTAAATAATTCAGAAATATTGTCTGAACTTGAATAAGTTTCTTGAGCTGCATCCCAGATTTCTTTTGCAGTCTCATATAAGAGAAAGTTACCCCCAATTGCTGGTGTCATCGTGTTTGTCAACTAAGACATCACCATACTATTTTCTTGCAGCCACTTCGCATACCCTGGATCTGTCAAAGCATGCTTTGTCACTCCTCCAGTGATATAGCTGAGCTTTCCTCTGCCAGTGATGTACAACTTGACTGACTGGGACCATTGTAGATAATTGGGACCAATCAGTTTATGGCAAGTGACTGCCGATGTGGTAGAATCTGGAAGAACATCAACGGAGGAAGTTGCTTCTCCTCCGGAATTAATCTCGGATGAGGAAGAATTTGCCATCGATTTAGACTAAGAATCGAAACCTACTGATACCATGTAAATAATACTGAGTTTAGAGAAAAGTAGTTTCTCTGTTTTTATTTAATTTTATCGTAAAAATTACAGAGTGTTGGATCCCTTTTTAACAACACTGGTTACATCATACTAGTTTAATTAAACTCTAACTCCTAGTTTAAGATAAACTCTATCTTATCTAGAATAAACTTAAACTAAAATACCTCTATTACAACACAAACTCCTAATTAAATAATAACTACTGCATGTTAATAACTCTAGGACTCTTAGATACATATTTACAATCGACACCCACTACAGATAATTAGAGTCACGACGTGAATCGTGCAAAATCATCAATGTTAATTCGTCCTCTTTTAGCCGCCTTAAACCATTAACCTATGTCTAGGTCGGGTTGATCGCATTGTCTATAGATGAAATCGTACTTACTCCTTTCGTGAGTTTGACTCTCTTGATACAGAACAAATGGATAGAATTCAACTAATCTTTCTCCTTAATTGAAAACTATGAAGAACACATAATAAGTAAACCTTGTAATTTTATTTGCAAAAACAAACTTGAAATCCTAAACAACCGTTCTCACAACTAATTACAGCATAACCCAAACCCAAGGAGAAATTTAGAACATGTCGGCGGCAAGGAAACCTAAACTATGCCTAAGGAAAACCTTAGTTATTTTGAACTAGAATTACAAAGGGTATATATAGGCATTAGCTAGGTCTAGTCCTTCTTGAAGTAGAAGTCTTCAAAGTAACTTTTCACATTAAATGCGACTTTAAACTCTAACTTCTTTGAGTTGAATGTGGACTATATCATGTTGCCTTGTTCCGCAAGCAATCTCGAGATTCACCTTCGGCGGCTCTGCCCGTTGCTAGAGAAGTCAAAAAATTGAGTGGACAATATCGATAGAATTAGGATTTTCTGGTCTACAGATCGCACTCCGGTTCTCCAACTCCATAGTCTGCTATCTTGGGCGGCATGGTGCGTGGTGGCAGTTACTCGGCAGCTGTTGTCTCTGTCTGCAACTGCATCAGTACAGCTCCTTGGTTCGTTGCCTCAACATCACATCTTCAACTCCTCTTTCCCTCTATCAGCCTCTAGTACCTAAAACCAAAAGTACACTAAAGCAATACCTTTTCTTTACCAAATAAAAGATAATCTAGAAAAACATGGCAACGTAAAGAAATACTGTAAAATGCAATGCATGATCCTAATAATGCCTAAAATGTACTAAAAATAGCAATAATATGAGGTGGAATGTGCATGAATTATAGAACTTGTGGACACTTTACACATCCCCAAACTCGAACTATTGCTTGTCCTCAAGCAATGCAACCTAAACATACCTCCCCTTATATTAACCAGAAAGAAAAACCTATTTTTAACTTGATTTCATACAGGTCGTGGCACCTATATTAGATTAGTGAAGGAAACTTAGCAAGAAAATAACTTAGAATTAATTTCTAATGTTGGTGCAGTGTGTGTAGGACTGTGTACAGGCTGAATGTACAGAATAACTAAATAAACAAAGATGATGTTATGATATATAAGGTTGCTGCCGAGACAACACGGTTAAGCACAATATTTAATCATGGCAATGAGGGCTTTAGCTTATCACAACTACTCTTCTAGGTCTGAAATTAAGATAGGAGCAGACTACAAAACCCCGAACCCATGGAATAGAGTCATCCCGTGAAGACTTTCATTCACTCATGCTAATTTGTCTGTCACTTCAAAACTTTTAGATTCATGGACTTTGATAGCAGCGGAGTGTCCTCGCACATGATTCTTTCTAGAGGCTGTTGAGGGCACCTCTAGGGTAAAACAACAATGTTTCTTTGTTTTTACTTTGGCTGTTGTGGCAGTGCTGTATTTTTCTGTTTCTGTTTTCTGCCTGCAACCATTGTTAGAACTTTGAAAAGAATTATAAAAACAAAGTAGGCAGTGTTCATTAGATATTCTATCAAATTCAGCAAGTAACAGTGGTGTTTGCCAGTTTTGGCAAAATAAAAAAATTCTAAGTCATTTTGCATGCTTTTCCCATATTAAGTTCAATTTATTATTGGTGCGAAAATATGTAATCGGCTAACTATCATAGGCACAAGTTATATAACAAATTTTTATGTTTCGATTAACACTAAGGCAAGTACAATGCAGCTTATATGCTACTAAGTATGCCAAGACAAAAGATGCGAGAGCTATCCCCCCAAACTCGAGATGGGCATTGCCCTCAATGTACAAAATAAAACAGAAAATAATAAAAGAAAAATAAATACAAGTGATATATAAAAGAAAACATAAAAATAAAATAAAGAAAAAAGAAAGAAGAAGAAAAAAACTAGAAATTGACTGAGGGTTGAGAGGAGGCTTGAGTCTTTGCTGCTGAGGAGGAGGAAGAGGTTTGGATGATGAAGCGGCGGCCGACAGATGTCTTGGCGGCAGACTTAGCAGGTGAGACTTTTTCTGTCTGCGGTGGGTGGACTATCTTGGGTGTGAGAAAAGGCTCTTCTTGAGGTTCGGCAGGGGGAGCGGTAGGAGGTGCTTCGTTCTCTTCGGACTCCGTTGCGTCGTCCACATGCTCGACGGCTATGATGTGCCGCTTCCTCTTCCTAGTGCCTTCCTCCGTGGGTGCTACCGGAGGGTCTATCGCCATTGGGATGGCTGCTGTTGCTGCTACTACTATTGTTGCTGGTGTCGGCAGCTACTGCTCAATCTCCTCTTATGAGGAGGTATTCGCCACTGTCTTTGTTGTGCAGGCCGATGAATGATGTTGTTGATGCCTCTTGGGGGAGTCTACCATCATGTTAGATGCGGTGGTGGCTGAGTATGATGAGTAGCGCGTCGGAGATGGCACCTGGCAGTGGGAAGCGGCATGGCGGGCAGCGACAGCGGATGGTGTTCCTGGTGCTAGGGCGGCTGCGGCAAGGTCTGCAAGGTAGGGAGGCAGGGTGGGGTCGTCATCAGGGAATTTCTGAAGGAGATAAGCCACAAAGGCTTCTTGGACTTCCCCCCACTTATTTCATGAAGGTCAGCTGCTATTGCTCGATGCCTTTGTTGCTGTCGATAAGGGTGCGCATGTAACACCCTTAAACAGGGCTTAGAATAAGTATTAACTAATTAGATCATGGTTCAATTAAAGAGAATCAAGAAATTAATTGTAGTAATTAAAATAAATCAAATTAAGGACTAAAATGAAAGATATGCAAATATGAGAGCCAAATTAAAAAGGACCAAAATGAAGTAATTGGAAAATCTGATTATTGCATGATAAATTAGAAATGCAAAATGGACAATACATGTGTCCACCTCTCCAAGCATCGGACGGCTAACATAGTGGAATTAGGATAATCACATCCCACTATCTTCATCACTTTCCTTCTGCATTTCCTTCTTCTTCCAGCCGAAAATAAAGAGAGAGAAAGCAAAAACATAAAAATTCTGGAGATTTATGGAACCAAAATGCATGCATGTCAATGGATTTAAGCTAGGAGAAACATAGGTTCTTACATCCACAAACAATTCATGTAAGTGTTCTAGCTAAAATTCTGCTCATGTTTTTGTTTAAATGTTCTTGATGAATTGATGTGTTTCTTGAATTGTTTGTGCTGTGAATTTGATTTGAGAATGATTATTGATGTGTTGATAGGTTGTATGTTACATTAGGTTGCTTAAAATGCTAGAAAATTAATATGTATGAAGCTTGAATAATGAATCTGCCCAGAATTGTTAGTTTTAGACACCTTTCGGAAATCTGAAAAATTGAGCATGTTAGAGTTGTTTCTGGAAAAGGTGTCCTTGAACAAAGTTGTAGAGGACAAAACCTTACATGAGATAGAGCTAATAATTGCAGGAAAATGTTAAGTATGGGTCTCTGAATTGTTATTAGAAGTTACTAGACTGAAACTAGATGAATCTGGAATCTGCTGTACTAAATTGTAAAATTCGAAAATTTTAGGGGCTTCCATAATGTCAATAAAATTCTGAAAATGTTTGCTTGAAACAGGGAATTCATGAAATGAATGAAATTAAATGGCCAAGCTTGAATTAAGTCTCAATTGGTAGGTTAAATGCATTTAGATCACATGTAGGATTATTAAAGGATTAAAGGGGACTGTTTTGTGGAAATTGATAAATTGAGGACTTGAATGCTTTGATTTTGAATATGTTATAACTTCATTATTATGCTAATACATGTAAGTTAATATGGTTAAAATATCAGAACCAAATGAATTGTGAAACATATAATTTATATGCATTAAATCTACTAAGTTTAGCTTGGAAAGATTCGATCCTGAAATTGACTTGTTTTCAAATGCAAAACTGTACTGATTGGGAAAAGCTAAAAATATGTTCCATACATGATTTTAATGGTGTGTTTATAAGCTTTCCATAATGGTATGATATGCTTTATTTGGATTTTTAAAGACTTGACTTATGACCTAAGATATTCTTACTTGCTAGATAAGCATGCTTAGCTTAGGTATTATGTTGCTACAATTTGTGAATTGATTAAGCTATGTAAAATGAGACTTTATGGGTGATTATCTACTGTTTTGGTGATGGTTATATGCTTGAAATAATGTTATATGCTTGCTGGAAACTTGATTGAGCATGACTTGAATGATTCACCTTGTAAACATGATAGAAATGGTTACTTGACTTGGTGAAATTATTGAATAACAAACCAATGACCTTGTTGGATATAAATGATAAGATCAAGACCTTGGTTGATAAGTGTCTATAGGTATAATGGCATGTCTTATATTCATAGAGCTCCTCTGAATACTGTTGCAAGTTGGTGGTTAGTCACCAATTTATCTTTAGGGTGGTAAGTCACCCTAATGCTATTGCATCCTTTGATAAATGTTACAAGTTGTATAATGTGGAATTGATACCTTTGGGTATTTAATGTTATATGTCGAATGTAGACTCGAATACCTTGTTCATTAATCACCCAAGGCGACTTAATTAAAAGTTACTTGATTTGAGAGATAAGTACCTAAATGATTGGTACTAATGAAATGTTACTTATATGCCTATTTGCCTTGTATGTGTTAAAATTTTTTAATGTTGTTTGATGTAGTATATGCTAAGGTTTTAAATGATGCTTGTTGTTTGAATGATTATGAAACTATGTTAATTATGTTGTATCAATTGGTTACTTGAAGTGGTTACAAGATTAGCTAAGTCTACTTATGTATGATGGACTAGCTAGGTGAACTTTGATTAAAGCCTAGCTAGGTAATCTTAAAGATTAAATAATGCTTTAAAAGATGGAAATTAGTAAAGTTTAGGGCTGCCTCGCTAAGTACCATTTGTGTACTTACCACTCTTTTGTTCCCTTCTTCCAAAAATTTCAGGCTCTAGTCTCGAAAGCTAGTCGATTGTCTTAGAGAGAAGATATTGAAGTTCAAGCACAAGTATGACTCTTTTGGTTATCCTAGTTGGTGGCATAGATGTATATAAGTGTCACATGCATATGATACAAGTATTTTGGTTGCTTGACATGTAATTGTTATGTTTAAGACTTGGGTTGGTTATGTATATATGTAAACATAAGCTTATTTTGTAATAACTTTATATTGACATGTAATGGTTGAATTATATATATGTGTTTGATGTAAAGTGGCTATGTCTTGAGATTGTATTTATATATATATGGTTTGTGTTTGATTAAAGTGTTGATATGAAATTGCAAATACTATGTGTTATTTAGATGTATGTTATTCGAATGGATGGATGTGAACATGTATGATCTTGCTTGATTGATATGTTGATTGAACTAGGGAAATTGTATCTAGAATTTCTATTGGTTACATGATTAAGTTTGAATAAATTGTGACATTAGAGAATTATATATGTGTATATGTTATGAAAGTTTTAAAATAACCCACATATTTGTATACGTTTTGGTAACATGTTTCTAGTTCATAAGTTAATATGTTAAGTTTGATAATATACAAGCTGCATGACTTTGATTGACATTGTTACATGTTTTGTTTCAATTGTTTATTTGTTCTAAATCATGCGTTATAAGTCGTGACATCCCTCGCTCCTAACCCGAGCGAGGGGTGTTACATTAATTGGTATCAGAGCTCAGGTTATAGATCCTAAAATTTGTCCAAACATGTCATGCATCATATAGGATTACATTATGCCACCTAGGAGTCTTATATTGAATTATTTGTGACTACGCTCTCTAATTCTGAACTTTCTTCTGAATTCCTTATAGAATGTCTGCTACCAACTTAGCTCAGGACGATGAGAGTCCTCGAGGATCTTCTACCAAGAACGGGGATAGCGTTGCTATGCAACCCCCGGTTGAACCTAAACAACCTCGAGAGCAACCTCAAGTACAAGTCCCTCCTCCTTTGGACAATGCGACCATCGAAACTGTTCATCGGGAATGTTTTATCAGTGTCAAAGAAATACTCGATCACTTTGCAACGGGTGTACGAGCAGCCCCGGTTGTTGTTGCACCATCTCAAGCCCCGATCGACAAGCTCCCTTCATACCGAGATACTCCTTTTAGTGGCCTTGATATCGAGAAACTGGAAAAAGGTGAGCAGTGGCTCGATAAAACTATCCAAATCTTGACTAAGCAACTCAAATGTTTCGATGAACATAAACTCGAGTGTGCAGTCTCCTTATTAACAGAAGACACCTTAAGCTGGTGGGAAACCACGATCCTGACTACCCCTGCTGAGTCAGTGACTTGAGACTTCTTTGTTGATGAGTTTAAGAAGAAGTTCATTAGCGAGCAATATCTGGCCGACTGAAGAAATAAATTCCTCTACTTGAAGCAGGCCAATCGGTCGATTGAACAATATGTTGCTGATTTCTGCAAATACTGCAAATACGGAGCTGCTTACATTAAGACTGAAGAAAAGAAATGTCATAAGTTCGTCGGTGGTCTGAACGATGAGCTAAAACCGATGTTCACTGCCCCTTGGTCTCACAAACTTTCAAACTCTTGTGAACCGAGCTATTTCTACTGAAGCTACGATGAGGGTCACAGAAAAGCGAAAGAGTAGTTATCGTCCGGACAAGGGTAAGAAAGGTGACAATAAGTCCCGGTGGTCGAAGAGGCCGAAGCACCAGAATGAGTCCTTCTCTACTTATTCACCTGTCGGTCAGAATGATTATCGACCTCCACCCTCAAACAAGATGGCAATTCTGGTGGTTTCTGTTAACAACACCAGAAAATCAGAAAGGATACCTACTTGCAAATTCTGTCAAAAACAACACTTCGGCCAATGCCGATTTCAGTCTAATCTCTGTTTCGCCTGTGGAGGAAATGATCATTATATTCGTGACTGTCCGAAGAAGAATGACCAAACTTCTACTCGTCACTCTAATCCGAGCCCGACACCTTCTGGTCGGAAAAAAAATCCGAGGAAGGCTCAATCTAATAATCTGGGAAGAAGCAAGGTTGCCCAATCTAGAGCTTCTACTCATCAGGAATTCCGAGCACCAGCTCGTGTTTATCATATCCGCAGCCGAGAGGAAGAAGAATCTCCTGATGTTATTGCGGGTACGATTGAGCTAAACCTTAAATCTGTTTATGCTTTAATAGATTCGGGGTCAACCCATTCTTTTATCGCTTCCTACTTAATTGATGAACTTAAATTGCAACCCGAACATGTTCAAACTGGGTTAATTGTTTCAAACCCTATAGGGGGTAGTATGCCTATAAATTTGCTTTGTAAGGATTGTCAGATAACAATTCGAAATGTACCCTTTTCTTGTAACCTTTATGTGCTACCTAAATGTGAATTCGATTTAGTCCTAGGACTAGATTGGTTGGGAAAACATGAAGCCTGGATAGATTGCCAAAACCGTAGGCTATATTTAAGGGGTTTAGGAAAAGAATCCATTCTGTTAATAGATAAGAAACCAACCTCCATTTTTGCCGCTATGGCATTACAAGATGATCTTGACTTCTGTTTACCTGAAATGCTAATTGTATCTGAATTTTCTAATGTCTTTCCCGAGGAACTCCCCGGTCTTCCTCCAACTCGGGAAGTTGAATTCAAGATTGAAGTTCAACCTGGAACCAATCCTGTGTCCATTACGCCTTATCGTATGGCACCAGTTGAACTGAAAGAATTGAAGAAGCAAATTCAAGAACTCGAAGACAAAGGATTCATTCGACACAGTACGTCTCCCTAGGGTGCTCCTGTTCTGTGCGTGAAGAAGAAGGACGGTACGATGCGACTCTGTATCGATTACCGACAACTTAACAAAGTAACCATCAAGAACAAGTATCCACTACCAAGGATCGAGGATCTGTTCGATAAACTTAAACATGCAGCTGTATTCTCTAAAATTGATCTCTGGTCCGGTTACTATCAAATGAGGGTAAAAGAAGAGGATGTGCCCAAAACAGCCTTTAGAACTCGATACAGACATTACGAATTCTTAGTAATATCGTTCGGTCTAACAAATGCCCCTGTTGCATTCATGGATCTGATGAATTAGTTATTCAAGCCTTATATCGATAAGTTCGTGTTCGTATTCATCGACGACATCTTTGTTTACTCCCGGAACAAGGAAGAACATGCTGATCATCTTCGAATTGTACTTCAGACACTTCGAGAACACCAACTATTCGCCAAGTTCACTAAGTGCGAATTTTGGTTGTCCGAAATTTCCTCCCTCGAACATGTCATTTCGTCCGATGGAATCAAAGTAGACTCTAAGAAAGTACACGATATTCTTGATTGGAGACCTCCGAGAAATGTGAGTGAGATCCGAAGTTTTCTTGGCTTAGCCGATTATTACCGAAGATTTGTGAAGGGATTCTCGGTGATTGCTGCACCGTTAACTAAACTTCTCCAAAAGGATGTAACCTTCGAATGGTCGGAAAAGCAACAACAAAGCTTCGACCAACTCAAACAAGCTCTGACACATGCTCCAGTACTTATTCAACCTGAATCGGGTAAAGAATTCGTTGTGTACAGTGATGCATCACACTCGGGCCTAGGTTGTGTTCTGATGCAAGAAGGCAACGTGATTGCATACGCCTCTCGACAACTGAAACCACACGAATTGAATTATCCTACGCATGACCTCGAGCTTGCAGCCATTGTGTTTGCACTCAAAATTTGGCGGCACTATCTGTACGGTGAAAGATGCAAGTTGTTCACCGATCACAAAAGCCTGAAGTATTTACTCACACAAAAGGATTTGAACCTTAGGCAAAGAAGATGGTTAGAATTACTCAAAGACTACGATTTGATCATAGATTATCATCCCGGAAATGCCAACGTCGTTGCTGACGCTCTGAGTCGAAAACCGAATCTTGGTATGTTATTCAAATCAGAGAACAATCCATTCTTATGATTTAAGCACTTGTTCGAATTCTTTCTTAATAGTTAAGGAACAAATTCGAACTCTTCTTACCCATTAAGTAACAATTCGAAAGCCTCCTTAATCATTAAGTAAAAGTTTGGAATCATACCTTGAATTGTAAGTAACATCTCTAATTTTGTTATTCGTAGCTACCTTGGCTATCAACGCTTATTTCCGGCTATGCAAAGCTCGGAATTATCTGAATGAACTTCAAGTTCAATCTACTCTGATCACTAGGATCAAAGAACTCCAACAAATTGATCCTGAAATTCAGAAAATCAATTCTAAGCTTGAGTCTAATCCCGACTTTTCTGTTAAGTCGAATGGTCTCCTATACTTCAAAGATCGTATCTGTATCCCCAACAACAAAGAGTTACAAGATGAAATTCTGCAAGAAGCACACCAAAGTTCTTTTTCGATTCACCCTGGACCAGTTAAGTTGTACAAGGATCTCAAGCCCTTGTATTGGTGGGCCGGAATGAAAGCTGCCATCAATGACTTTGTAGCAAAGTGTCTAAATTGTCAACGAGTAAAAGCCGAGCACCGTGTCCCTACTGGTTTGCTCCAACCTATTGAATATCCGCAATGGAAATGGGAACAGATCACCATGGATTTCGTGACCGGTTACCTTGTACACCAAGAAAGAATGATGCCATCTGGGTTATCATGGATAGATTCACCAAGTTAGCACACTTTATTCCAGTGCGAATGAATCTTAGTCTTGAAGCTTTGGCTGAATTGTACATTCGGGAAGTAATTCGTCTACACGGAGTTCCAATTTCTATAATCTCTTATCAAGATCCCCGATTCACAGCTAGATTTTGGAAGACTCTACACAAAGCCTTGGAACTAAACTGAATCTTAGCACATCCTTCCATCCGCAAAGTGATGGTCAATCAGAACAAGTAATTCAAGTTCTCGAAGATATGCTTAGAGCCTGTATTATTGACTTCGAAAAGAACTGGTAGAAATCGCTACCTTTGGTAGAGTTCGCCTACAACAATAGCTTCCAATCATCAATTCAAATGGCTCCTTTCGAAGCATTGTATGGTAGAAGATGTCAAACACCCCTGTGTTGGTCTGAACTCGGTGATAATAAAGTATTAGGACCACAATTGCTTCGAGAAACCGAAGAACAAGTTCAAATTATTCACTCCCGATTGAAGCAAGCTTTTGATCGCCAAAAGTCTTACGCTGACCTGAAGCGTAGAGACATCCAACATGAAGTCGGAAATAAAGTGTTCCTCAAAGTTTCTATGTGGAAGAAAGTTTTCTGTTTCGGAAAGAGAGGAAAATTAAGTCCTCGATTTATCGGACCCTTTGAAGTAGTTGAAAGAATTGGTCCTATAGCATATCGACTCACACTTCCTCCTGAGTTCGATAAGATACACAACGTCTTCCATGTCTCGATGCTCAGAAAATATCGATCCGATCCAACACACGTTCTTGAGCCTGAAGAAGTAGAGCTTAATCCTAATCTTTCTTATGAATAAGAGCCCGTCCAAATCCTTGATCGAGAAATCAAGAGACTTCGCAACAAAAGTGTCCCTCTCGTCAAAGTTCTTTGGAGGAATCACAAAGTCGAAGAAGCGACTTGGGAACCCCAGGATGCAATGCGAAAGCAATATCCCCATTTGTTCAATTCAGGTAAAATTCGAGGACGAATTTTATTTAAGGAGGGAGGAATTGTAACACCCTTAAACAAGGCTTAAAATAAGTATTAACTAATTAGATCATGGTTCAATTAAAGAGAATCAAGAAATTAATTGTAGTAATTAAAATAAATCAAATTAAGGACTAAAATGAAAGATATGCAAATATGAGAGCCAAATTAAAAAGGACCAAAATGAAGTAATTGGAAAATCTGATTATTGCATGATAAATTAGAAATGCAAAATGGACAATACATGTGTCCACCTCTCCAAGCATCGGACGGCTAACATAGTGGAATTAGGATAATCACATCCCACTATCTTCATCACTTTCCTTCTGTATTTCCTTCTTCTTCCAACTGAAAATAAAGAGAGAGAAAGCAAAAACATAAAAATTCTGGAGATTTATGGAACCAAAATGCATGCATGTCAATGGATTTTAAGCTAGGAGAAACATAGGTTCTTACATCCACAAACAATTCATGTAAGTGTTCTAGCTAAAATTCTGCTCATGTTTTTGTTTAAATGTTCTTGATGAATTGATGTGTTTCTTGAATTGTTTGTGCTGTGAATTTGATTTGAGAATGATTATTGATGTGTTGATAGGTTGTATGTTACATTAGGTTGCTTAAAATGCTAGAAAATTAATATGTATGAAGCTTGAATAATGAATCTGCCCAGAATTGTTAGTTTTAGACACCTTTCGGAAATCTGGAAAATTGAGCATGTTAAAGTTGTTTCTGGAAAAAGTGTTCTCGAACAAAGTTGTATAGGACAAAACTTTACATGAGATAGAGCTAAGAATTGCACGAAAATATTAAGTATGTGTCTCTGAATTGTTATTTGAAGTCACTGGACTGAAACTGGATGAATCTGGAATCTGTTGTACTAAATTGTAAAATTCGAAAATTTTAGGGGCTTCTATAATGTCAATAAAATTCTTAAAATTATTTTTTGAAACAGGGGATTCATTAAATGAATGAAATTAAATGGCCAAGCTTGAATTAAGTCTCAATTGGTATGTTAAATGCATTTAGATCACATGTAGGATTATTAAAGGATTAAAGGGGACTGTTTTGTGGAAATTGATAAATTGAGGACTTGAATGCTTTGATTTTGAATATTTTAAAGCTTCATTATTATTTTAATACATGTAAGTTAATATGGTTAAAATATCAGAACCAAATGAATTGTGAAACATATAATTTATATGCATTAAATCCACTAAGTTTAGCTTGGACAGATTCGATCCTGAAATTGACATGTTTTCAAATGCAAAATTGTACTGATTGGGAAATGCTAAAAATATGTGCCATACATGATTTTAATGGTGTGTTTATAAGCTTTCCAGAATGGTATGATATGCTTTATTTTGATTTAGGAATAAAGAGTTATGAACAGATTAATGGACACTGCTCAAAACTGCCATGTTAGGGACATCTTGTGTGTTTATTGTTGTTTGCTTGATTTGGTTGAATTTATATGCTAAGGTTGGTACTAATGAATGATATATGTGTTGTAATGGTTCAAGAGCCTATTGAGGAAGAGGCCATAGAGGATACAAGGAGTGAACAATCAAGAAGAAGGGACAAGGGCATTGTGATAAAGGACAAAAAGTAGCTTGGAGTATTGTGAGTGTAGTATCGTTTAAAGTGTTAGGATTAGTATCCTAACCTTATTATTTTTGTTTATTAGATAACCTAATGAAGCATGGAATGAATTTAAATTAATGGTTGGTAACTTAACTTGATAAGGAAGAAGGATTAAAGACTTGACTTATGACCTAAGATATTCTTTCTTTTTTTATCAGCAACTGTATGAATATTATTCAAGAAGAAAAATCATACAGCGCGACGTAACCATTACGCCTCGTTAAAAACCTCCCTAAACCTAATGGAGGAAAAGAGTATGTAATGGCCCGTCAAAAAATACAATAACACCTACATACAAGCTAGGAATAAAGAACACCTATCCACTCCCTCCTTAGCTAAAACATCTGCGAATCCATTCGCCTTCCGCGGCACGTACTGAAAATGTATCTCCGAAATGACTTGACACGCTTGATCAATTGTCACAAACGACTCCCACAACCGCCACAGACGTTTCGCCGAACATGTCACCCAAATCAATGCTACTTGGGAATCGGATTCAATCACCACACACTGATCACGCCAAGTTCCTTCCGCCACCAACCTTACTGCCAGCTCAGTAGCTCTCACCTCCGCCACATTGGAGTCCAAACTCCGGACTGGACCGGAAAAAATCTCCAAAATGCGACTGTCCGCATCGCACAAAACACCCTCAATGCCCGCTGGTCCGGGCTTACCCCTCGCCGATCCATCCACATTGAACTTCAAAGTCCCCGCAATAGGTGGTTGCCACGCAATACCAGCACGCACCTTCCTTGGCCGTGGACAAACTACACATGTAGATGTGCACGACCACCAAACCAATTCAGACATAACCTCACTCGCGGCATCGACCTTTATCCAATAAAAAGAGCGAAGTTTGACTAGGAAATACACTTCCGCCAATGTCGAACGCTTTCCCCTAAAGATGAATTCGTTTCGGGCAAGCCAAAAGGACCATAACATTGCACTCACACTAGCCACCCACCATTTCAATTGACAGCCATAAAAAGAACTATGAAAATTCATCACGAAAAATTCAATGAAACTCACCAGTAACGGTAACGCAATGCCCCACCAACCGCGCAACCAATCCCAAATCTGTTGGATATACAGGCAGTCATAAAATAAATGATCAATCGACTCCTCCACCCTTACGCACCACAAACATAGGCCTTGTCCCTCCCATAATGGCACCCCTCTAACGCGCAAAAAATCCGATGTGGGCAAACGTTTCAACCAAATGAACCATAAGAAAGCTTGCACCTTGGGTGGAACAAGTACCTTCCACGCGAAACAGCCCCCAAAATCTCCATCCCCCGCCCTATCCAATAAAAGCGCCTTAGACATAGCCTGAACTGAAAACTCCCCATGTTCGTCCGGTATCCAAATTAGCGTATCGATACACTCTTCCTTTATGCGAACACTACTCACTGACTCACACAATGCACGCAACTGCTCATGTTCGAACATCCAAAATCGCCTCTAGAAAATCCCTCCCATTGTCTATGATCGAAATGACTATCCACTGCATAATCTTGTACCCAAGCCAATTTGTTCAACGCCAAAGCGAACAACCGTGGAAAAACCTCCTTTAGAGGCTGTTGTGTAACCCATAAATCAAACCAAAATAGAACAAGCTGCCCATTTCCGATTTTCCAGTGAAAATTCCCCCCCCCCCACGTGTGATTCTACACTCGGACAGCAAGCATTAGCCACGATTTGACGCCATACAATAGACATGGCGGATAGATTTTCCGTATTGAACCTCCACCATTGAATATTTTCACCATATTTGGCCGTAATTAAATGACGCCAAAGCGAGTCTCGATCACGTGCATATCGCCATACCCATTTGGACAGCAGCGCCATATTCTTCACTCTATGGTTCGCCACCCCCAAGCCCCCTAGATGTCGTGGTCGACACACCGTTTCCCATCCCAACCTGCTCATCCTTCTCTCGAGACTAACACCACCCCAAAGAAAAGCTCTACGTATTCTATCCATCCTCTCAATTACACCCTTAGGCACTACAAATAAGCCCAAGTAAAAGATAGGCAGTGATGAAAGGACCGAGTTAACAAGTGTCACTCTAGCTGCAAACGACAAAGAACTGCGCTTCCATCCTGCTAACTTGCGTCTGAAGTTAGCGATAACCGGATCCCATACTGATATTCGTCTCGGATCAGCCCCCAACGGGAAACCAAGATATACAAACGGTAGTTCCCCCAATCTGCAGCCCAACACTCTAGCCACTGATGCACTCAGCTCCTCCTCCACTCCAATCGCATATAATGAACTTTTTGCAAAATTAATTTGTAACCCAGAACACACCTAAAAACAGTGCAATATCCTCTTTAAATTACGAGCAAACTCAATGCTAGCATCAACGAATAATATCGTGTCATCGGCAAACTGGAGGTGTGTCAGCCGTATGTTCGAAACCACCTCCACTCCCCGAATCAGCCCTCCCGCTTCCGCTCTGATCAACATCAAATGTAGTGCTTCAACTACTATCACAAATAGCAACGGTGACAAGGGACAACCTTGTCTCAAACCACGACCCATCCTGAACTCTTTTGTTGCGCTCCCATTCAGTAATAGGGACAACCAAGCAGAACTAATACACTCCTGTATCCATTGTCGCCACACTGCACAAAACCCCATCCGTACTAGCACGGAATCTAGAAAATCCCAGCTCACACAGTCATACGCCTTAGCGAAGTCTAACTTTAGAATAAAACCACTAGCCCCACTTTGGCGAAGGGAATGTATTACCTCCGTCGCTAACAACACTCTATCTATTAGCTGACGGCCTTTAATAAAAGCCGACTGAGTGTCGCTAATCAGAGAATTCAGCACTGCTTGCAAACGGTTCGCCAAGCACTTGGCCAATAATTTGTACATCAAATTTACCAAGCAAATTGGCCTATACTCACCTAGCACTTGTGGTGCCGCCACCTTAGGTAATAGCACAATAAACGTGCAATTCGCTCCCTTCGGCAATGTCCATCGCTCTTGGAATTGAGTAAAAAAATTCAGTACATCATCCTTCACCACCTCCCAGCTCTTCTTGTAAAATTCAAGTGTAAAACCATCCGGACCCAGTGCCTTTGATCCGTCACAATCCCATAAAATGCGTTTAATTTCCCCAACCGTAAAAGGTGCCACCAACAATTAACTTGCATCTGCTTGCACTAGTCGAAATTGTCCATCAAACTCCCATCTACCCACCCGAGTATCACAAGAAAAGTGGGCAGTGAACGCCTTGACTACAAAAGAGCGTAATGTCGTCGGCGATGTAATCCATTTCCCGTCAATCAATAATCCCGGGATGGAGTTCCCAGCTGTCCGTAATTTAGCCGTTCTATGAAAAAAGGCTGTGTTCCGATCACCTAACCTCAACCAAGTTGCCCGAGCTTTTTGACGCCACATTGCCTCTTTATTACGCATCGCTCGCCATAATGCTTGCATCCATTGTCGACGCTCACTCTCCACCTCCCCATCCCTCTCTTTCTCAATCAGCTCATCATCCGCCTTGTCAATTTTATGTTGCATTTTCTCAATGATCAAATTGACATCTCCAAATGTATCTTTATTCCACCGTTTCAAGAACAACTTTAAATGTCGCAGCTTTACCACAATATTTTCCTTTCCCAATCCTACACTAGTTAATCGACACCATTCCCTTGCCATGTCCAACACATTTGCTTTCCCCTCTAACCAGCAATTGAAAAATCGAAACGGCCTCGGTCCCCAATCGCAATCATCACAAGCTAAAACCAGCAGCGTGTGATCGAATACCCCCCTCAACAATGCTACCTGTTGTACATTACTGAAGGCATCTAACCAGTTTGATGAAATCAAAAACCGATCTATACGACTACACCTATTATCAGGGCCAAACCATGTGAACCGTTTACCTGTCATTGGAAAATCCATCAAACCTGCGTTGTTGACGAAATTTGTGAAAGCTTCCATTTCAGCCTCTCTATCCGATACCCCAATCCTATCCGAATCATTCAGAATGGCATTAAAGTCCCCTGCAACACACCATGGTCCCTGAAATGCACACAAGCTAGCCAACAATTTTTCCCATAACACATTTTGACCAGCTACATCGCATGGTGCATAAACCGCTACTATACCACAAACCAATTCTTCGACACTCCATTTTCCTTGAATTAAAATATAATAGCGATCAATCTGAATTGACTCCAAAATAAATTTAGTACCTTCCCATTTGACTATTATGCCGCCGGATGCCCCAACCGATGGTGAGTACACCATTTCGAAGTTATCCGAGTACCACAAATTTTCCCCCAGCAACGACGGAACCTCTTCCAATTTTGTCTCCTGTAAGAACACCATGTCACATTGATTCTTCCTAATTACCTCACGAACACAACGCCTTTTCGCACTCCCGCCCAAACCTCGTACGTTCCATGTTAACAACTTCATGAGTCAAAAACCACGATACTCCCCGGTAATAACCCGCGATATGTCTTTGATTATGTCCTCTTCCCGCCCAGTTGATTTCACCCCAATCAAAGCCCCTAATCTCACTGTCGCTTCAGCCTCACTTGTAATATTCTGCTGCTCGATCGGAACCTCACAAGAGTCTCTTCCCTTCTTATGTATGTCCACTAATGTCCCTTTTTTCCCCGACACTCGGCCAAGTCTGTTTTGTGAATTACCTATAGTTCCAGTAACCTCACCTCCCACCACACGTCGAACCTTGCAAAATGAATTCCCCACGCGTAGCAACTCGGTTTGTCCCAATCCCTGCACTGTCGTACCTGCTTGTGAATTTTCTAGCGTGATTGCTTTTGAATTAACGCTAGCAACACATGCTGCTATCCCCACGTTATCTTATGAGTTTGAACTCGAATTCACTAATCCAGCTATAGCGGGACTCTCCACCAGAGTCCTACTCTGACTCTCCTTCTCTCCCTCCACGCTATCGGAACTGATCGACAGAATTAGTTGTTGCGCCGGCACCACCGTATTCTTTTCCATCTCAGGCCCCTCGATCACTCTCGGACTTACTAACTCTCTCTCCGCGTCCATCTTAATTTGGTTCTCAGCCGCTGCATTCACCCCAGTCGGATCGGGACACTCTACTATTTCCTTGAACTTCTCCGCCCTTCTAAATTGCACGTCCTCTTGAAGACTATCACTGCTTCCCTCCTGCGGAATTTCCGTTTGTGAATGGTTGCCCTCATAGTAGCCACATTCAATCATTGGACCTTGCCCATCTATCTCAAACACACGGACCAAATATTCTGCAGCCGCCAATTTGACAGTGATACTCTCCTCAATGCGATCCACCATTGTTGTTTCCACCAGCATACGTCCGCAATCGAAAGATGTAGGGGTTTCCGTATCATCATCCATACATATCAATGACCCCCATAAGCTTGCTATATTCGTGAATGTTTTCTTGTGCCATAGGTGAATCGGCAGACCCACCACGGATAACCATACTCGACGGGATTCTGTTGTAATTGACGGTGACCACTCTACAACTTTTGTGAAACATTCCTTGATGCAATCCATCTTCATCACCTGTTCACGGATTTTCGCCGACGTGCACATTAGCAGAATCATGGACCCCGAGAGCCTCATGATCGAAAAACCATCTTTCTTCTCCACCTCCAATCGTTCCGCTAACATTTTTAAATTCCATGGCCTAGTGCTCCATCCAATCGCATACCATTGGAGGATCGCCCATTTATCCTCATCTAACACACCCTCAATTACCCGTCGTTTTATTCTGCTCTCATAGCCCCCCTGCATCAACGATTTCTCTGTTGTTGAATATGTCGCCATCCCCTTCATCGGTTGTTGTAATTCCTTTCTCTTCAACGCATTCTTTAGATTGTTAATGCCCTTCCATGCCAAAGCCACTCGCATCCTTGCGCCATATATCCATTTTCCATGAATCCGTTCGATCGCCCTATCCGCATCTATCTTCTATGCCATTCGAACGAATCCAAATCTTGTCCTATCTCTAGCCCTCTTCTTGGGTATAAACGCATCTCTAACAATCCCATGCCGATCAAATATTTGCCATAAACCCTTCCAGTGAATCGACTCTGAGATTCCGCCTACGTATAAGGTCCATACCCGTTGCGAATCCTGTATATCGGCGACGGCTGCTTGCTGTTTTGACTGGATCTGTTCTCCATTGCCTTGTTCCCGATTTAGGCGGTTCCAAATACTCCCCTCCATCACGACTGAAAACTACTCTAAGTGCCAAGAAAAAACCCCAACGCAAAGAACGCAATGAACCTTGCTAAAAGGACTAACTACACACTTTGAAATCACGTTGCAGTTCATCCTCTATAGCACAATGGTTAAAATTTCTCTTTAAGATATTCTTACTTGCTAGATAAGCATGCTTAGCTTAGGTATTATGTTGCTACAATTTGTGGATTGATTAAGCTATGTAAAATGAGACTTTATGGATGATTTAGCTACTGTTTTGGTGATGGTTATATGCTTGAAATAATGTTATATGCTTGCTGGAAACTTGATTGAGCGTGACTTGAATGATTCACCTTGTAAACATGATAGAAATGGTTACTTGACTTGGTGAAATTATTGAATAACAAACCAATGACCTTGTTCGATATAAATGATAAGATCAAGACCTTGGTTGATTAGTGTCTATAGGTAGAAGGGCATGCCTTAGAGTCATAGAGCTCCTCTGAATACTGTTGCAAGTTGGTGGTTAGTCACCAATTTATCTTTAGGGTGGTAAGTCACCATGATGCTATTGCACCATCTGATAAATGTTACAAGTTGTATAATCTGGAATTGATACCTTTGGGTATCTAATGTTACATGTCAAATGTAGACTCAAATACCCTGTTCATTAATCACCCAAGGCGACTTAATTAAAAGTTACTTGATTTTAGAGATAAGTATCTAAATGATGGGTATTTATGAAATGTTACTTATATGCCTATTTGCCTTGTATGTGTTAAAACTTTTTAATGTTGTTTTATGTGGTATATGCTAAGGTTTTAAATGATGCTTGTTGTTTGAATGATTATGAAATTATGTTAATTATGTTGTATCAATTGGTTACTTGAAGTGGTTACAAGATTAGCTAAGTCTACTTATGTATGATGGACTAGCTAGGTGAACTTTGATTAAAGCCTAGCTAGGTAATCTTAAAGATTAAATAATGCTTTAAAAGATGGAAATTAGTAAAGTTTAGGGCTGCCTCGCTAAGTACCATTTGTGTACTTACCACTCTTATGTTCCCTTCTTCCAAAAATTGCAGGTTCTAGTCTCGAAAGCTAGTCGATTGTCTTTGAGAGTAGATATTGAAGTTCAAGCACAAGTATGACTCTTTTGGTTATCCTAGTTGGTGGAATAGATGTATATAAGTGTCACATGCATATGATACAAGTATTTTGGTTACTTGACATGTAATTGTTATGTTTAAGACTTGGGTTGGTTATGTATAGATGTAAGTGTCAAATGCGTATAATGAAAGCCTTGCTCCTCCCATATACCCTGTTTTGCGAACTGGGTTTTGTATCTCTTTTCATTTTCACGGGAGAAGAAGCTCTGGAAGGTGGGTTTGGGTGCCGATGTGGAAGCCATGTGAGACGGTTGAAGTTTTTACTAAAACTTGAAAGAAAAATAAACTGTGAATAGTGGATGCAAAAATAAGAGAGCAAGAAGGTGAAAGTAAAGTAAATGAATGAAGTGGGAAGGGTTTAAATAGAGGTTGTCAAGAGGTGTCGTGGCGGCATTAAATGTCTAACGATCCAGTTGTCTCGCGCACGTAACGGGATTTCTGCCCGTTATTTTTGTAGTCGTTGGCAGCTAGCCGTTAGCGATCAACTAGCCGTTACGCGTATTCTCCGCTGGGCTGCCATGGGTTGTCTCGGTGGGATGGTGGGCGGGCTTCTTGTTGGGCTTTCTTCTTGATCCGACTCTTTTATACCTAAACCTGAAATACTAAATAAAGATAATTAAATATTAAAAAAATATTCTGAAAATTAAACTATAAAAATTAATCTAATCCTAAAAAAAATAAGTTGCAATAAATTTTACTCTAATCCTAATGCATAAAAAAATAAAAATAAAAAAAATAAAAATTAAGTTATGTTGGGAGTGCATTTGAGTGCATCTCCAGACATAACCACTTCTAAAGGTAATTTGGCTTGTCCTTCCCTCCTGGGGTCCTCTTGTTCCTTCAGGTTATGTGTTGATGGGTCCTTCAGCCTGCCTTTTGGTCTGTCGCGACAGTTGCTGTCTTAGTCTGCCTCTATGCTGATTTTGGCAACCTTAGCATCTGAGCATCCTTCCTTTTCTTTTCCTGAGGGTTGTAGCACATTTAACTTAATGCTCTGGTTGTCTACCCTCATGGTCAGCTCCCCATGTTCCACATCTATTAACGTTTTACCCGTGGCCAAGAATGGTCGCCCAAGGATGATAGAGGCTTTTTCATCAGCCTCACAGTCTAGGATGAGGAAATCAGCTGGAAGAATAAGGGTGCCCACCTTCACTAGGATGCCTTCCATTTTGCCCTCCGGTTGTACAAAAGAATGATCGGAAAGTTTTAGCATGACAGAGGTAGGTTTGGCTGGCCTAATTCCTAATTTATCGATGACTGCCTTGGGCATTAGGTTGATGCTAGCTCCTAAGTCGCACATGGTATTTGTTACGTGCTTGTTGCCTATCCTGCATGGGATAACAAAGCTGCACAGGTCTGTTTGCTTGGGCAGCAGTTTGTTGTGCAGCATTGCCATGCACTCCTCTGTTACAGCAACTGGTTCGAACTCCCCAATCCTATTCCTTTTAGAAACCATGTCTCTGAGGTATTTGGCATAGTTGGGTATATTCTTAATGGCTTCTATTAGAGGGATGTTTTTGTGCACCTGTTTTAGAATATCCAAGAATCTTCTAAACTGGTGCTCTTGCTTTTGTTGCTTAAGCCTCTTGGGGGAAAGTTTATGGTAGGTGGATGTCCTCTATACGCTCATTGTATGGGAACTTTATCTGTGGAGGATCATCTGCTTCAAGACTGCTGTCATGTTCAGCTGTCGGGGCGGCTGGTGTTGATGCTGCTGTGGCAAGCTATTTTTCTGTGATGGCTGTGTTTCTTGTTGTTTTTCCACCCTGGGTTCATCCAATTGCTTCCAACTTCTGGTAGATATGGCTTTGCACTGCTCGTAAGTGGGTTTGGCTGCTTCCTATGTGCTGATGGATGCTGCTCCCATTGTTCTAATGCTGAAGATCTATGTGAACTGCCCAAATTGGGTCTCCAAGTTCTTTATAGCAGCCTCCTAGTTGTTCATCTTCATCACCGTCTTGTCCATGAAAGACTCAGTTTTATCAATGAATTTATTAGTGCGAGCAATAAAATCACTAGTTCTAGACATAAAAGTATGATGAGTTGTTTCTAGTGAATTATTGTTTTGCAGCTATTGAGCCTGCTGTTTTGACAGGTTTTGTTGGTAGCCTCCCTGTTGTTGTTGTGGGTTTGCAGTAGTCTTTGGGTTGCTCCAGGAGAAGTTGGGATGATTCTTCCATCCAGGGTTGTAGGTGTTCTGGGCAGGTCTGATCTTCCTCTCGTATCCTCCCATAAAGTTGGCAGATGCAGTGCAGTCAGAAAAATCATGGTTGCCCCCACACTCATCACAGAACAGCTCCACAACCTTTACCTCATAGATTTTCTTAGAGGGTTTCACGATGCTCATGACTAGCTCTGTCATCTTGTCAAGGCGGGCATTGACAGATTCTGAGGCTTCTACCTCGTTCACAGTGGTTGGCCGCCTAAAGTCGCCTCGGCGGGCTGTTGGATACTTGTAGTCATTCTTGGCGGCTTGGTTCAAAATCCGCAGTGCCTTCTCTGGTGGTCTGTCAAGGATGATTCCATTGGCTGAGGCATTAATCATCATCCTTGTTGGGTAGTTCACCACATTGTAGAACATTGATACTTGTGTCCAAGCCGGAAAACCATGTAGCGGGCAGTTGTTTAGCATCTGTTGGTGCCGCTCTCATGCTTCATATGTCAGCTCATCATCCCCTTGTCAAAAGGCTGTTATTTCGTTTCGTAGTCTGTCTCTGACATTGAATGGGCCGAAATGGTCCAGAAAATCCTTGCACAACTCTGTCCATATGTTGAACGACCCTGCTGGCTGGTTGTTTAACCACAATTTTGCCATATCCATCAATGAATAGGGAAATAGTCTCAGCCTCAGTACGTCTTGATGGACTCTGTGCATTTTTAATGCTCTACAGATGTCTAGGAATCCTCTCAAGTTTTGTCGAGCATCTTTTGTGGCAGTCCCTCCAAAATGCCCTAACGTGTTGATCATGTTAAATATAATGGGCTTCATCTCAAAGTGATCTGCCTCGATCTCAGGTTCTGTCACTATCAGATCGAACCCTCTGAAGTCATGTTCCAGATAATCCCTAGTGGTTCGAACATTTTGGGGTTGCCTAGAAGGAAGAGGGGGTTGTTGCCTTGGTGGATCTTGCTGTTCTCTGGGCGGCAGGTCTTGCTGCCCATCCCTGTCGTTCACAACATTGTTAGCAGGGTCCATGTTTACCTTTACCTTTGCTTTTTCTTTTTCCTCTTTGGTTTTCCCTAGGGTTACTCTAATTTTCTACTTGAGCTCTCTTGCTCTTCATTCGATATCGTCGTAAAATAGGATTTCTCCTTTTGGATTCACCCTTGTAATACACTAGCAAAGGAAACTGTAAATTTTTTTTCGATTAAAAATAAAATAAAATGTAAAGGAATAAAAGTGCAGAAATTAAAAACGAATTTCGTTGTTACCGATCCCCGACAACGGCGCCAAAAACTTGTAGAGCGTTTGGGTGTTCTCTATTTATGAGCGCAAGTGCACACTTCTGTCAAGTTATAGTATATAAGATATCGTCTACCACAGGGATTGGAGAGCTTGATTCGAGTTGTAAGTCCTGCACCAGAAAAGTAAATGCACAATTAAGTTGAATGTTTGAAAAGAAAAGAAAAATAAAAACACATGTAATTAAAAAGGAAGTTATTAGATTGATAGAGAGTGCAGGGTTATGCTGCTGCTTAGTGTGAAACTACGTTGAATAGGACAAGTTGTTTTGCGCTGCTAGACTCTGCTGCCTCGGCGGTGGATGGCAAGTAGACTGTTGAGATCCTCTCGCTGCCTCGCCAGGGGAATGGAACTGTGTCTCAACGGCAAACTCGGCAGAACGCTTCGAAAGTGACTCCGCTTATGTCTAAGTTATAGTTCTGTTGATGCCCATTGCAGATAATACCAGCCGCGGCGTGAATCGTGCAAAGACGACAATGTTGATTCATCCTCTTTTAGCCGCCTTAAATCCTTTACCTATGTCTA
This sequence comes from Hibiscus tridactylites, assembly GCA_958450335.1. Taxonomy (NCBI): domain Eukaryota; kingdom Viridiplantae; phylum Streptophyta; class Magnoliopsida; order Malvales; family Malvaceae; genus Hibiscus; species Hibiscus tridactylites. Next base: position 85,720,369 of record OY288268.1, on the reverse strand, counting down.
GGCCGGGTTGATCACACCGTCTATAGATGAAATCGTACTTACTCATTTCGTGAGTTCGACTCTCTTGATACCGAACAAATGGATAGAATTCAACTAATCTTTCGCCTTAATTGAAAACTATGAAGAACATGGAATAAGTAAACCTTTTAATTTTATTTGCAAAAACAAACTTGAAATCTTAAACAACCATTCTCACAACTAATTACAACATAACCCAAACCCAAGGAGAAATTTAGAACCTGTCGGCAGCAAGGAAACCTAAACTATGCCTAAGGAAAACCTTAGTTATTTTGAACTAGAATTACAATGGGTATTTATAGGCATTAGCTAGGTCTAGTCCTTCTTGAAGTAGAAGTCTTCAAAGTAACTTTTCACATTAAATGTGACTTTAAACTGTGACTTATTTGAGTTGAATGTGGACTATATCACGTTGCTTTGTTTCGCAAGCAATCTCGAGATTCACCTTCGGCAACTCTGCTCGCTGCTACAGACGTCAGAAAATTGAGTGGGCAGCATCAATAGAATCAGGATTTTCTACTCTATAGATCGCACTCCGGTTCTCCAACTCCATAGTATGTTGTCTTGGGCAGCACGGTGGGCGGCGGTAGGTACTCGGCAGCTGATGTCTCTGTCTAGAACTGCATCAGTACAGCTCCTTGGTTCGCTGCCTCAACATCACATCCTCAGCACCTCTTTCCCTCTCTTAGCCTCTAGTACCTAAAACCAAAAGTACACTAAAACAATACCTTTTCTTTACCAAATAAAGGATAATCTAGAAAACCATGACAAAGTAAAGAAATAGTGTAAAATGCAATGCATGGTCCTAATTATGCCTAAAATGTACTAAAAACAACAATATTATGAGGTGGAATATGCATGAAATATAGAACTTGTGGACACTTTACAGCTCCAAAGATGTCCTCGAGACGCGGACTCTTGTTGGGACCGGGGTGGGTGGAGAACAAGTTGCCCATGCAGTGGCAGTTCGCGGTCTCGGATCGTGCTGCCTCGACTGGCTCTAGCTGGGTCGACGTTGGAGGCGTGGGCGGTTTTGGGGAGGCACCTCAATTTCTCGCTTGTGCTCCTCCAGATTAAGTATATGTGGCTTTCCATTATGGAGGTACCACTGAAAATAATCGAAAGTGACACACATGGCTCAATCCACAATGGGTGCGAGGATGGGCGGTCGATTGGCACATCGGTCCATCCATTGCTGGACCCAGTCAGCGTGATGATAGCCCCAATGAATTTATGTCTTCCCCTGCCGTGTCAACCAATATAATTCGTCCAAATTAGGCGGCCGATGCGGAACCCCTTGGATGTACCCAAATTGTCGCAGAACCCGGTCTGTAGGATGCCACTCGACAATTCCGTAGTTGATGAGTGGCACTCGCAGCAACCATACGTGAGAGGACTGCACAATGTCTGGCAGAGTAATCTGGCGAATTGCAAGACTAGCGTACAGAGTCTACACGAACTGAAAAATTTTATTTGAACGTTAGTTATATGAAATTTGATTAGAGAAATAATATTAGGAACCACAAATAAATTTTCGGATTATCATATCATGGCGCATCTTATCGATCACAAGCCTATAGTCTCGCTGATTGGTTGGCAGTCCCTGGTGGGTGAGTGCACTGGCCCACCTGTCATTAATGGAAAATAGATTAAATCGTAAAAGAAAATATTAAAAAATATATTCAATTAAATAATTTTAATAGTACCTCCGAAGAAGTGGAAATATGTAGGGGGTGGGCTGTCTAGGCTGCGGGCTTAAAAATGGCAAACGAAACCAAGCCCAAGACTGAAGAAGCAAAAGACATCCTCTGATTGCTTGTCTGTTAGGGTCGTCGGTTCTGCAAAGCTCCTTGAACAGAAAGCCCAAGACCGCTGGTCCCCAACATTTTGCTCTTGATTTCGCAAAATTAATTAGATGATACAACCACATGACATGCACTTTGTTGCGGGATTTATCAGGAATCAAAATCCCTCCAACAATGCGTAGTATGTGTGTACGAAAAAACCGCTTTGAAAATATAAAATAAAAATATTTTAGTAAAAAAAAAAGCACGAAATATATAATAAAAAAATATTTACCAGTTTTGTTTCATCATCCGCATTGGGGATGACCGAAAACTCTTGGTCCAAAAAAGTTATGTAGATTTTGTCACCGTCGTACGTGTTCGGCACCGCTCCCAACCGGTCTTCCCACAGGGTTGGCCAGTGACCATCGGCTATACTGGTAATAAGATCGCCGTCTGTAGGCAAGCCAAGATGGTATGCGACATCTTCTAGTGTAATTGTCGCCTCGCCACACAGAAAATAAAAAGTGTGTGTCTCTGGCCTCCATCGTTCAATTAAGGCGTTAATCAGAGGACGATTCAACTTCGTACCACCCACAATTTTCTCGACATGACCAAAACCAGCTTCCTCAATGAACGATATAATCTCTGGATCCGACGCGATGGTGATACGATTGACGTATAACGTCAGTGCGCGTTCGTAGTGCTTGAAAAAAAAATAAAACAGTATATAATAAATAATAAATAGTAATAAATAAATAAATAAAATAAAGTAAAAAGAGAAAAAAATTAAAAATATTATTACCTCATTAGTGGTCCTTCAGTAGTCGAACACATGTTGCTGGTCTAGTCGCAATAAACCCGCCAATTTGTATGGAGTATGAAAAATATTAGAATAGAAGATGAAATAGAACTCGCTTTGTGATTTGTGTGTAGGGTAGGGATCGGCTATTTATAGAAGAAATCGTGCTCCTTGTGAAGCGATATTAAAGATACCTCTCGTTCTACGAAACGCGATATCCTAAAGACCTCACTTTACACAGAATTCGAGTTCCATTGAAGAGACGCGACATTGCAACAGGTGCATACACTGAACGGGCAGAGAGGACCTCGCGTTTTGTAGAGCGCGAGTTTCCGAAGAACTCGCTCTTCGTAGGACGCGAGGTCACGAGATTTTTAAATTGAGTCTATATAATATAATATATATTAATAAATAATAATAATAAAATCATTATATTATGGCTATATTTATTAATACATTTGATTAGTATAGTATAGTAAATTTTTGGGTAAATTACACAGATCATCACTCAACAATCTTCTCACTCCTATTTTGGTCACTCAACTTTCAATTTTTCCTATTTAATAACTGAACTTTATACATCAAACGTTTTTGGTCACTCAAGAATATTTTATTATTATTTTCAGTTTTTTAATATTTTTAATATAAAATTTGAAAATAATAATATTAAATAATATTAAAAATGAATAATAATAATAAAATAGGAGTGAGAAGATTATTGAGTGATGATCTGTGTAATTTACCCTAAATTTTTTTATACTTGTCTTATTTATTTATTATTAGTATAGTATAATACATTTGAATAATATAATACGTTGTGATATTGTTAGTATAGTATATTTATTAATACATTTAAATAATATAATTAATTTCAAATGATATATTTCCATTTAAAATCTAATTTAAATATTTCTTTTTTACAATTGAAAGGATTAGTATAGTATATTTATTAATAAATTTATTGTTAGTATAGTATATTTATTAATACATTTATTGAAGAAGCTGAAACTTGTTCTAACGGTGATGATCATCATTAAGGTGATGCTAATGACCGGCCCGCATGAATCTTTCCTTGCACTCGATGCATGTCTTGAATCTTGGAGGTCTATTGGATATATTGTTACTTGCCTGCCATTCAAAAAGACCTCGAATTCCCCGATATTGTGATTTGTTGTTGTCGATCCTCGTGAACAAAAATAGGGAATAGTTAACATCTGCTCAACGTATATATGCAACTACAAATAACGACAAATCACAATATTAGGGAAATTAGTTTGGGAATAAATATTGCCGATACGTGATCCGTTGCCAGTAGTAGTTACAATTCAAAACTTCACGCACTCAATCTGAGAAAGCATTTTTTTCCCAACCAAGGGTTGCTTCCCTTCCTCGATCAGCTGGGTATTTATAGAACCAGAAGACGACGATGACGTGGCGAACTCGCGTTCTTTGAAATGCGAGGTCTTTCGAAACTCATTGTTTATAAAACGCGAGGTTACTGACACGTCAGGAATCTGATTCCTGCCAAAGTTGCTCTTTGCAGAACGCGGTTTGCCTTGAGATTCAACGACTTTGGGCTATATATACTCGAACGTTGTTGAATATTTTCACTAGTATTGACTTGCAAAGTTTGAGTATTCGAATGATTAAAAAATCTGTTGGGTAGAAGATGTGTTGCAATGTATCGTCTGTGTTTGTGTAACATGATCGACAAATCACAATATCATGTAACTTTTGTTGTTTATGTCCATGGTAAAATTACATGGCAAGCCAGTGTAAAGGTACATTTGCTGAATTAAGAAGATGATGCAATGGCTCAAGGTGGATCGATGGCACGTGCGAAATCATGCCTGGTGCAACTTGAGGTGTCCTCTCTAAGGTTTTCTCCGGTTGCACGTGCTGATTACATTTGATGATGCGGGTAAAAGCTTCTACCATTTCCGATGTTTCCAAGCTATGTTAAGACCCTCGCATGTAACGGTGTTGGTGACATTTGTATCGTGGAAGAACACCGGTGTTGGTGAAATTTGTATCGTGTTGGTGACAATTGTTTGTAACATACGAAAAATAAAAATTTAATTTACATATTACACATTCATATGTAATATTTTACGTGTTTCAATGCTTGTCTTCTATAAAAACAATAATTTGAAAGAACACCGATTCATTTACATTGGTTCATTTACACCCTATAAATAGACACCCCTGCCTCAAGTTTGAACTCACTCTTTCATTTATTTTCATTGTAATGGCTGCAAACGTAGATGTTGATGTCGATACTGACGGTGAACTAGAAGTTGGGATGATATTCAGTGCGAAGAAAATGGTAGAGGATGCAATTAAAAACTACAACATACGCCGATCAGTTCGTTCGACAGTGAAGAAAACGACTGCGAACAAATATATCGCAGAATGTGTTGAAAAGGGCAACGACTGTAACTGGATGATTCATGTACCACAAACAAAGACGTTGAACAACGTTTGGCAGATAAGAAGATACGACGGACCTCATACATGCTAGTTGTAACAAAAAAATGACATGTAATACGTATGTGTTTGTTAATTACATATTTTGTGATTGTTAACTGATTGAAAATCGAGGCGATTCAGATGTAGAAAATAATATTTGCGATTATTATATTAACAAAAAGTAGTACAAGATTGTTAATTGAAAGAAGTACACAAGCATTAAATTACTAAGAATACTTAAATATACGAGAATGAATCATTTTCGTTGCCTTCGTAGTCGGTACTTATGTCAGAAGTTAAGTTTAGTTCCTCAATTGTTTGTTCCTTATCTTGCCATCTCCTATAATTTTGTGTAAATAACGCGTCCTCATCTTCAAGCTTAAGTACTGTTGATGAACTGGAGTCCGTATCAAAGTTTACACTAAGCCCGATGTTCGTACCCCGGCACGTTTGTATGCCCGAAACATCTTGCGCACATCTTTCTGATTGGATAATGTTAGCATGTAGTGTTCTTCTGGGTCGGGGTCATTCACTGGAACTTTGGCACACAACGCAGAAATTTTGGAGCTTGTAGACTCCTTAACTCTTGTTGAAATCAACTCAAACAATTCATCTCTTGTGATTCTCATTAAAAGAAGTGTAGAAGTAGGTTCCACGAAAGCAAACATTAGCAGAAAAATGCGACATAATTTGTCAAAGAAATTGTTTGAGTAGTGTAAAATTTTTGGAACTCCGGCTTAACATTTATAGGGTTGAACAATGTCAAATTAATTTGTCAAAGTCGCATTGTAGAGGACGTGATTTTTCCTGCGGAGATAGAAACCACTTTTTATAGGATGTGATTTTCGACATTATTCAAAGAAGTCGCATTTTACAGGAAACTATTTTCGAGGTCGCATTTTATAGGACACGATATTAGACATTATTCAAAGAAGTCTCGTTTTACATGACATGATTTACATATTATTTCTGACTCTGATAACATCACTATGATCAAAAAACATTACATAAAGCTCAAGCTCAAGGGCCCACCCTGAACAAAACCGATGATGAGATTCCACCATCATTTCCACATCAGTGTCGTCCATAATATGGAATAATGAGTACGTTAATGGTTCTAACGACGTCAGCATTCTGTACTTCAACGGTTCCATCTTTTGCCCAAGATTATGTGGAACATGTTCCTTCACCTCATTCATCAACTTCTCATACGATAAGTTGCATGGAAACGGAAGCAATATACTACTTGACGACTGAAAAACGACGACGAGAGATGCATCATCGATTATCTGCCCATTGTAGTATACCAAAGCTGTAATAGTTTCTCATCTCGACATATTATATCGATCGAAATCCTTACAAATTAAATTCCAACCTTCCTGGTATATATGCATATACACCTCGCATTGCCTCACTTATTCAAATATGTATTTTTGGTTTGATATGTCGTTGTGCAGAGTACAATTTTTATTCACCCGACCCAAAATATTTACCTTTTCAGACGTGTCAGTCCAGCTTTGTCAGTGCCTGACTCGATAAGGAACTTGTGTTCTGTAGAACGTGTGATCCAAAAGAACTCGCATTCTGTAAAATGCGAGATCATCGAATCTGATAGAATCTCGCTTTCTACAGAAAGTGAGTTCCCTGGCACGTCTGCAAAAGCAAGATTCTCTGGGATTTCCAGATGAATAAGATACTAGAAGTCACTTTGTTCTCTTATATAAAGCATAATGCAATACTGATATTGTATAGCATTCACAAAACAAGTTATTCAATTTTTTCAAGTCTTTCAATTGCTGGAAAAATGTCGAGACGAGGAGGTGTTGCTGCTCTAGTATACTACGATGGCAAGATAATCGTCGATGCCTCACTTGGCGTCATTTTTCAATCATCGAATACTGTAACACTAAAGATTCTGAGGAGATTATCCTACAATAAGTTGATTAAGGAACTGGAGAGCAATGTCCCGCATGACCAAAACCAAAATCTGTCCGACTTGAAGTATCGTCTGCCGATCTCTATAGATCTGTTAACGTACTCCGTATGATGTATTGCAGACAACGGTGATGTGGAGATGATGCTGTCAACCCACTTGGAGTATTCATTAGGCGGTCCCCTAGAGCTGTATGCATCATTTTCTGATTCTAATCTTGCTATCGAAATCCCAACATGGAGACGGGCGAATTTCGACTTTGATCCGAATGCCAATGTTGATAGCCCGACGACCAGTTTACGAAATGATTTCAACCTGCTAACTACATACAGTCCACGCAACGAGTTCAGTGCATCGTCGTCTGATGTGCCAAGACATTCGTGCGTAGCTAGTTTCGGGTTCGACTTCAACCAGCCCTCGAACGATGAATTCAATGCGCCAAGACATGCAACGTACAATCCGTACAATCAGTATACTATGGGGGGAGGCAGCGTCATCATCCTACATGAGGTCCGACCATGAAGCATTCAACCCCTTCGATGATTCCTCATATAGACGCTACTCAACGTATGTCCCTAGTACGGAGTACGTTCAACCATCTATGGGGAGACATTCTTGTGTTGGAGCTCTCGAATTTGATCTTGGAAATACAGTTTATGAGTGGTCTCGTGAGCGGTCTCGCGATCGACGACCAACCTGCTCGCCTAAAAGGGTAGCGATTGACGACACTGAACTATACCGGTTCGAGGGGGATAATTCAAATGAAGAACCGCTTAAGGAACCCAGACTCGAAGGCGGCGAGCAAGGGCCCTTCTATGAAGAACCAGAAGACGTGATCATTCCAACAATTGATGTGGATGAGTTGGAAGGCAATGAAGAACACCCGATAACAAGCAATGTTCCAGTATTGGCCACACCTATTTCTTATTACTATCTACCATCCCACTTCACGACAGTTGATATGGATGCGTTTGACGTTCCAGAATTTTCATAATACCAATACCAAACAATTGACGACATAATCAACCGTGTTGATGGTGAACTGGCCATTGGGATGACGTTTCTTACAAAAGAATTGGCGGTGGCCGTAATTAAGTAGTACAACATTCGCCGCGCTGTTACGACAAATGTGGAGAAAACACAAGCGAGTTTCTACAAGGCGGTGTGCGCCCACAAGAAGAATCAAGGATGTAAGTGGAAAATTCGTGTATCTCAACTGAAGAAGGCGAGCGGCCTGTGGAGAATCACAAAACTGGAAGGGCGCCATACATGCACCGTTACTAGCCTAAGTCAGGATCACAAGAACCTCGATATGCACGTCCTCTGCAACACCTTCATGCCACTGGTAAAAGCAAATCCCCGGGTCACGGTTCGCGTCTCTCAGGCTACAGCTCAACAGGTCCACAACTACTATCCTGAAAACCATAAAGCATGGTATGCAAAGAACTGGGTCGTAGAAAAACTTTTTGGCCAATGAGAGGAATCTTACAATGAGTTGCACTCGTGGCTAAACCTGATGTAGAAACACATACCCGAAACGATTGTCGAACTTCATACGCTTCTGGCATACGAAAAATGATCGTGTCGTTCAAGGTGCTTGTCAATTCCACCGGCTATTTTGGACATTCCCCCAGTGCATTAATGCAATCAAGCACTGCAAACCGATGGTTCAAATCGACGGTACATGGTTGTACGGGAAATATACACAGGTCCTACTTCTGTCGGTTGCATAAGACGACAATCAGAAAATAGTGCATGTAGCATTCGCAATTGTCCAAAAGGATGATCTCGAGTCTTGGGTGTTCTTTCTTAAGAACCTACGGAAACATGTTCTTTCTCTTGTAATGCGGACAAGGGACGATGGGATATGTCTTATTTCTGACAGAGGCATAACGATCTTGTGGGCAATAGAACGTTCTGGCGATTCTTGGAAGCCTTCCTACATTTACCACCGTTACTGCTTACGACACATTGCGGCGAACTATTTGCAGTAGTTCAAGATCCATGATGAACGTGCTCTTGTGCTTCAAATGGGTACGTCTTTAAGTCATTTTCATTTATGATATCTTTGCATGTGTTGTTCGCCCCTAACTATTCAACTGTCATTCCCTAGGCAACTCGCATTACGCACAGGATGTAGAGGACCTGTTCCAAGAATTGAGAGCCAGAAATAAAGATGGCGCGGACTACCTTGACAAAATCTCAAGGGAAAAATGGCTTAGATCATATGACAAGGGTAAACGATATGGTCACATGACAACGAACTTGGCTGAGGCGGTCAACTCAACACTTAAGGGAGTGAGGCATTTGCATATCACTTCTGTTTTCAAAGCGACCTACTATCGTTTGGCTACCCTATTTGCAACCTTGGGAAGGCAAGCAACTGAGTACATGGCAGGTGGCCACAAAGTCCACCCGGACTTTCACAAAAAATTGCAAATTGAAGTGCGTCGTTCAAATGAGATGATTGCAACTCTCTTTTCGCGAGAAGGACATTTGTTCCGTGTTTCAGAATTTTCCAGGCCGTTGGAAGGCATACAACACAACGCGTACGTGGTAGATCTTAGGAAAAGAACTTGGGACTGTGGAGTATTCCAAACATTCAAATACCCATGCGCACACGCAATTGCTGCATGTTCAAACCAACGGATTAACTACATAAGACTGCTTGATCCGGTATACTTACTAGAAACGGTATTCAAGGTTTACGAAAAAGAGTTTCCTCCCATCGAAAATGAAATTGATCTTTATGCCGTTGACACTGAACCGACCATACGCCCAGATCCAGCACTAATAAGAGAAAATGGACGTCCACGATTGACACGAATTTACTGTGCCGAGGATCTGGTCGAACATAGAGAAAAAACCGGACAAAAGAAACATTGTAGTATATGTAAAAATCCTGGACACACAAAAAAAAGTGTCCTAATCGCTCGGGCCCTCGTATTAACTAAGTTCTTATTCATTTTAAAATTTAGTCTTGTTCATTTTAAAAATTCTTTTTTCTCGGCTTGTCGTTCTTGCAAAAAGAGCCTATGAGGCCATTTTATACTTTCATACATTCACAAAACAAGCTACGATACCGTTTTCGACGCGAAATTTAGTAGGTTTAGAATGGACCGAACTGGACTATATTGGTGTGAAATGAAAGACACATTCCAGTACTATTAACCAAAACTGAATGTTTACAAAAAAATATACGATTAATAAGCCTGAAATAATGCTCGAACATGCCTATCGAAGCTTGGTTTGGGTGTTTGAGTTGCAAAGAACTCGCTTTCTGCAGAAAGCGAGTTCCCCGTGATAAATTCAGCCGCCTTTTCAAATTCTTGGGAAACTCGCGTTCCGTAAAGTTCGTTATTCTGAAAAGTGTTGCCACGTATGCGGAACTCGCTTTCTACATAGCGCGAGTTCGTGTCTCGCGATCCCCGAAACGCGAGTTCTTCATACGTGGCAGATTTGGGAGTCATTTTTCTAAATAATAATATGTGGGGACCATTTTTCTAGATATTTAATTAAAATAGGTTTTTGGTGTAAATTAGCCTCGATGACCTCTCTTATGAGATAAAATTTATTTATTTTATAACCACCAATGATATGCAATTGGGAAAGTAACCTGGTACCAAACCATTTGTCTTTAGTGTTTGAACTGTTGTTGATTGTGTAAAACGGAATAAAAAAAGATTAATATCCTATACGCTGGCAGTGGAAACTGAAATTTTCCACAAGCGCTTTAGTTTTAGGTTATATGGAGTTAGTTTAGGGTTTAGGGGTTTAGGTGTAGGGGTTTAGAATTTAGGGATAGTTGTTTCAATTTAAGGTTTAGGGTTATAATTTAGGGTTTATAGGTTAGGTTTAACCTATAAACCCTAAATTATAACCCTAAACCTTAAATTGAAACAACTATCCCTAAATTCTAACCCCCCAAACCTAAACCCCTAAACCCTATACTCTAAACTAACTACATATACTTTAAAACTAAGGCGCTTGTGGAAACTTTCAGTTTCCACCGCCTGAAATATTTATCCATAAAAAAAATTGAGTTAGTTAAGATTCCATGTGGGTTGGGTGATATTTCAACCAAATTTATCGCTATGTGGTTTGTTTCTTACGGTTAGTTGATGTGTTTAGGACCGCTGATTATGTTTTCTATTTTTAATTAATTTGTTGTTTGAATTTATGTGTAATGTTTAAGTTTAGAAGAATGTTGCTAGTGGATTGTTATTTTTCGTTTACATTATGAACTTTGCTGAATAAAATAAAATATTCAGTTTTTCTTCATCAATTAAGTTTTTTTTCCTATTAAAATACCAACAATTGACATCAGTCTTTTTTTATTAAGAAGACATGTGTTAGTGTTTGCTGCAACATCACGTTTGTTACCTAATGGAAGGTAAAACTAATTTCTCTTTAATTGCGTCGCCTAACTTTGATGGAGATAATTATCAAGTTTGGGCAGATCAAAGCACAAAAGAATAAAAAAAGGAAATAAAAAACAGAAGCATGTTTGTTTGCTGCAGTATTACTAACTATTTTCACCCGAATTATGTCTTTAAAATCAACAAAAGAAATATGAGATCATATCAAGACTAAGTACGAGGGAGATAAAAAAAATTTGTGAAATGCAAGTGTTGAATCTTGTAGATGATTTTGAGCTGCAGAAGATGAAGGAGATTGAGACAATCAATAAATATTCTACAAGAGGGTGTAGGAAAAGCATGGGGAACAAGAGTGATATCACTCTTTCCCTTTTCTATACAGAGGGTTTACTGCCCCGAGCACATGCTTCTGGGTAAGGATAAAATTACACCATAACTCCCCCAACTCTCTTTTTAGCACACACAACACCAAGCCCAAGAACAAGACTAGTTAGATCCATCACAAGCCAAATGGGCTCGACACCTTGGCCCACATACCCGGTTCACAACATGGGTGAACCCGACCCACGGATCCCGAAATTAGGGTCGTTACAAGTAAACATGGTTTATAGTTAGAGACATATTGATATTTAAAAATTAATATATACCATTAAATATGATTAAGAGATTATAACTATCTTATATTGGTGTAATTGTGTTTTAGAGAGTATAAAATCTTACTCCAATGAAATTAAATATTGATTGTGGCAATTTTTTTATTGAAAATAGATTGTAATTACTTTTAAAATTTTAAATCAAAATTTTAGTTAAATTATTTGATATGAGTGTCAATGTATTTAATCAAGATTTTTTAACGGGACTAATAAATATACTTAAATTAGTTATAGAATGATAGTTTGTATACTTGTTTTGACAAAAAATAGTAGGATATTACAAATTTAAATCGAGTCAAGTTGTTCCTTACTTTACGAAAAATAAAACAAGAATGGAAAAAACAAGAAGTTAACCTAGGATGAGCCGGCGGCAGGGGGAGGGTTTCGCACATGATCGACGGCAGGGGGTGGGTCCAACGCAGGATCGACAACAGTCGAGTAGGGTGTGGACACTATTTGTCTTGAATTTGCCAGCCCAGTTGCATTGGAAGGGAGTATGGCAAGTCTTTGATCGACATGGTGTTGTAGTCGATGTGTTCATACCGCAAAAAAAGGCCAAAAATGGACAGCGATTTGGATTTGTGCGAATGGGATCCAAGGCAGATGCGGATCGTGTTATAGAGAGACTAGACGGGTTTCGCTTATATGGTGAATGGATCAGCGTGAGATACGCTCAGCTAGAGGTACGAACAAATTATTGGAAGAAGAAAAATGTGAGTAGTAAAGGGGGGAGTCGACGACAAAACAGAATACTACAAGAGTACGGGAGGAGGGATCGAAGGTGCAAGTGGAAACGAAAGAAAGATCAATTCAAGGAGTGATTGATGCGGAAAAAATTGAGATATTGAAGACATGTGCGGTAGGATTTTGTCGAAAACCCTACAATTTGAGAGAATTGGCGGTGAAATTTAAAAATGCAAATTTAGAGGGGTTCTCGATTATGAGGGCAGCAGGCTCCATGGTTTTGCTAATGTTCCAGGATGAAGAAACAAGAAGGCAAATATTAGAGGCGAAACTCTTGGAGAATTGGATGGAAAATGTGATGGAGTGGAAGCCGGACTTGGGCATGCCAAATAAACGAGTATGGGTGTCGGTAAGTGGGATTCCGATTCAGGCCTGGTCCGAAGGTACATGTCGCAATATTGCGGATTTATGGGGAACATTCATTCAAATGAACACGGAATTTGTGGCGCCATCATCCTTTGAAAGGTGTCGTTTTTTAATTGAAACGGATTGGCTGGAGAATATTGATGAAATGTTGACATTACACGTTGGGGTCAATTCATTCCGTATACGGGTGGTTGAGATGGAGGAATCGGTAAGGGTGAAGTGTGAATGTTGTTGTGGGCTTAGGGAGGATGAAGACGAAACTGGAACAGTGGCAAAGGAGGAGGATTTAGACTCCTCGGATGATGAATCCTCGGTAGGTACAACGATACAATCGGTGGATACAATCGTGCCGGATTCGGTATCAAAGATGGTGAGTCGTGATCAAGAATTGGAAACGAGTTTAAAGGAGGTCAGTTGGAAGGCGGATGAGGAGCTTAGTATAGTATCACGACCGGTGGATGATAGGGAAGGGATTAATGAATTACACTATGAAAAGATAATTCCGGATAATGATAGGGTAAGTATTTTGGATAAACAACTGGAGGTGGTTCAATTGGAGGAGGAGTCTAATGAGATACACACTACTACACGGCTGGAAAGGCAACGGGAAGGGAAGGCTGAAATTGTGGAAGCTAACGGGGAACTCAAACGGGTGAGAAAATTATCGGAAATTATCATGAATGATGGCTCCCAAGTGGTGAAACAAAACATTGAGCAGAAATCGATAAAGAGGGGAAGGGGACGCCCAAGAAAACAAGCACATCAAGCTCATAGAGAGGCTGAAATTGTCAACGGTTCACTTTCGGATACTGATTTTGAAAATCGGAAACGGGCAATTCTAAAAGAGGCACAAGAGACGTTGAATTTAGGGAAATTTGTAGGTGCAGAGGTCGTGGGTAATGAGGATGAGGTTATTATGGATATCGCGAGAATGATCGAGTCGAAGGAGGGACAGCAATAGCAATTCGCAATGAGATTGTTGTCGTGGAACGTGAGGGGGTTGGGAGGGGCAGCAAAGAAACGGGCGGTGTACAACCTTGTGCGACAACAACGTTGTGAGGTGCTGGTCTTACAGGAAACAAAGCTCGAAGAGGTAACGGGCCAATTGGTGGGGCGTTTGTGGTACTCAGATGAATATGAGTATGTGTTCTCGCCATCGTCGGGGCGGTCTGGCGGTCTCATGGCAGTGTGGGATGTTCATAAATTCAAAGTGACAATGGTGGAATGGGGCGAGAGATTTGTGAAATTAATTGGTACATGGGTGCTAGAGAATTGGCAATGTGGAATCTTGGGTGTGTATGCCCCTTGTGCTGTGTCCGAACAGGAGGCTTTGTGGCGGTTGCTATCGACGGAGATGGCAGATTGTGGTGTATCGTGGTGTGTGTGTGGGGACTTCAACATGATCGTTGATCCAAGTGAGCGAAGGGGGGGTGAAGTTTTGACTCGAGGTATGACTTCTTTTACGGATTTTATTACAAATAATGCTCTGATTGATATGCCTATGCATGATAAATGCTTCACTTGGTATGGCCCGGGCACGAGATGTAGTAGGCTTGATCGCTTTTTATTGGCTTCAACATGGTTTGAAATTTTTTCTGATTTGAGGATGTTGGCACTATCACGGGGGTTTTCAGATCACTGTCCTATTTTCCTAATGAGTGATCCGATGGATAGTGGTCCATGGCCATTTCGTTTCGTCAATGCTTGGTTGCATTCAAAAAACTCGGTGAAGCTAATTGAAGGGGAATGGAATAGGTTGGCATCGTGTGAATTGGGGTGGAGTGACAGCGGGTTGCTAGGAAAATTGCGAGGCCTCAAACAATTTCTTAAGCGATGGAATACAAGGTCGCTAGGTGATTTGGATGTTCGGATTACGGGTATCTCGAAGCAATTGGAAGCAATTGATGATAAGGTGGAGAAGGGTGAAGCGACATGGGTAGATTTGAGTGCAAGATGCCAATTGACAGCTGAATTGTGGAAGTATTCGAAATTTAGAGAATCAATTTGGCGACAAAAGTCGCGTATGACATGGTTGAAAGAGGGCGACCATAACACTGCTTTTTTCCACAGAGCAGCGAAGATAAGAACAGTGCGTAACGTGATTCGCGGGGTCGCGGACGGTGGGAGATGGATAAAGGAGCCGGATCAATTAAAGAGGTATTTTTTTCGGGCATTTCGGCAACATTTCTCTTGCATTAAAGTGGCTGGTTCGTTTGATGCAGCAGTGAATTTCAGTTGTTTAAATGAATTTGAGGCAGCGAGTTTGGAAGTGGAATTTACGGAGGGAGAAATTAAGGACGCAATTTGGTTGAGCGATGGTGCGAAGGCACCGGGGCCGGACGGCTTCACATTTGAATTTTTTAGGAAGGGGTGGCATTTCGTTAAAAGTGACCTGCTACAGTTCATGCTTCATTTCCAGAAATCGTGTAAATTGCCAAGGGGTGCTAACTCGGCTTTTGTGGTGCTTATACCTAAGAAGAGCGATCCGAAAGTGATAGGGGATTATCGGCCAATCTGTTTGCTGAACTCGCTGTATAAGATTTTGACTAAATGCATGGCGAAACGATTACAAGGTGTGCTACCAAATTTGATTAGTGATGTGCAGTCCGCCTTTGTACATGGGCGCCAAATCCTTGATGGAGTTTTACTTGCTAATGAAGTTATTCATTCCTTACAACGAGGGCAGTTTGGTGAGGGGGGATTGATTCTAAAATTGGACTTTGCCAAAGCATACGACTGCATCAAGTGGGAGTGTCTCGACCGTATCATGAAGAGGATGGGATTTGGTGATGTTTGGTGTGCGTGGGTGCGGGAATGCCTTAGTACGGCAAGGCTGTCCGTACTTGTCAATGGGTCGCCGACGAGAGAATTCCAAATGCAACGGGGATTGAGGCAGGGAGATCCCTTGTCGCCACTGCTGTTTGTGATGGTGGCTGAAATGCTACATCAGTTCTTGCGTAACGCCAAGGATTTGGAAGTTATTCGGGGGGTGCAAGTGGCGAGTGGCTGTGAAGTATCGCATCTTCAATTCGCAGACGATACGGTTTTGTTTCTTCCGGCGGAGGTAAATGTGGCAAAAATTTAAACGCATCCTTACTTGTTTTGAATATGCATCGGGGCTGGAAATTAATTATGCCAAGTCAAAATTGTATGGGGTGGGTGTGACGGAGGTGAGTTTACAAAATGTTGCAAAAATATTGGGATGTGCTTGTGCTGAATTGCCTATAATCTATTTAGGGATGCCTCTGGGAGTTAATCCGAATAGCTTGCAGTTGTGGGAACCTTTAATTCAGAGGTTTCGAAAATGCCTTACGGGTTGGAAACGCGATGCTTTATCTATTGCGGGGAGATTGTTGTTGCTTAACTCTGTTCTTTCATCTTTGCCGTTGTATTATATGGGGCTGTTCTTGGTGCCGCGAAGTGTTATCAGCAAGATAGATAGAATTCGTCGTCTTTTTTGTGGGGAGGGTCGGAAACAAAGATGAAAATGAGCCGGGTGAATTGGTCGATTGCGTGTAGGCCTAGGAGGTTTGGGGGGCTGGGCGTGGTGGACTTACGTGCAAGAAATCTCGCACTTTTAGCTAAATGGCGATGGCGATATGCTATGTCTGAGGGTTCATTGTGGCGACAAATAATTGAAGCGAAGTATGGGTGTGAGGTGGTAAGTTGGAGGCCTAATTCGATAGGGGTTAGGCACATGTCCAAGGTGTGGAAGCAAATAATTGGCATACAAGAGGAGGTTGTAGTGGAGCGTTTTATTGGGCCTTCACAGTTCCGGTGGCAGCTAGGGAAGGGTGATCGCATTTTGTTTTGGCAAGATGCTTGGTGTGCCGAGGAGGCCCTCGAAAAAATGTTTCCGAGGTTATTTCGCTTGGCGAGGAATAAAAGAGCGTTGGTTCAAGACTATGCACGGGGCGGACGTTTCGATCATGGGGAGTGGGATTCTTTTTTCGGAAGGTCTTTGCGATCGTTTGAAGTGACGCAAGTTGCTGATTTGAAACTTTGTACTGGAGGTTTGGTGCTAGGCAGTGCATGTATGGACCGGTTGATTTGGAAACCAGCGCATACGGGAGTTTTTTCGGTTGCACAGTTGTATAAACTAATGACATCTTTTGGGCTTGAAGCGAGGGCGGAGCTTGAGGCAATCTGGAAGTTGTCTATACCGCCGAAAGTTCAGTATTTTTTGTGGTTTGTGAGGTTGGATCGGCTGCCTACTATGGTGATGTTGCAATCGCGGGGCATGTCGATAGGGGAGGAGGCGATGAAGTGTTGTTGGTGTCGGGCAGCAGTGGAAGATTTGGAACACATTTTGTTCCGTTGTTCGATCGCGTGGGCTGTGTGGCAGCAGTTTTTTCGTTGGTGGAGGGTGGAGTTTGTGCAGCCGCGGGACTTGGGGGCGTTGTTTGAGCAATGCTTCGCGAATACTTTTGATGGGTGCTTCCGGGATTGGTGGTTAGCGTCATGCGCGGCTGTGGCATGGTCACTATGGCTGGGCCGAAATTCATGTTTATTTAATGGTAAAAAATGGATTCGGGAGCGATTGTGTTCTTGGTGAAGTTAAGATCATTGTTTTGGGTACGCCTAGACTTTCCACCGGGGGCTATTATGGAGTCGACATGGTGGGACAGCCCATGGTCTTGTGAAATTCGTGCACGAGTAGACAATTGTCGAGACCTTGTGAGGTGGGAATTGCCGATGGAGGGGACGGTGAAATTTAATGTAGATGGTGCTGCAAGGGGAAAGCTGGGCAAGGCCGGATGCGGTGGTGTTTTGAGGAATGCAGCGGGACAAGTGCTGGCTTTACTTTCCGGGCCGATAGGTATCGTGGACTCGAATGAGGCGGAGGTGCAAGCCATTTGTTTCGCGTTGGAACTGTTGGTAAGTTCAGAGCGGGTGTTCCCTCCGTTAGTGGTGGAATCGGATTCGACGACGGCGATTGCGTGGGTGCTACACCATGATGCCCGACCGTGGAAATATGGTGTGTGGTTGCGACGTATCGATGAGGCGTGTGCTGCTCTTGGAGATGTGTGCTTTCACCATATTTATCGAGAAGCCAATAAGTTCGCGGATGCGTTGTCAAAGAGTGGTGTCGATCGTACGAGTTGGTTCCAACGGGTGGGTTGATTGTTCTTGGGGGCGAGCCTTTTTCTTTCGTGTTGATTCCTTTTTTTAACATTACCCAAGTACTCTTTTCCTCTATAGGTTTAGAGAGGTTTTTAATGAGGCTTGGGGAATGTTGGCTATGTATGAACTCTTATTCAATAAATCATACATGTTTGCCGAGCAAAAAAAAACAAAAAATAGTAGGATCCCAAAGCAAAGAAAATAATAATTTTAGAGCTGATTTTTCATTTAAACAAATATAGATTACTTTTTAGGGTAAACTACACTGATAGTCACTAAACTTTTAAGACGCTTTCCTTTTGCTCATTAAAATAAAAAAATTCATTACAGTAAGTAAACTTTTAATTCGATTTTATTGGCGTCACCGTCGTTAAAAAAATACTAACGTGACACGTTAAAGTCTTCTTCTCAAAAAGAACTCTAATTTTTCAAACTTACAATCGGCATCAAGTCCAAAATTTCGATAAACAGAGAAATTACTGATCAATGCCAACAATGGGAAGGATTCGTTAGACCAAAAGATTAATATAATTTTATTTCAAGTTGATATGATGATTAATAATGTCAGATCGAAAAGTTAATTTTTAATTTCCATTGATTTTTTTTTAGTTTTGATTCACCATTAACCATAAGATGAACTTGAAACTAAATTATGATAAACTTCAGACAAAACAAATCTTTCCCATTATTGGGATTGATCGACGACCGTTTCATTAATCAAAATTTTGGCCTTGGCAATACCTCTAAATTTGGAAAATAAGGCACTACAAGAAATTTATAATATTGCAATATTTTTTTTGCTCGAAACGTATGATATTATTGATGGAATTATATAAACGAGTACTACCATGTGTCTCGTTAAAAACCCTCTAACCCTAGTTGTAGGAAAAAAAGTACATATGATAATAATATAGTAACGAAAATGATCAACACCAATTCAATGACATCCAAATAAAAAAGGCTAATTGAAACAAAACATCAAAACCAAGTATCAAAAGACAAGTACCTCCCTAATCCCCAGCGTACCAACCCTCACACTCTCACCCACCATTGACCTAGTCTGTCTCCAACAACACCAAGTGCAACACTTGGAACCATGTCCGCCAATCCACACCCCCTTTCGTCAAAGCGTTAGCGATACTATTCACCTCAGGGAATATGTTATGGACGCATACACATCTAATAAGAGAGCATGTTATATCAATTTACCGAAAATATTTTCATAAACTCTACGGTGTCTCTCTCGATGCTTATTCCACGAGAGTGCCACAACCGAGTTTGACTCCACAATAATAGTATCCGAATTTATTATTAAAAGTATTAAATTTGTCACGATATATTTGTTTTGACAAATTTTATTTCTTACCATGTTTGTTAGAACAACCTCGTCATGTAAAGTATATTGTGACGAAATTATGTTTGTTACAATTTTATACTATTTATCGTAACAATGACATTTCGTTACTATAATTAACTTATCACGAGGTGTACGCACCTTGTGTTTTAGCGGAGCAGATTATGTTTTGGGATGGTATTGTTGAGGTCGTGTCGTCGCAGTCGATTGAGTGGTGTGTTGGTGGCGACTTCAATATGGTGAAGTGCCAAGAGGAACGTCGTGGGTGTGTTCAACTAAGCAAAGGCATGGATGCTTTTTGTGACTTTATTGAACGCGCTGCACTACTGGATGTTCCGTTGAAAGGGAAACAATTCACGTGGTTCGGACCAGGTGGAAAAGGCAGTTGTTTAGATAGGTTCTTGGTGTCGAATGGGTGGCTGCAACGCTTTAATTCATTAGTGGTAGTGCATCTTCCTAAAGAATTATCGGACCATTCGCCAATTGTGTTGGAGAGTGATGTGGGTGATAGTGGTCTGAAGCCGTTCCGTTTCGTCAATGCATGGTTGGATGATTTGCCGCTGTTGGAAAAAGAATGGCAGCGTTTGTCAATGGGGGATAGTGGTTCTTCGATACGCATGAAATTGAAGGGATTGAAGGAGGTATTGAAGGGGTGGAATAGGGAACAATTTGGGTATGTGGATAATCAATTTGTTGATTTGTCTCACCGGATAGATAGGTTAGATGCGCAGGTTGGGATTGGTAACTTGTCCACGGCCGATGAAGTGGAACGTAGGGAATTGCATTTGAAGCTATGGAAGTTGGCTCAAATGTGCGAGTCGTTGTGGCGGCAAAAATCAAGGGCGGTGTGGCTGGCCGAGGGTGACCACAACACTAGCTTCTTCCACAAGGCAGCGAAAATTAGGCAAGTGCAGAACACAATCAGGGGGTTGCAATTTGGAGGTGAATGGGTGACAGATTCGCTGAATTGAAGAGGTTGGTTTCTAGGGAGTTTACTCAACACTTTGCTCGACGCTCGAATGTTGGGGAACTAGTGCCGGAAGTGAATTTCAGTAGGTTAACGGTTGAGCAACGGGACTTGTTGGAGAGGAGATTTTCCGAGGTCGAGGTGAAGGAAGCATTGTGGAGTAGCAAGGGTGCGAAGGCGCTGGGCCCGGACAGGTTCCCTTTTGAATTCTTTAAGAAGGGATGACATTTCCTTAGAAATGACATTATGCAATTTGTGGAGGATTTCTATGATTCGGGTAGGTTGCGAAAGGGATTGAACTCGACGTTTGTTGTGTTAATTACGAAGAAGGAACATCCGCACGTGTTGGGGGATTATCGCCCTATATGTCTCTTGAATTCCATTTACAAAATATTGGCAAAGTGTTTGGCAAGGAGACTCCAAGTGGTGTTACTAGTGCTTATAAGTGATGTTCAAGCTGCATTTATCAATGGGCGTCAAATTCTTGATGGCATTCTTTTGGCAAACGAAGTAATCCACTCGATGAAGAAGTATCAAGGTAGGACGGGTGGGTTAATTTTAAAGCTTGATTTTGCAAAGGCTTATGATTGTATCGATTGGAAATGCTTGAACCTTGTGTTGATGTGGATGAGTTTTGGGGAGAGGTGGTGTCGTTGGATTAGTGAATGCGTGGAGACGGCTCGGCTGTCGGTGCTTATTAATGGTAGCCCGACTAAGGAGTTTCCTATCAGGCGGGGGCTTAGACAAGGCGATCCGCTATCGCCTCTCTTATTCGTTATGGTAGCGGAGATTCTTCATCATTTTCTGTTGAATGTAGAACACATGGGTTTGATTAAAGGTGTGTGTGTGGTGGGGGATGTATCGATGTCACATCTTCAGTTTGCGGATGACACGGTGTTGTTCATTCAGGGGGATGTTGATAGTACACGAAATTTGAAAAGGGTACTCAATTGCTTTGAGTTTGTTTCCGGTTTACAGATTAACTATGATAAATTATGCATTATTGGAGTTGGCATTGAGGAGTCGATGATGGAAAAATTGGTGGGTATCATGGGTTGTCCGAAGGGTGTGTTACCGATACGGTATTTGGGTATTCCGTTGGGTGTCCAACCACGGGGTATGGAGATTTGGGATCCGTTGGTACAACGTTTTCGCAAGAGGCTCGCAGGATGGAAACGTGACTTGCTTTCGTTTGCGGGTAGGCTTGTGTTGGTAAACTCAGCTCTCTCTGCGTTGCCTGTGCATTACATGGGAGTGTTTTTAGTCCCGAGGCGAATTATTTTAAAAATTGATCGTATCCGGAGGAACTTCCTTTGGGGAAGTAAGGAGGAGCGATCAAAGCTTAGCCGAGTGAATTGGGAAGTAGCGTGTAGACCGAAGCGTTTGGGGGCTTAGGAGTGGTGAATTTGCATTCTCGGAATTTAGCTTTGATGGTGAAATGGGCGTGGCGATATGCTGAAGCGAAGGGCTCTCTTTGGAGGGCAATTATTGATGCAAAGTATGGGACGGAGACCTTAGCGTGGCAGATTCACCATAGAGGCAAGGGGACTATGTCGGCAATGTGGAAACAAATAGTGGAAGTCCAACAAGATGAGTGTGTGTTGAGATTCTTGAATGTTGCTCAGTTCTCTTGGATTGTAGGAGATGGCGGAGCATTCTTTTCTGGCATGATTGTTGGTGTATTTCGGAGCCTTTGAAGTTTGTTTTTCCTCGATTGTTTGGTTTGGTGAGTGACAAGGTGGCGAGGGTGTGTGATATGTTATGTATACCGTTTGAGGAGTGGGGGAAATGTTTTCAACGGGACCTTCGGTCTTTTGAGGTGGGTTTGGTTCGTGAGATGTAGGCGTGTGTGATAGGATTTTCTTTGCGAAGCGGGGTGGAGGATCGCCTTGTGTGGATACATGAGACGACGGGAAAATTTTCGGATGGTGCATTGCATAAACTGATGTCGTCATTTGGCCTATCGGACGTGTCAGAGGTGAGCTGGTCTTGGAAACTGCCTTTGCTGCCAAAGATTCAGTGCTTTCTTTGGTTCATTTTGGTTGGTCGTTTGCCAACGTTGCGTATGTTAGCTGATCGTAGCTTGTCGTTGGGGGATACCTCTCTTGTGTGCCGCGGATGTGGGTTGGCGAGGATGATATAGATCATATCTTTTGGCACTGTGAGATTGCCTGGAAGGTTTGGAATTCATTTTTTTCCTGGTGGGGGGTGATGGTGGTGAGACCGTTGCGGGTTAGGGAGTTTATCAGTCAGTGTTACCACAGTTTTTTCTATAGTGATATGCGATAATGGTGGATTATCGGATGCGCGAGTGTTTTATGGTCGTTGTGGTTAGCATGAAACGAGCTTATGTTTCAGGATAAGCGACATACGAGTCAGGGGATTTTCTTTTTGGCCCAATTATGGTCGTTTCATTGGACTAGGACAAGGTTTGGTCCTACTGACTTATGTGAGGTGGCATGGTGGGAATGCCCGCTTAAGTGTAGAGTGGAGTTGAGGGTGACGCCATCGGAGAGAAGGGGGTGGTGTGGTCACCTCCATGTAGGGGCGTGTGGAAGTTTAATGTGGATGGGGCAGCCCGGGGTAAACCGGGATTGGCGGGATGTGGAGGGGTGTCACGGGACTGGGTTAGTCGTATTGTGGGGCTTTTTTCAGGAGCGATTGGGATGGCAGACTCTAATGAGGCTGAATTGCAGGCGATTGCCTTTGCTTTGCGGATGTTACGGGAGATGCCGTTGGATGGGGTGCAATCGGTTATAATAGAGTCGGATTCGATGGTGGCTGTGGTGTGGGTTCAGAGGTTGGAGCTTCAGCCTTGGAGACTATGGCGATGGTTTTATCAGATAGATGAGGCTTGTGAGGTTTTGCCACGGGTGTGCTTTTCGAATGTGTTTCGAGAAGCTAATCACTTAGCGGATACTATTGCTAAGGGTGGTGTTGTCAGGACAACATGGATATGGGAGCGTGCTTGTTGATCTTTGTCGAGTGTTTTTGGTTTCATTATCACAACCGACGGTACTCTTTTCCCCCAATTAGGTTTAGGGGGTTTAAAATGAGGCATGTTGGTTTTGCAGCTATGTATGATTATCCTTGAATAAAATCATGCATTTGCCGATCAAAAAAAAACTTATCACGAAAAAATATTTGTCACAATTAACTATTTCATCACGAGAAGTACGTTTTTGTCACAACTAACTTGTATTTTAACATCAAATATAAAGGGTTTGTGACAAAAATACATATTGCAACAAAAATTAATTTCACACTTCTTCTATTTCGTCAGTAAATGTAACTTACAGAGACAAAATATATGTTAGAATAAAATATTTATTTTATCATAAAAAGTAAATTTTGTCGCCATTTCTACATGGCGAGGTATTGTTCGACCAGGGTACACCAGCTTTTCTACATGCATCACGTGATATTTTTTTTACATTATTTGATTTTTTTACATTATTTTGTGTATATATAAGATAGATAGGTGTGAGTTAAGAGTTGGTTTTTTTATCGGCAACTGTATGAATTTTATTCATAAAGAAAAAACATACAGCACGACAAAACCATACGCCTCGTTAAAAACCTCCCTAGTGGAGGAAAAGAGTACGAAATGGCTCCTCAAAAACCAAAACAACACCTACATACAAGCCAAAAACAGCGAACATCTATCGACACCTTCCTTGGTTAAAACGTCAGCGAAACCATTCACCTCACGAGGCACGTAACGAAAATGAATCTCAGAAATGACTTGACAAGCCTGATCAATCGCAGTGAATATCTCCCACAAACACCATGGTCGTTTTGCCGATCGCATAACCCAATTCAACGCAACCTAAGAGTCCGACCCAACAACCACACAACGCTCGCGCCAATTTCCCTCCGCGATCAACCTTACCACCAGCTCTATAGCTTGCACTTCAGCCTCATTGGAATCCATCCGTCCCAACGGCCTGGAAAAACTCCCCAAAATACGACTCTCCTCATCTCGCATAACACCCCAAATACCCACAGGCCCGGGCTTACCGCGTGCTGAACCGTCAACATTAAATTTGAGTACCCCCTGAACCGGCGGCTGCCAACAAATCCCAACACGTACCTTCCGCGGCGAAGGACTAACGACAAATGCAGACAGACAAGACCACCAAACCGATTCGGTCATCATCTCACTCGCAGCATCAACCTTAATCTAGTAAAAAGATCGCAGTTTGAAGGAAACATAATTCCGCCATCGGCAAACGTTTGCCCCGAAAAATAAACTCATTACGAGCTAACCATAAGGACCATAGCAATGCACTAACACCAGCCACCCACCACTTCAGCTTACAACCATAAAACGAACAATGAAAATCCATGATAAAAAAGTCAGCAAAACTCTCTGGTAAAGGTAATGATACTCCCCACCATCCTCGCAACCAATCCCAAATCTTCTTCAAACAAGGACATTCATAGAAAAAATGTGCAATCGATTCCTCCACTGTTACACACCACGGACACAAGCCTTGCCCGTCCGACAATGGGACCCCACGGGCTCTCAAAAAATCCACCGTCGGCAACTGTTTCAACCAAATGAACCATAGAAACGCCTGAACTTTAGGCGGGACTAGCACGCGCCACACAAAGCAATCCCCAAAATCATTGTCCCCAACCTTATCCATCAACAACGATTTGGACATAGCTCGAACCGAAAACTCACCATGCTCATCCGGGAGGCAAATGAGAGTATCAATGCGAGACTCCCAAAGGCAGACTTCTCGAACCAAATCACACAAAACCTGCACTTTGTCTTGCTCGAACAGCCATAGTTGTCGCCGAAAATAACTCGCCCACTGCCCATGATTGAAACACCCATTCACTTAGTAGTCACATACCCATGCTAATTTATTCACTCCCAAAGAAAACAGACGCGGAAACACATCCTTCAACGGTTGCTGCATAATCCATGGATCAAACCAAAACAACACTAGCTGCCCATCACCAATCTTCCATTGAAAACTCCCCCCCCCCACATGTGAATCTACGCTCGGACAACATGAATTGGCCACAATTTGACGCCATACAATAGACATGGACGACAAATTCTCCATATTAAACCTCCACCATTGAGTATGTTCGCCATATTTAGCCGTAATCAAACGACGCCAAAGCGAATCCCGATCACATGCATAACTCCACGCCCACTTGGACAGCAATGCCATGTTTTTCACCCAAAGATCCGCTACCCCCAAACCTCCCAAATGTCGCGGTCTACACACTGTTTCCCAACCCACTCTACTCATCCGTCGTTCAAGACCAACACCACCCCATAGAAATGCTCGACGAATACGATCCAGCTGCGCTATCACCCCTTTCGGGGCTACAAACAATCCTAAGTAAAATATAGGCAAAGATGAGAGGACAAAATTTACCAAAGTCACTCTAGCAGCAAATGACAAAGAAGATCGCTTCCACCCCGCTAACTTGCGCCTGAAGTTAGCAATGACCGGATCCCAAACGGATAAACGTCTCGGATCATCACCCAATGGAAAACCAAGATAAACAAATGGGAATTCCCCCAGGCGACATCCCAACAATTCAGCCACTGATGCGCCCAACTCTCCCTCCACATCGATCGCATATAGAGAACTCTTGGCAAAATTAATCTGTAAACCGGAACAAACTTTAAAACAATACAAAATCCTCTTAATATTCCGAGCAGTCTCTATAGTTGCATCAAAAAATAAGATTGTATCGTCAGCGAACTATAAGTGCGTCAACCGTATATCCGACACACCTCCACCCCGTGAATCAAACCGGATGTTTCAGCTTTGACCAACATCATATGTAATGCCTCCGCCACTACCACAAAAAATAACAGTGACAACGGACATCCTTGTCGCAACCCACGTCCCATCCTGAACTCCTTTGTCGCGCTCCCATTCAACAAAACCAACAAACAGACATAACCAACACATTCTCTTATCCAATTTCTCCAAACTTCACAAAACCCCATCCGAAATAACACTAAATCTAGGAAAGCCCAACTTACACAATCGTAAGCCTTAGCAAAATCTAATTCTAATATAAAACCACTAGCTCCACGTTACCAAAGACACCATCTACAAGTTGTCGTCCTTTAACAAAAGCTGATTGTGTGTCGCTAATTAGACAACTCAGAACAGATTGTAAACGAGTCACCAAACACTTAGCCAAAAGCTTATACATCAAGTTCACCAAACAAATAGGTCGATACTCACCTAGCAACTGAGGTGCCGCCACCTTTGGTAACAACACAATAAACGCACAATTAGCTCCTTTCGGCAACACCCCTCTATCATGGAACTTAGTAAAGAACCGTAATACATCCTCCATCACCACATCCCAACTCTTTTTGTAAAACTCTAGTGTGAAACCGTCCGGGCCTGATGCCTTCGATCCGTCACAATCCCATAACACACGCTTAATTTCTCCAACCGTGAAAGGCGAAACCAAGCGTGATATATCAACCTCTTGCAATTGCTGAAACACTCCCTCAAAATGCCAATTACCCGACCGAACATCACAAGCAAAGTGAGCAGTAAATGCAGATACCACAAACTTACGTAATGTCGCCGGTGATGTATTCCATTTTCCATCTATCAATAAACCTGGAATGAAATTTCTAGTCGTGCGTAGCTTAGTAGCTCTGTGGAAAAAGGTCGTGTTGCGATCTCCTAGTCGCAACCATGTTACCCGTGCCTTCTGACGCCACATCGCCTCTTTATTCTGCATGGCGTGCCATAATGCTTGCATCCACCTACGACGTTCGATCTCCACCTCCCCATCCACACCATTCTCAATCATAGATTCATCCGCATTATCAATTTTCTGCAGCATTTCCTCGATGATCTTACTAACATCGCCAAAGCTATTCCTGTTCCATTGTTTCAGAAAGAGTTTCAAATGTCACAACTTCACCACAAGATTCTCATTCCCAACCCCAAACCTGTCAGCCTACACCATTCGTTTGCAATTTGCAACATATTCGACCTCCCCTCCATCCAGCAATTAAAGAAATGAAATGGCCGCGGCCCCCAATCGCAATCATTACACGTAAGAACTAGAGGAGTATGGTCAGACACCCCCTCGACAAAGCTTCATGTTGCATACTGCTGAAACAATCAAACCAAGCCGCAAAAATCAGGAAGCGATCTATGCGGCTACACCGATTTCCAGGGCCAAACAATAATCACATTCGACCTCCACTAAACCCGCACCATCGAAAAAATTTGCAAATGCCTCCATCTCAGCACCCCTATCCGAAACCCCTATCCGATCTGAATCCTGCAAAATAGCATTGAAATCCCCTACAACACACCACAGCCCCTGAAATGTACTCATACGAGCCAACAACGCATCCTATAACACACACTGACCAGCAACCTCACAAGGAGCATATAGTGCCACAATACCACAAACAAAATCCTCAAGTTTCCATTTCCCCTGAAGAATAATAAAGTAACGATCAATCTCAATCGACTCTAAAATAAAGCGATTACCTTCCCCAATGACTAAAATACCGCCAGAAGCCCCAAGCGATGGTGCAAACGCCATCTCGAAACTATCAGAACACCACAAATTCGCAACTAACATCGTCGGAATCTCTTCCAACTTCGTCTCCTGCAACAACACCATATCACACTGATTTTTCTGAATCACCTCACGAACACTACGTCGTTTCGCGCTACCTCCCAAACCCCGAATGTTCCATGATAATAGCTTCATCAGTCAGAAACCAAGACACTCCCCAGTAATAACCCGAGAAATGTCCTTAATAATATCCTCTTCACGCCCACTCGACTTCACCCCGATAAGTGCCCCCAACTTAATCGTCGCCTCAGCCTCGCTGACAATGTCTTGCTGCAAGATTTGTCCACCACCGGACTCACTACCCCTTGTAAATATTCCGAAATTGTCCCCTTCTTCGCCACTGCCTGACAGCCCCCAAAACTGTTCCCTTTCTTTGATCTTTGCGCTCGACCAACAGCAGCAGTAGGCTCACCACCAACCAATTTCTGGACCTTACAAAATGATCGTCCAACACGAATCAACTCAGTTTGTCCAAGCCCTAGTTGTGAAGAACATGCTTGTAAATTCGGTTTATCCAAGACTGTTTCCTTTGAATTAACAACATCAAATAACATTGCTGATGACCCCACATTAGCCAAAGAGTTTGAATTTGAATTAACAATCCCTGCAATATCAGAACTCTCCCACCTCGGAGGATTCTCATCCAGAGTCCTACTCCGACACTCCTTCTCTAAGCCCGAAATAGTAATCCTGATCAGAACGGACGACTGATGCACCGGCAAAACCACCACCTCCCTTAATTCAGATTCCTCGGCTTCTGCAGGACTCGATCCCTCCTCCTGTGCCACAACCGCCAAGTTCAGTTGCTCATCCGTACGATCTGAATCCTTTCGAGAAGCATCACCCGTCACGTCCACCTTATCTTGAACCGGTGTCTCCCCGGAAAGCCCACGACCATTCGACTCGGCCAGCTTTGGACTAGAGTGGACGTTAGCCCCCTGCCCAGCACTATCGCCCTCGTGAGAGCCAGAGACTTGTGAAGTAATACTCTCATAGCAGCCGCATTCGATAGTCGGTCCTTGCCCATCCGTCTCAAACACTCGAACCAAGTACTCCTCGGCATCCAACTTGATTACGATGCACTCCTCAATACGAGCAAAAGATGTTGTTTCCACCAGAATTTGCCCACAATCAAACGAGGTGGGAGCTTTAGTATCATCATCTACACAAATCAACGACCCCCAAATTTTAGCAATATTCATGAAAGTTTGCCTATGCCAAAGATGGATCGGTAACCCCACAACAGAAATCCAAACACGACGTGATTCCATGGTAATCGACGGCGACCACACCTCCACTCGAGTGAAGCACTCCTTCACACGCTCCATGTTCATCACATGTTCCCGAACTTTAGCCGACGTACATATCAATAAAATCATGGACCCCGATAGACACATAATCGAAAAATCGTCATGTTTATCCACCTCCAATCTCCCTGCCAGTGCCTTTAGACTACAAGGTTTAGCGCACCACCTAATCGCGCACCATTGAAGAAATGTCCACTTATCTTTATCCAACATGCCATCAATCACTCTCCGAGTGATATTTGTGAAGAGAAGAAGAGAAAATTTTGGTGAAGGTGAAGAGTTTTCTGTATATCTTTTAAAGATATATTTGAAGAGGGTGAAGATCGTTGGAGTGTATTATTCTGTTATTTTCTAGGTTTCTCTCTAAGTAAGTGATTTTTTTAATTATAAGTTTAAATTAATCTGTTGTTTTTTAATTTTGAGTGTCTGTATATTATTTTGTGTGATTGATGATCTAATGGTAATTATTTTTTTATTATTGTTGAAATTGCCCATGCTCTGATTGGTAGTTCGAACAAAAAGAAGCTAGTTTTCGATATTTTAATCTGGTAAGTGCATGTATTTTTTAATCTGGTGTTTTAAAGTTAGTTTTTTTACTTTGTGTATTAGTCACACATTTTAGGTTTAAGAGTTATGACGTGGTTATTTCTTGCAACCAGGTTAGAGGAAACACGCAATTTTCGGGATCGTATTGTATTTCACTGAACATGTATATATATTTTGAGTGTAACTATTAAGTATATTTGTAGTGTAACTATTTGTACATGTGTATATTTAAATATATTTGAATCTATACTAGAATAATAATATAAGTTAAATCGAAATATATTTGAAATAAAAATCCTTACATGTGTATATTTTCACATAATAAAACATGATTATTTAATTTTTACTTGTTTATATAAAATTTTTTAAAGAAAATAGATTATTTTTAAAAGAATATTAATTATTAAAAAGATTTATTTTAATAAAAAATAATCATTCTTTATTATAATTTTGAGAAGAAAATTAATTATTAAAATATGTAAATTATAAATAATAAAAAATTAGTAATATTTTAAACGAATTCTTATTATAAAATTATAATATTCAATAACACAATAATAATATATGAACTTTTGTATTATTATTTTAATAAGAAATAATATCCGCATATATCAAAAATGTTGAAGTTAATACAATTTTTTGATGTATAGATTCGAATGATAATTTTTTTTAGCTGCAGAAATAGAAAATGCCATATGAATGAGTTTTGTTGTACCGTGACCATCAGCACATTTCGTCTCATATTCACAAAGAGCAAATAAGTAAATGTTTTGTAATTTAAAATTTCATATTTACTATGTAATTGTTATAATAGGGAATTATAATGAATTAATTATAGGGTGTAGAGCATATGATCTGTCGTCGATGAATGAAGATAAAGGAACCTGATGAGCGTTTAGTGTATTACCTACAGTGAGCTGGCTTTTATAATACTTCATTTCTACGTGGGTTTAAGATAGTCCCCGGGTTGATTACTACATTGATTGAACGGTGGAGACCAGAGACCCACACATTTCATTTTTCATTTGGCGAATGCACAATAACCCCGGAGGATGTAGCGGTACAGTTTGGTGTTCCAACAAATGGGAAACCATTGGTTGGAGAAAATAAGTACAATGCATATGACCTTTGCACGCAGTACCTGGGCAAAGCTCCTCATGAGTCATGTGAGGACGGGCTACGCCTCAGAATTTCAAGGTTGCAGCAAGAATTTAGTGTGACCGATGAATATGGTCGTCGAGAACTTGAGTGTGCAGCTCGAGCTTATATATTGCAACTTATTGGTGGTGTGTTGATGCTAGATACATATGGTAATATGGTTCACACACAATACTTGTCGTTCTTGGCTAATTTGGACACAACTGCTACATATAGTTGGGGGTCCGCAGTATTGGCATTTTGTACCATGAAATGTGCAAGGTCACAATAATGCATGGTGAAAAGCCAAATTCAGATATGGGTGGATGTCAAATCTTACTTCAGTCCTGGGCGTGGTACATGATGCTTTATCTAACGCCCATTTTATCTGTACCGGTACATATGGAGTTTCTGCTTGCTAGAAGGTAATAATGTGATTGCAGTTGTATATAGATATTTATTAATATAATATTTATATTTAATGACTTTGAAATATAATTTCAATATATCTTTGCAGATGGAGACATAAGTTGAAGAATGCGGGGGTGGTTCACAACACTGTTAGAGATACAAGATTAAAGATCCAAACAATAGGAAAAATCTGGTATCATAATCAATTTTTGAAAGAGAAATTATATATTTGATTGTGAGTGAATTCATATTTATAATTGTGTTTTACAGTTTATTTGGCAGCCGTACTCGAATGACAACATCAGGACTTGCCTACCAGATATTGTGCTTGAATGTGCATCATTCTGGGGTGTGATTGTGCCTTTGATCTATTTTTCTATTGTTGAGTTCCATTGTGCTAACATAGTGTTAAGGCAGTTTAACTTCCATCAACCCATTCCAAGAGCTCCACATGAACGAATTCACACTGTTTGTAGAGGTAGATTCAATGAGAATTGGAGTGTGAAGCAAGTCGATTTCATTGAATTGTGGGAGGAAAGATGGACGCGGTGGGCTGATGATTTGAGTCCAATTCAAGCCAGCGATTTTGAATTTAATACAGAATATTATTCATGGTTTTCGGCAAATGGAAAACCATTCATAGCATCTGTCAAAAAAGCAAATAAATGGCTTGAAGATCCGCGGTGCTCAAGACACGTAAATTTCCCAACCGAGTTTGGTCAGAGCTCTCAACAATCAACAGACGAACCAAACTTGGAAGGAATTTCGGGTTGGCCTTCTTTGTGGTCACGATCTGACTCCCCCCCGATACATGTAAGCAATAATCCTTGGGACCAACCACCATTTGGTAATGTCTCGGAACAAACACCATTTCAAGAAAGTCATCAAACATTTGGATTTGGTCATGTTCGGCAACAATCACCTTTTAATTTTGCAACTGGTGGCAGCTCATCTTCTCAGCCGACTTACAATGATGATGAAAGATACGTACCAAAATTTCAGTATTCTCAATCATCTGTATATGGGGAAGGTTTTGGTGTAGGTAGTATGACATCTCTGTTGTCAACAACTACCATTAGCAGCACATCATTTCATCCTGAAGAAATGTTTGCTACATCACCTACTATGCAAATAACGGATGATCAATTTTTTGATGACCATGAGCTGGCTCCTAATCGACCACGTAGAGAGGTTCACCCCGCTCCGCGGTACGATCAAACATCATCTTTCCACTGGCAAGAATTACCCAGGATGAGGTGGAAATAGGGTCACTACAAAAAAAGTGACATATACCGACGGACACAAATTTGTCGGTAAAACACCAAAAATCCGTCGGTATATACCCTAAACACTTTTACCGACGGACAAAAGGGAAATTCCGACAGACAAAACGCCGTCGGTAATACGCTTGTCGGTATAAAGTTATACCGACGGACAAAACCGTTGGTATAGGTATTCTGAACCTATACCGACGGACACAGCCGTAGGTATAGGTGTGGACTACCCCGACAAATTAAGGTATATATTCCGACGCATTCGGTCCTTCGGTATAGGCTCAGAATACCTATACCAACGGTTTTGTCCGTCGGTATAGGTGTTATCTATAATGACGGTCTGTCCGTCGGTATAGGGGTATAGATCTATACCAACGGTTGTGTCCGTTAGTATAGCTGTTATCTATAATGACGGTCTGTCCGTCGGTATAGGGGTATAGATCTATACCAACGGTTGTGTCCGTTGGTATAGCTGTTATCTATAATGACGGTTTGTCCGTCGGTATAGGGGTATAGATCTATACCCACGGTTGTGTCCGTTGGTATAGCTGTTATCTATAATGATGGTTTGTCCGTCGGTATAGCTCCTAGCGGTTATCTTTTACTGACGTCCTCTTCTTTCCGGTCCCTTAACTTGAGCAAACACATCATTTGACCATGAAGTTTGTGATAAATTCTCAGAAGACGAGCTTTCATTTCTCTTCTCTTGAATGCGTTCCTAAAAATATAAGCAAGTTAAACATATAATATAATAACTATATTATATTTATACTAAACACATATACAAAACTTAATAATAATAATAAATTACCACAACAACTGCGGCCCTAGAATTCACGATGCTTCCATCTTTGCGTGTACGAGATCGAACATAGACATCAGCTCGTGTTGGTGGGATTCCATTAGATTCTGCAGTCTGACATTAAGAAAACATCGAGAGATACTAGAAACAAATTTTCAAATCAATGATAATAATAAAGAAAATTATACGCACCAAATCTTCAACAATCCTAGGGAAAGATCTTGTTCCTGTGCAATGTGGTTCACTTAGCTTTGACCTATTTGATCTATTTGTGGCACTTTGTTCCTATTCGAATTATAGGTAATAAATGTTAACAAAAGTTTAAATATTAAAGTTATAGAAATTATAAAACTGTAGTATTTTACCATCGCCTTTGAGGACAACCAATATTCAACAAGTGTCTTCAATTGGTCCAAATTCACTCGTGGATCCTTGCAATTTTCGATGATCTGCTCTACAGTTTGGTTCTCATCAAATATTTGAGATTTTAATTCATTTTTCCACTGTCTCTATTTGGTATTCATATCTGAGAGAACCCATTTCTTAACATGCTTTAATGTGGCTTCATCAACGCCTTCCTCTGAATCAAATAGTTGAAATTGAAATTTTAACTACATTAACAAAATAAGAGGTATCACAATCCAAGAATAATTATTATTTAGATAAAGTTAGTGTTTTATTATCCAAAGGTAAACAAGCAAGATGCTCACAAATACAAAAAGTAACAGTCCTTCATACCTATAAATACTCAAAACAGTCCCTTAACAATTTCATAAGCAAGAACAAACCCAAAAAAAATAACAGAATGAGATGTTGTGGTTTTGATCATGTGCAGATTATCATTTACAACTAAATACTGTATTTTATGACAGGATCTTCCATTTGACCCAACTGGAGAACTTGATAGCTTCCGATCCTTTGTCGAAGAGAACAGTGATATATATAAATGGGTTGGCCTCGGTGTGGTCATCATTCAAGTATATTTTCTAGCCCATGTTTTCATGCAGTTTATTACATTTAACATTCTAAATCAATTGATTGCAATCATTATGCCCTTCAAAAGAAAATTCAGTAACTAAATAAGTACATACTTTTGATCTGTTGCATTTCATCAGATGAAGGTTCCTACTGAAGTTCATTTTATGATGCAATGATCTTCTGACCATGTTTTGCAGTTTCTGTTCTGTGAAAAAAATATTTATTTTGAGTTTCATCTCTTGTCTTTTCAATGCCAGCACTGAACTGTTTTTTTTGTTAATATATTATATTTGTTGTAACAAAATTCAAAGGCTAGATGGGAAGAATTTTGTTTTTTTATTAGGAAATAAAAGATGAGATCCCCCCCTAAATATCCAGTAAATCTTCTGGTTTCTTTACTCTAATCGATATTCCTTCAATGTTTCAGGCATTAGCTTTGCTAGTGGCAATAATTTTGCGGGCAATGGTTTCTGCTGGAAGAAGAGACATTGAAGAGGAACACAATCTAACATGTGGGGTTCACGAATAAGAGAAAAGGTATCCTGACTTTCATTGCTTTTAATTCATCTTTAGTAGAGAAAATATGGTTGGCATGCTACTTATATGGGATGGTTCACTAAAAAAAAGAACCTATCAGTCTCCAAGATAAAAAAGTGCATTCACTAAAAAGAAGAACCTATCAGTCTCCAATGTTCTCTTCCACTCTTTTTCTCTCCTCGTCAACCCCAAATTTCCGACACTGGAATTGTAATTGGAATTATAATCCCCACCATTTTCAGTCAATCTATGGGAATTCATCATTCCACTCTTTTTCAACGAATAATTTATTAGAAAAGGTTTTGTAGCATACCTGGAATCAAACAGAGAGAGCAGAAGACGCGGGCTTGAAGCCAAGATGGCGTTCAAAGCAACGGCCGTCGACGAGCGCGAGAGAGAGCAGAAGACGTAGGCTTGGAGCCAAGACCGGCGTTCAAAGCCACGGCCGTCGACGAGCGCGAAAGAGAGCAGAGTTATTTGGGTGAAATTTTAATTTAGGGATTTGGATTTTGGGGAATTCTATATCGTGAAAATAATTAAAAACGGTAAAAAATTAACCTGCCTATACCGACGGTGGTAAATACCGTCGGTAAATATTTTATCTATACCGTCACACAAGTTTACTTATACCGACAAACTGGGTCACCTATACCGACGGTCACAATAATCGTCGGTATAAACTACACCTATACCGACGGTTTCAGTAAGTCGTCGGTATATATCAGATCTATACCGACGCATTCTTATTTTCCGTCGGTATATATTACATCTATACCGTCAAATTCTTTATCCGTCGGTATACATCCGAACTTTTACCGATGGTGTTATTTTCCGTCGGTATAGATTATCTATAGCGACGATATCTGTCCGTCGGTATAACCGAGCGTCGGTATATGTACATTTTTTTGTAGTGGGTTTTTTATTTATTTGTAATTTATGTTTCCATTGTTGAACATTTGCTCACCCGGATATTTAATGTTATATGTATTTATTTCGATTTCGATTGCATTTTGACATTTATGTTCTTTTTTAATTTCCGTATTTAACTTCTAAATTCAAATTCCAATTCCAGATCAAGACTTTACATTAACACGGAAAATGGAATGATGAATGAAAAGAACATAATAAAATAGAAATTATATTAAATAATATTATAGAAAAAAATAAAAAATATATAAAAAATAAGATCAAATAATAAATTAAATTATATTACCTTAAATTATATTACCTTAAATTATATTAAACAAGAACAAATAATAAATTAAAATAAATTATATTATATTAAATAAGAACAAATAATAAATTATATTATATTATATTAAATAAGAACGAATAATAATTTAAAATAAATTAAATTTAAATATTCGAAATTCTAGAATATACTATTTTACCAAAAAGCTTGATTTTGATTATTTTATTCGTACATTGGTTCTAGAATATACTATTTAACCATATTTATTTACTCTTTTTCTTTAATTTCAGTATTCAAATTCTAATTAAAATTACAAACATTAACGAGAAAAAAAATTATTTACATTACCATAAAATTACATACAATAAACAGAGCATTTAGGTTGACGGTCCGACACGATAGTTGGAAAGATTTGATTTGTTCAGATACTTCTTTCTTGAATGACTCGGTTCCCTACAAAGAGTACAATGTTTAACTGGAACTTCTCCCTCTCTATCATCTGGATCATCCATATTCGTATTAATACGAGTAAACTTCGGTCGACCCTTCAGCTTTCTACGAAGCATTGAATTTGCTAACCATTCTTCGTATATTGGCT
This sequence comes from Hibiscus tridactylites, assembly GCA_958450335.1. Lineage (NCBI taxonomy): Eukaryota > Viridiplantae > Streptophyta > Magnoliopsida > Malvales > Malvaceae > Hibiscus > Hibiscus tridactylites. Next base: position 85,683,392 of record OY288268.1, on the reverse strand, counting down.
CTATCGGCCAATAGTCTTGGTTCGGGATCGTGTTGAACTGAATTCTATATATATTTGCAATATTCTGTAGTTTATAACAGTTATCCCAAAACCTAAGGGTTGAGTCGAAAATGCAAACAGGCGGCGTGTGCGTGAGAGCAAGGGTATCTAAATGCTTGGAATGCACCACAATCACACCATCTCTGATGAAGTTTGACATTGAACATTTTTTGCTCACCTCGGACTTTAGCTTCTACAGAAAATTCCCATCCATGTGGGTCGAATGATCTTACTCGCATAGCGGAGGCTTTGGCTTGAAGTTCAGTCAATTTATCTTGCAGGGTTTTAGACCAATATTGTCCGATGTTTATTCAGGAGTTGGCTTCCTACCCTTTGTCGGACCACACTTTGCCAAATCTAAAGTAATTCTCCCACACAATACTTGCAATTGGGAGATGACACGTTTCTTTAAGAACCGAGTTTATAGCCTCTGCAAGATTAGTTGTCATATGTCCATAACGCCGACCTTCATCATAGGCTTGTGACCATCTTTCTGTGGGGATGTCATTTACAAATTTTATTACATTTGCACCGTGTCGCCTCAACCTTCTGATCCTTTCTTGAAATTTTGGTTGAACTAGTTCATACCCTATTTATAAAAAACCAAGTTAAATAAAACAACAAGATGAACTCAAAAAAATTCAAAATTTTTATAAACAACAAATAACAACTTACCCCGCGCCTAAAATCGAGAAAACAATGTTTTCATAACGCTGCGGCAAAATAACTTAGAGGAATACAATTGGGGCTTTAGGATGAATTACCAGTAAAGAGACGCTAACCCTTCTTTTAATAAAAAAAAATATGTGTACTTGCTTTAAAAGAAATAAATGGTTAATTACAATTTAAGACCATCAAGTTCAAGAATTTTTTGAAACAATCGTGCAATCAAGTCCCAATTTTAGATTAATCTCAAATTTTAAAAATTTATAATTTTATGCTATATCTTACATTCCAGGGTGTGACACCTATTCTAAAACGGCCTTGATCTGAGGGCCGAAACGGGAGATCAAAAAACGGGAAGTTGAAGAGTTCCAATTCCATCCTAAAATTATATTTGATAGAGAATTTTCATAATCTGTGATTAATTTTTAATTTTGCTCAAGTTAATATTTCTTATTAAATTTTAATCTTACATGTCTTTCAATGTTTAAACATGTTTTCAGTTTATTTATTTTATTTTTACAATTAAAAAAATTTATTTTGTGACAAAAGCAAAAATTATAACAAAGTTTATTTTTCACAATTTTTTTATAATGACCAATTTAAAATTAAATCTCATTATTTGTTGTGACAATTTTTTGTAACAATAATTTTAACTTATAGTTATAAAACTTGTCACTATATGATTTTTTTGCGCCAAAAAATGGAGGAAAACATTTGTAAATATACATTTTGTCACTATAATTAAAATATATAACTACAAACATAATTTATCACAAAAAAATTTGAATCTCTTCATTTGTTGTGACAATTTTTCAGTAATAATTATTAAAAATTATAGTTACAAAACTTGTCACTATATTACTTTTTTGCGCAAAAAATGGAGTGAAATATTTGTGACAAAAAATGGTAACAAAATATATTTTGTCATTATATGTAACTCCCTAGACCCGCCTATGCGTTACAACGGATCCTAGGAAGTCACATTAGGGTCACAAGAGCGACCCACAATAAAAATACACTTAAAAACATTTTTTTTGTTCAAAACATTTATTAAACTGTAAAATCAGCTTCTGTTTAAAATAACATTTCAAGAAGTCATTTAAACGCTTAACAAAACTTTCAGAAAGTGCTTTACAGACTATATCATAAAACAATACATGACATACATGCCCACTAACTATACAGTACTAACCAGCCCTACTAATGTATCCAGCTATATCGTATATCTGAACGGTTTCTTTCATATTTCACCACAGGACTCACCACGGAGTAGTCAAACTTATATTCTGTGCCGAAAAACTTCCATCCTTACATTAATATCAGGAGTGATTGACATACATGAGTCATGCTTCAACCCTTAGGGGCATTTTAGTCATTTTTGGCTTTATTGGCATTTCCAGAATTTTATCAAAGGCAATAATTTACTTCCAGTCAATGGGGTATTTTCAGTCATTTTGAAGCTCAGGATATCCATCATTCATGTCAATTGAACTATTTATAGTATTTCAATCATTTAAGTACTCCTGGGTGTTTCAGCCATTCGCATAGTTTCGGTACCTCCAACCACTTCATTCAATTTCAGAACTCAAAGGTTCACCCATCATTCCAGTTAATTTGCAACCCTCGGTGTTTGAGGATACTTCAGCCTTTTTGGTCAATACGATCGTTCCGATTAATTTAACCATATCAGTATTTCCATTACTTTTAGTCATTTCAGTCAATTTAGTATTTTGAGCCGCTTGATTAATTCAGAGGTATGGATAGTTTCCCGTAAATCTATATTCGGAGATTCATTCCAAATTCAAGGAAACCTAACACCTTACAATCTTGAAGGTTTAAATCTTGTTACCATAACTTTTTAGTAGATTAAGGTTTTCAGATGAATCGGGTTGTTTTACCATATCCAATGTAGATTCCTAGATCGCTTCCAATTCTAAGGGTATTTTAGTTATTCTCATACCTTGGGGGCATTTTGTAATTTCATAACCAAATATTCTTCACCTATAATCAACTGACACTAATAATCGGATTTGGAGATTTGGTGCCTTATTAATTACTTATTGAACTTTGAATCCTTCTGATTTATTGATCTTCTCATTCGAGCATTGCAATCTTATCTAAATCATCATACTCATTTTCATATCTGGTTTGACTTGAGCAGGATTAACAGTACTCATCATCATTTTTATGCATGCATTAACAAATATCAACATGTTCATAAAGCATACAAGAGGTAGTAGTGTATTACCTTAACTCCGAGTTATATCTGTCGATTCATGAAACCCCACTCAATTGTACTCGAACTCGAATTCGACGTCCATCAACAATTCGTATTCAAGGAGCTATGAGTACCTTCAATTACACAAATTCCAATTCCAGTCCTTATTCACATTGCTCACAATTGATTAATAAAATACATAAGCAAACTCGAGTTCAAGGTCCGATTAGGATGCTTTCGGGTCAGATTTTTTGCGAAACGGGAATAAAAAACGGGATCAGGACGTCGAAAAACATAAAATAGGAGTTTTCATAAATTTTGACTTTAGGTCAACGGTCAAAGTCAACGGGTTAAAGTCAACGCTGACGTCAGCAGTCAACTGAGTTGACTCGGTGGGTTAACTCGCTGAGTTGACTCGGCTGACTCACTAAGCTAACTCGGGCTGAGTTGACTCGATAGACGGGTTGACTCGGGTCGGGTCAACGAGTCGGGTTAACGGGTCAGACAGACGGGTCGGGTCAACGAGTCGAGGCTCAGTTCGGGTTTGGGCTCAAATCTTGTTGGGCTAGTTCAAACCGAGTTGAATCCGGTTCACTTACCCTAACAGATCTCGCCGGAAAACTCGTCGAAATGTCGCTGGTGGTGTCGTCGGAAGCTTCAAAAGCCTCGATTTGGCCGGAAAAACATAGAGAAAAGCATGGTTAGCTCACCAAAACACCCCATTCAACAAAAACAACATAAAAGAAACCGGAATCTCACCGAATCTTACACAAAAAGAAACAAGATGGCCGGAATATACGTTGCTCCGGTAAGGCTGTTATCGGAGTCAATCGGGCGACCAACTGGATGGGTTTTTATCGGCTTAACTTTCTGAGGATGATGGTGGTCTCGTATTTGAGCCACGATGTTGGACGGCGACAGAAACACAAGAAAATAGAGGCTTGGTTTTCCACCGTCTTCAACCTTGATTTCACGTCAAACGACGACGTTGGCCGCGAGTGAGCAACAAAGCTGGGTTCGAAATGGGGTAGCGCTTCGGATGGCGGTGCACGACACTGGCATGCGGTGGGGGAGATCAGGCTGTGGCCAGAATTGGGACGATGGGAGGTTGAGAACCGGATCTTTTGAACACGAGCATTAATTGAGTCAGATTGGGTAGTTGGGTTTTATCAGATTATCATTTAATCTTAAAATATTATACCAAGTACGGTTTAAAATTAACTTTGAGCATATCAAATCTAACAAGAGCCTTAGCCTAGTTGGTTACGGCTTGTGCTCACTAAGCAAGGGTCGCAGGTTCAATACACACTGGCCAAACTTCTCCATATTATTTTATTCGTTCATTTTTTTCACTTAACTTTAAATATAAGCATATATTTTTAGGGGGTGTTACATTATATGTTACAAATGTTTGCTAATTGTGACAAAATATTACAACACTTTTAGTTTTTTGTTACAATTATATATGTTTTTCTAATTTAAAGTGACACTTATTTATTTTGTCACAATAAAGCTACTAATAGTGACAAAAATAATTTTGTCAAAATTAAACTTGTCACTACAATAGAAATTTCTTGTGGTGAGGGTTCTTTTTGGCAAAATGACTTTGATAATATTTTTTAACGTGGTTAACAACAGTGACTATAATGAAAGTAAATTAAAAGTTTAGTGATTGTAATAAAAAAATTCGATTTTAGTAACCAAAATGAAAACGATCAAAAAATTAGTGATTACCAATATAGTTTACCTTATTTGTAATGGTAGATCAAGGGTGCATCCACCCCTAGTCAAGTCTTTTGTACCTGGTTTAGAGTATTAGATCTAACATTTATTCATTTACTATTTTAAGTACCTAACGTTTCGTCCAGTTAACATTTAAAAATTGATTCATTAAAAAAAATACTACACCCACTTATTACTTGACACGTGGCTTTAATTTTAATTTTTTTCATTTTTTAAAAAAAATTAAATTTCTTAAATTTTCAAAAATCCTAAAATCCCTCAATTCTACACAAAAATCCATAATTTTAAAATCCCAAAGCCAAAAATCTCAAATCCCTCAAATATTATTGTCGATCGTCACGTCGTCACCGTCATAACGAAGTATCTTTTTCTCGAAAATGTGGTATGTTGTTTGTCGTCTGCCACGGGCAAAAGACACATTAATTGGAGAGAACCAGAACCAATCCAAAATGCTTCCTCTCATTTCTATACACTATGATTCCATTCCAAAAGTCCCAAATCACGGACCGCCTCGCTTTCATCTCCCTCAATATGAACACCTAGTCCCTTCCCTAACTCGAGAGCCTTCCTTGCTTCCTTAATCACATTATTCGACCTACTTGTAAGGTCCGAATCAGAAAGAGATCTCCTAGAGAGCTCAGAATCTTCAAGGTTCTTCTTTAACTTCTTAATTTTCTTTATCGCCTGATCAATCTTCTTTCTTTCCCGTTCTAATAAAGCTTGATGTTGGAATTCTAATAAAGACCCATACCTCTTATCTTTCTGACTTTTTGTGGTCAATTCGGGAAAGAAGCTCCTAGATTCCTCCAAGGTACCAAGCATCTCTAGAGAATCGGTTAAATCAACAATAACCCTCTGATTGTTGTTCTGTTCATCTACCATAACCTCCCAAGTAGACTTATCGTGAGTGGTTTCAAGGGGTTCCTTCTTAGAATTTGGTTCAACACTACCCTCTACTTCAAGACCCAAGTTCTCTTGTGTATTAAAGTTATCCACCCTATCAACCCATGAGTCATTTCCAATATTTCCTTCCATAATTTGTTCTCCTGAGATATCTACATCAGATTCACCCATACAATAGTCATGTTGGTCTATATCATTGTTTTGAAAACCCATGCAATGTAAATCCTCCCGGGCCCTTCTAACTATCGAATTCATATCCTTATTTGGATCAATGAACTTCCCTTCACTTAATGCTCCCACTTGTCCATTTGCGATCGCAGCCCCACTCGTGGTAGCATTCTCCTCCTTAACAATGTTAATTTTTGTATCATTTTCCACAACAACCGTTTCCACCTTAGGAATTATTTTTTTGATTAATTTGCAGCTCAACCTGGTTATTGATTGTCCTGCAACCCGAAATATATGCTTCCCAATGTGCCTTGAGTCATAATTAGCTTCTTTAAAAAGGATTCCCCGTGCACTAAATATTTATTGCTTCATCTTCTACGAGGCTCTTGCTAATATCCATATTCACCGATATGGAAACCCATTCGTTTTCCGACAAAGATTCCGATGAGCTCTCTCTATTTTTCAGTTCCGAATTCCGATTACAAGGATTTCTATTTCCATCGTTCAACTTGAAAGCAGAATGGATATTGAAGCCTAGTTCCTTTATTTGAATCAAAAAGCAATCCCTCCCCACTTCAAGTTCGATTACTTCATCTATATTTCTCCTTTGACTTGTTGACACAAGAAGTGTCATCCTATCACCATCTAAAAGTTGAGAAGCATTTTCTCCCATGGCTATAAGTGACCCCCATGATTCGGCTAATCGTTTAAAAGTAGAGTGATTACAACAATACAGTGGGATTCCTTCTACTTGAATCCAAGTTATCATTTCTGGAAAATAAAAAGATTCAGTTCATGGTTCAACCTCAGAAAAAATTTCCTTAAGATAAGACCATTCTAGTTCTTTCAGAAACTCAAACATCTACTGATTCTTGAATCCAATTAAGAAGCAACGTCCTCCCATATATACTTTTGACTTTTATTTCGCCCAAACCATCTATGTATCTTTCTTCTATCGAGTTGCTGCTACAAACATTCATCATCGTTCCTATTGCACATTTGTTCAATTTCCATAATGTTTCCTCTTCAGCATGCCCTAGTATTCTCTTTAAGCTCTTCTCTTCTCTATTTTCTGACTCCCTTCTACTTGATCCCACCACTAACTCATTCGGTTTTTTATTGTCTTTTAAATCTTCTATTTGATTTTGTCTGCGTTTTTTCGTTGCATTCTTAGGATCCTGATGCAGATTTTCTTGTCTTGATTTTCTCCAATATGACGTTCTCACGTTGTATTTAGCCACCGATACATATAAGCGAAAACCATACAAGTTGAATCTGTTAAGTCTCTCTATCGCTTTCTCCGAATCAATTATGTTGGAGAATCTTACAAAAGCGAACCTCATGCCTGCTCTGTCCCTTTTCCTTGCAATGAACGAATCAACTACATCTCCATGCCTTCGAAAAGTTTGTCTAAGTCCGCTCCAATGTAATGCCATCGGGATGTTTTGGACAAATAAGGTGACCAATTGTCTTCCCTCGCCAACTATTTGGTTGAGCCGTCTCTAAACCACCATGAGTTTTCTCTGTACAACTTAATAAAATATGATTCTATTGTTGATTTTTGGACACCTTTTTGATGTGAAGCCATGGTTGGTTGGTTTTGATTTGGATTGACTAATTAGAAATGCTTGATGTTGTTTATATAGTGGTTGATTTCCTTACCATATATGAACTTGCATTAAGTTTTAACTAGTACTACGTACTATAATGAACTTTTTTAGGGGTATGTATTATATTTAATTAGTCACATTGTACATGAACGTCATTCAATTAGTCAATACAATGTATATGTTTTATTCATGAAGAATAATGTAGGTTCGTTGAATCGGAAAAAATCTCTTCAAATTAATACATTATTAATTTATCGATTAATTAATACATCTTTAAATTAATAAAATCATATGGTCCCGACATTATTAATTTATACAGGGTTTATTTTTTTTTGCTCAATCGTATGATTTTTTAAATGAAAAAATCATACATAACGTCCAAACCCGGGCCTCATTAAAAACCTCCCTACACCTAGATGAAAAAAAAAGAGTACCCAAGTTAGACACGAGAAACCAACCTTGAGACCATACAACTCACACAACCCCCGCACGCAACACACACCACGCTAGAGCAGTCCATCGAACTCGTCTCCCCACACTGCCCGCACCCCCGATCGCACTTCTACAGGCCCACGCACAGCCAACCCCGTCTCTCTACACCCCCTTAGCCAACTTGTCCGCAATGCCATTTGCTTCGCGGTGCACATGCTGAAACGTTCAACTCACCCCTCCCCGTGCAACATCAATTCGCCTAAATAACCAATAATATTTCCACGACCTACTCTCTACATTCAGTATCCATGATAAAGCCACCAAAGAGTCTGATTCAACTATGCAAGACCAACTACACCATTTCGACCCTCCAAACGACTCAAGCGCATATAATATCGCATGCAATTCAGCCTCATTCGAGTCAAGCACCCTCAGCGGTCCCGAAAACAGCGCCAACACATGTCCCGTTGCATTACGTAACACTCCACCACAACTCGTTGGCCCCGATTTCCCCCTAGCCAAACCATCCACATTAAACTTCACCATATTCTCCAACGGTGGCAGCCATGTAACCCCCACACGAGGTCCCTTTACACGTACCATCCCCTCACACCACCAAGGACAATCCCACCATACCGATTAAACGAGCATAGCGTTATGGTCCAGCGCATTCACCCAAGAAAACGACCACAATTTGATCATAAAAAATAATTCAGAAGGTGACACCCTCTTACCATTGAAAATCAAATCGTTGCGCGCTAGCCACATCGACCACAAAACTGCAGCACATCCTGATAACCACCATTGTCGTACCACCCCCGGAAGAAACTATCTAAAAAATATGCACAAACCCCACTAAAGTCTCCGGTCGAACCACATCCACCTGCCACCAAGCGAAAAACATCGACCACACCCGCCACATCCACGTGCATCTAAAAAGGATATGATCCGCGTCATCCTCTCCTTCCCCACACCAACGACAAGAAAAATCATGCACATCTAAATGCAACCCTCGCTCCCGCAACAAACATAACGTGGGCAAACGTTCGAGGAGCACAAACCATACAAAACACTGCACCTTCAGCGGCGTAAGCAACGACCAAATACTCGTACTATCCCATTCCGCTTCCCCCTCCAAACCACATGACGCCATTAAGCTCGACAACCTTGCCACCGAAAAAGATCCCGTCGACGTATGTTTCCACACGCACTTATCCTCCACCTCCTCTACTAGAATCGACGCCCACACCACACCTCGCAATTCCCGTAGCTGTGCCAACTCAAAAGATCGCAGTGGTCTAGAGAAAAATTCACCCCAATCCGCATGCCCCAACGAATGCACACGTGCATACTCCCAAACCAATGCCCATTTATTCACCGCAATCCGATATAGACGACGAAACACCTCACATAACGGCACATCTAAGCACCACCTATCACGCCAAAAAAGCACCTTCCTCCCATTCCCAACAAGTCATGCAAAATTAGACAAACCCATAAAGTGATTAATACTAACCTCTTCTTGTACTTCCACAATTTTTCGCCATACCGTTGACATAGTCCTCTTTTGTCCAATCGAAAGCCGTCTACGCAGCACATCCTCACCATATTTAGCAACAAAAATTTCCCTCCACAAAGACGTATCTTCCAACGCAAAACGCCAATGCCATTTCGCCAAGAGAGCTAAATTCCGCTTGTGTAAATCTACTACACCCAACCCCCCAAATTTCCGCGGCCTACACACCACCCTCCAGCTTACCCTGCTCAATTTACGTCGCTCCTCCGTACCTCCCCATAGAAAACTCCTACGGATACGGTCTATCCGTTTGATAACACCTTTTGGCACCACAAAGATGCCCATATAATAGATAGGGAGTGCAGATAGTACTGAATTCAATAAGGTCAGCCGAGCTGCAAAAGATAGCGAATCCCTTTTCCATCCGGCCAAGTTTTCCCGAAAGCGTTGTAACAACGGCTCCCACATACTCAAACTACGTGGATTCACTCCCAAAGGCAAAGCCAAGATATATCATCGGCAAAGTACCCATACAACAACCTAACATCCCTGCCATCTCACGCACCGTTACCTCCTCGACACCTACCCCATATAAACAAGACTTAGTATAATTGATTTTCAGCCCTGAACTATACTCAAAACAACTGAGAACCCTCTTCAAATTCAGTGCTACACACGGATCACCCTGAAGAAAGATCATTGTGTCATCCGCAAACTGCAAATGCGACACAAAGCAATTATTAACAACACACACTCCTGTTATTAATCCCCCCTTCTACGCTTCAAGCAACAAAAGGTGCAACAACTCTGCCACAATGACGAATAATAGGGGCGATAAAGGATCACCCTGTCGCAAACCACGTTTCATCAGAAATTCCTTCATCGGACAACCATTGAGTAGAACCGACAGCCGTGCCGTGCGAATACATGCTCGCATCCAAGCCCTCCACACCTTCCCAAAACCCATTCTTGTCTAAATCTTCTCAAGGCAATCCCACTTCACACAATCATACGCTTTCACGAAATCAATTTTCAATATTACCCCTTCCTCACTACCCGATCTTTGGTGCATAGAATGTATCACCTCATTTGCCAGCATAATGCCATCTACAATCTGACGGCCTTGAATGAACGCGGATTGGATGTCACTGATCAAAACGGGCAACACACGTTGTAGTCACTTTGCTAAACATTTCGCCATAAGTTTATAAAGAGAATTTAGTAAGCAAATCGGCCTAAAGTCCCCAATTGCTCTCGGATTGTCCTTCTTCGGAATTAAAGTCACGAAGGCCGAATTCACACCCTTCGGTAATTCCCTCGACTCATAAAAATTCTTCAACACATGCATCACATCGCCCTTCAAGAAATCTCACCCCTTCTTATAGAATTCAAAGGTAAAACCATCTGGACCCGGCGCCTTTGCCCCATCACATCCCCACACTACGGCACGCACTTCATCTTCACTAAAAGGGACCTCCAAACCGGTTGCCAACTCTAACGGTAATTGCTTGAATGACACCACCATATCCATATCCCCCAAACAGGTTGGAGCTACAAAATGTTTTTTGAATTCCTCAAAAACCACGTATCGAAGGCGCTACGGATCCACTTCCCACACCCCATTTACATACAAACCAAAAATGCCATTGCGTAGTGACCTAAATTTGGTCGATCGATGGAAAAATGATGTATTCTCATCCCTTCCCGCAACCACCGCACCCTTGCCTTCTGTCTCCACATTGATTCACGCATACGGGATAGGGACCACAACTCTTGCTGGTAAATACGTCGTTGCATCACTTGTGACTCCGAAACGACATTTGCACCCGTGGCCCCATCTATCAATGCAATCGCATTAGTAGCCAACTCAATCCGGTGGTCCATATTGCCGAACACCACCTTATTCCACTCCCGCGAAAATGTTTTCATGCTTCACAATTTCTTAACCACATCCCAACCATCCGACATCGACGACAATCTCACCCATTCCACTTCTAAATCACGGACAAATCTCCTATCTCCCACCCATGCATTAAGGAACCTAAACAGATTCGGCCTCCAATCCAATGTATCACTCACAAGTAATAAAGACGTATGATCGGATAAACCTCTCGGCAATGACGACAATTTCAAGTTTACAAATTTATCCAACCAATTCAACGAGACCAAGCATCTATCAATTCTACTACATCTACTATTAGGACCAAACCATGTATACGATAAACCACATAAATCTAAGTCACATAAGCCATTATCCTGAATAAAATTAAAAAAAACTCCCATACCTCGATCCGTCGATACACAACCTTGCCGCTCGGACATAGCCACTACCGCAATAAAATCGCTCATTAGGCACCACGGGATGTCACGGGACAATATTTCCATCGCAATTTCATTCCATAGTACCCCTTGTTGTAACACGTCACATGGTGCATAAATTCCCACCATCCCACAACTCCAATTCTCGGTTACCCAACACCCCTCAACAGTCACGAAGCGTTCCCTCACAATCGTCCGATGGGCTTTGAACAGGTCCTTATCCCAACACATAAGAATTCCACCTGATCGCCCTATCGACGGCGTAAACAAAAATTCAAAATTATCTGACACCCAAATGTTCCTAACCACAAATTCCAAAACAGCTTCCATCTTTGTTTCCACAATGATCACACACTCCCCATGATGTTGTCGTATTAAATTACGTACCCCTCGCCTTTTCGCCGCTGCTACCAAACCTCGCACATTCCACGACAACATCCTCATATCGCTTCTACAATTGCAACGGCTCCCTCGCCTCAATAAGGCGAGCAATGTCTTTAATAACGTTCTCCTCGTTCCCAATAGTTTCCGCACCCAACAATTTCCCCAATTCCCACGTCTCATGCGCCTCTTTAAGAATATTTCGCTTTCGTTGCAAAAAATCCGAATCCGACAGGGATCCATTTGCCAACTCCGTGGAGGCCGGCCTGGGATTTTTCCGCGGTCTCCCCCTCCTTCTTTTCGCACAACCACTGCTCTTTCCCCTGTGCTGTCCGTCTGTCCAGGTGATCTGAGAATTTTCGAGAGTTGCCTTACCCGCCGTTGTCTTCCTTTATATTCAATCAGAGCTGCAATCCCAGCCCTAGACGATTCAAACTGAGGCCCATCTTCAACATTATCCCCGTTCATAACCATATCCCCATCCCTATCCATCGCCTTGCCTATTCTACCATCGGGTAATTCATAAACACTAACATCCATGCTTCGATACTCAACTACCTCCCTATCGACCATTCCCACATCTTCATCCGCCCGCCTCGATGGAACCTGTTCCGAGTTTACCTCCTCACTCTGCTTCGACTCTACCACCCTGTCATCCAATTGTTTGTTATCATTCCACAATTTATTAATCATCCAACTATTTGGCGAGTTCATACTAAATGAGTTCGGAACCACCGTATCCTCGCCTCCATCTCGGACCTCCTTGGGTGGTGTTTTATCCACTTCCACGACCATATCTGCCATATCAACCGTCTGATCCTCCTCCTCCGATACGTCTTATGTCGCGCATTCAACCCCCTCCACATCCCCTTCACGTTCATGAAGGTGAGGTTCACTCACTTCATGTACTCTAATACGGTATTGATTACCACCAATAACCACATCAATCGTTTCCTCAATTGGCAGGAACCAATCAGTTTCAACGAGAAACAACGCCCTCTCGAACAATGTAGGTGCTTTTGTCCTGTCGGCTATGCAAACTAATTCACCCCATAACGCCGCGATGTTTTTGAATGTGCCTTCGGACCAGGCATGGATCGGTAATACACATGCCGATAGCCAAACCCTTCTATTCGGAATCATACAATATGGTGACCATGCCGTTACATTCTCCAGCCACGGTGTGAAACAACCTGATTTAATGCAGTCATCTCTTGTTTCCCCATTTGGAAACATCAATAAAACTAGCGATCTCGCCACACGCATTAACGAAACATCCCTTTTGGTTTTTCTTAAATTTGAATCCATGATCGATCGCGGTTGTCGATAAAACCCCAATGCACAATTCTTCAATATCTCCAATTTGTCCGCATCGATCACCCTCTCAACCTTGCGATACTCCTTCGTTGCCTCAACCTGCTCACCCTGCGTGTCATCACTTGCAATTACCCCATTCTACCGCTTCGATTTTGTCCTATTTGATTCATCCCCCTCCACATTAGGTTCACCCCTTCGACGACGCCAAAAGGAATCTCTTGTCTCACGTTGTGCCAATTGCACCTTTAATTTCGATCCGTACAATCGAAACCCATCAAATCGTTCAATCACCCAATCCGCCTCCACTTTCGTTTTCATTCTAACGAAACCAAATCTAGTCCCATCCCTAGCCCTCTTCGTCGGTACAAATACATCCACCACCACACCATGTCTATCGAACACCTGCCAAACCCCTTTCCAATGCAACTGCACCGGCAGATTTCCGACGAATAGGGTCCAACACTGTCGCCGTTCTCTATCGCTGTTCTCACCTGCCATACGCCGGTTTTCTATTAAATAGAGGTATTACTATACAGGGTTTATTGTATGTTGACACTCCTTCATTTTCACCATTCACACGGATTATGAGCATAATAATGATCATTCATGATTAAGAGTCAGTTTTACGCTACTTTCGAAAAGTATTTTTGAAAATTTGTGTGAAAAATGTACTTTTTATAAGTATTTTTTAAAATATTTTTGAATTATTTACTTTAAAATTTGAGTGTTTTATTTTTTGTCTAAAAATACTACTTTTATTTGCCGAGTTTCATCTCGTTGTTCTTTCTGTAAATGCTGATATATGTACTCTTTTCCTTCATTTGAGATTATAAAGGTTTTTAACGAGGCATATGTCAGTATCCTTTCGTAATAAAAAAATACTACTTTTAAGTAGATTAGATGTTTATTTTAGACCTATTATTCTAAAATAAAAAATTAATTTAATGATACTTATTTTTTTAATATTATAATATATAAAATATATCAATTTAAAATATAATAATATTTTTAAATAATTAATACAAATTTATTTGTAGTGAAAGCTTTAAATGAAATGATAATTAATATTATAATTATAAATAATGAATATATAAGTACATGTTATAATATATAAATTATTGAGATATTGATCACATAAATTATAGAATTGGTGTGAATAGATTTAAGGGGTAAAAAAGACATTTTCACCCCAAATCTAACTTTTCAAAAGGAAAAGCTGAAAAATCCAGCAATGTGCTTATATGCACTTTCTGTTCAAGTGTTTGGCACCAAACACTTTTTTTTTAATGCAAAAGCACTTTTTTTTTCTTTTTTGCCAAAGGGCCTAAATATTCTCCTCCTTCAGTTTAATGCTATATTCAAAGTGCAAGTAACAAGTTGCAAGCGTGAAACAGACAAAAGAAATTACCATGTTAATTCAGATTTCACGTGGCTGGTTTAATATTTAGGTAAACTTTAATCTACACTAAGATTCATTTAATTATTGGTTTATTAACTAATATTGTTCTGTATGAAAGGATATAAATCTTTCGGTAAACGAAGATAATTTAGTGTCCCTAAATGCTTAACACGCCTCTTGCATTATTATAATGCACAAGTCTTAAAATCAACTCTATTGATTTTGTAAAAAAACGATTGCTGAGTTTTTCTAAAGTTTAGAGAGCCACGTGAGAATGGAAATCATTTGTATTTTTTTTTTGCCTCTATTTATAATTTATGATTAGAATTTAAGGAATTAGGTTTATGATGATGCATTTTTTTAAGTTTGAAATTTAGAATTTAAAGTCAAGAGTTTAGAATTTAACTTTTTAGTGTTGAGACATAGAAAGAGCACCGAAAAAGGAAAAAAGACTTGTTCGCCACATAATTAGTTTCCACGTACTTCAAACAGAAATCATCTCTCATCTTTTAATGCTCTTATTTATACATTCACCATAAGAAAATTAGGGTTAGAATTTAAGAGTAGGTATAAGCTTATGAGCGGATTCACTAGTAGTTTAGTAATCGACCCTACTTGGGTATAGAAAATTCTTGTATAAAGCAAGTAAATTAGAGAGAGAAATTTTAAATGTATTTGAACCCACTTGATTCACCATATGTAACGTAAATATTAAACTCAAGCAAAAATTAAAAACAATATCTACAAAAGTGGATTAAAAGATTGTAGTGGACCCCTTAATTAATTCCTTAGTATTTCAAATTAGGATAAACTACACCACATACCACTCAATTATGAACCATGACTAAAAAATACCACTGAGCTTTAAAAAAGTTTAAAACTAATACTGAACTTTAGTTTGTGACTCGAAAATACCACTACGTCGTTAACTCTTAACACACCCGTTAAGTCAAAACGACGTCGTTTGGTGCGGCCGTTTTGAAATCTAATTTAGACCAAAACGACGTCGTTTTGCTGGAGAAAAGAATATTAAAAATATGTGCTCAGAAGGGTTTAAACCTAAGACCTTCAAATATAAAGACTAAGCCTTAACCACTAAACTAACATGCTATTATATAATATTTTACTAAAATATTATATAAATATTATATATTATTTATAGTACTATTTATTTCATAAAATAATTTGAATTAATCTCAAGTAGTTTAAAATATATAATATTTGTGGTAAAATATTACATAACTTTAAGTTGGTTATTTCTCCATACAGTTTGCCCTCACAACCTTTGGGACAAGAACAATCCGGGTGTGATTAATAGCTGCCATCGAGCAAAACGACGTCATATTGGGCTAAATTAGGCTTCAAAACAGCCGCACCAAAAAGACGTCGTTTTGACTTAACGGAGTGTTAAGAATTAACGTCGGAGTGGTATTTTCGAATCGCAAACTAAAATTTAGTGTTAGTTTTGAATTTTTTTAAAGTTTGATGGCATTTTTGAGTCAGTAAACATAATTGAATGGTATGTGGTGAAGTTTACCCTTCAAATTATTTTGGTGGATATCTTAGGGGAAATAAATAAATTTTTGGGTTGTTGGTTTTTCTTGTCCAGTACAGGTTGTCATATGAATATGTTAATGGCGTAGTGGAAGTTTATTGGGTCTGCAATCCATTTTATTTTTAAAAAAATTATGATTGACCAATTTTAAAATATTCTGAGGGTGGGTGGATTCCCTGTCCACTTTACTATTAATCGATTAAAATTGTGCAAAATAAGATAGTTATTGGTTTCATTATGGATACATCAGAAACCAGCAAAATCAAAATTGGTTCACCAACCCAAGATGTGGACAAGTCATTGGACGATGAACTCCAGCATCTGCTGCAAACCCTCCCTAAAGAAGAAGGTCGGATCAGTTCCGGTGGAAGTGTTTATCTCTATCAAGGCTTTTGGTCCTCAGCACGTGGTCTAAGATCTGTGATTTCTTTCCACAGACATTTTCAAGCATTTGATTGTGACGTTATGGTCGCCACTTTCCCAAAATGTGGCACTACTTGGCTCAAGGCCTTGACTTTCTACACTTTGTACCGCTCCGGTTTGCAAGGTATAAAATTCAAATATACAATGAATGAATGACAATCTGAAAAAAATCTCTCACAATGTTGATATATTACCCAATTATAAGTAATAACTCTCAAACTTGAAAGAAAATGATACAATGAAAATTACACGAGTGGGGTTACAAAAATTTGACTCTTTAAGTTCAAGGGTTTGAATATATGCTTGGATGTTGCAAATAGGTTCAATAGTTGTTGTTGAGGCTTTGGAAGATTGCTTTTATACTCTTGCATTGATTTCTAGCCGTTCTGTGGTTGAGATTATCAATAGAGTCGTTGAGCTATATTTTTCCCGCAATAAATGCATTTCTACAACCTACCGTATCGATATCTATCTCAAAATAGAAAGAGTCATTGTGTACATTTAAGAGGGGCGTATCGATACGTGTATAGGCGTATCGGTGCGGTTATAGTCACTACATCAAAGCAGTTCTTTAGCGGCAATTTTTTAACCCTATAGCAGCGTTTTTTAGCGTCGCTAAAAACTTTTCTGGCGCTTAAGAAAGCGCTGCAAGAAATGCCGCTTAAAGCGGCGCATCAATAGTTCGCGACATTTTTAGGTAAAAACGCCGTAAAAAGTCAAGATCTATAGTGGCGTTTGTAAACACAAACGCCGCGAATAATTGTTCTTTAGTGGCGTTTGTTTTTGCAAACGTTGCAAAAAGTCAAGTTCTATAGCGGCGTTTGTGTTTACAAACGCCGCAAATAACTGTTCTTTAGTGGCATTTGTAAAATCAAACGCCGTTAGAACCTGTTCTTTAGTGGCGTTTGTAAACTAAAACGCCGTGAAAATCTGTTCTCTAGTGGCATTTGTAAACTCAAACGCCACGAGAACATGTTCTATAGTGGCGTTTTTTACAAACGCCGCGAATAACACCACGTTTCAAAAAAATTCAAATAAAGCATACATATTATATAATAATTTAAAATACATTACATTAAAGTCCATCCTTAAACTAAAAGAGAAAAATGCGATCCCTTGAATGTGGTCCATAAATTTCTCTTCCAATTTCATTAAGAACTGATAACATTTTATGAAAAAAAAGAATAGGAACATTAAAGTTCATCCTTAAACTAAATAAATAAAAAAAGTTTCTGAACGACAACATGCTCACTTGCCTCTTTTCTTCTTTCAGCTCGTTCACCACTTTTGAAATGGAATGACCCAGGAATTGACTTTACATCTGCCTTAGGCGAATTGACAGTCTGCTTAAGCTTATATAAAAGAATATGTTATGTAAAGTTTGGAAGTCAAATTTTTTGATGACATAAAGCAATTCCCACGATGTTGCTATAGACCTATTTGGTGTCTGGCAAGCAACAAGGTCAATCTTTTTTGATGAAGAAGATCGAGCCTCAATTACTTTCTTCAAATAATGTATGAATTTCACCAAATATTAAGCTAATAATTAAGCAACTGAAAGGATAAGTAAGCACCATCTTCTACGGGAGTCATCCAAATGAATTGCTAACAGCTAATGTTCCCTAAACAACTTCAACTTCTCTTCTAGACCAATTACATATTAGCAGATTTTCAATAATATGGGCTACTGGCACCTTGGCTCCACAATCACAGTCTAAACAGAGTTAAACTAGAAAGCATTTATGCAGTAGTCAATAACTATCTTACCAAAATCAAAACCATAACTGCGCTAGCAAAGATAAGTTGTTCATATCGTAATTAAACATAACGTTAGATAATAAGCTAATGTACCCTCAGCAAAAACAAAGTTCTTCATATCATGATTAAATATCACGTTAGATTTTCAATACTCGTGTGTTCTAGGGGATTCAAGCATAAAAATATAAATCTTGTGGTACTCACAATTGATAATTCAACAGAGAATCTTTCCTTGTTGGATGTAGCAACTTCTTTTGATGAGCACAATTCCTTTACAAGTTAAAAAAAACTTAGGGTCATTGTCGACTGGATACTAGAGATTGATAGGAATAACAATTTAGAAGGCAAATAAAACATAGTCTAAAAAACCTCTTGTAGAGATGTCAACTTAGTTTCTAGTTCCTTTGTTCTTTCCTTGTGCCATTTTAGGGAGTTGGAGCATTCATTGTACTGTTTTTCAACATGAAATAATTAAAAGAACAAGTAAGCCAAAAGATGAAGAGCAGGAAATATATTGTGAATGACGTTCTTAGAAACAATTACATCAGCAAGCTTAGGAGACATATCAGCTTCAAGTTCAGAATGTGTTCTATGAATCTCAAAAAGACAACTTTGGCAGACAACTCCTCGTTAAGCCACGTATTGTGCCTCTCAATAAGCTCCTTTTCTTGTTCAATCTAAATTTTAGTTTTCTTTTCCCCTCAAATAACAGGAAAAAATGGAAAGGAGAAAAACACCCTTGAATGTATAAAAACTTGCAAAGGAAAAGCCTACTGAAAAATTTCTTGAAATGACCTGACCTGAGAAAATGAATATCTATTCCTCCATCCAAAGCTCACTACAAGAAAATGAATAGAGTAACTATGTGACAAAACTGAACAGAGAGAGTATAGGTGGAAATTTTGAAAGCTAAATTATAAGACATGCTTTTCTTCAACGAAACATACATGGCAAACATTATAGATTTTAAAAGAAAAACTAAAATAATCCTTGCAAAACGGACATGATATATGTCTAATTTTTTTGCCACATGTGTGAATTTGGTCTAAATTCCATTGTCTTTCCTAGCTCAGTAAATATAATAAACTAAAATCCTCAAATAACCAAAAAAAGATAGCCATGATATAGATATATTGCAAAAAGGTTAGATAATTGGATCTTAACAAACCATTACTAGGCAAACTTAGTTCCATCTCAATGTTTGGCAAAGAAGTCAAGCAATAAAGAAAACTTCATAGATTTAAAATGTCATTGCAGTTTATTAAAGAGTCAATTTGGCAACCGAGAAAATTTCATTGCAATTAATAATTAAAGAGTCAATGTCCGAGTATGTGTAACTAGTACAAATATTCACATTAGTGAATTTGGCAACCGAGAAAATAATGAATTAATAGTAAAAAATACTCCAATATTTGTACAAGCAAGTGACAAATTCCTTTGTAGGAGAAAAACAAATTTGAGTTAACAAATGGTAGATCATTAATTCTAAAATATAAAAGTATCAAGTGAAAACGAAAATCACCTTTTCCTGCCAAGTTATTAACTCTTCTAATCAAACAAATCTGGTTACCGTCAACTTAACAGAGCTAAGTTTCAACTTGATTTAAAGAATTCAAAATTCAAGAGAGAGTAAGGACTTGAATCCTAGTTAGTATAACGTTCACAAAGTAAGGTTTTGAAAAACAATTTAGATTAGTCTAATTAATAGAGTTCATTGATTATCAAATATAAGACGGTAGATTAAAGGCAACTATAAAGCTACGACTTAAAGGAGAAAGCATTAAAATTATCGTCAAAGCTGAAACTACTTCTAGTCTTGTACGACATTGATTCATCAATTTTCCCACTAACCAAACAAAAAAAGAAAAATTTTAGTTAAAGATAATTTATAAAGAAAGGATTTTCCAAAAGGATCACCGAAAAAGTTAAGGCTATCCTATTGGCTTAAGAAGCAGAAATTAAGGTAAAATAAGTATCAATGCGATGAGATTATATGAGATATAATGAGGTGAGAAGAGATTGAGAAAAGGAGATCGGTACTCGTGGGAGGGAGCGGTAGGAGAGGAACGGACAACGGTGATTTGGCGGGGAGAGATCAGAGGGGCGAAACGCCTCCCTTCGCGTTTGAGAGAAGCCATCACCATTGCTTATTGACACAGAAGTGAAAAAAACCCTAGAAAACGCTTGCGAAGGATTCAAGCATGGACAAATCATTACGGCATGAGAGATTAGGAAAAAGAGAAGTGACGACTGAGATGAAGGGTGTGTTTTGATTTGGGGATTGGATTAGGACAGGAGAGTGACAATGCTAGTATTTCTCCAAAATAAAACTTTTATTTTCTATTGTGGCGTTTGATTTTACAAACGCTAGTAACATAAGATTTATTGCCGTGTTTGTCTCTAAAACGCCACTATATTTGCGGCGTTTTTCTGAAAACGTCACTAAAGAGAAGCCTATTGTAGCGTTTTTTTCTAAAAACGCCACCAAAAAGAAGTTTATTGCGGCGTTTCTTTTAAAAATGTCGTGAAATTTGTTATTTGTGGCGTTTTGTCTATAAATGCCGCAATATGTTAAAAATTAGTGGGGTTTGTCTCTAAAACGTCGGTAAAAGTGCCGCTATATACCAAGTTTGATGTAAAAATAAGGGGCATATCGATACTCAAAGACCGTATCGATGCGGATTTTGCTCATTGGAAATCTGAGTGAAACTTAAGCAAAAAGTGTATCGATACGTTGTAAGAGCGTATCGATACGGTCCAACGACCGTTTGAAAATTGCTGATTTCATAACTGACAAGCAATAACTATCTTATTAAATGCATAGATTTTTTGAATCAAACCAAACCGTATTGATACGGGGACTACCGTATTGGTACGCCATGCCTTAAAAATAAACTCAGTTTAAAAATCGTACCGATACGGGGTTAACCGTATCGGTACACTTTAGGCGATTGAAATTCCATTAACATAAAATTGTATCGATACGAATAGAGCTTATCGATACGCCTTAGCGTAATTATAAGGTTTGACTTTGAAACCCTTAGAAAAATTTGTTTGGTCTGAAAGTTTTGACTTAAAATCAGTTTTGGTTCAATGCTTGTCAATATTGTGAGACTCTGAAATACTTAAAAATTTATTTACTTTTACAAATAGGCCCTTAGACAATTTGTTATATTAAAATCAAATTAGGTTTTACATGATATAGTAGAAAATTAGGGATTGAATTAGATGAAGAAGAATGTGGAAGATAGTAGAGGGGAGAAAAAATAAAAAAAAATGTAAATATGGTGAATTAAATGTGTAATTATAAAATTATTTTTATTTTGGTGGTCAAAATAGGAGTGAAGTAATAGTTTAGGAACTATCTAGGTAATTTATCCTTCTTTTTATTGCGCTAGATCAGCATCCCGTTAAAGTTTAACAGCAACAAACGTCTTAATGACCATAAGTTTACATATCGAAAACGTTAATGACCATAACGGTCGAATTTGAAAATCGGTGACCAAAATTATACAAACCCTAAACATAAATGACCATTCTAGTAGTTTACCCTATTTTAAAATTGGTCAATCATGATTTATTAAAACAAAATGGAAAAGCCAATACAGCATAAACTTAGGGTCCGTTTGGTTCTAGAAAATGTTTTCTATTTTCATTTTCTATTTTCATTTTCAGAAAACATTTTTAATTTTTAATTTTTCAAGAATAGAAAACATGTTTGGTCAATCATGAGTCGTTCCTTCCCATCCAGCACACACAAATGTAAATAACATGTCATGGGAACAAGCTACCAACACATTTTGAGAAAGGTTTTGCTTTCTATTTCGGAATGGTATATGCTTTGATGCAGGAGCCCATGTTCAGTTCCTTAATTTATAAGTTGTATAGGAAAAGGTGAAACATGGGCGACGGCAGGGATGGCAGGGATGGGTGACGATGGTGGACACTCTTCATCAGCAATCTACCACCACAATTACATTAGAAAGGGGTGTGGCAGGTTTTTGATCGACATGGGGTTGTGGTAGATGTTTTTGTGCCAACGAAAAGAGCATGGGACAAATCAAGGTTTGGGTTTGTGAGGATGAAAAATAGAGCGGATGTTGATAGGATTATTGAGCGATTCAACTGCTTCAGACTATACGAGTCAAAAATCACTGTCCGGATGGCACAAAGGGATAACCGAAATTCCTACTGGAGACGCAGGAGAGTGGAATTGCCGGCGACGTCAAATTCGTTTGGAAACACAACAAATAATCGAGTAGAGAGGAATAGATTGGGAAAAAAGAGTGATACATGGGTGGGATCGAATGACAAAATTCACGATTACCGGCAATTGGAAGGGATAATTGATGAGGAAAAGGTAGGGGTGTTAAAAAATTGTGTAGTGGGGTTTCGCCGAAAACCAATGTCGGTTATGGAGTTGGCGATAGAATTGAAGAAAGCTCAAATTATGGATGCATCTTTAATGTGTATGGCAGGATCACTAATGCTTCTAATGTTTCCAAATCAGGAACTGAGAAATAAATACGTCAAGTCCAATTCCTTTGATCAGTGGTTAAAGAATATCACGGAATGGACGCCGGACAGTGTAATACCAAACCGAAGGGTGTGGGTCGAAGCTTGTGGGATACCAATTCACGCCTGGTCAGAGGGAACGTTTCGAAACATTGCAGGCTTGTGGGGAGAGCTAGTTCAGATTGAGGAGACTACAATGGCACTTGTGTCGCTTGAAAGAGCAAGATTTTTAATTGAAACATATTGGTTTTTGCCAATTGAGGAAATTCTAGATGTTGTGATTGGCCATAAACAGTACCACATCCGAGTGACAGAAGTTAGAGAAGTGTATCGCCAGGATAGGAGGGTGGAGGTGGGCAACGATGAGGGTTTGAATAATGATAAGGAATCAGAAGGAGTGAGTTAGACAGATGAACTGGTGAACGAGGAAGCGGAGGCAACAACACATTTACCATTGGATTGTATTAATGAGGCGAAAGATGATACGGTGGTGCCAAACTCCTTAAGCGAGGCCTCACTGAACAATTGGAACCTCAACAGGTTGTGGGAAGACAATCGGATGCAAGATGACCGGGTGGTGGATTCTGTGTCAACACAACGAGAGGCGATGTCTAAGGAACATACATTGTCGGGTGTAGCGGATAAAGACATTGGACTGATGGATAGGGTGATCGTGGAACAACAAAAAATTGACATAAGTGAGTGTGAGAAAGATGTGGGATGTGCAGCCGGGTCTAAAGATACATTTGGGCCTCAATCCGAAATAAATTGGGCTGGAGTGGCAACGATTGTTGATTATAAGGGTCGACAACGCCGAGTTAGGCAATTATCGGAGATTATTCGCACGTCCGGGGGGATTACAACGGGAGGAGAGAATGGGCAGCCAGTGCTGAAGAGAGGATGAGGTCGACCTCGAAAAAATCCACCAGCAGAATCATCACAACTTGCAAACGGCTCATTGTCGGATTCAGATTTCTTGCAACGAAAGCGAAGTATTTTAAAGGAGGCACATGCGACATTGGAGTTAGGGAAATTATTGGGTGCGGAAACGATTGGGAACGAGGAGAATGTTATAAAGGATATTGCCCGAATTATTGAGGCGAGGGAGACGAAACAGAATTAGGGGAAGTATGCGGGTGTTGTCGTGTAATGTGTGAGGTTTAGGAGCGGCTGCGAAGAAGAGAGCGGTCCGCAATCTGATACGGCAACATAACGGTGAGTGTATTATTCTTTTGGAGACTAAATTGGATGTGATTTCTAAATTTGTAGTGAGTAGGATTTGGGTGTCGGATAAATTTGGTTTTGCTTGTGCTCCTTCGGTAGGAAAGTCATGAGGAATTATTGTATGTTGAGACAAGGACAGATTTCAGGTTCATAAAACTTTGGTAGGGGAACGATTTGTGTGTATCGAAGGTTGTTGGACTATTGATAATTGGGCATGTGGTTTGATAGGCATATATGCACCATGTGACGTGGAACAACAAGGGGTCTTATGGAAAGAATTATTGGCTGTGATGTTAGCTAGTGATATCCTATGGTGTTTGATGGGGGATTTCAACATGATAACATGTTTGTCGGATAGGCAGGGTTGTATAGCTACGACTCGCGGAATGGCAGCGTTTGTGGAATTTATTCAGACATGTGGCTTGGTGGATATGGATTTAGGTGGTCACTCGTTCACTTGGTTTGGACCCGAGAATCGGTGCAGCCGAATTGACCGTTGTTTGGTCTCGACGTCATGGATAGATCGCTTTGAGAACTTAAGTTTGTCGGCACTACCGCGAGGTCTATTGGACCACATACCTTTACTGTTGGTACGTGATTTTTTGGATTGGGGTCCGAGGCCATTTTGCTTCCTTAATGCGTGGGTGGAAGAGCGAAGATTTTTGAAGGATTTGGAAGAGGAATGGAGGCGAATTTCCAGTATATCAGGACAGGAGGAGATGAGTAATAAGCTACGGTTGATGAAACGTTTCTTGCGTGGATGGAATAAGTCTGTATTTGGCAATATTGAGCATAAAATTGAGTTGGCAACGAAGGAATTGGATGAGATCGACGGGGCAGTGAGTGTGGGCAATGTGTTCGATGCACAAATGTTACATAAACACAACACTCAGCAGGCTTTATGGACATTGATGCGTCTAAGAGAATCAGTTTGGCGGCAGAAATCGCGAGTGCGATGGTTGAGAGAGGGGGATGGCAACACAGCTTTCTTTCATAGAGCGGCGAAACTGCGAGCGATGCGGAATTGCATTTCAGGGCTGATGGTTAATGGGGTATGGGAAACCAATTTGGACAAATTGAGAAGGGCAGTGTTCAATGAGTTTCAAGCTCACTTTTCGCCTCAGGAGAGCTTGGGTGCGATGGAGATGGGCGTGGGATTTACTCGCCTGCCGGATGATATGGTGGCAGCGTTGGAGAAACCGTTTGGTGAGGAGGAAGTGAGAGCTGTGATATGGGGATGTGAGGGATCGAAGGCACCAGGGCCAGATGGCTTTACTTTCGAGTTCTACAAAAAGGGATGGGAATTTTTGAAGGGGGATGTGATGGAGGTGCTGCACCACTTTTATGAGACAAGTGCTTTGCCGAAGGGTACCAATTCGACGTTTGTGGTACTAATTCCTAAAAGAGATAAGCCGCGACACTTGGGAGAATATAGGCCTATTTGTCTATTGAACTCGTTATACAAAATTATTGCAAAATGCTTGGCGAAGAGGCTGCAACGTGTATTACCGGAGGTAATTAGTGACGTTCAATCGGCATTTGTGAAAGGCCGTCAAATTGTGGATGGTGTTATGCTGGCCAATGAAGTGCTACATTCGATGCAACAACGATTGAGTGGTGAGAGGGGTGCTGTTGAAACTAGATTTTGCAAAAGCATACGACTGTGTCAAATGGGAGTGCCTCGAGGCAGTTCAATGTCGTATGGGTTTCGGTTTGACGTTGAGAAAATGGATGAGAGTTTGTACTAGTATGGCAAGGCTTTCGGTGTTATTAAATGGTTGCCCGACTCAGGAATTTCCAATGAGGCGTGGACTACGGCGAGGTGATCCACTCTCGCCTTTGTTATTTGTGATAGTGGCGGAATTGTTGCATCGCCTATTAAGTGAGGCGGAAAGGAAAGGATTGATTAGGGGTGTTCGAGTGGTGAATGAGTGTATGGTGTTGCATCTTCAGTTCGCAGATGACACGGTAATTTTTTTACAAGGTGAGCTGTGTATCACCACTAATTTAAAGAGGGTATTAACCTGTTTTGAATACTACTTGGGGCTACATATCAATTACACTAAATCGTGCATGTATGGTGTCGGCGTGAAGGAGGAGGTTTTGGATGTAATGGCGGAAATAATGGGGTGTAATAGGGGTAAGCTGCCGATGGTCTACCTTGGGTTGCCTATTGGAGTTGATCCACGTAGTTTAAGTATGTGGGAGCCTTTGCTGCGGCGTTTTAGGCAGAGTTTGGCCGGGTGGAAAAGGGACTCTTTATCGTTCATGGCTCGATTGACTTTGTTGAACTCGGTGTTGTCCGCATTACCAATCTATTATATGGGAATGTTCTTGGTACCGAAGGGCATTATCAGACGAATTGACTGGATAAGACGATCATTTTTATGGGGCAGTTTGAAGGAGCAACGTAAAATAAGCCGGGTGAGTTGGAAGGTCGTATGTCGACCACGGAAATTTGGTGGGTTGGGGGTGGTGGATTTACATCAGCGCAATTTGGCTCTTTTGGCGAAATGGAGATGGCGTTTTGCGGTGGAGGGGGAGTCATTGTGGCGGTCGGTGTTGATAGAAAAATATGGGGCGGATGTGTTGGCTACACGAATGACACAAATGAGGCGAAGGTCGATGTCGACAATTTGGAGGTAGATTGTGGAATTACAAGAAACGGAAGAGGTGCATAGATATATGGCGATGTCAAATTTTGTTTGGCTCGTTGGGAATGGATGCAAGGTTCTATTTTGGCGTGATATTTGGTGTTCGGACATGCCGTTATGTATGGTTTTCCCTCGCTTATTTCGCCTTGCAACGAATAAGTGGGCGTTAGTGAGAGATTATGCTTCGGGGACCTCGTTGGCACATGAGGGCTGGTGCGAATTTTTCTCGCGCTCGCTACATTCTTTTGAGGTAAACATGCTGCGAGATTTGCGATGTGTGGTGGGCTTAGTGGTGCTAATAGACGAGTTGGCGGATAGGCTAGTTTGGAAGCATACGACGACGGGGCAATTCTCGGTGGCAATGTTGTCTAGTTTGATGGCGTCTTTTGGTTTGGAGTGTGACACAAACGTATCGGGGATTTGGTCGTTGAGAATCCCACCAAAGATACAGTGTTTTGTGTGGTTTGTTTTATTGGGACGATTGCCTTCATTATGCTTCTTGCGAGATAGGGGGATGCGGCTAGAGGGGAACAATTTTAGTTGTCGTTGGTGTGGGGAGAGAGGAGGAAGTGGACCATATTTTGTATCGATGTCCGTTTGCATGGGAAATTTGGTCGTTGTTTTTTGCATGGTGGCGGGTTGAGGTTGTGCGACCAGCAGCAGTAGTGATTGATTTCGTGGTAATGGCGTTGGACAGTACTTTTCGGGGACCATTGCGACATAGGTGGTCGACGGGTTGTGCTGCAGCGTTATGGTCATTGTGGTTAGCAAGAAACGACTTGATGTTTTAGGACAAGAGGATATCCGTGGGCGATTTATTTTTCCTCATTAAGCTACGCGCTTTTTATTGGGTGAGAGCGTTTGATACACAAGCGCCGCTTGTTGAGTCCATATGGTGGGATTGCCCGAGGTGGGGTGCGGAGGAATTTAGGTCCAGGGTGCCACGGGTGGGCTATTCATGGTCACCTCCGGTAATCGGTTGTGTGAAATTTAATGTCGACGGCACGGCGCGAGGGAAACCCGGCCCGGGGGTGTGGTGGGGTGTTGCAATACGATAAGGGGAGAATGTTGGCGTTATTTTCAGGACCATTGGGAGTGTTGGACTCCAACGAGACGGAGTTGCATGCGATTACATTTGCATTAGAATCGTTTTAGACGTCGAAATGGGGTGAGAGGCCTTGTATTATTGAGTCCGATTCAATGGTGGCGATCTCTTGGGTTAGTCAGGGGGAGGGTCGGCCATGGAGGCTTTTCCCATTGTTCAGACGCATTGATGATGCATGCATGGCGGTAAAGTACGTATTCCACCATGTTGTGCGTGAGGTGAATGGTGTAGCCGACGCATTGGCTAAGGGTGGGGTGGATCAGAAAGTTTGGTTGAGGGTCGGGATCTAAGGGCGGAGGGTGTTTGATGTTGAATGATGGGAACGAGCATGCTATTGGGGAGAGTGCGTGCTGTGTTGGGGATCGAGCATCGCGTCATCAGCAGTTTGAGGGGTGGGGATTTTGAGTGGTCATTTACATGCATTTTTGCGTGAGGGGTTTGTCGTTTGGGTGTCCTCTTCGGGTACTCTTTTCCTCCATCTAGGTGTAGGGAGGTTTTTAATAAGGCCCGGAGGGATACGTTGTATGATTTTTTCTGATTCAATAAAAATCATACGTTTGAGCAAAAAAAAAGATACTTCAGTTCCATCAATGGCTCCAATACAATCCTTAATTTATAAAAGTATATAAAATTAGAAAACACATTTAAAGTACAAATAAAATATACTAAAGTATATACGACATACCTTGAAATAGGGAAACCAATTAGAACTTCTAGCAATTTCTGGTTGAACATCACCTCGATCTCTAGGAAAAATGATTTTAGTTCCCAATTTACAGACAACTGTCAAAACTTTTTAAAACCATACTGATACAGTTTCAGTAGAATGTTGAAATCGGTCAGTTAAAAGTCTTTGTGTTGCATTTTGACCAATTATAAATAAAAACATTGCAACTCCTTCTTCTACCGAAACCTTTTTCTCATCTTCTAAAAGTTTATTCACCTTCAACCTATCACAAAAATTTAAAAAGACCTGTTTCTTCATGCGAAATATTTCATAACACACTGTCGGATTACCAGATAAAATCTCCATGATATATGCTTTTTCATCCAGTATAGAAGTTCTACATGGCATCTTAGGTATGAATGTATTGTAATGATCATGGATATATTTTAAAAGAAGAAATTGTCCCATCTCATCATCCAAATCGGACAAACTTTTTGAATTAGAACTTATACTCATATTTTCTTGCATAATGTAACCATAAAACATCGTTGATAATATGTTTTTTTAATAATAATACAATAAAATATCATCGAATACTTCAAATAACCAAATGATAGTTTAAAACATTATTACACCACATGAAATAAAATTTAAATAACTAAAAATATTTAAAACTAATCAAGACTATCCACCCAATCCTTTCGCCTTGAATCAGACATTCCAACAAAAATTTGCCTCCATTTTGCTTATGTGAACTTTTCAATTACTTTATTATAAGAACGCGAAGAAACACACTCCATTCTCTCCAAAAGTTTCATACATATTCTTATAGAATAAGGTTCGGGAGTTGATAATTTGTATCTCTCAGCTTTTGCTTTAGCAGCTTCTTCGTTGGCACTCAATATGAATGCCCACTTATCCAAAAATATTTCCATCTTATTCATTTTATTCACTTTGCTAGATCGACGCTCCCCATGAATCGAATCAATTTTACGTTTTTACCTTTTTCACTCCCTTCACCTTCTCAACTATCGACATGCATAGAACCAGATAAAAATTCTTCTTCCAAACGTCTTTTTTCATTAGGAAATAATGGATCTTCAGTAGATAATTGTTGAAGTTTTCCAGCTGCAGTTGTTGTATTGAATATTTCACCAAGTAATTCATAATCTTCACAACCATGTTTTTTAAACTTTTTGAACTCTTTATTTTTTCTGTAATATATGAAAAATATGCATTAAAACAATAATATTATTAATTTTATTCTAAAATACTAAGGAAAATAAAAATATGTTATCTTAAAAAATGCTTCCCAAATGTCTTGTGATGCATGAACAATATTTGATGTCACATCCCATTTAACTCCAGTATGTCTAATCAACTCAGAAAAATGATGATACTTTGTCCGTAAGCGATTAAACTTTCCCTTCAATCTGCCAGTGCCATAATCTACTCCAAATACATCACACACCTCATTATTAATTTCAGCACATACTTCTTTTTTAAAAGTAGACGACTGTAACTTTCCTTCTCTAACTTTTCCAACTATGAATCAATGCTACTTCATTAGCTTTCGGCCAATCTTTCGTATCATCCATGTCTTTACTCCTTCCTCCCATCCAAATTACTATTTAACAGACAAGTTAAATATATAAATAAACTATAAAACTATTCAAGACAAATTTTATTTTAGAGAACTATAATAAAACTTTAAATACATATAAATTAATTATTTAAAGTGGAAATGCTGCTGATTTGAGGAAAGGGATTAGTGGTGTATGAAAGTTTGAGACCTTAACTTTTGGCAATGGGCAAACACAAGCACGAGAAGAAGAGTTGATATTAATTGATAATTTAAGAAGAAAAAAAACAAGTAATTGAAGTTTATGTCGGCATCTAAAAGTTCAAAGTTTGAGTTTTAAATTATAATATCTTTTGCTTGAATTTATAATGGTTCTAAAAAAGAGTGGACATTGAATTTTTTTAGCAATAATTATGATTTTATAACAAACGAAAATTATACAAGAATCTCAATTTGTGCGTACCTCGTTAAAAACTTCTTTAAGTTTAAATAGAAGAAAAAATTGTAGTGTATGAGTGGTACGACGCACACAACACCAAACAACCACGATCAAAAGACCACAAATTAAACAAGACTCAAAGATAAAGAACAATACCCCTCACTAAGAATCCACGCACAATGCAGCAACAAACCATATATACAAATGGAGAACGTAACATCAAGACATGCACTAAAATGCAAGCCAACTCTAGGTGAACAGATTAACGATTTAGGGACTGTTCTAAAAAGGACAGTCGAACTTTCGACCAAGCTTGATTTTATTTATGTAAATAAAATCACAACTTACTAGAGAAAGTGATAGATAATGCTTTCATTTCTAATTGACCATTACTGCTTTTAGTAAGTTTTCTACAATCTTCTTCTTCAATTGTCAAACAATCTTAAATTTAATTTATTTTATCTATTTTTTGTTTCAGCCGTCAATTATTTAAGCCAACAAAAAATGACAACACAAACTAAATATATGACAATAATGATTCGAGCGTAAATCTACTTGAAAATGCAATACAAAACTAAATCAAGAATAAATTACATCAAAATACATAACAAACATCCTTAAACAATCACATCCAAACATATGAAATAAGTTTTAAAAAATAATTAATCTAAACGATGAATACATATATTTGCAAATAGTAATTATAAATTTGAGAAATAAAATACTAATATTTAGCTGTTTACCTGGCAAAGGATAACGAAGAACCTAAAATTTTGATGAGATAGGAAATCAGAGAGTTGATGTTGAAGACTAAAAAAGAACTGATATTTAAAGAATGAATTACGTTAAAAAATGTCAAAAATGTCATTAGTAGGATTTGAACCCGAGTTAAATAAAGTAAAATTAAAAAATCTCTTGTTTTCACATTTTCTACTTTTGCAAAACATTTACGATGAAAATAATGAAAACATCTTTTTTATATTTTTAAATTTTTACTAATTTTTATTTTTATTTTCTAAAAGTCATTTTCTAATTTAACGACCAAACCCATTTTTTTATTGTTTTCTATTTTCCAAGAAAATGAAAACAAAAACACCATCTATTCTCTGAAACCAAATACACCCTCATTGTTTAATTCAGATTCTAGCAAAAACCAGAAAAATTAAACTTGTTTAATACGGATTCCATTTGGTTGTTTAAAGTTTTAAAATAATTTTAGGCCGGCTGAAGTCGGAATACTTAAGTGCTCATCTGTATCCCTTTGTCGATTGGTTGTTGGTTTGATTATGGATGCATCAGAAAGCAGCAAAGCCAAAATCGTTTCACTGATCCAAGATGTGAAGAAATCATGGGATGATGAGCTCCAACAACTGCTGCATACCCTCCCCAGAGAAGAAGGTTGGGTCAATGGAAGTCTTTATCTCTATCAAGGCTTTTGGTGCTCATCTCTTGCTCTAAAATCTGTGGTTTCTTTCCAGACACATTTCCTTGCATTTGATTCTGATGTTATGGTCGCCACTTTCCCAAAATGTGGCACTACTTGGCTCAAGGCTTTGACTTTCTCCACTTTGTACCGTGATCGGTTTGCGAGGGATGAACATCCCTTGCTCACCTCCACTCCTCACCAACTCGTTCGTTTCATGGAGTACGATGTTTACGCGAACAACCCTTGTCCCGGTCTCGACAACATCTGTGTTTACAGGCCAAGGCTTTTTGGCACCCACGTTCTCTATGCTTCTTTGCCCACTTCCATCAAAGATTCCAAATGTAAGATTGTTTACATATGCAGAAACCCCATGGATATGTTCATTTCTCTTTGGAGTTTCACTGGCAAGCTTCGAGATGAAAACCAGGAGTCCCTCTCACTAGATCAAGCTTTTGACAAGTTTTGCCGTGGAATCTATTTACACGGACCGTTTTTTGATCACGTGTTGGAGTACTGGAATGCAAGCCAAGAAAATCCCGACAAAGTACTGTTTCTGAAATACGAAGATCTTAAGGAAGACATCAATTCTCAGCTGAAACGCTTGGCCATGTTCTTAGGGGTTCCTTTCACTGAGGATGAAGAGAAACGAGGAGTTGTTGAAGAAATAGCAAAAGTTTGTAGCTTTGACAAGTTGAGAGAACTGGAAGTGAACAAGAAGGGCTTAAACATTTCTGGGATTCCACACAAAGATTTCTTCAGGAAAGGAAAAGTGGGAGATTGGAGCAACTATCTCACACCTTCCATGGTTGAACGCTTTGAGAAGCTTATCCATCAGAAATTGAACAACTCAGGTTTAACTTTTAAAATGTCTTTGTAACTAAATTCTCTTTGGGATGGTGAGATTTGCTGCTCTAGCAGAATGACTTTTCTGTGTGCGATGGTGTTGTCGGCTACTGATTCTGGATGTGGTTTGCTACTTTCTACCGTGTTGTTGTCCTCTGATATGTTTTCGTCGCTGATGAATGTATTCTGGGAATTGACATCGGGTTTGAGATGTCGGTTTCTGAAAGGGTGCATGTTTTTCTATGGGGAGTTTTTACTTTGTAATAATGATTTGTCTGATATCGAATTTGTTAAACCTGTTTAATTTTCTTCCATGGAACGGTACCAAATCCACTTGTTGCTCTAATGTAAATTAAATAAAACGTAAAAGTCAGCGGATGGCATTATCATATGACAACCACGATTTCTCGAAGATTTTTTGTTTTTTATTTTTAGTGGTAATGAGATAGAATAAAAAACTAATCATATGACAACCTGTACCGGACATGGCAAAAGCAACAACCCAACAATTTTTTGACTTGTATAACAAATTAATGGGTTGATCAAGTGGTAAGTAATTTGATATCAATGGAGTAGGTTTTGAATTTTAGATTTTGTGGATGTAAAAAAATTTTGTTGGGATACTCACACAACAAAACTAGGTATATGACGCGAATCAGTCTGGATTAGTGAGGTCGAAGTACTAAAGAATCGAGAGAGCAACCAAACAAAAAGTATTTAAAGTATATTTACCTTTTCATTTAGATACTTAAAGCATTTTGGGCAACCAAACAAAAAAAAGTTGATATTAACTTTTTTTTATTTAGATACTTAAAGTATTTTTTTAGTCAAAATAAATACTAAGTATACTTTTTGGTCATAATAAATACTTAAAATATTTTTTTGGGTCAAAATACTAATTTGAAATTGCCGGCTTAAAAATTACATCATAACCTTGAATTTCTGACTATCTATATGTTACCTATTTTTTTTAAATGGTACCGGCTGAGCTATTATTGATTAAAAGGATAAAAGTCTAAACAAACAGAAAATAGAGAGTAAGGGTAAAAAGGAAAGCTCAGTTGATCCAGCTCCTTTGTGGTGCGATTTTGGGACACAACTTCTAGAAAACACCATAGGAGGGGGCTAAGAGACAGAGCCCGAAAATTGAAACGGCAAGCAACACGATTAGGGTGGATCTTGGAGCTAACGATCTTCAGCCACCAGAAGGGAAATTTTCGGGAGAACATCCTCGATCCAAAACCGATCCTCAGTGTTGCACCTTCCTAAAGCCGCCATTGCATGGGCCACGCGGTTCGCATTCCGGCCAACAAAATAGAACTGACAAGAGCTGAAGAGCACCGCCAATCTTTTCACATCTGCGACCAAAGGCCGGACGAGGGAGAGATCGGAAGTGTTTGAGCTGAGTTTCTTAATAATCGTCTTCGTGTCTCCTTCAAAGACAATGTCTGTAAATACCAGATCACGCGCGAATTCCAACCCATGGACTGTTGCTATCGCTTCGGCTTCAAAGGCAGAGGGTATACCTTCACTCAATCGGTGAGCCGCTCCCAAAATAAGACCCTCTGAATCTCTTACTACCAACCCTAACCAAGATTTTTGTGATTGGACAGAAAAACTTGAATCGAAGTTTAACTTCACGAGCGGGGAAGTTGGGGGTTCCCAAGCTGAGTCGAAACGGGTATGAGGATGAAAAAGCTTCACCGAGATTGATCCCAATTCACGAACATAGCTTCGAACGAAGGTAACAACCATTAACACAATCTGAAATACTCCCTCGTTTACCAGTTTATTTCTGCCAAACCAAATAGACCAAATAGTAGTTATAATTTCTGCATGACGTTGTTTACTGTAATTGCTGAAAATCCATTCGAGCCATTAGCAAAAATCTTGTTGATCCACATGAGTTGGCCAAGTAATTTCTAGAGTAGACCAGACTTGTCTTGCAAAATAGCATTGTCTACTCACATGAGATGCATATTCTGTGTTCTGGTAGCATCTAGGACACATCGCACTATTAGAAATTCTTCTGTTATATAGGTTGGCCATAGTAGGGACACAATTTTGTGTGAATTTCCACACACAGACTTTAACTTTTGATGGACATTGGATTGCCCATAACGTGTTGAAAAAACCACCACTATATACGCCTGATAGTTCATCCTGTATGAGCCTCCTATAGCCACTACGGACTGTGTATAAACCACTATTATCGTAAGCCCATACTAGTGAGTCTTGCTACCCACAACTAGATAGGCATATAGCTAAGATAGCAGACACCTCTTCTGAGGTGAATAGTTGGGTAATAAGCTGGATGTTCCACTTACGGGCATCCTGATCAATAAGGTCAGTGACAAAATTAACCCCTGCATGTCTAGGTAAGGGGATCTTACGTGTAGCAAGGTTGGGCAACCAAGGATCATTCAATATGGATGTAGAAAAGCCAGAATCCACCTTCCACTAAAGTCCCAGCTCTAAAGTTTTCCGAGAACTCCATATACTTCGCCAAATATAAGAGGGATTATTACCCAAGCCTGATTGTAAGAAACTACTTTGAGGGTAGTACTTTGCTCTAAACAACCTCGCAACCAGAGAATCTGGATTACATAATAGCCTCCAGCCTTGTTTCGCAAGCAAGGCTATGTTGAATTTTCCCATGTCCTGAAACCCTAGTCCACCACTCTCTTTAGGTATACACAATTTCGACCAAGTTAGCCATTGCATTCCTCTTTTACTCTGAGATCTTTGCCACCAATATTGTGCAAACAACCCCTCTATCTCTTTACACAAGGTTTGAGGTAGAAAAAAAACTGACATAGCATAGAGAGGTATTGCTTGCAACACTGACTTGATATAAACTTCTTTACCACCAAATGAAAACGTTCTAGTCCCCCAGTGATTGAGACTCTTTAAACATTTTTCCTTTAGGCTCGAAATAGAGGACTTTGTTTCGGCCAATCATAGAAGGAAGACCAAGGTACACATCTGGATTGGATTGATGAGGGACATTCAAAATCTGACAAACATCCTCGATACTTTCAAGCAACACATTAGAACTGAAGAAGATACAAGACTTATCAAAATTAATTAACTTCCCCGAACATTGGGCATAATCAGATAATAATTCTTTCAGTTGAAAAGCCTCATTCGTACTCGCCTCCCCAAAAATAATGTTGTCATCAGCAAACAAGATATGTGTTATAAGAGGAGCCCCGCGTGTAATCCTTGCCCCTTGCATTCTTCCAGTACTAACAGCTTGCCTTCGTAAGGAAGATAATCCCTCACTGCAGATCAAGAAAAGAAATGGGTTCAGGGGGTCTCCTTGTCGGAGACCTCTAGTTGGGACAAAACTCTCTCCCACTGTTCCATTAATCAATTAAAATTGAATAAGAGACCGAACTAATGCAGTTCAAAACACACGTAATCCAGTTTTCAGCAAACCCCATTTTCCTTAAAACATCCACAACAAAAGACCAATCGACACAATCGTAAGCCTTACTCATGTCAAGCTTCAGAGCAAAGGAACCCTTTCTACCATATTTCTTATTTTAAAAAGAATGTAAGATCTCAAAAGCAGCCATGATATTATCAGTAATTGTAACCCTCTCGTCCCGGTCTAGCCAACAGACCTGTCCGAACGAGTTACACGAGGAAAAATCGAAGCGAAACCCGCTAAGGCCTCACTCCGATTAGCAACCCTATTTTTTCATTTAATTATCTTATCTATATATCACATTTATCCTATGTGCGAAGACGATAGCGGAAAACGATAGCGAAACTACCCAAGCAGAACAAAAGATAACTTAAATTTACCAAGTGACATGTTAGACCAATTTCATGCTCACGTAGCAAAACCATACATAAAAGATGCACATGAACTAAAAAAAGGAAGCCTACAAACAATCGAGACTAAGACGCGACCTCCGAGAACCTTTAAAGATGCTAAAAAGCCAAATTATATGCCTACATTTTGAAACAGGCTTGCTCGTTTCGATACGCGGGCTCCAATTTAAAAGTCATATCAGGCCGTACCGATACGGTCCACTTTGTTCCGGTACAGGGGTCTACAGTAACAAAATGTATCAGAACGGGTTCCGAAACAGGGGTTCACAGTCTCGAAACCTATCGAAACGAGTTTCGAAATGGGGGATCACAGTATCAAATCGTATCAAAACGGCACCACCCCAATTTCGATACGAGTATCCCTGGAGCTACACCCGTTTCGAAACCTTCTCGAGCGTTTTGGAACACCTGCACCCAGATTGGCCCCAAAACGTACTTAGACACTTCCAAGGTTTCCAAATGTGTCCCAAAACATCAAGAACCATATGGCAACATATCATACATATGTTCTAGATGCAAAGAATCCTAATCACATCCTTCGACATGCATTTCAGCAACAATTTAGATTTCAAGTTCTAAGCTCACATGCAACCTTAGATACAAAAACACTAGCATACCAAACCACCAAGCAATTCATACATGGCAATGTTTGACCTCAACATAAAATAGCATCACCATTTTAAACATGTTTGAACATAAACGAACCATAATAAAGGAGTTTGGACATCAAATCCATAACATACAAACTAGCATTCCCATTGTCTAAGCCTTATTACACAACGTAAACCATACTTTGAGCTTAATGAGAACTCCAAGAGTTTCCTCCTTTGCCCACTTGCCTCTCGAAGCCTTTAACGATCTGCATTGTTGAAGAAAAGAGAGCGTAAGCTAGGAGCTTAGTGAGCGGAGCTCTAAAACACACCAACAATGCAGTTTTTAAAACGTAGACTTAGATTTAAGTAAAACCAATTAAGGAAAGACGTAATGTATCACAAACATCACAATACAAGGTATGCACATGCATAACCCAGAACCCGGTGGGACTACACATCACCGTTCGACTAGTAGTTTTCTGATGGGACTACACATCAACGTACTCTTCTACTAGTCACTACTGGTAGGACTACGCATCACCGTAGTAACGGAATCCATCACGTGAGGCTCGACACCAACAACGACTACACGACAACATTAAACAGAGATTAAAAGAATCTTAAAACTTCATCATATCACACATATCACGAGAACCGAAAATCAACCAACAAACGAGATTAGATGAAACTTACTCTTGGGTTTAGGTTAGTCTCTAAGATTCCACCCAAACCTGAAACCTTCTTTGAACATAAATAAGATTCCAAAACAGTATCCACTCACCGATGAACCCAAACGAAAGCCGAAACACCGATCTCAAGCCTCCGTAGCACCCGGTATCGCACCCGAAGCACCCGAACCCAATTCCTCTATTTAAAGCAATCCAAATCATACTATTAGGACACTAATATACTTGTAACCTAGTAGCAACCCGGAAACTCACTCTTGAAACCAAAACACACCAATTTGAATCCAAATTTCATCCAAACTTCACCATTTTCGTTCTAAACAAACCCCACACTGAAATCATCCATCCCAATAATCAAAACACACCCCAAAACATCTAGAAACATCCCTCATCATCAAAGGAACCACCAACCACGTTTTCAACCTAAAACCAACCCAAAAACCCAACCTTTTCAACCAAAAAATCTCATTTTTATACCCATTTCGGGATTTCCATAAAACACCACCAATTTAACATATAATACACTTAAGAGCAAGACTAAAACTATATTATCTTTACCAATCAAAAACCTAACAAAAACCCACTAAAGCTTCCACCTTTTCTCTAATATTTGAATACTTGAAATGTCACAAAAATGGAGTTTACTAAAAACTAAAACCATAGAAACGTTTAGAAAGATGGGGAGAAGTCAAAAACACATTTACCTTGATGAAAGCTCTTGAAATCGATGAAGAAATGGATGGAACAGTATTTTGGGGTTGGGGAGGTTTTAGTGTCGTGATATTTGTTTGAAGGAGGAAGAAGAAGAAAATAGCTTCAAAACATTTCATTTTACTTAAAATCCCATCTTCCATTTTCATTAATGACATTTTTGTAAATAAAAGCAACTTTTATAAAATTATCATTTTAAATCTCATTTAACCCGAACTAATCCTAGATCAAAATCAATAAACTCCTTGGCCCTAAACCGGGGCGTTACAACTCTCCCCCACTTAAGGAATTTCGTCCCCGAAATTACCTGGTGAAAAGAGATATGGAAACTGTCTTTCCATGTCTTCCTTTCTCTCCCAAGTAGCCTCTTCCACACCTCGGTGTCTTCACAAAACCTTGACTAATTCGATAGACCTCCCACGCAACATTTTCTTGTCCGTAGCAAGAATCTCAATCGGCTCTTCATCATACGACAAGTCGGGGTTCAACTCAATCTCTTCCACTGGCATTACATGAGACGGATCTGATCTATACTTTCAGAGCATCGATATATGGAACACATCGTGGATCTTCTCTAAATCGGTCGGGAGTCTCAATCTATACGCAACGAGACCGATCCTCTCAACTACCTCGTAAGGTCCAATGAACCTCGGACTCAACTTACCTTTCCTACCAAACCTCATCACCTTCTTCCAAGGTGAGACCTTCAAAAACACCTTCTCGCCCACGACATACTCTATCTCTTTTCTCTTCAAATCGGTATACGACTTCTGTCGGTCTGAAGTTGCCCTCAAGCGATCACATATCAACTTTACCTTCTCGGTGGTGCCCTTAAGCAATTCGAGCATCGGTACAAGCTTGTGTCCGGCCTCGGCCCAACAGATAGGATTTCTACACCTCCTACCATACAGAGCTTCATACGGTGCCATCTGAATACTAGCTTAATAACTGTTGTTGTACGCAAACTCTACTAACGATAGATGCTTCTCCCAAGACCCTTGGAAGTCGATAATACAACACCTCAACATGTCCTCCAACACTTGAATCACCCTCTCTGATTGACCATATGACTACGGATGATACGAAGTACTAAAGTTCAACCAAGTACCCAAAGCACGATGCAAACACTCCCAAAATCTAGCTGTGAACCTCGGATCTCGGTCTGACAAAATCGATTTCGGTACCCCATCCAACCTCACTATCTCACTGATATACAAATCGACTAACTTATCTAAGGTGTAGGTAATATGAACAGGTATGAAGTAAGCACACTTATTAAATCTATCGACTATCACTCACACTGAATTTTTCTTCGAAGGAGTCAACGGTAAACCTGACACAAAGTCCATGGTGATATGTTCCCACTTCCATTCTGGAATCTTCAACGGTTGTAACAAACCTGAAGGAAACTGATGCTCGGCTTTGACTCTCTGACATACCATGCACTTACTCACAAACTCGGCCACATCCTTTTTCAACCCAACCCAGTAGTACTCTTCTTTCAACCCATGGTACATCTTCGTGCTACCCGGATGCATAGCAAAAGGGCTGTTATGTGCTTCATTCAAGATAGTACGCCTCAACTTGGAATTTTCCAGAACAACTATCCTATCCTTGAAACATAGGATCCCATTCTCACAAAAACAAAAGTCTGTGGGTCTATCCTCAGCTATATCTTGCACGTGAGGTGCCAACGACTCATCTTGAAACTGTTTCTCCCAGATTAACTGAGCCAATAACGGTTTAACTTGCAACTCGGCTACCAAACCACCATTCTGTGACACACACAATCTTGCAAACATAGCTCGTACCTCAACTGCCACTTTTCTACTCAAAACAGCGGCTACTACGCTTGCCTTACCCGAATGGTACTCTATCGTGAGGTCATAATCCTTAAGAAGTTCTATCCACCTACGCTGCCTAAGATTCAACTCTTTCTGAGACATCAAGTACTTCAAACTCTTGTGGTCGGTATAAACGGTGCACTTCTCACCATAAAGGTGATGTCTCCAAATCTTCAATGCAAACACTACTGCGGCTAACTCAATATCATGAGTGGGGTAGTTCTTCTCATGAACTTTCAACTGTCTCGAAACATAAGCTATGACCTTACCTTCTTGCATAAGCACACAACCTAAACCTACATATGATGCATCACTGTAAATCACAAACTATTTTCCCGGTTTCGGCCGAATCAAGATAGGAGCTTCGGTCAAAGCTTTCTTCAACTTCTCGAACGCTTATTTCTTGCATCTGACCACTCATACGGAACATTCTTCTGAAGCAACTTGGTTAGAGGAGCCGTTATCTTTGAGAATCCCTCGACAAATCTTCGATAGTATCCCGCCAAGCTTAGGAAGCTACGGATTTCCGTCACTGACTTCGGTTGTTTCCAACTCACTATGGTCTTTATCTTCTTGGGGTCCACACTAATCCCATTGGCCGAGATCACATGACCTAGGAAGACTACCTCCCTAATCCAAAACTCACATTTACTTAACTTGGCATACAACTAATTCTCAAGCAAAGTCTGAAGCACTAACTACAAATGCTCATCATGCTCTTCCTCGGTCCTATAGTACACTAAGATGTCATCTATGAACACTACCACAAACCTGTCCAAAAACTCATGAAACACACGGTTCATCATGTCCATAAATACAGCTGGAGCATTAGTCAAACCGAAAGGCATTACCAAGAACTCATAGTGCTCATAATGTGTACGGAAAGCTATCTTCGGTATGTCCACATCCTTCACCTTCAACTGGTAGTAACCGGATCTCAAATCAATCTTCGAAAACACTAAAGCACCTCAAAACTGATCAAGCAAGTCATCTATCCTAGGTAAAGGGTACTTGTTCTTCACTATTACCTTGTTCAACTGCCTATAATCTATACACATCCTCATACTACCGTCCTTCTTCTTCACAAACAAGACCGCAACACCCCACGGAGAAATACTAGGCCTAATGAAATCTCTATCCGACAACTCCTAAAGCTGTGTCTTCAACTCTTTCAACTCTTTCGATGCCATTCTATACGGAGCAATAGACACGGGTGCAGAATCGGAATACGTCTCAATAGCAAATTCAACTTCTCTATCTGGAGGCAAACCCGACAACTCTTCCGGAAAAACACTCGAAAAAACACAAACTGTCCTGATGTCTTGCGGTCTAACCTCACTCATATTCGGATTCATCATGTAAGCCAAGTAAGCCTGACAACCCGAATCCATCAACTTCTAAGCTTCCAACGTAGAAACAACATTGGACAAGAACCTAACGTTCTCGCCAGCTACCACAACCTCAAAGTCATCTATAAGCTTCAAGGAGACTCTCTTGGTCTCAAAATCAACCCTAGCTCTATGCTCTACGAGCCAATCCATGCCCAAAATCACATCAAAATCGTAGAACGGTAACTCCAACATGTCAACCGGAAACATGTGTCCCTGAATCCTCAAGGGACACCTCCTATACATTTTCCTAACTACTACGGTATCACCGAAGGAACTAGTAATATTTACACCTACCTCTAACCACTCATACGGTAAACCTAGAGACCTTGCGTGTTCACCTAAAATATAAGAATGTGTCGACCCCGAATCTATCAAAGAAAGCAAAGTCAAAGACTGTAACGAGAAATTACCTGCAATGACATCTGTGTCATTCCCAGCCTCTCGATGTGCATACACCCTAGTCGGTCCTCCACCCTCGGGCTAGACTTCCACTACATGAGCCAAGTTCCTCTGTCCATCATTCCTCGGCTAGAAGTTACCACGACCGCGCCCACGGCCTCTCTGATGCTCAAAACCTCTAGCTGGAGCCGTTCTGCCCCTAGCTGGGTGTGGACAATTACGCCTCAGATGATCTCGGGAACCACAGTTCCGACACACCCCATAGGCCCCCATACACTCGCCCTGATGGTGCCTCCCGCATCTAGTGCACTCCGGAGTATGTAAAACAGCTCCTTGGCCCTGATGGCCCCGTCCATAGTTACCACTCTTATGCCTCGAATCGGGCTGATACCTCTTATCCCTATGCCTCTTGGCATGGTCTCTATCCCAATTCGCGCGTCTCTTCCCGGAATCAGACCCACTAGCACGAGCACTGGAGCCTAAGTTCTGCTCAATATCCTTGGCCCTAGAGACCAAAACATCAAACTCAGTGTAGTCAAAGGCAAGCATGTAAGTCTTCACATCTCTAGTTAAACCATATCGAAAGCGCTCACATTGTTCTCTTTCACTGGGAACCAACTCGGGTGCATACTGGCTCAACCTCACAAACTGAACCTCGTACTCGGACATGGTCTTGCTACCCTGAACCAAGGCCATAAACTCACTCTTCTTCTCATCCAGATACCGAACTCCGAGATACTTCCTCTTAAAGGCATTTCTGAAGAATTCCCACGTGATATCCGCTTCGGCCATACCCGAAGTAACAGTGGTCCACCAAGTATATGCATCCCTCTAAAGCAAGAAGACAATGCAACCTAGCTTACGAGTGTCTGAGCACTCCATCTGACCCAAGATGCGTGTAGTACTCTCAAGCCAAGCCTATGAACCCTCGGGAGTCAAACCACGGAACTCAACTCCTCCCAGGCTATGAAGCCTCTCTAGGGGTAATCCCGTCCCCGCACCCTGAGGTGGTGCTGCAGCTTGCATACCAACCAAAGTTGTCTTAAAAGCTCCGGCTATGGTCTGAATCAAATGGGTCATGTCCGTACCTGCCTGACCCCGACCAACCTGGGCTCCATTACCCCCAACGTTCGCACCAGCCTGAGGCCCATTACCATCGCCTCCGACTTGCGCACCAGCCTGAGGCACATTGCCTTCGCCACCCACTCCATTACCATCGGGAGCATGAGGAACATGAGGCTCATTCCCGGGTGCCTGGTCACCCGCTCTAGGCCGACCCCTCGGTCTCACCATATTGGGATAAATTCTAAAACAAATTACAAATCACACAAAAGAAAACATTAGGTTAGCAAAAGGGCAAGGACCCAAGTTCTCAGCTCTTTAAACCAAAACCAATTTCAATAACAACACCTAGCAATGGAACACTTGACTAGACTTCAACCAACAACAAGGTCATTAAAGCATGCTTTCATACATTGTGCAATAGCAAGCAACCATGCAAACCAACTTACCTGACTTACCTTTCATGGGAGACCTCATAACCGAGGCTCTGATACCACAAAATGTAACCCCCTCGTCCTGGTCTAACCAACAGACTGGTCCAAACGGGGAAAAACCGAAGCGAAACCCGCTAAGGCCTCACTCCGATTAGCAACCCTTTTTTTCATTTAATTATATTATCTAGATATCACATTTATCCTATGTGCGAAGATGACAGCGGAAAACAATAGCGAAACTACCCAAGCAGAACAAAAGGTAACTTAAATTTACCAAGTGACATGTTAGACCAATTTCATGCTCACGTAGCAAAACCATACATAAAAGATGCACATGAACTAAACAAGGAAGCCTACAAACAATCGGGACTAAGACGCAACCTCCGAGAACCTTTAAAGATGCTAAAAAGCAAAATCATATGCCTGTGTTTCGAAACAGGCTTGTCCGTTTTGATACGCGGGCTCCATTTTAAAAGCCAGACCAGGATGTACCGATACGGTCCACTTCGTTCCGATACGGGGGTCTACAGTAACAAAATGTATCGGAATGGGTTACGAAACAAGGG
Source organism: Hibiscus tridactylites (assembly GCA_958450335.1). NCBI lineage: Eukaryota > Viridiplantae > Streptophyta > Magnoliopsida > Malvales > Malvaceae > Hibiscus > Hibiscus tridactylites. The sequence goes on along the minus strand of OY288268.1, from coordinate 85,638,961 downwards.
TTCACAGTCTCGAAACGTATCGAACCGAGTTCCGAAATGGGGGCTCACAGTATAAAATCGTATCAAAATGGCAACACCTTGTTCCGATACGAGTATCCCTGGAGCTACACCCGTTTCGAAACCCTATCGAGCGTTTCAAAACACTTGCACCTAGATTGGCCCCAAAACGTACTTAGACACTTCCAAGGTTTCCAAATGTGTCCCAAAACATCAAGAACCATATGGAAACATATCATACATACATTCTAGATGCAAAGAATCCTAATCACATCCTTCGACATGCATTTAAGCAACAATTTATATTTCAAGTTCTAAGCTCACATGCAACCTTAGATACAAAAACACTAGCATACCAAACCACCAAGCAATTCATACATGGCAACGTTTGACCTCAACATAAAATAGCATCACCATTTTAAACATGCTTGAACATAAATGAACCGTAATAAAGGAGTTTGGACACAACTTCATAACATACAAACTAGCATTCCCATTGTCTAAGCCTTATTACACAACTTAAACCATAGTTTGAGCTTAATGAGAACTCCAGGAGTTTCCTCCCTTGCCCACTTGCCTCTCGAAGCCTCTGACGATCTGCATTGTTAAATAAAAGAGAGCATAAGCTAGGAGCTTAGTGAGCGGAGCTCTAAAACACACCAACAATGCAGTTTTTAAAATGTAGACTTAGATTTAAGCAAAACCAATTAACGAAAGACGTAATGTATCACAAACATCACAATACAAGGTATGCACATGCATAACCCAAAACCCGGTGGGACTACACATCACCGTTCGACTAGTAGTTTTCCGATGGGACTACACATCAACGTACTCTTCTACTAGTCACTACCGGTGGGACTACACATCACCGTAGTAACGACAACCATCACGTGAGGCTCGACACCAACAACGACTACACGATAACATTAAACGGAGAGTAAAAGAATCTAAAAACATCATCACATCACACATATCACGAGAACCGAAAATCAACCAACAAACGAGATTAGATGAAACTTACTCTTGGGTTTAGGTTAGTCTCTAAGACTCCACCAAACCCCAAACCTTCTTTGTACAAAGATAAGATTCCAAAACAATATCCACTCACCGATGAACCCAAACGGAAGCTGAAACAACGATCTCAAGCCTCCGTAGCACCCGGTATCGCACCCGAAGCACCCGAACTCGATTCCTTTGTTTAAAGCAATCCAAATCATACTATTAGGACACTAATACACTTGTAACCCAGTAGCAACCCGGAAACTCACTCTTGAAACCAAAACACACCAATTCGAATCCAAATTTCATCCAAACTTCACCATTTTCGTTCTAAACAAACCCCACACTGAAATCATCCATCTCAATCATCAAAACACACCCAAAAACATCTAGAAACATCCCCCATCATCAAAGGAACCACCAGCACGTTTTCAACCTAAAACCAACCCAAAAACCAAACCTTTTCAACCTAAAAATCTCATTTTTTATACCCATCTCGGGATTTCCATAAAACACCGCCATTTTAACATATAGTACACTTAAGAGCAAGACTAAAACGTATATTATCTTTACCAATCGAAAACCTAACAAAAGCCCACTAAAGCTTCCACCTTTTTCCCTAAAATTTGAATACTTGAAATGTCACAAAAATGGAGTTTACTAAAAACTAAAACCATAGAAACGTTTAGAAAGATGAGGAGAAGTCAAAAACACATTTACCTTGATGAAAGCTCTTGAAATCGATGAAGAAATGGATGGAACAATGTTTTGGGGTTGGGGAGGTTTTAGTGTCGTGATATTTATTTGAAGGAGGAAGAAAAAGATAGCTTCAAAACATTTCATTTTACTTAAAATCCCATCTTCCATTTTCATTAATGACATTTTTGTAAATAAAAGCAACTTTTTTTATAAAATCTTCATTTTAAATCTCATTTAACCTGAACTAATCCTAGATCAAAATGGGGCGTTACAGTAATCATTCGACTCGGTATAAACGCGCTTTGAGCCTTATCGATGCAAACATGTAACACTATTTGTAGACAATTAGCAATCATTTTGCTAATAATTTTAAATAGTACGTTACATAAACTAATGGGGCGAAAATTGATCAACAAAGTATGCTGATCAATTATTGGGATTAAGACAATTCTGGTTGCATTGATTTCGGATAAAGAATGCTGACCTCTTAACGTCTGGATGCAAAAATCTGAAACTTCACCCTTGACAATATGCCAAAACCTTTGATAGAAGATGGCACCAAGATCGTCTTCACCAGAAGCTTTAAGTGGTCCCATAGATTGGATAGAAGCTAAAACTTCTTCTTTTGTATAGTCTGCGAGTAGGTTGGCATTCATAGATTCGGTAACACTTTTGGGAATTCCTTGTAATACATTAGACGTGTCCCCCAAACCTTGAGATGAAAATAGGGATTGGAAATATTCTTTTGCCATAGAATGAAGTTCGACAACAGTTTCAATTTGGTTATTATTAGCATCAAGCAATTTGGCTATCATGTTTTTCCGTCTTCGATGTGAAGCAAATTGGTGGAAAAAAATTGTATTTCTATCTCCATTTTTTAGCCAATTTGCGTGCTCTTTGCTCCCAATATATCTCATCACTATCCGCCTCTAAATTGAGAGCAATCTTTGTATCAGTAATCTCGCCTAACACATCATCACTAATTTGAAGCTCATGTAGGTCATGAAGCCTTTTCTTCAAACTTTTAACAGTGAACTTCTTTTCATTTTTAAGCTTCCGAAACCACAAACCAAGGCCATCCCCCACCATCTTTAAACGTTGCGGAAATGATCCATGGGAAGATAACCAAAGTTTCTTCACCTCATCTTCTCAAGAATCTTCCAATAACCATGAAGCTTCGAATCTAAAGAAATATGTCCTTGCACTACACCCTTGAGTTTTGTTTGTCGTGAGCAAGAGAGGAGAATGATCAAAAAAAGAGTGTGTGAGATGCTCGAGGGAAAAATGTGGAAAAGGGACCACCATATCGGGTTAGCCACTCAACGATCCAATCTCTCTCTTATATTATTCGACTGAAGATTACCCCAACTCCAAGTAAATCAGGCCCCAGAATATCGTATATCCTCCAAGGCACAACCGGCCAGCACATTCCGAAAGGACTCTATTTGTCGATCACTCCTAATGAGGCCTCCCATTTTTTCAGAGGCGAACAATAACTCATTGAAATCGCCAAAAACTAGCCAAGGGAGGTCATGGGTGTCATTAAGCTGCCTAAGCAAATTCCATGACTCCTCTCTGTTTCGAACTTCAGACTCTCCATAAAATCTTGTACAACGCCAAGCCTTACCATCACTATCATCATCAAAAACAACATCGATGTGGTGTGTCGAAGATGATCGGAATGAAACTTTGCACTCACTCTTCCAAGCTAACGACAGACCACCACTTCGGCCAACGGAGCTGACATCAATACCATTGGGATAACCACATAACTTACGAACCTTCTCCATTTTACTCTGCTGCAATTTAGTTTCTATTAGAAAATCACACTCGGATTAACTTCTCTCAAGAAATTCTTGAGACGTTGTGATGTTCGAGACATACCAAGGCCTCGGACATTTCAGCTTAGGAGTTTCATTGGGCCCGGCTAGCTCCTTGACGAAGGCCTGCCGATATAACATTTGAAGCTTCTTTAGAATCCTGAGTGGAAACTATTGAAGAATTGGATAAAACTCTAGGCCGTTTGGACCCATCAGAAATAACTTCATGAGAATCTTCTCCCACTTGTATCATAGTAATATCCCCATAATTCGCATATCCTTCCTTAATTCTAGCAGCCACGATGTGATTGGTAGGAGCTAAATGAGTATCCCGAAATGAAGCAGAATTAGCCCCATGATGGATATAATTGCTAATAGTGAGATTTTGGTCAACAATTACACGGGAATCATTTTGGAAAGGAACATGATTCATGGGATGAAAATTCCTATCCATATTTGCAGCATGTGCCACCCCGTTGCTAGGACCCGAGTCAACTCCCTCCTCCCGGATCCATCAGCTCGTCTGAGACATCGGTGAACGACGCGGTGGCGCCCGGATACTGATATCTCAACCAAAAACAATCTCCTCTTTTGCTACAGACAATCGAACTGTGCATAGAGACTCACCGTGGCCCATCTTACCGCAAATGAAACAGAAGAGTAATAATTTATCGTATTCGAAACGAACAATGTATGTGGCACCTCCCTTCAGGGCCAGTTTCTTACGGCATTTTAGAGGTTTGAGGCTGTCAATTGAAACTCGGATTCGCATGATTCCTTTGTAACCCAGCAAAATAGCTTTGGCATCATAATCTAGAAAACGGACAGCAAAGTTCCCCAATTGGCGACCAACAGATTCAGACATACAGCCGTGCGGAACATCATGGACTTGAATCCAAAAAGGAACCTCAAAAAGTGGGACTTTATGCGGATCTTCCCCAGGTTTGAGTCGATACAGAATAAGAAGGTGTGCATTAAAATTCCACGGGCCACCAGACTCAATTCGATCCAGATCAACGATGTGATAAAATCTGAACAAATAACGCCCATTTCCTAAGTCGGTGATAGATATTCCATCAAGGGGCCGCCACAGATTCAGTAGAGTATTTCTCATAGAGTGAAAATGAATAACGCTGGATGTTAGAAACTCCCCCACAAAACATAAATCGAACAGGAGAGTTGGAGGAGGAGTATCTTCTGCAACCTGGATCTCACTCTCTTCATCTTCATCAATCGAAAGATCAGCCAGATTTTCCTCTACCGCTGAATTCAACAAAACAGAGAGAAAGAGTAGAAAGAAATCAAACACTACATAAGCCAAAAACAAAAACGAAAGACGTGATAAGAAGCAAAGTTTTCCGTGCTCTTCATATAAATTTTGATATAAGAATTATAAGCTTATAATCATAAAATAAACACACTATACAATAATCAAGAAAGATTAAAACTATAATTTTGCTAAGAAGCAGAGTTTTCCGTGACCTGATTTTAATTCTACTATTAGTTAAATAATTTCATCTACTAATTTGTCATATAATAATCCCTTATTTTAATCCTATTAGTAGTTCTTTACAATTAAATTTAATTTTTATTCCATGTGGGATTAATATATATAGGTAGTAGAGGGATTACTGGTATATTTTGACCTTTAAAATTACTGAAAAAAACTATAATAATTCAAGTTAATTATTGATTTCTGTAAATACGAACATGCATCAATGAAAATTCAGGCTACAAAAAGAACTTAACCAATAAAATTAAATCATGTAATAATTATTTTATAAAATAAAATATATTATTTTATTTCTTTATAACCACTAGAGGTGGCAATCGGGTCATTCGGTTTGGGTTCGGTTCGGGTAGTTTCGGTTTGTGTCATTTCGGGTCTATCTAGAATCGGTTTAGATTCGGTTCGGGTCGGTTCGGTTCGGGTTCGGGTCTAATTCGGGTCTGTGATGAGTCGGATTCGGTTCGGGTATTGGATCGGGTCAAAATCGGATCGGTTGTTTTCGGGTCGGGTCAATATCGGATCTGTCGCTTTCGGTTCGGGTCAAAATCGGGTCGTTCGGGTCGCTTTCGGTTCGGGTTAAAATCGAGTCAATTTCGGGTCGGGTCAACATTTAAATTTTCGGGTCAATTTGATTTGAGTTGGGTTAAAGGTTTGAGGTTTAGTATTTATGGTTTAGTTTAGAGTTATTGGTGTATGAGATTAATTCTGATTCAACTTGTCAATTTATGCATTTGAATTTGATTAAATATTTGGCTTAATACAACTTTTTCCCCCTAAACTATACCCGTTTTCCCAACTTGCCCCCTAAACTTCATTTTGCCCACTTTTCCCCTTAAACTTTTCAACGTTACCCATATTCCCCCAAAAACTGACGCCGTTAAAAAAAAACACAACAGTCAATCACAAGCCGCCACGTCCCCTCTTTATTTCTTATTTCTTATTTTCTAAATATTAAACATAAAATACCGAAAATAAAAAATATATAATAATAATGACCCGAATCCGGATTCAACTAGACCCAAAGAACCAGAGCTCGACCTCTACACCATACCAAGCTACTCCAGTAAGTCCCTCGTTAATTACTTAATTCCCCTCCCCCCAAAACCCTAACCCCACAGTCCCACTACTTTCTTCTTCATCTTCATCTTCTTTGTACATGTTGGTTTGCTTGGAACGATATTCACGAAACAGAGAGGCAAGCATTGAAAGAATTCTTCGAAGGAAGCTCAATCTCGAGAACCCCCAAAATCTACAAGGAGTTCAGGGATTTCATCATCAACAAATACCGGGAAGACCCTTCTCGCCGCCTCACCTTCACCGAAATCCGCAAATCCCTCATCGGCGACGTCACTTTGCTCCACAAGGTCTTCCGCTTCTTGGAAACCTAGGGTTTGATCAACTTCGTCGCCCCGCCTCCGCCCCGCCAAGGTTCCGAGAGCGATGATAGGGTTCGGGTCGAAAACGGGGCTCCGAATGGAGTCCGGGTCGTGGCCACACCGAATTCTTTGCGGCCGCTTACGGCGCCGGTTGTTAAGGGGACGAACAGTGGGGATGGGGTTGAAGAGAGTGGAGTCAAGCTGCCTCCTTTGGCTTCATACTCTGATGTTTTTGGTGATTTGAAGAGGCTACATTGTGGAGATAATTGTGATTCTGGGTACTATGAATATAAAAAGGTTAAAGTGGAATTGAAGATGAAAGCCTCTAAACAGCATAAGAAGCATAGGCTTCAACAGAGAGGACGCAAAGCTTGGTGTTGGTGCTGTAGTTGCAGTTGCAGGCTAAGTGTCTCTTCCTCGGAGGAAGTAGAAAGCTCGGATTCCGATCGGTTCTCATCGGTTTCAAGCCTGGCAGTACACGCCATGGTTCAAGAGAGGCTAGACCAGATGATTAATCAAAGGCACGGAAATCTAAGTGTCCCTGCTTTTAATTTGGGGGGTTGAAATTATTATTTTATTATTATTATTATATTATTTTCTTTTTTATTTTCGGTATTTTATGTTTAATATTTAGAAAATAAGAAATAAGAAATAAAGAGGGGACGTGGCGGCTTGTGATTGGCTATCGTGTTTTTTTTAACGGCGTCAGTTTTTGGGGGAATATGGGTAACGCTGAAAAGTTTAAGGGGAAAAAGTGGGCAAAATGAAGTTTAGAGGGCAAGTTGGGAAAACGGGTATAGTTTAGGGGGAAAAAGTTGTATTAAGCCTAAATATTTAAATCAAAGCTTCATGTGTCCATATAATTTTTTTTGTATAATTATATTGAATCAAAGTTTATAATAATAATAATAATAATAATAATAATAATAATAATAATAATAATAATAATAATAATAATAATAATAATAATAATATCTGAAATGAATTAATTTATTAAACTTAGAATCTAATTGAACTAACCAAAATCTAAAAGCATAAATCACGGACATAATTAAAATAATTTTAAAACTAAATGTGAAATTTCAATTAAATTAATCTAAATTGAAACTCAATTAAATCAATAAAAAATAGAAAGACAATTGGTAAAAATAGAGAGGGAAAAAACAAAATTTTGGAGGGAAATAAGCCACCAATTTTTTAAGCTAGATTGAAAAAAAAAAAAAAGACAATTGGAAAAAATAGAGAGAAAATACAAAATTTTGGAAGGAAATAAGCCACCAATTTTTTAAGCTAGAGATTAATTACTTTTTAGGTCATGTTGCATTTAAAATGTTACATTTTAGTCAACTTTAAGTTTTAGTTTAATTTAATTTAGTCACAAGTATTTCCACAGTTTAAACTTCGGATATAGAAATCCCCTCCCCGTAGTGATATTTAGTCTCTAAAAATTTACTTTTAGTTGAAATTGACTAATCTTTGTAATTTAGTCTATTAATTTAATATATTGATATTTTCGTTCATTTTAATTTCAAAAATTTAATTTTTAGCCAAAATTGACCCCTATTTATTTATATGGTATAATTACAAAATTGATCATTGGACTCTCAAATTTCTCCACTTCCAAATTGTCAATTTAGTCTACAATTTCAATTTTATGCTATATTTTATGATGAAATTATAAAATTGGTCACCAAGATCTCAAATTTCTATACTTCATTTTATTATTTATTATATTGTTAACAATAGATATTCGGGTTAAAATCGGGTCAAAATCGGGTCGATATTCGGTTCAGCTTTCGGTTCGGGTCCATTCGGTTCGGGTCTATTTGGTTCGGGTCTATTTCGGTTCGGGTCCATTTCGGTTCAACAAAAAATTTTGGTTCGGTTCGATTCGGGTTTCGGGTCAACTTCGAATCATCATGTTCGGGTCAAAATCGGGTTTCGGTTCAGGTAATTCGGTTCTGGTTTCGGGTCTCGGGTCATGTTTGCCAGGTCTAATAACCACTATGAAAATTAAATCATGTAGTAATTATTTTATAAAATAAAATCAATACATATGGTTCAAATATTTTGTTGGTTAATTATAGTTAAAAGACGAAATTGATGCAATTTAGGAGTTTGATGCCTAACATGATGAAATTCAAAAGGAGTGGTAATATTGTTGATTTTGAAATACTATATGGGATAAATTAATGCAATTAAAAATAAGGACATTATTGTTGATTTGAAGTTACTACGGAGACAAAATTACCCCTGATGTTATTATTTTATAAACAAAATGTATAATTACATTTATTTATAACTACGATATAATTGCTTAAACCCTAGCAGCACAGTGTTGTATTCTTTTTTTTTTTTTGGCTTTTTTACTTGTTAATGTCGATATCAGTCATGATGATGGTTGATGAATGCTGAGATTCATCGTTTGGTTGTTTTTTTATTTGATTTTTATTAGGATTGGAACGTATGATTAATCAATAAAATGCTCTTTTGGTTATCTTGTTGATTTTCATGTTGCGTACCCTCGAACTGATTTGATGTCGTCACAATTGAACAAGATGACACTCTTTTAGTTATCATGTTGATCTCCCTGTTGTGTGCCATCGAACTGTGTGTTGTTAACGTGATGCATTTTTATGTTGTTTGTTGATGGTTTCAATTTTCATCGTCAACCTTTGGTGATGTTTGTATCCACATTTTGTTCCGAGTTTTTGAACTAAATTTTTACCTTTTTCCTTGTATGGTTATATATATTATGATCTCGAGACGCTAGTTTTGTTCACTAGGAATATGTCTGGATTAGATGTTTTTCTTTACTAGTTTGTGAACTTTCATTGTAATTTTGGATATATCATCGTTTCATAAAAGTAGCGGATTTAAATTAAAAAAAACTATAATATAATTAGTTTTTTATTTGAATAAGTTCAATAAAAATAAGAAAATAAATTTGATTAATATTAAACTTAATAAGAATATTAAGTGATAATAATTCAACCAATTTGAACCTATCAAGTAGTCTTAGTGTAAAAGAAATATTATTAATACTAGGTAGCTCGTATTTGAATAATTTATTTATCTAAATTAAAATTAATAAACATATATTATCTTCTAACTACATTACATAATTGAGAAAAACATAACTCTACTGTGACCGCGAGGAATTGAACATGGTTGTGATCACTTTCCTAAGAAAGCTGAAGAATCCCAATATCCACATAGGCATAGTCTTTTGTGGACATATTTAATATAAATATAAATTGGGTAAACTTCACCAAGAGATTTTTTTGTTTGGCTCATGTTCTATTTTGGTCACCTAATTTGAAAAAAAAATTATTTTGGTCACTTATGTTTTCGACCGTTATTGTTTTGGTCACCCGAACATTAGCCTCCGTTTACCCCGTTAATATGATGACGTGGCACGTTAATAAAAAAGTTAATTTTAAATTTGACCCTCCAACTTTTAAGACTTTATTTTTTTCACCACCATCTTCAAGAAAAAACATCCATTTCTCTAAAAAAAATTCTCAAACTCAAACCCCCTATAATACCACAGCCTTCAACTACCATCGAGCACCACCTTCACGAGAATCACATCCATAGCATGTTTCCATCCTGGTTGACCAGTTTGACCACGTTGAGAATTTTGGATGTTTTTGGAAACTTCTTTACCGACTTGCTACTAGTCGAAATTGACAACCTTTTCAACTTGCAAGAACTTAGAGTGGCCAAGAACTTGCTAAACGATTCAATCCCCAATCAATTCCTCAAATGCAGTTCGTTAATGGTTGTTGATTTTGAAGAAAATCGATTTCCTGGTAAATAGCCGGTCTTTTAAAGTCAAATGAGGAGCTTGAAAAGCAAATATTAATATTTTTTAAAATATTAAGTTGATCGCCACTCAGCTCAATGAACAAGTCAGGAGCGGACGAGTCAAGAAAGGATCTATCATCCAGTTGATAGATTACATTTGCAACACCGTTCAAAATCGTAGGTGCGGATTTCTTATATCTCTAATCGTTTATTAGCTTATCAAATTGCTGAGTTATCCAAATGCTTTGAATCTTGATATACGATTACTCTGAAAAATCATCATGAGAAAATTTAGAAACAAATTTGAAGTTACGCCTTGTATATATTTTGCTTGAAGATTAGAGAAATACAAATTCTTATTTATTATGATCAGTTTGATTTGATCTTTGCATACAAAGTTAGAGGAATTTTTTAAGTAGAAATACTATTATTAATCCTTTCCCCCTTCTAAGAACAAATTAAAAGGATTATTATAAAGAAGATTATTCAAATTCATAGTATTGAACAATAAAAAATGGATGGTTATTCCATATTTTTCAAGAGTTAAATATTTAAACAACAAAAAATAGAAAATGTCTTAAAATGATGTTCATGTTTTGCTTGTGGCAGGAACACACTGTAATTGAGTCAAAGCCTGACCATTTTCTAGATGACCTTCAGTTAAATAACCCATGGCCTGAGTTGAGAGGGTATGGATCTTTTCTTTTCTTTCTTTCTCAGTGCATTGTTTGATTTCTCTATTTGCTATAAGCTTGCATTATTATGTATTTCTAATGTAGACTTAACTGTTAAAACATCATTGAGCTTAGATAGAACGTTCATTGCATTTTTTTTTATTTTGAATGCCAAAAGCCATCTCCCAAAAATCATGTAACATCCCCTCTTATGGTCAGTGGTCAGTTGTTTTTTCCTTTTTTGTATTTTTTGGTGAGGGAGGTAAGTGATTCAGTATGTGATTCTGTTTTTTACTCTTTTTAACCAGTGAATACGGGATAGAGATCGGAACGATGATGGAAAACAAAAGGAGCCCTTGCTCTGTTGATCATAGTAGTTTCACTTCTTTGGCACCGAAACGACAGAAGTTCGAGTTATCGATCTCCACAAAGGTGCAACTATGAAGAGAGCCAAGTTCTTTCTTTCCCCACTAGAAGCTGAAATTATAGGAATGTAGATAGATTTGTTTTGGACAATGGTTATTCGCCTTTACTTTGTTTGAAAAATGACTCTTTTGTAATGCCTTTTTTGTTTAAATGTAATGCATTTTAGGATTATTATATAGTATATATATGCTTTTTATTTGAATTTTTTTTTGAAATATGGTGTTATTCGCGGCGTTTGTTTGAACAAACGCCACTAAAGACTAATTATTTGTGGCGTTTGTAATAAAAAATGCCACTAAAGATCGATTATTCGTGGCGTTTTAGTTCCAAAACGCCGCTACAAATCATGACTTTTTGCGGCGTTTATTAACAAATGCCACTAAATATCAGTTTTTTGCGGCGTTTTTGTGTACAAACGTCGCTATAGATCTTGAGTTTTTGCGGCGTTTATTATAAAAAACGCCACTAAAGATCAGTTATTCTCGGCGTTTGTGTTTACAAACGCCGCTATAGATCCTGACTTTTTACGGCGTTTTTCTCCCAAAAACGCCGCGAACTATTGCGGCGCTGGTTTAAGCGGCACTTCTTGCGGCGCTTTGAAAAGCGTCGGGAGAGTTTTTAGCGGCGCTAAAAAACGCCGCTATAGGCTTAAAAAACGCCGCTAAAGACCTGTTTTGCTGTAGTGATTCGGTAAGAAGTTTGTTTTCTGGTTCAATTTCATTAAGGTTTAGGAACATTCCAGGGCTTGAAACGTTGAAATTGAGTGAAAATAACTTGACTGAAATCGTGCCGGGAGATATAATGTGGTTGGGTAATTTAACTACTTTAAACCTCAGTCACAACAAATTTTCTAAGAAAATTTATAATGGGTTGTCAGATTAGATATATTTATCTAGTTCGGTGGTTTTAAATTTAAGTGCTTGTGAGTTTTCATGGAGGATTCCTGGGAACATTGAAAGTTTGATGAAATTAAAATATCTTGATTTGATTTGAGTAAGCAACATCTTTCTAGTAAGGTGCCTATTGAGGTTTTTAGGTTGCCAAGTTTGCATGTCATTGCTTTAGAAGAAAACAGGTCATCTGGTAAAATGCCGGTGGAGCTTGGTAATTGTCATGATGGTAGTTTCGGTACAATATCGGTGGTTGATGGTGGCTGAAGACTATTGTATTATAGAGGGGGAGTTTGGGTTAGAGAATTTTATTTTAGAGAAATAGATGATTTTTTGTGAAGATGATGGTGAAAAAAATAAAATTTTAAAAATTTGAGGGTCAAATTTAGAATTATTTTTTTATTAACGTGCCACATCATCATATTAACGGGGGTTAACCGATGCTAACATTTGGATGATCAAAATAGTAACGGTAAAAAACATAAGTGATCAAAATAATTTTTTTCAATTTGGGTAACCAAAATAGAACACGAGCCAAACAAAAGGGACATCCGGAGAAGATTACCCATATAAATTTAAATTTGGTGCGCTCATATTTGGTTTTCTTTATTTTCAAGGATTAACTACTGGAATAATCACTTATGTTTCCCCAGTACAGAGTTGGTCACCGATTTTAAAAAACGACCAGTAAGGTCACTTACGTTTTTGGGGCGTAAACTTTTAGTCACTCAATCGTTTATTGTCGTTAAACGTTGACAGCTTGGTGACCTAGCAGCGAAAAAATAAGGGTAAATTTCTGCAATAGCCATTAATATTTATCTCATGTACATTTTTGGTCTTCGATTTTAAAAAATAAATATTATGGTCACTACTAAAAATATTTCTTTCTAATTTCACTCTTTAATTTTTAAAAGTTCATTTTTCAACCCTAAAACTTTGCAATCAATTAGTAAAATAATATTTTAAAGGCTTAAATGAAAAATAGGTGCCTAACGAATACCTTTTTTGAATTTTAGGTGCCGAAAGTATTAACCAATTCGTATCAGTAATATTATTAACAAATTGATTTAAAATATTAACATCTTATACCAACCAATTAGTACCAATACATGTTAGTATTAACCAAAATGGATGGAAAATTCATTAAATTTATAATATATATATATATATATATATATATTGAAAAGTAAATTTATAATATATATTAATTAATAATTACATTGGTTAGGTTAGTAGAGGTTAAAGTGATAAAAATTGAAATGTTAACGAGTTATTTAAAAAAATAAAACCAACTTAAAATAAAATATTAAAGTTTAATATTGTTTAAAATAAATAATACTCGTAGCAGGGAAAAAAGGCTTGATGGCCCGTTTGGCCCCTGAAGTATACGCAAAATATCAAACTACCCACTAAGTATTTTTTAGGACGTTTTGCCCTCTGAGCTAAAAATCGTGACCTCCATTAGTCCTTATTTTATAACGTCCGTTTAAAAAAAAATCGGGCGAATTAGATCGCGCCATGTGGCTCTTTTGACCAAAAAATCGAATGGCTTTAATAAAAATGAGTAAATAACATGTTGAGTCTCTCAAGTTTTATATTTATTCAATCTAGCCATCTTCTTCCTCCCTCGTTTCAACCATATCTCCCCCGAACAAACCCGGTTTTATTTTTATTTTCTTCTCTACAACATTTTGTTATATTCTAATTTTCGGTAGGCTTTCAAGAGTTTCAATGTACATTTGTTTGAGACACCAGAAATTGTCAGCTTAGCTTTACATATAATTTCAAATATAATCGATGTTTGTATTGAAATTTGATGGAGGAGGGTTTTCTGGCGACGCAGTGGTGAACGAGAACCACTAGGCCAATAAGAGTTGCAACGGCAACCATTGAGAACTTGTAAAGTTCCTACCTCCAAGGTGCAGAACCAATTGTTGTACCTCAATGGGTTTGTTTCCTTTTTCTCATTTTCGTAAAGCTTCAGTCTTCATTCTACGCCAATGGCTCATTTTTTCAATCTTCTTCTTATCTAAATTGTGACTCAACCGCATGGAGGGATCAAGTTCTCGTATGCAGGTAATGTAATTTCACTGTTATATTCATTTATATATATGAAGTAGCAAATTAGAATTCAACCAAAAGAATCTATTAGAAACAATTCATCTAATACACCATCATTTTTCAGTTCCTTTAGAACATTGGAAACTTTTAAAAAAATCAAATTTGTGCCACGTGTCAAGCATTGATTGGTTAAATATATATTTTTTAACACCCATTAACGGCCAGACACCTAAAATTTTAACTTTTGAAACTTCAGGCACCTATTTTTACAAAAAAAAATACTTTCGACACCTAAAATTCAAAAAGGGTATACTTTAGGCGCATATTTTTCATTTAAGCCTTTATAATATTATTGTACTAATTAATTGCAAAGTTTTAGGGTTGAAAAATAAATTTTTAAAAATTCAAGGGTGAAATTAGAAAGAAACTTTTAAGTAGTGACCATAATGTTTATTTTTTAAAATCGGAGACTAGAAATGTACATGGGATAAATTTTAGTGGCCATTGCGGTAATTTACCCTTATTTTTTCGCTGAGTGACCAAAAGTTTACGCCCCAAAAACATAAGTGACCTTACTAGTGGTTTTTCAAAATCAGTGACCAACTATGTACTAGAAAAAAATATAAGTGACTATTCCAATAGTTTACCCTATTTTCAAATATAAATCTAATAAAAACATATTTTATTAATGATAATAAGAGATTAGTATTACAAAGACACATGGGACTAAAAGAGATTATAGTCACAAAGACACCCCATGATCATGCCTTTGAAGTTTTGGAAGACAGTTCAAATGCTAAACCTGAAGCATCCAATTTCTGATGGATAAGCTTCTCCAAGCGTTCAACCATGGAAGGTGTGAAATAGTTTCTCCAATCTCCCACTTTTCCTTTCCTGAAGTAACTTTCGTTTGGAATCCCAGGAATGAACAAGCCCTTCTTGTTCACTTCCAGTTCCTTCAAATTCTCAAAACTACATATTGTTGCTATTTCTTCAACAACTCCTTGCTTCTCTTCATCCTCTGTGAAAGGAACCCCTAAGAACATGGCCAACTGTTTCACCTTACAACTGATGTCTTCCTTAAGATCTTCGTACTTTAAAAACAATATTTTGTCGGGGTTTTCTTGGCTTGCCTTCCAATAACCCAATACATGATCAAAAAATGGTCCAAACCCACAGATTCCATGACAGAACTTGTCAAAAGCTTCATCTAAGGACAACAACTCTTTGTTTTCGTCTCGAAGCTTGCCGATGAAAATCCAAAGAGAAATGAACGTATCCATGGGGTTTCTACATATGCAAGCAATCTTACAGTTGGAATCTTTAATGGAAGTTGGCAAAGAAGCATAAGGAACGTGTGTGGCAAAAAGCCATGGCTTGTAAACACACATGTTTTCGAGATTAGGACAAGGATTGTTGACATAAACATCATACTCCAACTGACGAACCAGTCGGTGAGGAGTGGAGGTTCGCAAGGGATTCTCGTCCCTCGCGAACTGATTGCGGTACAGAGTTGAGAAAGTCAAGGCCTTGAGCCAAGTGGTGCCACATTTTGGGAGGCTGGCGACGATAACATTGGAATCAGATGCTGGGAAATGTGTCTGGAAAGAAACCACAGCTTTTAGACGACGAGCTGAGCACCAAAAGCCTTGGTAGAGATAGAAACTGGATCCACTCCAACCTTCTTCCTTAGGGAGGGTTTGCAGCAGCTGTTGGAGCTCATCGTCCAATGATTTATCGGCATCTTGGGTTAGTGAAACTGAAACAGGTTCGGCTTTGCTGATTTCTGCTGTATCCATGATGAAACCAACAGCCAATCCAGAAAGGGATGTAAACAAGAACGCTCAAACACTTCAGCACCAAGTCAATGCTTGGCTCCTACTTTTTTTTTTTGCTCGGCAAAAATAATTTATTAATTTAATGAAAAGCCAAAGTTGGGAGCCTCGTTAAAAACCTCCCTAATCCTATGTGGAGGAAAAGAGTACACCCCAACTTGGCATCCTTGCATACAACTCGAAGCAGCACCTTTAGTGCTAAGGTTATCCATACTGCCCTTACAAACTATCAACTACAGCAAAAACAGATCATTACCACCATGCTTTGAAAATCTCAGTTCGATTCATTCCTTCTTTTGCGAGGTGATCCGCGGTATGATTTTGTTCTCTTGGTGCAAACGAAAACCTCACCTGCGAAATTTTGCTTGTGCATTCATCAATCTTCTCGAAAACTTGCCACCATCTCCAAGGTCTAATAAATTTGTCTCCAATCCAATTTAGGACAGTTTGAGAGTCTGATTCCACTATAAGGTTCATTTGCCCCACCCAACCTGCTTCAACAAAAACCTCTAGAGCTGTCTTTATAGCCATCAATTCTGAAAAGTCAGAGTTGACTACCTCGACTGGTCCGAAGAACATAATTCTTATTTTACCACTGGACGTTCTTAAAATACCACCACACCCTGCTGCTTTGTCCTTGAATGCACCGTCTACGTTGAATTTTGCATCACCTTCCTTTGGTGGGATCCATTCCTGTTGTAGGCCAATCGGATTGATACAATTCACAGGAGATTTCCACCAAGCATTTTCATTAACTAGAAGGTCTGCGTTTCCAGCCTTGATCCACAAAAGAGCTCTCGTTTTTAATATAAATAGGAGATTCTTTTGTGAAATTGTTTTGTCTTCAAACACCTTCTCATTTCTTGCTAGCCAAAGGCTCCACACCGCTGATGCAACTGAGATAAGCCACAATGATCTTACTTTCCCTGTCCAAGAAACATTAAAACAAAAGGAGAAAAAGTCATCCATATTAAACAAGTTTGGCCAAGGTAATGACCACCAATTACAGAAATTCTTCCAGAAACATATCGCAAATCTGCATTCCAGCAATAAGTGTTTTGTGTTTTCCTTCCCAATAACACACCAAGGGCAGCTGATCGCGTTGTCATCAAATTTCACTCCTCTTGTACTAAGAAATTCTTTCGTGGGTATCCTGTCAAGCTTCAAAAACCATAGGAAGTTCTTCACTTTAGGTGGCACCTTCATTTTCCATAAAATATCAAAATTAAAGGATGGATCTTCGATGTTTGCATTCACCATAAGCTCAGTAAGGCGACCAACTGAAAAATTTCCAGCCTTGTCATGTAACCAAAGGATTCTATCAGGAATATCTCCAATCAGCTTCTCAGCTTCAATTAATTCTTTTAAAGCCCCCAAAGTTCTCATCTCCCTTTCAAGCAAAGGCCTACTAAACATGTTCTGCCAATCTATCTCCGTCAAACAGTTGTTAACTGCACACACAGCAACCAACATTCCTTTTCGCACTACTAGTTTATACAATCTCGGAAAAAGATGTTTAAGTGGTTTTTCACCGCACCAAAAATCTTCCCAGAACAGCACCGTTCTTCCATTTCCCAATTTCCATCTATAAGCAGTGGCATTCATCCATCTTCCTACTTCTGCATCCAACAGATTATTCATAATGCCTCTCCATATTATGGATATGTTCTTTGAACTGCTTTGGGTTGGGGCCACATGTTGTAATTTTTCCCCATATTTAGAGCAAATAACTCTTCGCCACATAGCTTCTTTTTCCTCAAGAAATCTCCATCCCCATTTAGCTAGCAGGGCTTTATTTTTTAATTTGATGTTTACCACTCCAGCTCCACCTTTTCTCTTTGGAATACAGATTCGTCCCCAACTAATCTTCGCTAATTTTTTCGAACCATCCCAACTCCCCCACAGAAAGGCTCTTCTAATTTTATCGATCTGCTTCAGCACTGATTTTGGTACCTGAAAAAGAGACATATAATAAAGAGGTAACGCAGAAAGGACTGAGTTGATAAGAATTACTCTTCCAGCAAAAGTCAACGATCTACACTTCCAACCCGCAAGCTTAGCCCTGACTTTATCAACCACTGGGTCCCAAGTAGCAACTTTTCTTGGATCAGCACCAAGGGGTATGCCCAAATAGTTAAAAGGGATACTACCTTTCTTACATCCACACTGTTTTGCCAACTGGTTTACATATTCTTCCTCAACATTAATCCCAATTAGACAAGTTTTTAGAAAATTAATACTCAGCCCCGAACTCACTTCAAAACATCTCAGGATCCGTTTAATATTTCTTAACTGCTCCTCTTTCGGCCTCATAAACAATAAAGTGTCGTCCGCAAATTGAAGGTGCGTGATCGGACCATACTGTTCTGTAACTGAAATCCCTTCGAAAACTTTCGCATCAACTGCCTTCTCTAATAAGAGATGTAAGGCTTCAGTCACAAGGATAAAAAGAAATGGGGATAAGGGATCTCCTTGTCGCAGTCCTTTACACATCTTGAATTCTCTTGTAGGAGATCCATTCAAGAGAATAGAAACTTTTGCTGTTGACACGCAATCCATCACCCACTGGCACCAATTTTTCCCAAATCCCATTTTGTTCAATACCATCATCAAAAAGTCCCATCTTACGCAGTCATAAGCTCTTGAGAAATCTAGTTTCAGTAGCAGCCCGCCCTTTTTACTCCGATCCTGCTGTAGGGAATGGATGACTTCATTAGCTATCAGCACCCCATCAAATATTTGAC
Organism: Hibiscus tridactylites; assembly: GCA_958450335.1. Taxonomy (NCBI): domain Eukaryota; kingdom Viridiplantae; phylum Streptophyta; class Magnoliopsida; order Malvales; family Malvaceae; genus Hibiscus; species Hibiscus tridactylites. The sequence goes on along the minus strand of OY288268.1, from coordinate 85,620,117 downwards.
GACCTTTCAAGAATGCACACTGTGTTTCGCTCACAATTTTTCCCATTACCAAGCTCAATCTCTTAGACAATACCTTTGACACTATTTTGTAAAGTGAACTCACCAAGCTAATTGGCCTGTAGTCCAATAAATTTCTCGGCTGTTTTGTCTTTGGGATTAACACAATGAAGGATGAATTTATATTATTTGGCAATCTCCCTGTTGTGTGAAACTTCTCAAAGAGTTCTTTAATGTCATCTTTCACAATTTCCCAGTATTTTTTATAGAATAGTGCCGTAAATCCATCCGGTCCTGGGGCTTTCGAGTCTTCACAGTTCCAAACTGCATCTTTTATTTCCTCCAATGTAAATGGCTTCTCTACTTCCTTCGCTTCATCTTCAGAAATTCTTTTAAACGCAAGGTTGAACACAGCTTCCCAATTCCTCTTTTTACTACTAAATTGATTCAAGAAATGATCAAAAACAAACTGTTTCAATCTACTGGGTATTTCATTTCCATTTCCCCCCAAATTCTCAGCATGTATAACATTTCTCTTTGCTCTTACTTTTACTGCCCTGTGGTAGAATCTTGTGTTCAAATCACCATTCTTTATCCAGTTTATTCTTGCTTTTTGACGCCAAATATCCTCTTGTGCTCTTATACAATCCCAAAGTTCTATCTTGCGTTGTTTTAATTCTTCAATCTGATCCGGACCCAAGCTATCAATATCACCTTTTTTTTCCAGTGCATTCACGTGTTGCTCTAACTTTATTATTTTGCTGCTGACATCTCCCTGAATGGCATTCCAACGTTTCAAAGCTTCTTTCACTCCTCTTAGTTTTGTTGGCAGATTCTTCCCTGTCATGTTTCTGTCTCGAAGGGCTTCCTTGATCACCTCCAAGCAACTCTCCTTCAAAAACCATGCATTGAATGCCTTGAAAGGCCTTGGTCCCCAATCTGTATGGTCTTTTGCTAGTAGTAAGGGGGTGTGATCTGAGACATTTCTTGGAAGGCTTCTAAGTGTTAGATCAGCAATATTTTGGTACCATGCTTCATCAACCAAAAATCTATCTAATTTGCTTCGCTTATTACCCGGCCCTATCCAAGTGAATTTTCTCCCTACTAAAGGGATCTCAATCAGTTTACAGCCTTCAACGAAATTATTAAAATCCTCAATTCCTGGATATCGAACACCACGGCCCTTTCTTTCTTCTCTTAATCTGATCGCGTTTAGATCGCCCCCCAACAACCAGGGATGTTTCCAAACATTTCTCAGTGACTCCAGTTCAACCCACAAGGATTTCTTCTCCAACATATCGCAAGGTGCATACACATTTATACATGTAAGAAAAGCATTATCATCCACCCATTTTCCAGAGATTAGAATGTACCTGTTTGTTATTAAGTCCTTTTCTACTGCAAACTTGTTCTTGTCCCATATTGTTAATAGTCCGCCTGATCGCCCCGTAGCTCTTGCAGTCTTGAATTCATACTCATCGTCATACCACAGATTGCTTATCTCAATTTCGGTAAAATCTTCCTTTTTCGTTTCTTGCAAGAGTACCATTTCTGCCTTATGTCTTCTAATTGTCTTCCTTACAACTGATAACTTCGCCTTCGATCCCAAACCACGGACATTCCAGGATAAAATCCTCATACTGAATCTACCGGCCTTCACTTCCTTTCTCTTCACAGACCTTTATTTACCTGGTCTTGTTCTTCTAATCTTGCCAATTCCTCTACCACTTCAAGTTCATCTCCTTGTATTTCGATGCCCAGATTATGTCCCAAATTCAGGGTCTTCTTTGCTTCCACTGTATAATTTGCCCATCTTGCCTGTAAGTCTGAATCTGACAGTGACCTCCCTTCCAATTCTGAAATTTCCGATTGCTTCCCCTTTTTCTTTTCTCTTCTTAGGGCTCGGTCTCTCTTTTTCCTCTCTATTTGAGATAAAGCTTTGTCCTGTAGATCCTGTAAAGAAGCATATCTTCTCTCCTTGGTTTGATTTCCTTTCTTAATTTGAAGTTCAGGGAATCCAGCTTTAGAGATGCTGTCTTTACTTTTTTTCCCCTTATTTCCTTCCGACTCTTCCTGCTCAGTTTCATACCCCTTATCTGTAGAATTTTGATTATTCAGCATGTTGACTCTCTCGGCCCACGAGAGTTGTTTTCCATTGCTGTTTGTTTCCTGGACCATCTCAAAATCTGAGTCTGCATCAGTCTCCCTAGTTGGGTCTATTTCATCTTTTCTAAAGCCCATACACCCCAAGTCTTCCATCACTTTGGCCCGGTTTGGAGACAACGTCGACATGTTTTCTTTATTCAAACTTTTTGCTGCCCCATTATCACACATATTTTCTCGTCCCAAAGTTCCAATCCCGTCTTCATTTAAGTCCGCTTCTTTTCCAGTTCCGGCATTTTCCTCGTTTGACACACCTGCAATATCGGTTTCTCCAATATGCCTAGTCTGATCTTTTTGTAAGCTTCCAACATAATCATTTGAGAGTATTCCAACGTCCTCCTCATTGAATGTCTTCTCTACCACCTGTTCCTTGTCTTCCAGACTTTTCGACTTCCTCCTTGCATCAGTTCTGGCTATCGATTCTGACAACGATTCTATCTCCGAAGAACACGACCTTGTCGATGGTTTGTCTAACGGGTCTTTTTTTAGATTCCCTGTCACGCTCCGGAAAGCCTCTATTTCTGAAATTCTTACTGCAAAGATGTCTCTGCCAGCTTCTAGATCAATTACCTCTTCAATTTTCTGAATCTGGTTTGTTGAGATTAACATAGTCACCTTGTCACAACCGTAAAATTGTGTTGCATTTTCTCCTAGAGCCACAAGTGAGCCCCATAATCCTGCAATTCTTTTGAAGGTTACTATATTCCAACAGTGCAATGGAATTCCATGTATCTCCACCCAAGTTATCCTTTCTGATAATCTAAATGAATCTGTCCATTTCTCTATATCAGTAAATACTTCCTCTAATAGTGACCATTTTTGCTTCTCCATAAGCTTGAACAGTTCTTCATCTTGAAACTCAATCAGGAACTTTTGGCCACCTAGGCTCTTTACCCTTAACTCACCAAGCCCCCAACTATATAATCTTCCTTTCACGCTTGGCTCCTACTTAAGAATTCCTACTCCAGCCGGCCTTGAAATATTTTAAAATTGGTTAAAATATTAAACAAGCCAATCTGAATTAACTTATACCAGTAATTTATTTTTGCTTAAATAAAAAATAAGTGCTTAAAGTATACTATTTTTTAATTTTAGGTGTATAAAGTATTTTATTTTGTAAAAATAGGTGCCGAAAATTTTAACCTTTATAATTTTAGGTGTCCGGCCGTTTAAAAAACTTGTTACCCAATCAAAACGCGACACATAGTAAAAATATTGATTTTTTAAAATTATTTTTGAAAAAAAAACTTACTAATTTATTTTTAAAAAAAATCTGAAATTCTAAAAAAATATTCAAATCAGTCCTTAAATCCCTAAAAATAACAAAACCCCAATCTCCAAATCTTCACCGCCGCCTTCGACCCCACCCTTTCGGTCGTCGGACCCAACACGCTATTTCCCCCAACTCGCCATCGTCGAAAATCGGCAGTGTGCCAATCGAACGATTCTTTTACATTTCACGTTCAATGTTCGGCTGACACACCCTTCGCCGGTTTTCGACGACGGCAAGTTGAGGAAAATAGTCGGCTGAGTCCAGCAACCGAATAGGTGGGGTCGGTGACGACGACTAGTGGTGGCAGCAGTAAAGATTTGAGGTTTTAGGATTTAGTGATTTGTAGATTATTTTAGAATTTTAAGATTTTTTTTTTAAATTTTGAAATTATTAAAAATAAAAAGTTAATTAAATGAAATTTTAAATTAAAATATGACACATGTCTAATTTTTATTGTTTAACAAATTTTTTTAACGATAATTAACTATCAGACACCTAAAATTATAATAGTTAAAACTTTAAGCACTTATTATTATAAAAAATATTTTAAGCATCTAAAATTAAATAAAAAATATACTTCAAGCACTTATTTTTCATTTAAACCATTTATTTTTATCTGTTTCACGGGTGCAACTTGCACATTGAATATAGCATCAGGCTGATGGAGGATAATATTTAATTACGACTGATCCATCATCATTGTGCTCATAATCCCATGTGATGTGAATGGTGAAAAAGGAAAGAATCTCGAGGTATATATGATATAGAAAAATTGAGTGTTTGTTATCTCCGTTAAATTATAGAGGACGTGATGATATGTCAAAAAAAAAAACGTGACGGTGCAGATTATATATATAAAATAATAATATATTTCCATGTAATTAATATTTATAATAAAAACACTTGCCCTAAACGACATTATTTTATTAATCCTCTCTTTTAATTTGTAATGACTGTAAAATTAACCCAATTCAATTGAAAACGTTATCGATTGAGAAGCAAGATTCCTTAAACCTCCCAAACCGAAGCAAAATTTCCTTACAAAATTGGTGAAGCAATTTTGTTGAACTGAAGATTTGTTTACCCAAAATATAATGTTGGTTTTGTTTAGGGATTTAGGGCGATCGATTGACTTCTTTCATTTGTTTGCATATCGAATTAAAATGGAGAATCGAGTGATGCGAACTAAGGGAATGAAGAGCATGAAATATGGTAAGTGACTGTCTCTTTTTATAACTTTTAATTTCTGTAATGAAATTGGGGGGATTTTTATAATGATGCGAACTAAAAGATTTTAGTACTGAAATTGGAAGACTTGTTCAGTCAGTTTCATTTTGATTTCAGTAATGATTTTGTGGGATTTGTGTATACATTAGGTAATATTTTTATTTTTTTATTGCACATTGTAATTTGGCAGTGATCATTAGGGCTTTAAGATTATTTTATGCATTATAAGATGCAATTTGCTACTTAATGGGGTACTTTATTATAATATGCATTATAATATGTATTATAGAACTTTAGGATTATTTTATTTTACTTAGCATGTTGTTTAATTTGTTTGTGTTGGTGAAATACTTAGCACGAGAAAAATATGTATTATGTGTCTTACACTATTATATTTTTTCACAGGAAAATCATCTGAATATTTCACCATTGCCATACATCATGGACGGTTTATGGTGAATTCACCAAATTTCCAGTATACTAGAAAGAATGTAACTTTCTTTGACACGTGTCATATAGAAAGTATGTCAATGCTTGAAATGTATGATATTGCTGAAGAATTAGGTTTCTATGGTAACTATATATTGTATTGGAAAGAACCTGGGGGAAGCTTAAATGTTAGGTATTTAAGAACAGACAGTGATATACTTCTTATGCTGGAATGTACTGGAATGCATGCTGGAATGTATTGCTGAAGAATTAGCACAAATGCATGTGTACTTAGAAGAGGTTGTAGCTTTTAAAGAACCTGTTAGGACTGAATCTGTTGAAGCTGCTAGGACTGAACCTGAACTTATTAGGACTGAATATGTTGAACATGTTAGAATAGATGAACTTGTTAGTTCCAAAATAGATGACTCAGAAAATGAAGATTATGTTGATGTTGAAAGTGGATTTGAAGATAATGAGAATGATTTGAGTGATGTAAATGGGTATGCACATGATATGTATGTAGGATTAAAGTCTAAAATGGACATTAACAGCTTAAACAATGATCTTTTGAGAGGTTGCCTTACAATGCGAGCAGATGGTAAAGATTAGATTTATGAACCAGATCAATTGCACAGTACAACTGAATCTGACTTAGATGTTGAGCATAATAAGAAACCAAAATGTCCTAAGTTTAATACTGAGGTGGACTCCTTAAACCCACAGTTTTAGAAGGGAATGCTATTTGGGGATAAAGAGACTTTAAAACAGGCAGTCATACAATATGAGATTAACAATAGAGTTGATGTTCGATTTAAAAGGACATGCAATAAAAAATACAAGTTGTTTGCAAAGAAGGGTGTCCATGGTACATTTGAGCCTCAAGAATTGACCCAAAAGACCCAATAAACATGACATGGAAGATTAAATCTTATGTGGGAGAGCATAACTGTCTGAGAGGTTTTAAAAATAGAAATGCAACTTATAAGTGGTTAGCTAAGACTTACATTGAAAAATATAGGGCTGACACTTCATATTAAACTAGACTTCTAAAAAAAGATGTCATGTCTGACCATATGTATAATATGTCATTAGGAAAGTGTTTGAGGGATAAGAACATAGCACTAAAAATGATGCTTGGAAGTCACAAGAATCAATACTCTATAATTTATGATTATCTTAAGGAAATTAGAACATCAAATCCTGGCAGCACAACTACTCTTATGCTAGATAATAGAATGTTCTTGGGATGTATATTTGTTTACAAGCTTGCAAAGAAAGTTACAAAAGATGTTGACATGTATTAAGCATTGATGGCTGCCACTTGAAGGGTTATTATGGAGGTATATTTCTGGAAGCTGTTGTTGTAGATGCTAATGATAGTATTTACCCAATTGCATATGCTGTTGTTGAGATTAAGAATCAGTCTTTTTAAAATTGGTTTTTGTCACAAGTAAAATCTGACTTAGGGATTGGAAGTTCAGATAACATCACAATTCTGTTAGACAAACAAAACTTATTAATACTAACTCTAATTAATTATAAGTATTTTATATCCTTAATTGAATTAATACTATTTTTTTAATTTGAATTAGGGATTAAAAAGGGAAATAGCTGAAGTGCTTCCTGCTGTTGAGCATAAGAATTGTGTTAGACACATGTATTCCAACTTCAAGAATAAAAAGAAACACCACTATAAAAAATCTCAAGGATGCACTATGGAAGGCAACAAGAGTTACAAATTTGAAGATGCAATGGCTGAACTTAAAGCTTTGTCATCACCAACCTTTAATTGGTTGAATGGAAAAGACCCTAGACATTAGTCCAAATATCATTTCTCTCATAGGAGCAAGTGTGATATGCTCTTGAGTAATATGTCTGAGTGTTTCAATAAGGTATGTCTGTTACTTATTAATTTACTAATTTTTTATATGTTTTTATCATATCCTGACATTGTTTGATACTTTTCTCGTAGATGATTTTGGAAGTTAGGGATAAACCCATTTTGACATTGATGGTGATGGTGATAGTAAGGACCAAAAGTATGCACAAAATTGCCTTGAAGCAAGAAGAGGCAGAAAAATTCTTTAGATCTTTATGTCAAAAAAAAAAAAAATACAAAACAAGGTTGAATTAGCAATTCAACAGTCCACTAGGTACTAGTTTAATTCCCTATTTTATTTTTTACTTTTAAATTTTTTATTTTTGTCATTGTTCATTTTTATATACTTTATAATTTTTTTAGGTGTTGGCCTACACGTTCTGGAGGAAATAAGTATCAAGTTTCTATTAGACCATTAAATCAACATGTAGTTGATTTGGATAACCACACCTGGTCATGCAGGAAGTGAGATATCATTGGTTGGTTCTTTAAATTTGTTTATTGTTCAATTAATACATTTGGTTTGTTTTTACTTATAACAAGTGACGTTTTCTATTTGTTTTCTCAATAGGAATTCCATTTATACATGTTGTTTTAGTCATGGTACAAAGGGATGAGAGACTTAAAACCTATGTTCATTCATGTTACAAAACAACCACACAGCAACAGATATATAACCACTGCATCCAACCAGTGAGAGGCCCTAATCAATGGGTGCATGACACAACATGTGAGCCAATCATAGAACCAAAACTCAAAAGACCACCAAATAAACCTAAAAAGAAGAGGGTACAGGAAGCAGATGAAGCCTAAATTTTAAGTTCTAAATAAATCAAGAGGGATATAACAATGTACTTCTCTAAGTGTAAAAAATCAGGTTACAACCAAAGGACATGCAAGGGAGAAGTTGTTGCCAATAGACATGTTAATGCACCAGGAGCATTTAAGCCACCTAGTAGTGCATTTGTTGGGCCACCTCACAGAACACCAAAATTACAAGTTAGTCATTTTTATTAATCGTTTAAGTGTTTTTAACAATATGTTAATTATGTTTCTTTCTTTATTTTTAAACTGCATTTTACAGGTTAGGAGGGCCACCACATCATCAACAACAACAAACAAAACTACAAAAGCATCATCACCACCTGTGAGAGCCACATCATCATCAGTACTAGAAAGTAGTCCTTTTGTTTTTATCCCTACTTCAGGCCATGTATTTTATCAGCAACCAGGAAGTGTTATGACAGTAAGATGGATGCCATCTTCACAAGAGGATAACCGTGGCATCCAATCTAGCATATTTTTTTCAAACTTCACAGAAAGCCAACACATCCAATGCTTTGGCAAAAGAAACCTAGGATGGTGTAGGTTACTAGTTTGAACATGTTTTGGGTATCTAGTTATTTTGATATATGTGAAGTTTACACCTAGGATGGTATAAGTTTAAATATGTTTTGGGGTATATGACTTGATATCAAGTGATTTTGTTCACAAATAGTTGAAGTGGAGGGATACTTTGTGGTATAGGTTTGAATATGTTGGTGATAAACACAATATTTTTAGGGTTTATTTTGTGCTTATTTGATTCATGTAAACTTCAAATGTTATGCTGAAATATATGCCAAGAGCAATATTTTATATGTTTTACTTCATTTTTTTTACATCCATTTTTACTCCAACATGAATATAAAAGTTTACTCTAAATTTACACAATAACATAACAATACAGAGGTTGAAAATCAAATGCATTTCATTACATAAACCTTAGTCCAACAACCATACCTAAAAAACAGTTCCAATCCCAGTACTAGTTATCCCAAAAAAACCAAAACAGTTAAGGACCAATCCAATCCTAATTCCAGTACTAGTAAATCAAAAAATGGCAACAACCATACCCACACTATCAAAGTTAAACAAACCAAATCATAACAACACATACAACCAAAATGATAAACCAGCAAAGTCTTTCCTTCCTCCTTTGAACTTCATTTTCCTTGATTCTCTTCAACACTCTTAGAAGAACAACTCCTGCGCGTGGGTTCATTGAAGGATCAAACCAATTGAAAAATCGACAAGCACGATGCAACAAACTGCCATGGTTCTTGCAGCCAAAGAACCTCCTTCCGGGATTGTCAATGGACCACGATATTTTCAATTGCGCCGAAATTCCATACCCAAACACCAGAAATTCAATGGGTTCCTCCATTCCACTGTCCCTTCGTTCTTTCACTTCCATCTGCTCTCGACAAAATGAATCAGAAAATAGTAGAGAAAGAAAGAATTAGTGATTGCACATTTCACGTATTAAAAAAGGAACTTCACAAAATGATGTCGTTTAGGGTATGTTCTTTATTATAAATATTAATTACGTGGAAAATATATTATTATTTTATATAAACAGTCAGCACCGTCACATTTTTTTACATGTCATCACGTCGTCCATGATTTAACGGAGGAGTGGTACGATTGAATCAAGAATTAAACGTTGATGGTAAATTTGGACCAATTTGAAGTTCAGTGGTAAAAACAGGTCACACCCCATAGTATGGTGATACATGTCATAATTTACCCTTTTTTATTATAACAAGAGAACTCAAATGCAGATTACAAGAGGAAAACACGTTACAACGCAGATAGTTTAAAAGAGATTTTAATCAAAGTTGAAAAGGGCATCCCATCATTATGCGAAACAAACATCCTCAAGCCTCATCTTGTGAGATTTTGGAGGAGAAATTAAATGTTAAACTGGAGCCATCCAATTTCTCATGGATAAGCTTCTCCAAGCGTTCAACCATGGAAGGTGTGAGATAATTGCTCCAATCTCCCACTTTTCATTTCTTGAAGAAATCTTTGTGTGGAATCCCAAAAATGTGTAAGCTCTTCTTGTTCACTTCCAGTTCTCTCAACTTGTCAAAGCTACAAACTTTTGCTATTTCTGCAACAACTCCTTGTTTCTCTTTATCCTCGGTGAAAGGAACTCCTAAGAATATGGCCAAGTGTTTCAGCTAAGAATTGATGTCTTCCTTAAGATCTTCGTATTTCAGAAACAATACCTTGTCGGGATTTTCTTGGCTTGCATTCCAGTACTCCAATACATGATCAAGAAATGGTCCAACTGTATAGAAATCAATATCTCTTGTAAGAGTTCTATGGAGGAACCATAAAGTCGAAGAAACCACGTAGGAACCCGAGGATACGATGCGAAATCAATATCCTCATCTATTCAGTTCAGGTAAGAATTCGAGGACGAATTCTTTCTTTCAAGGAGGGGAGAGTTGTAACACCCTCAAATATACCCTAAAAGTTACTCAAGTTAATTGATTTTATTAATTTAATTAGGTTAAATTACCATATAATTCAGATATTAAGGATTTAATTAAAAAGCATGAACAAATGAAATGACCATTCTCAAAGGACTAAACTGAATTATGTGATGAATAGATGGACTTGCATGTCCAAATTTCTAAATTCACCTAACTACCCTTGGCTGAAAATTTGATAAGGGATAATTAAAAGGGTAACTTACAAGAATCTACTAACCAAAACTTAGCCTGGTCTCCTTCTCTAACAACCAAACCTACCGAAATTTGAGAGAGAAATCAAGGGAGAGAGACCTTTTTCAACCATGGAAAACTTAAAGAAAACTCTTGCATGTTGATCAATTAAGCATAGGAATTGAAGCTAGAGGTCATGTAAGTATTTATACTTTGATAAGTGTATCAAATGTTATGTTATATTGTGTATATGGTTCGAATTGTTGAAAATGGCTGCTATAATTGTTGATTCATTTCTGGAAAAACCTTATATGATGATGAGAAACGTTTATTTAACTTAGATTATATGAAAGGAATCAAAAATAGGCCACCCTATGTTGTTACATGCTGCCCGAATGATTAGGGGACTATTTTGTTAAAATCTGTAAATTTAAGGAGTTAGAAATCGTTTCTGGAAAAATTTATGTAGGGAGAAAGGGTTCAAAATGATGTTTATTGTTAGTTAGAGGTCTTGAATGATCAAAAATATTGTAAGAGATGCTGGTAAAAAATCTGTTAGGATGAAAACTAGTCACCTAGAAATGTAAAACTACTTAGGGGACTGTTTTGAGTATATTGAAAGTTTTTAGGGACTTAATTGCTATAAATGAATACTGGTAATGTAAAGTAAAAACAAGGAAGATATTAAAAGGAGTGTTAGATAACTTGCATTGGCTAAATTAGGGCTAAAATGAATGTTTAAAGTAGTTAAATGCTTAATAGGTGAAATTGGGGCTATTCTGTAAATTAAGCTAGTTAAGGTACTAAATTGATTAAGTTAAGGACCATACTGGACTTAGAATGACTATAGAAAAACAGATAATTAACTTAGGACATCAATTGGTGATGTTATGATAGGAATAAAAGGGATTAGAATACTTGATTTGAAATTTTGAGTAAACTGCCCAAAAAGTCTTGTTTTGGGCAGCCACTTTAAAAATTCACCAAAATTAGTACAAGATGAATTTCGAGCTGAAAATTTAGAGAAAATGGAAATTAATTCCAGTAAGTGAGCTAAAAGATAAAAGTGAAAGAATCCGGACAGTGCAAATTGTCCAAAACTGCAAAATGACCTATGTTTAAATAATAAATTGTATTGATGTATAAATAGGAAAAATATGAATCATACATGGATAAAAATCTAGTTGAATAAGATTTCTAACGAGGTAAATTAATAGAAATTCTGACATATGGATTAAAAGTTATGATTGAATTAGTAACAGGTGCTCAAGCTGTCAATAGGAAAAATAGTTTTAAGTGTTTGGTGTTTACATTTTCTTAAATGAGTTTATATGCTTGAATTGTCTCCTGATATTCTTTGTTTATGTTTTGTATGCATAATAAGACTAAGAATTTGAAGAAACTTTGGAGGAGTCAAAGTCAGGACAATCCAAAAAGAAGAGCAAGGGCATTGTTATCAAAGATCAAAATTAGCTTGGAGTATAATGAGTGTAGTTAACTTTAGGGTTAGGATTAGTATCCTAACCACTATCTTTTATTAATTCATGAAGTTTAACATGAAGCATGAAATGAATTTAATCATGGTTTGGTAATTAACTTAAGGGAAGATGGATTAAATGGAAAACATGAAAGCATGCTCTATGTTGCTAGACATTTGTCTTGTTGAAGCATAATTTAATTACCTATGATTGAATGGCTAAGTGATTGATTAAATTAGCATGAAATGAGTGATATACTACTGCCAATTTGTGATTTATGATTCTAGAAAAATGATTATATGATTGCTATAGGCTGGAAATTGTGAAATGATGTAAATGGAATTGGTTCAACTTACTAGTAACTTGAATATGACATGTGACCTTGCTATTTGTGATTGATAATCACTTGTAATATGATTGCTTAATTTAAAAAGACTTTAAAAATCCTTGGTTGACTAGTGGTCTTAGGTAGTATGGCACGTCTAGAGTCTAGTTCCTCTGATTTAGTACAAGTGTACTCATAGTGTGGTGTTGTGACACCTAAAGTATTAGACGCTTGAGTATCCTTTGTTGGCAATTCAAATGCTAAACTTGAAGGTGTTTAGACCTATTGTTGCATTAGTGCAACCTCTGAATTTTTATGATATGCATCCTCTGTTAAGGTACCTTGAGTATAGGCTCGATTACCTAGTCACTAAGATTCCAAGGTAATGTGTTAAAAGGGATTTGATTTAAGATTTAATATGCACACATGGATGTTTTGATGTATTTGGTGTGACATTAATAGTTATATATGATATGAACATTGCTTATATGTTTTTATGCTCCCTTTTGAATGGTATAAGATAATGATTTAGAGGATTATACTACTTGGTTTGTTACTTGTTAAATTGTCATGTAAATGTTTCATGATGGTTAATATGATATCATAATGTATTATGAATGCTATCTATATGTGCATGAGCCTAGTTAGGGTGTACTCAATTGATTGGAAATTTAACTAGGTAATCTCATTTGATTAAATAAGACGTTTAATGAAACTGATGGAAACTACTAGTTATAAGAACTACCTCACTAAGTACGCCTTGTACTTATAACCCTATTATTTCCCTCTTCCCAAACCAACAAGATAGTCTGATCTGAAGCGGTCATGATCCTGTTTCAGTAGCAGTCACAAGCAGTGGATTCAAGTACTCCTTACCTCGTTTTGTTAGTCCTTCTAGTTGGTGGCTTAGTTACGAGCATAGTTATTCAGGTTGTTTGTTTATGGTTGATGATTAGCTCATATATATATAAGTTAGAAAGGAGTGTAAATATGAACCTGATTATGTAAATAGATACATATTATATATGATCATTTTGGATCCGTTCTTAGTGATGCGGGTCATGGGTTGTATAAGGGCTTAATATGTAGTAAGTGCCCTATGAATATATGCTCATTTTGATATGTATATAAGTCATGAATGACTAGTATGAAAGTGTAAGCAAACATGTTTTGATGTATATAAGACTTTGTTATGTATATAGAAGTGGAAATATTTAGTTGTGTGTATGGTAAATGATACGAAATGAGGCTGATATTTCATGTTATTCGAAAGAATAAGTTTTATGCTAGAGTTTCGATCATGCATAGAAAGTGTTTTTTAGATGGTTAAGTGAAATAAAATCGAATGAATAATTACTACTTGTTATTGGCCCGAATTTGGAAGTAAAACCTTTGTATAGTCAACATGATTTAAAAGCGCGTTAATAGACTAATGTAAGCATGAACATATGGTAAGATAGTAGCTCGATTGTCATGAATAAAGAATTAAAAAAAATTTGTTTACCCACCTTTCGATAACCATAAGTTATATGTTAAGATTGTATTAATTAATTGTCCGTTGCGCGTCGTAACGCTCTACGCTCCTAACTGGGTGTAAGGTGTTACATGGTCACAGTAGAGTTATGTTTTTTTCTCAATTATGTAACGTAGTTACAAGATAATATATGTTTATTAATTTTAGTTTAGATAAATAAACTATTCAAATACGAGCTACCTAGTATTAACAATATTTCTTTTACACTAAGACCACTTTATAGGTTCAAATTGGTTGAATTATTATCTCTTAATATTCTTATTAAGTTGAATATTAATAAAATTTATTTTCTTAGTTTTTATTGAACTTATTCAAATAAAAAACTAATTATATTATAGTTTTTTTAATTTAAATCCGCTCCTTTTATGAAATGAGGATACATCCAAAATTGCAATGAAAGTTCACAAACTAGTAAAGAAAAAAAATATAATCCAAACATATTCCTAGTGAACAAAACTAGCGTCTTGAGATCATAATATATATAACAATACAAGGAAAAGGTAAAAACCTAACTCAAAGGCTCGAAACAAAATATGGATACAAACATCACCAAAGGTTGACGATGAAAAGTAAAACTATCAACACAACACACAGTTCGATGATACACAACAGGGAGATCAGTAGGATAACTAAAAGAGCGTCATCTTGATCAATTGTGACGACATCAAATCGGTTCGAGGGTACGCAACATGGAGATCAACAGGATAACCAAAAGAGCATCCTCTTGATCAGTCATGAGATCCAACCCTAATAAAAAATCAAATGAAAGAAATAGCCAAACGATGAATCTCAACATTCATCAACATCATCAAGACTGATATCGACATTAACAAGTAAAAAAGCCAAAAGAAAAAGAATACAACGCTATGCTGATAGGGTTATCGTAGTTCTAAGAAAATGTAATTATACATTTTGTTTATAAAATAATAACATAAGGGGTAATTTTGTCTCAGTAGTAACTTCAAATCAACAATATTGTCCTTCATTTTTAATCGCATCAATTTATCCCAGGTAATTTTCCCAAATCAACAATGTTTTCACTCCAATCGTAGGGTTTTCTCTTTTTTCTTAGTGTCGCCGCTCTCTCTCTTTGGTTCGAACATAGGCCAGTGGCGGCAATAACTTTCGGGCTATTTGTTGACCGACGGTCACCCTCTTTCATTTTATTTGTTTTGTTATTTTGATTTTCAGTCTTTTTAATTCAATAAATCTGTCTTTATGACATGCTTTTCTCTACCGTTTGGTACATTTTTCTACTTTTTTAGCATGTTTTTCTATCTCTTGGCACGTTTTTCTATTATTTGTTTTCTATCAGGGTTGATTTAACGACGTCACGACTGATTAAGATGGCGATTATTTGTAATCATGTTGATCATCCCTGCTATGGACCTTCAGTTTGAATTTGGATACGCGGTTTGCGCTTGTGAAGAGTTTCTCATGTGCTTGGCTCTGATTTGTGTTTTCATAGTGGTCTATCAATAGCTTCATCCCCTTTTGTGGTTCGTTTTGTCGATGCAGTCAGGTTTCGTATCTATTTTCGATCGAGTATTTGGATGAGTTTATAACCTTTTGATGTATGGTTCATGTCTGATCTAAAGTGGCTAGTTTTAGGAGGAAGTCCAAATTATATATTTAGTTTACAATGATAGTTTGTAAACCCTTATTGTAATTTTGGGTATTTTCTCATTAATAAAACTAGTGATTTATTTTCAAAAACAATATTTTCACTCCTTTTGAATTTCATTATGTTAGGCATCAAACTCCTAAATTACATCAATTTTGTCTTTTAACTGTAATTAACTAATAAAATATTCGAACCATGTGCTTTGATTTTATTTTATAAAATAATTCGTAACACCCGAGTTTGGGGGTCAGGTGAAAATAATATTAAAATAATGTTTCAGGTTTCAGTTTCATAATTAAAATAATAAAATATTATTTTGGGCCTCAGGTTTTCAAAACAAATAATTTATGTTGGACATGTTTTGATTTTAAAGCCCAATTCCATGGAATTTGGAAATTGTGATAGCTACCCTTATTAATGGCAAAAATGTAATTAAATGGTCTTTCAATTAAAACCCCTTTTTGTTTAAAAACCCTCTTGTCATCTTCTTCCTCACTCCCTCATTTCATTTTACACGACATAAGAGCTCTTCTACTCCAAATCACTATTCCATCACCATACACCTTCATCTTTGGTACTTTTTGAAAGGTAAACTCGTTTTTGACTTGTCCTCCATTCCCTCTACATGCTAGTACCTTTATTTTTCTCAAAGTTCCTAGTTTTTGGATTTTGGTGTTTTGAAAGTTTAGATTAAAAATGAGAACTTTATTGTCTTTAACTAAAGCTTTTGATTATTTAATGTTAGATAAGATGTCTACAACCTAAAAGGTCCAAGATATATGAATTTTAAAGAGTTTTATGATGATTCTCGGATTTGGGTTAAAATGGGGTTTTAGAAGGGTTTAAAGGTTGATTTTGGGGTTGATATGTGTTGGAAATTGAGGGATGATGTTAGTGTGATAGTTAGGGGTTGTTTTGGGAGCATTTAAGTGTGTTAAAAATGTTGAAATCAAGAGTTTTGGACTGTGCTAAAGGGCTGCTCGAGATTGAGGTTTTGGGAGTTGTTCTTAGCTTCGAATCTTGTGTTTTGTGCTTGAATAATGTTCTGGGTTTGCTACTTTGATTTGTGAACTGATTGAGGTTGTTTTGATTGTGTTGAGATGATTAGAAGCAAGAGTTTGTGTTGGTGAAGCCTCGACAACGAATCCGAAATCGTTGGAAGCTTGATTGGCTAGTGTGTTGAGCTTGGAATAGTAGGTGAGTGGTTAAATGTTTTTAAATGGTTTTCAAGTGTTGGTTCAAGCATGTGGACTAGGTTGGGCTTGGTAGACCCACCTAGAGTTGAGATTAGATTGGTAGTCTAATCCCAAGCTTTAGCTAGAGACTATGGTTGATCTTTATATGTTGTGTATGCCTCATGTTTAATGGTTATTGTGGTGGCTATGTATATTGTGTTATACATGTTGTTGAGGCACGATATTGATGCATTGTTATATGCATGTGGATTGTGCATGATGGTAATTATGGTGAGTACGTGCTAAGCACGGAAGTTGATATGAAATGATGTTGTGAAAGGTTATGAATTGTGTTTAGTATTGGCACTAGTATGCTTGGGTACAATGATCGATCATTAGGATGTTTAGTGTGCACACGAGAGTCAAATGCGCGCGTGGTCTTGGTGATGGTAGTCATCAAGATGGAGTACGGGTTCGCCCGAAAATTCTTCTTATATATGTTAGTCGGTGATGAGTGTAATCCCATCGACGAGGTGTGAGGATGAGTGGAATCCCCTCCGCGTGAAACGGTGATGAGTGTAATCCCACCGTAAGGTAATAGTTGTGTTGGATGTGAGTTCCAACGGTTATCTGCATATTCGAGTCATAACTAGGTGCCAATATGGATTGAGATATGTGTTGCTTATACATTGATATATGTATTCTCATGCGTTGAGCTTATGACTTGTTGAGCATGGCATAATATTAAGTTTATGTTCATGCATCATTTATATTTTGGCTCGTGTGGATTTGGAGGTAAGATCATGCATTCTACCTTGGTTGTGCTCGTGCTTGTACCCTACATTGTCGAGGTTTGTTTTATGAGCTTACCCTCACTAAGCTTTATGCTTACGCTCTCTTTTGTTTGACAATGCAGATCCGTAGTTCGTGGGTTGCCTGTGCAAGGAGAGGGCCTCCAAGTGTGGTTGTGGTGCTATCTTAGCTATCAAGTATGGACTTTTAAGTTATGAGGTGTAATAGTCAAGCAATGAGATATGTAATGTTGTTTTGAGCTTTTGGATGTGATTGTTGATGTTGGTTTAGGAGCATGTTTAGACTCCCTAATATGTTGTTGTTGGTGTGGCTTGTTGATGCCATGTTTGGATTGTAAAGCATGTTTAAGTTGCTTACCTTGAATGCTTAAGTGTATGCTTGTCTAAAGCATGTATCTTGAATACTATGAATGCTCTTATGTTGAATGTTGATGCTTCATATCTATGTATGGCTTTTGTATGTTTGAAGTGTGCTAAGTATGCTTGTAGTGTTTGGTTTTGCTCTAGAGTGATGCATGTAGGTTGTTGGAGGTTTTAACTTGTGTTTTGGGACAGCCATGTACCATAAACCAGCTAAAACCAACCTGCAGACAGAGGGCGTATCGAAACGGTTGGTCCCGTTTCGATACGGCCCCTTTGTTTTAGGCCAGGCGTTTCAGTACGCCAGTGGTCGTTTCGATACGTTTTTGCCACTGGAAATCTGAGATTTTGACGATAGATTAAAGTATCGAAACGGGCCTTGGCGTTTCGGAACGGTCTTTGTATCGTTGACCACGAGAAGTTGACCGTTGAGGGCGTTTCGATACAGTACACCCCTGTCTCGAAATGGTATCCTCGGTTTGACTTTAGCCACTTGACCTAGTCAAGGCGTATCGAAACACCCTATGGGCGTTCCGATACGGCCTGTTGTATAAGTTTAAAATGTCTGTTTTGTTGGGCTGTTTGGTTGTTTACCTCGTTTGTTTCTTCCGTAGTTGTTTTTCTCACATAGGATATTAATAATGCATCTAGATAAGATAATAATAATGAAAAAGTTTTCTCGGGTTGTTAACCGAAGTGATACCTTAACGGGTTTCACCTCGGTTATCCCCGTGTAGTCTACTCGGATCGGTTACTCGGACCGGGAAAGGGGTACATAATTACTACATGATTTGATTTTCATAGTGGTTATAAAGAAATATAATAATATATTTTATTTTATAAAATAATTATTACATGATTTAATTTTATTGGTTAAGTTCTTTTTGTAGCCTGAATTTTCATTGATGGGTGTTCGTATTTACAGAAATCAATAATTAACTTGAATTATTATAGTTTTTTCAGTAATTTTGAAGGTCAAAATATACCAGTAATCCCCTACTACTTATATATATATATATATATAGGGTTTTATTTTGATGCACAAGCTGTGTAAATTTTTTTTACACAATCCTTTTATAAAATTTAAAATCTAAATCACAAACCCTAGCAACCTAAACCCTAAACCCTAAGCCCTAAACTCTAAATTCTAAATTCTACCCATAAACCTTAAATTATATACCCTACATACTAAACCCTAACCTAAAACCCTAAACCCTAAACCCTAAAATTAAAGGGCTTGTGTAAACTAAAGTTTACACAGCTTGTGCATCAAAGTATTTTCCATATATAATTTAAGGTTTATGGGTAGAATTTAGAATTTAGAGTTTAAGATTTAGGGCTTAGATTTTAGGTTGCTAGGGTTTGTGATTTAGATTTTAAATTTTATAAAAGGAATGTGTAAAAAAAAATTACACAGCTTGTGCATCAAAATAAAACCCATATATATATATATATTAATCCACGTGGAATAAAAATTAAATAATTTAATTGTAAAGAACTACTAATAGGATTAAAATAAGGGATTATCGAATGACAAATTAGTAGATGAAATTCTTTAACTAATAGTAGAATTAAAATTAAGTCACATATAAAAATATTTGTCCTTTTTGGTGCACCAATACTAAAAACACTACAAAATTAAATTTCAAGCTCTAACTCTAAATTCTAAATCCTAAACCCTACACCCTAAAAATTAAACCATACCCTAAATTCTCTAAACCCTAGCCTAAAATTCTAAACCATAAGCCTAATTTTGAGCATGAGAGGCATAAGTAGGGGCACCGAAAAGGGGAAGAGGATTTCCATCAACGATTCCCTAGGACTTTGTCTTGACTAATCCAGACCGACTTGCGTCGTATATCTAGTTTTGGAGTGTGAGTATTCCAACAAAAAAAATTTACATACACAAAACTTCGAATTCAAAACCTACTCAATCAATATCAAATTACTTACTACTTTATCAACCCATTAATACTTTAAATGGTCATTTGTTATACAAGTCAACAAATTGTTGGGTTGTTGCTTTTGCCATGTCCGGTACAGATTAATTTTTTATTCTATCTCATTACCATTAAAAATAAAAATAAAAAATGTTCGAGAAATCGTGGTTGTCATATGATAATGCCATCCGCTGACTTTTACATTTTATTTTAATAAATTATGATTGTTGGAGTAGGAATTCTTACGTTGGATCCAAGCATTTTGTGGGTGGATTGCCCGTCCGCCTACTAATAATTGATCCTGAGTTCAAGGTTATCGATCGCTCTTCTTAACCCCTTTCTGGATCGGTTGCCGTGGTTTCGTCATGGATACAGCAGAAACCAGCAGAATCAAACATGTGGAGAAATCATGGGATGATGAACTCCAACAACTGGTGCAAACCCTCCCTACAGAACAAGGTTGGGTCAGTGGATCCAGTCTCTATCTCTACCAAGGCTTCTGGTGCTCACCTCTTGTTCTAAAACCACTGATTTCTTGCCAGAAACATTTCCGAGCATCCGATTCCGATGTTATCGTGGGCAGTTCCCCGAAATGTGGCACTACTTGGCTCAAGGCATTGGCTTTCTCCACTCTGTACCAGTGAAAACCCTTTGCTCACCTTCAATCCTCACCAACTTGTTCCTCACATGGAGTATAATTTTTACTTGAACAACCCTTGTCCCGATCTCGAAAACATTTGTGTTTATAAGCCAAGGCTTTTTGCCACCCATGTTCCTTATGCTTCTTTGCCAACTTCCATTAAAGATTCCAAGTGTAAGATTGTTTACATGTGTAGAAACCCCATGGATATGTTCATTTCCTTTTGGCATTTTCGCGACAAGCTTCGAGACGAAAGCAAGGAGTTACTGTCACTTGATGAAGCTTTTGACAAGTTCTGCCATGGAATCTATGACCATGGACCCTTCTTTGATCACGTTTTGAGTTACTGGAAGGCAAGCCAAGAAAACCCCTACAAGGTATTGTTTTTAAAGTACGAAGATCTTAAGGAAGACATCAGTTGTGAGGTGAAACAGTTGGCCATGTTCTTAGGGGTTCCTTTCACAGAGGATGAAGAGAAACAAGGAGTTGTCGATGAAATAGCACAAGTGCGTAGTTTTCTGGGGTTCCACACAGATTTTTTTCAGGACAGCAAAAGTGGGGGATTGGAGCAACTATCTCACACCATCCATGGTTGAACGTTTGGAGGAGCTTATTCAAGAGAAATTGGATAACTCGGGTTTAACATTCAAATTCTCCTCCAAAGTTTCACAGGATTAGAATGTTGGTTTTGCATGATCATGGGATGTCATTTTCAGCTTTGATTAAAATCTCTTTTAATCTGCATTTTTATCATGTTTTTTTCTTGTAATATGCATTTGAGTTCTCTAAATAAAATAAAAATAAATTGATTTGGTTGATGTTTTGTGAATTTATATTTGGAAACAGTAAGGAAAATCAGATTTTGAAAGGCAAGCCCAGAAAATCCCAACATGATACTGACTCTAAAATAGGAGGATCTTAAGGAAGACATTCGTTCTCAATTGAAACGCTTTGGCCATGTTCGTAGGGTTCCTTTCACGGAGGGCGAAGAAGAACAAGGTGTTATTGAAGAATTAAAAAAAATGTAGCTTTGAAAAGTTGAAAGAAGGGGAAGTGAACAATAAGGGAATATCCACCAGTGGGGTTCCATACACCTTTTTTCCTTTGGAAAGGATATGTGGGAAGTGGGAATAACAACTAAAAATATGCCGGTCGCTAAAATCTACACAAAATCTTACTTAAAAATTTGTGTAAAAATACAATCTAATTTAATGTAAAATTTATACAAAATTTTATTCAATTAATAAAAATTTACGCGGAATAAAAATTTATATTGACATCATTTTAACTACACCTTAATAGTACCGCCCTTAGCCTTTCCCAAGCCCAACTTATAGGGATTTTTTAACAAAATAAATTATATAGAATTTGATTCTAGTCAAAATCGATTTTTTAACAAAGATATTGGGACGAAAAGAAAAAAAAAGAATGCACCAAAATTTATTATTAACCCAACACATAACTTACAAGGTCTGAGTACATATAATTAGGGGTGAGCGTTCGATCGAGTCGAGTCAAAATTTCTTGAGTTATTTGAGTTGACGAGTCTAATTTTATCATTCAAACTTTCATTCGAAATTTTTTTGAGTCGATTCGAGTTGAAGAAATTCGAGTCGAGTTGAGTTTTCGAATTCTTATAAAAATTTAATTGTAATTATTTATCATGTTATAGTACGGTTTAGGGAATTAGCGTTGCTAGAAGCCAATTAAGATTATAAATTTGTGCAGAGCGATAGTAGTTCTGTTGTGCAACAATTCGAATTTGCAGGCATTTAATTTGTGTGAAAGGCTAGCTTTGCTCTTGAAACAGTGGATCAGTCCAAGCTTTTGTAACCCCCTAGACCCGCCTATGCGTTACAACAGATCCTAGGAAGTCACATTAGGGTCACAAGAGCGACCCGCAGTGAAAATACACATAAAAACCTTTTTTGAGCACTTATTATTCCGTAAAAAATCAACTTCTGTTTAAAATATCATTTTAGGAAGTCATTTAAACACATAAAAAAATTCAGAAAATATTTTACAGACACTATCATAAAACAATACATGACATACATGCCCACTAACTATACAGTACCGTACTCCAAAGGCAACGCCGAGGGAACTCCGAATACTGATGTCAAACATTATACCATGATATATTCTTTTAACCCGCGGTGGTAAAAACAATGTGAGCTTGGAAAAGCTCAGTAATACAGAACTACCAAAAGATGCTCCAAGTGGTAACAGTCTTTATTTCCAATTGGTAACAGTCTTCATTTCCTTTCCGCTATTTCAGGGTAACGTTATACTTGAGAATGACGGTACTTGCTCTTTATTCAATCACTGAGTAACAAACGAGAATTATTCAAGCTAAAAGATTACGAAGATGGAAACAAAGAGTTTAGCGTCTAGTGTGTTCCAATAAGTGCATATCAAACAGGCATAAATACATACTAGCCATATCATAAGAACACGTAACAATTCAATGCAAATGTTCAAGTATATACAAAAGTTTACTAGTAACTACCCTCCAACCTTACACCAATATGCAGTCCCCCAGAATTGCATCCATAAGGACTTACCCTAGGCCCGATGGGCAATAGGTACCACCTAAGGGGCTGCCTTAGGTCCATAAGGATTTACCCGTGCTTAAGCATCGAAACCTACCCAAGGGGGAGACCCTGAGTCCATAAGGATTTACCAGCTGGATCAGGGCTGCACCTGCAGAAACTTCATAACATAACCCAACAACATACCCCAGAAAGTAATCGGTGTTCAGATTCCAAACATGAGTAACAGAATACATGTGACAGACATATTCTATTCAGAGTATCAGAAACGGAAGGTTCATGCTTTTGACAGATAAATGGGCATACCATTGAGCAGAGCAGACATTTTCATCATTCATCATGCAAACAGATTGTACCATCATAGGATAAGCTAACATATTATACTATTATTTACATCAGATAGACATAAAATATTATCACATATCAAATAACCACATAGCACAATCATATACTATGTATACAGATCAAGCAGACTTATAACGAGTAGGCAGAAAATGTTATCATAAGTCCAGTTCATCAAGCATATCCTCGTTCATAGTTAAGTCATTAGATTGTTTACTAGCATGTAATAATCATATAACACATTCAACTGAATGTAGCACACATGGAACACACTAGATAAAACAACTTATTTCTTGAAGATACTTGGTATTTACAGAGGGGAACACATTGAACTTTTGACAATTTGGACAAATTTAAAAAACGAGATCCATATTAAAAAGGGTTCGTACTAACGATTCAAACCAGATATTCAGGAATTGATACATCAAGATCTTAGAGAGTTCAAATATATCATGAGCGATTCAGTCATTTAGGCCTACAAGGGCATTATGGCCATTATCATACATGGGTGTTTTGGTAATTTATACCAACGAGGCATAAACAGTCGCTTAGGAAATTCTATTGGCTCATCAGGTTTCCAACCAGGCATTCAGGGATTTCTATGTCAAGATCTTTCACGATATCAGATACATTCAGGGATATTTTGATTACTTTGGCCAACGAGGGCATTTTGGTCTTTTAACTATCAAGGGTAATTTTGTAATTTAGCCCAATAATGATAAAATGACGATTTGCAATATTTAATATTTCCAAAAGTTTTTCGAGCCTCCAAACCAATCGAACTAACATATCATAACCTTGCAGTACTAACCAACCCTTCTAATTATCCGACTGTATCGTATATCAAAAAGGTTGCTTTCATATTTCACCACAAAACATATCACGGAGTAGTCAAACTTATATTCTATGCAGAGAAACTTCCATCCTTACATTAATATCAGGAGTGATTGACATACATGAGTCATGCTTCAACCCTTAGGGGCATTTTAGTCATTTTTAACTTTATTGGCATTTCCAGAATTTTATCAAAGGCAGTTTACTTCCAGTCAAGGGGGTATTTTCAGTCATTTTGAAGCTCGGGATATCCATCATTCATGTCAATTGAACCATTTATAGTATTTCAATCATTTAAGTACTCGTGGGTGTTTCAGCCATTCAAGAAATTTCGGCACCTCCAACCACTTCATTCATTTAAGAACTCAAAGGTTTATCCATTGTTCCGGTTAATTTGTAATCCCCAGTGTTCGAGGATACTTCAGCCCTTTTTGGTCAATACGATCATTCTGATTAGTTTAACCATATCAGTATTTCCAGTACTTTTAGTCATTTCAAACAATTCAGAATTTTGAGTCACTTGCTTAATTCAGGGGTATGGATAGATTCCCCTGAATCTATAGTCAGAGATTCATCCCAAATACAAGGAGACCTAACACCTTACAATCTCGAAGGTTAAATCTTATTACCATAGCTTTCCAAGTAGTTCGAGGTTTTCAGATGAATCAGGTTATTTTACCATATCTAGCGTAGATTTTTAGATCGCTTCCAATTCCAAGGGTATTTTAGTCATTCTCATATCTTGACGGCATTTTAGTAATTTCATATCCAAATATTTTTCACATTTTATCATTTGACACTAATAATCGGATTTGGAGATTACTTGCCTTATTAATTACTTATTGAACTCCATATCCTTCTGATTTATTAATCTTCTCATTCGAGCATTCCAATCTTATCTAGGTTATCATACTCATTTCCAAATTCGATTTGACTTGAGATGAAGTAACAATAATCATCATTTTTATGCATGCATTAACAAATACCAACATGTTCATAAATCATACAAGAGGTAGTAATGTATTACCTTAACTCCGAGTTATATCAGACGATTCATGAAACCCCATTCGATTGCACTCGAATTTGAATTCGACGTCCATCAACAATTCGTATTCAAAGAGCTATGAGTACCTTCAATCACACATATTTACATTTCAATCCTTACTCACAGTACTCCTAATTGAATAATTAATACATTTAGAAGTTCAGGTTCAAGGTCAGATTCGGAGACTTTTGGGTCAGAATTTTGCGAAACGGGCTTCAAAAACAGACTCAAGACGTCAAAAAACATAAGATATGGCTTTTCAGAAAATTTTGACTTTTTGGTCCTGACGTCAGCAGGGTCAGAGTCAACGCTGATGTCAGCAGGTCAACACTAACGTCAGTAGTCAACTGGTAAGGGGTCAACTGAGTTGACTCACACGAGTTGACTCGGGCTGACTCGGACGAGTTGACTCGGGCTGACTCGGACGAGTTGACTCGGGCTAACTCGGACGAGTTGACTCGGTTCGAATTTTCGGGTCAGGTAAACGGGTCGGGCAAACAGGTCGGGTTTGGGCAGATGGTTCACTGGCTCGGGTTTGGGGCTGGTTCAGACCGGTTTGAACCCGGTTTATAGATTCGAATCTGCCCTGTTCTCATTTTAGTCCACTTTTTGGGGTTAATTCACCTAAGACCTTTACTAATTCAATTTAGTCCTTTAAAACCTTAAATCTCCTATTTGTCCCCTGTTTTTAAAAATAAGATTGGTCCATGAAAAGTTCATTTAAGTACACAATTTATCCTTTATTCCAAAACAGTCCAGTTTTACTTATCTTGACAATTAGTCACTTCAACAATTCCATTGACTCTAATTCATGTAATTCAATTTATCCAACATTAACTTCAACTTTTCCTCAACTTTTAACAAATTTTCCAGCATTTAAATAAGTTCAATTAAACCTTGAAACTTCTAATTATTCAAAAACAGCCCTAAACTATTTTCCATGACAACTTATGTGACTAATTTCATGTCACTTAATCTCTCTCAATTCTTAGGATATTTCCACTTGTCCAAGACTTAAATTAAACATTCCCACATGATTCCTACTAAGTAATTACTCACAAATTTCATTTTTTTCTATTGATTTCATTCACCAACTTCATAATTTATACATATAGACCACTTGACTAGTCTCCAAGTATATCAATCTAAAGTTTACCCAAGTTCAACATAGTACCCATACTTTATTCTTTATTTTAACACAACCACACACTATTTTAAACTTCAACTAAAATTAGACAACAACTAATAATAAAGATAAAAATCAATAATCCAACTTAACAAAATAACATGGTTATTTAAGTGATTTAAGTAACTTTTCAACTTACCTTGCCTCCTAATCAACTTTTCCCTCAATTTCCTTGATCAAATAAGCTTGAAGCTGGCTTATTTTTAGCAAACCCTTCAAAACTTTCTCCCCCACTCTTTTCTCTTATATTAAATCGTGATCCATTAGAATTTACATTTAGGAAGATCAAACATTATCCATAAGGTTACTACTATTATTATGTTAATGTATGTTCTATAAGTATACCAATCTGACATACATCAACTAAACTACTCTATGATCATCCATATTTAACAGAACATGGTTTCGACATAAGACCACTCTAGCATTCAATCGGATTGGATGGAAAAAAGTTTAAGTATACATGGTTTCGGTAAACAAGAATAACAATGGTTTTCTTCAGAGCACTTTTATTCCAACCTATTTAAGTCTATGTTTTCTTTTGAGAAACTAGCAAGAAAAACATACACCTCAACTAAACGCATGGATCTAAAGTATTATTTACCCAAGAAATCTGGATTTTTCTAACAATTTTCTGCAACTTAACCTCTAAGATTAGTCGTATCTTAAATCCTGATTAATTAGAATTTCCATTTATGAAGATCAAACATTATCAACAAAGTTACTACTACTATCATATTAATACATGTTCTATAATTATGTCAATCTAACATACATCAACTAAATTAAGATTACGATCATCCATATCAAACAAAAAAGTAAGGCCCATCTAATTCATTTTTTTCCAATTCGAAACTGCCCTAGATAACCCTCAAGCGATGTTTCTATCACAAATTATGCTCATTCAAATACTATGAAGTTACTCCTTTAACTTACTCAAATTCAATGCACCAAATCAAAGTTAAAACAATACCCTGGACACTAACAAATCAAAACAGTTTCACTCCTACTGAATTCAAGCAGAAAAGTTTTCAAATTTCTTGTTTAATCTATAATCCAAATTCATAAGACCTTGTAGTATTTTGCTCATAACTTTTAAACCGTAAGTCGGAATTTAGATTACTTTATACCGTAGTAAATCTTATTCAATTACCTATTCAACCACATATGGCTCATATTTATATCTTATCTAGATAAAAGCAGTTTATTCGATTGAGTCAGTCAGTTTTACAGATTCGAATCTGCCTTGTTCTCAATTTAGTCCACTTTTTGGGGTTAATTCACATAAGACCTTTACTAATTCAATTTAGTCCTTTAAAACCTTAAATCCCCTATTTGTCCCCTGTTTTTACAAAATAAGATTGGTCCCTGAAAAGTTCATTTAAGTACACAATTTATCCTTTATTCCAAAACAGTCTGGTTTTACTTATCTTGACAATTAGTCACTTCAACAATTCCATTGACTCTAATTCATGTAATTCAATTTAGCCAACATTAACTTTAACTTTCCCTCAACTTTTAATAAATTTTCCAGCATTTAAATAAGTTCAATTAAACCTTGAAACTTCTAATTATTCAAAAATAGCCCCTAAACTATTTTCCATGACAACTTATGTGACTAATTTCATGTCACTTAATCTCTCTCAATTCTTAGGATATTTTCACTTGTTCAAGACTTAAATTAAACATCCCACATGATTCCTACTAAGTAATTACTCACAAATTTCATTTTTCATATTGATTTCATTCACCAACTTCATAATTTATACATATAGACCACTTGACTAGTCTTCAAGTATATCAATCTAAAGTTTACCCAAATTCAACATAGTACCTATACTTTATTCTTTATTTTAACACAACCACACACTATTTTAAACTTCAACTAAACTTAGACAACAACTAATAATATAGATAAAAATCGATAATCTAACTTAACAAAATAACATGGTTATTTAAGTGATTTAAGTAACTTTTCAACTTACCTTTCCTCCTAATCAACTTTTCCCTCAATTTCCTTTATCAATAAGCTTGAAGTTGGCTTATTTTTAGCAAACCCTTCAAAACTTTCTCCCCCACTCTTTTCTCTTATATTAAATCGTGATCCATTAGAATTTACATTTAGGAAGATCAAACATTATCCACAAGGTTACTACCACTAATATGTTAATATATGAAAAGA
Source organism: Hibiscus tridactylites (assembly GCA_958450335.1). Lineage (NCBI taxonomy): Eukaryota > Viridiplantae > Streptophyta > Magnoliopsida > Malvales > Malvaceae > Hibiscus > Hibiscus tridactylites. The sequence continues at coordinate 85,591,623 of OY288268.1, read as the reverse complement.
GCATGGTCATGCCATGCCAAGCAGCAATTGACTAGTATGGCAGTTCCACAATCACAAGCAAGTAAATATAACCATTAACATATGACCAGTCTCTTAAAGGTTAAGGCAGAACCATTGCTTATATCATAGAACAACTATTGCATCTATGAAAAAACTCAAATGATGATCTCCCTAGAGAAAATATTATTCTCATTGATTGATATAAATGAATATGACCCAAAAATGTACATAACTTTTAGATGTTGGAACATGCATAAGCATAAAGTTAACACTAAAAATGTACAAGCAATTTAACATTTACAAAAATATTTCTATGAGAATATGTTGGTTACATCCATATTCACTCCACACCACTCCACTTCTTTTATTAATGATTTTTTAATTTAATATTGTAAAAATATATACTATAATTTTTTCATGCATATAATTTTAGTATATATAATTTTTTGTATATATAATATACATATAGATAGATGGATGGATAAAGTATATGTATATACTCCCTCCGTCCCATAAAATATGTCCCTTATTGACTCTTTTTGGTCAATTTTTTTTCAACTTTGACTATTATTATATTAAATATTTTAAATAATTAATTTTTATAAAATATATATTTGAAAACTACTTGATTAAAGGTTTTTAAAATATATTTTTTCATATTTTTATCAATGATACATTTTAAATAATTATAAGTCAAAGTTGAAAAAAATTGACCAAAAAAAGTCAATAAGGGACAAAAATTATGGGACGGAGGGAGTATTATATTCATGCATATTTATCAATGATACATTTTAAATAATTATAAGTCAAAGTTAAAAAAAATGACCAAAAAAAGTCAATAAGGGACAAAAATTATGGGACGGAGGGAGTATTATATTCATGCATATTTATATATGCTTTTAGTATACATATCTAGTATATATACTAAGAGTATAAAAAGGATACCTAGAATACCTTAAGGAATAAAATAGTAATTTTAAGAAGTGGGGAAAGGTTGAGCAAAGAAAGCATCTACCCAAACCACCCCACACACAACCTGCCTCCACAATTCAAAACGGACGGTGTGAAATCCATAGGGTTTATTAGGTGTTTTCATTTCTAATGGAAAGGATGATAATTTTATCAACACAAAAGGATTGGCAAAAAGGCACATTTTTTTGCATGACATACTCTAATCACTATATATTAACTCTGAATATAAGATAAGCAATGTATGGTAAATTCAGAAAATGTTGCTCACCCATTAATTTACAGCCAAATGTCATCTCAATTAATTCAATTCGCTCAATGAAATTAAAACTACAAACCTCAACTTTTTATAAAATTTCCAGCATTTAAATAAGTTCAATTAAACCTTGAAACTTATAATTATTTAAAAACAGTCCCTAAACTATTTTCCATGACAACTTATGTGACTAATTTCATGTAACTTAATCTCTCTCAATTGGAAATTGGGAGAAAATAAAATTAGGGTTTGATTTGGATCTAATTTGGGAATTAGGGTTTAATTGGGGGAAATTAATTGGGGATTATGGTTCCTAATTGGAACTCAAAATCGGGGGAAATTAAAATTAGGGTTTGATTGGGATTTGATTTGGGAATTAGGGTTCAATTGGGGGAAATTAATTAGGGATTAGGGTTCCTAATTGGAATTTGAAATTGGGGGGAAATTAAAATTTGGGTTTAATTGGGGGTAAAATAATTGGGGATTAGGGTTCCTAATTACAATACGAAATTGGGGAAAAATTAAAATACCTTGATGATGACGGCGGACGGGGAAGGCAGCACGGCGGACGAGGAAGGCAGCACGGTGACGGAACACGACAAACGGCGACGGAGCATGCTGTAGATTTCGACATCACGAATTATAGATGGAGAAGGCAGCACGACGACGAAACACGGCCAGAAAACCGTCGGCAGACGCGCTAACGGCACCGGTAATGGTGCTGACAGCGGGGGGCGGAGGCGGAGAGGGGCTGAGGCGGCGCCGGCTGGAAATAAGATGAGGGGTTGAATTTGTTAGGTTTAGGTTTAGGAGAGTTGGGTATATTTGATTCGAATCTATTAAAAAATTATAAACTGATTTCTATTTTAAGAGATTGATTTTGTTAGGGTTTAGGAGAATTGTGTATATTTGATTCTAACATATTAAAAATATTATAAAGTAATTATTAAATTTGATTTTTATTTTTTATAAGAGATAATTTTAATTATAATTTTAGTCCTTTAGATTTTTAAAATTTTTAAAAAAATTAATGGTGTTCATCGTTAGTGGTGTTCATCAATGTTCGTCGCCCGTTGTAGAATTTTCCTATTTTATAACTCAAGTGTTATTTAAAAAATTTCAAGTCGAGTAAAATTGTTTGAGTTTCTGTTTAAATTTAATTGTAATTATTTATAGCCTTATTATTATATTAATTGGTTTCATTTAAATAGTTTTATATAACCATATACAACATACATATATATTTCTTCAAATTTTTATATGTGATATACATATATATCAGAAATAGTTGAGAAACTCAACTCAAACTTAAAAATTGGCCTAATAATTACTAAAAATTTCGAGTTATTTGAGTATCATTTTACAAATTGTAGTCAAAAAAATCTTGTCTATTTTTATTCACCATTATTTCTTAAGGTTCTTTTCAATTTTGGAATTAGACAAATTAAACCATACTCTCCTATTTTTTGTTTAATTTTTTAGGGTAAACTACATAAATGATCCCTTGACTATACTTGAATTATCTTTCGCATCCCTCAACTATCAGAAGTTACATACTGGTCCCCTGACTTTAAAAAGGTAACAGATTAGTCTCGTGCCGTTAAAAATCTAACAGCTGATGACGTGGTAGTTAACCAAAGTTGGCATAGTTACACATTTAATCCTCAACTTTTACACTTTATTTTAAATTGGTCTTAATTCTAAAAAGTTTAAATAACTTATTTAACTTTTTTCAATTTTTTCTCATTATCTTCTTCCTCTTCCTCCCATAACCCCAACCATCCTCCATCAGTGTCATCATCTCTTGCTTCATTTTTCACCCAAAAATAACTCCATCACGGTAGGATTTTGGTATGTTCCTCGAGAACTAATTCATTAAAATGGAAATGTTTTGAAGCTTCTTTTAATTATAACAAAGAAATGGCAGTAATTCTCTGGTAAAGTTGTTCATCGAAACATCAAAATCATCGTATTCTTTCAGCCTGATTCTTGCTGAAAACATTTTTCCGGAAATGGCTGCTGCCAATGCTGCTAAGAATTTTGGGTCTCTAGTCAAAGAAGTTGCCATATGTTTCACCAAATGTTGTCTAACATGTGGTGAATATGTTTCTGCTTTACTGGAACTGCAGTTCCTAGCTTCACCACCTTCGCCGGGCTTAGATTTTATGAGTCCTAGACTCATGGTTGGTCCAGATGGATTCAATGAGGCTGAACCATGGCTCACACAGTGGCTCGAACTGGATGTCGGTTCCGTTTGAGAAGGGGGGAAGATGGTTGTGTTCACCTTCATATGTTGCAACTATAACTGATTAATCATCTGTACTTCTTTGCACCTGTAAACATAAAAAAAATCAAACGGAACAGAGAGAGAGAGAGAGAGAGAGAGAGAGAGAGAGATCTTGAGAAGAAAGTGAACTGTTGAGGTTATTGTTAGCAAGGAACAGAGAACGCGGGGTTCAAGTAAGACAAACCCGAATAGGAAACTGCCTGAGATCTCTAAAAGATCAACCGAAAAGTTATTTAGGGGAATTGTAACGCCTGAGTTTGGGGGTTGGGTGAAAATAATATTAAAATAATGTTTCGAGTTTCCCTTTTCGTTTTAAAAATTCATTTAATATGTTGGATCCAATTTTTAATTTGAAACCCAAAATTTCATGGATTTTGGAATAGTGGAAGATGGCCATCTCAATAATGGCATTCTTGTAATTTCAAGGCCTTTGAAGAACAAAACTCATTTTAATTAAAACACCCATTTAACTCATCTTCTCCCCCCTCTTCAAACTTTTCCCACGACAAAAACCCCTTCCCCATTGGAGTTACTATTCCATCACCCTTCTTGCTTGTTGTTGGAGATTTTTCAAAGGTAAACCCATTTTTGACTTGTCCTTACCATTCTCTACAAGTTCATACCTTTATTTTCATGAAAGCTCATGATTTTTACATTTTGAGTTTTTAAGTTTTGAAGATAAAAATCCAAACTTTGAAAACCTTTAGATGAGTTTTTGATTTAATGTTGTTAGATAAGTTAAAAGCATCTTATAAGGTCCAACATACTTGATTTTTACATGGTTTTATGATGTTTCCCGAAATTGGGTTTTAGGGAGGTTTTTGAAGGGTTATAGGTTGGGTTTTGGGGCTGTTTTTGGTGAAGTTTTGATGGTTGATAGTTGGTTGATAGTTAGGGGTTGTTTTGGAAGCTTTTGGGAGTGTTAAAGGTGTTTGAATCAATGGTTTTTGGCTGGGCTTAAGGGCTGCTCGGGAATGAGGATTTTGGGGTTGTCTTTAGCTTGAAATCATGTGTTTTGTGCTTGGTTTGTGTTCCGGGTTGCTACATTGATTTGTGAATTGATTTGTAGTTGTTTTGATTGTGTTGAGAAGTTTAGAAGCAAGGATTTGTGTTGGTGAAGCCTCGGGAACGAATCCGGAACCGTTGGGAGCTTGATCGGCTAGTGTGGTTGAGCTTGGAATAGTCGGTGAGTGGTTAATGATTTCAACATGGTTTAAAATTGATTTTCAATGGTTGGTTCAAGCATGTGGACTAGGTTGGGCTTGGTAGACCCAACTAGAGTTGGGATTAGATTGGTAGTCTAATCCCAAGCTTTAGTTAGAGACTTTGGTTGAACTTTAAATGTTGAGTATGCCCCATGTTTAATTGTGATTATGGTGGCTATGTATATTGTGTTATACATGTGTGATGAGGCATGGTATTGATGCATTGTTATATGCATGTGGTTTGTGCATGACAGTAAGTCATGGTGAGTGCGTGCTAAGCACGAAAGTTGATATGAAATGGTGTTGTGAAAGGTTATGAATTGTGTTAGTATTGACACTAGTATGCTTGGGTACAATGATCGATCATTAGGATGTTTAGTGTGCACACGAGAGTCAAAATGCGCGTGTGGTCTTGGTGATGGTAGTCATCAAGATGGAGTACGGGTTCACCCGAAAATCTTCATATATATATGTTAGTCGGTGATGAGTAAAATCCCATCGACAGGGCATGAGGATGAGTGGAATCCACTCCACGTGAAACAATGATGAGTGTAATCCCACCGTAAGGTAATGGTTGTGGTTGGATGTGAGTTCTAACGGTTATCCGCGTATTCGGGTCATAGCTAGGTGTCAATACAGATTGTGGAATGTGGTTGATAATACATTGATATATGTATTTCCATGTGTTGAGCTTATGAGTTGTTGAGCATGGTATTATGTTGATAATTGTGTTCATGCATCTTTATTATTTTTGACTCATGTGGTGCAAAGGTAAGATCATGCATTCTACCTTGGTTGTGTGCTCGTGCTTGGACCTTGCATTGTCGAGGTTTGTTTTATGAGCTTACCCTCACTAAGCTTTATGCTTACGCTCTCTTTTGTTCGACAATGCAGATCCTTAGTTCGTGGGTTGCTTGTGCAAGAGAAGGGCCTCCAAGTGCGCTAGATGAGCTTTTGGTTTTATCAAGAATGGATTTTAAGTTATGAGAATGTAATAGACAAGCAATGGGATTTGAACTTTTGATGTATGTTGATGTTATGTGTTAGGAGCATGTTTAGACTTCTTAATATGTTGATGTTGGTATGGCTTGTGGATTCCATGTCTTGTTTTGTAAACCATGCTTTATTGCTTATCTTGAATGTTTGCGAATGTTGGCTCTAAGCATGAAATCCTTTAAATGCTATGTATGAATCTTTTGTTGAATGGATGCTTCCTATCAATGCATGGCTTTTATTTGTATGTTGGGTGTTAAGTATGTTTGCATAGGGTGCCTTGCATCTAGGGTTAATCTATGTTTGGTTGTGGGAGGTTTTAGTTGGTGTTTGAAGCAGCCTTGTGCCATAAACCAGCTAAAACTTGTCTGTTCGCAGCAGGTGTATCGAAATGGTTGGTCCCGTTTCGATACGGTTCCCTTGTTTCAGGCTAGGCGTTTCGATACGCAAAAGGGGCATTTCCATACGATTTTGCTACTGGAAATCTGAGATTTTGACGAGAAATTGAGAGTATCGAAACGGTCCTAGGCGTTTCGGAACGGTCTTCGTAGCGTTGACCACGAGAAGTTGATCGATGAGGGCGTATCGATACGGTCAACAACCGTATCGATACGGTTCCCTCGGGTTGACCTAGTCAAGGCGTATCGATACACCCTCTGGGCATTTCGATACGGTCTGCAGTTTAAGTTTAAAATGGGCTGTTTTTGGTTGGCTGTTTGTTCGTTCGCCTCGCTTGTTGCTTCCGCTGTTGCCTTGTCACATAGGACATATTAATGCATCTAGATAAGATATTAATAAATGAAAAGTTTTTCCCGGGTTGTTAACCGAAGTGGAGCCTTAACGGGTTTCGCCTCGGTTATCCCCGTGTAGCCCGCTCGGACGGGTCAGTCGCCCGGACCGGGACGAGGGGGTTACAAGAATTACATAGATGGTGGTAGCAATGAAGAATGACTGAGGTTATGGGAGGAAGAGGAAAAAGATAATGAGAAAAAAATGAAAAAAATAAATTTTTAGAATTAAGACCAATTTAAAATAGTGTAAAAGTTGAGGATTAAATGTATAATTATGCTAACTTTGGTTAACTGCTACGTCATCAATTGTTAGATTTTTAATGGCACGGGACCAATCTGTTACTTTTTTAAAGTCAGGGGACCAGTATGTAACTTCTGATAGTCGAGGGATGTAAAAGATAATTGAAGTATAGTCGGGGGACTATTTATGTGGTTTACCCGTTTTTTAAAATCACTGTTAATTTAAAAAATAAACAAATTAAAATTTTCCGCACTATTTCATCTTGGTTTGATCCATGAACATTCATTTACAACATTTAGTGGAAGTTTATTGGGTATGCAATCCATTTTATTTTAAAATATTTTGAGGGTGGGTGGAGTAGGAATTCCAGCATTTAGTGGGAGGATTTCCTGTCCATCTTACTGTTAATAGATCAAACATATGCAAAAGAAGATAGTGTTTACAGGTTACAACATGGATACAGCAGAAACCAGCAAAATCAAACCAACATAAGATGTGGACAAGTCATGGGATGATGAATTCCAACAACTGGTGCAAACCCTCCCTAGAGAAGAAGCTTGGATCAGAGCAAATGGAAGCGTTTATCTCTATCAAGGCTTTTGGTTCTCAGCACGTACTCCTCACCAACTTGTTCCTTTCTTGGAGCTTGATGTTTACAGGAACAATCCTTTTTCCCGATCTTGAAAATATCTGTGTTTATAAGCCAAGGCTTTTTGCCACACACATGCCTTATGCTTCTTTGCACATTTCCATCAAAATTTCCAACTGTAAGATTGTTTACATATGCAGAAACCCCATGGACATGTTCATTTCTCTTTGGATTTTCACCAACAAGCTTGGAGACCAAATCCAAGAGCCACCGCTGTCACTAGATGAAGCTTTTGACAAGTTCTACCGAGGGTTCTATTTATTCGGTCCATTTTTTTGATCACGTATTGGATTACTGGAAGGCAAGCCAGGAAAATCGTGACAAGGTACTATTTTTAATGTACGAAGATCTTAAGGAAGACATCAGTTGTCAGGTGAAACAGTTGGCCATGTTCTTAGGGGTTCCTTTCACAGAGGAGGAAGAGAAGTTGTTGAATAAACTTTAAATGTTGCTTTTAGTGAGTCTTAAATTTAGAAGTTATGTGGAAAATAAAAGGTCAAGAGTCTTAGTAGATGAAAGGCCAAAGGGTGATATAGGAGTTAGTGGTCTTTATGGTTTTTAATAGAATTTATTGTGTTTAAGTTTTTTTTAACATAACAAGTGCCTAGTGTCTATATAAAGACCTTGTTGATTTCATTTGAGGTGTGGAATGAGTAGAAAATATATAAAAGAGTAAAATAATTATCCTGGTTATTTTGATTTAAGTTCTTCAAATTGGTATCAGAGCCAATGGCGAATGTAACGGGTCAAATGCCGCTACCACGACTAACGAAGACGAACTACGGAAACTGGAGCATTCAAATGAAAGCTCTTCTCGGATCTCAAGATGCGTGGGAGGTGGTCCAAGAAGGTTTCGAAGAACCAACAACTACCACGTGATATACAGCGGCTCAAACCAAGGCGTTGAAAGAGGCGCGATCGAAGGATAATGCGGCACTATACATGTTGTTCCGAGCCGTTGATGAGTCGGGCTTTGAGAAGATTGCCGGTGCAACTACTTCAAAAGAAGCGTGGGACATTTTAGGAAAAGTGTTCAAAGGAGTCGGTCGAGTCAAGCAAGTGCGTCTCCAAACTCTTCATTGCGAGTTGAAGGCATGAAGATGAAAGAGTAAGAAAGTGTATCCGACTACATCACGCGTGTACAAGCCGTGGTGAACCAACTCAATCGTAATGGTGAAACATTAACCGATGCGCGAGTTGTGGAGAAGATTTTGAGATCATTAACCGACAATTTTGAGAATGTTGTGTGCGCAATAGAAGAGTCAAAGGACCTTGCGACGCTCACAGTCGACGAGCTCGCCGGTTCTCTCGAGGCACATGAACAACGTAAGAAGAAAAAGAAAGAGGAGACACTCGAGCAAGCACTTCAAACCAAGGCATTAATCAAAGACGAAAAGGTACTCTATTTTCAAACTTTTCGAGGTAGAGGGCGTGATCGTGGAGGTCGTGGAAATGGTCGCGGTGGTCAAGGCGTTAGTCATGAAGGGTTCTATAATGAGAAGGGGCAGTCAAGCCAACCAAATTGGCGTGGAAGAGGACGCGGTCGAGGAAGAGGCGGCCGATCAAACTATTCCAACATCGAGTGCTACAAGTGTTACAGGTATGGTCACTATGCGAAGGATTGCAATTCCGACAAATGTTATAATTGTGGTAAAGTGGGGCATTTTGCAAAAGATTGTCGAGTCGATAAAAAGGTGGAAGAAACAACCAACCTAGCCTTGGAAGACGAAGCGAATGAAGGCTTTCTCTTGATGACTCAAAATGAAGTCAACGACAACAATGACACTCTGTGGTACCTCGACTCGGGCGCAAGCAACCATATGTGCGGTCATGAGCACCTATTCAAAGAGATGCAAAAGATTGAAGATGGCCATGTGTTGTTTGGGGATGCATCAAAAGTGGAGGTCAAAGGCCGAGGTACAATTTGTTACTTACAAAAGGATGGCTTGATAGGGTCAATCCAAGATGTTTATTATGTACCAGATCTCAAGACTAATATTTTAAGTATGGGGCAACTCACGGAGAAAGGTTACTCGGTACTTTTGAAAGACCGGGTACTACACTTGAAGAATAAGCAAGGGCATCTAGTTGCTCAAGTCGAGATGGGTAGAAGTCGGATGTACAAACTGAATTTGAGAAGCTTGCGAGAAAAATGTTTGTGAGTCGACGTAGAAGACAAGGAATCGTTGTGGAATCTCCGCTTTGGTCACCTATATCATGGTGGTCTAAAAGAGTTAGCAAAGAAGAACATGGTGCACGGGCTACCGGACATGGATTATGAGGGCAAATTTTGTGAAGCATGTGTGCTTAGCAAGCAAACGAGAATCTCGTTTCAAAAGAAGGCAGAATATCGAGCTAAACATCCTCTCGAGTTGATTCATACCGACATATGTGGACCAATCACCCCCGAATCTTTCAGCGGTAAAAGGTATTTCATTTCCTTTATCGATGATTTCTCACGAAAAACTTGGGTTTATTTTTTGAAAGAAAAATCTGAGGCATTTGGGGCGTTCAAAAAGTTCAAAGTGATGGTGGAGAAGGCAACATGTAGACACATCAAAGCCGTTCGATCCGATAGAGGTGGTGAGTATACTTCGACGGCTTTCATGGAGTATTGTGAGACGCAAGGCATAAGGAGATTTCTAACCGCACCGTACTCTCCTCAACAAAACGGTGTGGCCGAGAGGAAGAACCGGACCATTCTAGACATGGTACGATCAATGCTCAAAAGCAAGAAAATGCTGAAGCAATTATGGGCAGAAGCTGTGCAATGTGCAGTCTATGTGCAAAATCGATGTCCACATGTGAAGTTAGATGATCAAACACCACAAGAGGCATGGAGCGGACAAAAGCCGACAGTTTCCCATCTCAAAGTGTTCGGTAGTGTGGCTTATGCACACGTACCAGATCAACGAAGAACGAAGCTCGAAGACAAAAGCAAAAGGTATATTTTTATTGGGTATGATGAGAAGACAAAAGGGTACAAGCTACTCGATCCAATAAGCAAGAAGGTGACAGTGAGTCGTGATGTGCGAGTAAACGAAGCAAGCGAGTGGGACTGGAACAATTCGACAGAGGTTATTATTGAAGTTGGAGAATCATCAGTTGTTGCACCAACAAGCATACCAACAAACTCTGAAACTACCGATGATGAAGATGAACCATGACAACCCAAAATGCGAAGTTTGCAAGAATTGTATGATTCGACAAATGAGGTACACCTTGTATGTCTTTTGGCCGATGATGAAAATATCAGCTTTGAAGAGGCTTTGCGAGACAAGAAGTGGCAAACTGCCATGAATGAGGAGATTAAGGCGATTGACCGTAACAACACATGGGAGCTAACAGAATTGCCGAAAGGAAGTCAGCCTATTGGTGTAAAGTGGGTGTTCAAGAAAAAGATGAATGCTCAAGGCGAGATAGAACGATACAAGGCGCGACTTGTTGCGAAGGGATACAAGCAAAAGGCAGGTATCGACTACGACGAGGTGTTTGCTCCCGTTGCAAGAATGGAGACAATCCGATTACTCATTTCACAAGCTGCTCAATTCAAATGGCCGATATTTCAAATGGATGTCAAGTCGGCATTCTTGAATGGTGTGCTTGAAGAAGATGTCTACATCGAACAACCACCCGGGTACATGAAAGTCGGAGAAGAGAAGAAGGTGTTAAAATTGAAGAAGGCGCTTTACGGGTTGAAGCAAGCACCGCGGGCATGGAATACACGCATCGATACATATTTCAAGGAGAACGGGTTCAAGCAATGTCCCTACGAGCATGCCCTTTACGTAAAGAAGAATGGAGGTAACATGTTATTTGTTGCTCTTTATGCCGATGACCTCATTTTTATGGGTAACAATGATGAGATGATAGAAGAGTTTAAGGGCACAATGACACAGGAATTTGAAATGACAGATTTGGGTTTGATGAAGTTCTTTCTTGGTTTGGAGGTTAGACAAGTAGAGACATGTATTTTTTTATCACAGGAGACATATGCAAAAGAAATTTTGAAGAAGTACAAGATGGCAAATTGCAACCCGGTATCAACACCAATGGAACCAGGTGCAAAACTCTCGAAGTTCGATGGAGGAGAACGTGTCGATGCGAGTAGATACCGGAGTTTGGTTGGAAGCCTTCGCTATCTCACATGCACAAGGCCATATCTTTCATTAAGTGTCGGCATTGTAAGTCGGTTAATGGAGGAGCCGGTTCATTCACATTGGAAGGCGATGAAGCGAATCCTACGGTACATCTAAGGACCGATGACACTTGGGTTGTTCTACTCGAAAGTAGAAGATTACAAATTGGTTGGGTACTCCGACAGTGATTGGTGCGGAGACATATACGATCGAAAAAGCACATCGGGATATGTGTTCTTTATGGGAGATAATGCATTTACATGGCTTTCAAAGAAGCAACCGATCGTGACGCTCTCAACATGTGAAGCTGAATATGTGGCAGCATCTTGGTGTGTATGTCATGCGATATGGCTTAGAAATTTGTTGAGCAAGATGGAGGTAAAGCAACTAGGTGCAACCGTGATTCAAGTTGACAACAAATCATCAATTGAGTTGGCAAAGAACCCGGTGAACCATGAAAGAAGCAAACACATCGACGTTCGTTTTCACTTTATCCGAGATCATGTGAAGGAAGGAAATGTGGAATTGGTGCATGTGGCGAGTCGGGATCAAGTTGCGGATATCTTCACAAAACCGCTACCGAAAGTACTTCTCGACAAATGCAAGAAGATGATTGGCATGATGGATGGTAGAAGCATTTAAGTTTATGGGGCAGTTTTGTTGAATAAACTTTAAATGTTGCTTTTAGTGAGTCTTAAATTTAGAAGTTATGTGGAAAATAAAAGGTCAAGAGTCTTAGTAGATGAAAGGCCAAAGGGTGATATAGGAGTTAGTGGTCTTTATGGTTTTTAATAGAATTTATTGTGTTTAAGTTTTTTTTAACATAACAAGTGCCTAGTGTCTATATAAAGGCCTTGTTGATTTCATTTGAGGTGTGGAATGAGTAGAAAAGATATAAAAAAGTAAAATAGTTATCCTGGTTATTTTGATTTAAGTTCTTCAGAAGCAAGGTGTTGTTGAAGAACTAGCAAAAATCTGTAGCTTTGAGAATTTGAAAGAACTGGAAGTGAACAAGAAGGGTTTACACGCTATTGGGATTCCAAACAAAGGCTTTTTTAGGAAAGGAGAAGTGGGAGATTGGTGAAACTATCTCACACCTTCCATGGTTGAACGCTTGGAGAAGCTCATCCATGAGAAATTGGATACCACATGTTTAACATTCAAATTCTCCTCCCAAACTTCAATTGCATGATGATGAGCAGGGTAGATCTAGAATTTTAAATTTGGTAGTTTACGGATCAGTGTAATAATTTAGAATCAATTACACTGTTGTAATAATATATTAAATATTGATAATTGTTGTGCAAGCAAACATAGTTTATAGGTTTTTTTTTGAACAACATGTATGATTTTATTAGCCAAGAAATCATACAAAATCACATTACACATCGGCCTCATTAAAAACCTCTCTAATCCTAAATAGAGGAAAAGAGTACCGATGTGCATGTGCCAAGGGACAAAAGCACACTTTACTTGCTATACAACCATACCCATTCACGCCTCACAATACCACTCTTGGCCAAAGAATCCGCCAACCCATTTGCTTCTCGATAGATATGGTTGAAGCACACGCAAGGCAACCCCGAAATGTCCTCATCAATCTGCTGAAACCATTGCCAAAGCTTCCACGGACGATTCTCTGTACTATGCATCCATGATACCGCCACCATAGAATCCGATTCCACCACAATTGAGGACACCGTACCCAACTGCATCTCGCATAACAAACGCAACGCATAAGCGATCGCTTGAATCTCAGCCACATTTGAATCCGCAATTCCTATTGAACCTGAGAACATTGCCATAATACGGCTATTGCAGTCCCGTAGTACACCTCCGCAACCTGCCCGTCCCGGTTTTCCCTTTGCAGCTCCGTCGACATTAAATTTCCACACACCCGCCACCGGCGGCGTCCAAGCACTAAGCGACCGCGTCGTGTCTACCTCCCGCTGCAACGACCAGCTAATTCGCGGGCAACTCCACCAACTTGCCTCATTCACACAAGATTCGTGCATGAACGCACGAGTCCAATATAGTACCCTGAGCTGGGCCAAGAAGAAAACCATTCGACTCGACGCCCCCTATCTTGGAAGATAAGCTCATTCCGTGCCAACCATAAAGACCATAGCACACTAGCACAACCAATCACCCACCACGCTCGGACCTCCCCATTGAACCAACTCCCCCAACACTGCTCAATAAACTCACTCACCGTTCGCGTCCACACCACCGCAACGTCCCACCAAGAAAAGAAATAGGACCATACCTCGACAGCAAACCGACATGACCATAATATATGGTCGCTGCTGTCTTCACCGGACGCACACCAACGGCAACCGAGCGACTCTAACGGGACTGGAATTCCACGATCATATAGCATTCGCATAGTCGGTAACCGATCAACCAAAACGAACCATAGAAAGCATTGAATTCTTGGTATAATAGGCATGTTCCATACCAACCCCACATGCTTTGTATCAGGTAGGCCAACGGTACTCATCAAATCATGTAACTTGCCAACCGAGAAAGTTCCCGAAACAACATGTTTCCATATCAATCTATCCGCTACTCCCACATGTAACTTCACCGCTGCCACGCTTGCTTTTAATTCATCAAGTTGTTTCGTTTCGAATACCCGCAATTCCCTTCGAAAGGATGTCATCCATTCCCCCATTGGGCAATTCAACATCTCACTAACAAAGCTCAATTTATTAATTGCCAAACCAAATAGCCGCGGATACAATACCTTTAACGGATCATCGATAGCCCAACAATCCCACCAAAACAGTACCGAATTCCCCTCCCCCACAAGCCAAATAAACTGCTCGTCATTTGTAAACTCAGCCACATGTTCATCTTCCTGCACCTCAACTATCTGTTTCCACATTGCCGACATATGACGTCTCCCTTTATTCTGTATTTTCCATTGCTGAACCGCCATGCCATACTTTGCCTTTATCACCTCTTTCCACAAAGACTTGTCCGATTGTGCATATCGCCAAACCCATTTAGCCAAAAGAGCCAAATTTCTCGTGCGCAAGTTCACTACCCCAAGGCCACCCATCCTTTTTGGTTTACACACAACATCCCATCGAATCCTACTCATCTTCGACCTCTCCTCCGAACCTCCCCACAAGAAATTACGGCGAATACAGTCTATACGTCGTATTACCTTTTTAGGCACCATAAAAATTCCCATATAATAAACGGGAAGTGCCGTTAGGACCGTGTTGATCAATAACAATCTGCCCGCAAAAGAAAGTGATTGTCGCTTCCAACCAGCTAGTTTCCTACGTACATTACGGATCAACGGTTCCCACAAGACCTCCCCACGTGGATGCACTCCCAACTTAACCCCCAAGTATGATATCGGCAGCTCACCAATGGAGCAACCGAGGCTCGCCGCAACCTCCATTGTGACCTCCTTGTCTACTCCAATACCATACAAGCAAGACTTTTCAAAATTAATTTGTAGGCCTGATACATATTCGAAGCAAGTTAGCACGCGTTTTAGATTCCTCGCCTCCTCAATTTCTCCGGATAAAAACACTATTGTGTCATCAGCGAATTGGAGGTGCGACAACCAAATGTCCCCCACAACTCTAACACCTTTGACCAGTCCCATATGTTCCGCATTGATCATGTATTGATGGAAAAGCTCAGCAACGATCACAAACAAAAGCGATGACAAAGGATCACCCTGACGAATTCCCCTCCTCATCGGAAATTCCTTCGAGGGACTTCCATTGACCAAAATCGATAGCCGGGCTGAACACACACACTCCATAATCCAATCCCTCCTTCTCTCCCCAAAACCCATATCACACATAATTCTATTTAGGCAACCCCAATCAATACAATCGTACGCTTTTGCGAAGTCTAATTTTAAAAGCACACCTCCATTCGCCCACTTGGCTTTCTTCATGGAATGTATTATCTCGTTAGCTAGCAAAATGCCATCCAATATTTGTCTCCCACGGATAAAAGCTGATTGCACATCAGAAATTAGAGAGGGCAGCACCTCCTGTAGGCGTTTCGCAAAACATTTCGCCAAAATTTTATAAACCGAATTCAGCAGACATATCGGTCTATAGTCTCCAATTGTGCGCGGACAATCTTTCTTCGCGATCAAGACAACAAATGTGGA
Organism: Hibiscus tridactylites; assembly: GCA_958450335.1. Classification (NCBI taxonomy): domain Eukaryota; kingdom Viridiplantae; phylum Streptophyta; class Magnoliopsida; order Malvales; family Malvaceae; genus Hibiscus; species Hibiscus tridactylites. Next base: position 85,575,946 of record OY288268.1, on the reverse strand, counting down.
ATTCATACCTGGAGGTAATCGGCTGGATTCATAAAATTCGTTCATAAAGCACATCACATCCTCCTTTAGAAACCGCCAGCCTCTCTTAAAAAATTCGAATGGAAATCCATCCGGACCCGGCGCCTTTTCCCCCTCACAACTCCCAATCGCAGCCCACACTTCCGTTTCTGAGAAAGCCACTTCAAGCCCTCGCTGCTGGTCACTCGACAACCTGCCAAACTTCACGTGTGGCACCATGAGACCCGCTGATTTGGGCTTATCAAAATGCCGCTGGAACTCCTTTCGGAACAAGATTTTCATGCTTTCAGGATTAGTCTCCCATCGGTCTCCCACTTGTATGCCAGCAATATGATTATGTAGTTGTCTAATCTTCACTATCTTATGATAAAAGCTCGTATTTTGGTCACCCTCCGCAAGCCAAGTCATGCGTGATTTTTGCCTCCAAATTGAGTCCCTCAATTTCGATATCTTCCAAAGCCTCTGATATAATTCCCTTGCCCGCAAATCATCATCCCTCGACTGCCCCATGTTCCCCACATTCGCATCCAATTCATCCAAATCCGCCACCACCCGTTTATACTGAATTTCAAGGTCCGCAACACCCTTATTCCAACCTTTCAACATTCTTTTTAAGCCTTTAAGTTTCTGCGATATCCCCACATCTACCTCAACCATTGATAATCGATTCCATTCCTCCTCAATTTTTGCTATATCTTTTAGCCAAAGATTATAAAAGCGAAATGGTTTTGGTCCGCTATCTAATACATCCCCCATCAGTATAATTGACGAATGATCGGACAGTTCCTTCGGTAAATTTACAACTGTCAACCCCTCGAACCTGTTCACCCATCCTTGTGTCACAAGGAATCGATCCAATCGACTACCTTTTCCCCCCGGACCGAACCAAGTATATCTCTTTCCCTGCATTGGCACGTCAACTACCCCAACATATTCAATGAAATCACAAAAAATACTCGTACCTCTAGCATTTTGAGTTCCTCCTATGCGTTCCTCCTCTTTCGTCACCACATTAAAGTCGCCACAGATGCACCATTCGATGCGCTGCTCCATCATCACCGATTTAATATCCTCCCAATAATTCCGTTGTTCCAAGCATGTACATGGTGCATAGACTCCAATCAAACCTGCCTCCCAATCATCATAAATCCACCTACCCAATAAGATGATCATGTTCCCTCGCCAATCCTTCGACTTCAATTGGAAGCCCTTTGGATCCCACATTGCGATAATCCCCCCTGCTCTCCCATCCGAGGGTACATAGTAAAATTCTACCACATCTTCATACCACATTTGTCTCACCACCTCCATTGTTACATTCTCCATTTTGGTCTCTTGTAGGAGAGCCAAAATACACTTATGTTGCCATAGAACACGTTGTATCGATCTTCTTTTTGACAATGCCCCTATCCCTCGGACATTCCACGATAACATTTTCATTGTTTGCTAGAGATTTTGATTGCGCGCTTCAATTAGGCGCGCTATATCGCTGATAACTTCTTCTTCTCGTCCCTCCGTTACCGCCCCTATCAAATTTCCCAATTCAACTATCTCCCTAGCCTCACGCAGCAATCCTTGCTTACGTATAACAAAGTCAGAATCGGAAAGAGAGCTGTTTGCAATTACCTCATTTTCCGACGGCAGAGTCTTCTTTTTCCGCGGTCTACCACGCCCCTTTTTGGTTTGTTGTTCTGTTGTCGGATGATTTCCACCCTTCGCCAAGAAAGCTTCAATTTCCTCTAGTTACCTGATACGTTTTTGTTCCCCATTAATTTCAACTACTGTTGCTTTATTTGCTCTTGGAATTTCTATCCGCGGGCCATTTACCACTGGGCTTAATTCCTTCCGTTGCTCTTGTGAGTGGTTAACACATATAATATCTACATCCTGTACTGCGCCTAATACATCACCACCACTCCGTTCGCCCTCATCCCTACTGATCATACCCACCATTTCATCATTCATCCAACTAGATGTCTCAACTACCCCCCATTCCTCTCGTTGGTTATCCATCCAAATTCGATCGAGATAGCTCCGGTCAACCACTATGTCTTCCACTGCCTTCGTAGCCTTTATCGAAAGCGAGTTTGGTACCACTGTGTCCCCCACTGATTCATTATCGATGAAGGCCGAATTGGTTTTCCAATTGACATCGTTGTCCCCCTGTTTGGTATTGCTCTCGCTTGGATCATTCTCGCAACTGCAGTCGCATTTGGGGCCTATTGCTTCCTCAAATTCCAGCACACGGATCTGATAAATTTCTTTCCCCACTTCTAATTCAACAATCTCATCAATATGGTATATCCAGTCCGTTTCGACTTGAATTCTCACTCTTTCAAACGATGACGGTGCTAAAGTTTCAATATCAATCCGCGTCAAAACACCCCAAATAGCCGCGATATTTTTGAAAGATTCCTCCGACCAGGCATGTATCGGCATGTTCCCTATTGAAAGCCAAATTCTTCGGCTTGGGATTACTGTCGTTGGTGCCCATGGTGAAACACTCTCAAGCCATTGATCAAGTTGATTTGAATGTCATGTTGCTTCCCTGTTTTCCACTGTGTCGAACATCAGCAATACCACTGCCCCCGCTATTCGTATTACGGATAATCCTAATAAACCAGCATTGTGCAATTCTTTCTCTAATTCCGCAATTTGATATGGTTTTCGGCAAAATCCAACAGCACATGTTTGGAGGATTTCCGATTTCTCCTCGTCAATTACCCCTACTGCTCTTTTCCGGGGAGTCATGCCTTGTTGATTTTCCTCCTCTATAGGAGTGTCGTGCGAGACTGAGATGCTACCCTTTCCCCCTCTATCCGCTGTCATGTGCTTCAATTTAGGTTTAGGCTTCAGCGGCGGCTGCCTTCTATCGGATTGGGTTTGTGATGCAACTCGAAAATCCTCCTTCCCACTCAACGGCTGCTGCCTTTTAACGAATTGGGGCTGGGATTCAGCCTTTTTCCTGAATCGAAAGTCCTTCCCCCCATCGTACGCCATAGAAATTCTAATCTTGGATCCGTATAGCCAAAAACCATCGAGTCGCTCAATCACTCTGTCCGCATCAATTGCGGATGCCATTCTCACAAAACCAAAACGGGTTCTGTCTCTCGCTGTTTTCCGGGGAACAAACACGTCGACTACTACCCCATGGCGATCAAAGACCTGCCATACACCCTGCCAATGTAGCTGATTTGGAAGATTTGCAACGAACAAAGTCCATACCTGGTTCCCTCTTCCCTCTCGCCTTACACCCATCGGATTTTTTTCCTGGTAGTTTATAGTTAAAGACATATTGACATCGAATAATCAATTAATCTATGTAAATATATTTGAGAAATTATAACTATTTTACCCTGATGTAATTGTGTTTAAAGAGTAGAAAAACTTATTATAACGAAAGTTAATTTTTAATTTCAATTGAGATTTTTAGTTTTGATTCACCAATGTTAACCATTAGATCAACTTGAAACTAAAATATGTTAAACTTTTGACAAAACTAATATTTTCAACCGTTGGGATTAATCGACGACCAGAGCCGACCCTGGACGAACCTAAAAATTGGGCCATAAATCAAGAATTTAAATTGTAATTACAGTTGTAGTCGTATTTTCGGTTGTGTTGTGTTTATCGTAATTGTGGGCATAACATATGTTATTTCAATCACTGTGAGTATCGCGGTTGTGAAATTTTTTAATAACATACGCTATTGCAAACATAATGGTTGCATGTATCACGTTTTCAGATGGTGCCACTACCGTCATATAACGGTCGTTATTGTAGTTGCATGCTGCTATTTAAATCTTTGTCTTTAATAGCAACTAATTCTTAAAATTAATTTTTAAGAGTATGTCCATATTAACAAGTATTGAAAAAATTAAGCCCTAATAACAAGTACTGAAAAAAATTTAAGACTACATCCATAATAAAATATTGAAAAAATCGAAGACCTAGTACCAAGTATTAGAAAAAAAATTAAATATTAAGAGTAGACCCCTAATAATAAATAATTAAAAAAAGTGTATCCACTATTAACAAGTATTAAAAAAATGAGCCCCGGTAACAAGTATTAGAAAAATTTGAATCTTTAATAATAAATATAATTCAAAAAATACAATATTTGGTTTCTTTGAATGATAGCCCCCGGGCGGGCGCCCATGTTGCCCTTGCCCAGGGTCGGGCCTGTCGACGACTATTCTGTTAATCGAAATTATGACCTTGACAATAGCTATAAGTTTTAAAAATATATATGGTTCTTTTTAGGAAGAATAGTTTTACGTGTTACATCAACCTTGTTGGAGTATGCCCAAAGACCAATCATATGATGATTGAATAGACATACTATTTTACTAGATTTATCAAGTAATGGCATTGCCGTCATTATCATTTGGTATGTTTCTGTGCATCAAACTAACCATTGGATAATAATGTCCATACAATAATACGATTATTGTTAAATATGATCCTTAGTCGAATATTATTACGGGTATGGACAGTGATAATTTATAAAGACTAATATGTGGTTGATGACAAGCGTTGTCATTGACATAGAGATGTCAAAATCAACACATAAGTATTTGTTAGAGAACAACATACTGGATTGACCCGCTATGAGCATGTTTCTTGGGTAATTATGTGACAGTCACAACATTGCTCATGATAAACATGTGTATAATCCTTAGATTTGAGATCAACATGATTTCAACATAAAGATTTACGTATTTTGACATAGTCAAACGTGTGTCGTAACTGACTACATTATAAAGACTGATGATTGGATACGTGATGACCTATGTAGTGAAATATAGTTGATCAAGAAAGGATTTGTCCCTCCTACATAATGGGAGAAATATCTTCGTCCACTTGATTGAGTGAGATTAGAAAATGCATGACCATGCTCGAATATTATGATATGAGATATCATAGAGATTCGTTTATCATAATCTACTCAAGACATCAAGAAACTCTAGATGGACAACGCAAGTGTGACTATCCCATGACTTGTGTTCATCTAAGATACAAAGGACAAAGGGATGAAATACATAAAGAAAGTTTATTCAGGAATTAGGTAAGTCAAACCATGACTTCATGCAACTTAGGTAGCAATGATGGATTGCTAGATGCCACTCATTGTTTGTAAAATTAGAACAGTTCTAATTTAGCTGCTAACGTTGCATGAACCTACAAGGGTCACACCCTTCGAATGAAACGAACAAAAAAATTGGAAACCATACTCCCTATTTTAGGGAGGTTGCTGAAAATCCCCTATGGGATAGGGGAAATCGGAAACTCCCTTAAATAGGAATAATATTGTATTTATCAGATATTATTTAGAGTATGGAAAATATTTAGAGACTTAAATATTATAGAATAAGATTCTAGAAATTTAAATATATATTTGGAATTTATATAATGTATATTTAATTCCAAGTTTATGTAGAATTAGATTCTACATAATTAAAAATATATATTTAAATATATTTAAATCCAAGTAAAGATAGAATGAGATTCTATATAATAAACATATATATATTTGGATTAAATATAATGTATATTTAAATCCATGTTTTATGAAGAATAAGATTCTACATAATTATATATATATTTCATTTAATATTATTAAATATAATGTATATTTAATATAAACCAATTTCAAGTAGAATTAGATTCTATGAATTTTGGTTGAACTTGGATTTAAGGAATTCAACTAGAATTAAGTCTCTGAATACTATTTAAAGGGACAAGGGCTAGCAACCAAATCATCCCTATTCCTCCTTGCAAATTTCAAAATATCCCTGGGAATTCCCCTCTGGAATTTTCGACAAGTCCCAGATTTCTTCTGAGAAGTTGTTCGATGTTTTTCTGGTGTTCCTCTTGCCCCCTAGCAAATACCTGGCGATTTCCTAGTTCGAATCCAAGTCCCGGTAGAACCCTTGGTCGATTTAAGACTCCCTCAGGAATCCTTGGAGGGATTTCGACTTCTCCCTACAAGGTGTTCAAACCTATCGAAATTTATCCCTAAGTGTTAGGGAGGCGGAAACTTTGTTCGTTCTTTTCGGGTGGACTTCGTAGAGGTCGTTGCGAACCTGTGACGATTCAGGTTTTACTTGACGTGGTTATTCCGACATACCGCCGGTTTTCTAGTTTCCAGAGTTTTTAAAAGGTAACTCTTCATCTTTTCACCCCGGATTCGTTTCTGTACATGGATCCTGGCTGGATTACGTCAGATTAATTTTTCTGCTACGCCACGGGGTGTGCCGTCGTGACCCAACAGTGGTATCAGATCCACTTGTATCACACGAATTCGAACTTAAATTCTTGGGTGATGTTTATGTATGAGATGCATGATGTTTGATTCGATTTAGATATTTATCGTTTATCGTATCACACCTAATAGAGACTTATTTCGATTATCACTGAATGATTAAGAGTTAATCATAACTATGTTAGGTTGCTTCAATGTTAAATGTTAACATGTTGAGACTAATAGTTAGTCTAGAGAACAAGTAGTTGTTCGTAGTTTCATAGATTTATGAAATCTCTGAAAGGGCTTCTAATTTGATAAAAGTTATCAAACTATCTTTCACGGTGAATCCATAAGAGTTATGGTTAGTCGTTATGAAAAATGCATGTCTAGGATTGGCATCATCAAAGACCTGGTACTTAAGTGTGCCTAGTGCGCCACCTCTCTTTCATGTTGACCTACTTGGTGCATTTGTTCGTTAATGCAAATGGTTTATGAAACCTCGTGATCCTTCTTTAGCCCATTAACCGCAACATAGGGATAATCAGTTTAAAACTCCGTAAACACGTCGTTACTTTGTTCGCATGATGTTTGAAATGAATGTTTGATTGCACGGTGTTTGTTTTGCATGGTTATAGCCCATAACCTTTATAGTTTTGGTTTTTATAAATACGGCCTGCGTGTCGTGCCTTTCTCTATCTTCTATTGTACTTCTCTTCTCATCTCACTCCCTCGCATGTAACGCGAGTTTCTGAAAATTGTAAATACTCATGGAGATAAAGCAAGGACCAACATAGCAGCATGGTGGGCCTTCCCTGGTGGACCAGGCGTTTTAGAAGCAGATTCTATCTTCAGTAGAATGGTCCTCCCATTAGCTTGGGACGAGTCGCCTTAGGTTAAGAAGGGCTATAATCATTGCATATTTATTTACCGCTTATATTTACCTTGTATGTGATGCAATGGATGTTTTATAAGCATGATTAAACATAGTTCTATTGATAGGATCAATGTTAAAATGATGAGATAATTAAGTAAATCCCTCACTATAATTCTAAGTTTGTTTTAACCATCCAATATTTACCCTCGTTAGAGCTTCGATCGATATAATGCGAGCTTTGCCAAAGCAATGTCACATTTATCTATCTTAGTTAAACGCGAAGAATAAGCTAGTGATATTCACCGGTTGAGATATTGGTATTGACTTAGCTGGGTTGTTCTAATAGGATTAGAAAACCTAGTGGTTAAAAGTTTTGGATAATCATAAGATGATTTAAAGAACAAGAGTTGTTCGCCAAAAGATGAGGAATTACATGAGATGTAATTAGTAAGGTGTTACTTACCTAAATAACCATTTCCTAAAAGACTGGCCAAATCTGATTTAGGAATGGTGAAATACGGATCCTCACTCACTAGAAAAACTATCGAAACGTTTTTTCCGAAATTAAAACTAGAGGGTTTTTAATTTTGAAGAAAACAATGGGAGTAAATTTATAGTAAAGACCTATCTATAAATTTTAAAATTTAGTAAAACTTATTTAGCATATTTTCTTTGTTGTAGAATTAATGGCAAATAATACTCTATCTCTGCGATCTATCCTTGAGAAGGATAAGCTCAATGGCATAAACTTCCTTGACTGGTTCCGCAATTTGAGAATTTTTCTCAAACAGGAAAAGAAGGAATATGTCATTGAAGAACCTGTTCCCGATGAACCGGTTGCCACTGCTTCCAGAGCTGACAAAGACAAGTTTAAGAAACACATGGACGACATGCTGGATGTCAGTTGTCTTATGCTTGCCTCCATGACCCCTAAACTTCAGAAGCAACATGAGGACATGGTAGCTTATGATATGATTCAAAATCTCAAGGAGATTTATGAAGGGCAAGCTCGTCAAGAGAGGTACGAGACCTCTAAAGCTCTGTTTCAATGCAAGATGAGTGAGAGATCTCTCGTAGGAGCTCACGTCATCAAAATGATGGGCTACATCCAAACGTTGGAGAAGCTCGGCTTTTCGCTGAAAGACGAATTAGCTACTGATGTCATCTTGCAATCGTTGTCGGATAGTTTCAATCAGTTCGTCCTTAATTTCAATATGAATGAAATTAACAAGACGATGCCATAGTTGCTCGGCATGTTGAGAACTGCTGAAATCAACCTGAAGAAGGTAGGACCTAAACCTATTCTGATGATCTGTAAGGGCAAGAAGAAAGGTAAATCGGCAGCAAAGTCCAAAGGTGATGGTAAGACCAAAACCGATGGAAATGAGGCATTGAAACCTAAGAAGGGAATCAAGAAGGATGGAAAATGTTTCCATTGCGGCAAGACCGGACATTGGAAGACAAACTGCCCCACACACCTACAAGAAGTCAAGAAAGCAAAAACGAGTGAGGCATCAACATCAGAGGCTTCTAAAGAGAAGGCATCAGAATAAACATGGACCTGCAAATGGAAATAAAGCAAGAGTTGCTACATCATCCATTAGGATATGTGTTTTTGCTTAAATAGATTTGTTTTGGTTTTTAAGATTATTATTTTGTGCCTAAGTTTTAGTTATCTTGTAAGGACAAGATATTTTTAATTTTGAGATTATTTAAATAAATGTTATTCTTTTAATCTCTTATGGCACAACGAATCAATGATCTTTAAACTAATCAAATCAATAATATTTATAAGATAAATAAAACAAATGACTAATCTCAAACTCATAAAAAGTATTAAGGTAATTTGATGAGATCAAATTCAAGAATATTTAAAGTTTGATGAACTTTCAAAGAATATGGGATTGTCCCATAATTAAATCCCACAAGTGGAACGAAAAGTCTTTGAAAGAGAATCAAATATGTTAGACATGTTTTGATTCAGAACAAGTCATTTTCGACTTCTTTACACACTAGAAAAACAACTCTCATACTTAATCGTGTTTTTTTCGAAACGTCATATAAGATATGGACTAAGAATTGTTCTAGAATACCTTTGAAGTTTTAAGGTTACTTACATGTTAAAATGTTTACAAAGTTCGAACCTTAAAAACTCCATTTGTTGATTATCCTAACGAGAACAAAGCGTTTGTTTCTCGAACGAGAGTTTATCTTGAAAGAGATTAATTCTCACAAGGGAATATTATTTCTTCAACTTTAACGAGAACAAAATATTTGTTGCTCAAACGATAGTTTATCCCGAAAGAGAATACTTATCACTAAGGGATTTCATTTTTCAACGAGAACAAAATGTTTGGTGCTCAAATGAGAGTTTCTCTCGAAAGAGGTTACCTCTCACAAAAGGAAAACATGGAATTTGGAATGTGAAGAAATTTTAGACAACAAATTTATGAACTAAAGATTGAGAATGTTCCACAAATGATCAAGGAACATTAGAACAAAACACAACCATTGTGTTGATCCTTAAGAGAATACCATATACTTGAGAAATATGGATTTCTCACTATCCGTACATGGAAACACTCTTCTTTTCGGATCAAGATAAAGACTAGGTCTTATCAGAAAGCAATGGTGAGCCCAAAATTCGAGAAATGGCTAAGAGCCATGAGATATGAGATGGAATCCATGTCTAAAACCAAGTATAGACTTTGGTTACCTAAAAGGGTAAAACCTAAGAGGTATGGATGAGTTTTTCAAAAAGGAAAAACCGAAATGGATGATAAAACATACAAAGGATGATTCGTCGCTAAAAGTTTTCGACAAACTTCATAGTATAGACTATGATAAAGCATCTTCCTTGTAGCTATGTTTAATCCATCTTAATCTCACTTGCAAGTAGTTACATACGATGATTATGAAATCAAATAAAGGAATGTCAAAACCACTTTCCTAAGGGAAAACTTGAAACAGATGTGTACATGACACATCCAGAAGGTTTTGTCACTCCAGTAAAAACTTGGAAGGTATGTAAGCAACAAAGATCTATCCGTATACTAAGGCAAGCTTCTCGAAGTTGGGATATTCGTTTCAGAAGATACAATCAAAAGGTTTGGTTTATCTAGAAACAAAGGGGAGTCTTGTTTTCAAAAGAGCTAGTGGGAGCATTGTTACTTTCCTAAGTACTGTATGTAGATGACATACTCATCAAAAGGAACTAAAGATCGCAATCCGTTTTGCATTAATAAAAGATACTGCGAGTTAGCAACATGAGACAGTATCTAACTCTACAACATAGGCTGAATGTATTACAGTTGACATAGCAATAAAGAAGGAGGTTTGGATCTAAAGGGTTCACTTCTGAACTAAGGGTTGTTCCCAGCATATTAGATGCTACATAACTCTATTATGATGTGTAACCCCCTTAACCCGGCCTAGACGGTTGAACCGAATTAAGAAGTTTACACGGGGAAAACCAAAGTCAACCCGAAAGTCAACCTTGATTAACGACCCTTTTTTTAACTAAATGCATATTAACCCTAGAAATGTTCATATGATCAGCATACTAAAGGATCACCACAATCAGAAAACATTTAGGGACTCGATTGCACAATTTATGAATTTAGGGACCAAAATGAAAATTAGAAAAAGTATAAGGACATAACCAACTTTTGAGTTACCATTATGAAATTAGTCATGTTTCATGCTTCTCTGCCAAATTTGAACTCAAACGGACATCTCAAACTCATTTAATTGCATAAACCAAGTTCAGGACCAAAACGCAAAGATTTAAAAACATTTAACCATCAGTTTCAGTGCCCAACGGTCGGGTGTTTCGGAACAGGGATGGTCCATTCCGAAACGCGGGACCGTTCCGAAACTCGTTGCGGAACAAGGCTTGGCAGTGGCAAAACCGTTCCGGAACGGTTCCACCTGTTTCGAAATGCCAAGGCCATTTCGGGCCCTCTGTTCCGAAACGGTAGCACCTGTTCCGAAACGTGCTGCCCAGATTGTAGAATTTTATCTGGTTTAATTCACTTTCGACCAATCAAACGCACTCCAAAGACCCTCAAATCATACCAGCAAGTCATTATATACTTAAGGAACATAATAGCATCATCCATTCTCAATCATGGAATCAATTAAGGAAAATCACTATTCTATAGGCATGCATCCTATATTGGAAACCATACAAACATCAAAACACCAAACCAACCTCAAAAAGTCCATTTACATGTTCCATCATTGTCAAAAGCATAAAACCAACTTAGGGAGTCCAAAACATCTCCCAAAACAACAACATAGGTTCCCCATTGCCAAATGCCAAAAGCTAAGCAAGTTATGAAAATAGTCACCATACATGAGCTTAAGCTTCCACTTAGATTCTTGATCCCCTTGCTGCCCCTTTTACCACTTTAATGCTCTGCATTATTGGTTTAAGAAAGAGAGAGCGTAAGCACATAGCTTAGTGAGGAATGCTCATTTACAACATCACAATAATGCATTAATAAAAACTCCTTTTCAAAACCTTTAGTTCAAATAACATTTGATCATGCACATATGTATATAAACCAAGCATTTCATGCTTCAAATCATTAACATGTCATATTGTCTTTCAAGTAATAATCATAACCAATTTCCAACTCAAAACACAATCGACAATCGGATACGCGGATTACAAGCGTTGTCCCATACGCTTCATACACACTACCAATATCAAGGTGGAGCAAATGGTACAATCACAACCACTCAACACCCGTGATGGAGACTATGGTACAATCACAACCCCTCCACATCACTCATTGGTAGTTGTATAACATCACTAACGAGATCACGGGACATACAACACAAGATCCACACATGAACTTTAAACCACCATTGTGATCTTACCAACTCACAAGGTCCACACATGGACTTTTAACCACCATTGTGACCTTAACACTAGATCCACCCATGGACTTTTAACCACCATGGTGTTCTTAACCATCTCGTTAGTGTACTTGGATGGAGTCTACAGTACAATCACAACCCCTCGACATCCAAGGCGACTTTATTCACGGTGCACCCAATCCTATAGCCGGCTAACTATATCCGATTCAAGTACTTTTAAACCAACCACATCACTTGCCAATATACATCATTTAACAACATTAATCCACTGTTTTAAAGCATTTGATAAAGCCATTCATCATCATGCATCAAAACCACATTTATCAATGTACAAACAAGGATCCCTTACCTTGAGCATCCTTCAATACATGGCTTATAAAACCAGCAATAAACATGCTAAAATATGCTTTCAAAAACAGAAATTAAACATGCAAACAAATCACATTGCATTCAACCAACTCATGGTTCATCAACAAGAGAGTTTTTCCGAAAACTTACTCTTGAGCTTAGCTAAGTTGTTTAGACTTAAACTAAGCTCCCAAAACCTTCAAACATTGGTTTCAAAGCTGAAAACCAAACTTCACTCACCGATTCCGTTTCGCAAGCTTGCCGAAACACCAATCAAGCTTCCGGATCAACACCACAAGGATCCGAAGATGTCTCCCCTGTTTTAAACACATCAAAGCAGAGGATTAATGCATCATCATGCATTAATATCTTCAATCAAGACACCTAAACTCGCTGCTCTCATCAACACTCACATTTCGGCTACCAAACACAACCGAAATCACATCCAAACATCTCTACAACACTACCCAGCCAAGATCCATCAATTCCAATCATTCCTAAACCTCAATTAACATCCAAAAAGGATCTAATCACGCCCTTATACCTCCAGCTATAGCAGAACATCAAGATCACCCCAAAAACCATCATTAACTCAAGCAAAACTTAGGAAAATCAACCTATTCGGGATTGCATTGATTAAACCTCAATTTCACATCAATTATACATCCAAAAATCATCAAAAAGACACCTCAAAACAGTGCCCAATCATTTCATACGAATTTCATCAAAACTAAACCAAATCTTGCATTTTAAAGCCAAGATCAAGAACACAACCATAAAACCTTTAATAAAACTCAAATCAAGGATTGAGAACTTGGGAATTTCAGTAAAGAACTGAGTATTTAGAGGAGAAGGACGTTCATACCTCTAAATGTGAGTTTCTCCTTAATTGGAACCAAGATTCTTGAAAATTCAATAAGCAAATGCTAAGGTTTTGATGTAGAAATGATTAGAGATCAAATGAAGATTGAAATCTCATCTTTAGAGGTCAAAATCAGAGGGAAATCTGCTGGAGAAAAGTGTTTGGGCTGAGAGAAAAGTTGAGAGAAAAGAAATGGAAAATTTTGAGAAAAGTTAGTTATGAGAACAAAATATCTTTTTCCCTCCTTTTACCTTTAATTAAAAACCATTAATAAATTGTTTAATATTAAGAAAAATCTGGAGAAAACTCTTCTTGGGTAAATTAGCTCCTTAAAGATTCAAAGTTTCAATCCTTTTAAAACAGTCACCAAGTTTTCAAAAATTACATTTTAGTCACTAACCCAAAATGTCACACTTCCAAACCTCATTTTGTAAAATTGATTTCACCATTCTCTTATATATAATAAAAGAGGATTTTAAGATATTTTTCCATATTTTTAATGCAACTCGAACTAGGCTTTCCTAAAATCACCCTTTTATATTCGAACCGCAACCCGACCGACCCGGTCCAAACCCAAAACTTCTAAGCCCAAAATTGGGGTGTTACAACTCTCCCCCCTTAAGAAATTTCGTCCTCAAAATTTACCTGAAGGAAAGAGGTACGGAAACTGCTTCAACATGTCATCCTTCCGCTCCCACGTGGCTTCTTCAACACCACGATGTTTCCACAATACCTTTACCAACTCAATGGTCTTGCCCCGAAGAACCTTACTATCCGAATCCAGAATCTTCACCGGTTCCTCATCATAAGTCAGATCCGGATTCAATTCCACTTCTTCCACAGGCATCACATGTGAAGGATCCGATCTATACTTCCGAAGCATAAAAACATGAAACACATCATGAATCTTCTCCAACTCTTGCGGTAACCTCAACTTGTACGCAACAGGACCCACACGCTCAATCACTTCGTATGGTCCAGTGTACCTAGGGCTTAACTTACCCTTTCGGCCAAACCTCATCACCTTTTTCCAAGGCGAAACTTTCAAAAACACACGATCACCCACCGCATACTCAATCTCCTTACGCTTCAGATCCGCGTAAGACTTTTGCCGATCAGAAGCTGCCTTCAAGCGCTCACAAATGAGCTTCACCTTCTCGGTGGTTCCTTTCAACAAAGCTGGCATCGAAACCAACTTCTGACCCGTCTCAGCCTAACACAGAGGAGTCCTACACTTTCTCCCGTACAAAGCTTCATAAGGTGCCATTTGAATACTCGCCTGATAACTATTATTATAGGCAAACTCCACCAAAGGCAAATGTTTCTCCCAAGAACCCTGAAACTCAATCACGCAGCACCTCAACATATCCTCCAAAACCTGGATAACACGCTCGGACTGTCCATCCGACTGCGGATGATAAGACGTACTGAAATTCAACCGTGTACCCAAAGCCTGATGCAAACACTTCCAAAAACGCGATGTAAACCTCGGATCCCTATCCGACACAATCGACTTTGGCACGCCATACAGCCGCACAATCTCAGCAATGTACAGTTCCGCAAGCTTATCCAAAGTGTACGTAGTATGCACAGGCAAGAAATGTGCACACTTCGTCAGGCGATCCACAATCACCCACACCGAATTCTTCTTCGATGGCGACAAAGGCAAACCAGACACAAATTCCATGGTAATCCTTTCCCACTTCCACTCAGGAATCCTCAACGGTTGCAACAACCCTGAAGGAAACTGATGCTCAGCCTTAACTCGTTGACACACCATTCACTTGCTTACAAACTCAGCAACATCTTTCTTTAAACCCACCCAATAGTACTCATCACGAAGATCACGATACATCTTAGTACTACCAGGATGCATAGCAAAAGGACTACTATGACCTTCAGTCAGAATAGCACGCCTCAACTCAGCATCATTGGGCACTACTATCCGACTCCCAAAGCACAACACTCCATCATCATTAAAACAGAAATCTGAAGGTCTATCCTCCGCAATATCCTGAACATGCGGCACTAAGGAATCATCCAACAACTGCTTTTCCTTAATCAACTGAACCAAAGATGGTTTCACTTGCAATTCAGCCACAAGACCACCATCACACGAAATACTCAAACTGGCAAATATAGCCCTCAACTCAACAGCTACCTTCCTACTCAAGGCATCCGCTACAACATTAGCTTTACCCGGGTGATACTCGATCGTCAAATCATAATCCTTGAGCAACTCCACCCAACGTCGTTGCCTAAGATTCAACTCCTTCTGAGACATCAGATACTTCAAACTCTTGTGATCCGTATACACAGTACACTTCTCACCATACAAGTAATGTCTCCAGATTTTCAAAGCAAAAACCACTGCAGCCAACTCAATGTCATGCGTAGGATAATTGCGCTCATGCACCTTCAACTGCCGTGATGCATAAGCCACCACCTTACCCTCCTGCATCAACACCATCCCAAACCAACGTAGGACGCATCACTATACACCACAAACTCTTTCCCTGATTCAGGTTGAACCAAGATAGGAGCCTGCGTTAAAGCTGTCTGAAGCTTCTCAGAAGCCTGTTGTCTCGCTTCCTTCCACTCATACTTAACATCCTTCTGCAACGACTTCGTCAAGGGTGCAGCAATATTTGAAAACCCATCCACAAATCTCCGATAATATCCTGCCAAACCCAGGAAACTACGGACTTCATGAACAGACTTAGGAGGCTTCCAATTCATCACCGCCTCAATCTTCTGAGGATCAACACGAATCCCTTCAGCAGAAACCACATGACCAAGAAACACCACTTCTCTAAGCCAGAACTCACACTTGCTCAGCTTGGCATAAAGCTGATTCTCCAACAAAGCTTGCAACACAATTCTCAAATGCTCTTCATGCTCCTCCTCCGTACGCGAGTACACGAGGATATCATCAATGAACACCACAACAAATTTATCCAAGTATTCATGAAATACTCGATTCATCATGTCCATGAAAGCTGCAGGAGCATTCGTCAAACCAAACGGCATTACAAGGAACTCAAAATGCCCATACCTCGTTCTGAAAGCTTTCTTTGGCACATCCACATCCTTCACCTTCAACTGGTAATACCCTGACCTTAAGTCAATCTTAGAGAACACAGATGCTCCCCGAAATTGATCAAAAAGATCATCAATTCTCGGCAATGGATACCGATTCTTGATAGTCAACTTGTTAAGCTGACGATAATCAATGCACATTCTCATAGTGCCATCTTTCTTCTTCACAAACAAGACCGGTGCACCCCAAGGTGACACACTCGGCCGAATGAATCCACGATCAAGCAACTCTTGCAGTTGTGTCTTCAGCTCTTTCAACTCCTTAGGTGCCATTCGATAAGGGGTAATGGACACTGGAGTTGTGTTTTCATACAACTCAATCCCAAACTCCACTTCGCGATTAGGAGGCAATCCAGGCAACTCCTCAGGAAACACACCAGGAAACTCTCGCACAGTCCTGATATCTTGCACACACAACTCCTTAGAGCTAGGATTCATCACAAAAGTGAGATAAGCTTCACAACCTTGCCTCAGCATCCGGCTCGCCTCCAATGTAGACACCACATTGGCAAGAAACTTCACATTCTCACCAACCACCACTACCTCATAATCATCTGCAAGCTTCAACGAAACTCGCTTATTCTCACAATCTACTACAGCACGATGCTCAACAAGCCAATCCATACCAAGGATTACATCAAAACCATAAAAAGGCAATTCCATAAGATCTACATGAAAAACATGACCTTGCACAACCAAAGGACATCTTCTATAAAGCTTTCGAGTCACAACAGTCTCGCCAAAAGAACTAGTGACACGCATACCAACATCCAAAGACTCAACAGGCAAACCAAGCAATTCACCATGCTCATGCAATATGTATGAGTGTGTAGATCCAGAATCAATCAAGGAAAGTAATGACAAGGATTGCAAAGTGAAAGTACCTGCAATCACATCCGTGTCATATCTCCCCTCCCTCTGAGCATACACTCTGGCCTGGCCACCACCCTCAGGCTGAACAGCTACAACATGAGCCACATTCCGTCCACCCTCCTCTCTCCGCTGGAAGTTACCACGGCCGCGCCCACGACCTTTCTGTGGTGCAACAACTCTAGGAGCACGTCCCTGGCCACCACCGGCCAACAGAGGACACTCCCTCCTCATGTGATCTGCTGATCCACAGTTCCAGCACGAGTTACTAGTCGCCCCAACAGGAGCCTGCACCTCCCTCGCCGCTCGAGGACAATCACGCCTCAAATGGCCACGCGATCCACATGTCCAACATGTGTTCGGATCAGCTCTTGCCTTGTCTCCCTGAGCAGGCGCACCTTGCCCTCCACCACCTCGCTTAGCTGAAGACTGATACTTCCGATCACGTCCCCTCTTGTTCCGTCCACCACCGGAACTATACTCAGCAGCTCGCTTACCAGCACTAGAACCAGCACCTCTAGAAGATAAACTCAAATTCATCTCAATGTCTTTTGCTCTACCAACCAGCACATCAAAATCATTATACTCAGCAGCCAGCATATAAGTCTTCACTTCCGTCACCAAACCATAACGGAACCGTTCACACCTCTCCCGCTCATCAGGGATAAGCTCAGGTGCGTACTGACTGAGTCGGACAAACTGAACCTCGTACTCAGCCACTGACATGCTCCCTTGAGTAAGAGACATGAATTCCCTTTTCTTTTCATCCAAATACCTCACACCCAGATACCTTCTCTTGAATATGTTCTGAAAGAACGTCCATGTCACATCAGCATCCGCCATCCCAGAGATAGTGGTTGTCCACCAAGTATATGCATCGTCCTGCAACAATGATACCACATAGCTCAGCTTCTGCACATCAGTACAATTCATTTGTCCCAAGATTCTCTTTGTACTTTCCAGCCAAGACTCAGAACCTTCAGCAGACAAACCCCTGAACTCAGTCCCTCCCAGACTGCGCAAACGTTCCAAAGGTAGTCTAACATTAGCATCTCCCTGATGCCCAGCTCCTTGAGCTCCAGCTACCGCTGCTCGAAAAGCTCCAGCAATAGCTTGAATCAACACTGTCATGTCAGGAACAGCTTGCCCCTGACCAGCTTCAGGTCCAGCGACCCCAGCACCAGATGCAACACCAGCTCCTTCACCCCCAGCACCACCACCACCAGGCGGAGGAGGTAAATCCACCACATTTTCAGCATTCTCCTCATTCTCATTTTGAGCCATAGCTCGCGTATTAATCCTCGTTTCTCTACGAGGTGCCATTCACTAAAACAATGCAATCACAATGCAATAAACAAAGTCAGGCTCAGCAAGGTAAGCAATCCAAGTACTCAAGCTCATTTCCAATTAAAAACAAATCATTACATTAGCTTTGATTTGGCAATGGGTCCCTCTAACATGCTTTACCACCACAACACCGCAATTGTAACATACTTACAATTCACACAACAAATTTTCATTCAACAAGCATACAAAGCATTCATACACTCACCACCCACATAACCATTCCAAAATACTCGAGAACTCAGCTCTGATACCACCAAATGTAACCCCCTTAACCCGGCCTAGACGGTTGAACCGAATTAAGAAGTTTACACGGGGAAAACCAAAGTCAACCCGAAAGTCAACCTTGATTAACGACCCTTTTTTTTAACTAAATGCATATTAACCCTAGAAATGTTCATAAGATCAGCATACTCAAGGATCACCACAATCAGAAAACATTTAGGGACTCGATTGCACAATTTTTGAGTTACCATTATGAAATTAGTCATGTTTCATGCTTCTCTGCCAAATTTCAACTCAAACGGACATCTCAAACTCATTCAATTGCATAAACCAAGTTCAGGACCAAAACGCAAAGATTTCAAAACATTTAACCATCAGTTTCAGTGCCCAACGGTCGGGTGTTTCGGAACAGGGATGATCCGTTCCGAAACGCGGGACCGTTCCGAAACTCGTTGCGGAACAAGGCTTGGCAGTGGCAAAACCGTTCCGGAACGGTTCCACCTGTTTCGAAACGCCAAGGCCATTTCAGGCCCTCTGTTCCGAAACGGTAGCACCTGTTCCGAAACGTGCTGCCCAGATTGCAGAATTTTATCTGGTTTAATTCACTTTCAACCAATCAAACGCACTCCAAACACCCTCAAATCATACCAGCAAGTCATTATATACTTAAGGAACATAATAGCATCATCCATTCTCAATCATGGAATCAATTAAGGAAAATCCCTATTCTATAGGCATGCATCCTATATTGGAAACCATACAAACATCAAAACACCAAACCAACCTCAAAAAGGCCATTTACATGTTCCATCATTGTCAAAAGCATAGAACCAACTTAGGGAGTCCAAAACATCTCCCAAAACAACAACATAGGTTCCCCATTGCCAAATGCCAAAAGCTAAGCAAGTTATGAAAATAGTCACCATACATGAGCTTAAGCTTCCACTTAGATTCTTGATCCCCTTGCTGCCCCTTTTAGCACTTTAATGCTCTGCATTATTGGTTTAAGAAAGAGAGAGCGTAAGCACATAGCTTAGTGAGGAATGCTCATTTAAAACATCACAATAATGCATTAATAAAAACTCCTTTTCAAAACCTTTAGTTCAAATAACATTTGATCATGCACATATGTATATAAACCAAGCATTTCATGCTTCAAATCATTAACATGTCATATTGGCTTTCAAGTGATAATCATAACCATTTTCCAACTCAAAACACAATCGACAATCGGATACGCGGATTACAAGCGTTGTCCCATACGCTTCATACACACTACCAATATCAAGGTGGAGCAAATGGTACAATCACAACCCCTCAACACCTGTGATGGAGACTATGGTACAATCACAACCCCTCCACATCACTCATTGGTAGTTGTATAACATCACTAACGAGATCACGGGACATACAACACAAGATCCACACATGAACTTTAAACCACCATTGTGATCTTACCAACTCACAAGGTCCACACATGGACTTTTAACC
Source organism: Hibiscus tridactylites (assembly GCA_958450335.1). Classification (NCBI taxonomy): domain Eukaryota; kingdom Viridiplantae; phylum Streptophyta; class Magnoliopsida; order Malvales; family Malvaceae; genus Hibiscus; species Hibiscus tridactylites. Next base: position 85,555,681 of record OY288268.1, on the reverse strand, counting down.
ACCATTGTGACCTTAACACTAGATCCACCCATGGACTTTTAACCACCATGGTGTTCTTAACCATCTCGTTAGTGTACTTGGATGGAGTCTACGGTACAATCACAACCCCTCGACATCCAAGGCGACTTTATTCACGGTGCACCCAATCCTATAGCCGGCTAACTATATCCGATTCAAGTACTTTTAAACCAACCACATCACTTGCCAATATACATCATTTAACAACATTAATCCACTGTTTTAAAGCATTTGATAAAGCCATTCATCATCATGCATCAAAACCACATTTATCAATGTACAAACAAGGATCCCTTACCTTGAGCATCCTTCAATACATGGCTTATAAAACCAGCAATAAACATGCTAAAATATGCTTTCAAAAACAGAAATTAAACATGCAAACAAATCACATTGCATTCAACCAACTCATGGTTCATCAACAAGAGAGTTTTTCCGAAAACTTACTCTTGAGCTTAGCTAAGTTGTTTAGACTTAAACTAAGCTCCCAAAACCTTCAAACATTGGTTTCAAAGCTGAAAACCAAACTTCACTCACCGATTCCGTTTCGCAAGCTTGCCGAAACACCAATCAAGCTTCCGGATCAACACCACAAGGATCCGAAGATGTCTCCCCTGTTTTAAACACATCAAAGCAGAGGATTAATGCATCATCATGCATTAATATCTTCAATCAAGACACCTAAACTCGCTGCTCTCATCAACACTCACATTTCGGCTACCAAACACAACCGAAATCACATCCAAACATCTCTACAACACTACCCAGCAAAGATCCATCAATTCCAATCATTCCTAAACCTCAATTAACATCCAAAAAGGATCTAATCACGCCCTTATATCTCCAGCTATAGCAGAACATCAAGATCACCCCAAAAACCATCATTAACTCAAGCAAAACTTAGGAAAATCAACCTATTCGGGATTGCATTGATTAAACCTCAATTTCACATCAATTATACATCCAAAAATCATCAAAAAGACACCTCAAAACAGTGCCCAATCATTTCATACGAATTTCATCAAAACTAAACCAAATCTTGCATTTTAAAGCCAAGATCAAGAACACAACCATAAAACCTTTAATAAAACTCAAATCAAGGATTGAGAACTTGGGAATTTCAGTAAAGAACTGAGTATTTAGAGGAGAAGGACGTTCATACCTCTAAATGTGAGTTTCTCCTTAATTGGAACCAAGATTCTTGAAAATTCAATAAGCAAATGCTATGGTTTTGATGTAGAAATGATTAGAGATCAAATGAAGATTGAAATCTCATCTTTAGAGGTCAAAATCAGAGGGAAATTTGCTGGAGAAAAGTGTTTGGGCTGAGAGAAAAGTTGAGAGAAAAGAAATGGAAAATTTTGAGAAAAGTTAGTTGTGAGAACAAAATATCTTTTTCCCTCCTTTTACCTTTAATTAAAAACCATTAATAAATTGTTTAATATTAAGAAAAATCTGGAGAAAACTCTTGGGTAAATTAGCTCCTTAAAGATTCAAAGTTTCAATCCTTTTAAAACAGTCACCAAATTTTCAAAAATTACATTTTAGTCACTAACCCAAAATGTCACACTTCCAAACCTCATTTTGTAAAATTGATTTCACCATTCTCTTATATATAATAAAAGAGGATTTTAAGATATTTTTCCATATTTTTAATGCAACCCGAACTAGGCTTTCCTAAAATCACCCTTTTATATTCGAACCGCAACCCGACCGACCCGGTCCAAACCCAAAACTTCTAAGCCCAAAATTGGGATGTTACATGATGGAACCTTTCCGTAAGCAAATAAAACCCAGATCTCATCTATAAATCCAAACATATTCTAAAGTACTTACATCTTGGAGATGTGAAAGTATGCAACATACGCACAAAGTTGATAACTTTGCCAACTCCATGACAAAGCTTTTGACACAGCATAAGCATGTCAGTTACACTAAGCCATGTCATATTAGATACGAGAATGATTGGTCTTAGTGCTAGTGGGAGATTGTTGGAGTATGCCCAAAGACAAATCATATGATGATTGAATAGACAGACTATTTTACTAGATTTATCAAGTAATGGCATTGCCGTTATTATCATTTGCTATGTCTCTGTGCGTCAAACTAACCATTGGATAATAATGTCCAAACAATAATACGATTATTGTTAAATAGGATCCTTAGTCGAATATTATTACGGGTATGGACAATGATAATATATAAAGACTAATATGTGGTTGATGACAAGCGTTGTCATTGACATAGAGATGTCAAAATCAACACATAAGTATTTGTTAGAGAACAACATACTGGATTGACCCGCTATGAGCATGTTTCTTGGGTAATTATGTGACAGTCACAACATTGCTCATGATAAACATATGTATAATCCTCAGACTTGAGATCAACATGATTTCAACATAAAGATTTACGTATTTTGACATAGTCAAACGTGTGTCGTAACTGACTACATTATAAAGACTGATGATTGGATACATGATGACCTATGTAGTGAAATATGGTTGATCAAGAAAGGATTTGTCCCTCCTACATAATGGGAGAAATATCTTCGACCACTTGATTGAGTGAGATTAGAAAATGCATGGTCATGCTCGAATATTATGATATGAGATATCATAGAGATTCGTTTATCATAATCTACTCAAGACATCAAGAAACTCTAGATGGACAACGCAAGTGTGACTATCCCATGACTTGTGTTCATCTAAGATATAAAGGACAAAAGGATGAAATACATAAAGGAAGTTTATTCAGGAATTAGAAAAGTCAAACCATGACTTCATGCAACTTAGGTAGCAATGATGTATTGCTAGATGCCACTCATTGTTTGTAAAATTAGAATAGTTCTAATTTAGCTGCTAACGTTGCATGAACCTACAAGGGTCACACCCTTCGAATGAAACGAACAAAAAAATTGGAAACCATACTCCCTATTTTAGGAAGGTTGCCGAAAATCCCCTATGAGATAGGGGAAATCGGCAACTCCCTTAAATATGAATAATATTGGATAAATATTGTATTTATCAGATATTATTTAGAGTATGGAAAATATTTAGAGACTTAAATATTATAGAATAATATTCTAGAAATTTAAATATATATATTTGGAATTTATATAATGTATATTTAATTCCAAGTTTATGTAGAATTAGATTCTACATAATTAAAAATATATATTTAAATATATTTAAATCCAAGTAAATATATAATGAGATTCTATATAATAAAAATATATATATTTGGATTAAATATAATGTATATTTAAATCCATGTTTTATGTAGAATAAGATTCTACATAATTAAATATATATATATATATTTCATTTAATATTATTAAATATAATGTATATTTAATATAAACCAATTTCAAGTAGAATTAGATTCTATGAATTTTGGTTGAACTTGGATTTAAGGAATTAACCAAGAATTAAGTCTCTGAATACTATTTAAAGGGACAATGGCTAGCAACCAAATCATCCTTATTCCTCCTTGCAAATTTCGACATATCCTTGGGAATTCCTCTCTGGAATTTTCGACAAGTCCCAGATTTCTTCTGAGAAGCTGTTCGATATTTTTCTGGTGTTCCATTTGCCCCCTGTTAAATACATGGCAATTTCCTAGTTCGAATCAGAGTCCCGGTAGAACCCCTGGTCAATTTCAGACTCCCTCAGGAATCCCTAGAGAGATTTCGACTTCTCCCTGGAAGGTGTTCAAACTTGTCGAAATTTATCCCTAAGTGTTAGGGAGGCGGAAACTTTGTTCATTCTGTTCGGGTGGACTCCATAGAGATCGTTGCGAACCTGTGACGATTCCAGTTTTACTTGACTTGGTTATTCCGACATACGTTTTTAAAAGGTAACTCTTCATCTTTTCACCTCGGATTCGTTCTTGTACATGGATCCTGGCTGGATTACGTCGGATTAATTTTTCCGCTGCGCCATGGGGCGTGCCGTCGTGACCCAACAAACCTTTCTTGACGGGTTAACTACACTACCATAATGAATTTAAATTTAAAGTTTAATGACTATAATGAAGGATTTTCGATTTCAGTGATCAAAGTAAAAGCACCCTAAAAATATAGTGATTGCCAAAATAGTTTATCCTATTTTTTAATGGTGTGTAACTTCATGAAGCATCTGCCCATGAATTTGGTTCGAGTCATTTTAATAATAAATTGAAAGTTAAATGGTGATTTATGTAATTTACCCAAATATTAAACAACCTACATGTAATCTGAATTAACATTGGATTTTTGGTCTGTTTCACAGCAACCTGAACATTGAATATAGCATAAACATATGGGTATTTGAATTGTTATGTGTTCTTATGATATGATTGGTATGCATTTATGCTTATTTGATCTGCACTTATTGGAACACACTAGACATTAAACTCTTTGTTTCCATCTTCGTAATCTATCAGCTTGTATAATTCACGTTTGTTACTCGATGATTGAATAAAGAACAAGTACCGTTATTCTCAAGTATAATGTTACCCTGAAATAGCGGAAAGAAAATGAAGACTGTTACTACTTGGAACATCATGAAAATGTTATGCCTACCATATATATTTGTATGAGCTTATAACATCTTTTGGTAGTTCTGTATTACTGAGCTTTTCCAAGCTCACGTTGTTTTTACCATCACAAGTTAAAAGAATATATCATGGTATAATATTTGACAACAATGTTCGGAGTTCTCTCGGCGTTGCTTTTGGAGTACGGTATTGTATAGTTAGTGGGCATGTATGTCATGTATTGTTTTATGATAGAGTCTGTAAAGCACTTTCTGAAATTTCTGTTATGTGTTTAAATGACTTCTTGAAACGGTATTTTAAATAGAAGTTGATTTTACAGTTTAATAAGTGTTTTGAGGAAAAATATTTTTATATGTATTTTTACTGTGGGTCGCTCTTGTGACCCTAATGTGACTTCCTAGGATCCGTTGTAATGCATAGACGGATCTTGAGGGTTACACTTATGGTCACTGAGACGTTTGTTGCTGTTAAGATTTAACGGGGGGGGGGGGGGGGGGGGGGCTGATCTGGCACAATAAATAGAATGATAAATTACCTAGATAGTCCTTAAACTATTACTTCACTCCTAGTTTGACCACCGAAATAAAAATAATTTTTATAATTACACATTTAATCCTCCATATTTATAATTTTTTATTTATTCTCCCATCTACCCACTACAAGAAATTTCTATTGTAGTGACACGTTTAATTTTGACAAATTTATTTTTGTCACTATTAGTAGCTTTATTGTGACAAAATAAATAAGTGTCACTTTAAATTAGAAAAAACATATATAATTGTAACAAAAATTAAAATTGTTGTAATATTTTGTCACAATTAGCAAACTTTTGTAACATATGGGAAACGGCGGGAGAGCATCACGGCAGTGTTGGACCCTATTCGTCGGAAACCTACCGGCACAGCTACATTGGAAAGGGGTTTGGCAAGTATTTGATAGACATGGGGTGGTGGTGGATGTGTTTGTGCCGACGAAGGGGGCTAGGGATGGGTCTAGGTTTGGTTTTGTTCGAATGAAGACAAAGGTTGAGGCGGATCGCGTGATAGAGAGATTCAATGGGTTTCGCTTGTATGGATCAAAATTGACAGTGCAATTGGCGCAACGCGATATGAGAGATGCGTTTTGGTACCGTCGACAAGGATTATCTAGGGCTGATGGGGGTGAATCGACGAGGGATAAAAAGGAAAATAAGGCAGCGGCAAGTGGTAATACAAAGGGGGATCAAACGGCGACAACAAAAGAGTATCGTAGGGTTGAGGGTGTAGTTGATGCGGACAAAATAACTATACTAGAGAATTGTGCAGTGGGATTCTGTCGACAACCGCGATCAATAATGGAACTAGCATCGGATTTGCGAACAACCAAGAGGGAGTTCTCATTAATGCGTGTTGCGGGATCACTCATGCTTTCAACGTTTCCCAATGGGGAAACAAGGGATGAGTGCATTAAATCTGGGTGTTTTACACCATGGTTAGAAAATGTTTCCGAATGGTCGACAGAGTGTGTGATTCCAAATAGACGAGTATGGGTGTCGGTGTGTGGATTGTCGATACATGCCTGGTCCGAGGGCACATTTCGAAACATCGCAGCGTTATGGGGTGAGTTGATTTGTGTAGACGATAAGACTGAAGCACCTGCATCGTTTGAGAAAACGCTATTCCTTATCGAAACGGACTGGTTCTTCCCGATAGAGGAAACAATTGATGTCGCTGTTGGCGCAAGCAATATCGAATTCGGGTACATGAAATCTCTGGCCCCAATTTGATGGATCGGAATGGGGATGAAGAGGGGAGTGTTGAAAATTCGGAGGGGGAGGAACATACAATGGAAATGGAAGAGCAGGGTGCGACAAGGGTGCCAACAGCAACCAAGGAAGGTTGTGATGACGAGGAGGAGACAGTGGTTCCAAACTCGATCAGTATGCCTTCACCGAAGAGTTGGATGATCAATAGATTATGGGACGACAACAAAAGGCGAGATGATCGGGTACTTGACCCAAATCTGAGTGAGGAAGTAAACTCAGGACGGGCAAATTCGGGTATGGCGGATGAGGAGGTGGGCATCGTCGAAAGGGAGATAGTACAATACCGTAGCATGGACATTAGTGAATGTGAATTACCCGACGGTAGTGGTGGCAAGGTATTGGACAGGGACAGTAGCGAGGGTGAATTACCCGACGGCAGTGAGAACAAGGGTTTGGACAGGGAGACGGGTGCGATGCAACATGAGAAAACCGTAGAAACTGGGCCTATTTTTGATTCGTCTAGGGCTGGGATTACCGCATTAATAGAGTATAAAAGAAGACAACGACGAGTATGGCATCTTTCGGAGATTTTACAATCGTCGGGGCAGAAAGCTAACGCGAAGGAACAAGGCGTGGCAGTGGAGAAGAGGGGAAGAGGCCGTCCACGAAAAATCCAAAACCAGCATCGACGGAATTGGCGAACGGGTCTCTATCGGATTCAGATTTCATACAACGTAAAAGAAGTATTCATAGGGAGGCACAGGAAACGTGGGAGTTGGGAAAATTGTTGGGTGCAGAGACAATTGGGAACGAAGAGAACGTCATCAAAGACATTGCTCACCTTATTGAGGCGAGAGAGCCGATCCAATTGTAATCGAACTATGCGGATGTTGTCGTGGAATGTGTTGGGTTTGGGTACTGCAGCAAAGAGGAGAGGGGTACGTAATCTAATACGGCAACATCGGGGGGAATGTGTGATTATTGTGGAGACGAAGATGGAAGCTGTCACAGATTTGATGTTGAGGAGTATTTGGGTATCGGATACTTTTGACTTTGTTTTTTCGCCATCGATAGGGCGATCAGAGGGAATTTTAATGTGCTGGGAGACGACTAGATTTAAAGCTGATCGGAAGGTTGTGAGGGAGCGCTTCGTGGCGATTGAGGGTTGTTGGACAAACGAGAATTGGAAATGTGGGATGGTAGGTGTATACGCACCATGTGATGCAACGCAACAAGGACTACTTTGGACCGAAATTGAGATGGAGATACTGTCCCGTGACATCACGTGGTGTCTATTTGGAGACTTTAATACGGTGACGACGATAACGGAGCGACAAGGTTGTATATCGACAGATAGAGGTATGGAAATTTTTGTGAATTTCATTCAAGATAATGGTTTATGCGATTTACCTTTGCATGGATTATCATACACGTGGTTTGGTCCGGATAGTAAATGTAGCAGAATTGATAGATGTTTGGTTTCATTGCATTGGGTGGATAAATTTAGCAATTTGAGTTTATCATCTTTACCGAGGGGATTGTCGGATCACACGCCGTTAATACTTGTGAGTGATATGTTGGATTGGGGACCGAAGCCGTTTAAATTTCTTAATGTTTGGATAGAGGATAGGGGTTGTTTACGTGACTTGGAAGTAGAATGGGGGAGGTTGTCGAACATGCTGGATGGTGGGGATGTGGTTTCAAAGTTACGTGGTATGAAAATCTATTTACGGGATTGGAACAAGAGGGTGTTTGGTAATATAGACCATCGTATTGAGGCCACGTCCAATGTTATTAATTTAATTGATGGGATGATAAGTACAAATGCAGTTTCGGATTCTCAATTGAAGCAACGTCGAATTTACCAACAGGAGTTGTGGTCTCTAGCACAGATGCGTGAGTCGGTATGGAGACAAAAAGCAAGGGTGCGATGGCTGCGATTGGGGGATGGGAATACGACATATTTTCATCGCTCCGCCAAATTGAGAGCACTAAGAAATGGCATCACGGGTCTTCTCATCAATGGCGTATGGGAAACAAATCCGGAGCGCCTTCGACACATGGTTTATGAAGAATTTAGAAAACATTTTGCTGCCCCGTTTTGCTTAGGGGAAGTAGATATGGCTGTGGCGTTTAAACAGTTACCGGGGGAGATGGCAGGCGGTTTAGAGGTTTACTTTAGTGAGGAAGAAGTGCGTGCTGTGGTATGGGGTTGTGATGGGACGAAGGCGCCGGGACCTGATGGCTTCACTTTTGATTTTTTCAAGAAGGGCTAGCACTTTTTGAAGAACGATGTGATGCAAGTATTGACTGAGTTTCATGTGTCGGGGGAGTTACCAAAGGGCGTGAACTCAACATTTGTGACCTTGATCGTGAAGAAAGACAATACGAAAGAAATTGGGGATTTTCGGCCGATTTGCCTATTGAACTCGATATATAAGATTGTGGTGAAGTGCTTAGCTAAGCGGTTACAAAAGGTGCTGCCGTTGGTTATTAGTGATGTTCAATCCGCATTTGTCCGAGGACGTCAGATTGTCGATGGGATTATGCTGGCGAATGAGGTGTTACACTCGTTGCAGCGAAATGCCGACACAGAGGGAGGGGTTTTGTTGAAGCTTGACTTCGCCAAAGCCTATGATTGTGTGAAATGGGGGTGTTTAGAGAAAATTCAGCAGTGGATGGGGTTTGGGAAAGTATGGATGAATTGGATGCGCACATGTTTTAGCACAGCACGTTTGTCGATCTTACTGAATGGCTGCCCAACAAAAGAATTTCCGATGAAGCGGGGAGTGCGATAGGGTGATCCTTTATCACCGTTATTATTTGTGATGGTGGCTGAGTTGTTGCACGTTTTATTGATAGAGGCGGAGAAGGGGGGTTGATAAGGGGAGTGCGTGTGGTGGATGAGTGCTTTGTGTCGCACTTGCAATTTGCGGACGACACAGTCCTGTTCTTTCAGGGGGATATATGGATAGCGCAAAACTTGAAGAGAATTCTTACTTGCTTTGAGTATAGCTCAGGTTTGAAGATTAATTACGCCAAGTCATGCTTGTATGGAATAGGCGTTGAGGAGGGTATTTTGTGTGCGATGGCAAATGTTTTGGGCTGCGGTTTAGGGAGCTTGCCGATGACATACCTTGGCCTACCGCTGGGTGTAAATCCACGCAGTGTTAACGTGTGGGAGCCTTTGATACAGCGCTTTTGGAAAAGTTTGGCAGGTTGGAAGAGGGATTCATTATCTTTTGCCGCTCGATTGACATTATTAAATTCGGTGTTATCTGCTCTTCCTATCTACTACATGGGTGTATTTGTAGTGCCCAAAGGTGTTATTAAATGATTGGATCGTATCCGCAGAAGCTTCCTATGGGGTGGCATGGAGGAGAAGCGTAAGATGAGCAGGGTTAGCTGGAAGGTTGTGTGTCGACCGCGACAATTTGGCGGTTTGGGAGTGGTAGACTTGAATAAGAGAAATTGTGCCCTCTTGGCAAAATGGTTGTGGCGATTTACGTTGGATGGGGGATCGTTGTGGAAGGATATTTTGATTGTGAAATATGGGGCATATGTATTACATAGGAGGATGACGTTAGGCCAAAAGCGAGCTATGTCGACTGTATGGCGGCAAATTGTGGAGATGCAACATGAGGTTAGTCTAAATCGTTTTATGGGGCTGCCGAATTTCTTATGGTTGATTGGAAATGGGAAGAAGGTTCTTTTTTGGCGCGATAGATGGTGTTTGGAGGTATCGTTATGTGAGGTATTTCCACGCCTTTATCGGATTGCGGTGAATAAATGGGCGTTGGTTTATGATTACTCACTTGACCACTCACTGGGGCATGCGAATTGGGATGGATTTTTTTCACGACAGTTGCGCGCATTTGAGGCGGCACAATTGTGTGAGTTGCGAAGTGAAGTGGGAGCGTTGCAACTTGTTGAGAAGGTGGTGGACAAATGGGTTTGGAAGGATGAGGCGAATCATATTTTGCTTCACTGCCGGTGGATGTGGCATGTGTGGTCTTTATTTTTTGCTTGGTGGAAGGTGGAGGTGGTTCGGCCGGCGTCGGTAGTGGCATTTGTGCATATGGTCCTTGATGGTTCTTTTCGAGGAATGGTTAGACAATGGTGGATGTCGAGCTGCGCAGCGGCTTTGTGGTCGATGTGGCTCGCACGCAACGACTTGTTGTTCAATGGTAAGAGGGTTTCGCCGTCGGATTTATTCTTTACCATTAAGTTGTGAGCATTCTCTTGGGTGAATGTGCTGGACCACAACGCGATGCTTGTGGAATCGGTGTGGTGGGATTGTCCTTGGTGGTGTGAGATTAGGGGACATGTCAACGGCCCTCGGGTGGGAGTGATATGGGTGCCACCATTGGTTAATATGGTTAAGCTTAATGTCGATGGTTCGGCTAGAGGAAAACCATGACTAGCGGGCTGTGGTGGGGTGTTACGCTGTAACCCCCTTAACCCGGCCTAGACGGTTGACCCGAATTAAGAAGTTTACACGGGGAAAACCAAAGTCAACCCGAAAGTCAACCTTGATTAACGACCCTTTTTTTCTTTTTAATCTTATCTAAATGCACATTAACCCTAGATATATTCATACAATCAGCATACTCAAAGATCATCGCAATCAGAAAACATTTAGGGACTCGATTGCATAAAACATGAATTTAGGGACCAAAACGTAAATTCTGGAAATTACAAGGACTTAACCAACTTTTGAGTTACCAATATGAAATTAGTCATGTTTCATGCTTCTCTGCCAAATTTCAACTGCAACGGACATCTCAAACTCATTCAATTGCATAAACAAAGTTCAGGACCAAAACGCAAAGGTTTCAAAACATCTAACCAACAATTTCAGTGCCCAACGGTCGAGTGTTCGGAAACAGGAAGGACCTGTTCTGAAACGCGGGACCGTTCCGAAACGAGTTCCGGAACAGGGCTTGGCAGTAGCATTTTCGTTCCGGAACGGTTCCTTCTGTTTCGAAACGCCTAGGCCATTTCAGGCCCCCGTTTCGAAACGGTAGCACCCGTTCCGATACAACCTGCCCAGATTGCAGAAATTTTGCTGGTTTATCACACAATTGACCCATCAAACATGCTCCAAAGGCAACCAAATCATACCAGCAAGTCATTCAACACTCAAGGAACATAATTGCATCAAAATCTAGATACAAAACCACCCATAGGTGCACCAACTCATTCAATACATCCAACACTCAATCATGCTTTTAAAACAAGAAGCATAGCATAACGACTTAAGAATAAGAAGATTCAAACGTTGCAAGCGTTAAACCACATAGTTCAACATCATAAACCAAACTTGTCCAACATACACAATCTCATCAAACATCAACATAAGAGATTCTCCCCCCATTGCCTTTATTATCTATAGCTATTAACTAAGACATACATCTCAAGTGGAGCTCTCCTTGAATCCCTTTCTTTTCGCTGTTCCAACTTCAAATATCTGCATTGATGGACAAAAAGGAGCGTAAGCACATAATGCTTAGTGAGGAATGCTCAAAACCAAAACACCATCAATGCAGCGAGTCATAAAACCTCTTTTAAAAGCAACACAATTCGATAAACCAAAGCAATGTTTGAAAACCATTTTTAGCAACATGCTTTAAATCATGCATTGCTCAAACATGAAAACCAACCCTTAGCTTAGAAAAGCTAAGTAATTCACTTCAAAGCACAACCTTGCAAAACCATCAATTTAACCATTCCATGCATGAACGACATATGCAAAGTTAAATACAAGATCCTTGGAAAACACTTCCACTTCACATCATACTTTTCTCATACATTGAAAATCATTGCAAAGCAAGAAACCTTTAAAAACCACTTACTCATTCAATCTATCTCATGCATTAAACAAATGCAACATATGAACCACAAAATCAATATTTGCATTACATGCCTTTAAAAACAAGTCTTTGCAAGACTTCAATGCACTAAAGAGATTTCATGCACACATGCACCATTCTCAATAGAAAATAAACACTTGTTCAAGCTAACAAGTAATACATGCATTCTTGGTACATTACACACTTCCCATGCAACTAGGGGTGTTCAAATCCGGGTACCCGGGTAGTCGGGTACCCGAAGTACCGGGTACCCGGATTGTCGGGTATTTATATATTCGGCCCGTGTCCCGACCCGGAAGTTGCGGGTACCCGTTAGTCGGGTACCTGAAAGTTGCGGGTACCCGGAAAATCGGGTATCGGGTACCCGGATTTTTATTATTTTTAAATAATTAAATTAAAAAAAACATACACAAATTTAAAAGTTCGAAATACATAATCTAACGTTACCATATCGTTGTGAAATCTTTATTTTCTCTTATTTGCAATTAATTTGGAACTAATTAATTTTTATCTAATAAATTTTCTTATTTACGTAACAGTTGAAAAAAAATAAAATCTTTAAAAAAGAGCAGTATAAAATTCTAAAGCATATTCGAAAGGAATTTTTTTGGCTCAAGCATAAGCATAAAAAAAACTTTAATTGAACCTCACTTTTTCTTTCCAATTTCCATGGTTCACGCACGTAACAGTAGGCACTAGCAGTAGCAAATTTTTGCTTTTCAATTTCTATGCGGGTAGTCGGGTATCCGGCTACCCAGATTTTTTGATTTTGTGACCCGGGCCCGACCCGAAAAATGACGGGCCGGGTACCCGACCCGGGACATAATTTTTTATTGAAAAATTACCCGAATTTTTATGATCGGGTCGGCGGGTCAGGTCATTCGGGTCGGGTAGTTTTGAACACCCCTACATGCAACCATGCATCATTTCAAGCATCTCACGCTTCACTATATTCAAGAACATTATATTGGCTTCCAAGTGATAATTCACAAACCATCATAACACAAGATACAATCGGATACGCGGATTACAAGCGTTGTCCCCACGCTTCATACACACTACCAATCTCAAGGTCCCCAAATGGAATTTTAACCACCATTATGACCTTACCATACACAAGGTCCTCATATGGACTTTTAACCACCATATGACCTTAACATTCACAAGGTCCTCAAATGGAATTTTAACCACCATTATGACCTTACCATCACTTATTGGTAGTTGTATAACATCACTAACGAGATCACGGGACATACAACACAAGATCCACACATGGACTTTAAACCACCATTGTGATCTTACCATACACAAGGTCTTCAAATGGAATTTTAACCACCATTATGACCTTAACATACACAAGGTCCCCAAATGGAATTTTAACCACCATTATGACCTTAACACAAGACCCACCCATGGACTTTTTAACCACCATGGTGTTCTTAACCATCTCGTTAGTGTACTTGGATGGAGTCACCGGTACAATCACAACCTTTCCACATCCAAGGCGACTTTATTCACGGTGCACCCAATCCTATAGCCGGCTAACTATATCCGATTAAAGTAACCAAGAACCACTTACATCACTTGCCAATATAACCATTTTACCACATTAATCCATTGTTTTACAAGCATAACCAAAATGCCAAAACCACCAATTACCATCATCAATCCACTGTTTTTGAAGCATTACACCAAGCCATTAAACAACATGCAACACTATGCAACAATTCCACAATTCCAATGTACAAAACCAAGGATCTCTTACCTTGAGCATCCTTCACACATGGCTTTCAAAACCAGCATTAAACCATGTTAGAATATGCTTTCAAAACAGAATTTAAAACATGCAAATCACATGCATTGCATCCAACAATCACAAGTGCTTTAAAAACCAATTCATAACACAAACCAAGAGAGAAATTTCATTTACTTACTCTTGAGCTTAACTAAGTTGTTTAGACTTAAACTAAGCTCCCAAAACCATCAAACCTTGGTTTTAAAGCTGAAAACCCAACTTCACTCACCGATACACAAAACAAGGCTAGCCAACAAGCCTTCCAAGCATCCGAAACCTTCAACGCCACCTCTATTGCTCACGGATCATTCTCCCCTGTTTCAAGCACATAACAACAGAGGATTAATGCATCATAATGCATTAAAAACACCAGCAACACACCTAAACTCGCTGCTCTTTGCAAATCCAACATTTCGGCTACCAACACAACCGAAATCACCTCCAAACACTTCCAAGACTTAACCCAGCCAAGATCCATCACTTCTAACCATTTTTAAACATCAATTAACATCCAAAAAGGATCTAACCACGTCCTTATACCTCCAGCTATAACAGATCATCAAGATCACTCCAAAAACAACAAAAAAACTCAAGCAAAACTTAGGAAAATTAACCTATTCGGGATTGCATTGATAAAACCTCAATTTCTCATCAATTATACATTCATTTAACATTAAAAAGACGCCTCAAAACAGTGCCCAACCATTTCATACGAATTTCATCAAAAATTAACCAAATCTTGCATTTTAAAGCCAAGATCAAGATCACAATTGTAAAACCTTTAATTAAACACAAATCAAGGATTGAGAACTTGGGAATTTCAGTAAAGAACTGAGAATTTAGAGGAGAAGGACGTTCATACCTCTAAACTTGAGTTTCTCCCTTTTTGGAACCAAGATTCTTGAAAGTCCAATAAGCAAATGCTAAGGTTTTGTTGTAGAATTGATTAGAGATCAAATGAAGGTTGAAATCAAATCTTTAGTTGTCAAAATCAGAGGGAATTTTGCTGGAGAAATGTGTTTGGGTTGAGAGAAAAGTTGCGAGAAAAGAAAATGGAAATTTAGAGAAAAGTTAGTTAAAATGCCAAAATATCTTTTCCCTCCTTTTTACACTTAATTAAAACCATTAATTAAATTGATTAATATCAAGAAAAATCTGGAGAAACTCTTTTGGGTAAATAGCTCCTTAAAGATTCAAAGTTTCAATCCTTTTTAAAACAGTCATACAGTTTTCAAAAATTACATTTTGGTCACTACCCCAAAATGTCACTCTTCCAAACCTCATTTTGTAAAATTGATTTCACCTTTCTCTCATATATAATAAAATGGATTTTAAGACATTTTTCCATATTTTTAATGCAACCCGAACTAGGCTTTCCTAAAAATCACCTTTTATATTAGAACCGCACTCTGACCGGCCCCGTCCAAACCCAAAACTTCTAAGCCCAAAATTGGGGTGTTACAACTCTCCCCCACTTAAGAAATTTTGTCCTCGAAATTTCAACTGGCGAAAAGAGAACAACCAAACTTCTCAAAGCAACACACAAGGCAACACAGGAGACTTAACCACCACTTAACACTCTCCTCACAAAACTTCACCCAAACTCAACACCACCACATACTGTTCTCGAATTCTAGAACACTCAAATGTTAACCACATCTTAACCTTCCACACTTCCGGATTGCACATAGCCCCAACAACAACCTGAAGAACCTCCAACTTTTACAGCATACACCACCTTAGCTCATAACTCCAAAAATTTGTTCACACAGTGACACCAACCAATCCAGTTCAGCCACCATGTGACCCACAACCTTCACTGCTTCTAAAACTCCTTGCAAAACTACTCAACCTCTTCCAAAGGTTACTACATCAAGCAAGAATTCTTAAGCATCAACTGCTTACCCAAACTTCTCAACGTATTGCCGACATTCCTTCACATCCGCCGCTATCATTACCATAACGATTCACCAGGACTACTCACCTAACATCCGGAAAAAAAATCACATCACAAAGCCCCAACCTTGACTCCGCCAGCCGTTCCACACACCATGAGCTGTCTTCAGATGGAATTTACTTAATCACAACCAGCCAACCACTTCTCACAAGAACCCGTCCAACCAACAATGGCCTTTGATCTTACATTGCCTTTCCACTTCAAGTTTTGACTACAACACTTGCCTTACTAGAACATCGCCCAACCTATACATACATATTTAGGTTACGAAACTTCTATTCTCCCAGGCTAACCCTTTTGTACAACCCACAACAAAACCTCTTCCCAACTCCTCAAAGGTTGCTATGAACCATCACCTACATAAACAACCCTTCTACTACAACATCAATGCCAAGTTAGCTCAGCACTTTGGAACACATCCACTAACTTACTACAACACTTAACACCAAGAAACTACCACTTCTACCAGCTATTCACAACCACTTTGACTGATTCTAACTCAAACGGTAATCTCCTCACCACCATACCGCTAAACTCTTTAAGTGCCAAAACACTTTCCTTCTGCCAACATGCTATATCGCACTCACTATTACTGACAACTCGCTTAATACCCTCCATTACTTCTAACATTCACCCATCACCAAAACAAATTTTAAAACCCATCATCCAACCTAACCCTATCACAACACTAACAGACCCGATTAGCTATTAGCGAGTGTGAACGTTCGTATGCATGGTCACCAATATGCCCTATCAATGCCTGATCACTACAACAAATTTGCTTATCAATGACATCTAAAATATTGTCATTAAAACTTATATTTTTGTCACTATTTGTATTTTGTGACGTGAAATTTGACGTCACGGCGTTCGTCACCCTAGGTGTGTCACTAAATGTCAAGTGTGACGATGTATGATTTTTCGTCACGTATTGTTGAGCTTATAATGACGTTGATGTGTAACGTCACCTTAAAATTTGTTTTCAGTGACAACTAATTATGTCATAAAATGATATAAAAATTCGTCATTAATCATTCATATTGTCACCAATAATACATTAAATTCTTTGCATTAGCGACGAAAGAAATAGTCACCTTGTTTGTGACGTAGTATATTGTCACCTAAAAATGGTATGAATGACGATAATACATAACGTCACTTTATAACTTATGTTCCGTGACAACTAGTTATGTCACCAAATTATATAAAATTTCGTTATTAATAAGTCTTATCGTCACGAATAATACATTAATTTCAATTTATAGGTGACCAAAAAGATATCGTCACATTTTAGTTTGCCCATGTGCTTGCAATCTGATTGCATTTTAAATTTAGATTTAGATTTTCAATTTTAATTTAGAGTTTTAAAGTTATCAAAACAATTTTAAATTTTTCTTATTTAAAAATAAAAAACATAAAATTACAAAAAAATCAAATATCTTATAGATTACAATAAAAACCTAAACTTCTAATAAATTACAATAATAACATATTTTTTTTCTTCACAATTTACAATAAGCCATACATTTTATAATTTACAATATTGTTTCAGAATTATACAATCATTACAATTTTATCCCTACTCTCTAAAATGCCAAAAACCAATCGTCATATCTCAATAACAATTCCCATCATATTTATCATCTTCCTCGATCATAACACCTCTCGACCACCACTGTTGGTCAATGTTTCCTAAGACTTAAAACCTTCAATTCATCAAATACCTCCACCATATCTCACCTTCAAATGAACAGAGTTATGTATATCCCCTAGAATAAAAATCATGGATCCAATGTACCGCTGCTCGTGAATCCAAGCCTAATAGAATACCTATGAAAGGTTACACATAATTAAATAAGTTGATAAAAAAACTAAACACTTTAATATACACAACTCGTAAGATATTGGATTCAACATACCCAAAATAGTAACTTTAAGAATCATAACTTACCAAACCATGTTATAGCTATTGAAGCTACAAAAGTACCCACTGTAAATACATCTTTATACTTCTGCTTCAAATGTTAGGTAAACTTCAAGTGCTTAGTTGATTAGTGGTTACCTAAAATAAAATGAATAGTTAAATTAGAAAAAAAATCAATTTTCAAAAGCAAAGAAAAAACAAGAGGTTGACTAAAATTATTAACATACACGAATGTTATGTCATCAACTAATCCATATAATACTTCTAATTTTGAAATACTAATAATTTCATAACAAGGTACATAGCAAAGGATGAGCAAATATAGGTCAAACTTTTCACAATAAAGTAAATCCTTAGCAAAGTATAGGATGTAACAGTTTATAATAAAATATTAGCAACAATTTGTAGTAGCAATATCTAAAAGGGTTGCTCACACCAGTGCCCTATATTGTGTGACATGAATCTTCACAATTTAACTCTTCGGTAAATAAAGTAAATTTTATTCAAAAATACAACTCGAACAAACAACATATACTTGGAAGAACTAGCATAATTAGACCTTGGAGCGATTTTAAAGAATGAGCCCATCTCATAAACAAAATTCCGATCAATAAAGGTTTTTGCTACATTGCTTCTGTCATCTAATATAATGAGAGCTTAACAATTTCATCCACATTATATCTTTTCAAATCTCCATTTAGAAATGCAGATACTAAATTGAAACACAACATAAGCGGTTAATCTAAAAATCATCTTTTCCAACCTATACCGCACAACTAAACTCAGTTTCTCTGAAGTTGAAACTAAACTAATAGCCTCAGAAATTTGAGAAAGCTGAAAAAAAAATATAGAAAGAAAACAATAATATCAATAAAAAGATAGAAATTTCACAACATAAACCAAGAGGAAAAGAAAGAAAAAGAGATTCCTAAAACAAAGTTGGTCGAAATCAATGTAGGTAACAACAAAATTGAGATTTCGAGAACCTAAACCTCAACTTAGATTAAATTATATATTTAACGCATCATAAAAAATTGAGCTAAACAAAGTAAAGATTCGAGTCTAAAACAACAAACAGTAAACAACCTGGAACTTTAAGCACAAGGAAAACCTACTTTTTTAAGAAAAAGATTACAAAAAGGGAAAAATTGTAGACAAACCTTCGAGATTGATTCGTTCTGCATCAGGCAATAAATTGTAAAGAAGAAACAAACAAAACAAAATGGAGAAATAGAAATGATTCGGTGCTACTTTGTTTGCTGTATAGAGAGAATAATGATTCAGTGCACTAACCCAAACAAGGAGCGTCACAGATTTTTGGTAAGGGGCAGTAAGGAGTGCAATATTGGAAATAGAACTCGAAAGAAGTTTTGGCGTTTGGTTTTTTAGGTTCATTTTTGAATATCTCGTAAATGGGTTGTCGATCAGAGGGCTTGAGGTTAAAGGAGAGGGCGTTTGATGTTTTGGTTTGATCGACGCGCATCGCACAGCCGAGGGCTGGGTATGCTATTGGTGTGCGTACAACGACTGTGGTCGAGGCGCGATGACTAGCTGGAGGCTAGCCTACGGTCGATGTGAAATACGACACCTTTACGGAAAGAAAAACAGTCGGCGAGTTTACGAGAGAGGAGGTTGTGCGACGTTGGAGGGTGAGGGGGAAATCCACTATGGCTACGGGGAGAAGAAGGAAAATATGACTGGAGGGAGAAAAGAAAGTGGTTATATATACTTGAATTGCTAAATTGTAGAGAAGGACCCTGAATTAATTAGGGTTTCACGAAAAAGATCAAAACGACTAGTCTTTTCGATTTTTACCACAAATTCCCATAATCTTCAATTCATTCCAAAATTTCATTTTTTCAATATGGTCCTAAATTTCACAATTCTAAAATCTCTCGTAAACAATTAACCCACAATTCAGGCATGAAAATCAATCATAAAAATATTTAAATATATTTATTACTAAAACATGACAAAAATTTTAAAAAAACTAAAATTTAAAATAATATGAAACCGAGAAATTTAAAACTATATAACACGAGCAAACGAATAAATTATGAGATTATGTCATGTTCTGAAAGGGGATACATTGTTCGTCATTAAAAAAAAGTTAAGAAAAGAGCTATCACAACTATTTTTGGGATGGAATTATTGAGTGGTTTTATTGAACTAGAAAATAGAAAATCAAGGCATGAATTAATAATATATATATATTGTTTTGGGTGATTGAATATATTTTTATTATTAAACTTGTAAATATAATGATGTATAAAAGTTTATGTAATACTTCATTCCATGATAATGTAATTTTTGTTTTTTCGAGGTCGAGTTTGAGTGTTAATATTTTAAATAAAGTCGAATTTGAGGTAAGACTATGTTAAAAGACATAAAAAACAGGTCGAGACGAGTGAAAAACTGTCGCATCCCGTGTAATTTTCTATTTTTTTGAAATAATGTAATTACTATTCCTAGTTATTATACCAAATTCAAATGTAAATTTTAGGCTCAAGGGTTATTTTGCTCCTGTAGTAATCCCAATTTTTTTATTTCGCCCCTATGGTATTTTCGCATAAATTTGGCCCTTGAAGTAGTCGAATTGCATAATTGTTTAGGGTTTAGGAATACTTTTATGTTTCATAACCACTTTAGATTGATGAATTTTCAATTATGGTGTAGGATTTAGGGTTTGAGATTTAGAAATTAGGGTTAGAGTGTCAGTCAATGGGTAAATAGTGATGCAGTTCGACTACTTCAGGGGCCAAATTGATGCAAAAATGCTATAAGGACGAAATCGATAAATTGAGACTACTAAGGGGCAAAAGTAGCCCTTAAGCCTAAATTTTATTACATTATAAACTTTATTCACGTGTTTCCTTGCTTTTTTTACATAGTCGTTTTAATTAATTAACTTGATTTCTATTTAATTTATTCATATTTTATTATACTATACTATATTTACTTATTTAATTTTATTTTGCTTTTAAATTATATTTATTTAATTATTTTTTACTTTCCCTTTATTTGTTCTTTTCTTGTACACTTCTATTCATTTTAGTTAATTTTATGAAAATGCCATTTTTGAAAATAACATAAAATTATTTAATTATTCTTGTACACTTATTTAATTTAATTATCTAATTATTTTTTACCTTCCATTTAGTTGATAATAACATAAAATTATGAAAATGCCATTTTCGCTTGATTTTGTTAAGTTAGCTAGGAAAATCATGTCTGTGGTTCATATTTGATTACGAGTTTTTGAAATGCAAGTGACTGAATATTTAATTTGTCACTAATATTTTGAATTATTCTCATAATAAAGATATCGAAAATTCGTCACTAATAAAATTTTCACCAATTTTTCATTAATTATCGGTGATAAGCATTAAATGAAACAATTTCATGATGTTTTTGAAAATAATCATATAAAATGTAAGACATAACAATTTGTGACAGATAGTGGTTTTCGTCACATTAAATCACTTTTTTCCGACAAAAATAAAACGTCATCTTTTATATCTTTTAAAATATGACGAATAAAATTCGTCACTAATACTTTCATTTCATTAGTGACGATTTTGTAATGTCATCATTTTGTCTAAACATCATTGAAATGTTTCCCTCCAAAAATATTTTAGGCGCCAAACTTATAGTGACGAAAACTAATGACGTTTTTGAAAATTGTCAAAAAAAGAAATACCATTATTCACTAATTGTGACGAAAACAAAAAATCGTCACATTTGTAATCTATTTTGTGACGTTATACGGAATGTCATATAGAAATTTCGTCATAAATTGATAAATTTGTTGTAGTGGATGTACATGCATGCAAAACCTCTAATGTCATGTCACATGTATGCATGGACCAGTACATATATAATATAGTATATAACAAATGATTTTAACTGTGCATATATGTCGGTTCACACCCACCAATAACATCCTCAGAATCCGCCTAAAAACAACCTCCTATCTCACTTCCGACTTGACCAACTCCATCATTCTAACAACCCATTATCCACAAGATACTCATTAATGCCCTCTTCACACTAAAGTTGTTTTCAAAACAACACCAACTACTACCCCAAACATGCTAGCAACGAGACCATACCCACTACGCAAGGAAATACCAACTGAAACCAAACTAAGATACTAGAGCAAAGGTTACTTAACAAGGTTACCTGTAAACACCTCACTGCCCCGGAGTTTCAACAGACAAGCTCTCTTCCTCGCAGAACCATCATTCTCCAGCCGCACTGCTGCAGCACCAGCTAACACATTAAGGTCATCACCATCTCCCTGCGGTAAGGAACCCTGACTACCCCGAGCCAACTTCAAACAATTACGTCTCAAATGTCCAACAGACCCACAATTCCAACAGATTTCATTCTCCAAGCTACTCACACCTTTCTGCCCTTCCTGCCACCTTCGAACCTTGTCTCGGCCGTGCCCACGACCCTTCAGAGACCCTTCTGCTACCACTGAAGCTGATCACACCACTTGAGGACAATCTCGCTTCACATGCTCTTTAGAACCACAATTCCAACAAACTCCTGCGCCCCAACAACCTCCAACATGGCGCCTTCCACAACGGTCACACACCGGTAGCTGAGCTTCCACTCCTTGATCATGCAGCACTTGCTCCAGATTTGCACCACCACCCAGACTTCGATTCAAGCAAAACCTTCTATCACGTAGCCTCTTACGCTGACCGCTCCGGAGATCAGTACCCACAACTCTCTTGCTTAAACTTTTCTCACCTTCATAAACTGAAACCACACCCTCACGTTGCTTAACCCTTGGGAACTTCTCTCCAAGGTACCTTTCATAAAAGGCAGACACAAAGAAGTCCCAATCCATATCGTGGATGTGCGATGCCACCGCCACAGATGTCCACCAGGCACAAGCGTCCTCCAACATCAATGAGACAACACTTCCCAGCTTACAGGCATAGTCACAACCTTCCTGATCCAAAATCAGAATTACACTGGCCAACCAGGCCTCGAACGTCTCAGGTGTCGAACCATGATACTCCACAGCTCCCAAATCATGTAAACGCTGTTTCGACAAACCCGCACATCCCACAACCGGCACGTCTACAAACCTTACTTTTGCCACAGCCTGAGATGTTCCCAACACCTCTTGAACTATAGGTGATGAACTCTTCATCACAGAACCAACTTCTTCCTTCTGCCTTACTACCTCAACTCCATGCACTGAAGACTGAGACGAAACACCTCCATTAAAAGGTGAATTCCACGCATTAACAACATGCTCTAAAGCAGCAACCATCTCACCTAACTGCCATTCTCTCATCGATTTCACCATGTTATTAACAACAAACAATCATAACAAAACAAACAAATCGATCAGACCAGCTTTAAGCAAGGATTCAAAACTCCAACTCCAAAATAACACAATAGCTATAATAATAAGGCAATGGGTATCCCAAATTCTCCCCTTTTACATGACATAACAGTCAATAAAAACATGGATATCACAACATCAAGCATATCAATCAACATACTTCGATCATGCTCTCATCAAACAACATTCACTCGCAACAGCATAATATCAACATATCCTACCCATCACACTTTCATCATTCATAAAATCAGCTCACATCACCAGCATAACATCAGTACAAATCCACATTAGCTCAATGAAGATTCACAATCAAAAAGCATGCTAAAAGCATCAACAATTCGCTCAAAGACACACACATTTCAACCGACTTTCAACCACACATCAGAATAAACATCAAACACATATTACAACATTTTACCATTTCCCCAAGCATTCGCAACTCAGCTCTGATACCACCAAATGTAACCCCCTTAACTCGGCCTAGACGGTTGACCCGAATTAAGAAGTTTACACGGGGAAAACCAAAATCAACCCGAAAGTCAACCTTGATACCCGAATTAAGAAGTTTACACGGGGAAAACCAAAGTCAACCCGGAAGTCAACCTTGATTAACGACCCTTTTTTTCTTTTTAATCTTATCTAAATGCACATTAACCCTAGATATGTTCATACAATCAGCATACTCAAAGATCATCGCAATCAGAAAACATTTAGGGACTCGATTGCATAAAACATGAATTTAGGGACCAAAACGTAAATTCTGGAAATTACAAGCACTTAACCAACTTTTGAGTTACCAATATGAAATTAGTCATGTTTCATGCTTCTCTGCCAAATTTCAACTCCAACGGACATCTCAAACTCATTCAATTGCATAAACAAAGTTCAGGACCAAAACACAAAGGTTTCAAAACATCTAACCAATAATTTCAGTGCCCAACGGTCGAGTGTTCCAAAACATGGAGGACCTGTTCCGAAACACGGGACCGTTTCGAAACGAGTTCCGGAACAGGGCTTGGCAGTAGCATTTTCGTTCCGGAACGGTTCCTCCCGTTTCGAAACGCCTAGGCCATTTCAGGCCCCCGTTCCGAAACGGTAGCACCCGTTCCGATACGACCTGCCCAAATTGCAGAAATTTTGCTAGTTTATCACACAATTGACCCATAAAACATGCTCCAAAGGCAACCAAATCATACCAGCAAGTCATTCACCACTCAAGGAACATAATTGCATCAAAATCTAGATACAAAACCACCCCTAGGTGCACCAACTCATTCAATACATCCAACACTCAATCATGCTTTTAAAACAAGAAGCATAGCATAACGACTTAAGAATAAGAAGATTCAAACGTTGCAAGCGTTAAACCACATAGTTCAACATCATAAACCAAACTTGTCCAACATACACAATCTCATCAAACATCAACATAAGAGATTCTCCCCCCATTGCCTTTATTATCTATAGCTATTAACTAAGACATACATCTCAAGTGGAGCTCTCCTTGAATCCCTTTCTTTTCGCTGTTCCAACTTCAAATATCTGCATTGATGGACAAAAAGGAGCGTAAGCACATAATGCTTAGTGAGGAATGCTCAAAACCAAAACACCATCAATGCAGCGAGTCATAAAACCTCTTTTAAAAGCAACACAATTCGATAAACCAAAGCAATGTTTGAAAACCATTTTTAGCAACATGCTTTAAATCATGCATTGCTCAAACATGAAAACCAACCCTTAGCTTAGAAAAGCTAAGTAATTCACTTCAAAGCACAACCTTGCAAAACCATCAATTTAACCATTCCATGCATGAACGACATATGCAAAGTTAAATACAAGATCCTTGGAAAACACTTCCACTTCACATCATACTTTTCTCATACATTGAAAATCATTGCAAAGCAAGAAACCTTTAAAAACCACTTACTCATTCAATCTATCTCATGCATTAAACAAATGCAACATATGAACCACAAAATCAATATTTGCATTACATGCCTTTAAAAACAAGTCTTTGCAAGACTTCAATGCACTAAAGAGATTTCATGCACACATGCACCATTCATACACACTACCAATCTCAAGGTCCCCAAATGGAATTTTAACCACCATTATGACCTTACCATACACAAGGTCCTCATATGGACTTTTAACCACCATATGACCTTAACATTCACAAGGTCCTCAAATGGAATTTTAACCACCATTATGACCTTACCATCACTCATTGGTAGTTGTATAACATCACTAACGAGATCACGGGACATACAACACAAGATCCACACATGGACTTTAAACCACCATTGTGATCTTACCATACACAAGGTCTTCAAATGGAATTTTAACCACCATTATGACCTTAACATACACAAGGTCCCCAAATGGAATTTTAACCACCATTATGACCTTAACACAAGACCCACCCATGGACTTTTTAACCACCATGGTGTTCTTAACCATCTCGTTAGTGTACTTGGATGGAGTCACCGATACAATCACAACCACTCCACATCCAAGGCGACTTTATTCACGGTGCACCCAATCCTATAGCCGGCTAACTATATCCGATTAAAGTAACCAAGAACCACTTACATCACTTGCCAATATAACCATTTTACCACATTAATCCATTGTTTTACAAGCATAACCAAAATGCCAAAACCACCAATTACCATCATCAATCCACTGTTTTTGAAGCATTACACCAAGCCATTAAACAACATGCAACACTATGCAACAATTCCACAATTCCAATGTACAAAACCAAGGATCTCTTACCTTGAGCATCCTTCACACATGGCTTTCAAAACCAGCATTAAACCATGTTAGAATATGCTTTCAAAACAGAATTTAAAACATGCAAATCACATGCATTGCATCCAACAATCACAAGTGCTTTAAAAACCAATTCATAACACAAACCAAGAGAGAAATTCCATTTACTTACTCTTGAGCTTAACTAAGTTGTTTAGACTTAAACTAAGCTCCCAAAACCTTCAAACCTTGGTTTTAAAGCTGAAAACCCAACTTCACTCACCGATACACAAAACAAGGCTAGCCAACAAGCCTTCCAAGCATCCGAAACCTTCAACGCCACCTCTATTGCTCACGGATCATTCTCCCCTGTTTCAAGCACATAACAACAGAGGATTAATGCATCATAATGCATTAAAAACACCAGCAACACACCTAAACTCGCTGCTCTTTGCAAATCCAACATTTCGGCTACCAACACAACCGAAATCACCTCCAAACACTTCCAAAACTTAACCCAGCCAAGATCCATCACTTCTAACCATTTTTAAACATCAATTAACATCCAAAAAGGATCTAACCACGTCCTTATACCTCCAGCTATAACAGATCATCAAGATCACTCCAAAAACAACCAAAAACTCAAGCAAAACTTAGGAAAATGAACCTATTCGGGATTGCATTGATAAAACCTCAATTTCTCATCAATTATACATTCATTTAACATCAAAAAGACACCTCAAAACAGTGCCCAACCATTTCATACGAATTTCATCAAAAATTAACCAAATCTTGCATTTTAAAGCCAAGATGAAGATCACAATTGTAAAACCTTTAATTAAACACAAATCAAGGATTGAGAACTTGGGAATTTCAGTAAAGAACTGAGAATTTAGAGGAGAATGACGTTCATACCTCTAAACTTGAGTTTCTCCCTTTTTGGAACAAAGATTCTTGAAAGTCCAATAAGCAAATGCTAAGGTTTTGTTGTAGAATTGATTAGAGATCAAATGAAGGTTGAAATCAAATCTTTAGTTGTCAAAATCAGAGGGAATTTTGCTGGAGAAATGTGTTTGGGTTGAGAGAAAAGTTGAGAAAAGAAAATGGAAATTTAGAGAAAAGTTAGTTAAAATGCCAAAATATCTTTTCCCTCCTTTTTACACTTAATTAAAACCATTAATTAAATTGATTAATATCAAGAAAAATCTGGAGAAACTCTTTTGGGTAAATAGCTCCTTAAAGATTCAAAGTTTCAATCCTTTTTAAAACAGTCACACAGTTTTCAAAAATTACATTTTGGTCACTACCCCAAAATGTCACTCTTCCAAACCTCATTTTGTAAAATTGATTTCACCTTTCTCTTATATATAATAAAAGAGGATTTTAAGATATTTTTCCATATTTTTAATGCAACCCGAACTAGGCTTTCCTAAAAATCACCTTTTATATTCGAACCGCACTCTGACCGGCCCGGTCCAAACCCAAAACTTCTAAGCCCAAAATTGGGGTGTTACATACGCGATGCAGGGGGTAAGGTGTTGGCGATGTTTGCAGGTCCTTTGGGGATTCTTGATTCGAACGAGGCTGAACTTCATGCGATATGCTATGCTCTTGAGGCCTTTGGTGGATCGCAATGGCGTGCATGGCCTTGCGTAATTGAATCTGATTCCTTAGTAGCTCTTTATTGGGTGTTAAATATTGAGAATAGACCTTGGAAATATAATTGGCGTTTTCGGAGGATTGATAGTGCGTGTCGTGAGTTGTGTTGCACGTTTCAACATGCGAATCGTGAAGCTAATGGTATTGCGGATAAGTTAGCTAAGGGGGGTGTCGATCGGCGGGATTGGTTGCGTGTGGGATTCTAGTCAACTGCCGGGGGAGCAGTACGTGTGGATCGGCACTTGAGCAGGGGGCAAATATAAGGCCCCTGCGCCTGGGAGTGGGTGCGGTGCAGCCGGTGGGGGTGCGTGGGAAGCAGGGTACAGGTGCTGTGATCGGGAGGGTGGGTGTGGTGCTTGATTTTTCTTTTCTTTTCGAGGGAGGGGTGAACATTACTTGTTTTCGAGTTTGTTTCCGTGTTCAACTTGGGTACTCTTTTCCTCCATTTAGGCGTAGGGAGGTTTTTAATGAGGCCCGAGTTTGGATATTTTTGTATGATTTTTCTCTTCAATAAAATCATACGATTGAGCAAAAAATATATATTTTATTACCATTTTTTGTCAGAAATATTTCACTCCATTTTTTGCGCAAAAAAAAGTAATATAGTGACAAGTTTTGTAACTATAATTTTTAATAATTATTACTAAAAAATTGTCACAACAAATAATGAGATTCAAGTTTTTTGTGATAAATTATATTTTAAGTTATATATTTTAATTATAGTGACAAAATGTATATTTACAAATTAATGTTTTCCTCCATTTTTTGGCGCAAAAAAATTATATAGTGACACGTTTTATAACTAAAAGTTATAATTATTGTTACAAAAAAATTGTCACACCAAATAATGAGTTTCAATTTTAAATTGGTCATTATAAAAAATGATGAATAATAAACTTTATTATAATTTTTGTTTTTGTCACAAAACTAAAATTTTTCAATGGTAAAAATAAAATAAATAAATAGAAAACATGTTTAAACATTGAAAGACATTTAAGATTAAAATTTAATAAGAAATATTAACTTGATCCAAATTAAAAATTAATCACAAATTATGGAAATTCTCTATCAAATATAATTTTAGGATTGAATTGAAACTCTTCATCTTTCCGTTTTTCGATCTCCCATTTCAGCCTTCAGATCAAGGCCGTTTTAGAATAGGTGTCACACCCTGAAACGTAAGATATTGGATAAAATTCTAAATTTTTAAAATTTGAGATTAATCTAAAATTGGGACTTGATTGCATGATTGTTTCAAAAAAATCTTGAACTTGAGGGTCTTAAATTGTAATTAACCATTTATTTCTTTTAAAGCAAGTACACATATTTTTTTTATTAAAAGAAGGGTTAGCGTCTCTTTACTAGTAATTCATCCTAGAGCCCCAATTGTATTCCTCTAAGTTATTAAATCAAAGCCATGTGTAAGCATCAACTAATCCATTCTTATTAAAACAGTGAACGCCAATCGATTCGCGTTTTTAATTTAATTCTTTTAAGCGTCACTTTTACATTGTTTAGTAGTTCTTTGTTTCTATATATATACACACATACACACACACACTTTAAGTCTTGTTCAAAGGGTTATGTTTATATTTTTGAAAACTTACCTCTCTGCTTGTGATTTCACGCCAAAACAGGCAAGCTGTTCTCAATCCCATCTTCTTCTAGAGCCATATTTCTTTTATTAATTTGTTTATTTTTATTTTAAGTGAATAATTTTTCGCCTTTGATCCTTCATTCTGTTTGATTTTCTTTGTTTCTCTGCAGATTCGACTTAGGTGTGAGTGACTTGGTCGGGCAAATGATGTCGTATGAGTGTTGTTGGCAGTGGGGTAGGTGAATGAACGATGGTTGAGCGTGGTGTTAACTGTTAAGGGTCGTGTTGGTTTGTTGGCTTTAAGTGGCGTGAGGGCGTAGAACACTCAGATGAGTTGGAGAGTTGGTGTTTGGCTAGAAAGCTCGGTTTGAACGGATTTGACCTGGGTAATGAGTTGTATAATATGTTTACTGATTTGGGTTTAGGGCAAGTAACCAAGTAAGATGTATTTTTGTCACGAAAATATTTTTCATTCGATGTTAAAATTTAAGTTTATTATGACAAAATTTACTTTTTATAATAAAATAAATATTTTATTCTAACAAATATTTTGTCTCTATACATTTACTGACGAAATTGAAGAAGTGTGAAATTAATTTTTGTTGCAATATGTATTTTGTCACAAAACCCTTTATATTTGATGTAAAATACAAGTTAGTTGCGACAAAGACGTACTTCTCATGATGAAATAGTTAATTGTGACAAATGTTTTTCTATGATAAGTTAATTATAGTAACGAAATTTCATTGTTACGACAAATAGTACAAAATTGTAACAAACATAATTTTGTCACAATATACTTTACATGACGAGATTGTTCTAACAAACATGGTAAGAAACAAAATTTGTCAAAACAAATATATCGTGACAAATTTAGTACTTTTAGTGATAATTTCTAATTTTATTATTGTGGAGCCAGACTCGGTTGTGGCACTCTCGTGGATTAAGCATCGAGAGAAGAGACCGTAGAGTTTATGGAAATGTTTTCGGCAAATTGATATGGCATGCTCTCTTATTAGATGTATATGCTTCCATAACATATTTCGTGAGGCGAATAGTATCGCTGACGCTTTGACGAAAGGGTGTGTGGATTGGCGGACATGGTTTCAAGTGTTACACTAGGTGTTGTTGGAGACAGACTAGTTCAATGGTGGGTGAGAGTGTGAGGGTTGGTACGCTGGGCATTGGGGAGGTACATGTCTTTTGATAATTGGTTTTGATGTTTTGTGTACACACCAAATTTTTACCACATTGAATATTGAAATAATTGAGCCCAAACATACCAAGCTCAAATCCTAAACCCAAGTCCAAATCATTTCTCACCGGTAAAACACTCACATTTCCCCCTCAAATCTCGGTCAAACCTGATACAAACATCCCTTAAAAATCTTTGTCACTCACCTACCGTCCATTCAACTTAAATCCCACAAGAATCTCACCAAACTCAATTATCCTCTATTATCGGGCATTCTAGCCCTTTATAAACAAAAGAAAAACCAAATGAGGGGGGGGGGGGGGGGGGAATAAACACAAGAGATGCCTGCAAAATAAAACAAAAAACAGTCTTGAAATTAGTTTGAAAATAAAAGATAAGGTTGAAAAGTATTCTCACCATTTTCCGGCAAACGAGACATCAGCCGTCGAATTCGAACGGTCAAAGTGTAGAGGAGGCCGAAAGAAACTGCATATCGAAAAACGGTGATGATCTGACGGTCAGAATCAAAGATCGAAGAAGAAATGACCTAAACGGTTTTTGCTTGATTCGTGAGCATCTGAGCGTTATCTAACGAAACGGTCACCAGATTTGAGTTCAGCACGTCGAGACGAGTCCTCTAGTGTAGTTTGAAGTTGAACGGCCGCCATCGACGGCGGCCGACCACGGTGACCGAGGTGATGACCGAAGACGACAATGACGAAGCAAGACAGCCGGCGATATGCATTGAGAGAGATGAGAGCGCTGTTTAATTTTAAATTAAAGTATAAAATGA
Source organism: Hibiscus tridactylites (assembly GCA_958450335.1). NCBI lineage: Eukaryota > Viridiplantae > Streptophyta > Magnoliopsida > Malvales > Malvaceae > Hibiscus > Hibiscus tridactylites. The sequence goes on along the minus strand of OY288268.1, from coordinate 85,524,465 downwards.
ATTTTTAAAAAAAAGGAGTTAGAAAATGGTGCAGCGTTGGGAAGGGATTCACGCAAATCAACCCACACATTAGGTTTAGGGGTTATTTACACCTTAGGTCCTTTTTCTTTTAGGAGATTTGCATTTATGTTTTTTTATCCTCTAGGTTATAGTTTAATTCATTTTAATCACGCTTTTAGATTAGTTTGCTTAGATTTTGGCCTTTAGGTTTAGGTTCTTTTTTAATTAAACCGTCTTTCATAAGATTAATTAATAATTAAACCTTTTAATTCGCTTTAAATTTGTTTTGATAATTGATTGACTTTAATAATTTGGTTAATTTGTAAATTGGTTTCTAATTAAGTTTGGTTAGATCTAGTTAGGTGAATAATTTTAAACTTGATTAATGATTTAATTTTAATTTTTGATTAGGTTCGATTTTGTTCTTTTCTGATTTAATTTATTTTGTTTGTGTAATTCTTTTCTCCCATGCATTTGAACTTTTTTTATCATACCACATCATTTTTCATATTCTTAGCAACATAATTTTTTTAGTAGTATTAACCCTTTTTTGAGACTCCTCTTTTTAGACAACCAAAACCCTTAGGTACCAATTTTGGGCGTAGTGGGGGTGTTATAACCTTCCTCACTCGTAACTGACTCCCGAACCTAACGACGATATCGGTGTTGACGTAGACCAATTTTTACAGGTTTTCGGTCGTACCCAACCCAAAACGACCGATGGCGACTCCAAGTGTTTGATGGGCTTTTGAAGGCCCGACTTATTTTGACTCGGACGGAAAACGGTGTCTACAGCTTGGCGACTCTGCTGGGGACATTAGAGAGTCAAGCCACAAAAGGGTAAATGTTGTCTCAAAAAAGGAAAAAGGAATTTGAAATATTGGTGATCGTAAAAATTGAAGGTTTTTGTATTTTTACGGAGATTGTTCAATATTGGTCACCTCGTGTTCAATGTTCCTTTGCGCATGAGCATATCATAAGCTCTCAACCCGAGCTTCGTCCCGCTTAAGTGGTTACAATCGCTACCCTTCGAGAGGTTAATCCTCCGTACAAGAATGCGTGTTGCTTCCGGGTTTTACAAACTTTTTGTCTTCGAGAGGTCAATCCTCCGTACAAGCTTAAAGGAGTGAGCCCCCTAAACTGAACTCGGTCCATAGGAGCCTATAATGGGTGAGGATCGAGGTCTTTGTTGACCTTCGTAGGTCAGTAAGAACAGTTTGGGTACCCTTTTAGAACCTTGAAGCACATGTAGTGAGTCGTAGGAGCCCACCCGATTAGAGCCATGATGAACCACAATTGTTAGTGGTCACCTACATATGTACACTCACACACTTTTTACAATGCATTAAATTTATATTTGTACATATTTATTTGTTTATGATCTACTAACCATGTTTTTGTGTTTATTTTTTCCACACATGCATCATGTTTATAATGTGTAATAAAGAGATGTTGATATACGATTGGCCTCTCAAAATAGAAGGTTCTTGTAATTGAAATTACGAAAATTATTCTATGAATGGACTATTATAAATCAACACCTTCTAGGCATTCTTGCATCAACATTACATTCTTGAAGCATGCATTCATAACTCACATGAGTAGGCGAGCAAACATGGACGATGCGAAGAATAAGAAGTTCAAGCAGAAGATTTTTTTTTGATGCCCACACAGAGAAGACCCTTGTCATGAATTTCTCGAAACTTTTTTGAAATTTGTTTTGTGAAATGATCTTTGTATATAATCTTTTAAGCAATGAATAAATGAGAACGTTTTTTTAATTCAAAAATGAGTTTTCAAACTATAGGCTATGAACAATGAACCAGATTTATAAACTTTGAAGTTCTTTAAAAATCGAATGAATGAAATGCTTTCTTTGAGAATTGAGATTATAGAGCTTTGACATATGAAAAGATTAACCTTTCATATTCCACTTGAAACCAAAAACAATATTCCTTGATCTTTTATCACAAATTCCTCATGTTCAATACTGGAAAAGCCAAACATTCCAAGGAAGACGATCATAGAGTAACACCATTATTTTTTTGAAAGTTCGACTTAAAGTCAACTTTTTTTCTGACCAATACATCAAAGACATGAAAATTAAAATGTTCACTGGTGTACGAATCTTCCAACAAGAAGATAAGGTGGGGCATTTTGTGTTGATTCTGCGAATGAGATCAAATAGTTGGGGCATGTATGAAGAAAAAAGAAAAAGGAGAAGAAAGATTAACTTTATCATTCATTATTTGTTTTTAGATGATTCTGTGAATAAATGAGTTAATTCTGAATACCTATTATTCTAAGGGTAACTCTTTTGCGAAAATATCTATGTATGAAATGACATTTGGCATTCCTTTATCATTCATTCAATAAAAAGAGAAAATTATCATTTGTTGTCCCCGTTTGAGCCTTATAATTTTCTTTGATTTGAACCCTAACCAAGGATCACCCTCCACACTGAGGGGCAAAAGGCGAAGAAATATCTGCTTACATGAATAAATTGTCGATTCTGATCATACTACGAGGATGAAGCCTTACAGACCAGGGGTCAAGAACAAAAAACGTGTTTCATCTACAAGAGGTGATTTGTGCTTAAATCAAAATAAAGTTCTGAATTCATGAAAAGAGAACGAAGAAGAAAAAGAAAAGAAAAGAGAAAAAAATAAAATAAAAGAAATGAATAGAATAGAACGAGGAACACACATATGGAGTCCCTCTTCAAAAATGATTATCTTGAGTCCAATTATCTTCAAGATGAAGTGTGCGACACAATATTGTTCGAAGTTTTGGTTCCAACATTCGTGGAAATATCATGAATCCCTGAAGATAAAAAAAAAAGAAATAAAGGAAATGAACTCTTGGGTGAAAACCCAAAAATGGGCAGTATAGAGTGATCCGAAAAAGAGAATATGTGGAAGCATATTCAAGTCGAGCAAAGTGGGATTCCAATGAAAACAATTGATCCTTGGTTATTGACCCTTAAACACTTGTTTGAGCCTATGTATCCTTTCTTTTATAACTCGGAACCATAGCCTATGTTACATGCCCATAAAGTCCATTTTGATCATACATGGATATTTGAGTTGAAGAGTCTATTTTTAGAATTGATACCTCCTCTTGGGGTTAACTCGTTTGTTTCTAGAGATTTCTAAACCTCATAATGCATGATGAATAATCAAAAAAAAAAGAAAAAATAAAATGAGGGTTCCAAATGAAAACCCGCAAAGGGCAGTTTGAACCAATGGTGAATTTGAGTCGAAATCTGAAAAGGCGGCTCGAATATGAAGTCAAATATATATGACTGGCATGCGAGAGATGATCCCCTAGAAGTTCAATGAAGTTCCACACACCATAAAATCATGAGAAAGGGTTTGAAGTTAGTAAACAGTTCAAGAAGTCGCACACGAAGCTTCCAAGATCATTCAATCATTTCTAGACAAATCAATGAACATTTGAAGAATCATGTCTCATTCAAAACAACCGATCTCAAAACACATTGTACTCCAAACTGACTCATACCTTGAAATCACCAATAGTCTTGACACATGTTAAAGAGCTATAGTTTTGAAAGATTGAAAGAGTAATTGATTTGTTTGATCTTCAATGAACTTAAATTTTTATGAAATGTTCCAGTTGTGAGCCTTGAGTGTGGGGCACATTTTCCTTTTGCAAAAATATTTTCGAAAGCTCTTTATGATTTAAAAAATATTTTAAAATAAACTCTTTTGAGAATGAAAATGATTCTTTTGACAAGGTTCACTCAGATTTGAAGAGCCTAGAATCAAGAATTGGCAAGGAAAAGAAAAGAAGAAAGTTTGGAGACAAATTTGTTGGGGAAAAAATGAATTGTCACAATCTAGAAGTGATGAATTTACGCCCAATTGAAGGAAAAAAAGAAGTCGATGTGATCAAGCTTGGTTCGAGAAGTGAGACTTCCCAAGCATCTTTGCATCACCATTAACCATGAGAGCATGCATTAGCATCATTGATATACATGTTTCCGTATGCATTCTTTGCACATTGATTATCAAACAGGTACAAACAGAACCTTGTCTCAAGCACGAATGAGTGATTCTACATCCAATCCAGACTCAAGAACGAATGAGTGCATCTTCATTTATCGAACCTTGCCCTAATCACGAGTAAGCGATTCTACATCAAATCCTACTTCAAACACGAATGATTAGATCTTCGCCTCCAAGATGGAGTGCCACCATTTGCCTTCAAGATGAAGTGCCACTAGTGACCTCCGAGATTGAGTGTCATCAAACTTCCAAGATGGAGTGCCACCAATGACCTCCGAGATTGAGCGTCATCAAGTTTCTAAGATAGAGTGCTGCCAATTACATAGAGAAATGAATTCTTGAATCCCAATACCCTTGAGACGACCGGGGTACATCTTACAGCACCCTTGAGACAAGTGGGGTGCATCTTACACCAAAAGATGAATTTTTTTCAATGCCCATGAGACGAGCGGGGTACATTGAGTTCTTGAATCTTAGTGCCCTTGTGACGAGCAAGGTACATTTTACAGCGCCCTTGAGACGAGCAGGGTGCATCTTACACCAAAAGATGAGTTTTTGAATTTCAATGCCCTTGAGATGAGCGGGGTATATTGAGTTCTTGAATCCTAGATCCCTTGTGACGAGCGGGGTGCATATTACACCAAGAGATGAGTTTTTGAATTTCATCGTCCTTGAGACGAGCGGGGTACATCCTACAATCCTAGTGCCCTTGAGACGAGCGGGGTGCATATTATATCAGGAAATGAGTTCTTGAATCCCAGTACCCTTAAGACGAGCGGGGTACATCGCCAACACCCTTGGGACGAGCGAGGTGCATCTTACATCGAGAAATGAATTATCATCGCCAGAACCCTTGAGACGAGCGGGGTGCATCTTACATCGAGAAATGAATTCTCGAATCCCAGTGCCCTTGAGACGAGCGGGGTACATCTTACAACACCCTTGAGACGGGCGGGGTGCATCTTACATCGAGAAATGAATTCTCGAATCCCAGTTCCCTTGAGACGAGCGGGGTACATCTTACAACACCCTTGAGACGATCGGGGTGCATCTTACATCGAGAAATGAATTCTCGAATCCAGTGCCCTTGAAACGAGCGGGGTGCATTTTACATCGAGAAATGAATTCTCGAATCCCAGTGCCCTTGAGACAAGCGGGGTACATCTTACAACACCCTTGCGACTAGTGGGGTGCATTTTACATCAAGAAATGAATTCTTGAATCCCAGTGCCCTTGAGACGAGCGGGGTACACCTTACATCACCCTTGAGACGAGCGGGGTGCGTTTTACATCAGGAAATGAGTTCTCGAATTCTAGTGCCCTTGAGACGAGTTGAGTACATGTCGAATTCCAGCGCCCTTGAGACGAGCGGGGTGCATCTTACATCGAGAAATGAATTCTCGAATCCCAGTGCCCTTGAGACGAGCGAGGTACATCTTACAACACCTTTGAGACAAGCGGGGTGCATCTTACATCGAGAAATGAATTCTCGAATCCCAGTGCCCTTGAGACGAGCGGGGTGCATTTTACATCGAGAAATGAATTCTCGAATCCCAGTGCCCTTGAGACAAGTGGGGTGCATTTTACATCAAGAAATGAATTCTTGAATCCAGTGCCCTTGAGACGAGCAAGGTACACCTTACATCACCCTTGAGACGAGCGGGGTGCGTTTTACATCAGGAAATGAGTTCTCAAATTCTAGTGCCCTTGAGACGAGTGAGGTACATGTCGAATTCCAGCGCCCTTGAGACGAGCGGGGTGCATCTTACATCAGGAAATGAGTTCTCGAATTCTAGTGTGCATGAGACGAGCGGGGTGCATCTTACATCAGGAAATGAGTTCTCGAATTCTAGTGTGCATGAGACGAGCGGGGTACATGTCGAATTACAACGCCTTAAGGACAAGCAGAAGCGTCATGTTTGCAAGTTCAATATTCATTGGAAAAATTTGTTGTTTTTAGTCTTTGCTCAATTCCTCTTGCTTGAGTAATGAGCAAAGAGGGGCAGCTGTACACACCAAATTTTTACCACATTGAATATTGAAATAATTGAGCCCAAACATACCAAGCTCAAATCCTAAACTCGAGTCCAAATCATTTCTCACCGGTAAAACACTCACATTTCTCCCTCAAATCTCGGTCAAACCTGATACAAACATCCCTTAAAAATCTTTGTCACTCACCTATCGTCCATTCAACTAAAATCCCACAAGAATCTCACCAAACTCAATTATCCTCTATTATCGGGCATTCTATCCCTTTATAAACAAAGGAAAAACCAAATGAGGGGGGGGGGGGGGGGGGAGGGGAATAACCACAAGAGATGCATGCAAAATAAAACAAAATAAAAACAGTCTTGAAACTAGTTTGAAAATAAAAGATAAGGTTAAAAAGTATTCTCACCATTTTCCGGCGAACAAGACATCATCCGTCGAATCCGAACGGTCAAAGTGTAGAAAAGGCTGAAAGAAACTGCATATCAAAAAACGGTGATGATCTGACGGTCAGAGTCAGTGAGATTGAAGAAGAAAGGACCTAAACGGTTTTTGCTTGATTCGTGAGCATCTGAGCGTTATCTAACGAAACGGTCACCAGATCTGAGTTCAGCACGTCGAGACGAGTCCTCTGGTGTAGTTTGAAGTTGAACGGCCGCCATCGACGACGGCCGACCATGGTGACTGAGGTGATGACCGAAGACGACAATGACGGAGCAAGACAGCCGGCGATATGCATTGAGAGAGATGAGAGCTCTGTTTAATTTTAAATTAAAGTATAAAATGAATTTAAAAAAAAGGAGTTAGAAAATGGTGCAGAGTTGGGAAGGGATTCACGCAAATCAACCCACACATTAGGTTTAGGGGTTATTTACACCTTAGGTCCTTTTTCTTTTAGGAGATTTGCATTTAGGTTTTTTTTATCCTCTAGGTTTTAGTTTAATTCATTTTAATCACGCTTTTAGATTAGTTTGCTTAGATTTTGGCCTTTAGTTTTAGGTTCTTTTTTAATTGAACCGTATTTCATAAGATTAATTAATAATTAAACCTTTTAATTTGCTTTAAATTTGTTTTGGTAATTGATTGACTTTAATAATTTGGTTAATTTGTAAATTGGTTTCTAATTAAGTTTGGTTCGATCTAGTTAGGTGAATAATTTTAAACTTGATTAATGATTTAATTTTAATTTTTGATTAGGTTCGATTTTGTTCTTTTCTAATTTAATTTATTTTGTTTGTGTAATTCTTTTTTCCCATGCATTTGAACTTTTTTATCATACCACATCATTTTTCATATTCTTAGCAACATAATTTTTTTAGTAGTATTAACCCTTTTTCGAGACTCCTCTTTTTAGACAACCAAAACCCTTAGGTACCAATTTTGGGCGTAGTGGGGGTGCTATAACCTTCCTCACTCGTAACTGACTCCCGACCCTAACGGCGATATCGGTGTTGGCGCAGACCAATTTTTACAGGTTTTCGGTCGTACCCAACCCAAAACGACCGATGGCGACTCCAAGTGTTTGATGGGCTTTTGAAGGCCCGATTTATTTTGACCCGGACAGAAAACGGTGTCTACATTTTGTTTCAGTTTACTTTTTTTTTATTTGGATGTCCTTGAATTGGTGTTGATCCTTTTCGTTACTATACTATCATGTGTACTCTTTTCCTACAACTAGGGTTAGGGGTTTTTAACGAGGCATATGGTAGTACTCGCTTGTATGATTTCATCAATAATATCATACGTTTCGAGCAAAAAAATGTTGCAATATTATAAATTTCTTGTAGAATTTTCCAAATTTACAGGTATTGCCAAGGCCAAAATTCTGATTAATGGAACGGTCTTCAATCAATCCCAATGATATGAAAGATTCATTTTGTCAGAAGTTTATCATAATTTAGTTTCAAGTTCATCTGATGGTTTATGGTGAATCAAAACTAAAAATCTCAATGGAAATTAAAAATTAACTTTTCGATCTGACATTGTTAATAATCATATCAACTTGAAAGCAAACTGTATGAACCTTTTGGTCTAACGAATCCTTCCCATTGTTGGGATTGATCAGTGATTTCTCTATTTATCAAAATTTTGGACTTGATGGCAGTTGTAAGTTTGAAAAATTAGGGTTCTTTTTGAGAAGAAGACTTTAACGTGCCACGTTAGTATTTTTTAACGACAGTGACGCCAATGAAATCGAATTAAAAGTTTACTTACTGTAATGCAGTTTTTTTATTATTTTAGTAAGCAAAAGGAAAGCGTCTTAAAAGTTTAGTGACTATCAATGTAGTTTACCCTAAAAGGTATTAAGTATTTTTGTTTAAATGAAAAACCAGCCCTTAAATTATTATTTTCTTTGCTTTGAGCTCCTACTATTTTTGTCAAAACAAGTATACAAACTATCATTCTATAACTATTTTAAGTATATTTATTAGTCTCGTTAAAAAATCTTGGTTAAATACATTGACACTTAGGTCAAATAATTTAACTAAAATTTTGATTTAAAATTTTAAAAGTAATTGCAATCTGTTTTCAATAAAAATGTTGCCACAATCAATACTTTAATTTCATTGGAGTAAGTTTTTATACTCTCTAAAACACAATTACACCAGTGTAAGATAGTTACAATCTTTTAATCATGTTTACATGGTATATATTGACTTTTAAATGTCAATATGTCTCTAACTATAAACCATGTTTACTTGTAATGAATCAAATTTTAGGATCCGTAGGTCGGGTTCACCCAAGTTGTGAACCGGGTATGTGGGCCAAGGTGTCGAGCCCATTTGGCTTGTGGTGGATCTAATTAGTCTTGTTCTTGGGCTTTGTGTTGTGTGTGCTAAGAAGAGAGTTGGGGGAGTTATGGTGTAATTTCCCCTTACTCAAAAGCATGTGCTCGGGGCATTAAACCCTCTCTAGAAAAGGGAAAAAGTGATATCACTCTTGTTCCCCCATGTTTTTCCTACACTCTCTTGTAGAATATTCCTTGACTGTATCAGTCTCCTTTATCTTCTGCAGCTTAAAATCACCTACAAGAATCAACACTTGCATCCCACGAATTTTTTATCTCCCTCGTACTTAGTCTTGATATGATCCCATATCTCCTTTGTTGATTTCAAAGACATAATTCGGGTGAAAATAGTTAGTAATACTGCAGCAAACAAATATGCTTCTGCTTTTGATTTCCTTGTCTTCTTTTCCTTTTGTGCTTTGATCTGTGCTATGGTGGGGTTGGTCGATAATATAGGAATCTCATAGTCTTCTCTCACTGCTTCCCAAAGATCTACAACTTCTAGGTAAGTCTTCATGTGTACTGCCCAAACTTGATAATTATCTCCATCAAAGATAGGCGGCGCAATCAAAAAGAAATTAAATTTACCTTCCATTAGGTAACAAACATGATGTTGCAGCAAACACTAACACATGTCTTCTTAATGAAAAAAAAGACTCTAATGTTAATTGTTGGTATTTTAATAGAAAAAAAAGGACTTAATTGATGAAGAAAAACTGAATATTTTATTTTATTCAGCAACGTTCATAATTTAAACGAAGAATAACAATCCACTAGCAACATTCTTCTAAACTTAAGAATCACACATAAACTTAAATAACAAATTGACTAAAAATAAAAAGCATAATCAGCGGTCCTAAACACATCAACTAACCGTAAGAAACAAACCGCGTTGCGATAAATTTGGTTGAAATATCACCCAACCCACATGGAATCTTAACTAACACAATTTTTTTTATTCCGTTTTACACAAGCAACAACAATTCAAACACTAAAGACAAAGGGTTTTATTAGGGTTTGATATTGCACTGTGATTTGGGGATTTTGAGAGTAAACGAAAGGTTAAACGGCACGAGAGAGAAAAAAAATAAAATAGTATTTCACATTATTTTATTAGATAAAGAGAATGCTTATTTATACAAGTAAAGAAAATAATAAAGAAAAGCCGGCTGTGTTTAACTAACTTTGACACCTAGGATAACTACCCAAAACTAATACTCTAATAGCCCCCTCAAGGTGGAGCATACAAATTTTGTATGCCCAACTTGGAAATAGACTGTTGAAATACAGAACCTGAAAGTGATTTGGTGAAGCAATCTGCTAGCTGGTTCATATTTGAGACCGAAAGCAGATTGTTGAGCCCTTGTTGTACTTTCTCTCGAATGAGGTGGCAGTCTATCTCAATATGCTTAGTTCTTTCATGGTGGAGTAGAGTTTCTACAATTTTAATGGCAGAAAGGTTGTCACAATAGAGATTAGCAAGAAAATAATGAATATGTAAATCATAAAGTAAGTAATTTATCCATTGTAATTCACAAGTTACAGATGCCAAAGCTCTATATTCAGCTTCAGTAGATGAATGAGAAATTGTTTGTTGCTTCTTGGATTTCCAGGATACTAAGGCAGATCCAAGGAAAACACAGAAACCAATAGTGGATCTTCTGGAATCTGAACAAGAAGCCCAGTCAGAATCAGAAAAAACATTTCATTTAAGTTCATTGTTACCAGGGAAAAATAAACCTTGTCCATGAGTTCATTTCATATATCTGAGAACTCGATGGGCAGTTGTCATATGAACATTTGTAGGAGCAGACATAAACTAAGAAAGCTGTTGAACATCAAAACTAATATCTGGTCGAGTATTAGTTAAGTAAAGCAATTTTCCTATGAGTTTCCTATAGGAAGTTATATCGTGTAACAAGTCTCCTTCAGTTTTGGATATTCTTGTAGTAACAATTAAAGGAGTTGCAACATGCTTGGAATCTAGAAAACATTTTTCTTCAAGTAAATCAATTGCATATTTCCTTTGTGAAAGATTAATGCCTTTAGAAGATCGAGCAATTTCTAAACCTAGGAAAAATTTCAAATCTCCAAGATCCTTAATTTTAAAAGTGTCATTAAGATAAGATTTGACAAAATTAATCTCATTCATGCATGGACCAGCTAGGATAACGTCATCAACATAAACAACAAGGGCAAGAAAAGAACTACCTTCCCTTTTTTTAAAATGAGAAGTGTCAGAACCAGCTTGTTTAAACCCTTGTTGAATAAGAGCATCAATTAGTCTTTCATTCCATTTTCGACTAGCTTGTTTTAGGCCATAAAGACTTCTATTTAACTTGAAAATTAAACCAGTAGAATTAGGATTAGAAAAGTCAGGTGGCAAGTCCATATAAACTTCTACTTGAAGAAAACCATGAAGAAAGGCATTGTTTATATCTAATTGTTGTAAATGCCAATTTTGAGCACCATCCAAAGCAAGTAAAACCCTTATAGTAGTTATTTTTGCAACAGGGCTAAAAGTATTAAGATAGTCTATTCTTGGTTGTCGTTTATAGCCTTTACCAACTAATCTAGCTTTATAACGTTCAAGAGAACCATCAGATCTAAGTTTAGTTCTAACGAACCACTTGCAGCCAATGGTAGACTTATCTTTTGGTAAAGGAACTAAGGTCCAAGTATTATTGCTTTCTAATGCTTTAATCTCTTCATTCATAGCATCTTTCCAGCAGTCATGTAAAATGGCTTGTTTAAAAGTCTTAGGTTCAGCTAGAATCTCAACATTATTAATATAAGACAAGTAATTAGAGGATAAATGTTGGTAAGAAAGCACATGAGCAATGGAGTGAGGAGGAGCCTTTGAGCCTGGCATATGGACTTGATAATCTTTGAACCTTTGTGGAAGCTGTTTAGCTCTAGCAGGCCGGCCTGTGTTCTGTGAAAGAACACTTTGATGTTGCATTGCCTCAGTAGGATCCAGGACACAATCTGAAGTTGCAGGCAGAGAAGTGGATTTTGAAGCAAGAGACAACTATTGTGTCTCTGTAGGAAGAGCAGAATGGATATGAGAAGTAGAAACTAAAGTAGACTGAGTACCATTGTTCCTTTCAAAATTATCAATACTTATCTTCTGTTTTACAAAATCCTCCATTAAAGTTTTGTTATTGTACTTAGGTAAGACAAACTTGTTAGTGAAGCTTGGAACTTGTTGAAAAGGAAAGATATTCTCAAAAAATATAACATCTCTAGAGACAAAATTTTGTTTAGATTCAAGATCATATAATCTATAGCCTTTAATGTTTTTAGGATAACCAATAAAAACACATTCATTTGCTCGAGGATGCAACTTACTGGCAGATTTAGGTAATATAGATGCATATGCAAGAGAACCAAAAACCTTTAAATGATCAATTTTAGGTTTTCGATTAAATAATGTTTCAAAAGGAGTACTATTCTGCAAAGTAGAAGTGATGTTAATCAAATATGTTGCATGTAGAATACAATCAATCCAAAAAGATAAGGGCAAATTAGCCTGAAATCTTAAAGTTCGAGCTACACTAAGCAAATGTTGATGCTTCCTTTCAACAATATTGTTTTGTTGAGGAGTGTAAACACGTGAATTTTGATGTATAATACCTTTAGTGCTATAAAAATCATTCATATCAAACTCATTTGCATTATCAGTACGAAACCATTTGATTCTCTTTGAAAATTGTGTTTCAACCATATTGTAAAAAACCCAAAATTAAGGTTCTGACTTCAGATTTGTTTTTCATAGGATGAATCCATGTGAAACGACTCTTATCATTAACAATATTTGAAAAATAGAAATGACCATATACACTTTCAACAGGGAAAGACCCCCAAACATCTAAGTGAACAAGATCAAAGATGGATTCAGATAAAAAAGTACTAACAGGAAAAGGCAATCGTTTCTTTTTAGCTATATGACAAACATCACAATGAGAACATGTTCCAGAAGGTATAGAAGAATGTAAAGAAACAAAATGTTGCATTCTTTGCTTAGAAGGATGGCCTAATCTTAAATGCCAAAGATTTAGTAAAGGAATACCAGAAACATTACAGATAGTAGAAGGTTCTAAATGCTAATCCTCAAGCTTGTACAGTCCATCAAAAGCCTTAGCTAAACCAATCGTTTTCCATTTCTTGATGTCATGTATATAACAAAATTCAGAAGTGAAAAATAAAGAAATATTCTGATTTTTAGTTAATTGAGAATAAAAATGAGATTAAAATGAAAGAAGGGTATATGAAGAACAATAAATCAGGGTTAATTTGAACAGTTCCTATATGTAAAACCTGAACTAACTGACCATTAGGCAATTTTACAAATTTGTTAGAAACTTGTTCAAAAGTAACAAAAGAACTTAAAGAACTAACTACATGATCCGTAGCCCCAGAGTCAATTATCCAAGGAACATTCAAAAAATTAGAAGAACAGTTTAGAATCATACCTGACTCAAAAGTTGATGCAAGATCAAATGTAGATGCATCTCAATTTTTGTGGATTGTGGGTAATGGCGGCAGCGTGCTGTTTTGGTGGGATTGTTGGGTGTTAGCCGAGCCATTGAAAAAGGTGTTTCCGCGGTTGTTTAGCTTAGCATCGAATAGAATGGCATTTGTACGGGAGTTTTTGAGTTTGCCGAGAGAGGAATTGGAGGGTAATTTCAGACGAGCTTTGCGGTCCTTCGAGGTCAAACAATTAAATGAGTTGAAAGCTTGCTTGGCAGGGGTTAGTTTGCGTGATCGAGTTGCAGATAGGCTGATTTGGATGCATTCTAAATCGGGGCAGTTTTCGGCGGGTAAGCTGCACAGCTTGATGTCCTCTTTTGGTATGCCAGAAACATTGAATGTAAGTATGGTGTGGAACATGTCGTTATTGCCGAAAATTCAATGTTTTGTGTGGTTCATCATGGTGGATCGATTGCCAACACTTCGTATGTTATTTGATCGTGTAATTCCCCTATCAAACCCATCTCTGAATTGTTGTTGGTGTAGCGTGGGAGAGGATAATAGTGATCATATCCTTTGGTCGTGTGAGCTAGCTTATGATGTGTGGACTGATTTTTTGATGTGGTGGGATATCACGATTGTCAGACCTCGAAGAATTGGAGAATTTCTTACTCAATGCTGGAATGGTTGTTTTAGTGGGGATATCCGAGCATGGTGGATGATTGGATGCGCGAGTGTAGTTTGGTCGCTATGGGTGGCGAGGAATGAACTTATGTTTCAGGGTCGTCGCTCGACGAGGCAATCGGTCTTCTTCCTTGTTCAGCTCCGGGCATTGCATTGGACCCGGGCGTATCTAGGTTCAACATGTTTAAACGAGGCATCGTGGTGGACATGCCCGAAGCAGTGCTGGTCGGTGTAAAGCACGAGCAAGGTGGCTCGCCTGAACGTGGACTGGGTGCCTCCATTGGAGGGAGTGTGGAAGTTCAATGTTGATGGGGGTGGCTTAGGGAAAGCCGGGGTTGGCAGGATGTGGGGGTATTCTACGAGATTGGAATAGTCGCATTGTGGCTATTTTCTCTGGATCGATTGGGATAGCTAATTCCAATGTTGCGGAAATTCAGGCTATTGCTTACGTATTGTGGATGTTAAGTGAGATGAGTTGGGGTGCGATTGCATCGGTAGTGGTGGAATCGGATTCGATGGTGGCAATTTCGTGGATGCATAGTGTTGATCGCCGGCCTTGACAGCTCTGGCGATGGTTTCAGCAAATTGATGAGGACTGTGATGTTTTACCCTGTGTGTGTTTCAATCATATTTATAGAGAAGCAAATGGCGTTGCGGATGCATTGGCCAAGAGTGGTGTTGATAGATCTAATTGGGTGTGGTTGTTCATGGGGTGACTTTTCCGTTTTGTTCCTTGTTCACACACATTGGTACTCTTTTCCTCTACTTAGGATTAGAGAGCTTTTTAATGAGGCCGATGTGGGGTGTGGTTATGTATGATTGCTATTTTTAAATAAAATCATACTTTCACCGTGTAAAAAAATGTAGAAGAAAGCAAATTCACTTAAGATTGTGGAACAAAATTTTGAACACTATTAGTCCTTTCTTGCAACATACGTAACAAATTGTTATACTGATCCTTAGTAAAAGAAATGGAAGAAGCATAAACATTGCAAACACCCTCATTCAACTCATCAGAACTAGCATGCCCAATGTGATTAGCCTTACTAGTTTGACTACGGTGCTTATACCTAGGAGGAAAACCATGTTTCCTGTAACACTTATCAACCGTACGACCATAAAGACCACAATGAGTACAAATGGGTTTCTTATTGCTAGGGGCATAAAACTTCTTGACAGACATAGACCGAGAGTCATATTTATCTCCATTTTTAGCAGACACAGAATAACAGTCAACCATTAGAATATTTGAATCACTTCCTAAAACAGATTCTTTAGAATGAAGAAAGGAACTCTCATGCTGAAGAACAATAGCAAAGATTTGGTTAATTGGGGGAAAGGGTTTCATCGTAATAAGTTGGGATTTTGGCATAGAAAACCTTTCATTCAATCCTCTAAGAAATTTTAGGGCAAAATCTTGTTTTCGATATTGAATGGCAGAACAAGAAAATGAAGATAGGGGACACAAATTGCAAATTTCATCCCAAAAAATTTTAAGCTGAGTGTGGAAAGACGTAACAGAGAGATTACCTTGCTGAAACTTCTAAAATTCTTGCATCAAATCAGACAATCGAACAAGATCACCCTGGTTGAATCGACCATACAAATTCATCCATAACTCGTAGGCGGTGTCGATCCAAATGATGCTTTGGGCGAGATCAGGATGAACGGCGCGTTGTAACCACGAAAGGACCAGATTATTGCACTTAACCCAGGCCTGGTACTTCGAATCGTCTTCACTGGGTTCTTTAATCGACCCATCAACAAACTGATACTTGTTCTTGGAGATAAGCGACATACACATCGATCTTGCCCAACTATGATAGTTACTTCCGGTAAGCAAAGTGGACGTGAGAACGAGAGCAAGATTCTCGTTAGGATGAATGTAATATTCATTGGAGATATCATCGGTCTTGTAAACCTGACAACTGGGTTCGGTTGATTGAGACTGAGATGCGGTGGAATTGTCTATTGATACCATATTAGGGTTTGATATTGCACTGTGATTTGGGGATTTTGAGAGTAAACTGAAGGTTAAACGACACGAGAGAGAGAAAATAAAACGGTATTTCATATTATTTTATTAGATAAAGAGAATGCTTATTTATACAAGTAAGGAAAATAGTAAAGAAAAGCCAGTTGTATTTAACTAACTTTGACACCTAGGATAACTACCTAAAACTAATACTCTAATACGTTTGAAACTAGGTTCCTTTCCCAATAGCATATCATTGGTGGTTATAAAATAAATAAATTTTATCTCATAAGAGATGTCATCGAAGATACCTTAAATTTATAAATTTATAAATAATTTTTTATATAATCACATCATCCGATTCATTGATCAACTATTTTAAATTGAATATATGTTTAGCTCGGCAAATGTGATTTTATTAGATTTTTAAATCATACACACCTATGACTTAAATTGTGTGACTCATTAAAAATATTCTTAATTCTAATTCGAAGGAAAAGAGTACAACACAATTAGGCACAAGACAATCTAAAATACAAAAAAAAACATGCCTAAGAAAATAAAGATTCTCCAACA
Source organism: Hibiscus tridactylites (assembly GCA_958450335.1). Lineage (NCBI taxonomy): Eukaryota > Viridiplantae > Streptophyta > Magnoliopsida > Malvales > Malvaceae > Hibiscus > Hibiscus tridactylites. The sequence continues at coordinate 85,507,949 of OY288268.1, read as the reverse complement.
CCTAACGCACCATACAGACTTTCCATACCTTGAATAAGTCCACCTGACTCGTTTCAAACCATTACTTTTCGCCTTGAACTCCTGGCAAAATAACCCTACATCCCCATCATAGAAAAATTTATTTTGAAGTCGACATCATCGTCGTTTATTAAATTTTATCAATCTTAGCTTTGGGTCTTGCTCTTTGAAGCTGAGATTCCTAACCCTTATTTATTTTGATACTAAAAAAATTAATAAATGTCTACGTCAGCAGGTCAGCCACATCATCAAATTTAACCGATAAACTTCCAATTTGGAATGCTACCTGGGGATAACGAGTGATGTGGCAGATAACTGCGCAAAACTTAACGGTCCCGTTAATCAATAATAGTAAAGGGGCGACATTGCTAAGATTAGTTCAGTTTCAGGGTAAAATTGATAAAAAAGTACAACATTACTAATTTGAGTTTACTAAAAAAACAAGATTACCCCTTTAAACTAAAATATATTATCCACACTAAGCATGGGCTTAAATTTTAAATTGGTAGTGACCATGTGGATGTTCGTAAATGAATTTATTACATTTTTATGACAATGATATAAAAAAAGATAAAAAAGATAGATGTGAGTAAAAGAGATTTTAGTCACACAGACGAAAAATTATTGCATGGTCCCGGACCACCACGTTATTCATGGTCCCTTCCACTAAAAATCAGCCATGTAATTTCCATGTTATTTTTTCAAAGATGAATCTTTATCTTTTTAAGCCATATAAATAGGGAGTCGGTGGTTACATAGTGACATGGAAAAAAAAGAAAATACATGGCTGGTTTTTAGTGGATGGGGACCATGGATGATGTGGTTTTTAGTGGATTGGGACCATTTAAAAATTTCCAGTAGCATAACATCTAATAACATCCTCTTCATGATTTTCTAAACACATTAAAACCATTGATCTATTAAAACTTTCACCATATTCGAACTAAAGAGAGAGTAAGCTACTTACTTTCAATTTTCTTTTGAATTTTCTAAGAGAATTTCAATGCCATGCAAGCTCTTCTTCCTTCTTCACCGTGCACCTCTCCACTCTCTCTAAAGTTTTATGTTTGTAATTGTTGGTGTGAATGAACAAAATGAACTAGGTGGGTTTGGTTTAGGGTTGCCGGCTAAGGAAAGAAAAGAGAGAGAAGGGGGACAATTTTAATGAGATATGACCAACATGTCATATCTCAACTAATTCTCCTATTATCATCCTTAATTATACCACTTTAACTATATAAAATCTTAATAATCCTATCATTCCATGAAATTTCAAGAGTTAATCTATGCATTTTTAACTTTAGCATGCAAGCCTTATGTTTTCTCTCTTGTTCGATTTGGTCACTAGACATATTGACCGAATTCTTCTTGAACATTTACTTACATTTCAATTTGGTCCATAATGAACCTAATTTCAATTCGAATATTTAAGAAATTAATCTAATAAATCACTTAATTATTTAATTAAACCTCTAATATTCTAGGCTAATTTTTAGGATGTTACAGTTGGGCACTGATTTGAATGGTGCTGAAGTTTGCAAGCTTTACATTTTAGTCCCAAATGTTGATGCTGCAATTGTTGGTGTTTGAGATGTCCAATTAAGTTGAATTTTGGCAGAGAAGCATGTAATGTGACTAATTTCATATTGGTAACTTTAAAATCAGTTACGACTTTCTAATTATCGGAAATGACATTTTGGTCCCTAAACTTGTAATAAGTGCAATTGAGTCCCTCTTTGTTGTTCGGTCATTGTGCCTTTCTCATATATGTTTCATGAGTACTCACTTAGGGTTAACAGGCATCTAGACGAGATTAAAAAGAAAAAAAGGGTCGTTAATCAAGGTTGACTTTCAAGTTGACTTTGGTTTTCCCCGTGTAATCTTTGTAGTTCGGGTCAACCGACTAGGCCGGGCTAAGGGGGTTACATTTGGTGGTATCAGAGCTTGGTTCTCGTGTAAATGGGAATGGTTATGTGGGTGATGTATGTGTATTTGCATGATATGCCTTTTGGATGAAAGAATGTTGTATGAATAGTGATGCATGGTTTCAATTATGATGATATGCTATGATGGAGTGTATTAGGGGATCCCATTACCATATCAAAACTAATGAAAGGAATTGTTTTCGAAAAAGAGCTTGAGTACTTGGATTACTTATCTTGTTGAGCCTAATTATGTTTATTGCATTTGTGCCAGTGCATTGTTTTCTTGTAAATGGGGCCGCGTAGGAAGATGAGAATGAATACAAGAGCTATGGCTCAGAATGAGAATGAGGAGAACACTGAGAATGTTGTGGATTTACCTCCTCCCCCTGGTGGTGGACCACCCGACGGTGGTGGTGTTGGAGGTGATAATGCTAGTGTTGGTGTTGGTGCTGGGGTCGCTGGACCCGAAGGTGTACAGGGGCAATCTGCTCCTGACATGACTGTGTTGATTCAGGCTTTTGCTGGAGCCTTTCAGGCAACAGTAGCTGGAGCTCACGAAGCTGCGCATCAGGGTGATGCTAATGTGAGATTGCCTTTGGAACGTCTTCGCAGTCTGGGAGGGACTGAGTTCAGAGGTTTATCTCCGGAGGGATCTGAGTCTTGGTTGGAAAGCACCAAGAGGATTTTTGGGCAAATGAACTGCAATAATGTGCAGAAGTTGGGTTGTGTGGTGTCACTGCTGCATGATGATGCTTATACGTGGTGGACGACCACTGTCTCTGGAATGGAGGACACTGATGTGACTTGGACGTTCTTCTTGAATGTGTTCAAGCGGAAGTATCTGGGTGTGCGATACCTAGATGAGAAGAAAAGAGAATTTATGTCTCTTGTGCAAAGAAGCATGACGGTAGCTAAGTACGAGGTTCAGTTTTTCTGCCTTAGTCAGTATGCACCTGAGCTAATCCCTGATGAGCGGGAGAGGTGTGAACGTTTCCGTTATGGATTGGTAACGGATGTGAAGACCTTTATGCTTGCGGCTGAGTATATAGATTTTGATGTGCTTGTTCCGGTGGCGTTAGTTCTAGCTCGGGAAAAAGAGCTGCTGATTATAGTTCCGGTGGTGGACGGAACAAGAGAGGACGAGATAAGAGGTATCAGTCTTCTGTTAGGCGTGGTAATGGAGGACATGGTGCGCTTGTTCAGGGAGATAGGATGAGGGCTGATCAGAACATGTGCTGGACGTGTGGATCTCGTGGCCATCTAAGGCGAGATTGTCCTCGAGCGGCGAGGGAGGTTCAGGCTCCTGTTGCAGTGACAGGTAATTAATGCTGGAATTGTGGTTCGGCAGACCACATGAGGAGGGAGTGTCCTTTGTTGGCCGGTGGTGGTCAGGGACGTGCTCCTGGGGTAGTTGCACCACAGAGAGGTCGTGGGCGCGGCCGTGGTAACTTTCAGCACAGAGATGATGGTGGGAGGAATGTGGCGCATGTTGTGGCTGTTCAACCTGAGGGTGGTGGCCAGGCTCGAGTGTATGCTCAGCGTGAGGGAAGGAATGATACGAATGTGATCGCAGGTACCTTTACTTTGCAATCCTTGTCATTACTTTCCTTGATTGATTCTGGATCTACACACTCATACATATTGCGTGAACATGCTCAAATGCTTGGTTTACCTGTTGAGTCTTTGGATATTGGTATGTGTGTGACTAGTTCCTTTGGGAGACAGTCGTAACATGGAAGTTGTATAGAAGATGTCCCTTGAAAGTGCAAAACCATGTTTTCTTGTTGATCACATGGAATTGCCATTCTATGGTTTTGATGTAATCCTTGGTATGGATTGACTTGTTGAACATCGAGCCGTAGTGGATTTTTAGAACAAGCGAGTTTCGTTGAAACTTGCGGATGATTACGAAGTAGTGGTGGTTGGTGAGAATGTGAAGTTTCTTGCCAATGTGGTGTCTACGTTGGAAGCAAGCCGAATGTTGAGGCAAGGTTGTGAGGCTTACCTAGCCTTTGTGATGAATCCTAGCTCTAAGGAGTTACGCGTTCAAGATATCAGGACTGTGCGAGAGTTTCCTGGAGTGTTTCCGGAGGAGTTACCTGGATTGTCGCCTAGTCGAGAGGTGGAGTTTAGAATTGAGCTGTATGAAAATAGCACTCCAGTGTTCATTGCTCCTTACCGCATGGCACCTAAGGAGTTGAAGGAGTTGAAGACGCAACTTCAGGAGTTTCTTGATCGTGGTTTCATTCGGCCGAGTATGTCACCTTGGGGTGCACCGGTCTTGTTTGTGAAGAATAAGGATGGCACTTTGAGAATGTGCATCGATTATCGTCAGCTGAACAAGTTGACTATCAAGAATCGGTATCCTTTGCCGAGGATTGATGATTTTTTTTATCAGTTTCGGGGAGTGGTTGTGTTCTCTAAGATTGACTAAAGGTCAGGTTACAACCAGCTTAAGGTGAAAGATGTGGATGTGCCAAAAATAGCTTTTAGGACGAGGTGTAGGCATTATGAGTTCCTTGTAATGCCGTTTGGCTTGACGAATGCTCCTGCAGCTTTTATGGACATGATGAATAGAGTGTTCCATGAATTCTTGGACAAGTTTGTTGTGGTGTTCATTGATGATATTCTTGTGTATTCTCGTACTGAGGAGGAGCATGATGGGCATTTGAGGATTGTATTGCAGGCGATGTTGGAGAATCAGCTTTATGCTAATCTGAGCAAGTGCGAATTCTGGCTTAAGGAAGTTGTTTTCCTTGGTCATGTGGTTTCTGCTGAAGGGATTCGTGTTGATCCTCAGAAGGTTGAGGCGGTGATGAATTGGAAGCCTCCTAAGTCTGTTCATGAAGTTCGTAGTTTCCTTGGGTTGGCAGGATATTACCGGCGGTTTGTGGATGGATTTTCGAAGATTGCTGCTCCTTTGACGAAGTTGTTGCAAAAGGATGTCAAGTATGAGTGGACAGAAACAAGGCAACAAGCTTGAGAGGCTTAAGACAGCTTTGACGCAAGCTCCTATCTTGGTTCAACCTGAATCAGGAAAAGAGTTTGTGGTGTACAGTGACGCATCCTATGTTGGTCTGGGTGTGTGTTAATGCAAGAGGGTATGGTGGTGGCTTATGCATCGCGCCAGTTGAAGGTGCATGAGCGCAATTATCCTACGCATGATATTGAGTTAGCTGCAGTGGTTTTTGCTTTGAAGATTTGGAGACATTATCTGTATGGTGAGAAGTGTACGGTGTACACGGATCACAAGAGCTTGAAGTATCTGATGTCTCAAAAAGAGTTGAATCTTAGGAAACGACGTTGGGCGGAGTTGCTTAAAGATTACGATTTGACGATCGAGTACCATCCGGGAAAAGCTAATGTTGTAGCAGATGCCTTGAGTAGGAAGGTGGCAGTGGAGTTAAGGGCTATGTTTGCCAGCTTGAGTATTTCGCGGGATGGAGGTCTAGTGGCTGAGTTGCAAGTGAAACCATCTTTAGTTCAGTTGATAAAGGATAAGCAGTTGTTGGATGATTCTTTGTTGCCACATGTTCAGGATATTGTTGAGGATAGACCATCGGATTTCTGTTTTAATGATGATGGAGTTCTATGTTTTGGAAGACGGATAGTAGTGTCGAATGATGCGGAGTTGAGGCGTACTATTCTGACTGAAGCTCATAGTAGTCCTTTTGCTATGCACCCTAGTAGTACAAAGATGTATCGTGATATGAAGGATGAGTACTATTGGGTGGGTTTGAAGAAAGATGTTGCAGAGTACGTGAGTAAGTGCATGGTTTGTCAGCGGGTTAAGGCTGAGCATTAGTTTCCTTCAGGGTTGTTGCAATCGTTGAGGATTCCTGAGTGGAAGTGGGAAAGGATTACCATGGAATTTGTGTCTGGTTTGCCTTTGTCACCATCAAAGAAGAATTCGGTGTGGGTGATTGTGGATCGCCTTACGAAGTGTGTGCATTTCTTTCCTGTGCATACTACGTATACCTTGGATAAGCTTGCAGAGTTGTACATTACTGAGATTGTGCGACTGCATGATGTGCCAAAGTCTATAGTGTCGGATAGAGATTCGAGGTTTACATCGCGTTTTTGGGAGTGTTTGCACCAAGCTTTGGGTACGCGGTTGTATTTCAGTACTTCTTATCATCCACAATCGGATGGACAGTCTGAGCGTGTTATCCAAGTGCTGGAAGATATGTTGAGGTGCTGTGTGATTGAGTTTCAAGGTTCTTGGGAGAAGCATTTACCTTTGGTGGAGTTTGCTTATAATAATAGCTACCAGGCAAGTATTCAAATGGCACCTTATGAAGCCTTGTATGGGAGGAAATGTAGAACTCCTCTTTGCTGGGCTGAAACAGGTCAGAAGTTGGTCTCGATGCCGGCTTTGTTGAAAGGAACCACCAAGAAGGTGAAGCTCATTTGTGAACGGTTGAAGGCAGCTTCTGATCAACAGCAGTCTTACGCGGATTTGAAGCGTAAGGAGATTGAGTTTGCGGTGGGTGATCGTGTGTTTTTGAAGGTTTCGCCTTGGAAGAAGGTGATGAGGTTTGGCCGGAAGGGTAAGTTGAGCCCTAGGTATATTGGACCATAAGAGGTGATTGAACGTGTGGGTCCTGTTGTGTACAAGCTGAGGTTGACGCAAGAGTTGGAGAAGATGCATGATGTGTTTCATGGCTCTATGCTTCGGAGGTATAGATCGGATCCTTCGCATGTTATGCCTGTGGAGGAAGTGTGGTTGAATCCAGACTTGACCTATGATGAAGAGCCATTTGAAATTCTGGATTCGGATAGTAAAGTTCTTCGAGGCAAGACCATTGAATTGGTTAAGGTGTTGTGGAGGCATCGTGGTGTTGAGGAAGCCACGTGGGAAAGAAAGGATGACATGAAGAAGCAGTTTTCGTACCTTTTTCCTCCAGGTAAATTTCGAGGACGAAATTTCTTAAGAGGGGGAGAGTTGTAACACCCCAATTTTGGGCTTAGAAGTTTAGGGTTTGGTTGGACCGGTCTGAGAAACGGTTCGAATATAAAAGGAGGTTTTAGGGAAAGCCTAGTTTAGGATGCTTTAAAAATATAGAAAAATATCTAAAAATCCTCTTTTTATATATATAAGAGAGTGGTGAAATCAATTTTACAAAATAAGGTTTGGAAATACTACATTTCGATGTAGTGACCAAAATGCGATTTTTGAAAAGTTTAGGGGTGACTGTTTTGTAAAGGATTGAAACTTTAAATCTTTAAGGAGCTAATTACCCAAAATGGTTTTCTCCAGATTTTTCCTTAATTTGGGTGATTTAATTAATGTTTTAATTAAATAAAATAAAGATGGAAACTACTTTTAGATTCTCATAACTACCTTTTCCTAATTTTCTCTCATTCCTTTTTCTCTCAAAATCCCATCATCCAAACACTTTTTCTCCAGCACAAATCACTTTGATCTTCACCTCTTTTGATGAGATTTTCATCACTCATTGTTTCATAATCAATCTAGCAACAAAACCTTTTGATTTCCACATTGATTTTTCATGGAATTTTGCCCAAATCAAGGAGGAATCACCATTTAGAGGCAAGATTGTTCTTCTCCTCTAAATACTCAGTTCTTTACTGAAATTCCCAAGTTGTCAATCCTTAATTTAAGTTTTATAAATGGTTTTAAGGTTAGAAACATGATTTTGGCTTAAAACTCAAGATTTTGGAAGAGATCTTGAAGAATTTCATGGTGATTGTTTGGGCTCTGTTTTGAGGTGGTTCTTTAATGTATTTTGGATATTAACTGATGTTAGAAATGAGGTTTTATCAATCCAATCCCGAATAGGTTGTGTTTCCTAAGTTTTTGGTCAAGAAAATGGTGGTTTTTTAGGTGTTTTTGGTGTTCTGTTATAGCTGGAGGTATAAGGTCGAGTTTAGGTTTGTTTTTATGGTGATTGATGTTTAGAAATGATTAGAAGTGATGGATCTTGGCTGGGTAAAGTTTTGGAAGAGTTTGGAGGTGATTTCGGTTGTGTTTGCTAACCGAAATGTTGGTTTTAGGTAGAACATGGAGTTTAGGTGTGTTGGCTGAAGATTTCAATGCATGATGATGCATTAATCCTCTTCTTTGATGTGTCTAAAACAGGGGAGACATCTTCGGACACCTTTGGAGTTGATTTGGAAGCTTAATTGGCGTTTCGACAAGCAAGCGAAACGTAATTGGTGAGTGGAGATGGTTTTCCAGCTTTGAAACAATTAATTGGAGGTTTTGGGAGCTTAGTTTAAGTCTAAACAACTTAGCTAAGCTCAAGAGTAAGTTTTCGGAAAAACTCCCTCGGTTGTGCTAAGAAGTGGTTTGATGCATTGGTTATAAATTGCATGTTTAATTTCTGTTTTGAAAGCATGTTTAATGCTAGTTTTGAAAGCCATGTGTTGAAGGATACTCAAGGTAAGAGATCCTTGGTTTGACATGTTATTAGTTTGGTAATGATGCATGGAGATGCATGATGTTTAATGGCTTTTATTAATGCTTTAAAACAGTGAATTGATGATGGTTTTTGATGTAGATTGGCAAGTGATGAAATGGTTTTAAAGTACTTGAATCGGATATAGTTAGCCGGCTATAGGATTGGGTGCACCGTAAGTAAAGTCGCCTTGGATGTTGAGGGGTTGTGATTGTACCGTAAACTCCATCCAAGTACCCTAACGATTGAGGTAAGATCACAACGGTGGTTGAAAGTCCGTGTGTGGATCTTGTGTTATGTGTCCCTTACTCTCGTCAGTGGAATTATACAACTACCGATGAGTGGTGTTGAGGGGTTGAGATTGTACCGTTATACTCCACCACGGGTGTCACATCAATGGAAGGATTGCTCTTGAACTCCCTGTGGTTGTGGCATGTTTGCCTTGGTTGATTTGGATTGTAAATGGCCTTTAATGCTTGATTTTGGTTTGGATTGCTTATTGGTTTGCTTGACTAGGAAGCATGCCTCTAGAAATGTGAGTTTACCAAGTTTGATGCTATGAATGTGTTTAAGAGTTCTAAACATGCACCATTTATGTATGATGACTTGTTGGTATGATCAGGGAGTCATTAGGTAGTGTTTGAATGGATTTATGCTTGAAAAACTAGACTTTGCTGCTAAATCTGGGCAAACCGTATCGAAACACCCTCTAGTGTTTCGAAACGGGGGCCTGAAATGGCCTTCGTGTTTCGAAACGCTAAGGGGCGTTCCGAAACGATTTGGCTACTGGAAGGCCTTCTTTCGGAACCGGTCTCGAAACCAACCCGTGTTTCGGAACGGTCAACATCGTTTCGGTCCTCGTTCCGATACAGCAGGTGAACGTTTCGAAACAGGTGACCGTTGGGCACTGATTTGAATGGTGCTGAAGTTTGCAAGCTTTACATTTTAGTCTCAAATGTTGATGCTACAATTGCTGGTGTTTGAGATGTCCAATTAAGTTGAATTTTGGCAGAGAAGCATGTAATGTGACTAATTTCATATTGGTAACTTTAAAATCAGTTACGACTTTCTAATTATCAGAAATTACATTTTGGTCCCTAAACTTGTAATAAGTGCAATTGAGTCCCTCTTTGTTGTTCGGTCGCTGTGCCTTTCTCATATAAGTTTCATAAGTACTCACTTAGGGTTAACGTGCATCTAGACGAGATTAAAAAGAAAAAAAGGTCATTAATCAAGGTTGACTTTCGAGTTGACTTTGGTTTTCCCCGTGTAATCTTCGTAGTTCGGGTCAACCATCTAGGCCGGGCTAAGGGGGTTACAGATTCAGTCGGGTCGGATGCAGGTTATAGGCGGGTCGGGTTGGACCGGTTCGGGTCTGGGTCTGGGTCATGGGCTGATCGGTTTAACTGGTCTAGTCGGTTCGGGCCGGTTCAGATCGGTTCACCTACCCAAATTTTCTAGTCGTCGGAGGTCGTTGATACGCCAATAGCCGCGATCCTGCAGGAAAAACGTAGATCAATCAACCACGGTTTCAACCCATACATTAACAACGCGAAACAAGCCGAAAATGAACCGAAAATCCTTACGAAAATATAAAAGGTCGCCGGAACTTACGTTGCTTCGATGGTGGCTTTGTCGGCGTCGATCGGACAAGGGAGCACCTAGGTTTTGCACTACTTGACGTGGGGAGCTCGGACGTACCGATGGCGAGGCGAAACAACGATGGCACGACCGAAAAATGAGGGAGGGCAGAGGCGACCAAACTCGCCGAACTTTCAGCTTGGTTTTAACTGCAAATGGTGGCACGGGAGCGTGCGTGACCAACGGTAGTGGGTTCGAAGCGGCAAGGCAGGTTCCCCGGTGTTGGCGGTGGCGTACGTTGAATGATTGTGTGGATGGTTGCGGATCGCCAAAAATCGGGAAGAAGGGGGTTTGCGAGAGAGAGAGAGGAGGAAGATGAAGGGTTGAAATTCGTACAGGGACAAACAATTAATTGTGAGTAGGTGGGGAAATCAGACTTCCATTTAATTTTTACCCGGGATAAACATAAGAGGGATTTTAGGGGGTTTAAATACCAAGAGTTACCTAGCTCAATCGGTTAGGTTACCAATCTTTGACCACAAGGTCACGGGTTCAACTCCCCCAACCTCCTAACATGACTTTTTTTTTTCTTTTCTTTTCTTTTCATTCATTTTCATTTTGTTTTTTGTCCTTTTAACAGAGTGTTACAATATCGATACTCAAAGACCGTATCGATACGGATTTTGCTCACTAGAAATCTGAGTGAAACTTAAGCAAAATGTGTATCAATACGCTATAAGGGTGTATCGATACGGTCCAACGACCGTTTGAAAATTGTTGATTTCATAACTGACAAGCAACGACTATTTTATTAAATGCAAAGATTTTCTGAATCAAACAAAATCGTATCGATACGGGGACTACCGTATCGGTACACTATGCCTTAAAAATAAACTCAGTTTAAAAACCGTACCAATACGGGGTTAATCGTATCGGTACACTTTAGGCGATTGAAATTCCAGTAACATAAAACCGTATCGATACGACTAGAGCGTATCGATATGCCTTAGCGTAATTATAAGGTTTGACTTTGAAACCCTTAGAAAAATTTGTTTGGTTTGAAAGTTTTGACTTAAAATCAGTTTTGGTTCAAATGCTTGTCAATATTCCGAGACTTTGAAATACTTAAAAAATTATTTACTTTTACAAATAGGTCCTTAGACAATTTGTTATATCAAAATCAAATTAGGTTTTACATAATATAGTCGAAAATTAGGGATTGAATTGGATGAAGAATAATATGGAAAATAGTAGAGGGGAGAAAAAATAAAAAAATATATATAAATATGGAGGATTAAGTGTGTAATTATAAAAATTATTTTTATTTTGGTGGTCAAAATAGGAGTGAAGTAATAGTTTAGGGACTATCTAGATAATTTATCCTTCTTTTTATTGTGCCATATCAGCCTCCCGTTAAAGTTTTACGGCAATAAACGTCTTGGTGACCATAAGTTTACATATCGAAACTGTAAATGACCATAACGGTCAAATTTAAAAATCAGTGACCAAGATTGTACAAACCCTAAACACAAATGACCATTCCATTAGTTTACCCTATTTTAAAATTGGTCAATCATGATTTATTAAAGGGTAATCTTCACCCATGATCACTTTTGTTTTGGGTTTGTTCTATTTTAGTCACCCGAATTCAGAAAAGACTATTTTGGTCACTTATGTTCAAAACCGTTTCTGTTTTGATCATTGGACCATTAACCTCCGTTAATTAAAAATAATAATTTCTAATTTGACCCCAAAATTTTTAAAACTTCATTTTTCACCATCTTCCCCAAAACCTAGCTGTAATATTAACGGAGGTTAATATTACCCAAACTAAAAACACTACACGAACACTCCAATTTTCACTTCTACAAATCCAAATAAAAGAAGGATCAGAAGTTAAAAAAGGGGGGAAAGAAGCTTTTTGCAAATCGCATCTCATTTATTCTTCAATCTTCAGATTCTACTTCAAAAGGTTTCCCATAAAGGAAGAATTCATGTAAGATTTTCGTTTGAAATTTATAATCATTTTCAAAACACTTGTTTGTTTCAGTTCCAATAATCATCGAATGATTTCATTAGGGTTTCAGGAATAAAAAAAATTAAAGGAGAAAAAAACAACAAAGAAACTATGTCGCTCACTCCAGATCTGTTTAGAAAAACTGTGATGGGGGATTAATATCATCTCCATCTCTTTTCCTCGTTCCCCGACCTGAACGACGTCGTGCTGATTCTCGAGGACCTGATTGAAAACTGAGAAAATGAAAGAAATTATGGAAAACGCTTACAATCTCAGAGTCCTTGATTGATACAAAAATACAATGTAGATTCTTATTCATGTAAAACAAAATTGATCCAGATATTCAAGCAGTTAGGGACAAGAACGGTGTTTACGTTCCCATGAATGATTTCTCCAAGAGGAAGCCGAAAAGAAGGTAATATGTTGTTGTTGCATATTCTAAATAGGTAGTTTCCTCCCATTAGAAAGAAAACCAAGAAAGTTTTTGAAATGGTTACTTTTTTTATGCTACATTGGTTTTGATTTTGAACCCAAGAAAGCATAACTTTGTGGTTTGTCATTGGTTCGGTTCCTTGTAACGAAAACTTTGTGATGTGTGGAGCATGGAAGTTTGGGATTGTTTTCATAGGGTAAGATACAATATTGTTACTTTGGGGAAGATGGTGAAAAATGAAGTTTTGAAAATTTGGGGGTCAAATTAGAAATTATTATTTTTAATTAACGGAGGTTAACGGTCCAGTGACTAAAACAGAAACAGTTTCGAACGTAAGTGACCAGAATAATCTTTTTTGAATTTGGATGATCAAAATAGAACAAACCCAAAACAAAAGGGACCACAGGTGAAGATTACCCTTTATTAAAACAAAATGGAAAAGCCAATACAACAGAAACTTATTGTTTAATTTAGATTCCAGCAAAAACCAGCAAAACTAAACTTGTTGTTTAATTCGGATTCCATTTGGTTGTTTAAAGTTTTAAAATAATTTTAGGCTGGCTGAAGTCAGAATACTTTAGTGCTTATCTGTATCTCTTTCTCGATTGGTTGTTGGTTTGATTATGGATGCAGCAGAAAGCAGCAAAGCAAAAATTGCTTTGACATTAAGGGATGTGTTTCATTGTTGTTCATGGTGATTTGGTCATAGTAATCGACTAAATGGTTCTGGTGATTGGCCTGATATTGGTTGGATTTTTGGCGCTTGAGGTTTGTTATGATATAGTTGTAAAATCAATGCCTTCATTGTCCAAGGTGTAGCTGCTTTGCTTTGCTTGAGTTGTGAAGGAATCTTGTCAGGTTCTTGGGTGTAATGAAGACTTCTTCACTCGGTGGATGTTGGTATTTTGGTATGTGTTGGAAGGGAGATATGCAGGGGTTCAAGGGATGTATTGGAAGATACTATGTGATCATTAGTTGGATTAGGTGATGTTTGTTTTTTTAGCGGAGATGTTTCGATTGTGATATTTCTTAGTAGTGTGTGCTCTTTTCCTCTAATTTAAGTTTAAGGAGTTTTTGAATAAGGCACGCTACTTAGAATATAGTTTTATTAATTCTCAATAAAATATATTTTGCTGAGAAAAAAATTATTTAAAGAAAATAAATGTGTTTGTCATGTTTGGGTCAATAAAATACGTTTGTCACCCAATTATGGATAAATTTTTTTTTTCACTCAATCAATTATTATTTTTGACTGAAACACTCAATTGATTATTTTTTAGTCACTTATCGTTATCTGATTATAAAATTGGCATATAACCACATTATGTATTGTTAATGGAAAATGTCGATGGAAATCAAATATCTTGATTGTATATTGGTTCCATTAGGGATCCTGACAATGGCAGTTTACCATATTTGGCTCCTCCGTCGAATTATCAAACACCCCACCAACACCGTCATCGGTGTCAATGCGATCAGTCGTCGTTTCTGGGTTCATTCCATGATGGAGGACGTGGGAAAAACGGAGTTCTAGCGGTGCAGACGTTGCGAAACAACATCATGGCATCGACGGTGTTAGCGTCGACTGCCATCATGTTGAGCTACCTCATTGCGCTCTTGATGACAAGCGGTGCCGGAACCGAAAACTCCACCGCATGGTTTGATATCGGGAACCGAAGCCAACGGGAGTTCTCGATCAAGTATTTCTTGATATTGCTTTGTTTCATGGCGGTGTTCTTGCTAAACATACAGTCTATTAGGTACTACAGCCATGCAAGCATCCTCATCAACATACCTTTCAAGAAGGTGTACTCGGACCAGTGCCACTGCGGTCTCACGGCGGAGTACGTGGCGGCCACCGTGAACAAGGGCAGCTATTTCTGGTCCTTGGGGCTACGTGCATTCTACTTCTCGCTGCCTCTATTCTTTTGGATCTTTGGACCCATTCACATGGTTGTGAGCTGCCTTGTCCTGGTTTTCATGCTTTATTTTCTGGATGTCAACGTTGAATCCGGTTCGGCCGTTGGGGGTTCGGATGATAATGGTACTGATGGCTCTAAGGATGATGCCGAACATGAGAGCTTGGATTATTCCATATAATAATAATAATACTAATAATCTTGGTAAATGAGTTTCATTAGCATCAATTTTTCATTTCTTTTTTAATAATTATAAAAGTAATTCCTTAATAATTCAACGCAAGTTTAATGGAATTTTTCTTTACATAGATTTTTTTATAATATATATATATATATATATATATTATGTTTGGTATATGTTTTTATTACATGTTTTGTGATAATTTGTAATTGCATGTTCATGGATCAAACCAAGATAAAATAGTGCGGAAAATTTTAATTTGTTTAATTTTGAAATTAACAGTGATTTTAAAAAATTAAACAAAAAATAGGAGATTAGGGTTTAATTCGTCTAATTCCAAAATGGAAAAGAACCTTAAGAAATAATGGTGAATAAAAATAGACTAGATTTTTTTAATACAATTTATAAAATGATACTCAAATAACTCAAAATTTTTCATAATTATTAGGCCAATTTTTAAGTTCGAGCCGAGTTCCTTAACTCTGTCTAATAAATGTATATCACATATAAAAATTTGAAGAAATATATATGTATGTTGTATATGGTTATATAAAACTATTTAAATGAAACTATAATATAATAATAAGACTATAAATATTTACAATTAAATTTAAACAGAAACTCAAACGATTTGACTCGACTTGAAAATTTTTAAATAAAACTTGAGTTATTGAGGCCAATTTACAGGAGAATGTTTCGTTTGGCGCAAGGGAAGGGGACTGGAATCTGATGTTTGCTGCGGTGGTTTAGAACATTTGGTGTAGAAGAAATGCCATTGCCTTTGGTGTCGAGATTGATAATTGAGGTTCTATCATTAAACGAAGTTTGTGGCTTGCGAACGCAACTCTGTTATCGCTCGAAACTAAATGTTGAAGGCGGGTTGGGCCTTCAACGGTGACGCATATAGCTCGTTGGTTGCCGTTGTTTGTCGATTGGGTGAAGCTAAATGTCGACGCCTCGTGCTCGACTCATGATGGGAAAGCTCGGTGTGGTGGGGTGATTAGGGATCATTCTGGTTCATGGCTGCATGGTTATATTAAATTTATTGGCTGCTGCTCAGTCGTGGAAGCCGAGTTATGGAGTATTTTCCTGGGTCTTGTTATTGCGTGGGATCTAGGCTTTCGGAGTTTAGAGGTGGAATCCGATAATGCTCAAGCTATCAAGCTTATTCATCAGGTAGAGCGTGATGGTTTTGCTCTCTCTATCACTCGTGCTATCCAGGATGTGATCCAGAGAGATTGGCGGATCTCGATTCGTGCTATCCTTAGGAAGTGCAATCAAGTTGCAGATGCTTTAGCAAAACGTGCAAATTTCTCGAATCTCGACTTAGTTCTTTTGGATTCTGTTCCGAATTTTGTTGTTCATCTATTACGCGAGGACTTAGTTTAGTTCCTCTTAGGATGTAATCCTCGTGTGTTTTGTATATCTTATCATGTGCACTCTTTTTTCCTCCATTAGGTTTAGGGAGGTTTTTAATGAGGCATATGATAACGATACTCATTTCTTATAATAAAAAATATATGACTAGTCAACTCGACTAACTCAAAATTCTATAACTCGACTCAAAAAAAATTAAATAAAATTTAAACTATAAAATAAATCTCATTAACTCGACTAAATTTAACTTTTTTACTTACTCTAGTCGACTGATCACTCACCCTACAATAAGTATTTAAACTTGACAAATCGAGGGAAAGAAACTTAATTTGCAATTGAACCTAAAAAAATGTGAGGGCAAGGATTAGTTTTTGTGTTTAACTGTTTATAAGCCAAGGCTTTTTGCCACCACCTTCCTTATGAATAAAATTTTTATTTTTCTTGCTTTTATTTATGTCTCACACTAAAAATTTAAGTTTAAAGTTAAATTTTAAAGTTTAAAATTATAGTTTAAAATATTTGGGGTAGAGTGTACTTTTTAAAATTTAAAATTTAGTTATTTAGTGTTGTGCATAAAAAATATACTGAAAAGGGTCTCACATTCCTTATACTTTTTGCTCGGAGAAAATTTATTTCTCAATTTTTAGTGTCTCTTGCTATGTCCAACAATAAAAAATAATTAAATTTTAAGCTTTAATTTTAAGTTCTAAAATTTAAATTTTAAACCTTAAAAAATTACCCAAACTTAATTTTTTAAACCCTAAAATAAGAAAATATAGGAAGAAAAACCGAAAAAGAAAGAATTTCTATTATCTTTTCCCACCTTCCACCACTGACAAGAAAATCAAACCACCACTGACAACTTGCTTCGCAGACTCACTTCAAGACAAACTCCACTGCTTTATCTTGTCCTCTTGGACTCTTGAGGGATGGCTCATCCCCGTTTGTCACAGCAAAGCAATCCACTACAGCAACCGACTGCTTACCTTCTTCATCTTTTGGTTGTTGGTTTGATTATGGATGCGGCAGAAACCAGCAAAGCCAAAATAGCTTCACTGATCCAAGATGTGAAGAAATCATGGGATGATGAGCTCCAACAACTGGTGCATACCCTCCCCAAAGAAGAAGGCTGGATCAGTGGAAGTCTTTATCTCTATCAAGGCTTCTGGTGCCCAGCTATTGTTCTAAAACCTGTGGTTTCTTTCCAGACACATTTCCAAGCATTCGATTCTGATGTTATGGTCGCCACTTTCCCAAAATGTGGCACTACTTGGCTCAAGGCTTTGACTTTCTCCACTTTGTACCGTGATCGGTTTGCGAGGGATGAACATCCCTTGCTCACCTCCACTCCTCACCAACTCGTTCGTTTCATGGAGTACGATGTTTACGCGAACAACCCTTGTCCCGGTCTCGAAAACATCTGTGTTTATAAACCAAGGCTTTTTGCCACCCACGTTCCTCATGCTTCTTTGCCCACTTCAATCAAGGATTCCAAATGTAAGATTGTTTACATATGCAGAAACCCCATGGATATGTTCGTTTCTCTTTGGCTTTTCAGCAACAAGCTCCGAGATGAAAACCAGGAGTCACTCTCACCAGACAAAGTTTTTGACATGTTCTGTCGTGGAATCTGTGCGTTTGGACCGATTTTTGATCATGCATTGGAGTACTGGAATGCAAGCCAAGAAAACCCCGACAAGGTGTTGTTTCTGAAATACGAAGATCTTAAGGAAGACATCAATTCTCAGCTGAAACGCTTGGCCATGTTCTTAGGGGTTCCTTTCACTGAGGATGAAGAGAAACAAGGAGTTGTTGAAGAAATAGTAAAAGTTTGTAGCTTTGACAAGTTGAGAGAACTGGAAGTAAACAAGAAGGGCTTACACATTTCTGGGATTCCACACAAAGATTTCTTCAGGAAAGGAAAAGTGGGAGATTGGAGCAATTATCTCACACCTTCCATGGTTGAACGCTTGGAGAAGCTTGTCCATGAGAAATTGGATGGCTCCGGTTTAACATTTAATTTCTCCTCCAAAATCTCACAGGACTAGGCTTGAGGATGTTGGTTTTGCATGATCATGGGATGTCCTTTTCAGCTTTGTTTAAAATATCTTTTAAACTGTCTGCATTGTAACGTGTTTTTCTCTTGTAATCTGCATTTGAGTTCTCTTGTTATAATAAAAAGGTAAACTATGCCAGGTACCATCATATTATGGGGTGTGATCTGTTTTTACCACCGAACTTTAAATTGGTCTAAATTTATCATCAATGTTTAATTCTTGATTCAATCGTACCACTCCTCCATTAAATCATGGACGACGTGATGACATGTCAAAAAAACGTGACGGTGCTGACTGTTTATATAAAATAATAATATATTTTCAACATAATTAATATTTATAATAAAACTCATACCCTAAACAGCATCATTTTGTGAAGTTCCTTTTTTCATACGTGAAATGTGCAATCCCTAATTCATTCTTTCTCTACTATTTTCTTGTTCATTTTGTCGAGAGCAGATGGAAGTGAAAGGATTAAGGGACGGTGGAATAGAGGAACCCATTGAATTTTCGGTGTGTGGGTGTAGAATTTCGGCGCAATTGAAAACATCGTGGTCCATTGACAATCCTAGGAGGAGGTTCTTTGGCTGCAAGAACCATGGCAATTTGTTGCATCGTGCTTGTCGATTTTTCAGTTGGTTTGATCCTCCAATGACCCCACGCGCTAGAGTTGTTCTTCTAGAAGTGTTGAAGAGAATGAGCAAAAATGAAGTTCAAAGGAAGAAGGAAAGACTTTGCTGGTTTATCATTTTGGTTGTATATTGTTATGATTTGGTTTGTTTAACTTTGATAGTGTGGGTATAGTTGTTGCCATTTTGTGATTTACTGAAAATTTCATCCAAATTTGGTGAATTCACCATGGACCTTCCATGATGTATGACAATGGTGAAATACTCAGATGATTTTCTTGTGAAAAACGAATAATAGTGTAAGACACATAATACAATTTTTTTTTTCTCGCGGTAAGTATTTCACTAACACAAACAAATTAAACAGCATGCTAAGTAAAATAAAATAACCCTAAAGTCCTATAATACATATTTTAATGCATATTATAATAAAGTACCCCAATTAAGTAGCAAGTTGCGTCTTATAATGCATAAAATAATCTTAAAGTTTTAAAGTTTTCCATCATTCAATCCTAATAATAATATTTTAAACTAAACTGGTCCACCCTACTAACCCACCATTCATTCCCAAGAAAATATTATATATAATAGTGCATACTAACTGTCAAAGTACACATTTTGTTTTTAGTGCTTTGTCAATCAACATTTGCCTCCGACATATCACAAAGAAAGAATCCAATCAACATTTTTATACACTCCAAAACTACAATGTGCAATAGAACAATACCATTAAAGGGGTTTAATACAATTTTAAATTAAAATGATTACTTTCAAATTACAATGTGCAATAAAATAATGAAAACATTATCTAATGTATACACAAATCCCACCAAATCATTACTAAATTCAAAATAAAACTAATTGAAGAAGTCCTCCAATTTCATTATTAAAATCTTTTAGTTCGCATCATTATAGAAATCCCCTAATTTCATTACAAAAATCAAAAGTTATAAAAAGAGTCACTTATCATATTTCATGCTCTTCATTCCCTTAGTTCGCATCACTCGCTTTTCTATTTTGATTCGATCTGCAAACAAATAAAAGAAGTCAATCGATCGCCCTAAATCCCTAAACAAAACCAGCATTATATTTTGGGTAAACAATGACAAACCCAAAGGAAGGGAACGAATCTTCAGTTCAACAAAATTGCTTCACCGATTTTGTAAGGAAATTTTGCTTCGGTTTGGGAGGTTTAGGTTTAGGGAATCTTGCTTCTCAATCGATAACATTTTCAATTAATTTGGGTTAATTTTACAGTCATTACGAATTAAAAGAGGGGATTAGTAAAATGAAGCCGTTTAGGGTAAGTGTTTTTATTATAAATATCAGTTACGTGGAAAATATATTATTATTTTATATAAACAGTTAGCATCGTCACGTTTTTTTTACTTATCATCACGCCGTCCATGATTTAACGGATGAGTGGTGCGATTGAATCAAGAATTAAACGTTGATGGTAAATTTAGACCAATTTAAAGTTCAGTGGTAAAAACAGGTCACACCCTATAATATGATGATACCTGTCACATCTTACCCTTATTTAAATAATAATTTTAGGGGTAAATTTGAATTATTTAGCCGGAAATAACAAACACTCAATTTTTCTATATTATATATACCTCGAGATTCCTTCCTTTTTCACCATTCACATCACATGGGATTATGAGCATAATGATATGGATCAGTCGTAATTAAATATTATGCTCCATAAGTCTGATGTTATATTCTATGTGCAAGTTGCACGCGTGAAATAGATAAAAATAAATGGTTTAAATGAAAAATAAGTGTTGAATTATATTTTTTTCTAACTTTAAGTGCTTAAAATATATTTTTATAAAAATAAGTACTTAAAATTTCAACTATTATAATTTTAGGTGTCTGGTAATTAATTACCGTTTAAAAAATTCGTTAAACAATAAAAATTAGACACGTGTCATATTTTAATTTATAATTTTATTTAATTAACTTTTTATTTTTAATAATTTAAAAATTTTCAAAAAAATCTTAAAATTCTATTTTTTTTTTAAAATGGTCTCCGAATCACTAAATCCTAAAACCCCAAATCTTCACTGCTGTCACCGCCAGTCGTCGTCACCGACCCCACCTTCGGTCGCCGAACTCATCCAACTATTTTCCTCAACTTGCCGTCGTCGAAAACCGGCGAAGGGCGTGCCAGTCGAACATTGAACGTCGAATGTAAAAGAATCATTCGATTGGCACACCGTTTGCCGATCTTCGACGATGGCGAGTTGGGGGAAATAGCGTGTTGGGTCCGACGACCGAAAGGGTGGGGTCGAAGGCGGCGGGCGGCACTGAAGATTTGGAGATTGGGATTTTGTTATTTTTAGGGATTTTGGGACTAATTTGAATATTTTTTTAGAATTTTGAATTTTTTTTTAAAAATAAATTGTAAAGTTTTTTTTTAAAAAATAATTTTAAAAAATCAATATTTTTGCTATGTGTCGCGTTTTGATTGGGTAACAAGTTTTTTAAACGGCCGAATACCTAAAATTATAAGGGTTAAAATTTTCGGCACCCACTTTAAAAAAAATATATTTTATGCACCTAAAACTAAAAACAATATACTTTAGTCACTTATTTTTTATTTAAGTTAAAATAAATTACTGGTGTAAGTTAATTCAGATTTGCTTGTTTAATATTTTAACCAATTTTAAAATATTTCAAGGCCGGCTGGAGTAGGAATTCTTAAGTAGGAGCCAAGCATTGACTTGGTGCTGAAGTGTTTGAGCGTTCTTGTTTACATCCCTTTCTGGATTGGCTGTTGGTTTCATCATGGATACAGCAGAAATCAGCAAAGCCGAACCTGTTTCAGTTTCACTAACCCAAGATGCCGATAAATCATTGGACGATGAGCTCCAACAGCTGCTGCAAACCCTCCCTAAGGAAGAAGGTTGGAGTGGATCCAGTTTCTATCTCTACCAAGGCTTTTGGTGCTCAGCTCGTCGTCTAAAAGTTGTGATTTCTTTCCAGACACATTTCCCAGCATCTGATTCCAATGTTATCGTCGCCAGCCTCCCAAAATGTGGCACCACTTGGCTCAAGGCCTTGACTTTCTCAACTCTGTACCGCAATCAGTTCGCGAGGGACGAGAATCCCTTGCGAACCTCCACTCCTCACCGACTGGTTCGTCAGTTGGAGTATGATGTTTATGTCAACAATCCTTGTCCTAATCTCGAAAACATGTGTGTTTACAAGCCATGGCTTTTTGCCACACACGTTCCTTATGCTTCTTTGCCAACTTCCATTAAAGATTCCAACTGTAAGATTGCTTGCATATGTAGAAACCCCATGGATACGTTCATTTCTCTTTGGATTTTCATCGGCAAGCTTCGAGACGAAAACAAAGAGTTGTTGTCCTTAGATGAAGCTTTTGACAAGTTCTGTCATGGAATCTGTGGGTTTGGACCCTTTTTTGATCATGTATTGGGTCATTGGAAGGCAAGCCAAGAAAACCCCGATAAGATATTGTTTTCAAAGTACGAAGATCTTAAGGAAGACATCAGTTGTGAGGTGAAACAGTTGGCCATGTTCTTAGGGGTTCCTTTCACAGAGGATGAAGAGAAGCAAGGAGTTGTTGAAGAAATAGCAATAATCTGTAGTTTTGAGAATTTGAAGGAACTGGAAGTGAACAAGAAGGGCTTATTCATTCCTGGGATTCCAAACGAAAGTTACTTCAGGAAAGGAAAAGTGGGAGATTGGAGAAACTATTTCACACCTCCCATGGTTGAACGCTTGGAGAAGCTTATCCATCAGAAATTGGATGCTTCAGGTTTAGCATTTGAACTGTCTTCCAAAACTTCAAAGGCATGATCATGGGGTGTCTTTGTGACTATAATCTCTTTTACTCCCATGTGTCTTTGTAATACTAATCTCTTATTATCATTAATAAAATCTGTTTTTATTATATTTATATTTGAAAATAAAGAAAACCAAATATGAGTGCACCAAATATAAATTTATATTTATATTAAATATGTCCACAAAGGACTATGCCTATGTGGATATTATGATTCTTCAGCTTTCTTAGGAAAGTGATCACAACCATGTTCAATTCCTCGTGGTCACAGTAGAGTTATGTTTTTCTAAATTATGTAATGTAGTTACAATATAATATATATTTATTAATTTTAGTTTAAATAAATAAATTATTCGAATACGAGCTACTTAGTATTAACAATATTTTTTTTACAATAAGAACACTTGATAGGTTCAAACTGGTTAAATTATTATCTCTTAATATTCTTATTAAGTTGAATATTAATCAAATTTATTTTCTTATTTTTTATTGAACTAATTCAAATAAAAAACTAATTATATTATAGTTTTTTCAATTGAAATCCGCTACTTTTATGAAACGAGGATATTGATGAGTGATTTAAATAGTTATTATCTTGTTGTTAATTACTCTTTATTTGTCGGTTTAGGTAGCTAATTTGGGCGTTTTCCCTTATTTTCTATGCAGGACATTGAATTCCAGAAACTGTGCTAAAAGAGGCTGAATTCTGCAGTTTTTGTTTTTCTGGATTCATGGCTGGATTAGTGGGCATGAAAGTGCTGACTGGACGACACGTCAGCAGCGCCTAATAGCTTATCAGCCTTGATTCGGATGACTTATCAAATCGAGATTTAAATTTAAACTTGGGATTTATCTTTTGTATTTAATTTGAATATTTTAGGATTTATCTTTTATCACCTTAGCTTATTTTAGAGTTTTTAGAATACTATAAATACCCCTTTGGGGTGAAACTCAAAATCAACTCTTGTTCTCAACTTGTTTTTTACTTTTGAATTCTATAAACATTTCATTTCTTTAAATTCTTTACTTTCTAGTTTTTCTATTCTACTTTGAAAAATACTAAGTATGATTTTTTCCATAATCATGCTTAACTAATTTCTTTTCAAGCCGAGGGCAAAAGCGATGACTCAATTCCAACGTGAGGATTGAAAAGCACTTAAATAATTCTGGGTATCTCTCTCAGTTTTTCTGAGCTTATTTTCAAAATCAAAATGATTTCAAAACCAAAGATTGACGTTGGTCAGGATGTTGTTTTGGTTAAATGTGTGGGAGGAAGATTCGGGTTATTGGAGCACATTCGACTTTCTGGGAACACACTTAGCAAAATTGTTAGCTAAGAGGAAGCTGAGATCGGAATCAATTATTATTGAAACAACATAATCCAAACGGACTTTTACGAACTTAAACGATTTTATATATAACATTGTTGTTGGTTAGATCAATTTCCAAAACCGATATCAAAGATTGCACTTGGGTATTCGGTATACAAAGCATAGTCACAAGGATTGGTCCTTGTAGACAAGTAACCGACGTGAATCCCAAAGTGTAACGCCCGGGTTTGGGGCCCGGAAGATACTCGGGTTTGGACGTTGGGTTAAGCCGGTTCGGGTTAAACAAGTTTTGGGGGAAAACCTTTTAAATGACCAAATTTTTAAAGTCCTTAAAGAAAAATGAGTTTTTAGGTAATATATGGATAAATGGGTTTTGGAGATAGGTTTTACATTAAAATAAAATAAAATATTTCAAATTTTTGCTATCTCTTCTTCCCCAAAAGGCTTTTCACGTTAAAACACCCAAGCCATAGCCACCACCCACTTTTTCACCAAGCTTTACCATTTTTGGAGTTTTCAAGAGGTAAGCAACTTGGTTTTATTCTTCTCTTCCTTCTAATCTAGTTTTTAACATCTACTCTTCAAGGTTTTGGAAGATTTCTCAAGTTTTTACATTTGGGTAAAATTATGAGTTTTTTTGAAGGGTTTAAGCTTTTTGGTGAAAACAATGTTTTGAGTTAGTTGTAAATCGTATTTTGGGTGTAAAGTGATGTCAAGATGTTGGGTTTAACTTAAAATCCCAGATTTTGGGAAAATGGGTAATTTTGACTTAAGGGTATGTGGGTTTTTGGCTTAGAAATAGTGGATAAGGGTTCCTAATGTTTTAGTGGTGTTAGGGTGTTGCTTTTGGAGTGTTTGAACATGGTTTGATTGATAAATTGATGGTGATATGGCTGACTTGAGGTTAGAGTAGGATTGAGGATGGTTTTGGTTAGTTTCGGATAGAAATCAGATGCTTGTTGTTGTCGGATTTTGATGGAATTGATTTCAGTGAGTTTGAATGTTGAAAGATGTATTAATTCCTTGTTTTGATTTGGGTAGAAGCAGCAGATAACGATTTGGGTCCTTCAGACGTCACACCAGGGGTTGCAGGAGCTTGAAGGAAAGCCGTTAGCTTGTTTTGGGTTGAGCTGGTGAGTGGAAATTGTTTTGAAGCTTTAAAATGTTTCAAGAAGGTTTCCTTGGGGTTTGGGTGAATCCTTAGGGGCTAACCTAAACCCAAGTGTAAGTGTAGTTGTTTCTTGCCTTGTTTCGTTAAGCGTCGATGAATGTGTTTATACACGTTGTTGGTTGAAATGCATTTGCTTTTATCACCTTTTTAATGTTGTTGTGTTGTCGTAGTTGTTGTCAAGCCTCACGTGATGGTTAGTTGTTGTTGATTACGGTGATGTGTAGTCCCACTGGAGAGGACTAGTAGATGAGTACGGTGATATGTAGTCCCACCGGAATCATGCTAGTTGTTGTCAACGGTGATGTGTAGTCCCACCGGAAGTGGTTGTGCATGTGCATACCATGTTTTGTTTGTGCTTTTGGATTATCGTATTTCCCTTTTAAATGATTTTGTCTTAAAGCTAAAATATGTGTTTTGAACTGCATTGTTTTTGTTATGATTTTGAGCTCCGCTCACTAAGCTTTTAAGCTTACGCTCTCTTTTCCAACAATACAGATCGTTAGAGGCTTCGGGAGGCAAGTGGGCAAGGGAGGAGTCTTGGAGTTCTTTGCTAGCTCAAAGTATGGTTTTATAGTTGTAATAATACTTAGGCAATGGGAATGCTAGACTTATTGTTATGGAGTTGGTGTTCAAACTCCTATGTTTTGTTCTTGTTTTTGTCGTTACCATGTTAAAAATGTTGAAGCATGCCTTAATGTGGCTTTAGACCTCTTTATGGATGTTAAGCTTGCTTGGTTGATCTTGTTATATCTTGTTTCGTTGAATTGAGCCTTGTTGTATGTTTGACTTGCTTTAATTAAGTATTCCTTGGTTGCTTAGGTTGTATGCTTGATTAGATGTTGTTCTAATGCTTGCTTAAGATGTCTAGGTTACTCCCTTTGTGCTAAAAATTGAAATATGTTATCTTTCTGTCTAGGCCATATCGATACGCTCAAGGGCAGTATCGATACGGTCCCTTGTTTTAAGCCTAGCGTACCGATACGCGGGGGCGTATCGATACCCACTTTGCTCTCTGGAAATCTGAGAAATTGAAGAGAAATTGGGGTATCGGTACAAGCCTTAGGCGTACCGATACGATCCTAGGGTTGACTTTGAGAATATGACCGTTTGAAGCGTATCGATACCAGCCTTGGAGGGTATCGATACAGACCCTCAAAGTTGACTTGGGGAAGCTTGACCGCTGAAGGCGTATCGATACGGGCTTTCGGAGTATCGATATGGCCTGTAGTAAAAGGGTAAAAACCTGTCTTTTATTGTTTGGTTTGCTTGGTTTGTATCCGTGTTTGCTCTTCCGCTGTTTGCTTTTCTCTCATAGGATCAAATAAAGCATATAGACAAGATAAAGCAAAAAATAGGGTTGCTAATCGGAGTGAGGCCTTAACGAGTTTCGCTTCGGTTTTCCCCATGTAACCCTTTCGGTTTGGTTTGGTGGCTAGAACGAGATGAGGGGGTTACATTTGGTGGTATCTGAGCCTCGGTTACGAGGTCTCCCTAGAAGGTGAGTCAGGTAAGTTGGTTTGTTTGGTTTGTTTGCCATTGCACGGTATGTGAAAGCATGTTTTATCGTTCTTGTTGTTGGTTGAGGTGTAGTTGAGCTTCCCCATTGCTATGTATTGTTATTGGAAAATTGTTTTGGTTAAAAGAGTTTGAACACTTGGATCCTTGCCCTTGCTGACCCAATGTTTTCTTGTGTGTGATGTGTTTATTGTTTAGATTTTATCTTCGTTATGGTGAGACCGAGGGGAAGGCCTAGAGCGGGTGACCAAGCACCTGGGGTTGTGCCTCCTCTTTCTCCTTTTGCTTCCGATGGTAATGGGGCGGATGTCGGAGATGATGTACCTCAGGCCGGAGTGAATGTTGGGGAAAATGGAGCTCAGGCGGGTTAGGGTCAGGCAGGTGCAGATTGACTCATTTGATTCAGACTATAGCCGGGGCTTTTTAGATAGCTTTAGTCGGTATACATGCTGCACCACCACCTCAGGGTGCAGACCCCTTGAGAGAATTTGTAGTTTGGGCAGAGTTGAGTTCCGTGGTTTGACTCTCGAGGGTTTAAAGGCTTGGCTCGAGAGCACTACACGAATCTTAGGCCAGATGGAGTGCTCAGACACCCGTAAGTTAGGTTGTGTTGTCTCCTTGCTTCAGGGAGATGTGTATGCTTGGTGGACTACCGTTACTTCGGGTATGCCGGAAGCAGATGTCACTTGGGAATTCTTCAGAACAACTTTCAGAAAGATATACCTTGGAACCCGATACCAAGATGAAAAGAAGAGGGGATTTATGGCTTTGGTTCAGGGTGGTAAGACAGTGTCAGAATATGAGGTCCAATTTGTGAGGTTGAGCCAGTATGCTCCCGAGTTGGTTCCTAATGAGAAGGAGCGGTGTGAGTGCTTCCGTTATGGTTTGAGTAGGGATGTGAAGACTTATATGCTCGCTTTTGATTACACCAAGTTTGATATTTTGGTCTCTAGGGCCAAGGATATTGAGCAAAGTTTAGGCTCAAACATTCGTGCTAGTGGGACTGATTCTGGGAAGAGACATGTGGATTGGGACAAAGAGTATGCCAAGAGGCACAGAGATAGGAGATATCAGCCCGACTCGAGACATAAGGGCGGTAATTATGGGCGTGGCCACCAGGGCCAAGAAGTTGTTGTTCACACTCTTGAGTGCACTAGATGCGGGAGATGCCATCCGGGCGAGTGTATGGGTACCTTTGGGGTATGTTGGAAATGTGGTTCTGTAGAGCGTTTGGGTGTTCTCTATTTATGAGCGCAAGTGCACACTCTGTCAAGTTATAGTATAAAAGATATCGTCTCCCACAGGGATTGGAATAACTCCTATGAATGGTTTCCTGCAAAAAGATTTAGTAAATGCGCCATTAAATCTCATAATGTGGAAATATAAAAACACAAGTAAAGATAAAGATAGTGATGAGAGGAATGATAGGGAAAGATTGGGCGATAAGCTGGGTAAGACAAGTGCAACTTAGTAGCTTATGGACTGCATTGTAAGGCTTGAGTCTGTTTTGCGCTGCCATGAATTGCTGCCTCGGTGGGTATGGCGGGCGGCAAACTATGACCCTGTCACGCGGCCGCAGCAGGTCACTACCACTGCAGGGGTGTGTACTGTCTCGGCAGGTGGAACGGAAAGAAGTCTTGGCGGCAAGTCTGGCAGACATTCCAATTTTGGCAGGATAGTCGACAGTGATCCCTCCTATTTCTAGGTTAGGATGCTCGAGATTGCTTAACTTGTGGACTAGTGTGGAACCAAATTAGACAACTCGGTTGGTAATCCCCTTTAGCCGTTGAAACTTGAGGACTAGTGTGGAACCAAGTTAGTCACGCCTTTGTGAGTTGTGACCGTGCTTAACCCTTTTGTGAGCCTTGCACTTTCGTGCCCGACAAATGGATTTTCTCTTCAATTGACTGGTGTGGACTAATTGAATGAACAAAGAACGTAGATTAAACAAACTCGATACTTCATTGAAAACAACTTATCTAGCTTATACAACTGTTTCCACAAATTACTTTATATACACGCGCCTAAACCCTAGGAGAGTTGGGTCGCGACCCCAACACTCCAACTTATCTAGATATCCCCCATCTATACTCACATCGGTAGATGTCGTCGATTCCCTCACGACATGCCCCTATACCCTTACATACGTTGGGCATATATAGGGCTCATGACCTAGATT
Organism: Hibiscus tridactylites; assembly: GCA_958450335.1. NCBI lineage: Eukaryota > Viridiplantae > Streptophyta > Magnoliopsida > Malvales > Malvaceae > Hibiscus > Hibiscus tridactylites. The sequence continues at coordinate 85,479,377 of OY288268.1, read as the reverse complement.
TGAGTCCTTCTTAAAGTAGAAGTCCTAAAAGTATATTTACATTAATTACAGACTTCTTTTTTACTTAAATACAGACTCTTTGGACGTTGCCTTCTTCCGTAAGTAAGGATAAGTATTCCTACTTATCAATCTTCAATCAGCTCTACCGACCGCTACATGCTTCAGGAAATTGCAAGACTGGGCTTAAGAAATTGCCATCTTGAAATTGTGACCCGTCTTGGCTAAGTCGGTGTAACTCCTGCCCGAGCGGCACCTGGTGGCAATACTGCTTTAGCAGCGTCCTTGGCGGCATCTTCAGCTGCTTCAGTATAGCTTCTTTGGTTCCAGCTTTCCTGTCTTGTCCTGTCTTGTCCTCTCCTCTCCTAGCTATAGCCCCTGAAATATAAACTAAACTAAAACAGTAACTTTTCTTCACCAAACATGAAATATTCAATAAAAGCATGGTATACGAGAAGATATTGTTATAATGCATGCAATGCACCTATATATGCCTGAATGAGCTCAAGAACAACAATAATAAGGGAAGGAATGTGTACAAAATATAGAACTCGTGGACACTCTACACACCGCCGAACTCGAACTATTGCTTGTCCTCAAGCAATGCACCCTAACTAGTAAAACTGCCCTTAGCGCAAAATTAATAGAACGTTAGCCTTGAACTTGATTTCTTGCCTTAAGGCCGTGGCACCTAAATAATGTTAGTGGCAGGGAATGACATGAAATAACTTAGATTAATTTTTTTAATGTCAGTGCAGTGTGTGCAGGTCTGTGTTCATGCTAAACATGCTGAAATTACCAAGTTAACAATGTATGCCTAAAATAATCAAATCACTTAAAAGGATACAAGCCGCTGCCTTGGCAACACAGTTGGGAACTTTTTTTCTCTCTTTCTGATCATGGCTTTAAGGGCTTCATCTCATCACTACTACTCTTCGAGTTTGAGGCTAAAGTAGGTGCACTCTACGAAACTCTAAACACTTTGAATAGAGTCACCCCGTGAAGACTTTCATTCACTCTTGCTAATTTGTCCGCCACTTGGTTTAGATTCATGGACTTTGATAGCAGCGGAGTGTCCTTGCTCATGATCCTTCCTAGAGCATGTTTTGGGCACCTCTGGGGTATTTATCCTTTCTTCCTAGAACCTGTTTTGGGCACCTCTAGGGTTTGCATTTTCTTTGTTGTGCTGCCCTGTGCTGTCGTGGCGGAAAACCTGTATTCAATCAAGAAACTTTTATTAATGAAGGCAGGTAATGTTACACTTAGAACTTAAGCAAAAATTCAGCATTTAACAGACAAGTGTAAATATAATTGGCAAAAAGAAAAAAATTTCTAAATATTTTCATGCTTCTTCCCAAAGTTAGATTAAAATTTTAGAATGATATGAATATAAGTAATCGGCTAAGCTATCATAGGCACACATTTTGAACTAAAGATTTCTATTTCATTAAGTACTAGGGGGCAGAATTTACATATGCATCTAAATGCTATGAACCTAAAACAAAGAGGACTAATTCCCCCCAAACTCAAGGTTGGCATTATCCTCAATGCCTCTACAAAACAAAAATTAAAAACAGAACATAAAAATAAATAAATAAAAAGAAATTAAAATGATAAAGTAAAAACAGAAAAATAAAATATAAAATAAAACATAAAAAATTAAAAAGAAAAAGAAAAAAATGGTGCTATAAACTGGGGGAGTTCCCCTCTGTTGCTGCCGCATCAGACGAAGATTATGAGGAGGCAGGCAGAACAAGGCGGCGCATAGCGGATGGTTTTTCTACTGGGCTCTTCTTCGAGCTACACGGTGGCTGGGGGTGGCTTTCTTGGTTTGTCTTTCAGCCTCTCCACCCTGGGGATCTGTTGCTGGCCACTTTCTCTTTTTGGCTGCCTCGACTGGCTCGTCGTCAAGGGAGTCAGAAATCTCCATGTCTGAGTAGTTGGTATCTTTGGCAGCGATCGTTTTGGCTACTAGGGAGGCAACAATTGCCTCCTTTTCCTTCTCTGATTCTGAGGAGGAGGTGAGGTTATATGGTTGGATGGGGGTTGGGGAGGTTCTTCTCTTGGGGTGGTAGTGCGGCCCCTCGCCGTCTTCGGCGGCAGGAGCAACAGTGGGTCTTGGAGTAATGTGGATTGGTTTGGATGCTGCTAGCTCCGTTGGAAAGGCGGGCAACTGTGGGCCGGCGTCCTGGTATTTGTCCAACAGGTAGGCCACAAAGGCCTCTTGTACATCTGCTACATATTTGGTGAAGATCACCTGCTTGTGCTCGATCCTTTGGAAGCTTTCCACTAGGTTGCGCAGTAGGGGGATTGCGGCAGATGTGAGGGCAACATTAGTACTACCTGCTGCGACTGGGGTGGCAACAGCTTGACAAAATAACTCCAAAGTGCTGCCTCTGGCAGCAAATCTCGGCGGTTGACTGACTCGTTGTTCTTGCCTGTCAGCCATTTGGTTTTTGGATTGCAGAGCTTCTTCTTAATTTGGTTGTAGTCAGCCCCCGTCAGATATGATTCCCACTCTTCGTGCAGGTTGCCGCTGACCTCAATGCTGTAGAAGTTGTTGATCATGTCAACATTAAACTTGACACCTTCTCCTGTACATAGACAAAAGGACTCTCCGGGTTTGGCCGTTGGGCGTAAAATTCTCGCACATGATTGTTGTTGATCCCTTCTGGCTACCGTGCGAATTAGTCCCAGCCCATATTGTGGATCTTCTCAAATAGGAAGGGTTCCAACCCAAAATCACCATCAGGCTGGGTGTTTTGGAAGCCCATCTCCTCCCATAGTTGCCTTTCTCTGTAAAACTGTTTGTAGATCTCCTCGATAGCATGTTTCAAGAACCTTTTGTATGAAGTTTTGGAGGTGGCGGCGGGTTTCTGTGATGAGGCCATAGGTTGTGGAACGGTTGTTTATCCTAAAGAAAGTAAAAAGAATGTGAAAGAAAATAACGCAAAGAAATCTTGGAGGAAAAGACTATAGAAAGAATGTAGAGTAAAAGAGAGTGAGCAAAGTGAAGAACGGGGTGGTAGAATAGTTGGCCTTATATAGCCGTTTCTCTCCACTGCCTTGGCGGGCACGCTGTCAACGGGCGACAATTATTGCGGCATGAATAACGAGGTTTTAGCCGTTACACAGATATCCGTTCCGCTCGTCACAGCAAACTAGCCGTACGACTAGCCGTTATGCTCGTCTACCTTGGGCTGTGTTGGCCGCTAGTTGGGCCTCTCCTTTATTCTTTCATCTTTCTTGGTCTTTCCTTCATACCTAATCCTGAAATAAAATAAATACAACAATTAAATAAAAATTAAAACTAATCCTAATACAAATAAATTAAAAACAATTTTTTTTTAATTAAAATTAAAATTAAAATAATAAATGAGTTATGTAGGGCTGCGATTTTCCCAAGCATAACCACTTCCTGAGGGTCTTTGTGTTCGGCTATTCGTCTGGGCATGTCCTTTCCCCTCCTCAGGTGGATGTTGCTGCCAACCTTGCTGCCCTAGCGTGACATACACCAAGAAAACAAAGAGGCTTTTTTTAAATAAAAAGAGATTTAGCGTGCAAAAACTAAATAGGAGTGCAGAAATTTCAAACGAAGTTGTTGTGGCCAATCCACGGCAATGGCGCCAAAAACTTGTAGAGCGTTTGGGTGTTATCTATTTATGAGCGCAAGTGCACACTCTGTCAAGTTATAGTATAAAAGATATCGTCTCCCACGGGGATTGGAATAGCTCCTATGAATGTTTGGTTTTGAAAGCATGTTTAATGCTAGTTTTGAAAGCCATGTGTTGAAGGATACTCAAGGTAAGAGATCCTTGGTTTGACATGTTATTAGTTTGGTAATGATGCATAGAGATGCATGATGTTTAATGGCTTTGATTAATGCTTTAAAACAGTGAATTGATGATGGTTTTTGATGTAGATTGGCAAGTGATGAAATGGTTTTAAAGTACTTGAATCGGATATAGTTAGCCGGCTATAGGATTGGGTGCACCGTAAGTAAAGTCGCCTTGGATGTTGAGGGGTTGTGATTGTACCGTAAACTCCATCCAAGTACCCTAACGATTGAGGTAAGATCACAACGGTGGTTGAAAGTCCGTGTGTGGATCTTGTGTTATGTGTCCCTTACTCTCGTCAGTGGAATTATACAACTACCGATGAGTGGTGTTGAGGGGTTGAGATTGTACCGTTATACTCCACCACGGGTGTCACATCAATGGAAGGATTGCTCTTGAACTCCCTGTGGTTGTGGCATGTTTGCCTTGGTTGATTTGGATTGTAAATGGCCTTTAATGCTTGATTTTGGTTTGGATTGCTTATTGGTTTGCTTGACTAGGAAGCATGCCTCTAGAAATGTGAGTTTACCATGTTTGATGCTATGAATGTGTTTAAGAGTTCTAAACATGCACCATTTATGTATGATGACTTGTTGGTATGATCAGGGAGTCATTAGGTAGTGTTTGAATGGATTTATGCTTGAAAAACTAGACTTTGCTGCTAAATCTGGGCAAACCGTATCGAAACACCCTCTAGTGTTTCGAAACGGGGGCCTGAAATGGCCTTCGTGTTTCGAAACGCTAAGGGGCGTTCCGAAACGATTTGGCTACTGGAAGGCCTTCTTTCGGAACCGATCTCGAAACCAACCCGCGTTTCGGAACGGTCAACATCGTTTCGGTCCTCGTTCCGATACAGCAGGTGAACGTTTCGAAACAGGTGACCGTTGGGCACTGATTTGAATGGTGCTGAAGTTTGCAAGCTTTACATTTTAGTCCCAAATGTTGATGCTACAATTGCTGGTGTTTGAGATGTCCAATTAAGTTGAATTTTGGCAGAGAAGCATGTAATGTGACTAATTTCATATTGGTAACTTTAAAATCACTTACGACTTTCTAATTATCAGAAATTACATTTTGGTCCCTAAACTTGTAATAAGTGCAATTGAGTCCCTCTTTGTTGTTCGGTCGCTGTGCCTTTCTCATATAAGTTTCATAAGTACTCACTTAGGGTTAACGTGCATCTAGACGAGATTAAAAAGAAAAAAAGGTCATTAATAAAGTTGACTTTCGAGTTGACTTTGGTTTTCCCCGTGTAATCTTCGTAGTTCGGGTCAACCATCTAGGCCGGGCTAAGGGGGTTACAGATTCAGTCGGGTCGGATGCAGGTTATAGGCGGGTCGGGTTGGACCGGTTCGGGTCTGGGTCTGGGTCATGGGCTGATCGGTTTAACTGGTCTAGTCGGTTCGGGCCGGTTCAGATCGGTTCACCTACCCAAATTTTCTAGTCGTCGGAGGTCGTCGATACGCCAATAGCCGCGATCCTGCCGGAAAAACGTAGATCAATCAACCACGGTTTCAACCCATACATTAACAACGCGAAACAAGTCGAAAATGAACCGAAAATCCTTACGAAAATATAAAAGGTCGCCGGAACTTACGTTGCTTCGATGGTGGCTTTGTCGGCGTCGATCGGACAAGGGAGCACCTAGGTTTTGCACTACTTGACGTGGGGAGCTCGGACGTACCGATGGCGAGGCGAAACAACGATGGCACGGCCGAAAAATGAGGGAGGGCAGAGGCGACCAAACTCGCCGAACTTTCAGCTTGGTTTTAACTGCAAATGGTGGCACGGGAGCGTGCGTGACCAACGGTAGTGGGTTCGGAGCGGCAAGGCAGGTTCCCCGGTGTTGGCGGTGGCGTACGTTGAATGATTGTGTGGATGGTTGCGGATCGCCAAAAATCGGGAAGAAGGGGGTTTGCGAGAGAGAGAGAGGAGGAAGATGAAGGGTTGAAATTCGTACAGGGACAAACAATTAATTGTGAGTAGGTGGGGAAATCAGACTTCCATTTAATTTTTACCCGGGATAAACATAAGAGGGATTTTAGGGGGTTTAAATACCAAGAGTTACCTAGCTCAATCGGTTAGGTTACCAATCTTTGACCACAAGGTCACGGGTTCAACTCCCCCAACCTCCTAACATGACTTTTTTTTTTCTTTTCTTTTTTTTTCATTCATTTTCATTTTGTTTTTTGTCCTTTTAACAGAGTGTTACAATATCGATACTCAAAGACCGTATCGATACGGATTTTGCTCACTAGAAATCTGAGTGAAACTTAAGCAAAATGTGTATCAATACGCTATAAGGGTGTATCGATACGGTCCAACGACCGTTTGAAAATTGTTGATTTCATAACTGACAAGCAACGACTATTTTATTAAATGCAAAGATTTTCTGAATCAAACAAAATCGTATCGATACGGGTACTACCGTATCGGTACACTATGCCTTAAAAATAAACTCAGTTTAAAAACCGTACCAATACGGGGTTAATCGTATCGGTACACTTTAGGCGATTGAAATTCCAGTAACATAAAACCGTATCGATACGACTAGAGCGTATCGATATGCCTTAGCGTAATTATAAGGTTTGACTTTGAAACCCTTAGAAAAATTTGTTTGGTTTGAAAGTTTTGACTTAAAATAAGTTTTGGTTCAAATGCTTGTCAATATTCCGAGACTTTGAAATACTTAAAAAATTATTTACTTTTACAAATAGGTCCTTAGACAATTTGTTATATCAAAATCAAATTAGGTTTTACATAATATAGTCGAAAATTAGGGATTGAATTGGATGAAGAATAATATGGAAAATAGTAGAGGGGAGAAAAAATAAAAAAATATATATAAATATGGAGGATTAAGTGTGTAATTATAAAAATTATTTTTATTTTGGTGGTCAAAATAGGAGTGAAGTAATAGTTTAGGGACTATCTAGATAATTTATCCTTCTTTTTATTGTGCCATATCAGCCTCCCGTTAAAGTTTTACGGCAATAAACGTCTTGGTGACCATAAGTTTACATATCGAAACTGTAAATGACCATAACGGTCAAATTTAAAAATCAGTGACCAAGATTGTACAAACCCTAAACACAAATGACCATTCCATTAGTTTACCCTATTTTAAAATTGGTCAATCATGATTTATTAAAGGGTAATCTTCACCCATGATCACTTTTGTTTTGGGTTTGTTCTATTTTAGTCACCCGAATTCAGAAAAGACTATTTTGGTCACTTATGTTCAAAACCGTTTCTGTTTTGATCATTGGACCATTAACCTCCGTTAATTAAAAATAATAATTTCTAATTTGACCCCAAAATTTTTAAAACTTCATTTTTCACCATCTTCCCCAAAACCTAGCTGTAATATTAACGGAGGTTAATATTACCCAAACTAAAAACACTACACGAACACTCCAATTTTCACTTCTACAAATCCAAATAAAAGAAGGATCAGAAGTTAAAAAAGGGGGGAAAGAAGCTTTTTGCAAATCGCATCTCATTTATTCTTCAATCTTCAGATTCTACTTCAAAAGGTTTCCCATAAAGGAAGAATTCATGTAAGATTTTCGTTTGAAATTTATAATCATTTTCAAAACACTTGTTTGTTTCAGTTCCAATAATCATCGAATGATTTCATTAGGGTTTCAGGAATAAAAAAAATTAAAGGAGAAAAAAACAACAAAGAAACTATGTCGCTCACTCCAGATCTGTTTAGAAAAACTGTGATGGGGGATTAATATCATCTCCATCTCTTTTCCTCGTTCCCCGACCTGAACGACGTCGTGCTGATTCTCGAGGACCTAATTGAAAACTGAGAAAATGAAAGAAATTATGGAAAACGCTTACAATCTCAGAGTCCTTGATTGATACAAAAATACAATGTAGATTCTTATTCATGTAAAACAAAATTGATCCAGATATTCAAGCAGTTAGGGACAAGAACGGTGTTTACGTTCCCATGAATGATTTCTCCAAGAGGAAGCCGAAAAGAAGGTAATATGTTGTTGTTGCATATTCTAAATAGGTAGTTTCCTCCCATTAGAAAGAAAACCAAGAAAGTTTTTGAAATGGTTACTTTTTTTATGCTACATTGGTTTTGATTTTGAACCCAAGAAAGCATAACTTTGTGGTTTGTCATTGGTTCGGTTCCTTGTAATGAAAACTTTGTGATGTGTGGAGCATGGAAGTTTGGGATTGTTTTCATAGGGTAAGATACAATATTGTTACTTTGGGGAAGATGGTGAAAAATGAAGTTTTGAAAATTTGGGGGTCAAATTAGAAATTATTATTTTTAATTAACGGAGGTTAACGGTCCAGTGACTAAAACAGAAACAGTTTCGAACGTAAGTGACCAGAATAATCTTTTTTGAATTTGGATGATCAAAATAGAACAAACCCAAAACAAAAGGGACCACAGGTGAAGATTACCCTTTATTAAAACAAAATGGAAAAGCCAATACAACAGAAACTTATTGTTTAATTTAGATTCCAGCAAAAACCAGCAAAACTAAACTTGTTGTTTAATTCGGATTCCATTTGGTTGTTTAAAGTTTTAAAATAATTTTAGGCTGGCTGAAGTCAGAATACTTTAGTGCTTATCTGTATCTCTTTCTCGATTGGTTGTTGGTTTGATTATGGATGCAGCAGAAAGCAGCAAAGCAAAAATTGCTTTGACATTAAGGGATGTGTTTCATTGTTGTTCATGGTGATTTGGTCATAGTAATCGACTAAATGGTTCTGGTGATTGGCCTGATATTGGTTGGATTTTTGGCGCTTGAGGTTTGTTATGATATAGTTGTAAAATCAATGCCTTCATTGTCCAAGGTGTAGCTGCTTTGCTTTGCTTGAGTTGTGAAGGAATCTTGTCAGGTTCTTGGGTGTAATGAAGACTTCTTCACTCGGTGGATGTTGGTATTTTGGTATGTGTTGGAAGGGAGATATGCAGGGGTTCAAGGGATGTATTGGAAGATACTATGTGATCATTAGTTGGATTAGGTGATGTTTGTTTTTTTAGCGGAGATGTTTCGATTGTGATATTTCTTAGTAGTGTGTGCTCTTTTCCTCTAATTTAAGTTTAAGGAGTTTTTGAATAAGGCACGCTACTTAGAATATAGTTTTATTAATTCTCAATAAAATATATTTTGCTGAGAAAAAAATTATTTAAAGAAAATAAATGTGTTTGTCATGTTTGGGTCAATAAAATACGTTTGTCACCCAATTATGGATAAATTTTTTTTTTCACTCAATCAATTATTATTTTTGACTGAAACACTCAATTGATTATTTTTTAGTCACTTATCGTTATCTGATTATAAAATTGGCATATAACCACATTATGTATTGTTAATGGAAAATGTCGATGGAAATCAAATATCTTGATTGTATATTGGTTCCATTAGGGATCCTGACAATGGCAGTTTACCATATTTGGCTCCTCCGTCGAATTATCAAACACCCCACCAACACCGTCATCGGTGTCAATGCGATCAGTCGTCGTTTCTGGGTTCATTCCATGATGGAGGACGTGGGAAAAACGGAGTTCTAGCGGTGCAGACGTTGCGAAACAACATCATGGCATCGACGGTGTTAGCGTCGACTGCCATCATGTTGAGCTACCTCATTGCGCTCTTGATGACAAGCGGTGCCGGAACCGAAAACTCCACCGCATGGTTTGATATCGGGAACCGAAGCCAACGGGAGTTCTCGATCACGTATTTCTTGATATTGCTTTGTTTCATGGCGGTGTTCTTGCTAAACATACAGTCTATTAGGTACTACAGCCATGCAAGCATCCTCATCAACATACCTTTCAAGAAGGTGTACTCGGACCAGTGCCACTGCGGTCTCACGGCGGAGTACGTGGCGGCCACCGTGAACAAGGGCAGCTATTTCTGGTCCTTGGGGCTACGTGCATTCTACTTCTCGCTGCCTCTATTCTTTTGGATCTTTGGACCCATTCACATGGTTGTGAGCTGCCTTGTCCTGGTTTTCATGCTTTATTTTCTGGATGTCAACGTTGAATCCGGTTCGGCCGTTGGGGGTTCGGATGATAATGGTACTGATGGCTCTAAGGATGATGCCGAACATGAGAGCTTGGATTATTCCATATAATAATAATAATACTAATAATCTTGGTAAATGAGTTTCATTAGCATCAATTTTTCATTTCTTTTTTAATAATTATAAAAGTAATTTCTTAATAATTCAATGCAAGTTTAATGGAATTTTTCTTTACATAGATTTTTTTATAATATATATATATATATATATATATATATATATATTATGTTTGGTATATGTTTTTATTACATGTTTTGTGATAATTTGTAATTGCATGTTCATGGATCAAACCAAGATAAAATAGTGCGGAAAATTTTAATTTGTTTAATTTTGAAATTAACAGTGATTTTAAAAAATTAAACAAAAAATAGGAGATTAGGGTTTAATTCGTCTAATTCCAAAATGGAAAAGAACCTTAAGAAATAATGGTGAATAAAAATAGACTAGATTTTTTTAATACAATTTATAAAATGATACTCGAATAACTCAAAATTTTTCATAATTATTAAGCCAATTTTTAAGTTCGAGCCGAGTTCCTTAACTCTGTCTAATAAATGTATATCACATATAAAAATTTGAAGAAATATATATGTATGTTGTATATGGTTATATAAAACTATTTAAATGAAACTATAATATACTAATAAGACTATAAATGTATATCACATATAAAAATTTGACTCGACTTGAAATTTTTTAAATAAAACTTGAGTTATTGAGGCCAATTTACAGGAGAATGTTTCGTTTGGCGCAAGGGAAGGGGACTGGAATCTGATGTTTGCTGCGGTGGTTTAGAACATTTGGTGTAGAAGAAATGCCATTGCCTTTGGTGTCGAGATTGATAATTGAGGTTCTATCATTAAACGAAGTTTGTGAAGAAAAAGGAAGACGATATGAGGATGTGTATAGACTATAGGCAGTTGAACAAGGTAACAGTGAAGAACAAGTATCCTTTGCCGCAGATAGATGATTTGCTTGATCTGTTGAGAGGTGCTTTAGTGTTTTCGAAGATTGATTTGAGATCGGGTTACTATCAGTTGAAGGTAAAGGATGTGGACATACCGAAGAAAGCTTTCCGTACACGATATGGGCACTACGAGTTCTTGGTAATGCCTTTCAGTTTGACTAATGCTCCAACTGCATTTATGGACATGATGACATCTTAGTGTACTCTAGGACCGAGGAAGAGCATGATGAGCATTTACGACTAGTACTTCAGACTTTGCTTGAAAATTAGTTCTATGCCAAGTTGAGTAAATGCGAGTTTTGGATTAGGGAGGTAGTCTTCTTAGGTCATGTGATCTCAACCAATGGGATTAGTGTGGATCCCAAGAAGATAGAAGCCATAGTGAATTGGAAACAACCGAAGTCAGTGACCGAAATACGTAGTTTCCTAGGCTTGGCGGGGTATTATCAAAGATTTGTCGAGGGATTTTCTAAGATTGCGGCACCTTTAACTAAATTGTTACAGAAAAGTGTTCTGTATGATTGGACAGATGCAAGGCAACAAGCGTTTGAGAAGTTGAAGAAAGCTTTGACCGAAACTCCTATTTTGATTCAGCCTGAACCAGAGAAAGAGTTTGTGATTTACAGTGATACATCGTATGTAGGTTTAGGTTGTGTGCTTATGAAAGAGGGTAAGGTTGTAGCTTACGCTTTGAGACAGTTGAAGGTTCACGAGAAGAACTACCCCACTCATGATATAGAGTTAGCTGTTGTAGTGTTTGTTTTGAAGATTTGGAGACACCACCTTTATGGTGAGAAGTGCATAGTTTACACCGACCACAAGAGTTTGAAATACTTGATGACTCAGAGAGAGTTGAACCTTAGACAACGTAGGTGGGTAGAGCTTCTTAAGGACTATGACCTTACGATAGAGTACCATCTGGGTAAGGCAAACGTAGTGGCCGATGCTTTGAGTAGAAAAGTGGCAGTTGAGTTGCGAGCTATGTTTGCGAGATTGAGTGTGTCACGGGATGGCGGTTTGATAGCTGAGCTACAGGTTAAATCTTCGTTAGTATAGTTGATCCAAGAGAAACAATTGCAAATTGAATCTTTGGCACCTCACGTGCAAGATATAACCGAGGGTAAACCCACAAATTTCTGCTTCAGTGAGAATGGGATCCTATGTTTCAAGGATAGGGTAGTTGTTCCAGAAGAAGCCAAGTTAAGGCGTATTATCTTGAATGAAGCACATAATAGTCCTTTTGTTATGCATCCGGGTAGTATGAAGATGTACCGTGGGTTAAAAGAAGAGTATTACTGGATTGGGTTAAAGAAAGATGTGGTCGAGTTTGTGAGTAAGTGTATGGTTTTTTAGTGAGATAAGGCCGAGCATCAGTTTCCTTCAGGTTTGTTATAGCCGTTGAAGATTCCGGAATGGAAGTGGGAACGTATTACTATGAACTTTGTGTCGGGATTACCGTTGACTCCTTCGAAGAAGAATTCTGTGTGGGTAATAGTTGATAGTTCACCAAGTGTGCTCATTTCATACCTGTTCATACTACCTACACCTTAGATAAGTTGGTCGATCTGTACATCAGTGAGATAGTGAGATTGCATGGTGTACCGAAGTCGATTGTATCGGATAGAGATCCGAGGTTTACAACCAGATTTTAGGAGTGTTTGCATCGTGCCTTGGGTACTTGGTTGAACTTCAGTACTTCGCATCACCCACAATCAGATGGTCAGACAAAGAGAGTGATTCAAGTGTTAGAGGACATGTTGAGGTGTTGCATCATCAACTTTCAAGGTTCGTGGGAAAAACATCTATCGTTAGTAGAGTTTGCGTACAATAACAGTTATCATACTAGTATTGAGATGGCACCATATGAAGCTTTATATGGTAGGAAGTGTAGAACACCTATTTTTTGTGCCGAGGCCAGACAGAAGCTTGTACCGATGTCAGACTTGTTTAAGGGCACCACCGAGAAGGTAAAACTGATTTGTGATTGCTTGAAGGCAGCTTCAGACAGACATAAACCGTTTGCTGATTTGAAGAGAAAGGAGATAGAGTATGTTGTGGGCGACAAAGTGTTTTTGAAAGTCTCACCTTGGAAGAAGGTGATGAGGTTTGGTAAGAAAGGTAAGTTAAGCCCGAGGTTCATTGGTCCTTACGAGGTAGTTGATAGGATTGGTCCTGTTGCTTATAGATTGAGATTGCCGACAAAGTTAGAGAAGATTCATGATGTGTTCCATGTTTCGATGCTCCGAAAGTATAGATTAGATCTGTCTCATGTGATGCTAGTGGAAGAGATCGAGTTGAACCCATATCTATCGTATGATGAAGATCCGGTTGAAATTCTTGCTGCAGATAGGAAAGTGTTGCATGGGAGATCTATCGAGTTAGTCAAGGTTTTGTGGAGACATCGAGGTGTGGAAGAGGCCACTTGGGAGAGGAAGGAAGACATGGAGAAACAATTTCAGCATCTCTTTCGCTCATGTAATTTTGAGGACGAAATTCCTTAAGTGGGGGAGAGTTGTAACGCCCGGGTTCGGGGCCCGGAAGATACTCGGGTTTGGACGTTGGGTTAAGCCAGTTCGGGTTAAACAAGTTTTGGGGAAAAACCTTTTAAATGACCAAATTTTTAAAGTCCTTAAAGAAAAAAAGGGTTTTTAGGTAATATATGGATAAATGGGTTTTGGAGATAGGTCTTACATTAAAATAAAATAAAATATTTCAAATATTTGCTATCTCTTCTTCCTCAAAAGGCTTTTCACGTTAAAACACTCAAGACATAGCCACCACCCACTTTTTCACCAAGCTTCACCATTTCTGAAGTTTTCAAGAGGTAATCAACTTGGTTTTATTCTTCTCTCCCTTCTAATATTGTATTTAGCATCTACTCTTCAAGGTTTTAGAAGATTTCTCAAGTTTTTACATTTTGGTAAAAATGGGTTTTTTTTAAGGGTTTAAGCTTTTTGGTGAAAACAACGTTTTGGGTTAGTTGTAAATCATATTTTGGGTGTAAAGTGATGTCAAGATGTTGGGTTTAACTTAAAATCCCGGATTTAGGGAAATGGGTAATTTTGACTTATGGGTATTTGAGTTTTTGGCTTAGAAATGGTGGAAAAGGGTTCTTGATGTTTTAGTGGTGTTAGGTTGTTGCTTTTAGAGTGTTTGAACATGGTTTGATTAATAAATTGATGGGGATATGGCTGACTTGAGGTTAGAGTAGGATTGAGGATGGTTTTGGTTAGTTTCATATAGAAATTGGATGCTTGTTGTTGTCGAATTTTGATGGAATTGATTTCAGTGAGTTTCAATGTTGAAAGATGTATTAAATCCTTGTTTTTATTTGGGTAGAAGCATCGGATAATGATTTGGGTCTTTCAGACATCACACTGGGGGTTGCGAGAACTTGAAGGAAGGCGGTTAGCTTGTTTTGGGTTGAGCTGGTGAGTGGAAATTGTTTTGAAGCTTTAAAATGTTTCAAGAAGGTTTCCTTGGGGTTTGGGTGGAGCCTCAGGGGCCAACCTAAACCCAAGTGTAAGTGTAGTTGTTTCTTGCCTTGTTTCGTTAAGCGTCGATGAATGTGTTTATACACGTTGTTGGTTGAAATGCATTTGCTTTCATCTCCTTTTTAATGTTGTTGTGTTGTCGTAGTTGTTGTCAAGCCTCACATGATGGTTAGTTGTTGTTGATTACGGTGATATGTAGTCCCACCGAAGAGGACTAGTAGATGAGTACGGTAATGTGTAGTCCCACCGGAATCATGCTAGTTGTTGTGAATGGTGATGTGTAGTCCCATCGGAAGTGGTTGTGCATGTGCATGCCATGTTTTGTTTGTGATTTTGGATTATCGTATTTCCCTTTTAAATGATTTTGTCTTAAAGCTAAAATATGCGTTTTGAATTGCATTGTTGTTGTTATGATTTTAAGCTCCGCTCACTAAGCTTTTAAGCTTACGCTCTCTTTCCCAACAATACATATCGTTAGAGGCTTTAGGAGGCAAGTGGGCAAGGGAGGAGTCTTGGAGTTCTTTGCTAGCTCAAAGTATGGTTTTTATAGTTGTAATAATAATTAGGCAATGTGAATGCTAGAATTATTGTTATGGAGTTGGTGTTCAAACTCCTATGTTTTGTTCTTGTTTTTGTTGTTACCATGTTAAAAATGTTGAAGCATGTCTTAATGTGGCTTTAGACCTCTTTATGGATGTTAAGCTTGCTTGGTTGATCTTGTTATATCTTGTTTCGTTGAATTGAGCCTTGTTGTATGTTTGACTTGCTTTTATTGAGTATTCCTTGGTTGCTTAGGTTGTATGCGTGATTAGATGTTGTTCTAATGCTTGCTTAAGATGTCTAGGTTAGTCCCTTTGTGCTAAAAATTGAAATCTACTGTCTTTCTATGCAGGGCATATCGATACGCTCAAGGGCAGTATCGATACGGTCCCTTGTTTTAAGCCCAGCGTACCGATACACGGGGGCGTATCGATACCCACTTTGCTCTCTAGAAATTTGAGAAATTGACGAGAAATTGGGGTATCGATACGGTCCTTAGGCGTACCGATACGGTCCTAGGGTTGACTTTGAGAATATGACCGTTAGAAGTGTATCGATACCAGCCTTGGAGGGTATCTATACGGACTCTCAAAGTTGACTTGGGGAAGCTTGACCGCTGAAGGCGTATCGATACGAGCCTTTGGAGTATCGATACGACCTGAAGTAAATGACTAAAAACCTGTCTTTTATTGTCTGGCCTGCTTGGTTCGTATCCGTGTTTGCTTTTCCGTTGTTTGCTTTTCTCACATAGGATCAAATAAAGCATATAGACAAGATAAAGCAAAAAATAGGGTTGCTAATCGGAGTGAGGCCTTAACGGGTTTTGTTTCAGTTTTCCCCGTGTAACCCGTTCGGTTCGGTCTAGTGGCTAGACCGGGACGAGGGGGTTACACAAAGTAAAAAAACCTTTTTCAATGATCCGAGGAAACTGAGTCAAAGCAAAAGCCTTATGTTGACTTACACAATACTGAATCTATCTTTTTTTAATCTCATTTATAATCTCCTTATTTTCTTACTTTTATCCATAAATCCCCACCTTTACTTAAAAATTCAACTCACTTTTTGGGTCAGAGATTAAACAAGCATAAATCAGGAAATTTCTTAGTCCATGTGGGATCGACCCTTAATTCTCTCTTACTACGCTCAATTTCATTTATTTATTATTTGAGAAGAAGGAATTATTTTGACACGAAAAATGACGCGTGTCAAATTGGCGCCGTTGAGGGGGACTTCGACAAAATTACTGAGTTATTTTGTTTGATTTATGACCAGGAAGAATTCGGGAGAACAAGCAGACTATATCCCAGAAATTGAAGCATACGCCCGAAGATTGAACGCCCAGACACTTCGGGAAATGAAGCAAAGACATCAACAACAAGGACTAGAACGTGATCTAGAATCGGCATCTGAAGCAGAATCACATTTCCACCACACAACCGAAGAACCAGTTCCGATGGGAGACAATGATCAAACTATTCGACAACTGACTGTGGCTCCTAATGATAACCATCCGATGTGCATAACATTCCTGAATGGCGAGACATCATTTGCTCTCAAGACAGGCTTAATACACCTTTTACTAACCTATCACGTTTTTCCAAGTGAAAATCCACATAAACATTTAAAGGAATTTCACATGGTCTGTCTAAGCACAAACCATAGGGAGTTTCTGTAGATCAAATAAAACTCCGCGCCTTTACCTTTTCTCTAGCTGATATTGCCAGGGATTGGCTATTTGATCTACCCTCCAACTTGGACTGACATGACTCGCTTTTTTCTTGACAAGTTTTTCCCAGCAGCTAAGGCAAGCGAGCTAAGGTGAAGTTTCCTGAGTATCTGACAAAAGGATACTAAATCTTTAAACGACTACAGGGATCGTTTCAAAAAACTATGTGCAAACTGTCCGCAACACGGATTGTCTGAACAAACGCTTCTCCAGTATTTCTATGAAGGATTAACGCATATGGACATGAAAGTGGTTGACGCAGCAAATAGAGGAGCACTTGTTAACATGACTTCGACTGCAGCAAGGACCTTAATATCTACTATGGCCGCGAACTCGCAACGTTTTCACCCTTCAAGTGAACCATCTCGACGGGTTCACGAGGTAAGTACAGTTTCGCTAGAAAACAAAATTGATAAATTAGCTGATATTGTTCAATCTCTTATTGTAGATAAAAGAATTGCAGTCAGGCTTTGCGGGATATGTACGAGCCCAAAGCATCTGACGGACTGCTGTCTGATGGTCCAAGAAGAGGACACTGCACAAGTGAATGCCATAGGGAATTTTACGGGACCTCCACAAAGAAAATACAACCACAACGCCAACTCGCATAATCTAGGTTGGAAAGATCATCTGAACTTCAGTTATGCTCAAAATCAAAGGCAGACTCAACCATATCAGCAGAGACAACCCACCCATCAACAATATTAGCTACCGAATTCATCATCGGAATCCATCATTGAACGGTTGGCAATATCCCAAGAGAAGTTTCAAAACCGCACCGAATCCCACCTATAAGATTTGGACAAACAAATGTCCCAGTTGGCTCAAACCGTGGGGATATTAGAATCGTAGGGAAGACTTCTTTCTCAAACGGAGTAAAATCTGAGAGAGAATTTTAGTGCTATCACCCTTCGAAGTGGAACCGTTGTCAACCCTGAAGTCCTAAAAGAGAATGCCACACGGCCCAAGAAGGGGAAAGAAATGCCACCTTTCAACTTCCAAGGTACATCTTCATCACCACCACCTTCTCCTTCTCATGAAATCGCACCACCCTTCCCATCGAGATTGATGAGGCGTGATAAAAGAGCTGAAGCGAAGGAAATTTTAGAGGTGTTTCAAAAAGTACAAGTCAACATACCTCTCCTAGAAGTAATCCGACAAGTGTCAAGGTATGCCCGATTTTTAAAGGAGCTTTGCACCACAAAGAGAAGGCTGACTTGTCATGAGAAGGTAAATCTAGGAGAACATGTCTCCGTAGTATTTTAGCGGAAGTTTCCACCAAAGATGAAGGACCAAGGTATGTTTGCTATACCTTGTAAAACAGGAGATGTTTTAATTAAACATGTAATGTACGACTTAGGAGCTTCAATTAAGTCATGCCACTTTCTATTTATAAAATGATCACTAACGAGCCTTTGAAGGAAACAAAAGTAACTATCCAGTTGGCTAATTGTTCTACTATCTATCCGGAG
Organism: Hibiscus tridactylites; assembly: GCA_958450335.1. NCBI lineage: Eukaryota > Viridiplantae > Streptophyta > Magnoliopsida > Malvales > Malvaceae > Hibiscus > Hibiscus tridactylites. Next base: position 85,461,282 of record OY288268.1, on the reverse strand, counting down.
GGAGTGCTTGAAAATGTCTTAGCGAAAGTCGATGTTCTTATTTTTCCTATCGACTTCTATGTCATTGACATGGAAAACGATAGGATGAACACTTGCTCTGAGGTACTTTTAGACCGACCCTTCCTAAGCACAACACATACAAAGATTGATGTGAAAAACGGTATATTAACAATGGAATTTGATAGCGAGGTCGTAGAATTTGATGTTTTTAAAGCGATGAGATATCCATATCAAGTAGAAAGAATTAATTATGTCGATATTATTGATCCCTTAGTTGATAAATTAAAAGAAGTGCAGGGGTTCATTCGATACATTAAAAGAAAAACTTGTGACAGCACTAATCGTTCAACCACCAAACTGGGATTATTCGTTCGAGCTAATGTGTGACGCGTCAGATACAAGTGTTGGAGCCGTTCTAGGCCAAAAGATTGGAAAAGAACCCCATGTTATAGCTTACGCATCTCGTACCTTGGATCCAACCCAAAAAACTACTCAACAACAGAAAAAGAAGTATTTGCTATTATTTTTGCTCTAGTATAGTTTCAGACATATTTGCTTGGCACTAAAATCACTGTGTTTTCTAATCATATAGCCTTGCAATATTTGATGAGCAAAAAAGGAGATTAAGCCAAGGCTTATCTGATGGATCTTACATTTGTAGGAGTTCAATCTGGAAATTAAACATAAAAAGGGATGCAAAATCCTCGTTGTTGATCACTTGAGTCGCATTACCCTAACTACATCCAATCCGCCGGTTAACGATGAGTTCCCTGAAGAAAGATTAAAGTTGGTACAGGGAACTACACCATGGTTCGCAGATATGGTCAATTACTTGGCCACATGTAAGTTACCAAAAGATTTACCGAGAGGTAAAATTAACCGACTTAAGCAAGAGTCCAGATTTTATATTTGGGATGATCCTTACCTTTGGAAACACTACTCAGATCAGGTAATTAGGCGATGTATCATCGAAGATGAGGTAAATTCAATCCTTAACTTTTTTCATACTTACTCATGCGGCGGTCATTTTGGACCCAAGCGAACTACACACAAAATTCTTGAATGCGATTTTTTCTGGCCAAACATGTTTCGTGACACATATTTATTCTGTAAATCTTGTGAGAGATGTCAACGCGTAGGGAATCTTAGTCGTAGAAACGAAATGCCTCTTACTCTTATTTATGTATGCGTAATATTTTATGTGTGGGGAATTGATTATATGGGCCCTTTTGTTTCTTTATTCAGGAATTTTTACATTATACTTGTCGTAGATTATGTGTCGCAGTGGGTAGAAGGTAAGGCCACTAAAAATAATGATGCTAAAACCGCAGTTAATTTTCTCAATGATTTTATTTTTTTCTAGGTTTGACACTGTAACACCCAAAAATAATAATGAAAAATGAGAGAATATTAGTAAAAGTGCAATCAGTGGGTTTTGAACCCATTACCCCTTGAGTGGAGTTCATGTGACTTAGCCGTGTGAGCTAAGGTAATTTCTGAATATGGTCTACCTCAGTTCTCTTTTATGTTTATTGTTTAAATTATACCAAAATTAAATAAAGGTTTAAACCCTTCAGTTACCCATCTACCCCTTCTTCATCGAGAGAGAGAGAGATCCAGAATCTCTATAGTCTCTCCACCTTCCCCAGCCCCGATCTCGGCCACCGTCGATCAGTGGTGTGCACGACCACCATCGGCGTGCTCGCTGTCGTGCCGAGATCCTAACGCCACCAGCCACTCGCGGCCGTTCACCGTGGTTATCTGGTTAGAGATTCGTCGGAAACCTATGCCCCGCCATCCATGTTTCATTGTTTCAGCCGTCGTCCACCGTCCGTGTTGCACACGTCCACCGCCATCGGGGTCCCCGTCTGTCCGTGTCAAAAACCCAGCTCCCCACTCGCCGGTGCGTCGCACCGTTCGCCGTTGAGAGCGAGTTGAAGCTTCATCAAGACCCCCTTGAACCCGCCTCTGTTTTCCCTCCGTTCTGGCCGCCTCCGTCGTCGGCAAGGCGCGTCGATAGTGCATGCGTGTTCAGCGCACGGAGGAGAGAAAAACCCACATGTCCGATCGTTGTTCCGACGTCGGGAGAGTCATCATCGGAGCAACGCAATTTTCCGGCCAGATATGGAATTTAAGGCTTTTTCCGGTAAGATCGAGGCTCGTAATGTGATACTTTTGGGTTTGGTTTGATGCCTTGTGTGATCGTTTTTTGTTTTTCTGCAGAAACAATGTATTTCTGGCCTCCGACGACCATTCCGGTGACCGTCCGGCCACCGTCCGACCACCAGAAACCTTGGGGGTAAGTGTTGAACCGGCCTAACCGGTTCAAACCGGCCTAACCAGTTCAAACCGGCCCAGTCAGTTAATTGGTTCAAGCCCAGCTGTTAAGCCCAAGCCCAAGTCTGATCTGACCTGAACCTGTGCCCAAACCCGAGTCTGTACCCGACCCATTTCTGTTTGACCCAAACCCGTATCCGACCCGAATCGACCCGACCCGACCCGTATTCGAGCCCAACCCATCTACCGAGTTAACTCAGTGTGTCAAATCAGTTGAGCTCTGGCCGTTGACTGCTGACGTCAGCGTTGACCTGCTGACGTCAGCGTTGACCTGCTGACGTCATCGTTGACTCTGACCCTGTTGACCGTTGACCTGCTGACGTTAGTGTTGACCTGCTGACGCCAGCGTTGACTTTGACTGTTGACCAAAAAGTCAAATTTTCTGAAAACTCCTATTTTATATTTTTCGACGTCATGAGTCCGTTTTGAAGCCCGTTTTGCAAAATTCTGATCCGAAAGCCTCCGAATCTGACCTTGAGCCCGAACTTGTTTTTGTACTTAATTACTGGTTAAGAGCTTGTGAGTAAGGTCTGATCTTGGAAATTGTGTAATTGAAGGTATTCTCGGTTCCTTGGATGCACGATGCCGAGGAATGTGGAATTTGGGTTCGAGGGTATTTGAATGTCGTATCATGAATCGACTGATGTAGCTCGGAGTTAAGGTAATACATTACTACCCCTTGTATGCTTTATGTACATGTTGATATCCGGTTAATGCATACATGCTTATGATGAAGTGTTGTGTAAGCTCTGATTAAGCTGAATCAGATACGAGAAATAAGTATGGAAATTATTAAAACCAAAATATTCGAATAAGAATACCAATAGACCAGAAGTATCGAAAGTTAATAGTAATAAATAATATAGTTAAATCTGCAACTCGATCAAAAGTGTCTAAGATTCAATGCCCATAATATGAAGTAAGAGATATTGGATTTGAAATTACAAAAATGCCCCTGAGGTATAAATGAATAAACTGCCCATAATAAAGGAAGTGGCCCAAAATCTGCTTTCGACCTGATTGAAAAATCACCCTACCTAAGATGTATGTTCTATTGGAAAAGACTTCGGCATCATTATTCGAACGCGTGTGATACTAAAAGAAACTTGGATTTTTTTCCTTGAGCTCTGTATAACACACGAAGGTGAATTTACTAGAAATATCGTTGTATTCCTGAGATGATCCTTACGACAGTAATGAATGAATTAATTGGAATGATCGTAATGACCAAAAAGACTGTAGTGCCTTCGAGCACCGAAATTCTTAATTAATCGGAATGACAACTATGCCCTTAAGTTCTAAATGAGTAAACCGTCTATAAGGGCTGAAAGGATTAGAACGACTTATATTCTACCGAGTACGTAAACGACGAAGGTGCTAAATAGTAAAATTGACAAAAATGGTGGATTTATCCCAATTCCTAAAATGACTGAAAAGCCCTCTTGAGTTAAATAGGCAGTTATGCATTTGATGAAATTCTGAGATTTCTAATATGACTTTAAGGGCTAAAGTGCCCCTAAGTGTTAGGAAGCACACTCATGTATGTTAATCACTCCTGATATTAATATAAGGTTGGAAGTTTTCCGCACAAAAATATAAGTTCGGATACTCTGTGGCAAGTCCTATGGTGAATTATGAAAGCAACCGTTCAAATATATATTAAATATTATATATCGTCATTTTATCATTACTGAGCTAAATTACAAAATCAACCCTGATAGTTAAAAGACTAAAATGCCCTCGTTGGCCAAAACAATTAAGATAGCCCTGAATGTATCCGATATCGTGAAAGATCTTGAGATAGAAATCTCCGAATGCCTGATTGGAAGCCTGATGAGTAAATAGAATTTCCTGAACGACTATTTATGCCTTGTTGGCATAAATTACCAAAATGTTCATATGTGATAAAATGACCATAATGCCCTTGTATGCTTAAATGACTAAATATCTCCTGATGCGTCTAAACTCTCAAAGATCTTGATGTAGCACCTCCTGAATATCTGGGTTAAACCATTAGTATGAACCCATTTTAATAGGGGTCATGTTTTAGAAATTCGTTCAAATTGTCAAAAGTTTAATGTGTCCCCTTTCGTAAATGTCAAGTATCTCCAAGAAATGATATGTCCCACCTAGTGTGTTCCATGTGTGATATATTCTGTTGAATGGATTATATAATGACTTAATCATGAACAATGCTATGTTTGATAAACATTTCAATTGTTATTGAGATTGCATCACTATGCTGGAAAATGAGACGAAATGATGAACCGAATATATGATTACATTTTCTGCCTACTTGATGTATGTCTACTCAACATGCATACTTGTTATGTGATTGCTTGATCTATGATGGTATTGCCTGAATGTCTGATGAACTTGATAGTATGATCTGTTAGCTTGACCAATGATGGTACAATCTGTTTGCATGATGAATGATGAAAATGTTTGTTCTGCTCAATGGTATGCCCATTATCTGTCAAAATCATGAATCTCCTGTTTCTGATACTCTGAATAGAATACGTCTTTCACATGTATTCTGTTACTCATGTCTGAAATCTGAATATTGATTGTCATCCGTGGTATACTGTTGGGTTATGTTATGAAGTCTCTATTGGTACAGCCCTGATCAAGCTGGTAAATCCTTATGGACTCAAGGTCTCCCATTGAGTGGGTACCGATGCTTTAGCACGGGTAAATCCTTATGGACCTAAGGCAGCTCCTTAGGTGGCACCTATGCCCATCGGGCCTAGGGTAAGTCCTTATGGATGTAGTTCTGGGGGACTGCATATTGGTGTAAGGTTGGAGGGTAGTTACTAGTAAACCCTTGTATGTACTTAAACATTTGCATTGAATTGTTATGTGATCTCATGATATGATTGTTATGCATTTATGCCTATTTGATATGCACCTATTGGGACACACAAGACGCTAAACTCATTGTTTCCATCTTCGTAATCTATCAGCTTGTAAAATTCTCGTTTGTTACTCGATGATTGAATAAAGAACAAGTATCATTATTCTCAAGTATAACGTTACCCTGAAATAACGGAAAGGAAAATAGGACTGTTACGACTTGGAACATCATGAAGATGTTATGCCTATCATGTATCTGCATGAGCTTATAGCATCTTTTGGTAGTTTGGTATTACTGAGCTTTTCCAAGCTCACGTTATTTTTACTATCGCATGTTAAAAGAATATAGCATGACATCAGTGTTCGGAGTTCTCTCGGCATTGCCTCTGGAGTACGGAACTGTATAGTAGTGGGCATGTATGTCATGTATGTCATGTATGTCACGTATTATTTTATGACAATGTCTGAAATACTTTCTGAAAATTTTGTTATGTGTTTAAATGATTTTCCTAAAATTGTATTTTAAACAGAAGTTGATTTTTACAGTTTCATAAGTTTTTTGAGAAAGAAAATGTTTTATGTGTATTTTTTTACTGTGGGTCGCTCTTGTGACCCTAATGTGACTTCCTGGGATCCGTTGTAACGCATAGGCGGGTCTAGGGGGTTACATTTAGTGGTATAAGAGCTTAGAGTTGCGTCTTTCTGGGTAGATCGGCCGATCGTTTGTCTTAGGGTGCCTGGTCTGTGAATGCCCCTAGATCATAACCATACTCCTCCGAGCCGAAACTCTGATGTCGAATCCTTTCTCCTAAAATAACCAAATCTGAGTATTCTGCCTTCCATAGCTCAACATCTGCTTACAGAAAATGTCTATAACATTCGTATGTGTTTTGAATTAAATGGTTGAATTTGATTCTGGATAAGGAACTTGAGATGGTTTATACTTGTGAATCAGATTAAGAATAAATGTTTGATCATGCGGGATAACCGATGTAAGATTTCATGAAAGGCTATTCGGTGATAACGACTGTGTTTGAAAATACCCTAACGGAAATGTGATAAAAAAACTCTATGAACTTCATAGAGAAGTGTTTGCGATTGTGCCGAAAGTGTTTAATCTGTGGTGCCTCCGTTAAACACGAAAGAAATAGTTGTCTGAATATTACGTTGTAAGTGATATCCATTAATGACCTTAGTTGTGTTAGATCAGTATGAAGAAAGGCATCTCTTCCATGGTGTGGCTTGGTATATCGTTAAATATCATCCCTGACTGAAATTTGATGTTTACATCCTGATTCTGGGAGTCGTCATTGCAGTCCTAGAGTGCTTATCTGAACTGTAGTTGTAGTTTTTCATCTGAAAATTTATGGTCAACCTAGAAGAGTAATTCGAACTCTGAAAGATATACCTTTGGGTGGTATGATTAACTTCTGTGGAAGATCGAAATGTCTCTTATCCTTGACTTAGACCGTTTATAATAAAAGTTATGAGACAAATGTTTGTTTTGTATCGTATGAAGTTCGGTATGGATTCAAATGTTATATTCTGATTAATTGGTCTAAAATATAATGAGATGATTTTCGTTCCAAAGTTAATTTGAGTAATTGAATACACTGCCAGATTGATCTGTGATTGTCTGTGGGTCCCGAGAAACAATGATGCTTTAATGGATGAGTTTTAATACAAAATGGATGAGAGAGAAGTTTCTTCTTTCCCCTAATTCCGGTAAATTTTGAGGACGAATTTTTTTTAAGGGAGGGAGAATTGTAACACCCAAAAAAATGAAAAATGAGAGAATATTAGTAAAAGTGCAATCAGTGGGTTTTAAACCCATGACCCCTTGAGTGGAGTTCATGTGACTTAGCCGTGTGAGCTAAGGTAATTTCTGAATATGGTCTACCTCAGTTCTCTTTTATGTTTATTGTTTAGATTATACCAAAATTAAATAAAGGTTTTAACCTTTCAGTTACCCATCTATCCCTTCTTCATCGAGAGAGAGAGAAATCCAGAATCTCTATAGTCTCTCCACCTTCCCCAGCCCCGATCTCGGCCACCGTCGATCGTTGGTGTGCACGACCACCATCGGCGTGCTCGATGTCGTGCCGAGAGCCTAACGCCACAAGCCACTCGCGGTCGTTCACCGTGGTTATCCGATTAGAGATTCGTCGGAAACCTATGCCCCGTCATCCCTATTTCATCGTTTCAGCTGCCGTCCGACGTCCGTGTTGCACACAGCCACCGCCATCGGGGTCCCTGTCTGTCCGTGTCAAAAACCCAGCTCCCCACTCGCCGGTGCGTCGCGCCGTTCACCGTTGAGAGCGAGTTGAAGCTTCATCGAGACCCCCTTGAACCCGCCTCTGTTTTCCCTCCGTTCCGGCCGCCTCCGTCGTCGGTAAGGCGCGTTGATCGTGCATGCGTGTTTAGCGCACGGAGGAGAGAAAAACCCACATGTCCGATTGTTGTTCCGACGCCAGGAGAGTCCTCATCGGAGCAACGCAATTTTCCGGCCAGATCTGGAATTTAAGGCTTTTTCCGGTAAGATCGAGGCTCGTAATGTGATACTTTTGGGTTTGGTTTGATGCCTTGTGTGATCGACTTTTGTTTTTCTGCAGAAACAATGTATTTCGGGCCTCCGACGACCATTCCGGTGACCGTCCGACCACCAGAAACCTTGGGGGTAAGTGTTGAACCGGCCTAACCGGTTCAAACCGGCCCAGTCAGTTAATTGGTTCAAGCCCAGCTGTTAAGCCCAAGCTCAAGTCTGATCTGACCCGAACCTGTGCCCAAACCCGAGTCTGTACCCGACCCATTTTTGTTTGACCCAAACCCGTATCCGACCCGAATCGACCCGACCTGACTCGTATCCGAGCCCAACCCATCTACCGAGTCAACTTAGTGAGTCAACTCAGTTGACCTCTGGCCGTTGACTGTTGACGTCAGTGTTGACCTGCTGATATCAGCGTTGACCTGTTGACTTCATCGTTGACTCTGACCCTATTGACTGCTGACGTTATCGTTGACTTTGACCGTTGACCAAAAAGTCAAATTTTCTGAAAACTCCTATTTTATGTTTTTCGACGTCCTGAGTCCATTTTTGAAGCCCGTTTTGCAAAATTCTGATCCGAAAGCCTCCAAATCTGACCTTGAGCCCGAACTTGTTTTGTACTTAATTATTGGTTAAGAGCTTGTGAGTAAGGTATGATCTTGGAAATTGTGTAATTGAAGGTATTCTCGGTTCCTTGGATGCACGATGCTAAGGAATGTGGAATTTGGGTTCGAGGGTATTCGAATGTTGTATCACGAATCGACTAATGTAGCTCAGAGTTAAGGTAATACATTACTACCCCTTGTATGCTTTATGTACATGTTGATATCCGGTTAACGCTTGCATGCTTATGATGAAGTGTTGTGTAAGCTCTGATTAAGCTGAATCAGATACGAGAAATAAGTATGGAAATTATTAAAACCAAAATATTCGAATAAGAATACCAATAGACCAGAAGTATCGAAAGTTAATAGTAATAAATAATACAGTTAAATCCGCAACTCGATCAATAGTGTCTAAGATTCAATGCCCATAATATGGAGTAAGGGATATTGGATTTGAAATTACAAAAATGCCCCTGAGGTATAAGAATGACTAAACGTCCATTATAAAGGAAGTGGCCCAAAATCTGCTTTCGACCTGATTGAAAAATCACCCTACCTAAGATGTATGTTCTATTGGAAAAGTCTTCGGCATCATTATTCGAATGCGTGTGATACTAAAAGAAACTTGGATTTTTTCCCCTAAGCTCTATATAACACACGAAGGTGAATTTACTAGAAATATCGTTGTATTCCTGAGCTGATCCTTACGACAGTAAGGAATGAATTAATTGGAATGATCGTAATGACCAAAAAGACTGTAGTGCCTTCGAGCACCGAAATTCTTAATTAATTGGAATGACAATTATGCCCTTAAGTTCTAAATGAGTAAACCGTCTGTAAGGGCCGAAAGGATTAGAACGACCTAATTTCTACCGAGTACGTAAACGACAAAGGTGATAAATAGTAAAATTGACAAAAATGGTGGATTTATCCCAATTCCTAAAATGACTGAAAAGCCCTCTTGAGTTAAATAGGTAGTTATGCATTTGATGAAATTCTGAGATTTCTAATAAGACTTTAAGGGCTAAAGTGCCCCTAAGTGTTAGGAAGCACACTCATGTATGTTAATCACTCCTGATATTAATATAAGGTTGGAAGTTTTCCGCACAAAAATATAAGTTCGGATACTCTGTCGCAAGTCCTATGGTGAATTATGAAAGCAACCGTTCAAATATATATTAAATATTATAAATCGTCATTTTATCATTACTGAGCTAAATTACAAAATCACCTCTGATAGTTAAAAGACTAAAATGCCCTCGTTGGCCAAAGCAATTAAGATAGCCCTGAATGTATCCGATATCGTGAAAGATCTTGACATAGGAATCTCCGAATGCCTGATTGGAAGCCTGATGAGTAAATAGAATTTCCTAAACGACTATTTATGCCTTGTTGGTATAAATTACCAAAATGTTCATATGTGATAAAATGACCATAATGTCCTTGTATGCTTAAATGACTAAATAACTCCTGATGCGTCTAAACTCTCAAAGATCTTGATGTAGCACCTCCTGAATATCTGAGGTTAAACCATTAGTATGAACCCCTTTTAATAGGGGTCATGTTTTAGAAATTCGTTCAAATTGTCAAAAGTTTAATGTGTCCCCTTTCGTAAATGCCAAGTATCTCCAAGAAATGATCTATCCCACCTAGTGTGTTCCATGTGTGATATATTCTGTTGAATGGATTATATAATGACTTAATCATGAAAAATGTTATGTTTGATAAACATTTCAATTGTTATTGAGATTGCATCACTATGCTTGAAAATGAGACGAAATGATGAACCGAATATATGATTACATTTTCTGCCTACTTGATGTATGTCTACTCAACATGCATACTTGTTATGTGATTGCTTGATCTATGATGGTATTGCCTGAATGTCTGATGAACTTGATAGTATGATATGTTAGCTTGACCTATGATGGTACAATCTGTTTGCATGATGAATGATGAAAATGTCTGTTCTGCTCAATGGTATGCCCATTTATCTGTTAAAAATCATGAATCTTTTGTTTCTGATACTCTGAATAGAATACATCTGTCACATGTATTCTGTTACTCATGTCTGAAATCTGAATACTGATTGTCATCCGGGGTATACTGTTGGGTTGTGTTATGAAGTCTCTGTTGGTACAACCCTGATCAAGCTGGTAAATCCTTATGGACTCAAGGTCTCCCCATGAGTGGGTACCGATGCTTTAGCACGGGTAAATCCTTATGGACCTAAGGCAACTCCTTAGGTGGCACCTATGCCCATCGGGCTTGGGGTAAGTCCTTATGGATGCAGTTCTGGGGGACTGCATATTGGTGTAAGGTTGGAGGGTAGTTACTAGTAAACCCTTATATGTACTTAAACATTTGCATTGAATTGTTATGTGATCTCATGATATGATTGGTATGCATTTATGCCTATTTGATATGCACCTATTGGGACACACAAGACGTTAAACTCGTTGTTTCCATCTTCGTAATCTATCAGCTTGTAAAATTCTCGTTTGTTACTCGATGATTGAATAAAGAACAACTATCATTATTCTCAAGTATAACATTACCCTGAAATAACGGGAAGGAAAATAGGACTGTTACTACTTGGAACATCATGAAAATGTTATGCCTACCATGTATCTGCATGAGCTTATAGCATCTTTTGGTAGTTCTGTATTACTGAGCTTTTCCAAGCTCACGTTATTTTTACTATCGTAGGTTAAAAGAATATAGCATGACATAATGTTTGACATCAGTGTTCGGAGTTCTCTCGGCGTTGCCTATGGAGTACGGAACTGTATAGTAGTGGCCATGTATGTCATGTATGTCATGTATGTCACGTATTATTTTATGACAATGTCCGTAAATACTTTCTGAAAATTTTGTTATGTGTTTAAATGATTTTCCTGAAATTGTATTTTAAACAGAAGTTGATTTTTATAGTTTAATAAGTGTTTTGAGAAAGAAAATGTTTTATGTGTATTTTTTTACTGTGGGTCGCTCTTGTGACCCTAATGTGACTTCCTAGGATCCGTTGTAACGCGTAGGCGGGTCTAGGGGGTTACAAGCACACCACGGGAAATAATAAGCGATAGAGGGAAGCACTTTATCAACTGGGTAATTGACGCTCTCATGAAGAAATTTGGCGTCACTCAGCGGATTGCAACATCTTACCACCGCAAACCAACAGGCAAGTGGAAGTTTCAAATCGTGGGATTAAATCGATACTACAGAAAATTGTAAAGCCGGACCGTAAAGACTGGAGTGTTAAATTAGCTGATGTGTTATGGGCATACCGAACCACATATAAAGGTCCCATTGGAATGTCTCTGTGGGCGGTACAACAATGCAACATGAAAATGGATGCGATCGACGAATTGCGTAAATTGCACATCCAAGAACCTGAGGAAATCCGTAAAAATGCTTACGATAACGCCCAAATATTTAAAGAAAAAACAAAAAAATTTCGTGATCGTAATATTGCTTATAAGTCATTTTCTATTGGTCAAAAAGTTTTATTATTTAACTCAAAGCTTAAATTTTTTGCAGGTAAATTACGATCGAAGTGGCTCGGACCCTTTACAGTTGTTCAAATCTTTCCCCATTGTGCAACCGAAATCAAAGATGACTTGGGAGCTCAGTTTAAAGTTAACGGCCAACGACTGAAATCGTATTATGAGAACGCTCTGGTTGGTTTAATCGAAGAATTCGATTTGGAGAAACTTATGGTCTGAACCAGGTCGTCGAGCTAAACGACGTTAAATAAAGCGCTAAATGAGAGACAACCTATGTTATTTTTCGTTTTCTTAATTTTTCATTTTAATTTTATTTCATTTATATTTTTTCTTATATTTTTTCCCAGGTACTGAATATTCATGGTGTCCGCTACGGTATTTTGGTCGAATCATACAACCTTGGGAACTGCCCGCGAATGAGGAGTGACGGTTTGAAGCTTGAATAGATAGTGGGTTTTACACTAGGAAACAAGAGCAGAAAGGTGCAAAGGAGAATTAAAACTGAGCATTTTGGCACACTTTAGCATAACCCATTGGCTATATAAGGGTGATTTTAGCACAACCCAAATTCAATATGCCAACTCAATTAACCGTCACAACCGCCTTTTTTACGAGAGATTTCGACTATTTTAGAAAACACTTTAAAAATTAACGGAGTCGCCACCAATCATTTTTTTAAAAAGTATGATTAGATCACTTTTAAAAATATGGTTATTTTAATAAAATATTTTTGGTTTTGGTCTGCGAAAACCAGAAAATAAGTTTGGGGGTCGGTTACACGTGGGGAAGGATTAGCACCCTACGACGCCCAAAATTGGTACCTAATTGGTTTTAAAATCGTTCTCAAAATTGGAATTTGCAAGTTCAAAAAGGTTCGGCATTACTTGTCCATTTAATGAATATTAGTCTATTTTAACGGTCTTATCGCCTGGGAAATGAACATTAATCACCGCCAACATTTCTGGCGCTAACTCATCATTCTCATTTGATAAGACACCGCATTAATTAAGTTTTCACTTTTCAAGCAACAAAGAAATTTAAGTGCGTTGAGTATTTTTATTTTTTATTCTAAGTTCGAATATTTAAAAATCATAGAACGTCTAAGTCTTTTATTCCTAAGTTAAGGTTTGAATATTTTAAGTATATTTTATTTTTTATAAAGAACATTTTTTAACAAGAAAAAATCTATATCTAAGCTTTAGTCCCTAATCCTAAGTTTTCACCTATTTCTAAAACAAGCAAGCAAATTTTTATTCTTTTGAATTTTACCCTTTTTATTATTCCTTTTAAAATCATTTATTTTCTTTTTATTTTTTTCATTATTTAAACCCTTTTCATATTTTTCTATTATTTTTATTGTTTTATGTTTTTTTCATCTTATATTTTTCATTTCAAAAGCATTTTCACCCTTTTTAAATTCTTTTTTCATTTTTAAGTTTTTTTTCTTTTAAAACAATCCATTTTAGAAAATAAATATATTTTTCCCTAACAACTCTTTTTAAAGTTTTACTTTTCGAAAATTCATTTTTCATCCCGGACGCTAATTTTTACTTTAAAACCCTTTATTTTTCTTGAAAACTTATTTCTTTTCCTAAAAAATGATTTTATGCTTTTTTTCCTTTAAAATCATTTTTGCCCATCTATTATTTAAAACTAAATTTCACAAAAATCTTTTTTATTAAGCCCTTTATTATTTAACACCTCACATTATTACTTCTTTTAATTAAATTCCTAAATTCAAGTTTTTCTAATTAATCACATTTGTTCATTTTTATTAATGCATTTTTTGAAATTCATTTTTATTCATGCATTTTAAAGTCCAAAACATTTTTTAAATTAATTCCTACACTTCTAAAGATCAAAATCAATTTAACAACATTTTAAAAATCATGCAATAAGTTTAAGATCAAACTAGAAATTTAAACGAAATTTAAAACTAAAAAAGTTACCGAAATCGCGAACAATTTTCCAACCACGTGAAAGCAACCTAAAAATCACAAACAACACAAACAAAACACCAAAATTCAACCAAGAACAACAATAAAATCAACATAAAAAACAAAAAATTAAAAAAAATAAGCGTGAATGAGAGGGGAGAACAGGAGATCGCAAGGGCAAAGACGGGTATGGACTCTGTTCATCGCCAATCTACCGATCCAATTGCATTGGAAGGGTGTATGACAGGTTTTTGATCGCCATGGAATTGTGGTTGATGTGTTTGTACCAAAGAAAAGGGCGAGAGACGGGACAAGATTTGGGTTCGTCCGAATGGACTCAAAGGCGAACGCGGATAGGATCATTGAACGCTTCGACGGATTTTGGCTATATGGATCGAAGATTAGGGTTTCAATGGCAAGGAGGGAAGGAGGGATCATGGAACGGAGAAGGGAGAAAAGATTGTATGTTAGAGATAATGTAGAAGCCGAAACCAAGGGATCAGAAAACAAGATTCTACAAACGATAGGAAACCTATTAGAGTGGAAGGAAACAGAAAGTCAATTGAGATTGAGGTTTCTAAAGAGAAGAAGTGGAAACAGGCGACGAGTGTGATTGATGAAGAGAAATGGGGAATCCTTCAATCCTGTGCTATAGGGTATTGCCGTCAACCTTTTCAAGTGGCTGATCTAGCTAAAGAAATTCACAAAGCGAAATTAAAGGGTTTTTCGGTGATGCGAGTCGCCGGCTCAATGATGCTAATTATGTTTGAGAATAAGGAAATCCGAGCAGAGACATTGGCGTCCGGGGACCTTGATAAATGGCTGGAAAACGTAATGGTGTGGACACCGCAATTGGTGAAGCCAAATAGGCGGGTGTGGCTGTCGGTCAGTGGACTGCCAATCCACGTCTGGTCCGAGGAAACCTTCAAGAATATTGCGTCAATTTGGAGCGACCTTGCTCGAATAGACATGGAAACGTTGGCACCATCATCCTTTGAGCGAGCAAGGTTTCAAATTGAAACGGATTGGAACATGCATATTGAGGAAACAATTGAATTGATAGTGGGAGATAATTCATTCCTCTTACGCGTGACGGAAATTGAAGAAGCGATCGGACCGAAGTGCGATTGTTGTTGTGAATTAGAGGTGAGCTCCACGGGTAAGGCAAGCATACCGGATAATGAAGTGGAGTGGAAAATTAATTCTGTGTACAATAAGGGTGAATCCTCCCCGGGAGGGTCGTTTGTTCCCAATTCTATTATCAATGAAGAGAAGGAAGAGGTAGAGATTCAAGGACAAGCAACTAACAGCTATATTGATCACATTTGGGAGGATAACAAGATGGTGGATTGGAGGGAGAAGACTACAGCGAGCTGGATGGAGGAGGAAAACATAGCATTGGTTAATCGGGATAGGGAGGAGCGATCAAGTTGCGATGTTATAGGCAATATTGATGAATTCAATATGGAGAGTATTTCGTGTGATCACACAAACCGGGAGGCGGACAAGGGCAACAGCCCGCTGGTGGATGGGCCGAGATTGGAAATTCCTAGGGCTAATAAAGCGGTTGTAATAGAGGTAAACGGGGAAAGCCGTCGTGTTAGATAATTATCGGAGATCACTTCCAGTCTAGACCCCACGACGGTGCAAACGGACGACAAAAAAGGCCCTAAGAGGGGAAGGGGAAGGCCGAGAAAAAACAAATCGGAGATACCTCCTGAGGTAGTGGCTATCGCGAATGGTTCTCTATCAGATTCGGATTTCGTTTATCGCAAGCAATCAATTTTGAGGGAGGCAAGGGAAACGGTTGTTCTGGGTAAACTGATTGGGGCAGTGACAAGCGGAAGGGAGGAGGTGATTGTGAAGGATATAGCACGCATAATTGAGGCGCGCGAAAAGAAGAATTAGCAGCGAATGATGAAGGTGTTGTCGTGGAACGTAAGGGGGATTGGTGCGGCAGCGAAGAGGAGAAGTATTCAGCATGTTCTACGACAACAACGGTGTTTTTTGGCTCTAATTCAAGAGACCAAAATGAATCTGGTGACAGACAGTGTGGTGCGGCAATTATGGTACACAGACAGTTTCGATTTTATATTTGCACCATCGGTTGGGAAATCAGGCGGGGTGTTGGCTGTTTGGGAACCGATGGGATTTGAGATGGAGATGGCTGAAGCGAGAAATAATATGGTGATTATTGTAGGGAGAGGGGTGCTCGATAATTGGAAGTGTGGTGTGGTAGGTGTTTATGCCCCTTGCACATCGACGAAACATGGTAATTATTGGGAGGAGCTTATGGCAGTAGTGAATGCTAGAGAATTAAATTGGTGTGTCGCGGGGGATTTCAACGTGGTTATGAAGCCGGAGGAGAGACATGGTTGTGTGGAATCCAATTGAGGTATGGACATTTTTTGTGAATTTGTAGATAACATGGCGTTGCTGGATGTGCCGATGAAAGGTAAGAGGTTTACGTGGTTTGGACATGGGCGAAAATGTAGTAGATTAGATAGATTCTTGGTTTCGCATGGTTGGGTTCAAAAATTCGACTCGCTTGTGGTACGAAACCTCCCAAAGGAACTATCGGATCACTCGCCGATTGTGTTGGAGAGTGATGCCGTGGATAGTGGTCTGAAACCGTTTAGGTTCTTCAATGCATGGTTGAAGGAACTTCCGTTGTTAGAGAAAGAATGGAAATGTTTAGCGGATGGCGATAGCTCGGCAACGATTATCCAGAAATTAAAGAAGCTAAAGGGTATGTTGAAACATTGGAATCGTCACTGTTTTGGTGATTTAGAGCTGCAGTATCGTGAACTAGTTGATAACATTGAGAGGATTGATGCACGGGCTGGGCGTGGGGAGGGCAGTGAGACTAATCTGGAAGATCGAAGGAAGTTACATTCACGCTTTTGGAAGGTGGCGAACCTCAGAGAATCGCTTTGGCGACAAAAATCTAGAGCATCATGGTTAGCGGAGGGTGACCGCAACACTCGTTTTTCCATAGGGTAGCGAAAGTGAGAGCTATGCAAAATGCAATCCCAGGTATGTATGTTGATGGCCGATGGATTAAAGATCCGCAGCGATTGAAATTTGTGATCCGTAGGGAATTTAAGAAGCATTTTTCCAAGCCTAAAGCCACGGGTTCTTTGCTCCCGGTGGTGAACTTTGCTAAGCTATCGTGTGAACAAAGTGCAGCACTAGAATTAGAATTTGGGGAGGAGGAAATACGAGAGGCAGTATGGAAATGTGAGGGAGCTAAGGCACCGGGACCGGATGGGTTTACATTCGAATTCTTTAAGAAGGTTTGGTAATTTCTTAAGGGGGATGTTCTAAAGTTTATGTCAGATTTTTTCAATTCGGGACAGTTACCACAGGGCGTAAATTCTACATTTGTGATTTTAATAGCGAAGAGGGAAAATCCAAAAGGAATCGGAGATTATCACCCCATTTGTTTGTTAAATTCAATCTATAAAATTGTTGTGAAACGCTTAGCGCAGAGGTTACAGAAGGTGCTACCTATACTTGTTAGCGATGTACAAGCAGCATTTGTGCGTGGTCGTTAGATTTTGGATGGTATACTTCTAGCCAACGAAGTTATCCATTCGATGAAAAAAGATCGATTGGGTAAGGGGGAAATAATGCTGAAATTGGATTTCGCCAAGGCGTATGACTGCATTAGTTGGGCTTGTTTGGGTTGTGTGATGCAACGGATGGGTTTTGGGAAACGATGGGGCGATTGGATTCGTGCATGTGTTGAGACGGCAAGGCTGTCAATTTTAGTTAATGGCAGTCCGACGAAAGAGTTTGTAATGCAGAGGGGTTTGCAACAAGGGGACCCTCTCTCCCCCTTGCTGTTTGTATTGGTGGCCGAGGTGTTGCACCAATTTTTAATCAATGCGGAGCAACTGGGGTTAATTCGTGGGATTCAAGTGGCGCGGGGAGTATCAATCTCGCACTTACAATTTGCGTATGACATTGTGCTTTTTATTCAAGGTGAGCGAGACAATGCATGGCAACTCAAGCGTATTCTTACTTGCTTTGAGTATGTGACTGGCCTCCAAATAAACTATGATAAATCATGTGTATATGGCATTGTTTTGGAGGAGGAATTATTGATGTCTATCGTGGAAATTTTGGGATGTCAACGAGAGTCTTTTCTGATGAAGTATTTGGGGATCCCGTTAGGGGTGAATCCGAGGGGTATGGAGGTTTGGAATCCCCTGGTTCAGCGGTTTCGACAAAAAATACCAAGATGGAAGCGAGATTCTCTGTCGTTTGCGGGAAGGTTGATATTAGTTAATTCAGTGCTGCCAGCTTTGCCGGTGTATTATATGGGGGTTTTCTTAATTCCGAAGAAGATTATTTTGAAGATAGACTGTATCCGTAAAAATTTTCTGTAGGGGGGGGGGGAAAGGAAGAACGTGCGAAACTTAGCAGAGTGAACTGGGTGGTGGCTTGCCAACCGAAACGATTTGGCGGTTTAGGAGTGGTGAATCTCTATACCCGAAATTTGGCTATGTTTGCCAAGTGGGTGTGGCGATATGCTCAATCGGATGGATCTCTTTGGAAAGCAATTATTGTGGCAAAATATGGAACATATGTCCTTTCATGGCGAATGAATTCTAGGGGTATGTTAAGTATGTCGTCAATGTGGAAACAAATTGTAGCGGTTCAAAGCGATGAATATGTGGCCAAATTTATGAGTGCCACTCAATTCACCTGGACATTGGGCGATGGTATGAGTATTCTTTTTTGGAGAGATTATTGGTGTCTTGCGGAACCTTTGAAAATTGTTTTCCCCCGATTGTTTAGTTTGGCTTGCAATAATATGGCAAGGGTGTGTGACTACTTGGGAATGCCAAGGGAGGAGTGGGCTGGTTTTTTTCGACGTCCTTTGCGCACATTTGAAGTTGCCCAATTACGTGAGCTGCAAGCTTGTGTCATTGGATACTCACTACGTGTTAAGGCGATGGACAAATTGGTATGGGTTCATGATGTGGCGGGGCAATTCTCGGTGAGTGCATTACACAAATTAATGACATCTTTTGGGTTACATGATACATCCGATATTAGCATGATTTGGAAGCTGCCGTTGTTACCAAAAATACAATGTTTCATATGGTTTTTATTGTTGAATCAGCTGCCTACCTTGCGAATGTTGATGGAGCGTGGAATACCGTTGGGGTGAATGGAATTGGCTGCCGATGGTGTGCGGATGGAGAAGATAATGTGGATCACATCTTCGGGCAATGTGAGATTGCACGAGAGGTGTGGGACTTGTTCTTTGGTTGGTGGTCTGTTTCGTCTGTTCGACCATGGCATATTAGTGAGTTTATACATCAGTGCTGCGTGAGTTATTTCGAGGGCGATCTACGCACATGGTGGATTATAGGTTGCGCGTGTGTGTTGTGGTCGTTGTGGCTTGCCCGAAACGAGTTGATATTTAGGGACAAGAGGGAGTCGTGCCGACCGATCTTTTTCTTGGTGCAGCTTCGGTCATTTCATTGGACCTGTGCTAGGTTTGAGATGCTGCAATCGGGCGAGGCAGCCTGGTGGGAGTGCCCCATCCTGTGCAGGCCTTCGCGGGTGCAACGACGGGAGAGTAGGCAGGGTGTGGTTTGGGTGCCGCCACCACATGGGGTGTGGAAGTTCAACGTAGACGGGGCCTCGAGGGGTAAGCCAGGTGCGGCCGATTGTGGAGGAGTCCTCCGTGATTGGAGCAGCAGGATAGTGGCACTGTTTTCAGGGTCTATCGAGGTAGAGGATTCCAATATGGCTGAACTCCAGGCGATAGTGTATGCTTTGCGGATGGTGCAGGAGATTGATTGCGAGGGTGTGCAGTCCGTGGTTATTGAGTCGGATTCGGCCGTTGCAATTTCTTGTGTGTTAGGCGTGGAACGTCGGCCGTGGCGTTCGGGAAATTGGTTTCATCAAATTGACGATGCATGGGAGGCGCTGCCTTTTGTATGTTTTACTAAGATTTATAGAGAAGCCAATTGTATCGCGGATGCATTAGCAAAGAGTGGTGTCATACGCTCTAAGTGGGTATGGATGTATTGAGTTGTTTCCAGGGTTCAAGCTGTTTGGGATCGTCGTTGTACCATATGCACGGGCACTCTTTTCCCCCACTTAGGATTAAGGGGGTTTTTAATGAGGCCGGTGCAATGGTGTTTGCATGATTTGTCAATAAAATAAAATCATGTTGCTGATAAAAAAACATAAAAAAACAAAGAAAGGATAAAAAATTTACCGAGAAATTGATGAACGATGAACTCGAACTCAAGCTTCTCGAAATGCTCCAAACTACCCATAGAAAATTGCTCCAAACTCGAATTTCTCCTCCAAAAATTTCCAGTCAACTCAAGAAAAATTCAGAGAATTTTTCAGATTTTTCTTGAACCCTTTTTAGTGTTTTTTCTCTCAAATTTGGTGTGTTGAACAATGAAGCATTTGGGAGTTTTTATTGTTGATTTCTAGCTTCAAATTCAAGCCAAATTCGGATTTCAATACCCGAATTGAAGTTAAAATCAGACAAGAAACTTGATAACCGGTAAAACTCCCAAGAAATCATCCATTTTGATCTAAATTCGGGATAGAATTTCCCATTTAATTCGAATCTAGGGTTTATTATTTAGTTTCGAATTTTTGCAGATTCCGACGAGCATAGGCGGCGGCGGCGAGCGGGGTTGGTGGCATTGGGACGACAGCGGCGAGACGGACCGACTGGTACCAACAGTGTCGCCGGCCACGGCCTGTAGGCGCCGGCCGGCCATCATGAACCGCGCGACAAGGGTTTAATTTGGGCTGGGGTTGGCTGCTGGCTCAAGCGCGTGCGGCCCTTTTTTTGCTTTTGTTTTTCTTTTTCCTTTTCTTTTTGTTGTTTTTTTTGCTGCTTTTTTTTGTTGTTTTTATTTATTTATTGTTTTTTTGTGTTTAATTTTATTTTCTTTTTTTACATTAATTACTATCATTATTATTTATTTTATTTTTAATTTTATCACATTTTCTTTTTTTTTCTTTTTTTAAAAGATGTGCTTTTTCCAAGATGAGCTCTTTTCAAAATGTGTTTTTATTTTAAAAGGTTGGCTTTAAAAATGGGTTTTGAAAGATGGGCTTTTTATTGTTTTCTTTTAATTTAATTTAAAAAGGGTTGGCCTTTTATTTTTTAAAGGGAAAAGGGATTTTTTTATTTATTCGGATTTTTAAAATTGAGGTGAAAATTTAGTGACAACAACTGCCCCTCTTTTCTTATCTCTGTGCAACAGAGATAAAGCAAACACCAAAAGGCACTAATTTTCACCGACTTTCCAAATTGGCTCTATTCTCCAAATGCCTGAACGGATAGGCTTGTTCTATTCTCCTTTTGCCCGAATAGATGAGCGGATTCCAAACTCCAAACGCTCAAATGGATAAGCTTGTTCTATTCTCCTTTTGCCCGAATAGATGAGCGGATTCCAATCTCCAAACGCCCGAATGGATAGGCCGATTCTATTCTCCTTACGCTTGAATAGCTAAGCTGGCTTCTATTCTCCCAAATGCCCGAATAGCTGAGCTGGGTTCCATGCTCAAACAAATAGGCCAATTCTATTCTCCTTACGCTCGAATAACTGAGCTGGGTTCTATTCTCCCAAATGCCCGAATTGTTGAGTTGGGTTCTATTCTCTCAGATACTCAAACAGGAAAATTCTTTTGAAAACTTCATCCTCCTTATGCTTGGATGAATAAGCAAACAGACTTCAAATGATTTCATCTTCCTTATACTTGGATGAATAAGCAAAACCTCAAAAGGTTTCATCCTCTTTACAGTCAGATAAATAAGTAAACAGACTTCAAAAGATTTCATCCTCCTCATGCTTGGATGAATAAACAACCATTCTCTTTCCTCATGAACGAATAGGTGAATCTTTTGAAAAAAATTGATCCTCCTTATGCTTGGATGAATAAGCAGACGCCATATGCCTGAACGAATAAGCGATTTTTTTTGAAAAAAAACTTCATCCTCCTTATGCTTGGATGAATAAGAGGGTCTCCTAAAAAATTTCATCCTCCTTATGCCTGGATGAATAAGCGAACTCCATTCTCCTTTTGCCTGAACGGATAGGCGAATCTTCTAGAAAAAAATTCATCCTCCTTATGCTTGGATGAATAAGCAAATTCCATTCTCCTTACGCCTGAACGGATAAGCAAATCTTCTAGAAAAAAAAATCACCCTCCTTATGCTTGGATGAATAAGCAAATTCCATTCTCCTTACGCCTGAACGAATAAGCGAATCTTCTAAAAAATTTCATCCTCCTTATGCTTGGATGAATAAGCGAAATTTCATCTTTCTTATGCATGAATGGCTAGGCGAATCTTCTAAAAAAACTTCATCCTCCTTACGCTTTGATGAATAAGCGGGTTCTGAAAAGTATTTCACCCACCTTATGCTTGGATGAATAAGCGAACTCTGAAAAGGGGTTCCTTCCTCCTTATGCTCGGATGAATAAGCAGGTTCCAAAATTCATGTTTCATCCACCTTACGCTTGGATGAATAAGCGGGTTCTATTCTCCTTGTGCTCGAATAGATAAGCAGATTCAAAAAAGGGTTTCATCCACCTTACGCTTGGATGAATAAGCAGACTCCATTCTCCAAATGCCCGAACGGATAGGCTGGTTATTTTGCTAAAAGGTCCTTCGTGCATCTGAAAAATGCAATACTTTAATGCAATTATGATGTGCATGCCCCTAGGGATGCCTAAAACGTGAATGCATGTCTCATTTCTTTTGCTTTTTGAATTCTTTCTCAAAATTAATTTTTCCCACACGTTTACTCACTTACTCCAGATAAGCAAACATACATTTTCACTCTATTTTTTCGACTCATGGAAAACATTTGACATTTGCAATTTTGCTCACTTAATCCAGTGATCTTGTACCCCTGGTTGGAAAGACGGATTTCTTCAACAGCCATAGCTTTGCCATTCTCATTCTTTATATCTCTTTTCTTCATTGAAAACATTCAATCTCCGTAGGCGAACCTCTCAAGATCTACCATCATTGTAGTTGATACATCAAGGTTGAGTGAAAGGCTTCCTTGTGTAGTTTGGAATGCTTCAAGTCTTCATATGCCCCTTATCAAGCATCTTCAATGCTTCTTGTGAATACTCAAATTCTTGCCCCTGCAGGACACCTCGAATTGCTTGCGTGTAAATCCTTGCAGTAAAGCTTATTTCTACCTTGAATATCTTCGAATGACGTTGGCGCTTTAATCTCTTCTTCTCACGCCTATTAATACTGAGGGCCTTAAATCATTAGCCAATGTAGACTGCCCCAATTTGATGACATCGTTTCCTTATCAAGTGCAATTCTTTCCCTTTTCATGCTTTTGAGCTTCTTCATCTTGTATGTGTATCTTTTCTTGACAACACGGTCCACTTCAAACTCTTCATCACATGTGCTTCTTCTTTTTCTCTTTACCTTCTCATGCAAGGTGATGCCCCCATTCAAACTGAGGTTCAATTGTTTTCTGAAGTTATGAAAACATTCGTTCATAAGCTCCTACAGTTAAGATCAATACCAATAAATCTTTTGCTTTTTATTAATTTATGTCAACCTACTTGTAAGATGTAAGAAAAGGCTAGAAAAGATAGTTCCAAGGAGAAAGTCATAACAAATGCAAGAAAAGGCTAGAAATGAGGATCTCAAGAAAAAAAATCATGGCAAACACAAGAAAATGGCAAAGTCAGATGCCCCAAAATTCAAAGCATGAATGTTTCAAGAATCCATCAACCGGATAAAAAGCTTTCTTTTACTCACACACTCTCTAAATTTAAATTTTCCCTCTTTCCTAATCTCAATCAAACATTAGAAGCTCGAGGTCCCTGAAGAAAGGTCAACTCAGTTAGGCGGAATGTGCTCTGAAGACGAACTCCTTTTCTCAAATATTCTTGTGTGATCCAAATGGTCTTTTAAGGCTTGTAATGTAGGCTAGGCTCGGGTTGCCAAAGAAAGGATATAAAGGATCAAATTCATATTTTAAGGGTGATTAAACCAAGGATTAACTTTCCTGATGAAATCTCTATTCTTCTTCTTTTATTCTTTGGATCACTCTAGACTGCCCATTTTGGGTTTTCACCCTAGAGTTCATTTCTTTTTCTGGCATATGTCTCATTTGAAGGGTTTGTTTCAAAGTTTCCTTCACGCTTCAACTTTTTCTTCATTTTCTTTTTCTTCATTTCTTTTCTCCTCTCCTCTCCTCTTCTCTTTTCCTTTTCTTTTCTTTCTTTTTCTTATCTTTTTTCTCTTTTCTTCTTTTTCTTTTCTTTCTTTTTTCTTTTTCTTTTCTTTTTTGAGTCTTTTTCTTTTACAGTTTAGGACATTCAACTTAATCTAACATGTTTCTTTCAAACAGTTTTTCATTTTCTTTGCCCCTGGTGTGGGGAGTGATCCTTGGTTAGGGTTAAATCATAAGAAAAAAATAATATCAAGCTCAAAGGGGGGCGACAAAAGGATTTTTCTTATTCGTGAAGGGAAATGAAGGAATGCCAAATGTCATTTCACACATAAATATCGTCGAAGAAAAGCAATCTTCAGTTGGTAGATGTTTTAGAGTTATCACTACATTCAATGACCCTAACAATAATGTTTGAGAGGAAAATACACTCATAATATGTATATGAGATTTCCCCATTAATCCTGAACACACATTTTGCCCCTCTATCTCGGGATTAGTTTCAAGAATCATTCATACAATAAATAATTGGGACTCTACAAAGAAGATGTATGCTTGAAAAAATGGATAAAAAATGCAAAGAAGGGAAAGGACAAAAAGGAGAAACGTTTTCCATTTGAAAAAAATGCATCTTTAATCAAATAAACTGACATAGAAACCCTTACAAAAGATCCCTAATGCTCGCGGGCAAAAGCAAGAGGGTTGGTTCTAAGCATGATCCCAACTGTCTAGAGAAAATTAAGTTTTATTCCATGAAAGCAAAAATCTCGGCCAATCTTGCCTCCGACGACTTCGTGACAAAACTCTAAACGCGCTCGTCCTCATCATTTTCTTCTTTCTCAAGTCTTCCATTTCTGATGGC
Organism: Hibiscus tridactylites; assembly: GCA_958450335.1. Classification (NCBI taxonomy): domain Eukaryota; kingdom Viridiplantae; phylum Streptophyta; class Magnoliopsida; order Malvales; family Malvaceae; genus Hibiscus; species Hibiscus tridactylites. The sequence continues at coordinate 85,436,432 of OY288268.1, read as the reverse complement.
TGCCAATATCAACTCTCCGTTCATGATCATGTCTGTGAATCCTTCGGTGGCGTGATTTAACATGTAGTCATAAAAAGGTCCATCTAGTGTCTCCACAAACATTGGAGTAACTTCATTTTCTGAAAGCAGAGATTGAACTTGGGCTACCACATCTCGCCACCTCTGGGCATATTGGTGGAAGCTCTCATTGGGCTTTGGTTCCATATTCTGCAGCACAATCCTGCTTGGGGCCATATCTGTTACATACTCGTACTGCTTGAGGAAGGCTTTCGACATATCTCTCCAAGTGCGTACATTGGCCCGACTCAATTGAGCATACCATCGAATAGCAGACCCAGATAGACTGTCTTGGAAATAGTGGATCAACAACTTCTCATTTTTTAAATGCGGTGACATTTTCCGGTAGTACATAGTCAAGTGTGCCAACGGGCATGTAGTTCCATTATACTTCTCGAAGTTAGGGACCTTGAACTTTAGAGGTGCCACCATGTCTGAAACTAGACTCAAGTCTCTAGCATCCTTGCCACCATGAATGCTTCCTTCTTGATAAACTTTAAACATCTCCACCAGCTTCTTGTAGCGGTCTTCCCATTTCTTCTCGACCTTTTCCATATCAGTTTCTTCATTGAAGTCAGGCATCTCAGGGCTACGAACCTCGTCAGTACGAGCAGAAGATTCTGAGATCTAGACTTTAGGTGAAACTACTTCCTTTTGTACGAAAGCCATCCCCGAGAAAGTGTTGGTGTCTTCTCTCGCTTCTGGGTCCTTGAACCCAAGCATGGCTGCGATTTGGCTGACCATTTTCTAGTGAGATATCTTAATCTCTTTCTTAAGATTATTTACCATCTTCTCAAGCTTGTCACAAACGCTCTTCTGATTTGACTCCAGAATTGTAAATCTTTCTGCAGTGCTCATGGCACAAATCTTGTTTGTGTTGTGTTGCGTGTAAATAAGACTATCGCAAATAGTGCAAGTGTACACAACGCAAGTAGTAAAGTGATACTGGAGTATTGGATATCGTCTCCACAGGGACTGGAATACTTCTATCCTTTAACTATCTACACAGAAGAAAGAAAGAGATTTAATAATTTGATTGAAGAATGTCACGAATAAATCAAGTAAAAGAGAAAAAATCAGAATTATAAAACAGGCAGGAATTGAATTGCTCTGTAGTGTAGGTATTGCACTATTTAAGGACATTTGTTCTGTGTCTGGCTCCTGTCACGACAGCACCTGCCGTGGCAGTGGTCCGTTGCTGTCGCAGCAGCGATAAGTAACTCAGTTTCTTCAAGTTCGGCAAGAATCCCTGGATTGACTTGTCCTATCCCTAGATCCAAGCTTGTCGGCGAACACGTCTTGGATGATACCTCCCGGCGTGAATCGAAGTATGAACACCGATGTTTATGGATTCTTCTTTAGCCGCTTAACCTCGTCCTATCCCTAGGTCTGAGATAGTTCAACCATAAACTGGAGAACCCGCACTTATTCCTTTCGTATACTTAACTCTCCCGATATTAAGTAAATAGATAATCTCACAATGCTCTCCCGATACTCTTGCAAGATGTTGAAACTAGAATAAGAAAACTTGAAGTTTTATTTCATTGAACAGAAAAATCTTAAGAACAGAACAACCCTTACAACTACTTTACAATATCAACCCCAAACCCTATGGAGAACTAGAACATTAGATCTAGCCGACTCCCTTTCTCTTTTCTTCTCTCTCCCTCAATATCTATACCCTTACATACATGGGTATATATAGGCAAAGATCTAGTCTAAGTCCTTCTTGGAGTAGAAGTTCTTCTTGGAGTAGAAATCCTTCTTGGAGTAGAAATCCTTGTTCAACAAGTAAAGATAAGTTACTTTACTTATCGATCCTTGATCAGCTCCATGCTCCGCTCCCGGCCTCAGAAAAATGCAAGATTGGACTCAATGGACTCAGAAAAATATCATCTATCAAACGAGACCCATCTTGACTATGTCGGTGTATTGCCGTCTGGGCGGCATTCTGCGGCGGCATTGTCCTTGGTGGCAACTGGAACTGCTTCAGTATAGCTCCTTCTGCTTCTAGTCTCCAAAAATATGCGAATGGCCTACGATAGTCCGGCTTGAAATCCTCTATCTGTCGATCTCCACTTCGCGTTTTCTACCTCAAGTGTCTTCACTGTCGCCCCTTCTGCCACATCAGCGATCACGACAGACCACAGACCTTGTTTCTTCAGCTCCTACTCTACAACTCACCTCTGCTCCTCAGCTGCCTTCGATGTTGCCACGGCGGATACCTACAAAAGTGACCAATTTCAGCAGCATCTGTGCAGTTTTATCTAAATGTGATGTAAATGCAAAAACTAGCCTAAAATGCAATTAAACGTGCTTGAATGCAGCAGAAATAAGGATAAATGAGGGGTAAAATATAGGACTTTTAGGCACTCAACACACCCCCAAACTCGAATCCTTGCTTGTCCTCAAGCAAATGCAACCTAACTAACATGCATGCATGCATACATACATATATTTTTTTTCTTGGCTTAAGTTAATGAACAATCCTTACCCACAACACCATCCCTATCATGTTTAGCACCTGTTCAAATATTTAAGGATCTACTTAGAGCAAAAGTATAATTCTCGTACAGGTGTGTGCTTTTATTGTGAACATACATGAATATAGACTTCCCTAGCAACTAGAATATTATACTTAGCTTATTTTTAATCTTACTAGCGTCATGTTCGGGCACCTCTAGTTAATTTCTAGAGCCGGTGATAGGCACCTCTAGAAAATTTTTCTTTTTCTACTTTTACTAGAGCCAGTGATAGGCACCTCTAGAAGTTTCTCAAGTCATTTTCCTAGAGCCAATGATAGGCACCTCTAGAAGTTTCTCTAGTCATTTTCCTAGAGCCAGTGATAGGCACCTCTAGGACTAATCTGAGTTCAAGAATTTTCTACTCTAGTGGCTAAGTTTTCTATTCTACGTATGCTAGAGAAAGTCTTTTATCAAGCAAGTCACAAAGTGTTTCAGTTTTTCAGAACTATACTAAGGCTCTACTCACTTCCTAAAATATTTTTAAGGGGATTTCACGACAGAGATGGCAGCAGCAGATAATAAAAGTTCAGTAAATTAAGCCAATTTTTTTAGCATAAAAATAAATGCGACACAATTAAAATTAAATGCAATATTATATTAATAATTAGGAGGACTGCCTACCCCCAAACTCAAGGGTTGCATTGTCCTCAATGCATGACACAAGACATAAAAATGAAAAACAGAAAATAAAAATGACAGAAAAGTGAAACATCACAAAAAGATAATATATATACAGCAGGTGACAGAGAAAAAGAAAAAAGAAAACTTAAGTTGTGCGGCTGTCGTCGCTGCTGCTGGAGCTTTGGATGAGGAGCTGTGGGTGCTGCCCTGGGAGTTGGAGACGCGAAGGCTGCCTTCTTCCTTGCGTCACTATCTTCACTGTTGTTGGCGGCAGTCACTTTGGAATTCATCTCAGGGAGTATGAGTGCTGCCACGGCAGGGGTGGAGGCAGAGCTTCCTCAGGTTGCTTGTATCGTCATTGCAAGGGTTCTCTCTGTTTACCTAATAACACAAACAAACTAAAAACTAATATCAAATTTCTAATTCCTAAAACAATAAAGATAAAATAAGATAAAAATAAAATACAATAAAATAAATTAAGTTAAATTAGGAGTGGCTTGAGGGGCATCTCCTAAAGAACTGCTCCCTGTTCTATTGATGCTTGAGGGGTCGTTTCTGGTACTTCTTGAAGTCCATCCGTACCCTCCATCTGGTGATTATTCTCATGATGGGGGCTCCTTTCTTTCTCTTCCCTTTGTAGTCCATGAAGTCCTCCCTTCTTGGTAATGTTTCTGAGGGCATGAATATATGTTTAGAAAAAATAAAATTGACATTCGACCACAAACTTACCTTGTTTTCGTTGAATGTTGTTGTGGTTGAATGTAGCCCTTTCTGCCGCGTCTGCTGCTGTGGCAGCATGTTATTTTGACAGTCCTTTATCAGGTTACTTTGCAGGTCAAGGGGATATTGGAAAGTACCATAATTCTCCATATCAAATTTTGTAGGTCATTCGTAAATCTCCATCAGTAGAGACTTCGATGATTCTGAGTCCACCGACTTTGGTTCCTATAATACCTGCAATGGAATTTGTGAGTTTTTAATGAATTCAAAATGTTCGTTTATTACCTGCTCGTATTCCATTTGCAAGGCATTGTCATTGGGTAGCTCTTCTAGGTGGTCGTGTGAGTGCCATGACAGGGATGGATGTGTGCAATCTTGGTCGGGCATAATCGAGGTAGTGGGTTGAGAGTTTGCCTCAGATGTGGTTGCCGCAGTGACATTCTCTTGAATTTCACTCAGCGTTGTTGTGGTGTTGCTCCATTCCGGCTCCTCGATCATTGCCATGGCAAGTTGTTTCTCAGACTCATCATGTGTTGGGTATTCCTTCACATGGGCATCCTCGTCATCTTGCCTCAGGATTTCAGGTTAATCCGTGGCATGAATGAGGACCGGTCTGCTCAAGAGTGCATCCATCTTGGCGATACTTGCGTCCGTAAAAGCCGACAGTTTTTGCATGAGTGTCACGAAGGCTTGAAGTGTACATTTTAAGGAATTCGTTTGCTCTTGAGGAGGACTACTTTCCCATGGCATGTCAGTTTCTTTACGGTAATTGCGAGAATTCTACCACATCAGCTCTCGAATAGTTTTTCCTGACATGTTGATGCTCCTTAAACCTGTATTTCACATGTGTTTTTGATACAAAAAGAAAAATAAAAAGAAAAATAAAAATAAAGAGAAAAGAAAAGTGCAGAAGTTAAAGGTAAGAGTATGTTGTCAGTCCCCGGCAACGGCGCCAAAAACTTGTTGCGTGTAAATAAAACTATCGCAAATAGTGCAAGTGTACACAACGCAAGTAGTAAAGTGATACTGGAGTATCGGATATCGTCTCCACATGGACTGGAATACTTCTATCCTTTAACTATCTACACAGAAGAAAGAAAGAGATTTAATAATTTGATAGAAGGATGTCACGAATAAATCAAGTAAAAGACAAAAAATCAGAATTATAAAACAGGCAGGAATTGAATTGCTCCGTAGTGCAGGTATTGCACTGTTCAAGGACTTCTGTTCTGTGTCTGGCTCCTGTCACGGCAGCACCTGTCGTGGCAGCGGTCCGTTGCTGTCGCGGCAGCGATAAGCAACTCAGTTTCTTCAAGTTCAGCAAGAATCCCTAGATTGACTTGTCCTATCCCTAGATCCAAGCTTGTCAGCGAACACGTCTTGGATGATACCTCCCGGCGTGAATCGAAGTATGAACACCGATGTTTATGAATTCTTCTTTAGCCGCTTAACCTCGTCCTATCCCTAGGTCCGAGATAGTTCAACCATAAACTAGAGAACCCGCACTTATTCCTTTCGTATACTTAACTCTCCCGATATTAAGTAAATAGATAATCTCACAATGCTCTCCCGATACTCTTGCAAGATGTTGAAACCAGAATAAGCAAACTTGAAGTTTTATTTCATTGAATAGAAAAATCCTAAGAACAGAACAACCCTTACAACTACTTTACAATATCAACCCAAACCCTATGGAGAACTAGAACATTAGATCTAGCCGACTCCCTTTCTCTTTTCTTCTCTCTCCCTCTATATCTATACCATTACATACATGGGTATATATAGGCAAAGATCTAGTCTAAGTCCTTCTTGGAGTAGAAGTTCTTCTTGGAGTAGAAATCCGTGTTCAACAAGTAAAGATAAGTTACTTTACTTATCGATCCTTGATCAGCTCTATGCTCCGCTCCCGGCCTCAGAAAAATACAAGATTGGACTCAATAGACTCAGAAAAATATCCAATATCAAACGAGACCCATCTTGACAATGTCGGCGTATTGCCGTCCGGGCGGCATTCTGCGGCAGCATCGTCCTTGGTGGCAACTAGAACTGCTTCAGTACAGCTCCTTCTAGTCTCAAAAAATATGCGAATGGCCCACGATAGTCCGGCTTTAAATCCTCTATCTGTCGATCTCCACTTCGCGTTTTCTACCTCAGGTGTCTTCATTGTCGCCCCTTCTGCCACAGCAGCGGTCACGACATACCACGGACCTTGTTTCTTCAGCTCCTACTCTGCAACTCGCCTCTGCTCCTTAGCTGCCTTCAATGCTGCCACGACGGATACCTGCAAAAGTGACCAATTTCAGCAACATCTGTGCAGTTTTATCTAAATGTGATGTAAATGCAAAAACTAGCCTAAAATGCAATTAAACGTGCTTGAATGCAGCAAAAATAAGGATAATTGAGGGGTTAAATATAGGACTTTTAGGCACTCAACATGCGGGATCTTTACCATTTAAATAGAATTTTTTAAAATTAATCTTTATTTTACATGTATGAATGCAATGATCATAACATTATTTAATGCAAACAAAATAAACAAAAAAATAAATGCATGGAAGTAAATATATTTGTACACAAACGAATTCACAAAAGCAAACAACGAAGCAATCAAAATAGTGCAAATGCATGAATGTAGTCGAAGGGCCATCAATTCCATTAAAAATCTGCTCATGAAAGGAAACTTTTTATTAAATTCGAAAGTTTTTGTTACATCTTTTGTGAATCACAAATGCCTAACACTTTGATTTCTTCAATTAACCACATGAGCCTTGATCCAACTTCTCCAACATGCTTGATGTACTGACGAAGGGCTGCAGCTTCGGTCGCCAATATTGTCACGTGCTTGGTTCTCCTCTTTTAAAAGATTTCCATTCATAATTGAACAATTTTCCAGAATCAACCCCTTCTAAATATGAAATGATGCATGCAATAAATAAATATGTTATTCACACACAAAAGGGTTAGTAATAAACATGACACAAAACAACGCAAAAAGGTTAGTAACAAATAAATATGCTACAAAACAAAACTCACACACACAAAGGTTGGTAATATTCTACAAAGCTCATACACAAAAAGGTTATTAACCTTTATGCCACAAAAACACAACACAAAAAAAGGTTAATAAACTTTAATATACAAAACCCAAAAGATCCAAAACAATTACATAATAATCCAAGGCCGACATTCCAACATTTCAGGACATGTCCCCACGGATTATTCATGCGACTCAACACCCTAGGCTCTCCGCATGGCTCTATTGGGGTAGGCTCTAAATTCTCAAACTTGGCTTGGTTCTAAAAGGGTACCCGAGCTGTCCTTGATGTCCTCTACTAAGAGTAGCAAGACCCTCTTTTCTCACCTATTATAGGCTACAAATGAATCGAGTTCAACTCAGGAGGACTCACCACCGTAGCCTTCTCGAAGAATCAATATTCTTACGAAGGCAAAGGGATTGAGTCCCGAAGGTACTTTGCGATGGTCATACGAAGAATCAATATTCTTACATGAGCAAAGCGTGTTCCCCCCACTTAAACGAACGCGATAAAGCTCAGGAATAGAGCTTGGAATTATGTCTTAAATGCGAAAAATAGAGTTATATTCATTTAAACAGACAAATAAATAGAACCTATGATGAACTTTGCAAATTCCATTTTTTAAAAAACATTTTTTTGAAAATCATTTAAAACCAATTTGTGGTCTGACCCTCTTTCTTTTAATTTAAAAAAACAAAAACATTTTCCTAGTGGAGTCGCCAAGCTGTCGCAACCGCCTTTTTACGGGAGGCTTCGACTATTTTGGAAAACACTTTAAAAATAAACGGAGTCGCCACCAATCTTTTTTGAAAAAAAGTATGATTGAATCACTTTTAAAAATAGGGTTATTTTAATAAAACATTTTTGGTTTTAATAAAACAACGATTTTGGTCTGCGAAAATCAGAAAATAGGTTCAGGTGTCAGTTACGCGTGGGGTAGGATTAGCACTCCCACGACGCCCAAAATTGATACCTAATTGGTTTTAAAATCGTTCTCAAAATTGGAATTTGCAAGTTCAAAGAGGTTCGACTTTACTTGTCCATTTAATGAATATTAGTCTATTTTTTAACGGTCTTATCGCCTGGGAAATGAACTTTAATCACCGCCAACATTTATGGCGCTAACCCGTCATTCCCATTTGATAAGACAACGCATTAATTAAGTTTTCACTTTTCAAGCAACAAAGAAATTTAAGTGCGTTGAGCATTTTTATTTTTTATTCTAAGTTCGAATATTTAAAAACACTAGAACGTGTAAGTCTTTTATTCCTAAGTTAAGGTTTAAATATGTTTAAGTATATTTTCTTTTTTATGAAGAACATTTTTAACAAGAAAAAGTCTCTATCTAAGCTTTAGTCCCTAATCCTAAGTTTTCACATATTTCTAAAACAAGCAAGCAAATTTTTTATTCTTTTAAATTTTACCCTTTTTATTATTCCTTTAAAAAGCCTTTATTTTCTTTTTATTTTTCATTATTTTCTAAGCTAAAACACTTTTATATTTTTCTACTTTTTTTTTCATTTTTTATGTTTTTTCCATCTTGAATTTTTTCTTCTTTTTTTCAAAAAGCATTTTCACCCTTTTTAAATTCATTTTTCATTTTTTCATTTTTACGTTTCTTTTTTCTTTTAAAACAATCCATTTTAGAAAATAAATTTTATTTTTCCATAAGAACTCTTTTTAAAGTTTTCTTTTCAAAAATTCATTTTTCATCCTAGACCCTACTCTTTACTTTAAATCCCTTTATTTTTCTTGAAAACTTATTTTTTCCTTAAAAAAACTGTTTTATGTTTTTTTCCTTTAAAATCATTTTTTACCCATCTATTATTTAAAACTAAATTTCACAAAAATCTTTTTTATTAAGCCCTTTTATATTTAACACCTCACATTATTACTTCTTTTAATTAAATCCCTAAATTCAAGTTTTTCTAATTAATCACATTTATTCATTTTTATTCATGTATTGTTTAAAATTCATTTTTATTCATGCATTTTAAAGTCCAAATCACATTTTAAATTAATTCCTACACTTCTAAAGATCAAAATCACTTTAACAACAATTTTAAAATCAAGCAATAAGTTTAAGATCAAATTAGAAATTTAAACGAAATTTAAAACAAAAAAAGTTACCGAAATCGCGAACAATTTTCCAACCACGCGAAAGCAACCTAAAAATCACAAACAAAACACCAAAATTCAACCAAGAACAACAATAAAATCAACATAAAAAAACAAGAGAAAGGATATAAAAATTTACCGAGAAATCGACGAACGATGAACTCGAACTCAAGCTTCTCGAAATGCTCCAAACCACCCCCCAAAAAATTGCTCCAAACTCGAATTTCTCCTCCAAAAATTTCTATCCAACTCAAGAAAAATTCAGAGAATTTTTCAGATTTTTCTTGAACCATTTTTAGTGTTTTTTTCTCTCAAATTTGGTGTGCTGAACAATTAAGCATTTGGGGGTTTTTATAGTTGATTTCTAGCTTCAAATTCAATCCAAATTCAGATTTCAATCCCCGAATTGAAGCTAAAATCAGACAAGAAACTTGATACCTGGTAAAACTCCCAAGAAATCATCCATTTTGATCCAAATTCGGGATAGAATTTCCCATTTAATTCGAATCTAGGGTTTATTATTTAGTTTCGATTTTTACAGATTCTGGCGAGCATAGGCGGCGACGGCGAGCGGAGTTGGTGGTATTGGGACGGCGGCGACGAGACGGACCGGCCGATACCAACGGCGTCGCCGGCCGGCCATCATGAACCGCGCAACAAGGGTTTAATTTGGGCTGGGGTTGGATGCTGGCTCGAGCGTGCAGGCTCTTTTTTTGCTTTTGCTTTTGCTTTTCTTTTTACTTTTATTTTTGATGTTTTTTTGCTGCTCTTTTTTTGCTGTTTTTTATTTATTGTTTTTTTTATTTAATTTTATTTCCTTTTTTACATTAATTACTATCATTATTATTTATTTTATTTTTAATTTTATCATATTTTCTTTCTTTTTTTAAGATGGACTTTTTCAAAAATGGGCTCTTTTGAAAATGGGTTTTTATTTTAAAAGGTGGGCTTTAAAAATGGGTTTTGAAAGATGGGTTTTTTATTGTTTTCTTTTAATTTAATTTAAAAAGGGTGAGCCTTTTATTATTCAAAGGGAAAAGGAATTTTTTTATTTTTTCGGATTTTTAAAATTGAGGTGAAAATTTAGTGACAACACCAACGTGTTAAAATAAACAACCCTAGCTCTTAAATAATTTTCTACTAGCCGCATGCCCCACTTCATCTTCTTCGATTTTCTCCTCCCCTTGCCTCCTTTCAACTATGGTGAGAATACGAGATCAAGCTCACCGCCTTCCTCAGACCCACGAGCCAATCGTCTTTGGCGGCTGTCAGTGCCGCCATAGTTCGTGGCCATTCCCAGCGACTCCAACTACAACCAGCCCCGCCACCTCCGCCCTGTGGTCATGGCCGACACTAAATAGGGGAGTATTTTCGTTCCCTCTCTTGCGCATTACATTACATTTTGGGACAAAATGACTTAAATGATGGGGTGGAATTAAATCAACTCTTGTTTATGCTTTGTGATTAGAATTGAGCTATTTCTTGGTTAGAATTGTTGATAATTTTGGTTGCCAATCTCATGTTTGATTCAATTTCTTTGTGAATTCAATCTCGTTCTTGTTGAATTTAGGATGTAAGATATCATGGCATGACTAATTGATGTAAATTTTTCTTGGTAATTTCATGAATTTTTTGATTGAATTGAATGCATGACTTGGTTCAATAAACCTTTCATGTGAGTTTTGAACTTAATGAGTATATCTTTTATTCTTACTCTTTGTTTCAACTGAGTGTGCCAAATTAATCAATTGCATTCTAGAACTTGTAACTCGATGCTTGTGTAGACTACACATTTTGATTATGGTGCTTTAAGGTGATAGAAGCATTAGGAATAAACCAATTTCTCTTACCAAACAAAATAGCCTACCCTTTTTTATTTATTTTCCCTTAATGAACCATTTTTAGCCTTATCCTTTTATTTGTTCACCACATTTTTAAACCCAAGCTGGTTTTATTTTCCTCTTTTGTTCCTTTTCTTCAAGACAAAGGTGAGGTTATTCTGGAAAAAAAATTGTTTGAAACAGTGCAGAATTGAACAAAACAGTCCAGAAGATTACACTGTTCAGCGTAGAAATTCAGTACAGAAAAAATCGAACAGTGCAGAAAAATTCAAACATTGTAGTTTTGATTTGAATGAGTAGAAAAATACAGTGCAGAAAAAAAGCAGTTTGGTTCGAACAACAAAGAAGGAAAAAAGTGAATAAAGCTTGGTTGGATAAATTCTTTGGAATAGTTTTTCTCTTTGTCTTGAATTTTTAAAACCCCATTTTCGGCCTTTATCCTACCCGAACCTTACCCCATTAAAATCTGTTTTAAAGTCCTCTTGATTTGTGCATCATTTTCATATTATGTAGTGGAGATTAGATTTAGTTACAAGACTATGGTAATGAGTTGATTAGTTTAGGCTTGAGCGATTCTTTCACCCAAAACACTTGAGCAAAATGAGTAAACCAATGTGAGGAGCTAAGTCTTGTATTCTTTGAAATTGGTAGACGATTGAAATACCTTGATAGATTTATACTTAATTGATTATGCCTTGCTTGATTGATCTTTGAATTTCAGCATTTACTTAATTTAGTTTACTTAAGAAATCTTGGAAATTTTATGAAATTGGAGTTGACAACTTAAGGTTTCTAGCATGATAATTGAGAAATGCTTGAGGACAAACATTGAATAAGTGAGGGGGAATTCGATGAGTGATTTAAATAGTTGTTATCTTGTTGTTAATTACTCCTTATTTGTCGGTTTAGGTAGCTAATTTGGACGTTTTCCCTTATTTTCTATGCAGGACATTGGATTCCAGAAACTGTGCTAAAAGAGGCTGAATTCTGCAGTTTTTGTTTTTCTGGATTCATGGCTGGATTAGTGGGCATGAATCGGGGCATGAAAGTGCTGACTGGACAACACATCAAAAGCTTCTAGAAGATGACATCAGCAGCGCCTGATAGCTTATCAACCTGGATTTGTATGACTTATCAAGCCAAGATTTAAATTTAAACTTTGGATTTATCTTTTGTATTTAATTTGAATATTTTAGGATTTATCTTTTATCACCTAGGTTATTTTAGGATTTTTAGAATACTATAAATACCCATTTTAGGTGAAACTCAAAATCATCTCTTGTTCTCAACTTGTTTTCTACTTTTGAGTTCTATAAAAGTTTCTTTTCTTTAAATTCTTTACTTTCTAGTTTTTCTATTTTACTTTGAAAAATGCTAAGTATGATTTTTTCCATAATCATGCTTAGCTAATTTCTTTTCAAGCCGAGGACAAAAGCGATGACTCAATTTCAACGTGAGGATTGAAAAGCACTTAAACAATTTCCGGTATCTCTATCAGTTTTCTGAGCTTATTTTCAAAATCAAAACGATTTCAAAACCAAAGATTGACGTTGGTCAAGATGTTGTTTTGGTTAAATCTGTGGGATGAAGAATCGGGTTATTGAAGTACATTTGACTTCTTGAGAACACACTTAGCAAAATTGTTAGCTAAGAGGAAGCTAAGATTGAAATCAATTATTATTGAAACAACATAATCCAAACGGTCTTTTAAGAACTTAAACGTTTTTATCTATAACATTGTCGTTGGTTAGATCATTTTCCAAAACTGATATCAAAGATTGCACTTGGGTATTCGGTATACAAAGCATAATCACAAGGATTGATCCTTGTAGACAAGTAACCGACGTGAATCCTAAAGTAAAAAACTCTTTTTCGATGATCTGAGGAAACTGAGTCAAAACAAAAGCCTAATGCTGACTTACACAATATTGAATCTATATCCTTTTAATCTCATTTATAATCTCCTTATTTTCTTATTTTTATCTACAAATCCCCACCTTTACTTAAATATTCAACTCACTTCTTGGGTCAGAGATTAAACAAGCATATATCAAGAAGTTTTCTTAGTCCCTGTGGGATCGACTCTTACTTCTCTCTTACTACGTTTAATTTCCTTTATTTATTATGTAACACCCGGGTTTGGGGGTAAGCCCATATTCGATTTGTCCTCTCTTTATTTCCTTTATTTATTATGTAACTCCCCTTCCCCAAGTCTACTATTCCATCACCATTATCCCTCATCTTTAGTGATTTTTCAAAGGTAAGCCCATATTCGATTTGTGTAGCACCCCTCACCCGGTTACGAGCGAGCGATGTTACTATTCGGGTGATGGACAGATTCATACATGTCAACACATCAAACATACAATTATATGAGATTCAATTCATACTTAACAAGCATCAAAGCAAACAATCATATAATCATTTATCCAATAACAAGATCATAAATACATATAGGTGAGCCAATTTAAAACCTTTCTAACATGAATCTTATATTAATGTTGCAAATGCATATTAACAAGCCTAACTAACATACATGTATTCAATCAAACTCATGAACATTTGATTCAAGTATACCAATGCTTCTTATTCGAATACATAAGACAATCAAATATTATCTATATACATATCTTAGTTCATATTACAACACAACCATACAAATACATATAAAAACTTTCAAACAACCTAAATCATATACAATAGTATTCGAAATCAGCATTCTAATATTCTATTACCATTCGAACTATACAAATCATCCAACAACAATTCTAGATGCAACCTTCCTAATTCAAATAAAGATAACATACTTATACATATTCAACCATTCAAATCCATCAAGGGCATGAACCATATAAATGATACTCAAATTCATATCAAGCTTAGTTAACTTCAAACATAGTTCATTCATATCATCATATCCATATTTACATAAACATTCATCAAGTCATTACGTAATATAACATGTCTTAGTTTTATACAAACCAAACTTAACAATTACATGTTCCATAATGCATGACAAACTAACTTAGACTATGCCACCAACTAGGAGACTAAGCAAGATTATATCATACTTGTTCTTGGCTTACGAAGCTCTCGGAACAAAACGGATGGCTTTCGGATATCAACGAACCTGTTATTTTGGAAGAAGGAAACAAAGAGAGTGATAAGTACACATAATGTACTTAGTGAGGCAGCCCTAAACTTTACTAGTTTCAATCTTTTAAAGTCTTATTCAATCTTTAAAGTTACTTAGCTAGGCTTAGCACGTATTGGAATACCTAACTAGCCTATCAAAACCAAGTTAACAAAGCTATTTTCATGTACTAACCAATAGGGCAGCAAGTATTTACATGTACAATGTCTTATTGGGCAGCAACCATTTCATTTAAAACATACCAATTTGGGCAGCAAGCTACATGTACATTTCATACCAAATTGGACAGCAAGCAACATATACAATTCAAGCCAAATTTGGGCAGCAAGCACATGTACAATTCAAGCTAAATTTGGGCAGCAAGCACATGTACAATTCAAGCTAAATTGGACAACAAACAACATGTAATCTCATTGTCATCTTGGCAGCAACATTTCATAGTTTCACATCACAACATAGTTCATTTTAAATCTCAACTAAGTACACATATTCATTCCATATCATAAGGGCTAATACCCAACTTGTTCATTTAAACATGTATCATTGTTCTAATCATGTTTTGCCTTGGATGATTAATGAAATAGGTAATCAAGTCTTCATGTATCATGTAACTTTAGATACTCAAAGTATCAATTTCTCATTTCAACTTATAACAGAGGATGCATAGGCATCAATGGTGACTTACCACCATTCAATTATCATGGTGACTAACCACCTTATCAGGTTTATAGGTGACTAACCACCATCCTGTAACAAAGATCAGAGGAGCTCAATGACTCTAAGGCATGCCCTTCTACCTATAGACACTAATCAAACCAAGGACTTTACTTATCTTTCTTTATTAACAATAGCATTTTACTTGTTTATCAAACACATATCACAAAGTCATGTACACATTCAATCATGTTTACATTGTGCACATTCAAGCCATGCTCAATCAAATTTCCAGCAAACATTTAGCATCATTTCAATCATATAATCATCTTCAAACAGTAGCTAAATTATCCATTAATTCAATTCAAGTGGCTCAAACAGCTCATGTCACAAAGCAACACATATAAACATCAACTAGCATATCTAGATAGCATCATACACCTAGTTCATAGTTCATTCCTTTAGTCCTTCTTCCTTAGCATTTAAATTTACCAATCCATTATTAAGTTCATTACATGCTTCATTTTAAATCATCCAAGAAACATAAACACATTGGTTGAGACACTAATCTCAACCCTAAACTAGCTACACTCACAAATACTTCCAAGCTTAGTTGTTATCCTTGATGATGACTCCTTTCCCCCTTCTCTTTGCTTGATCACTCCTTGAATCTTCTTGAAATTCTTCACCAATGTGATCTTAAAACATAAAATATCATACACAATATCCATTAGTAATTAATTCAAACATATAAATTCATTTACTTAAGCATAATCACCTAGACAAGTGAATCTGCCCCCTAAACTGACAGTTTGAGTAACCTCTACTAAACTGGCCATATCTTTTTACTCACAACTCCAAATAAGGAGTTCTTTACCATTTTAGAAAGCTTACAAACACACCTTTACAACCATGTATGGCACATAATTTTATCATTTCCCAGTTAATACAGTTTTACATTTGAAAACAGGACAATTTCAGGGCCTAATCTGTCCAAGCTTAACCTAGTGACTTTAGTGCATTTAAATCCTATATTTCACAATTCATTTGATTCTAATCTATTAACCACATTAACCTACATGTATTAGCATAACAATGAAGTTCTAACATCTTTAAAAACAGATCATTGAAGTCCTCATTTTTAACAATTTCACAAAACAGTCCCCTTTTAATTCATTTTAATCCTCTATGTGATCTAAATGCATTTAACCTATCAATTGGGACTTAATTCAAGCTTGGTAATTTAATTTTTATTCATTCCATGATTCCCCTGTTTCAAGAATAAATTTTCAGAATTTATTAACACCATTTTGACTCCTAAACATTTCGAATTTCACAATTTAGTCCAGCAGATTCAAAATTCATTCAGTTCCAGTCCAGTCAACTTCTAACAACAATTTAGAGACCTATACTTAACATTTTTGAGCAAATCATACCTCTATTCCATGTAAAATTTTGTCCTCTACAACTTTGTATAAGAACACTTTTTCCAGAAATGACTCTAACATGCTCAATTTTCCAGATTTCTACAGGGTATCATACAAGTACGAATCTGGGCAGATTCATACCTAAGTTCATGTTCATGCAATTTTTCCAGAAATTCATCAATAAATTCAAGAACCCAGAAATCTAACATCACTATAACACAATTTTAAACATTTTCCAGCAACCATTCATAATCAAAACCTAACAAAACATCATCCTAATTCAAAATACAAAACCGAATAGCATAAATGTGTACTTACTTTAAATCTAATGAACATGCATGTATGGATGGTTTAATTTCCAGCAACTTTGATCCTTCAAACTCAGCTCTCTCTCTCTCTCTCTCTTATTTCTCACGGTGAAGATGAAAAAAAAGAAGAAAAATGATGATGAAAACACATGTGGGTGTTCTAACTAAGGTGGCTTAATGTGGTCCTCACAAGGACACTTGGAATGTTTGATTTCCAAGCATCTCCACTAAGTCTAATTTTATATATTTTATTCATATATTAAATTTATTCATCAGCCATTATCTCACATATAATATATATATATATATATATATATAACATTGTTTTACTTTAATCTAATATTAACTTTAGATTAATCTATGTAACATATTTATATATCACTTATTTTTTTTAGTTCAAATCTTATAAATTTTCATACAAACATATCCTTAATTCTTATTCATTTGTAACTTAATAGGGCTTAGTTCATATGATTCCAATTCTACCTTAATTAAATCGTAAAATATTTACGTTATCGTTGTCGTTTTCTATAATTCGTACTAGGGTGGTTTTTAGGGTGTTACAACTCCTCCCCCCTTAAAGAAAATTCGTCCTCGAATTTTACCTGAATCGAACAGATGAGGATACTGCTTCTTCATCGTGTCCTCAGGTTCCCACGTCGCTTCTTCGACGTTGTGATTCCTCCAAATAACTTTGACAAGAGGAACACTTTTATTTCGAAGTCTCTTGACTTCTCGATCAAGGATTTGAACAGGCTCTTCTTCGTATGAAAGATCAGGATTGAGTTCAACTTCTTCAGGCTCAAGAACGTGAGATGGATCAGATCGATATCTTCTGAGCATTGAGACGTGGAAGACATTGTGTATTTTATCGAACTCGGGAGGAAGAGCGAGTCGATAAGCTACAGGACCAATTCTTTCAACTACTTCAAATGGTCCAATAAACCGAGGACATAGCTTGACTCTTTTGCCGAATCGGAATACTTTCTTCCACGGGGAGACTTTAAGAAACACTTTATCTCCGACTTGATGTTGAATGTCTCTACGTTTCAGATCGGCGTAAGACTTTTGGCGATCGAAAGCTTGCTTCAATCGAGAATGAATGATTTGAACTTGTTCTTCGGTTTCCCGAAGCAATTGTGGTCCCAAAACTTTATTATCACCAAGTTCAGACCAACATAGAGGTGTTCGACATCTTTTTCCATACAATGCTTCGAAAGGAGCCATTTGAATCGAAGATTGGAAGCTATTGTTGTAGGCGAATTCTACCAAAGGTAGCGATTTCTCCCAGTTCTTTCCAAAGTCAATGATACAAGCTCTGAGCATGTCTTCGAGAATTTGAATTACTCGCTCAGATTGACCATCACTTTGCGGATGGAAAGCTGTGCTAAGATTCAGTTTGGTTCCGAGAGCTTTATGTAGAGTCTTCCAAAATCGAGCTGTGAATCGGGGATCTCGATCGGAGACTATTGAGATTGGAACTCCATGTAAACGAATTACTTCTCGGATGTATAATTCAGCCAAGGCTTCAAGACTGAGATTCATTCTCACCGGAATGAAGTGTGCTGACTTGGTGAAACGATCAACGATCACCCAGATAGCGTCGCACTTTCTTTGCGAACAAGGAAGACCGGTTACGAAATCCATTGTGATCCGTTCCCATTTCCATTGCGGAAATTTGAGAGGTTGGAGCAAACCAGTAGGGACTTGGTGCTCGGCTTTAACCCGTTGGCAGTTCAAACATTTTGCTACAGAGTCGTTGATAGCCGTTTTCATTCCTGGCCACCAATACAAGGGCTTGAGATCCTTGTATATCTTAACTGATCCAGGGTGGATCGAAAAAGAACTTTGGTGCGCTTCTTGTAGGATTTCATCCTGTAATTCTTTGTTATTAGGGACACATATACGATCTTTGAAGTATAGAAGACCGTTCGACTTAACAGAGAAGTCAGGATTAGACTCAAGCTTAGAATTGATTTTCTGAAGTTCCGGATCAATTTGTTGAAGTTCTTTGATCCTGTTGATCAGAGTAGATTGGACTTGAAGTTCATTCAGATAATTCTGAGCCTTGCATAGCCGAAAATGAGCGTTGATAGCCAAAGAAGCTACGAATAAACAAATTGAAGACGTTACTTAGGTTACAAAATTTCATTTGAAGGATTTCTTGCTAAACAAGAAAGTGTTCAAATTCTTCCTTAACTATCAAGAATGAATTTGAATGATCACTTTAAATTTGAAGATTTAATGCTTTCAAATTTTCGAGGATTTCGAGTAGCTTACAGAGGTTCGGTTTTCGACTCAGAGCGTCGGCAACAACATTGGCTTTTCCGGGATGATAATCGATGGTTAGGTCATAGTCTTTGAGCAACTCTAACCATCTTCTTTGTCTAAGGTTCAGATCTTTTTGAGTGAGTAAATACTTCAGGCTTTTGTGATCAGTGAACAACTTGCATCTTTCACCGTACAAATAGTGTCGCCAAATTTTGAGCGCGAACACAATGGCTGCAAGCTCGAGATCGTGAGTAGGATAATTCAATTCGTGTTGCTTCAGTTGCCGGGATGCGTATGCAATCACATTGCCTTCTTGCATCAGAACACAACCTAAGCCCGAGTGTGATGCATCGCTATACACTATGAATTCTTTGCCCAATTCGTGTTGAATAAGAACAGGAGCGTGTGTCAAAGTTTGCTTGAGTTGATCAAAACTTCGTTGCTGTTTTTCTGACCACTCAAAGTTTACATCCTTTCGGAGGAGTTTGGTTAATGGTGCGGCAATAGTGGAAAATCCTTTCACAAATCTTCGGTAATAGCCGGCTAATCCGAGAAAACTTCGGACTTCGCTCACATTTCTCGGAGGTCTCCAATCAAGAATAGCTTGAATTTTCTTGGAGTCGACTTTGATTCCTTCGGCAGAAATGATGTGTCCGAGGAATGAAACTTCAGATAACCAAAACTCACACTTAGTGAATTTGGCAAACAATTGGTGATCTCGGAGCGTCTGAAGCACAATCCGAAGATGATCAGCATGTTCTTCCTTGTTCCGAGAGTATACAAGGATGTCGTCAATGAAAACAACTACGAACTTGTCAAGATAAGGCTTGAATACTCGATTCATCAGGTCCATGAACGCAGCAGGGGCATTCGTTAAACCGAATGGCATTACTAGGAACTCGTAATGTCCATATCGAGTTCGGAAAGCTATTTTGGGCACATCTTCTTCTTTTACCCTCATTTGATAGTAACCGGACCGAAGATCAATCTTAGAGAACACGGCTGCGTGTTTGAGTTGATCGAACAAATCTTCGATTCTCGGTAGCGGATACTTGTTCTTGATGGTTACTTTATTAAGTTGTCGGTAATCGATACAAAGTCGCATCGTACCGTCCTTCTTTTTCACGAATAGTACAGGAGCACCCCAAGGAGAGATGCTAGGTCGGATGAATCCTTTATCCTCGAGTTCTTGAATTTGCTTCTTTAGTTCTTTGAGTTCAACAGGTGCCATCCGATAAGGTGTAATGGACACAGGATTAGGTCCAGGTTGAACTTCGATCTTGAATTCAACTTCTCGAGTTGGAGGAAGGCCAGGGAGTTCCTCGGGAAAAACATCGGAATATTCAGATACAACAGGCATTTCAAGTAAACCGAAATCAAGCTCATCTTGCAGTGCCATAGCGGCGAAAATAGAGATCGGTTTCTTGTCTAACAATAGAATGGATTCTTTTCCTAAACCCCGTAAATATAACCTACGGTTTTGACAGTCTACCCAGGCTTCATGTTTTCCCAACCAATCTAGTCCTAAAACTAGATCAAATTCACATTTGGGTAATACATATAGATTACAAGGAAAGGGTACATTTCGGATTGTTATCCGACAGTCTTTACAAATCAAATTTATAGGCATACTACCTCCTATAGGATTCGAAACAATTAGCCCAGTTTGTACAGTTTCAGGTTTCAATTTAAGTTCATCTAACAAGTATGAGCATATAAATGAATGGGTTGATCCCGAATCTATCAATGCGTAAACAGGTTTAAGGTTAAGTTCAACCGTACCCGCAATGACATCGGGAGACTCTTCTTCTTCCTTGCCACGAATGTGATAGACACGAGCTGGGGCTCGAGACTCCTGATAAGTGGTGGCTTTTGATTGGGCAGCCTTGCCTTTCCCGGGGTTGTTCGACTGAACTTGTCTCGGATATTTGCCTCGGCTAGACGGCACAGAACTTTGGTTAGCCGGTCGAACAAAAGATTGATCATTTCTTTTTGGACAGTCTCGGATGTAATGATCGTTAGCGCCACAAGTATAACAGAGGTTCGCCTGGGCTCGACATTGGCCAAAGTGATTCTTCTGACAGAATTTGAAAACAGGAGGTCTGTCGACATTTCCAGTACTGTTGACGGAAACAACTGGAGTAGCCATCTTGTTGGAGTGTTGGGGTTGGAAATTATTCCGAGTAGATGGTATATAGGTGGAGGATGATTCCTTCTGATGTTTCGGCTTCTTAGACCACCGAGACTTGTCGTCACTCTTCCGCTTCTTATCAGTTCGGAATCCACTCTTACGTTTCTCGGCATTCCGCATCTTAGATTCAGTGGCGATAGCCCGATTCACAAGGATTTGAAAATCCGAAATGTCAAGTGCTGTGAACATCAGACTCAATTCATCACTTAGCCCGTCGATGAACATTCGGCATTTATCTTTCTCGGTCTTGATGTACTCCGAGCCATACTTGCAGTATTTGCAGAAATCGGCAACATATTGTTCAATCGGCCGATTGGCCTGTTTCAAATGTATGAACTTCTTCCTCCGATCAGCAAGGTATTGTTCGTTAATATATTTCTTTTTGAATTCATCAACGAAGAATTTCCATGTAACTGACTCGGCAGGGGCAGTCAGAGTTGTGGTTTCCCACCAACTTAGAGCTTCTTCGGCTAGAAGTGCAATCGCACATTCAAGTTTATGTTCATCCGAACATTGAAGTTGACGAGTTAAGATTTGAGTGGTTCTTTCGAGCCAGTTCTCAGCTTCTTCCGGCTTTTCCTCGTTTTCACCGGTGAATGTAGTTGCTCGATGTTGCGTGAGCTTGTCGATAGGGGCTCGACTCGGGGCAGCAACCACCGGAGTCGGTTGTTCTCGTCGGATGTTCATTACTAATTGATCGAACATCTCCTTCATACTTAGGCGACATTCCCGCTGAGCACTCTGAACAGTCGGAATTGTCGGAGTTGTCTGATTAGGTTCAGGGAGTGGAGTCGGTTCTCGCGGTTCCGATCTTCTCGGAGGGTCCGCTTGCTCGGGAGGATTAGATTGTCCCGGAGCGTTGGTTTTCATCCTAACGCTACCATCCTCGTTAGATGATTCCCGAGGACTTCCATTATCACGAGCCAAACGTGATTCGGACATTCTAATAAGATTTCAGAAAAGATCGAAGTTAGAGAGCGCAATCGCAAGCAGTCCAATATAAAACTCCTAGGTGGCATAGTTTAACCTATATGATGCAATAGACCCGATTTAGTCCGAGAATCGACTAAACCGAAGCTCTGATACCAATTTATGTAGCACCCCTCACCCGGTTACGAGCGAGCGATGTTACTATTCGGGTGATGGACAGATTCATACATGTCAACA
Source organism: Hibiscus tridactylites (assembly GCA_958450335.1). NCBI lineage: Eukaryota > Viridiplantae > Streptophyta > Magnoliopsida > Malvales > Malvaceae > Hibiscus > Hibiscus tridactylites. The sequence goes on along the minus strand of OY288268.1, from coordinate 85,414,343 downwards.
CATCAAACATACAATTATATGAGATTTAATTCATACTTAACAAGCATCAAAGCAAACAATCATATAATCATTTATCCAATAACAAGATCATAAATACATATAGGTGAGCCAATTTAAAACCTTTCTAACATGAATCTTATATTAATGTTGCAAATGCATATTAACAAGCCTAACTAACATACATGTATTCAATCAAACTCATGAACATTTGATTCAAGTATACCAATGCTTCTTATTCGAATACATAAGACAATCAAATATTATCTATATACATATCTTAGATCATATTACAACACAACCATACAAATACATATAACAACTTTCAAACAACCTAAATCATATACAATAGTATTCGAAATCAGCATTCTAATATTCTATTACCATTCGAACTATACAAATCATCCAACAACAATTCTAGATGCAACCTTCCTAATTCAAATAAAGATAACATACTTATACATATTCAACCATTCAAATCCATCAAGGGCATGAACCATATAAATGATACTCAAATTCATATCAAGCTTAGTTAACTTCAAACATAGTTCATTCATATCATCATATCCATATTTACATAAACATTCATCAAGTCATTACGTAATATAACATGTCTTAGTTTTATACAAACCAAACTTAACAATTACATGTTCCATAATGCATGACAAACTAACTTAGACTATGCCACCAACTAGGAGACTAAGCAAGATTATATCATACTTGTTCTTGGCTTACGAAGCTCTCGGAACAAAACAGATGGCTTTCGGATATCAACGAACCTGTTATTTTGGAAGAAGGAAACAAAGAGAGTGATAAGTACACATAATGTACTTAGTGAGGCAGCCCTAAACTTTACTAGTTTCAATCTTTTAAAGTCTTATTCAATCTTTAAAGTTACTTAGCTAGGCTTAGCACGTATTGGAATACCTAACTAGCCTATCAAAACCAAGTTAACAAAGCTATTTTCATGTACTAACCAATAGGGCAGCAAGTATTTACATGTACAATGTCTTATTGGGCAGCAACCATTTCATTTAAAACATACCAATTTGGGCAGCAAGCTACATGTACATTTCATACCAAATTGGACAGCAAGCAACATATACAATTCAAGCCAAATTTGGGCAGCAAGCACATGTACAATTCAAGCTAAATTTGGGCAGCAAGCACATGTACAATTCAAGCTAAATTGGACAACAAACAACATGTAATCTCATTGTCATCTTGGCAGCAACATTTCATAGTTTCACATCACAACATAGTTCATTTTAAATCTCAACTAAGTACACATATTCATTCCATATCATAAGGGCTAATACCCAACTTGTTCATTTAAACATATATCATTGTTCTAATCATGTTTTGCCTTGGATGATTAATGAAATAGGTAATCAAGTCTTCATGTATCATGTAACTTTAGATACTCAAAGTATCAATTTCTCATTTCAACTTATAACAGAGGATGCATAGGCATCAATGGTGACTTACCACCATTCAATTATCAAGGTGACTAACCACCTTATCAGGTTTATAGGTGACTAACCACCATCCTGTAACAAAGATCAGAGGAGCTCAATGACTCTAAGGCATGCCCTTCTACCTATAGACACTAATCAAACCAAGGACTTTACTTATCTTTCTTTATTAACAATAGCATTTTACTTGTTTATCAAACACATATCACAAAGTCATGTACACATTCAATCATGTTTACATTGTGCACATTCAAGCCATGCTCAATCAAATTTCCAGCAAACATTTAGCATCATTTCAATCATATAATCATCTTCAAACAGTAGCTAAATTATCCATTAATTCAATTCAAGTGGCTCAAACAGCTCATGTCACAAAGCAACACATATAAACATCAACTAGCATATCTAGATAGCATCATACACCTAGTTCATAGTTCATTCCTTTAGTCCTTCTTCCTTAGCATTTAAATTTACCAATCCATTATTAAGTTCATTACATGCTTCATTTTAAATCATCCAAGAAACATAAACACATTGGTTGAGACACTAATCTCAACCCTAAACTAGCTACACTCACAAATACTTCCAAGCTTAGTTGTTATCCTTGATGATGATTCCTTTCCCCCTTCTCTTTGCTTGATCACTCCTTGAATCTTCTTGAAATTCTTCACCAATGTGATCTTAAAACATAAAATATCATACACAATATCCATTAGTAATTAATTCAAACATATAAATTCATTTACTTAAGCATAATCACCTAGACAAGTGAATCTGCCCCCTAAACTGACAGTTTGAGTAACCTCTACTAAACTGGCCATATCTTTTTACTCACAACTCCAAATAAGGAGTTCTTTACCATTTTAGAAAGCTTACAAACACACCTTTACAACCATGTATGGCACATAATTTTATCATTTCCCAGTTAATACAGTTTTACATTTGAAAACAGGACAATTTCAGGGCCTAATCTGTCCAAGCTTAACCTAGTGACTTTAGTGCATTTAAATCCTATATTTCACAATTCATTTGATTCTAATCTATTAACCACATTAACCTACATGTATTAGCATAACAATGAAGTTCTAACATCTTTAAAAACAGAGCATTGAAGTCCTCATTTTTAACAATTTCACAAAACAGTCCCCTTTTAATCCATTTTAATCCTCTATGTGATCTAAATGCATTTAACCTATCAATTGGGACTTAATTCAAGCTTGGTAATTTAATTTTTATTCATTCCATGATTCCCCTGTTTCAAGAATAAATTTTCAGAATTTATTAACACCATTTTGACTCCTAAACATTTCGAATTTCACAATTTAGTCCAGCAGATTCAAAATTCATTCAGTTCCAGTCCAGTCAACTTCTAAAAACAATTTAGAGACCTATACTTAACATTTTTGAGCAAATCATACCTCTATTCCATGTAAAATTTTGTCCGCTACAACTTTGTATAAGAACACTTTTTCCAGAAATGACTCTAACATGCTCAATTTTCTAGATTTCTACAGGGTATCATACAAGTACGAATCTGGGCAGATTCATACCTAAGTTCATGTTCATGCAATTTTTCCAGAAATTCATCAATAAATTCAAGAACCCAGCAATCTAACATCACTATAACACAATTTTAAACATTTTCCAGCAACCATTCATAATCAAAACCTAACAAAACATCATCCTAATTCAAAATACAAAACCGAATAGCATAAATGTGTACTTACTTTAAATCTAATGAACATGCATGTATGGATGGTTTAATTTCCAGCAACTTTGATCCTTCAAACTCAGCTCTCTCTCTCTCTCTCTCTCTCTCTTATTTCTCACGGTGAAGATGAAAAAAAAGAAGAAAAATGATGATGAAAACACATGTGGGTGTTCTAACTAAGGTGGCTTAATGTGGTCCTCACAAGGACACTTGGAATGTTTGATTTCCAAGCATCTCCACTAAGTCTAATTTCATATATTTTATTCATATATTAAATTTATTCATCAGCCATTATCTCACATATAATATATATATATATAACATTGTTTTACTTTAATCTAATATTAACTTTAGATTAATCTATGTAACATATTTATATATCACTTATTTTTTTTTAAGTTCAAATCTTATAAATTTTCATACAAACATATCCTTAATTCTTATTCATTTGTAACTTAATAGGGCTTAGTTCATATGATTTCAATTCTACCTTAATTAAATCGTAAAATATTTACGTTATCGTTGTCGTTTTCTATAATTCGTACTAGGGTGGTTTTTAGGGTGTTACAACTTGTCCTCTCTTTCCTCTACAAGCTTGTACCATTATTTTTCATTAAAGCTCATAGTTTTGTAATTTAGAGTTTTGAGGTTTTGATTAAAAATGCCATCTTTATTATCTTTAACTTAATCTTTTGATTTATTAATGTTATATAAGTTGTTTGCTATCTAAAAGGTCCAACATACTTTAATTTTACATGGTTTTATGGTGATTCCAGAAATTGGGTTTTAAGGAGGTTTTTGAAGGGTTTTAGGTTGAGTTTTGGGAGTGTTTAATGTGGGAATTTGTTGGCCGATGGTTAGGCTATGTATAAGGGTTGTTTTGGAAGCTTTTGGGAGTGTTATAAGTGTTTGGATCTATGGTTTTGGACTGTGCTTCATGGCTGCTCGGGAATGAAGGTTTTGGGGTTGTCTTTAGCTTGAAATCTTGTGTTTTGTTCTAGGTTTGTGTTCCGGGTTTGCTACATTGATTTGTGAACTGATTTGAGGTTATTTTGATTGTGTTGGGATGATTAGAAGCAAGGATTTATGTTGGTGAAGCCTCGGGAACGAATCCGGAACCGTTGGGAGCTTGATCGGCTAGTGTGGTTGAGCTTGGAATAGTCGGTGAGTGGTTAAATGTTTTTAAATGGTTTTCAAGTGTTGGTTCAAGCATGTGGACTAGGTTGGGCTTGGTAGACCCACCTAGAGTTGGGATTAGATTGGTAGTCTAATCCTAAGCTTTAGTTAGAGACTTTGGTTGAAATTTAATTGTTGAGTATGCCCCGTGTTTAATTGTGATTATGGTGGTTATGTATATTGTGTTATACATGTGTGATGAGGCATGGTATTGATGCATTGTTATATGCATGAGGATTGTGCATGACGGTAAGTCATGGTGAGTACGTGCTAAGCACGGAAGTTGACATGAAATGATGTTGTGAAAGGTTATGATTTGTATTAGTATTGGCACTAGTATGCTTGGGTACAATGATTGATCATTAGGATGTTTAGTGTGCACACGAGAGTCAAAATGCGCGCGTGGTCTTGGTGATGGTAGTCATCAAGATGGAGTACAGGTTCGCCCGGAAATCTTCTTATATATATGTTAGTCGGTGATGAGTGGAATCCCATCGACGGAGCGTGAGGATGAGTGGAATCCCCTCCGCGTGAAACGGTGATGAGTGTAATCCCATCGTAAGGTAATGGTTGTGGTTCGATGTGAGTTCCAACGGTTATCCGCGTATTCGTGTCATAGCTAGGTGCTAATACGGATTGTGGAATGTGTTTGTTAATACATTGATATATGTGTTTCCATATGTTCTGGTTATGGGCTTGTTGAGCATGGCATAATATTGAGTTTATGTTCATGCATCATATATATTTGGCTCTTGTGGTTCGAAGGTATGGTCATGCATTCTACCTTGATTGTTTCTCGTGCTTGGTCCCTGCATTGTCGAGGTTTGTTTTATGAGCTTACCCTCACTAAGCTTTATGCTTACGCTCTCTTTTGTTCGACAATGCGGATCCGTAGTTCGTGGGTTGCGAATGCAAGAAGAGGGCCTCCAAGTGTGCTAGTTGAGCTTTTGCTATCCTCAAGTATGAACTATTTTAAGTTAATGATGTAATAGTCAAGCAATGGGGACTTTTGTGGTTATTTTGTTTTAGAAGCATGTTTAGACTCCTTGTTATGTGGATGATATGTTTAAGGTTTGCTTATGCCTAGTATGTTGGCCTTGTGCCCTTTATGAATGCTTAAATGTATGTTCTTGTCTAAGCATGTTATCTTGAATGCTATGAATGAATCATATGTTGTTTTGTTGATCCTTTGAATGAATGGCTTTTATATGTATGTTTGGGGTTGAGCATGCTTGTTATACACTACAAGAAAATGCATTTTTAGTGACATTGAAAATAGTCACAAAAAGTGTTAAATTTAGTCACTGAAATTTATAGTGACTATTTTTCTAAGTCGTCACCAGTCGTCACTAATAACTCCGTCACTATTATATTAGTGACAACTTTCATGATTTCGTCACAATAGTTATATTTTTTATGACCACACTATTTGACACAAAAGATTATTAATAGTGACTAAAATTTAGACACTAATGTTATTCTTATTAGTGACAAACATTCTATCACAAATACATATTTAAATAGTGTCCAAAATATGTCGTCACTGCCAATAATAAAAAAATAATTATATTTTTACATGTAACCATTTTATTTAGGGTTTAAACTAATCACTAATTGAGCTTTTGCAAGCTTTTGCATTTTAGTCAGCAAACTTTTAAGTTTTCGTAGATCACTGAAATTAAATTATAGATGATGTAGCATATTCAGATATCAATTTTTAGTAAATAAATGCAATGCATGGCTTCAAGAATGATCGAACCTGCAACCTTTAGGGTGAGAGTGCAATACTTATCCACTAGGTTAGGCAAGAAATTTAATACTATTTTGAAAGAAAAATAATATTTAGGTTTAATTGTAATTGAAGTTAATTTTATTTATTTTAAAAATATTTATTAATTATAACACTAATTATTATAATAATAATTTAAACAATTTTTTTGGTTTCTTATAAGAAGAACGTATGTTGAAGAAACTATTTAGATTTTTTTGAAGAAAAAACTAATAAAAATGGAATATATCTTTTAAAATTTTCAAAAAAAATCTATCATAGATTATGCTAAAATCACATAGTACTCTTTGTACTATAATTTGGTCACTTTAAATTTCTATACTTTTTAAATTTTGAATTTTCGATCTTGACATGAATGGTAGTATTTAAATATGTTAAGTAAAATTTTCATTTTAGCTAATTTGTTATGCATAATTTGCTTATTTATTTTTTGTTCTTTAATTTGATCATTTTTAGTCTTTGTAATTTAGTCATATTGCCGGTGTCCCGTGAGGATTAGGATTAAAATTTTAAAATTTGAAAAATATAGGGACTAAAGTTGATTAAAATAGATTGACTAAAACAACAATTTACACATAGTATAGACTATTGAAATATTTTACCTTTTGACAAACTAGTTTATGATAACTTTAATTTTTATAATTATAAAAATAAATTTATCATTGTGACAATGTCTAATTTGTCATTACTTTTATTTTTTATTGGTGACAAAATTTATTACAACAAAAAGTGAAACTTTAAGTGACAAGTAATTTTATTGTAACAACAAATATCAAATAATAGTGACAACTTCACATATCGTCACTATCATGTGTCAAAGTTTTAGTGACAATGAACTTTGTGTCACAATTGTATACATATAGTGAGAATTCATTTGTGAAACGTGTAATCGTCACAATTACTATTGTTACAGTGACCAAATAAAAAGATGTCACAATTACTTATACTAATAGTGTCGTACAAAAAAATTGTCACAAAAAGTTAATATTTATGACAAAATTATTTTTAGTCACTATCAATTTGTCACTAAAAACCTATATTGTTGTAGTGATAGGGTGCCCTGCATCTAGAGTTTGTTGTATGAATGGTTGTGGGAGGTTTTAGTTGGTGTTTGAGGCAACCTTGTGCCATAAACCAGCTAAAACCTGTCTGCTCGCGGCAGGTGTATCGAAACGGTTGATCCCGTTTCGATACGGCCTCTTGTTTCAGGCCAGGCGTTTCGATACGCAAAGGGGGCGTTTCGATACGATTTTGCTACTGGAAATCTGAGATATTGACGAGAAATTGAGGGTATCGAAACGGTCCTAGGCGTTTCGGAACGGTCTTCGTAGCGTTGACCACGAGAACTTGACCGATGAGGGCGTTTCGATACGGTCAACACCCATTTTGATACGGTCTCCTCGGCTTTACTTTGGCCAGCTGACCTAGTCAAGGCATATCAAAACACCCTCTCGGCGTTCCGATACGGCCTGCAGTTTAAGTTATAATAGGCTGTTTTTTATCTATTTTTTTGGTTGTTTGCCTCGCTTGTTTTCTTCCGTTGTTGCCTTTTCACATAAGACATAATAATTCATCTAGATAAGATAATAATAAATGAAAAGTTTTCTCGGGTTGTTAACCGAAGTGGATCCTTAACGGGTTTTGCCTCGGTTATCCCCATGTAGCCCACTCAGACCGGTCAAGCGTCCGGACCGGGACGAGGGGGTTACATTGTTGGTATTAGAGCCTAAGGTTTCCGAGACCTTGGGCAGGTAAGTGAGGTAAGTTAAATTCTTGTATTGCAATTGCATGGTGGTTGCTTGCCATGTAAGCATGTTTGCTTGTTTAACAAGTATGCTTTGATGTTTTCTTGTTTGATCGTGTATGTATGTTGTTTGAAGCATGTTGAGTAGAGTCCCATTGCTTCTATTACATCGGAAAAAGGATTTTTAAGTGAGGGAACATACTTGAGCCACTTGGACCCTTGCCCTTGCTAACCCTATTTTTGTGTGTTGTTGTTGTGTTGTAGTTGTTATCTGTGAGCGCGTATGTCGAGGCCTAGAGGTAGACCGAGGTTGGTTCGTCATGAACCACGTGTTGCGGCTCCTGTTAATGAGCCGGTGGCTGGAGTAGAGGCTCTTGTGGAAGAGCCTGCTGTTAGAGTCGGAGCTCCTCCACCACCACCACCTCTTCAGCCTAAAGTGGGAGGCGAGGCTGGAGTTGAGGGAGCGGGACCTCAGGTTGGTCAGGGTGGCCAAGGTTTTGCGGGGATAGATATGGCTCCGCTAGTTCAAGCTATAGCGGGAGCGTTTCAGGCCGCAGTTGCCGGAGCTCAAGATGCAGCTCAGCCGAGAGGTGATGATGCTAGCTTACCGTTAGAGAGGCTCCGTAGCCTAGGAGCAGAGGAGTTTAGAGGATCTACACCTGAGAGATTAGAGTTGTGGATAGAGAAGATAATTCGTACCTTAGCTCAGATGGGATGTGTTGGGGCTCGTAAGTTGGGCTGTGTAGTTTCGTTACTTCAGGGTGATGCCTACACCTGGTCGGTCACCATTACTACCGGCGTGCCTGAGGCTGAGATTAGTTGGAATTTCTTTGAGACTGCCTTCAGAAAGAGGTATTTGGGGCTGAGATATCTGGATGAGAAGAAGCGAGAGTTCATGGCTCTTGTTCAGGGAGATGCTTCAGTGACGGACTATGAGATCCGCTTTGTCCGACTGAGTCAGTATGCTCCAAAGTTGGTTCCTACTAAGAGGGACTGTTGTAATCGGTTCAGATATGGACTTCATGAGGAAGTCAAGAGGTACACCTTGGCTTCATATTATTCTGATTTTGATGTCTTGGTCGCTAGGGCCAAGGACATTGAGCATAGCTTGGGGCTGACCAAGCGTTCGGGAGGATCCAGTTCGGGAAAGAGGCACAATAACTTTGATCATGGTGATGCCAAGAGGCATCGGGGCAGTGGACATCACTTTGATCATAGGCGTGGCGGTGGCCACCATGGTAGAGGCCACCGGGGCCATAGAGCTAGAGCGTGTTTGCCTGAGTGCACTCGTTGCGGGAGACAACATTCAGGAGAGTGTTGGGGTAATTTTCATGCTTGCTGGAACTGTGGATCGAAAGACCACTTCAGGAGAGAGTGTCTGCATCAGGCGGCACAGGCACCGGTTCAGGCATAGGCTCCTGCGAGAGCGATTGACTATCAGAGAGGCCGTGGGCGCGGTCGTGGTTACTTCCATCCGAGGGCTGATGCACCTAGGATAGAGGCACCGAGGAATCTTGCTCATGTTGTGGCAGTACAGCCAGAGGTCGGTGGACCAGCTAGAGTCTACGCGTAGAGAGAGGCAGGGAATGACACAGATGTGATAGCAGGTAATTTTGAGTTACAGTTTATGTCTTTGCTTTCCTTAGTTGATTCGGGTTCTACGCATTCTTACATTTTGAGTGAGCATGCAAAGAAGTTAGACATACCTGTTGAGATCTTAGATGTAGGGATGCATGTGACTAGTTTCTTTGGTGAGACAGTTGTAGTTAGACGGATGTATAGGAGGTACCCGTTGAAGATTCAGGGTCATGTGTTTCCGGTTGATATGATGGAGCTTCCGTTCTATGGTTTTTGTTGCGTGTAAAAGTGTCTATCGCAATTGTAGTGCAAGTGTACACGACGCAAGTAGTAAAGTGATACGGAAGTATCGGATATCGTCTCCACAGGGACTGAGCCAATAGCATCACCTTGAATTACTGCACGAGAGAAAAGAATATTTAAGATGCTTGTCACAAGAATAATAAAGTATATTGGAAAATAAGATTAAAGAAATCAAGATAGAGAGAATGGGATGGTATTGAATTGCTCAGTAGTGTAGGTATTGCTAAGTTCAGAAAACTCTGTTCTGTCAATGTCCCCGTCGCGGCAGCACCTATCGCGGCGGCAGTCTATTGCTTGTCGCGCCAGCAAACACACAACTCTTTACTTCAAGTTTGGCAAGAATCCCTGTTGTACCTTGGCCTATCCCTAGGTCCAAGTCTATCGATGAACACGTCTTTGATGATACCTCCTGGCGTGAATCGAAGGATGAACACCGATGTTGTTGAATTCTTCTTTAGCCACTTAACCTCGTCCTATCCCTAGGTCCGAGAAAGTTCAACTATAAACTAGAGAACTCGCACTTATCCCTTTCGTATACTTAACTCTTCCGATATTAAGTAAATAAATAACCTCGCAATGCTCTCCCGATACTCTTGCAAGATGTTAATAACCCATAAGAGAACTTGAAGTTTATTTTATTGAACTGAAAATTCCTAAAACAAAAGCAAGCCTTGCAACTACTTTACAAATCAACCCGTGGCCCTAAAGAGAATTTAGAACATGTTGAGAGAGGGAAAACGGCTAGGGTTTTGGGAAGAAGGCTAGAGATAGGTGATGTCCTCTCCTAGGTCGAATTACATGCCTTTATATAGGCTTTGGGTCCAAGTTTTCTAATATGGCAAGAATACAAGTTTAAATTAAAGTACAACTCTAATGAAGACTAAATCTTCAGAGAATATAGCTTTAACTCGTCCTTCCTTCTTGCTTGAAATTTCTCTCCTTGAACTTTGGGCTTGGCCTTCATTCTGATCTAGGGCTTGGAAAAATATAATGGTTTGCCATAACAGACGGGCTTAATTTTCTCTTTCTGTCGAGGCCCACTTTGCTTCTTCTCCTCAAAACTACTGTCATCCTTTGCTGTCACGGCGGCAACCATGGCAGCATCGTCCTCCTTGACTGCTCGTCCAGTTCCAGCTCTGCTGCAATTCTGCCCAGCGTCTGCTTCTCCATCTGCTACAACAGCAACCTGCAAAAGCAACCAATTTCAGTAGAAACTATGTCATTTAATATATTAGTGATGTCTAACTATAATCTAGCCTAAATGCAATGAATTATGCTTGAATGCAGCAGAAATATGGGTTAAATAGGGGGTAAATAATAGAACTTTTACACACTCAAACAATTTTGATATTATTTTGGGTATGGATTGGTTGGTTGAGCACAGAGCTAGTGTAGATTTTGAGACAAAGAGAATTTCGTTGAAGCTTTCTGATGACTACGAGGTAGTGGTAGTAGGAGAGAACGTTAAGTTCTTGTCGAATGTTGTGTCAGCTTTAGAGGCTCATAGGTTGATGGATTCCGGTTGTGCGGCTTATTTAGCGTATGTGATGAATCCGAATATGAGTAAGGTTAGACCGAAAGATATCAGAACAATTTGTGATTATCCGGATGTGTTTCCAGAAGAGTTACCATGTTTGCTTCCTGATAGAGATGTAGAGTTTGTGATTGAGACTGTTTCAGGGTCTACTCCAGTTTCTATTGCTCCGTATCGTATGGCTCTGAAAGAGTTGAAAGAGTTGAAAAGTCAGCTTCAGGAGTTGTTAGACCGTGGTTTTATTAGGCCTAATAGTTCGCCTTGGGGTGCTCCCGTGTTGTTTGTGAAGAAGAAATATGGCAGTATGAGAATGTGTATCGACTATAGGCAGTTGAACCAGTTGACAGTAAAGAACAAGTATCTGTTGCCTCGTATAGATGACTTGTTTGATCAGTTGAGGGGTGCCTCAGTGTTTTCGAAGATAGATTTGAGATCAGGGTACTATCAGTTGAAGGTAAAGGAGTGTGATGTTCCGAAGACAGCTTTTAGGACTAGATACGGTCACTATGAGTTCCTTGTGATGCCGTTTGGGCTCACGAATGCACCAGCAGCTTTCATGGATATGATGAACAGAGTTTTCAGAGATTATCTAGATCGATTTCTAGTTGTTTTCATAGATGACATCCTTGTGTACTCGAGATCAGAAGAAGAACATGATGAGCACTTGAAGCTTGTTTTGCAGAGATTGATGAGTAATCAGTTGTATGCTAAGCTTAGTAAATGTGAGTTCTGGATTCGAGAAGTTGTGTTTCTTGGTCATGTTGTTTCAGCTGAAGGTATTCGTGTTGATCCGATGAAGATTGAGGCTATTGTTGAGTGGAAACAACCTAAGTCAGTGACTAAGATTAGGAGTTTCCTAGGACTAGCCGGTTACTATAGGAGGTTCGTTGATGGTTTCTCTAGAGTAGTTGCTCCGTTGACTAAATTGTTGCAAAAACGAGTGAAGTTTGAGTGGTCAGAAGCGAGACAGAAGGCATTTGAGAGATTGAAAGAAGCTTTAACGAATGCTCTAGTGTTAGTACAGCTAGTTTCAGGGAAAGAGTTCGTGATCTATAGTGATGCTTCCTACGTAGGTTTAGGTTGTGTTCTGATGCAAGAAAGGAGAATTGTTGCTTATGCTTCGAGACAGTTGAAGGTGCATGAGAATAACTATCCTACGCATGACATTGAGTTAGCAGCAGTTGTGTTTGCGTTGAAGATTTGGCGTCACTATTTGTATGGTGAGAAGTGCACGGTTTACACTGATCATAAAAGCTTGAAGTATTTGATGACTCGGAGAGAGCTGAACTTGAGACAGAGAAGATGGCTTGAGCTGTTGAAAGACTATGATTTGACTATTGAGTACCATCCGGGTAAGGCAAATGTAGTAGTCGGTACGTTGAGCAGAAAAGTTGCAGTTGAGTTGTGAGCTATGTTTGCTAGGCTGAGTGTATCTGATGATGGTGGTTTGATCACATAGTTGCAAGTGAAACCTTCTTTGATTCAGATGATCAGAGAGAAACAATTGCGAGATGTGTCTTTAGTTCCTCATGTTCAGGACATAGCCGAAGGTAGACCGACCGAGTATAGTTTCAGTGGTGAGAATGTGTTGTGTTTTAGAGACAGAGTTGTAGTACATGAATATGTTGAGTTGAGACGTATGATTTTGAGCGAAGCACATTCGAGTCCTTTTTCTATGCATCCGGGCAGTACAAAGATGTACCATGATTTGAAGAATGATTACTTCTAGGTTGGTTTGAAGAAGGATGTAGCCGAGTATGTGAGTCGTTGCATGGTTTGTTAGAGAGTGAAGGCAGAACATCAAGTTCCTTCAGGTTTGTTATAGCCTTTGAAGATTCCGAAATGGAAATGGGAGAGGATCACTATGGACTTTGTGTCGGGGTTACCGTTGTCTCATTCGAAGAAGAATTCTGTTTGGTTGATAGTTGACAGATTCACTAAGTGTGCTCACTTCTTAGCAGTGAACACTACAAATTCTTTAGACAAGTTGGCGAATTTGTATATTCGCGAGATTGTGAGACTTCATGGAGTTCCGAAGTCTATTGTATCCGACAGAGATCCGAGGTTCACCTCGAGGTTCTGGAGTTGTTTACATAGTGCTCTAGGTAGCCGTTTGCATGTCAGTACTTTGTATCATCCGCGGTCAGATGGACAGTCAGAGCGAGTGATACATATTTTAGAGGATATGCTTCGTTGTTGTGTGATTGACTTCCAGGGTTCTTGGGAGAAGCACTTGCCCTTAGTTGAGTTTGCTTACAACAACATTTGCCAGGCTAGTATACAGATGGCTCCTTATGAGGCTTTGTATGGTAGACGATGTAGGACTCCGATCTGTTGGGCTGAAACGAGTCAGAAATTGTTACCTATGCCAGACTTGCTCAAGGGGAGTATAGAAAAAGTGAAGTTGATTTGTGACCGTTTGAAAGCAGCTTCCAATCGTCAGAAATCTTACGCAGATCTGAAGAGAAAAGAGATTGAGTTTTCAGTGGGTGAGAAAGTGTTTCTGAAAGTATCTCCGTGGAAGAAAGTAATGAGATTTGACCGGAAAGGCAAGTTGAGTTCGAGGTTTATTTGTCCATATGAGATAGTTGAGCGGATTGGGCCAGTAGCTTACCGTTTGAAGTTACCTTCAGAGTTAGAGAAGATCCATGATGTCTTTCATGTGTCGATGCTTAGGAGATATAGATCCGATTCGTCTCATGTTATGCCCGTTGAGGAGATAGAGTTGAATCCGGATTTGTCTTACAATGAAGAACCACTTGAGATACTTGCTTCTGATAGCAAGGTGTTGCGTGGTAAGACCATAGAGTTGGTCAAAGTGTTGTGGAGACATAGAGGTGTGGAAGAGGCCACGTGGGAGAGGAAAGCTGATATGCTTGAGCAGTTTCCGTACTTGTTTCCGTCAGGTAATTTCAGGGACGAAATTCCTTAAGTGGGGGAGAGTTGTAACATCCGGGTTTGTGGTCGGGTGAATTAAAATAATAAAATATTATGTTGGGCCTCGTGCTTTCAAAACAAATGATTTTATGTTGGACTTGTTTTGATTTAAAGCCTAATTCCATGGATTTTAGGATTTTTGATATAGCCATCTCATTAATGGAAAAGTGGTAAATATTTTGACTTGTAAAATAAAAACACTCTTATTTCAAAACACCCAAACTATTCATCATCTTCTTCTCTCCTCTTCCATTTCATTTTCACGACAAAAGAACTCTCATTCCCCAAGTATACTATTCCATCACCATTCTCTATCATCTTTAGTGATTTTTCAAAGGTAAGCCCATATTCGACTTGTCCTCTCTTTCCTCTACAAGCTTGTACCATTATTTTTCATTAAAGCTCATAGTTTTGTAATTTGGAGTTTTGAGGTTTTTGTTTAAAAATGTCATCCTTATTATCTTTAACTTAAGCTTTTGATTTATTAATGTTATATAAGTTGTTTGCTATCTAAAAGGTCCAACATACTTGATTTTTACAATGTTTTATGGTGATTCCCAAAATTGGGTTTTAGGGAGGTTTTTGAAGGGTTTTAGGTTGAGTTTTAGGGGTGTTTAATGTGGGAATTTGTTGGCTGATGGTTAGGCTATGTATAAGGGTTGTTTTGGAAGCTTTTGGGAGTGTTATAAGTGTTTGAATCAATGGTTTTGGGCTGTGCTTCATGGCTGCTCGGGAATGAAGGTTTTGGGGTTGTCTTTAGCTTGAAATCTTGTGTTTTGTGCTTGGTTTGTGTTTCGGGTTTCCTACATTGATTTGTGAACTAATTTGAGGTTATTTTGATTGTGTTGGGATGATTAGAAGCAAGTATTTGTGTTGGTGAAGCCTCGGGAACGAATCTGGAACCGTTGGGAGCTTGATCGGCTAGTGTGGTTGAGCTTGGAATAGTCGGTGAGTGGTTAAATGTTTTTAAATGGTTTTTAAGTGTTGGTTCAAGCATGTGGACTAGGTTGGGCTTGGTAGACCCACCTAGAGATGGGATTAGATTGGTAGTCTAATCCCAAGCTTTAGTTAGAGACTTTGGTTGAACTTTAATTGTTGAGTATGCCTCGTGTTTAATTGTGATTGCGGTGGTTATGTATATTGTGTTATACATGTGTGATGAGGCATGGTATTGATGCATTGTTATATGCGTGTAGATTGTGCATGACGGTAAGTCATGGTGAGTACATGCTAAGCACGGAAGTTGATATGAAATGATGTTGTGAAAGGTTATGAATTGTATTAGTATTGGCACTAGTATGCATGGGTACAATGATCGATCATTAGGATTTTAGTGTGCACACGAGAGTCAAAATGCGCGCGTGGTCTTGGTGATAGTAGTCATCAAGATGGAGTACAGGTTCGCCCGAAAATCTTCTTATATATATGTTAGTCGGTAATGAGTGGAATCCCATTGACGGAGTGTGAGGATGAGTGGAATCTCCTCCGCATGAAACAGCGATGAGTGTAATCCCACCGTAAGGTAATGGTTGTGGTTGGATGTGAGTTCCAACGGTTATCCGCGTATTCGGGTCATAGCTAGGTGCCAATTAGGATTGTGGAATGTGTTTGTTAATACATTGATATATGTGTTTCCATATGTTGTAGTTATGGGCTTGTTGAGCATGGCATAATATTGAGTTTATGTTCATGCATCGTATATATTTGGCTCTTGTGGTTCGAAGGTATGGTCATGCATTCTACCTTGATTGTTGCTCGTGCTTGGACCTTGCATTGTCGAGGTTTGTTTTATGAGCTTACCCTCACTAAGCTTTATGCTTACGCTCTCTTTTGTTCGACAATGCAGATCCGTAGTTTGTGGGTTGCTAGTGCAAGAAGAGGGCCTCCAAGTGTGCTAGTTGAGCTTTTGCTATCCTCAAGTATGAACTATTTTAAGTTAATGATGTAATAGTCAAGCAATGGGGACTTATGTGGTTATTTTGTTTTAGGAGCATGTTTAGACTCCTCGTTTTGTGGATGATATGTTTAAGGTTTCCTTATGCCTAGTATGTTGGCCTTGTGCCCTTTATGAATGCTTAAATGTATGTTCTTGTCTAAGCATGTTAGCTTGAATGCTATGAATGAATCATATGTTGTTTTGTTGATCCTTTGAATGAATGACTTTTATATGTATGTTTGGGGTTGAGCATGCTTGTTATAGGGTGCCTTGCATCTAGAGTTGTTGTATGAATGGTTGTGGGAGGTTTTAGTTGGTGTTTGAGGCAACCTTGTGCCATAAACCAGATAAAACCTGTCTATCGCAGCAGGTATATCAAAACGGTTGATCCCGTTTCGATACGGCCTCTTGTTTTAGGCCAGGCGTTTCGATACGCAAAGGGGGCGTTTCGATACGATTTTGCTACTGGAAATATGAGATTTTGACGAGAAATTGAGGGTATCAAAATGGTCCTAGACGTTTTGGAACGGTCTTTGTAGTGTTGACCACGAGAAGTTGACCGATGAGGGCGTTTCGATACGGTCAACACCGGTTTCGATACGGTCTCCTCGGCTTGACTTTGGCCAGTTGACCTAGTCAAGGCGTATCGAAACACCCTCTGGGCGTTCCAATACGGCCTGCAGTTTAAGTTAAAATGGGTTGTTTTTTATCTGTTTTTCGGTTGTTTGCCTCACTTGTTTTCTTCCGATGTTGCCTTTTCACATAGGACATAATAATGCATCTAGATAAGATAATAATAAATGAAATGTTTTCTCGGGTTGTTAACCGAAGTGGAGCCTTAACATGTTTTGCCTCGGTTATCCCGTGTAGCCCGCTCGGAGCGGTCAAGCGTCCGGACCGGGACGAGGGGTTACATATTATTTGAGAAGAAGGAATTATTTTGACGCGAAAAACAACGTGTGTCAGATATATCCAAAATTACAATGAAAGTTCACAACCTTGTAAAGAAAAGTATCTAATCCAGACATATTCCTAGTGAACAAAACTAGCGTCTCGAGATCATAATATATATAGCCATACAAGGAAAAGGTAAAAACCTAGCTCAAAGACTCGAAACAAAATATGGATACAAACATCACCAAAGATTGACGATGAAAAGTAAAACCATCAACAAAGAACATAAAAATGCATCACGTTGACAACACATAGTTCGATGGTACACAACACTCAACAGGGAGATCAACATGATAACTAAAAGAGCGTCATCTTGTTCAATTGTGACGACATCAAATCATTTCGAGGGTACGCAACATGGGGATCAATAAGATAACCAAAAGAGCGTCCTCTTGACCAGTCATGTGATCCAACCCTAATAGAAAATCAAATGAAAGAAACAATCAAACAATGAATCTCAGCATTCATCAACCATCATCAAGACTGATACCGACATTAACAAGTAAAAAAGCCAAAAGAAAAAGAGTACAACACTATGCTGCTAGGGTTTGGGCAATTATATCGTAGTTCTAAATAAATGTAAGGGTAAACTACTCTAGTGACCACCCAACTATGGGTCGCGACCTATTTTGATCACTCAACTAAAAAAATTCAAAATTCGAACACCCAACTATTTAAATAGACCTATTTTGACCACCGACCGTTAAAATCTAACGAAAATGTGACGTGGCCGTTAAGTAAAATTTGTATAATTGCATATTTGGTCCTTGTTAATTCTTTATTATATCAATTTAGTCCTAATTTTAATTTAAATAAATAATAAAATTAATTAATCAATCAGGTGATTTTTATTTAACTTAATTTAATATTTATGTTACCATCTGGTGGAAGGAAAATATAAAAACAATGAGTGCTTAGCATGGGGTTTGAACCCACAACCTCTTGGGGGAAAACCCCTTGCTTTTACCACTACACCAACCCACTCTTTATGATACGGATTGCACCATTTAATATATATCTTCTAATGCAGTAAATGCTAGGGAATAAAGAAATAAAAAATGGTTGCAAGGGGTCTCGAATCTAAATCACTTCGGATGTGTAAAACCATACAAACCACTTAATCGGTTCAAATAATTGATTTAAACACGAACATATTTAAAATACAAATATATTTTAAATATAAAATACGAATATATTTAAAATACAAATATATTTAAAATACGAATATATTTAAATACAAATATATTTAAAATACGAATATATTTAAAATATATTTAAAATATATTCATATTTTCAATATGTTCGTATTTAAATTAATTATTTGAATCGGTTAAGTGGTTTATATGGTTTTACACATACCAAGTGATTTAGATTCGAGTCTCATTGCAACCATTTTTTATTTCTTTATTCCCTAGCATTTATTGCATTAGAAGATATATATTAAATGGTGCAATCCATATCATAAAGAGTGGGCTGGTGTAGTGGTAAAAGCATAGGGTTTTCTCCCAAGAGGTTGTGGGTTTAAACATTATGCCAAGCACCCTTGTTCTTAAATTTTCCTCCTATCAGATGGTGACATTAAATTAAATTAAATAAAAATTAGATTAAAATCCTCCAATCGGGTGATGACATGTGTTGTCACTTGATTGGTTAATTAATTTTATTATTTATTAAAATTAAAATTAGAACTAAATTGATATAATAAAGAACTAACAATGACCAAATGTGTAGTTATACAAATTTTACTTAGCAGCCATGTCATCTTTCCGTTAGATTTTAACTGTTGGTGGTAAAAATAGGTCTATTTAAATAGTTAGGTGGTCGAATTTTAAATTTTTTTAGTTGGATGGTCAAAACAGGTCACGACCCATAGTTGGGTGGTCACTGGAGTAGTTTGCCCTAAATGTAATTATACATTTTGTTTATAAAATAATAACATAAGGGGTAATTTTATCTCTGTAGTAACCTCAAATCAACAATAATGTCCCTCACTTTTAATTGCATCAATTTATCCTATGTAGTCTTCTGAAATCAACAATATTACCACTCCTTTTGAATTTTATCATGTTAAGCATCAAATTCCTAAATTGCATCATTTCGCCTTTTAACTATAGTTAACTAACAAAATATTCGAACCATATGCTTTGATTTTATTTTATAAAATTATTACTACATGATTTAATTTTCATAGTGGTTATAAAGAAATAGAATAATATATTTTATTTTATAAAATAATTATTACATGATTTAATTTTATTGGTTAAGTTCTTTTTGTAGCTTGAATTTTCATTGATGCATGTTCGTATTTACAGAAATCAATAATTAACTTGAATTATTATAGTTTTTTCAGTAATTTTAAAGGTCAAAATATACCAGTAATCCCTCTACTATATATATATATTAATCCCACATGGAATAAAAATTAAATTAAATTAAATTGTAAAGAACTACTAATAGGATTAAAATAAGGGATTATTATACGACAAATTAGTAGATGAAATTCTTTAACTAATAGTAGAATTAAAATTAAGTCACATATAAATAGTCAGAAATTAAAGGTCATGATGTAATTTTTAAGTCGGCAATTTCAAATTAATATTTTGACCAAAAATAAAACAAATTGCTTTGTATGTTGAATTAATATTTTCAAATTAAGTCACATAAATAGTCAGAAATTAAAGGTCAAAATATACCAGTAATCCCTCTACTATATATATAGTGCTTATTTGCCAACTTCCATTAAAGATTCCAAGTGTAAGATTGTTTACATGTGTAGAAACCCCATGGATATGTTCATTTCCTTTTGGCATTTTCGCGACAAGCTTCGAGACGAAAGCAAGGAGTTACTGTCACTTGATGAAGCTTTTGACAAGTTCTGCCATGGAATCTATGACCATGGACCCTTCTTTGATCACGTTTTGAGTTACTGGAAGGCAAGCCAAGAAAACCCCGACAAGGTATTGTTTTTAAAGTACGAAGATCTTAAGGAAGACATCAGTTGTGAGGTGAAACAGTTGGCCATGTTCTTAGGGGTTCCTTTCACAGAGCATGAAGAGAAACAAGGAGTTGTGGAGGAAATAGCACAAGTTTGTAGCTTTGAGAGCTTGAAAGAACTGGAAGTGAACAAGAATGGCTCACACGCTAATGGGATTCCATACAAAGTGTTTTTCAGGAATGGAAAAGTAGGAGATTGGAGCAGCTGTGTCACACCTGCCATGGTTGAACGGATGGAGAAGCTTATTCAAGAGAAATTGGATAATTCGGGTTTAACATTTAAACTCTCTTCTGAAACTTCAAAGGATAGTTTTTCTCCGTAGGCCATCTCCAGCTCCATTTGTGATAACTATTCTCTAATCAACAAGATTGAACAGGCAGAACCGGCGGAAATTCGAAAAACCATCAACGCTCTTATCCTGGAAACGGAGCCTTGGATTTCTTTTTAAAATTGATCGGGTTCGGTATTGTCAATCTTGCGCAAAAACGATTGGTACCCAGATACGGGAATAGATTCATGGACAGGGTTTGACGATGATATCTGCTCAAAGTAGTGAATTGGGTAATGCGTGTTTGCTGTTTGATAAAAGTCCTTTGAGAATGTTGTGCCTAATGAAAGCACATTGGTGACGGTCCTTTCAGCTTGTACTCAGTCGGAGTTTTTGAAAATGCCAACGGGAAATGGTCACCGGATGGTGTGGACGGTGTTTGTGGGAAATCTCTCTACGTCTATTCACTGGAAAGGGGTATGGCAGGTGTTCGATGGACACGGGGTGGTGGTGGATGTTTTCATCCCTCGGAAACTGGCTAGAAACGGATCTAGATTTGGGTTTGTGAGAATGTGCAGTCGAAAGGATGCTGAGCGAGTGGTCGAACGCCTGCATGGTAAATGGGTCTATGGTTCCCGCATCTCTGTGTTTCCAGCGAAATATGGAGACCGCAATTCGTTCTGGCGACGAAAACAGGTTAACACAAGCACAGATCAGTTGGCACAAGCAGGGAATGTGCGACCCAAAGTGTCGTTGAAGCAGCGATCGGAGGAGGAGGTCAATCATGGCGACACGTTTGATTATTCAGTGCAGGGGTTTGTGGCAGTGGGCAAGTTGAAAATTTTGCACAACTGTGCAGTGGGGTGGTGCAAACAACCATGGAGTATCAAGGAACTTGCAGCGAAAATGCACTTGACGGTGGTAGAGGGCTTGTCGATCATGCGTATCGCCAGTTCAATGATATTGCTCATGTTCAAGGACCCTTCAACACGTGATAAGGTGATGCTTTTAGAATCAATACGAGGGTGTTTCTCAAGGCTAGAAAAGTGGTCACCGGAGATATGCTTCGAGACGAGGCGGGTTTGGTTGACGATCAAGGGTTTACCGATCCATGCATGGTCGCAACAATCCTTCGAGAGTATCGCGAATATTTGGGGGAACTTGGTTCGTTTAGCAAATTTGACTAGTCAAACCTTTAATTATACCTTAAACCTCTAATTTTTGCCCAAACCGCTATTTACCAAACAGGGCCAAAGTGTTTTTCAGGAATGGAAAAGTAGGAGATTGGAGCAGCTGTGTCACACCTGCCATGGTTGAACGGATGGAGAAGCTTATTCAAGAGAAATTGGATAATTCGGGTTTAACATTTAAACTCTCTTCTGAAACTTCAAAGGCGTGACCCTGTTGAGAGCCATCCACTTGCTGTCTCTGTGGCTAAAATCTCGTTTACTCCCACTTTTCTATCTCATGTATTCTGTGTTATTATCATTAAAAATAAAACAAATTGCTTTGTATGTTGAATTTTATTTGAAAAATGAATAAAATCAAATATAGGGTGAAAATTTTCTCTTGAGATTTCGATGCTTCAAGCTGAGCTATAGGAGATTTATGAGGGTCTTACGCTATCATGAGTTTATGGCTTTGAGAAATTCATATTCAAACTTATAATGAAGAGACCTTCAAGCTAATATCTTCTACTTCACCTTCTTGGGACAAACACGGATTAAAATTAAAAATTATATGTAGGGAAGTGCAACGCTCGACTTGATTCGAAAAAATTAAATTTTTAGGTTTGATGTGAAAATACTTGACTCATAATTTCATAAACTCGACTCAAAAATTCAAAATAAAGTTTGAATTATAAAATAGAAATTCCAATAACTCGACTTGACTCGAAAAAATTAAATTTTTTGGTTTGATGTGAAAATACTCGACTCATAATTTCATAAACTCGACTCAAAAATTCAAAATAAAGTTTGAATTATAAAATAAAAATTCCAATAACTCGAATTTTTTAGTAGTTAGTGGACTAAATTTTTAAGTTTGAGTTATTAAATAGGAGCAATTTGGGCACCTAAGTTTCAAAGGATATACTTTGGGCACCTACTTTTCATCTAAGCATTTATAATATTATTGTGTTAATTGATTGTAAAGTTTTAGGATTGAAAAATGAATTTTTAAAAATTTAAGGGTGAAATTATAAAGAAACATTTTTATTAGTGACTATAATGTTTACTTTTTTAAATTGAGGAGAAAAAATGTACATGATATAAATTTTAATGGCTATTGCAGTAATTTATCCTTATTTTAATTTCGCCACATCAGCAATTCTTTAGGGGACTAACATAGTATAACGTCGGAGTGACCAAGTATTTACACATCGAAAACGTAGAGGACTACTAATTGGCACTTTTCAAAAGTGGTGACTAACTCTGTACAGACGCTAAATGTAAGTGACCCCTGCAGTAGTTTACCCTTAAAATTAAAACAAATTGCTTTGTATGTTGAATTTTATTATCATTATATTGTGTCTGCCATCATTTTATTTTTAAAATATTTTAAGGCCGGGTGGAGTAGGAATTCTTACATTGGATCCAAGCATTTTGTCGGCCGATTGCCTGTCCACTTTATTACTAATCGATGGAACTTGGTTGTTGGTTTCATCATGGATATACAGCAAAAAGCAACAAAGCCAGAATGGGTTCACTAATCTTAAGGAAACCCCAAGGATAGGTTCATTTCTCTTTGGTTTTTCACTAACAAGCTTCGAGACGAAAACCGAGAGCCACTCTTACTAGGCAAAGTTTTTGACAAGTTCTGTCGCGAAATCTGTCCGTTTGGACTATTTTTTGAGCATGGTTTGGGTTACTGGAAGGTAAGCCAAGAAAATCCCGACAATGTATTGTTTTTAAAGTATGAAAATCTTAAGCAAGACATCAGTTGTGAGTGTTAGAACTAAACCAAAACTGAATACGAAACTTAATACCCAGGATCTATTATATCGAATCATCAAGAACAATAAACTGAATGCGGAAGCGTAGTTGAATTAATCGATGAAAACCTTGAATCTTTTGATGAAGATCGCATTAAAGGTGGTTGTGATCTTCCAATAAGATAAGCTAGCTCTTGTCGTAAAAACTCTTTGACATGGACAAAAGTAATACAAGTTAACATATTGCTTAGAGACCAATACCTCTTTATATAGTTGATTATTGAATCAACTATTAAATATTTATATCTCTGTCTCTTATTGAATTATAAATATATCTTTTAATTCAACAGTAATGTGAAACAGTTCGCCATGTTCTTAGGGGTTCCTTTCACAGAGGATGAAGAGAAAAGTTGTCGATGAAATAGCAAAAGTGTGTAGTTTTGAGAAGTTGAAAGAATTGGAAGTGAACAAGAAGGGTTTACACATTTCTGGGGTTCCACAGATTTTTTCAGGACAGCAAAAGTAGGAGGTTGCAGCAACTATCTCACACCATCCGTGGTTGAACGTTTGGAGGAGCTTATTCAAGAGAAATTGGATAACTCGGTTTAACATTCAAATTCTCCTCCAAAGTTTCACAGGATCAGAATGTTGGTTTTGCATGATCATGGGATGTCATTTTCAGCTTTGATTAAAATCTCTATTAATCTGCATTTTAACTACACCTTATAGTACCGCCCTTAGCCTTTCCCAAGCCCAACTTATAGGGATTTTTTAACAAAATAAATTATATAGAATTTGATTCTAGTCAAAATCGATTTTTTAACAAAGATATTGAGACTATTTTGAATTCTTTCTAAAAGGTGAAATGTGTGCTTTATTAAAAAAATCCTTTGTAATCAAGTCACACTTAAGAATCATCTGGACAACGAAAAGAAAAAAAAGAATGCACCAAAATTTATTATTAACCCAACACATAACTTACAAGGTCTGAGTACATATAATTAGGGGTGAGTGTTCGATCGAGTCGAGTCAAAATTTTTTTGAGTTATTCGAATTGACGAGTCTAATTTTATCATTCAAACTTTCATTCGAAAATTTTTCGAGTCAATTCGAGTTGAAGAAATTCGAGTCGAGTTGAATTTTCGAGTTCCTATAAAGTTTAATTATAATTATTTATCATGTTATAGTACGGTTTAAGGAATTAACGTTCTAGAAGCCAATTAAGATTATAAATCTGTGCAGAGCGATAGTAGTTCTGTTGTGCAACAATTCGAATATGCAGGCATTTAATTTTGTGTGAAAGGCTAGCTTTGCTCTTGAAACAGTGGATCAGTCCAAGCTTTAGTTTCTATTTTGAAAGGAGACGTAGCCCCTTTACTGAATTTGAAGGGAAACAACATGCTTTGTGTGGTTTCTTTACTTGTCAAATCGACTCTAGTGTCAATTTTGATGAGGTTGTTGTTAGAAGGTGTTGTTGATGAAGTTGTTGTTAATAGTTTGGGGCCTTGTGTATTCGGTGCAATCCTCAAAACCTTTGGAGAGGGGGTTGTTTTTGGTCATATTTATAAATTTGGAGCTGGAGGTTTTGGAAGTTTGTCAATCTACAGGTAATCAAGTGCTGTGAGATGTTGAGCATGAAGAATAGGTGATGCAAAGATTAAAGTGTTTCTAGTATTCTGTTGTAGTTTTTTGCTCTTGCAAATTATGTTGGGATGGTATTAAGGGTTATTTACCTTCATACTCTATCAAAAGATGCTGATTTGGTAATTTTTGTAGTCTTCATGTGTTTTTAAGAGTTGAGTTGTGTTGTGGTATTCTCGGTGTTGTTATGATTTTGGGGATATTTGTGGTGTGGCATGGGTGATGAATTTTGAACTCCGATGGGTGTATTTCCTATGTTGGGTGTACTCTTTTCCTCTACTTATGTTTAGAGAGATTTTTAACGAGGCACTCAACGTGGGCGTGAGCTTTTAAACTATTATAAATAAAATTTGTTTTGCCGAGCAAAAAAAAAATAAATGGCTTTCTCTAATCATATAAGATATGACATATATATTTTTTATATTTTTTATATGTGGCAATATTTCTTCATATTTTTATATATCGGTATGTATATATCAATAAAAAAAATTAAGGGACTCGTCCTGAATTTAAAAATAAATCCACTAATTACTAGAAATTTCGAGTTATTCAAATTTTCTTTTTTACAACTCAAACTTTATTTGAAATTTTTTCGAGTGGAGTCGAGTCTATGAAATTTCGAGTCGAGTCAAGACGAGTCGAGTATTTTCACCTCGAGTCGAGTTTTGCTCTCCCCTACATATAATCCATCAACATAAACAAATAAGAACGAATGATGAAAAGTATGTGATAACTTAAAATAGAGAAAGTTTGGAGGTATTATCTATGTGTGATTATTTAAAGTTGGAGAGCATATGATTCGACAGAGGTCCATTTTCATGTCAGAAATTTTCCTGTAGTATAGTAGATATCTATCATCTATGGTCCCTTTGTAATTTATGATATGATTAGAATGATTCATGAAGGTGATAAGGGTGCGAGATTTTTCCGTTGCATTCTTAGGATCCTGTTGCAGATTTTTTTGTCTTGATTTTCTCCAATATAACGGTCTCACGTTGTATTTAGCCCGATACAAATAAGCGAAAACCATACAAGTTGAATCCATTAAGCCTCTCTATTGCTCTCTCTGCATCAATTCTGTTGGAGAATCTTACAAAACTGAACCTCATGCATGCTCTGTCTCTTTTCCTTGCAATGAACAAATCAACTACATCTTCATTCCTTCCAAAAGTTTGTCTCAGTCCGCTCCAATGTAATGTCGTCGGGATGTTTTGGACAAATAAGGTGACCAATTGTCTCCCCCACCAACTGTTTGGTTGAGCCGCCTTGAGTTTTCTCTGTACAACTTAATAAAATATTATTCTATTGTTGATTTTTAGACACCTTTTAGTGTGAAGCCATGGTTGGTTGGTTTTGATTTGGATTGACTAATTAGGAATGCTTGATATTGTTTATATAGTGGTTGATTTCCTTACCATATATGAATTTGCATTAAGTTTTAACTAGTACTACGTACTATAATGAACTTTGTTTTTTAGGGGTATGCATTATATTTAATTAGTCACATTGTACATGAACATCATCCAATTAGTCAATATAATGTATATGTTTTATTCATGAAGAATAATGTAGGTTCGTTGAATCGGAAAAAAATCTCTTCAAATTAATACATTATTTATTTATCGATTAATTAATACCTCTTTAAATTAATAAAATTATATGGTCCCGACATTATTAATTTATGGTTTATTGTATGTCGACACTCCTTCCTTTTTCACCATTCACACAGATTATGAGCATAATAATGATCATTCGTGATTAAGAGTCAGTTTGATGTTACTTTTGAAAAGTATTTTTGAAAAATTGTGTGAAAATGTAATTTTTATAAGTATTTTTTAAAATATTTTTGAATTACTTACTTTAAAATTTGAGTGTTTTATTTATTTTCTAAAAATACTACTTTTATTTTCTGAGTTTTATCTCGTTGTTCTTTCTGTAAATGTTGACATATGTACCCTTTTCATTCATTTAAGATTAGTAAGGTTTTTAACGAGGCCTATGTCAATATCTTTTCGTAATAAAAAAATACTAATTTGAGAGAGAGAGAGATTTTAAATGTACTTGAACCTACTTGATCCACTATATGGAACGTAAATGTTAAACTCAAGCAAAAGTTAAAAATAATATCTACAAAAGTGGAGTAAAAGATGGTAGTGGACCCCTTAATTAATTCTTTAGTATTTCAAATTATGGTAAACTACACCACATACCACTCAACTATGACCCCTGACTCGAAAATACCACCAAACTTTAAAAAGTTTAAAACTAACACTGAAGTACTTTAGTTTGTGACTCGAAAATACCACTCCGTCGTTAACTCTTAACACCCTCGTTAAGTCAAAACGACGTCATTTTGGTGCGGCTATTTTGAAGTCTAATTTAGACCAAAACGACGTCGTTTTGCTGGAGGAAAGAATATTAAAACAATGTGCTCAGAGGGGTTTGAACCTAAGACCTTCAAATATAAACACTACAAAAAAATTGATTTAATTAATGACAGAAAAAATCCAACAACTTTAAAATTCGTCACAATTTATTGATGGAAATAAAATATTTCATCACAAAATTTAATCTAAGTTGTAGTTTTCGACGGAATTATTATTTCCGTCGCAAATTTCTTTTGATTTCAATAAAAATGGTAATTTAATTTGTGACAGAATAATGATTCCGTCGGAAACAATTAAAAATACCAATTTATTTTGTGATGGAACAATAATTCAGTCGGAAACTAATAAAAATACCTATTAAAAATGTCAATTTAATTTGTGATGGAACAATAGTTCCGTCGGAAACAATAAAAAATACAAAAAAAAAATTGTCTGACTCCACATTTCTAATCCTCGTCTACTTAATTCCCTTTTCAATGCAAATAATAATAACTCTAATTAAAATCTTATTAATTACCTAACCCTCAACAAACGGTAAAAAGAGTTCCCTTTAAACTCACCTCTTAAACCTCTCATTGCATTGTAATTAAGTAATACTTACTAAGCATGAACTGCTCCATCTTCTACGAAGGAGGTGACAACAGAGGAATAACTATTGTCTTTCCAATTATATTTAAATTTCGGTTTTGATGTTTTTTATTTCTTTTGCAGTTTTACAGAACTTTAAATTTTCTACCGAATTTGTGAGTTGAGGTAAGTTTTAAGTGTTGTGCTTTGGTTTCATGGGATTTTATCATTTTAAATAACTATTTTTTTACCGTTATAATAAAAATAATATTTTAGAAGAATTGTTTGTTGTATTTCAATTATTTTTAAATTTCAATTTTGATGTTTTTTTTTGTTTTTTTTTTTTTGCAGAACTCTATAGTCTCTCCACCTTCCCCAGCCCCGATCTCGGCCACCGTCGATCAGTGGTGTGCACGACCACCATCGGCGTGCTCGCTGTCGTGCCGAGATCCTAACGCCACCAGCCACTCGCGGCCGTTCACCGTGGTTATCTGGTTAGAGATTCGTCGGAAACCTATGCCCCGCCATCCATGTTTCATTGTTTCAGCCGTCGTCCACCGTCCGTGTTGCACACGTCCACCGCCATCGGGGTCCCCGTCTGTCCGTGTCAAAAACCCAGCTCCCCACTCGCCGGTGCGTCGCACCGTTCGCCGTTGAGAGCGAGTTGAAGCTTCATCGAGACCCCCTTGAACCCGCCTCTGTTTTCCCTCCGTTCTGGCCGCCTCCGTCGTCGGCAAGGCGCGTCGATAGTGCATGCGTGTTCAGCGCACGGAGGAGAGAAAAACCCACATGTCCGATCGTTGTTCCGACGTCGGGAGAGTCATCATCGGAGCAACGCAATTTTCCGGCCAGATATGGAATTTAAGGCTTTTTCCGGTAAGATCGAGGCTCGTAATGTGATACTTTTGGGTTTGGTTTGATGCCTTGTGTGATCGTTTTTTGTTTTTCTGCAGAAACAATGTATTTCTGGCCTCCGACGACCATTCCGGTGACCGTCCGGCCACCGTCCGACCACCAGAAACCTTGGGGGTAAGTGTTGAACCGGCCTAACCGGTTCAAACCGGCCTAACCAGTTCAAACCGGCCCAGTCAGTTAATTGGTTCAAGCCCAGCTGTTAAGCCCAAGCCCAAGTCTGATCTGACCTGAACCTGTGCCCAAACCCGAGTCTGTACCCGACCCATTTCTGTTTGACCCAAACCCGTATCCGACCCGAATCGACCCGACCCGACCCGTATTCGAGCCCAACCCATCTACCGAGTTAACTCAGTGTGTCAAATCAGTTGAGCTCTGGCCGTTGACTGCTGACGTCAGCGTTGACCTGCTGACGTCAGCGTTGACCTGCTGACGTCATCGTTGACTCTGACCCTGTTGACCGTTGACCTGCTGACGTTAGTGTTGACCTGCTGACGCCAGCGTTGACTTTGACTGTTGACCAAAAAGTCAAATTTTCTGAAAACTCCTATTTTATATTTTTCGACGTCATGAGTCCGTTTTGAAGCCCGTTTTGCAAAATTCTGATCCGAAAGCCTCCGAATCTGACCTTGAGCCCGAACTTGTTTTTGTACTTAATTACTGGTTAAGAGCTTGTGAGTAAGGTCTGATCTTGGAAATTGTGTAATTGAAGGTATTCTCGGTTCCTTGGATGCACGATGCCGAGGAATGTGGAATTTGGGTTCGAGGGTATTTGAATGTCGTATCATGAATCGACTGATGTAGCTCGGAGTTAAGGTAATACATTACTACCCCTTGTATGCTTTATGTACATGTTGATATCCGGTTAATGCATACATGCTTATGATGAAGTGTTGTGTAAGCTCTGATTAAGCTGAATCAGATACGAGAAATAAGTATGGAAATTATTAAAACCAAAATATTCGAATAAGAATACCAATAGACCAGAAGTATCGAAATTTAATAGTAATAAATAATATAGTTAAATCTGCAACTCGATCAAAAGTGTCTAAGATTCAATGCCCATAATATGAAGTAAGAGATATTGGATTTGAAATTACAAAAATGCCCCTGAGGTATAAATGAATAAACTGCCCATAATAAAGGAAGTGGCCCAAAATCTGCTTTCGACCTGATTGAAAAATCACCCTACCTAAGATGTATGTTCTATTGGAAAAGACTTCGGCATCATTATTCGAACGCGTGTGATACTAAAAGAAACTTGGATTTTTTTCCTTGAGCTCTGTATAACACACGAAGGTGAATTTACTAGAAATATCGTTGTATTCCTGAGATGATCCTTACGACAGTAATGAATGAATTAATTGGAATGATCGTAATGACCAAAAAGACTGTAGTGCCTTCGAGCACCGAAATTCTTAATTAATCGGAATGACAACTATGCCCTTAAGTTCTAAATGAGTAAACCGTCTATAAGGGCTGAAAGGATTAGAACGACTTATATTCTACCGAGTACGTAAACGACGAAGGTGCTAAATAGTAAAATTGACAAAAATGGTGGATTTATCCCAATTCCTAAAATGACTGAAAAGCCCTCTTGAGTTAAATAGGCAGTTATGCATTTGATGAAATTCTGAGATTTCTAATATGACTTTAAGGGCTAAAGTGCCCCTAAGTGTTAGGAAGCACACTCATGTATGTTAATCACTCCTGATATTAATATAAGGTTGGAAGTTTTCCGCACAAAAATATAAGTTCGGATACTCTGTGGCAAGTCCTATGGTGAATTATGAAAGCAACCGTTCAAATATATATTAAATATTATATATCGTCATTTTATCATTACTGAGCTAAATTACAAAATCAACCCTGATAGTTAAAAGACTAAAATGCCCTCGTTGGCCAAAACAATTAAGATAGCCCTGAATGTATCCGATATCGTGAAAGATCTTGAGATAGAAATCTCCGAATGCCTGATTGGAAGCCTGATGAGTAAATAGAATTTCCTGAACGACTATTTATGCCTTGTTGGTATAAATTACCAAAATGTTCATATGTGATAAAATGACCATAATGCCCTTGTATGCTTAAATGACTAAATATCTCCTGATGCGTCTAAACTCTCAAAGATCTTGATGTAGCACCTCCTGAATATCTGGGTTAAACCATTAGTATGAACCCATTTTAATAGGGGTCATGTTTTAGAAATTCGTTCAAATTGTCAAAAGTTTAATGTGTCCCCTTTCGTAAATGTCAAGTATCTCCAAGAAATGATATGTCCCACCTAGTGTGTTCCATGTGTGATATATTCTGTTGAATGGATTATATAATGACTTAATCATGAACAATGCTATGTTTGATAAACATTTCAATTGTTATTGAGATTGCATCACTATGCTGGAAAATGAGACGAAATGATGAACTGAATATGTGTATTTTTTTACTGTGGGTCGCTCTTGTGACCCTAATGTGACTTCCTGGGATCCGTTGTAACGCATAGGCGGGTCTAGGGGGTTACATTTAGTGGTATAAGAGCTTAGAGTTGCGTCTTTCTGGGTAGATCGGCCGATCGTTTGTCTTAGGGTGCCTGGTCTGTGAATGCCCCTAGATCATAACCATACTCCTCCGAGCCGAAACTCTGATGTCGAATCCTTTCTCCTGAAATAACCAAATCTGAGTATTCTGCCTTCCATAGCTCAACATCTGCTTACAGAAAATGTCTATAACGTTCGTATGTGTTTTGAATTAAATGGTTGAATTTGATTCTGGATAAGGAACTTGAGATGGTTTATACTTGTGAATCAGATTAAGAATAAATGTTTGATCATGCGGGATAACCGATGTAAGATTTCATGAAAGGCTATTCGGTGATAACGACTGTGTTTGAAAATACCCTAACGGAAATGTGATAAAAAAACTCTATGAACTTCATAGAGAAGTGTTTGCGATTGTGCCGAAAGTGTTTAATCTGTGGTGCCTCCGTTAAACACGAAAGAAATAGTTGTCTGAATATTACGTTGTAAGTGATATCCATTAATGACCTTAGTTGTGTTAGATCAGTATGAAGAAAGGCATCTCTTCCATGGTGTGGCTTGGTATATCGTTAAATATCATCTCTGACTGAAATTTGATGTTTACATCCTGATTCTGGGAGTCGTCATTGCAGTCCTAGAGTGCTTATCTGAACTGTAGTTGTAGTTTTTCATCTGAAAATTTATGGTCAACCTAGAAGAGTAATTCGAACTCTGAAAGATATACCTTTGGGTGGTATGATTAACTTCTGTGGAAGATCGAAATGTCTCTTATCCTTGACTTAGACCGTTTATAATAAAAGTTATGAGACAAATGTTTGTTTTGTATCGTATGAAGTTCGGTATGGATTCAAATGTTATATTCTGATTAATTGGTCTAAAATATAATGAGATGATTTTCGTTCCAAAGTTAATTTGAGTAATTGAATACACTGCCAGATTGATCTGTGATTGTCTGTGGGTCCCGAGAAACAATGATGCTTTAATGGATGAGTTTTAATACAAAATGGATGAGAGAGAAGTTTCTTCTTTCCCCTAATTCCGGTAAATTTTGAGGACGAATTTTTTTTAAGGGAGGGAGAATTGTAACACCCAAAAAAATGAAAAATGAGAGAATATTAGTAAAAGTGCAATCAGTGGGTTTTAAACCCATGACCCCTTGAGTGGAGTTCATGTGACTTAGCCGTGTGAGCTAAGGTAATTTCTGAATATGGTCTACCTCAGTTCTCTTTTATGTTTATTGTTTAGATTATACCAAAATTAAATAAAGGTTTTAACCTTTCAGTTACCCATCTATCCCTTCTTCATCGAGAGAGAGAGAAATCCAGAATCTCTATAGTCTCTCCACCTTCCCCAGCCCCGATCTCGGCCACCGTCGATCGTTGGTGTGCACGACCACCATCGGCGTGCTCGATGTCGTGCCGAGAGCCTAACGCCACAAGCCACTCGCGGTCGTTCACCGTGGTTATCCGATTAGAGATTCGTCGGAAACCTATGCCCCGTCATCCCTATTTCATCGTTTCAGCTGCCGTCCGACGTCCGTGTTGCACACAGCCACCGCCATCGGGGTCCCTGTCTGTCCGTGTCAAAAACCCAGCTCCCCACTCGCCGGTGCGTCGCGCCGTTCACCGTTGAGAGCGAGTTGAAGCTTCATCGAGACCCCCTTGAACCCGCCTCTGTTTTCCCTCCGTTCCGGCCGCCTCCGTCGTCGGTAAGGCGCGTTGATCGTGCATGCGTGTTTAGCGCACGGAGGAGAGAAAAACCCACATGTCCGATTGTTGTTCCGACGCCAGGAGAGTCCTCATCGGAGCAACGCAATTTTCCGGCCAGATCTGGAATTTAAGGCTTTTTCCGGTAAGATCGAGGCTCGTAATGTGATACTTTTGGGTTTGGTTTGATGCCTTGTGTGATCGACTTTTGTTTTTTTGCAGAAACAATGTATTTCGGGCCTCCGACGACCATTCCGGTGACCGTCCGACCACCAGAAACCTTGGGGGTAAGTGTTGAACCGGCCTAACCGGTTCAAACCGACCCAGTCAGTTAATTGGTTCAAGCCCAGCTGTTAAGCCCAAGCTCAAGTCTGATCTGACCCGAACCTGTGCCCAAACCCGAGTCTGTACCCGACCCATTTTTGTTTGACCCAAACCCGTATCCGACCCGAATCGACCCAACCTGACTCGTATCCGAGCCCAACCCATCTACCGAGTCAACTTAGTGAGTCAACTCAGTTGACCTCTGGCCGTTGACTGTTGACGTCAGTGTTGACCTGCTGATATCAGCGTTGACCTGTTGACTTCATCGTTGACTCTGACCCTATTGACTGCTGACGTTATCGTTGACTTTGACCGTTGACCAAAAAGTCAAATTTTCTGAAAACTCCTATTTTATGTTTTTCGACGTCCTGAGTCCATTTTTGAAGCCCGTTTTGCAAAATTCTGATCCGAAAGCCTCCAAATCTGACCTTGAGCCCGAACTTGTTTTGTACTTGATTATTGGTTAAGAGCTTGTGAGTAAGGTATGATCTTGGAAATTGTGTAATTGAAGGTATTCTCGGTTCCTTGGATGCACGATGCTAAGGAATGTGGAATTTGGGTTCGAGGGTATTCGAATGTTGTATCACGAATCGACTAATGTAGCTCAGAGTTAAGGTAATACATTACTACCCCTTGTATGCTTTATGTACATGTTGATATCCGGTTAACGCTTGCATGCTTATGATGAAGTGTTGTGTAAGCTCTGATTAAGCTGAATCAGATACGAGAAATAAGTATGGAAATTATTAAAACCAAAATATTCGAATAAGAATACCAATAGACCAGAAGTATCGAAAGTTAATAGTAATAAATAATACAGTTAAATCCGCAACTCGATCAATAGTGTCTAAGATTCAATGCCCATAATATGGAGTAAGGGATATTGGATTTGAAATTACAAAAATGCCCCTGAGGTATAAGAATGACTAAACGTCCATTATAAAGGAAGTGGCCCAAAATCTGCTTTCGACCTGATTGAAAAATCACCCTACCTAAGATGTATGTTCTATTGGAAAAGTCTTCGGCATCATTATTCGAATGCGTGTGATACTAAAAGAAACTTGGATTTTTTCCCCTAAGCTCTATATAACACACGAAGGTGAATTTACTAGAAATATCGTTGTATTCCTGAGCTGATCCTTACGACAGTAAGGAATGAATTAATTGGAATGATCGTAATGACCAAAAAGACTGTAGTGCCTTCGAGCACCGAAATTCTTAATTAATTGGAATGACAATTATGCCCTTAAGTTCTAAATGAGTAAACCGTCTGTAAGGGCCGAAAGGATTAGAACGACCTAATTTCTACCGAGTACGTAAACGACAAAGGTGATAAATAGTAAAATTGACAAAAATGGTGGATTTATCCCAATTCCTAAAATGACTGAAAAGCCCTCTTGAGTTAAATAGGTAGTTATGCATTTGATGAAATTCTGAGATTTCTAATAAGACTTTAAGGGCTAAAGTGCCCCTAAGTGTTAGGAAGCACACTCATGTATGTTAATCACTCCTGATATTAATATAAGGTTGGAAGTTTTCCACACAAAAATATAAGTTCGGATACTCTGTCGCAAGTCCTATGGTGAATTATGAAAGCAACCGTTCAAATATATATTAAATATTATAAATCGTCATTTTATCATTACTGAGCTAAATTACAAAATCACCCCTGATAGTTAAAAGACTAAAATGCCCTCGTTGGCCAAAGCAATTAAGATAGCCCTGAATGTATCCGATATCGTGAAAGATCTTGACATAGGAATCTCCGAATGCCTGATTGGAAGCCTGATGAGTAAATAGAGTTTCCTGAACGACTATTTATGCCTTGTTGGTATAAATTACCAAAATGTTCATATGTGATAAAATGACCATAATGTCCTTGTATGCTTAAATGACTAAATAACTCCTGATGTGTCTAAACTCTCAAAGATCTTGATGTAGCACCTCCTGAATATCTGAGGTTAAACCATTAGTATGAACCCCTTTTAATAGGGGTCATGTTTTAGAAATTCGTTCAAATTGTCAAAAGTTTAATGTGTCCC
The DNA here is from genome assembly GCA_958450335.1 of Hibiscus tridactylites. Taxonomy (NCBI): domain Eukaryota; kingdom Viridiplantae; phylum Streptophyta; class Magnoliopsida; order Malvales; family Malvaceae; genus Hibiscus; species Hibiscus tridactylites. The sequence goes on along the minus strand of OY288268.1, from coordinate 85,378,901 downwards.
CTTTCGTAAATGTCAAGTATCTCCAAGAAATGATCTATCCCACCTAGTGTGTTCCATGTGTGATATATTCTGTTGAATGGATTATATAATGACTTAATCATGAAAAATGTTATGTTTGATAAACATTTCAATTGTTATTGAGATTGCATCACTATGCTTGAAAATGAGACGAAATGATGAACCGAATATATGATTACATTTTCTGCCTACTTGATGTATGTCTACTCAACATGCATACTTGTTATGTGATTGCTTGATCTATGATGGTATTGCCTGAATGTCTGATGAACTTGATAGTATGATATGTTAGCTTGACCTATGATGGTACAATCTGTTTGCATGATGAATGATGAAAATGTCTGTTCTGCTCAATGGTATGCCCATTTATCTGTTAAAAATCATGAATCTTTTGTTTCTGATACTCTGAATAGAATACATCTGTCACATGTATTCTGTTACTCATGTCTGAAATCTGAATACTGATTGCCATCCGGGGTATACTGTTGGGTTGTGTTATGAAGTCTCTGTTGGTACAACCCTGATCAAGCTGGTAAATCCTTATGGACTCAAGGTCTCCCCATGAGTGGGTACCGATGCTTTAGCACGGGTAAATCCTTATGGACCTAAGGCAACTCCTTAGGTGGCACCTATGCCCATCGGGCTTGGGGTAAGTCCTTATGGATGCAGTTCTGGGGGACTGCATATTGGTGTAAGGTTGGAGGGTAGTTACTAGTAAACCCTTATATGTACTTAAACATTTGCATTGAATTGTTATGTAATCTCATGATATGATTGGTATGCATTTATGCCTATTTGATATGCACCTATTGGGACACACAAGACGTTAAACTCGTTGTTTCCATCTTCGTAATCTATCAGCTTGTAAAATTCTCGTTTGTTACTCGATGATTGAATAAAGAACAAGTATCATTATTCTCAAGTATAACATTACCCTGAAATAACGGAAAGGAAAATAGGACTGTTACTACTTGGAACATCATGAAAATGTTATGCCTACCATGTATCTGCATGAGCTTATAGCATCTTTTGGTAGTTCTGTATTACTGAGCTTTTCCAAGCTCACGTTATTTTTACTATCGTAGGTTAAAAGAATATAGCATGACATAATGTTTGACATCAGTGTTCGGAGTTCTCTCGGCGTTGCCTATGGAGTACGGAACTGTATAGTAGTGGCCATGTATGTCATGTATGTCATGTATGTCACGTATTATTTTATGACAATGTCCGTAAATACTTTCTGAAAATTTTGTTATGTGTTTAAATGATTTTCCTGAAATTGTATTTTAAACAGAAGTTGATTTTTATAGTTTAATAAGTGTTTTGAGAAAGAAAATGTTTTATGTGTATTTTTTTACTGTGGGTCGCTCTTGTGACCCTAATGTGACTTCCTAGGATCCGTTGTAACGCGTAGGCGGGTCTAGGGGGTTACAAGCACACCACGGGAAATAATAAGCGATAGAGGGAAGCACTTTATCAACTGGGTAATTGACGCTCTCATGAAGAAATTTGGCGTCACTCAGCGGATTGCAACATCTTACCACCGCAAACCAACAGGCAAGTGGAAGTTTCAAATCGTGGGATTAAATCGATACTACAGAAAATTGTAAAGCCGGACCGTAAAGACTGGAGTGTTAAATTAGCTGATGTGTTATGGGCATACCGAACCACATATAAAGGTCCCATTGGAATGTCTCTGTGGGCGGTACAACAATGCAACATGAAAATGGATGCGATCGACGAATTGCGTAAATTGCACATCCAAGAACCTGAGGAAATCCGTAAAAATGCTTACGATAACGCCCAAATATTTAAAGAAAAAACAAAAAAATTTTGTGATCGTAATATTGCTTATAAGTCATTTTCTATTGGTCAAAAAGTTTTATTATTTAACTCAAAGCTTAAATTTTTTGCAGGTAAATTACGATCGAAGTGGCTCGGACCCTTTACAGTTGTTCAAATCTTTCCCCATTGTGCAACCGAAATCAAAGATGACTTGGGAGCTCAGTTTAAAGTTAACGGCCAACGACTGAAATCGTATTATGAGAACGCTCTGGTTGGTTTAATCGAAGAATTCGATTTGGAGGAACTTATGGTCTGAACCAGGTCGTCGAGCTAAACGACGTTAAATAAAGCGCTAAATGAGAGACAACCTATGTTATTTTTCGTTTTCTTAATTTTTCATTTTAATTTTATTTCATTTATATTTTTTCTTATATTTTTTCCCAGGTACTGAATATTCATGGTGTCCGCTACGGTATTTTGGTCGAATCATACAACCTTGGGAACTGCCCGCGAATGAGGAGTGACGGTTTGAAGCTTGAATAGATAGTGGGTTTTACACTAGGAAACAAGAGCAGAAAGGTGCAAAGGAGAATTAAAACTGAGCATTTTGGCACACTTTAGCATAACCCATTGGCTATATAAGGGTGATTTTAGCACAACCCAAATTCAATATGCCAACTCAATTAACCGTCACAACCGCCTTTTTTACGAGAGATTTCGACTATTTTGGAAAACACTTTAAAAATTAACGGAGTCGCCACCAATCATTTTTTTAAAAAGTATGATTAGATCACTTTTAAAAATATGGTTATTTTAATAAAATATTTTTGGTTTTGGTCTGCGAAAACCAGAAAATAAGTTTGGGGGTCGGTTACACGTGGGGAAGGATTAGCACCCTACGACGCCCAAAATTGGTACCTAATTGGTTTTAAAATCGTTCTCAAAATTGGAATTTGCAAGTTCAAAAAGGTTCGACATTACTTGTCCATTTAATGAATATTAGTCTATTTTAACGGTCTTATCGCCTGGGAAATGAACATTAATCACCGCCAACATTTCTGGCGCTAACTCATCATTCTCATTTGATAAGACACCGCATTAATTAAGTTTTCACTTTTCAAGCAACAAAGAAATTTAAGTGCGTTGAGTATTTTTATTTTTTATTCTAAGTTCGAATATTTAAAAATCATAGAACGTCTAAGTCTTTTATTCCTAAGTTAAGGTTTGAATATTTTAAGTATATTTTATTTTTTATAAAGAACATTTTTTAACAAGAAAAAATCTATATCTAAGCTTTAGTCCCTAATCCTAAGTTTTCACCTATTTCTAAAACAAGCAAGCAAATTTTTATTCTTTTGAATTTTACCCTTTTTATTATTCCTTTTAAAATCATTTATTTTCTTTTTATTTTTTTCATTATTTAAACCCTTTTCATATTTTTCTATTATTTTTATTGTTTTATGTTTTTTTCATCTTATATTTTTCATTTCAAAAGCATTTTCACCCTTTTTAAATTCTTTTTTCATTTTTAAGTTTTTTTTCTTTTAAAACAATCCATTTTAGAAAATAAATATATTTTTCCCTAACAACTCTTTTTAAAGTTTTACTTTTCGAAAATTCATTTTTCATCCCGGACGCTAATTTTTACTTTAAAACCCTTTATTTTTCTTGAAAACTTATTTCTTTTCCTAAAAAATGATTTTATGCTTTTTTTCCTTTAAAATCATTTTTGCCCATCTATTATTTAAAACTAAATTTCACAAAAATCTTTTTTATTAAGCCCTTTATTATTTAACACCTCACATTATTACTTCTTTTAATTAAATTCCTAAATTCAAGTTTTTCTAATTAATCACATTTGTTCATTTTTATTAATGCATTTTTTGAAATTCATTTTTATTCATGCATTTTAAAGTCCAAAACATTTTTTAAATTAATTCCTACACTTCTAAAGATCAAAATCAATTTAACAACATTTTAAAAATCATGCAATAAGTTTAAGATCAAACTAGAAATTTAAACGAAATTTAAAACTAAAAAAGTTACCGAAATCGCGAACAATTTTCCAACCACGTGAAAGCAACCTAAAAATCACAAACAACACAAACAAAACACCAAAATTCAACCAAGAACAACAATAAAATCAACATAAAAAACAAAAAATTAAAAAAAATAAGCGTGAATGAGAGGGGAGAACAGGAGATCGCAAGGGCAAAGACGGGTATGGACTCTGTTCATCGCCAATCTACCGATCCAATTGCATTGGAAGGGTGTATGACAGGTTTTTGATCGCCATGGAATTGTGGTTGATGTGTTTGTACCAAAGAAAAGGGCGAGAGACGGGACAAGATTTGGGTTCGTCCGAATGGACTCAAAGGCGAACGCGGATAGGATCATTGAACGCTTCGACGGATTTTGGCTATATGGATCGAAGATTAGGGTTTCAATGGCAAGGAGGGAAGGAGGGATCATGGAACGGAGAAGGGAGAAAAGATTGTATGTTAGAGATAATGTAGAAGCCGAAACCAAGGGATCAGAAAACAAGATTCTACAAACGATAGGAAACCTATTAGAGTGGAAGGAAACAGAAAGTCAATTGAGATTGAGGTTTCTAAAGAGAAGAAGTGGAAACAGGCGACGAGTGTGATTGATGAAGAGAAATGGGGAATCCTTCAATCCTGTGCTATAGGGTATTGCCGTCAACCTTTTCAAGTGGCTGATCTAGCTAAAGAAATTCACAAAGCGAAACTAGAGGGTTTTTCGGTGATGCGAGTCGCCGGCTCAATGATGCTAATTATGTTTGAGAATAAGGAAATCCGAGCAGAGACATTGGCGTCCGGGGACCTTGATAAATGGCTGGAAAACGTAATGGTGTGGACACCGCAATTGGTGAAGCCAAATAGGCGGGTGTGGCTGTCGGTCAGTGGACTGCCAATCCACGTCTGGTCCGAGGAAACCTTCAAGAATATTGCGTCAATTTGGAGCGACCTTGCTCGAATAGACATGGAAACGTTGGCACCATCATCCTTTGAGCGAGCAAGGTTTCAAATTGAAACGGATTGGAACATGCATATTGAGGAAACAATTGAATTGATAGTGGGAGATAATTCATTCCTCTTACGCGTGACGGAAATTGAAGAAGCGATCGGACCGAAGTGCGATTGTTGTTGTGAATTAGAGGTGAGCTCCACGGGTAAGGCAAGCATACCGGATAATGAAGTGGAGTGGAAAATTAATTCTGTGTACAATAAGGGTGAATCCTCCCCGGGAGGGTCGTTTGTTCCCAATTCTATTATCAATGAAGAGAAGGAAGAGGTAGAGATTCAAGGACAAGCAACTAACAGCTATATTGATCACATTTGGGAGGATAACAAGATGGTGGATTGGAGGGAGAAGACTACAGCGAGCTGGATGGAGGAGGAAAACATAGCATTGGTTAATCGGGATAGGGAGGAGCGATCAAGTTGCGATGTTATAGGCAATATTGATGAATTCAATATGGAGAGTATTTCGTGTGATCACACAAACCGGGAGGCGGACAAGGGCAACAGCCCGCTGGTGGATGGGCCGAGATTGGAAATTCCTAGGGCTAATAAAGCGGTTGTAATAGAGGTAAACGGGGAAAGCCGTCGTGTTAGATAATTATCGGAGATCACTTCCAGTCTAGACCCCACGACGGTGCAAACGGACGACAAAAAAGGCCCTAAGAGGGGAAGGGGAAGGCCGAGAAAAAACAAATCGGAGATACCTCCTGAGGTAGTGGCTATCGCGAATGGTTCTCTATCAGATTCGGATTTCGTTTATCGCAAGCAATCAATTTTGAGGGAGGCAAGGGAAACGGTTGTTCTGGGTAAACTGATTGGGGCAGTGACAAGCGGAAGGGAGGAGGTGATTGTGAAGGATATAGCACGCATAATTGAGGCGCGCGAAAAGAAGAATTAGCAGCGAATGATGAAGGTGTTGTCGTGGAACGTAAGGGGGATTGGTGCGGCAGCGAAGAGGAGAAGTATTCAGCATGTTCTACGACAACAACGGTGTTTTTTGGCTCTAATTCAAGAGACCAAAATGAATCTGGTGACAGACAGTGTGGTGCGGCAATTATGGTACACAGACAGTTTCGATTTTATATTTGCACCATCGGTTGGGAAATCAGGCGGGGTGTTGGCTGTTTGGGAACCGATGGGATTTGAGATGGAGATGGCTGAAGCGAGAAATAATATGGTGATTATTGTAGGGAGAGGGGTGCTCGATAATTGGAAGTGTGGTGTGGTAGGTGTTTATGCCCCTTGCACATCGACGAAACATGGTAATTATTGGGAGGAGCTTATGGCAGTAGTGAATGCTAGAGAATTAAATTGGTGTGTCGCGGGGGATTTCAACGTGGTTATGAAGCCGGAGGAGAGACATGGTTGTGTGGAATCCAATTGAGGTATGGACATTTTTTGTGAATTTGTAGATAACATGGCGTTGCTGGATGTGCCGATGAAAGGTAAGAGGTTTACGTGGTTTGGACATGGGCGAAAATGTAGTAGATTAGATAGATTCTTGGTTTCGCATGGTTGGGTTCAAAAATTCGACTCGCTTGTGGTACGAAACCTCCCAAAGGAACTATCGGATCACTCGCCGATTGTGTTGGAGAGTGATGCCGTGGATAGTGGTCTGAAACCGTTTAGGTTCTTCAATGCATGGTTGAAGGAACTTCCGTTGTTAGAGAAAGAATGGAAATGTTTAGCGGATGGCGATAGCTCGACAACGATTATCCAGAAATTAAAGAAGCTAAAGGGTATGTTGAAACATTGGAATCGTCACTGTTTTGGTGATTTAGAGCTGCAGTATCGTGAACTAGTTGATAACATTGAGAGGATTGATGCACGGGCTGGGCGTGGGGAGGGCAGTGAGACTAATCTGGAAGATCGAAGGAAGTTACATTCACGCTTTTGGAAGGTGGCGAACCTCAGAGAATCGCTTTGGCGACAAAAATCTAGAGCATCATGGTTAGCGGAGGGTGACCGCAACACTCGTTTTTCCATAGGGTAGCGAAAGTGAGAGCTATGCAAAATGCAATCCCAGGTATGTATGTTGATGGCCGATGGATTAAAGATCCGCAGCGATTGAAATTTGTGATCCGTAGGGAATTTAAGAAGCATTTTTCCAAGCCTAAAGCCACGGGTTCTTTGCTCCCGGTGGTGAACTTTGCTAAGCTATCGTGTGAACAAAGTGCAGCACTAGAATTAGAATTTGGGGAGGAGGAAATACGAGAGGCAGTATGGAAATGTGAGGGAGCTAAGGCACCGGGACCGGATGGGTTTACATTCGAATTCTTTAAGAAGGTTTGGTAATTTCTTAAGGGGGATGTTCTAAAGTTTATGTCAGATTTTTTCAATTCGGGACAGTTACCACAGGGCGTAAATTCTACATTTGTGATTTTAATAGCGAAGAGGGAAAATCCAAAAGGAATCGGAGATTATCACCCCATTTGTTTGTTAAATTCAATCTATAAAATTGTTGTGAAACGCTTAGCGCAGAGGTTACAGAAGGTGCTACCTATACTTGTTAGCGATGTACAAGCAGCATTTGTGCGTGGTCGTTAGATTTTGGATGGTATACTTCTAGCCAACGAAGTTATCCATTCGATGAAAAAAGATCGATTGGGTAAGGGGGAAATAATGCTGAAATTGGATTTCGCCAAGGCGTATGACTGCATTAGTTGGGCTTGTTTGGGTTGTGTGATGCAACGGATGGGTTTTGGGAAACGATGGGGCGATTGGATTCGTGCATGTGTTGAGACGGCAAGGCTGTCAATTTTAGTTAATGGCAGTCCGACGAAAGAGTTTGTAATGCAGAGGGGTTTGCAACAAGGGGACCCTCTCTCCCCCTTGCTGTTTGTATTGGTGGCCGAGGTGTTGCACCAATTTTTAATCAATGCGGAGCAACTGGGGTTAATTCGTGGGATTCAAGTGGCGCGGGGAGTATCAATCTCGCACTTACAATTTGCGTATGACATTGTGCTTTTTATTCAAGGTGAGCGAGACAATGCATGGCAACTCAAGCGTATTCTTACTTGCTTTGAGTATGTGACTGGCCTCCAAATAAACTATGATAAATCATGTGTATATGGCATTGTTTTGGAGGAGGAATTATTGATGTCTATCGTGGAAATTTTGGGATGTCAACGAGAGTCTTTTCTGATGAAGTATTTGGGGATCCCGTTAGGGGTGAATCCGAGGGGTATGGAGGTTTGGAATCCCCTGGTTCAGCGGTTTCGACAAAAAATACCAAGATGGAAGCGAGATTCTCTGTCGTTTGCGGGAAGGTTGATATTAGTTAATTCAGTGCTGCCAGCTTTGCCGGTGTATTATATGGGGGTTTTCTTAATTCCGAAGAAGATTATTTTGAAGATAGACTGTATCCGTAAAAATTTTCTGTAGGGGGGGGGGGGGAAAGGAAGAACGTGCGAAACTTAGCAGAGTGAACTGGGTGGTGGCTTGCCAACCGAAACGATTTGGCGGTTTAGGAGTGGTGAATCTCTATACCCGAAATTTGGCTATGTTTGCCAAGTGGGTGTGGCGATATGCTCAATCGGATGGATCTCTTTGGAAAGCAATTATTGTGGCAAAATATGGAACATATGTTAAGTATGTCGTCAATGTGGAAACAAATTGTAGCGGTTCAAAGCGATGAATATGTGGCCAAATTTATGAGTGCCACTCAATTCACCTGGACATTGGGCGATGGTATGAGTATTCTTTTTTGGAGAGATTATTGGTGTCTTGCGGAACCTTTGAAAATTGTTTTCCCCCGATTGTTTAGTTTGGCTTGCAATAATATGGCAAGGGTGTGTGACTACTTGGGAATGCCAAGGGAGGAGTGGGCTGGTTTTTTTCGACGTCCTTTGCGCACATTTGAAGTTGCCCAATTACGTGAGCTGCAAGCTTGTGTCATTGGATACTCACTACGTGTTAAGGCGATGGACAAATTGGTATGGGTTCATGATGTGGCGGGGCAATTCTCGGTGAGTGCATTACACAAATTAATGACATCTTTTGGGTTACATGATACATCCGATATTAGCATGATTTGGAAGCTGCCGTTGTTACCAAAAATACAATGTTTCATATGGTTTTTATTGTTGAATCAGCTGCCTACCTTGCGAATGTTGATGGAGCGTGGAATACCGTTGGGGTGAATGGAATTGGCTGCCGATGGTGTGCGGATGGAGAAGATAATGTGGATCACATCTTCGGGCAATGTGAGATTGCACGAGAGGTGTGGGACTTGTTCTTTGGTTGGTGGTCTGTTTCGTCTGTTCGACCATGGCATATTAGTGAGTTTATACATCAGTGCTGCGTGAGTTATTTCGAGGGCGATCTACACACATGGTGGATTATAGGTTGCGCGTGTGTGTTGTGGTCGTTGTGGCTTGCCCGAAACGAGTTGATATTTAGGGACAAGAGGGAGTCGTGCCGACCGATCTTTTTCTTGGTGCAGCTTCGGTCATTTCATTGGACCTGTGCTAGGTTTGAGATGCTGCAATCGGGCGAGGCAGCCTGGTGGGAGTGCCCCATCCTGTGCAGGCCTTCGCGGGTGCAACGACGGGAGAGTAGGCAGGGTGTGGTTTGGGTGCCGCCACCACATGGGGTGTGGAAGTTCAACGTAGACGGGGCCTCGAGGGGTAAGCCAGGTGCGGCCGATTGTGGAGGAGTCCTCCGTGATTGGAGCAGCAGGATAGTGGCACTGTTTTCAGGGTCTATCGAGGTAGAGGATTCCAATATGGCTGAACTCCAGGCGATAGTGTATGCTTTGCGGATGGTGCAGGAGATTGATTGCGAGGGTGTGCAGTCCGTGGTTATTGAGTCGGATTCGGCCGTTGCAATTTCTTGGGTGTTAGGCGTGGAACGTCGGCCGTGGCGTTCGGGAAATTGGTTTCATCAAATTGACGATGCATGGGAGGCGCTGCCTTTTGTATGTTTTACTAAGATTTATAGAGAAGCCAATTGTATCGCGGATGCATTAGCAAAGAGTGGTGTCATACGCTCTAAGTGGGTATGGATGTATTGAGTTGTTTCCAGGGTTCAAGCTGTTTGGGATCGTCGTTGTACCATATGCACGGGCACTCTTTTCCCCCACTTAGGATTAAGGGGTTTTTTAATGAGGCCGGTGCAATGGTGTTTGCATGATTTGTCAATAAAATAAAATCATGTTGCTGATAAAAAAACATAAAAAAACAAAGAAAGGATAAAAAATTTACCGAGAAATTGATGAACGATGAACTCGAACTCAAGCTTCTCGAAATGCTCCAAACTACCCATAGAAAATTGCTCCAAACTCGAATTTCTCCTCCAAAAATTTCCAGTCAACTCAAGAAAAATTCAGAGAATTTTTCAGATTTTTCTTGAACCCTTTTTAGTGTTTTTTCTCTCAAATTTGGTGTGTTGAACAATGAAGCATTTGGGAGTTTTTATTGTTGATTTCTAGCTTCAAATTCAAGCCAAATTCGGATTTCAATACCCGAATTGAAGTTAAAATCAGACAAGAAACTTGATAACCGGTAAAACTCCCAAGAAATCATCCATTTTGATCTAAATTCGGGATAGAATTTCCCATTTAATTCGAATCTAGGGTTTATTATTTAGTTTCGAATTTTTGCAGATTCCGACGAGCATAGGCGGCGGCGGCGAGCGGGGTTGGTGGCATTGGGACGACAGCGGCGAGACGGACCGACTGGTACCAACAGTGTCGCCGGCCACGACCTGTAGGCGCCGGCCGGCCATCATGAACCGCGCGACAAGGGTTTAATTTGGGCTGGGGTTGGCTGCTGGCTCAAGCGCGTGCGGCCCTTTTTTTGCTTTTGTTTTTCTTTTTCCTTTTCTTTTTGTTGTTTTTTTTGCTGCTCTTTTTTTGTTGTTTTTATTTATTTATTGTTTTTTTGTGTTTAATTTTATTTTCTTTTTTTACATTAATTACTATCATTATTATTTATTTTATTTTTAATTTTATCACATTTTCTTTTTTTTCTTTTTTTAAAAGATGTGCTTTTTCCAAGATGAGCTCTTTTCAAAATGTGTTTTTATTTTAAAAGGTTGGCTTTAAAAATGGGTTTTGAAAGATGGGCTTTTTATTGTTTTCTTTTAATTTAATTTAAAAAGGGTTGGCCTTTTATTTTTTAAAGGGAAAAGGGATTTTTTTATTTATTCGGATTTTTAAAATTGAGGTGAAAATTTAGTGACAACAACTGCCCCTCTTTTCTTATCTCTGTGCAACAGAGATAAAGCAAACACCAAAAGGCACTAATTTTCACCGACTTTCCAAATTGGCTCTATTCTCCAAATGCCTGAACGGATAGGCTTGTTCTATTCTCCTTTTGCCCGAATAGATGAGCGGATTCCAAACTCCAAACGCTCAAATGGATAAGCTTGTTCTATTCTCCTTTTGCCCGAATAGATGAGCGGATTCCAATCTCCAAACGCCCGAATGGATAGGCCGATTCTATTCTCCTTACGCTTGAATAGCTAAGCTGGCTTCTATTCTCCCAAATGCCCGAATAGCTGAGCTGGGTTCCATGCTCAAACAAATAGGCCAATTCTATTCTCCTTACGCTCGAATAACTGAGCTGGGTTCTATTCTCCCAAATGCCCGAATTGTTGAGTTGGGTTCTATTCTCTCAGATACTCAAACAGGAAAATTCTTTTGAAAACTTCATCCTCCTTATGCTTGGATGAATAAGCAAACAGACTTCAAATGATTTCATCTTCCTTATACTTGGATGAATAAGCAAAACCTCAAAAGGTTTCATCCTCTTTACAGTCAGATAAATAAGTAAACAGACTTCAAAAGATTTCATCCTCCTCATGCTTGGATGAATAAACAACCATTCTCTTTCCTCATGAACGAATAGGTGAATCTTTTGAAAAAAATTGATCCTCCTTATGCTTGGATGAATAAGCAGACGCCATATGCCTGAACGAATAAGCGATTTTTTTTGAAAAAAAACTTCATCCTCCTTATGCTTGGATGAATAAGAGGGTCTCCTAAAAAATTTCATCCTCCTTATGCCTGGATGAATAAGCGAACTCCATTCTCCTTTTGCCTGAACGGATAGGCGAATCTTCTAGAAAAAAATTCATCCTCCTTATGCTTGGATGAATAAGCAAATTCCATTCTCCTTACGCCTGAACGGATAAGCAAATCTTCTAGAAAAAAAAATCACCCTCCTTATGCTTGGATGAATAAGCAAATTCCATTCTCCTTACGCCTGAACGAATAAGCGAATCTTCTAAAAAATTTCATCCTCCTTATGCTTGGATGAATAAGCGAAATTTCATCTTTCTTATGCATGAATGGCTAGGCGAATCTTCTAAAAAAACTTCATCCTCCTTACGCTTTGATGAATAAGCGGGTTCTGAAAAGTATTTCACCCACCTTATGCTTGGATGAATAAGCGAACTCTGAAAAGGGGTTCCTTCCTCCTTATGCTCGGATGAATAAGCAGGTTCCAAAATTCATGTTTCATCCACCTTACGCTTGGATGAATAAGCGGGTTCTATTCTCCTTGTGCTCGAATAGATAAGCAGATTCAAAAAAGGGTTTCATCCACCTTACGCTTGGATGAATAAGCAGACTCCATTCTCCAAATGCCCGAACGGATAGGCTGGTTATTTTGCTAAAAGGTCCTTCGTGCATCTGAAAAATGCAATACTTTAATGCAATTATGATGTGCATGCCCCTAGGGATGCCTAAAACGTGAATGCATGTCTCATTTCTTTTGCTTTTTGAATTCTTTCTCAAAATTAATTTTTCCCACACGTTTACTCACTTACTCCAGATAAGCAAACATACATTTTCACTCTATTTTTTCGACTCATGGAAAACATTTGACATTTGCAATTTTGCTCACTTAATCCAGTGATCTTGTACCCCTGGTTGGAAAGACGGATTTCTTCAACAGCCATAGCTTTGCCATTCTCATTCTTTATATCTCTTTTCTTCATTGAAAACATTCAATCTCCGTAGGCGAACCTCTCAAGATCTACCATCATTGTAGTTGATACATCAAGGTTGAGTGAAAGGCTTCCTTGTGTAGTTTGGAATGCTTCAAGTCTTCATATGCCCCTTATCAAGCATCTTCAATGCTTCTTGTGAATACTCAAATTCTTGCCCCTGCAGGACACCTCGAATTGCTTGCGTGTAAATCCTTGCAGTAAAGCTTATTTCTACCTTGAATATCTTCGAATGACGTTGGCGCTTTAATCTCTTCTTCTCACGCCTATTAATACTGAGGGCCTTAAATCATTAGCCAATGTAGACTGCCCCAATTTGATGACATCGTTTCCTTATCAAGTGCAATTCTTTCCCTTTTCATGCTTTTGAGCTTCTTCATCTTGTATGTGTATCTTTTCTTGACAACACGGTCCACTTCAAACTCTTCATCACATGTGCTTCTTCTTTTTCTCTTTACCTTCTCATGCAAGGTGATGCCCCCATTCAAACTGAGGTTCAATTGTTTTCTGAAGTTATGAAAACATTCGTTCATAAGCTCCTACAGTTAAGATCAATACCAATAAATCTTTTGCTTTTTATTAATTTATGTCAACCTACTTGTAAGATGTAAGAAAAGGCTAGAAAAGATAGTTCCAAGGAGAAAGTCATAACAAATGCAAGAAAAGGCTAGAAATGAGGATCTCAAGAAAAAAAATCATGGCAAACACAAGAAAATGGCAAAGTCAGATGCCCCAAAATTCAAAGCATGAATGTTTCAAGAATCCATCAACCGGATAAAAAGCTTTCTTTTACTCACACACTCTCTAAATTTAAATTTTCCCTCTTTCATAATCTCAATCAAACATTAGAAGCTCGAGGTCCCTGAAGAAAGGTTAACTCAGTTAGGCGGAATGTGCTCTGAAGACGAACTCCTTTTCTCAAATATTCTTGTGTGATCCAAATGGTCTTTTAAGGCTTGTAATGTAGGCTAGGCTCGGGTTGCCAAAGAAAGGATATAAAGGATCAAATTCATATTTTAAGGGTGATTAAACCAAGGATTAACTTTCCTGATGAAATCTCTATTCTTCTTCTTTTATTCTTTGGATCACTCTAGACTGCCCATTTTGGGTTTTCACCCTAGAGTTCATTTCTTTTTCTGGCATATGTCTCATTTGAAGGGTTTGTTTCAAAGTTTCCTTCACGCTTCAACTTTTTCTTCATTTTCTTTTTCTTCATTTCTTTTCTCCTCTCCTCTCCTCTTCTCTTTTCCTTTTCTTTTCTTTCTTTTTCTTATCTTTTTTCTCTTTTCTTCTTTTTCTTTTCTTTCTTTTTTCTTTTTCTTTTCTTTTTTGAGTCTTTTTCTTTTACAGTTTAGGACATTCAACTTAATCTAACATGTTTCTTTCAAACAGTTTTTCATTTTCTTTGCCCCTGGTGTGGGGAGTGATCCTTGGTTAGGGTTAAATCATAAGAAAAAAATAATATCAAGCTCAAAGGGGGGCGACAAAAGGATTTTTCTTATTCGTGAAGGGAAATGAAGGAATGCCAAATGTCATTTCACACATAAATATCGTCGAAGAAAAGCAATCTTCAGTTGGTAGATGTTTTAGAGTTATCACTACATTCAATGACCCTAACAATAATGTTTGAGAGGAAAATACACTCATAATATGTATATGAGATTTCCCCATTAATCCTGAACACACATTTTGCCCCTCTATCTCGGGATTAGTTTCAAGAATCATTCATACAATAAATAATTGGGACTCTACAAAGAAGATGTATGCTTGAAAAAATGGATAAAAAATGCAAAGAAGGGAAAGGACAAAAAGGAGAAACGTTTTCCATTTGAAAAAAATGCATCTTTAATCAAATAAACTGACATAGAAACCCTTACAAAAGATCCCTAATGCTCGCGGGCAAAAGCAAGAGGGTTGGTTCTAAGCATGATCCCAACTGTCTAGAGAAAATTAAGTTTTATTCCATGAAAGCAAAAATCTCGGCCAATCTTGCCTCCGACGACTTCGTGACAAAACTCTAAACGCGCTCGTCCTCATCATTTTCTTCTTTCTCAAGTCTTCCATTTCTGATGGCTGCCAATATCAACTCTCCGTTCATGATCATGTCTGTGAATCCTTCGGTGGCGTGATTTAACATGTAGTCATAAAAAGGTCCATCTAGTGTCTCCACAAACATTGGAGTAACTTCATTTTCTGAAAGCAGAGATTGAACTTGGGCTACCACATCTCGCCACCTCTGGGCATATTGGTGGAAGCTCTCATTGGGCTTTGGTTCCATATTCTGCAGCACAATCCTGCTTGGGGCCATATCTGTTACATACTCGTACTGCTTGAGGAAGGCTTTCGACATATCTCTCCAAGTGCGTACATTGGCCCGACTCAATTGAGCATACCATCGAATAGCAGACCCAGATAGACTGTCTTGGAAATAGTGGATCAGCAACTTCTCATTTTTTAAATGCGGTGACATTTTCCGGTAGTACATAGTCAAGTGTGCCAACGGGCATGTAGTTCCATTATACTTCTCGAAGTTAGGGACCTTGAACTTTAGAGGTGCCACCATGTCTGAAACTAGACTCAAGTCTCTAGCATCCTTGCCACCATGAATGCTTCCTTCTTGATAAACTTTAAACATCTCCACCAGCTTCTTGTAGCGGTCTTCCCATTTCTTCTCGACCTTTTCCATATCAGTTTCTTCATTGAAGTCAGGCATCTCAGGGCTACGAACCTCGTCAGTACGAGCAGAAGATTCTGAGATCTAGACTTTAGGTGAAACTACTTCCTTTTGTACGAAAGCCATCCCCGAGAAAGTGTTGGTGTCTTCTCTCGCTTCTGGGTCCTTGAACCCAAGCATGGCTGCGATTTGGCTGACCATTTTCTAGTGAGATATCTTAATCTCTTTCTTAAGATTATTTACCATCTTCTCAAGCTTGTCACAAACGCTCTTCTGATTTGACTCCAGAATTGTAAATCTTTCTGCAGTGCTCATGGCACAAATCTTGTTTGTGTTGTGTTGCGTGTAAATAAGACTATCGCAAATAGTGCAAGTGTACACAACGCAAGTAGTAAAGTGATACTGGAGTATTGGATATCGTCTCCACAGGGACTGGAATACTTCTATCCTTTAACTATCTACACAGAAGAAAGAAAGAGATTTAATAATTTGATTGAAGAATGTCACGAATAAATCAAGTAAAAGAGAAA
This sequence comes from Hibiscus tridactylites, assembly GCA_958450335.1. Taxonomy (NCBI): domain Eukaryota; kingdom Viridiplantae; phylum Streptophyta; class Magnoliopsida; order Malvales; family Malvaceae; genus Hibiscus; species Hibiscus tridactylites. Next base: position 85,362,897 of record OY288268.1, on the reverse strand, counting down.
AAATCAGAATTATAAAACAGGCAGGAATTGAATTGCTCTGTAGTGTAGGTATTGCACTATTTAAGGACATTTGTTCTGTGTCTGGCTCCTGTCACGACAGCACCTGCCGTGGCAGCGGTCCGTTGCTGTCGCAACAGCGATAAGTAACTCAGTTTCTTCAAGTTCGGCAAGAATCCCTGGATTGACTTGTCCTATCCCTAGATCCAAGCTTGTCGGTGAACACGTCTTGGATGATACCTCCCGGCGTGAATCGAAGTATGAACACCGATGTTTATGGATTCTTCTTTAGCCGCTTAACCTCGTCCTATCCCTAGGTCTGAGATAGTTCAACCATAAACTGGAGAACCCGCACTTATTCCTTTCGTATACTTAACTCTCCCGATATTAAGTAAATAGATAATCTCACAATGCTCTCCCGATACTCTTGCAAGATGTTGAAACTAGAATAAGAAAACTTGAAGTTTTATTTCATTGAACAGAAAAATCTTAAGAACAGAACAACCCTTACAACTACTTTACAATATCAACCCCAAACCCTATGGAGAACTAGAACATTAGATCTAGCCGACTCCCTTTCTCTTTTCTTCTCTCTCCCTCAATATCTATACCCTTACATACATGGGTATATATAGGCAAAGATCTAGTCTAAGTCCTTCTTGGAGTAGAAGTTCTTCTTGGAGTAGAAATCCTTCTTGGAGTAGAAATCCTTGTTCAACAAGTAAAGATAAGTTACTTTACTTATCGATCCTTGATCAGCTCCATGCTCCGCTCCCGGCCTCAGAAAAATGCAAGATTGGACTCAATGGACTCAGAAAAATATCATCTATCAAACGAGACCCATCTTGACTATGTCGGTGTATTGCCGTCTGGGCGGCATTCTGCGGCGGCATTGTCCTTGGTGGCAACTGGAACTGCTTCAGTATAGCTCCTTCTGCTTCTAGTCTCCAAAAATATGCGAATGGCCTACGATAGTCCGGCTTGAAATCCTCTATCTGTCGATCTCCACTTCGCGTTTTCTACCTCAAGTGTCTTCACTGTCGCCCCTTCTGCCACATCAGCGATCACGACAGACCACAGACCTTGTTTCTTCAGCTCCTACTCTACAACTCACCTCTGCTCCTCAGCTGCCTTCGATGTTGCCACGGCGGATACCTACAAAAGTGACCAATTTCAGCAGCATCTGTGCAGTTTTATCTAAATGTGATGTAAATGCAAAAACTAGCCTAAAATGCAATTAAACGTGCTTGAATGCAGCAGAAATAAGGATAAATGAGGGGTAAAATATAGGACTTTTAGGCACTCAACACACCCCCAAACTCGAATCCTTGCTTGTCCTCAAGCAAATGCAACCTAACTAACATGCATGCATGCATACATACATATATTTTTTTTCTTGGCTTAAGTTAATGAACAATCCTTACCCACAACACCATCCCTATCATGTTTAGCACCTGTTCAAATATTTAAGGATCTACTTAGAGCAAAAGTATAATTCTCGTACAGGTGTGTGCTTTTATTGTGAACATACATGAATATAGACTTCCCTAGCAACTAGAATATTATACTTAGCTTATTTTTAATCTTACTAGCGTCATGTTCGGGCACCTCTAGTTAATTTCTAGAGCCGGTGATAGGCACCTCTAGAAAATTTTTCTTTTTCTACTTTTACTAGAGCCAGTGATAGGCACCTCTAGAAGTTTCTCAAGTCATTTTCCTAGAGCCAATGATAGGCACCTCTAGAAGTTTCTCTAGTCATTTTCCTAGAGCCAGTGATAGGCACCTCTAGGACTAATCTGAGTTCAAGAATTTTCTACTCTAGTGGCTAAGTTTTCTATTCTACGTATGCTAGAGAAAGTCTTTTATCAAGCAAGTCACAAAGTGTTTCAGTTTTTCAGAACTATACTAAGGCTCTACTCACTTCCTAAAATATTTTTAAGGGGATTTCACGACAGAGATGGCAGCAGCAGATAATAAAAGTTCAGTAAATTAAGCCAATTTTTTTAGCATAAAAATAAATGCGACACAATTAAAATTAAATGCAATATTATATTAATAATTAGGAGGACTGCCTACCCCCAAAATCATGGGTTGCATTGTCCTCAATGCATGACACAAGACATAAAAATGAAAAACAGAAAATAAAAATGACAGAAAAGTGAAACATCACAAAAAGATAATATATATACAGCAGGTGACAGAGAAAAAGAAAAAAGAAAACTTAAGTTGTGCGGCTGTCGTCGCTGCTGCTGGAGCTTTGGATGAGGAGCTGTGGGTGCTGCCCTGGGAGTTGGAGACGCGAAGGCTGCCTTCTTCCTTGCGTCACTATCTTCACTGTTGTTGGCGGCAGTCACTTTGGAATTCATCTCAGGGAGTATGAGTGCTGCCACGGCAGGGGTGGAGGCAGAGCTTCCTCAGGTTGCTTGTATCGTCATTGCAAGGGTTCTCTCTGTTTACCTAATAACACAAACAAACTAAAAACTAATATCAAATTTCTAATTCCTAAAACAATAAAGATAAAATAAGATAAAAATAAAATACAATAAAATAAATTAAGTTAAATTAGGAGTGGCTTGAGGGGCATCTCCTAAAGAACTGCTCCCTGTTCTATTGATGCTTGAGGGGTCGTTTCTGGTACTTCTTGAAGTCCATCCGTACCCTCCATCTGGTGATTATTCTCATGATGGGGGCTCCTTTCTTTCTCTTCCCTTTGTAGTCCATGAAGTCCTCCCTTCTTGGTAATGTTTCTGAGGGCATGAATATATGTTTAGAAAAAATAAAATTGACATTCGACCACAAACTTACCTTGTTTTCGTTGAATGTTGTTGTGGTTGAATGTAGCCCTTTCTGCCGCGTCTGCTGCTGTGGCAGCATGTTATTTTGACAGTCCTTTATCAGGTTACTTTGCAGGTCAAGGGGATATTGGAAAGTACCATAATTCTCCATATCAAATTTTGTAGGTCATTCGTAAATCTCCATCAGTAGAGACTTCGATGATTCTGAGTCCACCGACTTTGGTTCCTATAATACCTGCAATGGAATTTGTGAGTTTTTAATGAATTCAAAATGTTCGTTTATTACCTGCTCGTATTCCATTTGCAAGGCATTGTCATTGGGTAGCTCTTCTAGGTGGTCGTGTGAGTGCCATGACAGGGATGGATGTGTGCAATCTTGGTCGGGCATAATCGAGGTAGTGGGTTGAGAGTTTGCCTCAGATGTGGTTGCCGCAGTGACATTCTCTTGAATTTCACTCAGCGTTGTTGTGGTGTTGCTCCATTCCGGCTCCTCGATCATTGCCATGGCAAGTTGTTTCTCAGACTCATCATGTGTTGGGTATTCCTTCACATGGGCATCCTCGTCATCTTGCCTCAGGATTTCAGGTTAATCCGTGGCATGAATGAGGACCGGTCTGCTCAAGAGTGCATCCATCTTGGCGATACTTGCGTCCGTAAAAGCCGACAGTTTTTGCATGAGTGTCACGAAGGCTTGAAGTGTACATTTTAAGGAATTCGTTTGCTCTTGAGGAGGACTACTTTCCCATGGCATGTCAGTTTCTTTACGGTAATTGCGAGAATTCTACCACATCAGCTCTCGAATAGTTTTTCCTGACATGTTGATGCTCCTTAAACCTGTATTTCACATGTGTTTTTGATACAAAAAGAAAAATAAAAAGAAAAATAAAAATAAAGAGAAAAGAAAAGTGCAGAAGTTAAAGGTAAGAGTATGTTGTCAGTCCCCGGCAACGGCGCCAAAAACTTGTTGCGTGTAAATAAAACTATCGCAAATAGTGCAACTGTACACAACGCAAGTAGTAAAGTGATACTGGAGTATCGGATATCGTCTCCACATGGACTGGAATACTTCTATCCTTTAACTATCTACACAGAAGAAAGAAAGAGATTTAATAATTTGATAGAAGGATGTCACGAATAAATCAAGTAAAAGACAAAAAATCAGAATTATAAAACAGGCAGGAATTGAATTGCTCCGTAGTGCAGGTATTGCACTGTTCAAGGACTTCTGTTCTGTGTCTGGCTCCTGTCACGGCAGCACCTGTCGTGGCAGCGGTCCGTTGCTGTCGCGGCAGCGATAAGCAACTCAGTTTCTTCAAGTTCAGCAAGAATCCCTGGATTGACTTGTCCTATCCCTAGATCCAAGCTTGTCAGCGAACACGTCTTGGATGATACCTCCCGGCGTGAATCGAAGTATGAACACCGATGTTTATGAATTCTTCTTTAGCCGCTTAACCTCGTCCTATCCCTAGGTCCGAGATAGTTCAACCATAAACTAGAGAACCCGCACTTATTCCTTTCGTATACTTAACTCTCCCGATATTAAGTAAATAGATAATCTCACAATGCTCTCCCGATACTCTTGCAAGATGTTGAAACCAGAATAAGCAAACTTGAAGTTTTATTTCATTGAATAGAAAAATCCTAAGAACAGAACAACCCTTACAACTACTTTACAATATCAACCCAAACCCTATGGAGAACTAGAACATTAGATCTAGCCGACTCCCTTTCTCTTTTCTTCTCTCTCCCTCTATATCTATACCATTACATACATGGGTATATATAGGCAAAGATCTAGTCTAAGTCCTTCTTGGAGTAGAAGTTCTTCTTGGAGTAGAAATCCGTGTTCAACAAGTAAAGATAAGTTACTTTACTTATCGATCCTTGATCAGCTCTATGCTCCGCTCCCGGCCTCAGAAAAATGCAAGATTGGACTCAATAGACTCAGAAAAATATCCAATATCAAACGAGACCCATCTTGACAATGTCGGCGTATTGCCGTCCGGGCGGCATTCTGCGGCAGCATCGTCCTTGGTGGCAACTAGAACTGCTTCAGTACAGCTCCTTCTAGTCTCAAAAAATATGCGAATGGCCCACGATAGTCCGGCTTTAAATCCTCTATCTGTCGATCTCCACTTCGCGTTTTCTACCTCAGGTGTCTTCATTGTCGCCCCTTCTGCCACAGCAGCGGTCACGACATACCACGGACCTTGTTTCTTCAGCTCCTACTCTGCAACTCGCCTCTGCTCCTTAGCTGCCTTCGATGCTGCCACGACGGATACCTGCAAAAGTGACCAATTTCAGCAACATCTGTGCAGTTTTATCTAAATGTGATGTAAATGCAAAAACTAGCCTAAAATGCAATTAAACGTGCTTGAATGCAGCAAAAATAAGGATAATTGAGGGGTTAAATATAGGACTTTTAGGCACTCAACATGCGGGATCTTTACCATTTAAATAGAATTTTTTAAAATTAATCTTTATTTTACATGTATGAATGCAATGATCATAACATTATTTAATGCAAACAAAATAAACAAAAAAATAAATGCATGGAAGTAAATATATTTGTACACAAACGAATTCACAAAAGCAAACAACGAAGCAATCAAAATAGTGCAAATGCATGAATGTAGTCGAAGGGCCATCAATTCTATTAAAAATCTGCTCATGAAAGGAAACTTTTTATTAAATTCGAAAGTTTTTGTTACATCTTTTGTGAATCACAAATGCCTAACACTTTGATTTCTTCAATTAACCACATGAGCCTTGATCCAACTTCTCCAACATGCTTGATGTACTGACGAAGGGCTGCAGCTTCGGTCGCCAATATTGTCACGTGCTTGGTTCTCCTCTTTTAAAAGATTTCCATTCATAATTGAACAATTTTCCAGAATCAACCCCTTCTAAATATGAAATGATGCATGCAATAAATAAATATGTTATTCACACACAAAAGGGTTAGTAATAAACATGACACAAAACAACGCAAAAAGGTTAGTAACAAATAAATATGCTACAAAACAAAACTCACACACACAAAGGTTGGTAATATTCTACAAAGCTCATACACAAAAAGGTTATTAACCTTTATGCCACAAAAACACAACACAAAAAAAGGTTAATAAACTTTAATATACAAAACCCAAAAGATCCAAAACAATTACATAATAATCCAAGGCCGACATTCCAACATTTCAGGACATGTCCCCACGGATTATTCATGCGACTCAACACCCTAGGCTCTCCGCATGGCTCTATTGGGGTAGGCTCTAAATTCTCAAACTTGGCTTGGTTCTAAAAGGGTACCCGAGCTGTCCTTGATGTCCTCTACTAAGAGTAGCAAGACCCTCTTTTCTCACCTATTATAGGCTACAAATGAATCGAGTTCAACTCAGGAGGACTCACCACCGTAGCCTTCTCGAAGAATCAATATTCTTACGAAGGCAAAGGGATTGAGTCCCGAAGGTACTTTGCGATGGTCATACGAAGAATCAATATTCTTACATGAGCAAAGCGTGTTCCCCCCACTTAAACGAACGCGATAAAGCTCAGGAATAGAGCTTGGAATTATTTCTTAAATGCGAAAAATAGAGTTATATTCATTTAAACAGACAAATAAATAGAACCTATGATGAACTTTGCAAATTCCATTTTTTAAAAAACATTTTTTTGAAAATCATTTAAAACCAATTTGTGGTCTGACCCTCTTTCTTTTAATTTAAAAAAACAAAAACATTTTCCTAGTGGAGTCGCCAAGCTGTCGCAACCGCCTTTTTACGGGAGGCTTCGACTATTTTGGAAAACACTTTAAAAATAAACGGAGTCGCCACCAATCTTTTTTGAAAAAAAGTATGATTGAATCACTTTTAAAAATAGGGTTATTTTAATAAAACATTTTTGGTTTTAATAAAACAACGATTTTGGTCTGCGAAAATCAGAAAATAGGTTCAGGTGTCAGTTACGCGTGGGGTAGGATTAGCACTCCCACGACGCCCAAAATTGATACCTAATTGGTTTTAAAATCGTTCTCAAAATTGGAATTTGCAAGTTCAAAGAGGTTCGACTTTACTTGTCCATTTAATGAATATTAGTCTATTTTTTAACGGTCTTATCGCTTGGGAAATGAACTTTAATCACCGCCAACATTTATGGCGCTAACCCGTCATTCCCATTTGATAAGACAACGCATTAATTAAGTTTTCACTTTTCAAGCAACAAAGAAATTTAAGTGCGTTGAGCATTTTTATTTTTTATTCTAAGTTCGAATATTTAAAAACACTAGAACGTGTAAGTCTTTTATTCCTAAGTTAAGGTTTAAATATGTTTAAGTATATTTTCTTTTTTATGAAGAACATTTTTAACAAGAAAAAGTCTCTATCTAAGCTTTAGTCCCTAATCCTAAGTTTTCACATATTTCTAAAACAAGCAACCAAATTTTTTATTCTTTTAAATTTTACCCTTTTTATTATTCCTTTAAAAAGCCTTTATTTTCTTTTTATTTTTCATTATTTTCTAAGCTAAAACACTTTTATATTTTTCTACTTTTTTTTTCATTTTTTATGTTTTTTCCATCTTGAATTTTTTCTTCTTTTTTTCAAAAAGCATTTTCACCCTTTTTAAATTCATTTTTCATTTTTTCATTTTTACGTTTCTTTTTTCTTTTAAAACAATCCATTTTAGAAAATAAATTTTATTTTTCCATAAGAACTCTTTTTAAAGTTTTCTTTTCAAAAATTCATTTTTCATCCTAGACCCTACTCTTTACTTTAAATCCCTTTATTTTTCTTGAAAACTTATTTTTTCCTTAAAAAAACTGTTTTATGCTTTTTTCCTTTAAAATCATTTTTTACCCATCTATTATTTAAAACTAAATTTCACAAAAATCTTTTTTATTAAGCCCTTTTATATTTAACACCTCACATTATTACTTCTTTTAATTAAATCCCTAAATTCAAGTTTTTCTAATTAATCACATTTATTCATTTTTATTCATGTATTGTTTAAAATTCATTTTTATTCATGCATTTTAAAGTCCAAATCACATTTTAAATTAATTCCTACACTTCTAAAGATCAAAATCACTTTAACAACAATTTTAAAATCAAGCAATAAGTTTAAGATCAAATTAGAAATTTAAACGAAATTTAAAACAAAAAAAGTTACCGAAATCGCGAACAATTTTCCAACCACGCGAAAGCAACCTAAAAATCACAAACAAAACACCAAAATTCAACCAAGAACAACAATAAAATCAACATAAAAAAACAAGAGAAAGGATATAAAAATTTACCGAGAAATCGACGAACGATGAACTCGAACTCAAGCTTCTCGAAATGCTCCAAACCACCCCCCAAAAAATTGCTCCAAACTCGAATTTCTCCTCCAAAAATTTCTATCCAACTCAAGAAAAATTCAGAGAATTTTTCAGATTTTTCTTGAACCATTTTTAGTGTTTTTTTCTCTCAAATTTGGTGTGTTGAACAATTAAGCATTTGAGGGTTTTTATAGTTGATTTCTAGCTTCAAATTCAATCCAAATTCAGATTTCAATCCCCGAATTGAAGCTAAAATCAGACAAGAAACTTGATACCTGGTAAAACTCCCAAGAAATCATCCATTTTGATCCAAATTCGGGATAGAATTTCCCATTTAATTCGAATCTAGGGTTTATTATTTAGTTTCGATTTTTACAGATTCTGGCGAGCATAGGCGGCGACGGCGAGCGGAGTTGGTGGTATTGGGACGGCGGCGACGAGACGGACCGGCCGATACCAACGGCGTCGCCGGCCGGCCATCATGAACCGCGCAACAAGGGTTTAATTTGGGCTGGGGTTGGATGCTGGCTCGAGCGTGCAGGCTCTTTTTTTGCTTTTGCTTTTGCTTTTCTTTTTACTTTTATTTTTGATGTTTTTTTGCTGCTCTTTTTTTGCTGTTTTTTATTTATTGTTTTTTTTATTTAATTTTATTTCCTTTTTTACATTAATTACTATCATTATTATTTATTTTATTTTTAATTTTATCATATTTTCTTTCTTTTTTTAAGATGGACTTTTTCAAAAATGGGCTCTTTTGAAAATGGGTTTTTATTTTAAAAGGTGGGCTTTAAAAATGGGTTTTGAAAGATGGGTTTTTTATTGTTTTCTTTTAATTTAATTTAAAAAGGGTGAGCCTTTTATTATTCAAAGGGAAAAGGAATTTTTTTATTTTTTCGGATTTTTAAAATTGAGGTGAAAATTTAGTGACAACACCAACGTGTTAAAATAAACAACCCTAGCTCTTAAATAATTTTCTACTAGCCGCATGCCCCACTTCATCTTCTTTGATTTTCTCCTCCCCTTGCCTCCTTTCAACTATGGTGAGAATACGAGATCAAGCTCACCGCCTTCCTCAGACCCACGAGCCAATCGTCTTTGGCGGCTGTCAGTGCCGCCATAGTTCGTGGCCATTCCCAGCGACTCCAACTACAACCAGCCCCGCCACCTCCGCCCTGTGGTCATGGCCGACACTAAATAGGGGAGTATTTTCGTTCCCTCTCTTGCGCATTACATTACATTTTGGGACAAAATGACTTAAATGATGGGGTGGAATTAAATCAACTCTTGTTTATGCTTTGTGATTAGAATTGAGCTATTTCTTGGTTAGAATTGTTGATAATTTTGGTTGCCAATCTCATGTTTGATTCAATTTCTTTGTGAATTCAATCTCGTTCTTGTTGAATTTAGGATGTAAGATATCATGGCATGACTAATTGATGTAAATTTTTCTTGGTAATTTCATGAATTTTTTGATTGAATTGAATGCATGACTTGGTTCAATAAACCTTTCATGTGAGTTTTGAACTTAATGAGTATATCTTTTATTCTTACTCTTTGTTTCAACTGAGTGTGCCAAATTAATCAATTGCATTCTAGAACTTGTAACTCGATGCTTGTGTAGACTACACATTTTGATTATGGTGCTTTAAGGTGATAGAAGCATTAGGAATAAACCAATTTCTCTTACCAAACAAAATAGCCTACCCTTTTTTATTTATTTTCCCTTAATGAACCATTTTTAGCCTTATCCTTTTATTTGTTCACCACATTTTTAAACCCAAGCTGGTTTTATTTTCCTCTTTTGTTCCTTTTCTTCAAGACAAAGGTGAGGTTATTCTGGAAAAAAAATTGTTTGAAACAGTGCAGAATTGAACAAAACAGTCCAGAAGATTACACTGTTCAGCGTAGAAATTCAGTACAGAAAAAATCGAACAGTGCAGAAAAATTCAAACATTGTAGTTTTGATTTGAATGAGTAGAAAAATACAGTGCAGAAAAAAAGCAGTTTGGTTCGAACAACAAAGAAGGAAAAAAGTGAATAAAGCTTGGTTGGATAAATTCTTTGGAATAGTTTTTCTCTTTGTCTTGAATTTTTAAAACCCCATTTTCGGCCTTTATCCTACCCGAACCTTACCCCATTAAAATCTGTTTTAAAGTCCTCTTGATTTGTGCATCATTTTCATATTATGTAGTGGAGATTAGATTTAGTTACAAGACTATGGTAATGAGTTGATTAGTTTAGGCTTGAGCGATTCTTTCACCCAAAACACTTGAGCAAAATGAGTAAACCAATGTGAGGAGCTAAGTCTTGTATTCTTTGAAATTGGTAGACGATTGAAATACCTTGATAGATTTATACTTAATTGATTATGCCTTGCTTGATTGATCTTTGAATTTCAGCATTTACTTAATTTAGTTTACTTAAGAAATCTTGGAAATTTTATGAAATTGGAGTTGACAACTTAAGGTTTCTAGCATGATAATTGAGAAATGCTTGAGGACAAACATTGAATAAGTGAGGGGGAATTCGATGAGTGATTTAAATAGTTGTTATCTTGTTGTTAATTACTCCTTATTTGTCGGTTTAGGTAGCTAATTTGGACGTTTTCCCTTATTTTCTATGCAGGACATTGGATTCCAGAAACTGTGCTAAAAGAGGCTGAATTCTGCAGTTTTTGTTTTTCTGGATTCATGGCTGGATTAGTGGGCATGAATTGGGGCATGAAAGTGCTGACTGGACAACACATCAAAAGCTTCTAGAAGATGACATCAGCAGCGCCTGATAGCTTATCAACCTGGATTTGTATGACTTATCAAGCCAAGATTTAAATTTAAACTTTGGATTTATCTTTTGTATTTAATTTGAATATTTTAGGATTTATCTTTTATCACCTTAGGTTATTTTAGGATTTTTAGAATACTATAAATACCCATTTTAGGTGAAACTCAAAATCATCTCTTGTTCTCAACTTGTTTTCTACTTTTGAGTTCTATAAAAGTTTCTTTTCTTTAAATTCTTTACTTTCTAGTTTTTCTATTTTACTTTGAAAAATGCTAAGTATGATTTTTTCCATAATCATGCTTAGCTAATTTCTTTTCAAGCCGAGGACAAAAGCGATGACTCAATTTCAACGTGAGGATTGAAAAGCACTTAAACAATTTCCGGTATCTCTATCAGTTTTCTGAGCTTATTTTCAAAATCAAAACGATTTCAAAACCAAAGATTGACGTTGGTCAAGATGTTGTTTTGGTTAAATCTGTGGGATGAAGAATCGGGTTATTGAAGTACATTTGACTTCTTGAGAACACACTTAGCAAAATTGTTAGCTAAGAGGAAGCTAAGATTGAAATCAATTATTATTGAAACAACATAATCCAAACGGTCTTTTAAGAACTTAAACGTTTTTATCTATAACATTGTCGTTGGTTAGATCATTTTCCAAAACTGATATCAAAGATTGCACTTGGGTATTCGGTATACAAAGCATAATCACAAGGATTGATCCTTGTAGACAAGTAACCGACGTGAATCCTAAAGTAAAAAACTCTTTTTCGATGATCTGAGGAAACTGAGTCAAAACAAAAGCCTAATGCTGACTTACACAATATTGAATCTATCTCCTTTTAATCTCATTTATAATCTCCTTATTTTCTTATTTTTATCTACAAATCCCCACCTTTACTTAAATATTCAACTCACTTCTTGGGTCAGAGATTAAACAAGCATATATCAAGAAGTTTTCTTAGTCCCTGTGGGATCGACTCTTACTTCTCTCTTACTACGTTTAATTTCCTTTATTTATTATGTAACACCCGGGTTTGGGGGTAAGCCCATATTCGATTTGTCCTCTCTTTATTTCCTTTATTTATTATGTAACTCCCCTTCCCCAAGTCTACTATTCCATCACCATTATCCCTCATCTTTAGTGATTTTTCAAAGGTAAGCCCATATTCGATTTGTGTAGCACCCCTCACCCGGTTACGAGCGAGCGATGTTACTATTCGGGTGATGGACAGATTCATACATGTCAACACATCAAACATACAATTATATGAGATTCAATTCATACTTAACAAGCATCAAAGCAAACAATCATATAATCATTTATCCAATAACAAGATCATAAATACATATAGGTGAGCCAATTTAAAACCTTTCTAACATGAATCTTATATTAATGTTGCAAATGCATATTAACAAGCCTAACTAACATACATGTATTCAATCAAACTCATGAACATTTGATTCAAGTATACCAATGCTTCTTATTCGAATACATAAGACAATCAAATATTATCTATATACATATCTTAGTTCATATTACAACACAACCATACAAATACATATAAAAACTTTCAAACAACCTAAATCATATACAATAGTATTCGAAATCAGCATTCTAATATTCTATTACCATTCGAACTATACAAATCATCCAACAACAATTCTAGATGCAACCTTCCTAATTCAAATAAAGATAACATACTTATACATATTCAACCATTCAAATCCATCAAGGGCATGAACCATATAAATGATACTCAAATTCATATCAAGCTTAGTTAACTTCAAACATAGTTCATTCATATCATCATATCCATATTTACATAAACATTCATCAAGTCATTACGTAATATAACATGTCTTAGTTTTATACAAACCAAACTTAACAATTACATGTTCCATAATGCATGACAAACTAACTTAGACTATGCCACCAACTAGGAGACTAAGCAAGATTATATCATACTTGTTCTTGGCTTACGAAGCTCTCGGAACAAAACGGATGGCTTTCGGATATCAACGAACCTGTTATTTTGGAAGAAGGAAACAAAGAGAGTGATAAGTACACATAATGTACTTAGTGAGCCAGCCCTAAACTTTACTAGTTTCAATCTTTTAAAGTCTTATTCAATCTTTAAAGTTACTTAGCTAGGCTTAGCACGTATTGGAATACCTAACTAGCCTATCAAAACCAAGTTAACAAAGCTATTTTCATGTACTAACCAATAGGGCAGCAAGTATTTACATGTACAATGTCTTATTGGGCAGCAACCATTTCATTTAAAACATACCAATTTGGGCAGCAAGCTACATGTACATTTCATACCAAATTGGACAGCAAGCAACATATACAATTCAAGCCAAATTTGGGCAGCAAGCACATGTACAATTCAAGCTAAATTTGGGCAGCAAGCACATGTACAATTCAAGCTAAATTGGACAACAAACAACATGTAATCTCATTGTCATCTTGGCAGCAACATTTCATAGTTTCACATCACAACATAGTTCATTTTAAATCTCAACTAAGTACACATATTCATTCCATATCATAAGGGCTAATACCCAACTTGTTCATTTAAACATGTATCATTGTTCTAATCATGTTTTGCCTTGGATGATTAATGAAATAGGTAATCAAGTCTTCATGTATCATGTAACTTTAGATACTCAAAGTATCAATTTCTCATTTCAACTTATAACAGAGGATGCATAGGCATCAATGGTGACTTACCACCATTCAATTATCATAGTGACTAACCACCTTATCAGGTTTATAGGTGACTAACCACCATCCTGTAACAAAGATCAGAGGAGCTCAATGACTCTAAGGCATGCCCTTCTACCTATAGACACTAATCAAACCAAGGACTTTACTTATCTTTCTTTATTAACAATAGCATTTTACTTGTTTATCAAACACATATCACAAAGTCATGTACACATTCAATCATGTTTACATTGTGCACATTCAAGCCATGCTCAATCAAATTTCCAGCAAACATTTAGCATCATTTCAATCATATAATCATCTTCAAACAGTAGCTAAATTATCCATTAATTCAATTCAAGTGGCTCAAACAGCTCATGTCACAAAGCAACACATATAAACATCAACTAGCATATCTAGATAGCATCATACACCTAGTTCATAGTTCATTCCTTTAGTCCTTCTTCCTTAGCATTTAAATTTACCAATCCATTATTAAGTTCATTACATGCTTCATTTTAAATCATCCAAGAAACATAAACACATTGGTTGAGACACTAATCTCAACCCTAAACTAGCTACACTCACAAATACTTCCAAGCTTAGTTGTTATCCTTGATGATGACTCCTTTCCCCCTTCTCTTTGCTTGATCACTCCTTGAATCTTCTTGAAATTCTTCACCAATGTGATCTTAAAACATAAAATATCATACACAATATCCATTAGTAATTAATTCAAACATATAAATTCATTTACTTAAGCATAATCACCTAGACAAGTGAATCTGCCCCCTAAACTGACAGTTTGAGTAACCTCTACTAAACTGGCCATATCTTTTTACTCACAACTCCAAATAAGGAGTTCTTTACCATTTTAGAAAGCTTACAAACACACCTTTACAACCATGTATGGCACATAATTTTATCATTTCCCAGTTAATACAGTTTTACATTTGAAAACAGGACAATTTCAGGGCCTAATCTGTCCAAGCTTAACCTAGTGACTTTAGTGCATTTAAATCCTATATTTCACAATTCATTTGATTCTAATCTATTAACCACATTAACCTACATGTATTAGCATAACAATGAAGTTCTAACATCTTTAAAAACAGATCATTGAAGTCCTCATTTTTAACAATTTCACAAAACAGTCCCCTTTTAATTCATTTTAATCCTCTATGTGATCTAAATGCATTTAACCTATCAATTGGGACTTAATTCAAGCTTGGTAATTTAATTTTTATTCATTCCATGATTCCCCTGTTTCAAGAATAAATTTTCAGAATTTATTAACACCATTTTGACTCCTAAACATTTCGAATTTCACAATTTAGTCCAGCAGATTCAAAATTCATTCAGTTCCAGTCCAGTCAACTTCTAACAACAATTTAGAGACCTATACTTAACATTTTTGAGCAAATCATACCTCTATTCCATGTAAAATTTTGTCCTCTACAACTTTGTATAAGAACACTTTTTCCAGAAATGACTCTAACATGCTCAATTTTCCAGATTTCTACAGGGTATCATACAAGTACGAATCTGGGCAGATTCATACCTAAGTTCATGTTCATGCAATTTTTCCAGAAATTCATCAATAAATTCAAGAACCCAGAAATCTAACATCACTATAACACAATTTTAAACATTTTCCAGCAACCATTCATAATCAAAACCTAACAAAACATCATCCTAATTCAAAATACAAAACCGAATAGCATAAATGTGTACTTACTTTAAATCTAATGAACATGCATGTATGGATGGTTTAATTTCCAGCAACTTTGATCCTTCAAACTCAGCTCTCTCTCTCTCTCTCTCTTATTTCTCACGGTGAAGATGAAAAAAAAGAAGAAAAATGATGATGAAAACACATGTGGGTGTTCTAACTAAGGTGGCTTAATGTGGTCCTCACAAGGACACTTGGAATGTTTGATTTCCAAGCATCTCCACTAAGTCTAATTTTATATATTTTATTCATATATTAAATTTATTCATCAGCCATTATCTCACATATAATATATATATATATATATATATATATATAACATTGTTTTACTTTAATCTAATATTAACTTTAGATTAATCTATGTAACATATTTATATATCACTTATTTTTTTTAGTTCAAATCTTATAAATTTTCATACAAACATATCCTTAATTCTTATTCATTTGTAACTTAATAGGGCTTAGTTCATATGATTCCAATTCTACCTTAATTAAATCGTAAAATATTTACGTTATCGTTGTCGTTTTCTATAATTCGTACTAGGGTGGTTTTTAGGGTGTTACAACTCCTCCCCCCTTAAAGAAAATTCGTCCTCGAATTTTACCTGAATCGAACAGATGAGGATACTGCTTCTTCATCGTGTCCTCAGGTTCCCACGTCGCTTCTTCGACGTTGTGATTCCTCCAAATAACTTTGACAAGAGGAATACTTTTATTTCGAAGTCTCTTGACTTCTCGATCAAGGATTTGAACAGGCTCTTCTTCGTATGAAAGATCAGGATTGAGTTCAACTTCTTCAGGCTCAAGAACGTGAGATGGATCAGATCGATATCTTCTGAGCATTGAGACGTGGAAGACATTGTGTATTTTATCGAACTCGGGAGGAAGAGCGAGTCGATAAGCTACAGGACCAATTCTTTCAACTACTTCAAATGGTCCGATAAACCGAGGACATAGCTTGACTCTTTTGCCGAATCGGAATACTTTCTTCCACGGGGAGACTTTAAGAAACACTTTATCTCCGACTTGATGTTGAATGTCTCTACGTTTCAGATCGGCGTAAGACTTTTGGCGATCGAAAGCTTGCTTCAATCGAGAATGAATGATTTGAACTTGTTCTTCGGTTTCCCGAAGCAATTGTGGTCCCAAAACTTTATTATCACCAAGTTCAGACCAACATAGAGGTGTTCGACATCTTTTTCCATACAATGCTTCGAAAGGAGCCATTTGAATCGAAGATTGGAAGCTATTGTTGTAGGCGAATTCTACCAAAGGTAGCGATTTCTCCCAGTTCTTTCCAAAGTCAATGATACAAGCTCTGAGCATGTCTTCGAGAATTTGAATTACTCGCTCAGATTGACCATCACTTTGCGGATGGAAAGCTGTGCTAAGATTCAGTTTGGTTCCGAGAGCTTTATGTAGAGTCTTCCAAAATCGAGCTGTGAATCGGGGATCTCGATCGGAGACTATTGAGATTGGAACTCCATGTAAACGAATTACTTCTCGGATGTATAATTCAGCCAAGGCTTCAAGACTGAGATTCATTCTCACCGGAATGAAGTGTGCTGACTTGGTGAAACGATCAACGATCACCCAGATAGCGTCGCACTTTCTTTGCGAACAAGGAAGACCGGTTACGAAATCCATTGTGATCCGTTCCCATTTCCATTGCGGAAATTTGAGAGGTTGGAGCAAACCAGTAGGGACTTGGTGCTCGGCTTTAACCCGTTGGCAGTTCAAACATTTTGCTACAGAGTCGTTGATAGCCGTTTTCATTCCTGGCCACCAATACAAGGGCTTGAGATCCTTGTATATCTTAACTGATCCAGGGTGGATCGAAAAAGAACTTTGGTGCGCTTCTTGTAGGATTTCATCCTGTAATTCTTTGTTATTAGGGACACATATACGATCTTTGAAGTATAGAAGACCGTTCGACTTAACAGAGAAGTCAGGATTAGACTCAAGCTTAGAATTGATTTTCTGAAGTTCCGGATCAATTTGTTGAAGTTCTTTGATCCTGTTGATCAGAGTAGATTGAACTTGAAGTTCATTCAGATAATTCTGAGCCTTGCATAGCCGAAAATGAGCGTTGATAGCCAAAGAAGCTACGAATAAACAAATTGAAGACGTTACTTAGGTTACAAAATTTCATTTGAAGGATTTCTTGCTAAACAAGAAAGTGTTCAAATTCTTCCTTAACTATCAAGAATGAATTTGAATGATCACTTTAAATTTGAAGATTTAATGCTTTCAAATTTTCGAGGATTTCGAGTAGCTTACAGAGGTTCGGTTTTCGACTCAGAGCGTCGGCAACAACATTGGCTTTTCCGGGATGATAATCGATGGTTAGGTCATAGTCTTTGAGCAACTCTAACCATCTTCTTTGTCTAAGGTTCAGATCTTTTTGAGTGAGTAAATACTTCAGGCTTTTGTGATCAGTGAACAACTTGCATCTTTCACCGTACAAATAGTGTCGCCAAATTTTGAGCGCGAACACAATGGCTGCAAGCTCGAGATCGTGAGTAGGATAATTCAATTCGTGTTGCTTCAGTTGCCGGGATGCGTATGCAATCACATTGCCTTCTTGCATCAGAACACAACCTAAGCCCGAGTGTGATGCATCGCTATACACTATGAATTCTTTGCCCAATTCGTGTTGAATAAGAACAGGAGCGTGTGTCAAAGTTTGCTTGAGTTGATCAAAACTTCGTTGCTGTTTTTCTGACCACTCAAAGTTTACATCCTTTCGGAGGAGTTTGGTTAATGGTGCGGCAATAGTGGAAAATCCTTTCACAAATCTTCGCTAATAGCCGGCTAATCCGAGAAAACTTCGGACTTCGCTCACATTTCTCGGAGGTCTCCAATCAAGAATAGCTTGAATTTTCTTGGAGTCGACTTTGATTCCTTCGGCAGAAATGATGTGTCCGAGGAATGAAACTTCAGATAACCAAAACTCACACTTAGTGAATTTGGCAAACAATTGGTGATCTCGGAGCGTCTGAAGCACAATCCGAAGATGATCAGCATGTTCTTCCTTGTTCCGAGAGTATACAAGGATGTCGTCAATGAAAACAACTACGAACTTGTCAAGATAAGGCTTGAATACTCGATTCATCAGGTCCATGAACGCAGCAGGGGCATTCGTTAAACCGAATGGCATTACTAGGAACTCGTAATGTCCATATCGAGTTCGGAAAGCTATTTTGGGCACATCTTCTTCTTTTACCCTCATTTGATAGTAACCGGACCGAAGATCAATCTTAGAGAACACGGCTGCGTGTTTGAGTTGATCGAACAAATCTTCGATTCTCGGTAGCGGATACTTGTTCTTGATGGTTACTTTATTAAGTTGTCGGTAATCGATACAAAGTCGCATCGTACCGTCCTTCTTTTTCACGAATAGTACAGGAGCACCCCAAGGAGAGATGCTAGGTCGGATGAATCCTTTATCCTCGAGTTCTTGAATTTGCTTCTTTAGTTCTTTGAGTTCAACAGGTGCCATCCGATAAGGTGTAATGGACACAGGATTAGGTCCAGGTTGAACTTCGATCTTGAATTCAACTTCTCGAGTTGGAGGAAGGCCAGGGAGTTCCTCGGGAAAAACATCGGAATATTCAGATACAACAGGCATTTCAAGTAAACCGAAATCAAGCTCATCTTGCAGTGCCATAGCGGCGAAAATAGAGATCGGTTTCTTGTCTATCAATAGAATGGATTCTTTTCCTAAACCCCGTAAATATAACCTACGGTTTTGACAGTCTACCCAGGCTTCATGTTTTCCCAACCAATCTAGTCCTAAAACTAGATCAAATTCACATTTGGGTAATACATATAGATTACAAGGAAAGGGTACATTTCGGATTGTTATCCGACAGTCTTTACAAATCAAATTTATAGGCATACTACCTCCTATAGGATTCGAAACAATTAGCCCAGTTTGTACAGTTTCAGGTTTCAATTTAAGTTCATCTAACAAGTATGAGCATATAAATGAATGGGTTGATCCCGAATCTATCAATGCGTAAACAGGTTTAAGGTTAAGTTCAACCGTACCCGCAATGACATCGGGAGACTCTTCTTCTTCCTTGCCACGAATGTGATAGACACGAGCTGGGGCTCGAGACTCCTGATAAGTGGTGGCTTTTGATTGGGCAGCCTTGCCTTTCCCGGGGTTGTTCGACTGAACTTGTCTCGGATATTTGCCTCGGCTAGACGGCACAGAACTTTGGTTAGCCGGTCGAACAAAAGATTGATCATTTCTTTTTGGACAGTCTCGGATGTAATGATCGTTAGCGCCACAAGTATAACAGAGGTTCGCCTGGGCTCGACATTGGCCAAAGTGATTCTTCTGACAGAATTTGCAAACAGGAGGTCTGTCGACATTTCCAGTACTGTTGACGGAAACAACTGGAGTAGCCATCTTGTTGGAGTGTTGGGGTTGGAAATTATTCCGAGTAGATGGTATATAGGTGGAGGATGATTCCTTCTGATGTTTCGGCTTCTTAGACCACCGAGACTTGTCGTCACTCTTCCGCTTCTTATCAGTTCGGAATCCACTCTTACGTTTCTCGGCATTCCGCATCTTAGATTCAGTGGCGATAGCCCGATTCACAAGGATTTGAAAATCCGAAATGTCAAGTGCTGTGAACATCAGACTCAATTCATCACTTAGCCCGTCGATGAACATTCGGCATTTATCTTTCTCGGTCTTGATGTACTCCGAGCCATACTTGCAGTATTTGCAGAAATCGGCAACATATTGTTCAATCGGCCGATTGGCCTGTTTCAAATGTATGAACTTCTTCCTCCGATCAGCAAGGTATTGTTCGTTAATATATTTCTTTTTGAATTCATCAACGAAGAATTTCCATGTAACTGACTCGGCAGGGGCAGTCAGAGTTGTGGTTTCCCACCAACTTAGAGCTTCTTCGGCTAGAAGTGCAATCGCACATTCAAGTTTATGTTCATCCGAACATTGAAGTTGACGAGTTAAGATTTGAGTGGTTCTTTCGAGCCAGTTCTCAGCTTCTTCCGGCTTTTCCTCGTTTTCACCGGTGAATGTAGTTGCTCGATGTTGCGCGAGCTTGTCGATAGGGGCTCGACTCGGGGCAGCAACCACCGGAGTCGGTTGTTCTCGTCGGATGTTCATTACTAATTGATCGAACATCTCCTTCATACTTAGGCGACATTCCCGCTGAGCACTCTGAGCAGTCGGAATTGTCGGAGTTGTCTGATTAGGTTCAGGGAGTGGAGTCGGTTCTCGCGGTTCCGATCTTCTCGGAGGGTCCGCTTGCTCGGGAGGATTAGATTGTCCCGGAGCGTTGGTTTTCATCCTAACGCTACCATCCTCGTTAGATGATTCCCGAGGACTTCCATTATCACGAGCCAAACGTGATTCGGACATTCTAATAAGATTTCAGAAAAGATCGAAGTTAGAGAGCGCAATCGCAAGCAGTCCAATATAAAACTCCTAGGTGGCATAGTTTAACCTATATGATGCAATAGACCCGATTTAGTCCGAGAATCGACTAAACCGAAGCTCTGATACCAATTTATGTAGCACCCCTCACCCGGTTACGAGCGAGCGATGTTACTATTCGGGTGATGGACAGATTCATACATGTCAACACATCAAACATACAATTATATGAGATTTAATTCATACTTAACAAGCATCAAAGCAAACAATCATATAATCATTTATCCAATAACAAGATCATAAATACATATAGGTGAGCCAATTTAAAACCTTTCTAACATGAATCTTATATTAATGTTGCAAATGCATATTAACAAGCCTAACTAACATACATGTATTCAATCAAACTCATGAACATTTGATTCAAGTATACCAATGCTTCTTATTCGAATACATAAGACAATCAAATATTATCTATATACATATCTTAGAGCATATTACAACACAACCATACAAATACATATAACAACTTTCAAACAACCTAAATCATATACAATAGTATTCGAAATCAGCATTCTAATTTCTATTACCATTCGAACTATACAAATCATCCAACAACAATTCTAGATGCAACCTTCCTAATTCAAATAAAGATAACATACTTATACATATTCAACCATTCAAATCCATCAAGGGCATGAACCATATAAATGATACTCAAATTCATATCAAGCTTAGTTAACTTCAAACATAGTTCATTCATATCATCATATCCATATTTACATAAACATTCATCAAGTCATTACGTAATATAACATGTCTTAGTTTTATACAAACCAAACTTAACAATTACATGTTCCATAATGCATGACAAACTAACTTAGACTATGCCACCAACTAGGAGACTAAGCAAGATTATATCATACTTGTTCTTGGCTTACGAAGCTCTCGGAACAAAACGGATGGCTTTCGGATATCAACGAACCTGTTATTTTGGAAGAAGGAAACAAAGAGAGTGATAAGTACACATAATGTACTTAGTGAGGCAGCCCTAAACTTTACTAGTTTCAATCTTTTAAAGTCTTATTCAATCTTTAAAGTTACTTAGCTAGGCTTAGCACGTATTGGAATACCTAACTAGCCTATCAAAACCAAGTTAACAAAGCTATTTTCATGTACTAACCAATAGGGCAGCAAGTATTTACATGTACAATGTCTTATTGGGCAGCAACCATTTCATTTAAAACATACCAATTTGGGCAGCAAGCTACATGTACATTTCATACCAAATTGGACAGCAAGCAACATATACAATTCAAGCCAAATTTGGGCAGCAAGCACATGTACAATTCAAGCTAAATTTGGGCAGCAAGCACATGTACAATTCAAGCTAAATTGGACAACAAACAACATGTAATCTCATTGTCATCTTGGCAGCAACATTTCATAGTTTCACATCACAACATAGTTCATTTTAAATCTCAACTAAGTACACATATTCATTCCATATCATAAGGGCTAATACCCAACTTGTTCATTTAAACATATATCATTGTTCTAATCATGTTTTGCCTTGGATGATTAATGAAATAGGTAATCAAGTCTTCATGTATCATGTAACTTTAGATACTCAAAGTATCAATTTCTCATTTCAACTTATAACAGAGGATGCATAGGCATCAATGGTGACTTACCACCATTCAATTATCAAGGTGACTAACCACCTTATCAGGTTTATAGGTGACTAACCACCATCCTGTAACAAAGATCAGAGGAGCTCAATGACTCTAAGGCATGCCCTTCTACCTATAGACACTAATCAAACCAAGGACTTTACTTATCTTTCTTTATTAACAATAGCATTTTACTTGTTTATCAAACACATATCACAAAGTCATGTACACATTCAATCATGTTTACATTGTGCACATTCAAGCCATGCTCAATCAAATTTCCAGCAAACATTTAGCATCATTTCAATCATATAATCATCTTCAAACAGTAGCTAAATTATCCATTAATTCAATTCAAGTGGCTCAAACAGCTCATGTCACAAAGCAACACATATAAACATCAACTAGCATATCTAGATAGCATCATACACCTAGTTCATAGTTCATTCCTTTAGTCCTTCTTCCTTAGCATTTAAATTTACCAATCCATTATTAAGTTCATTACATGCTTCATTTTAAATCATCCAAGAAACATAAACACATTGGTTGAGACACTAATCTCAACCCTAAACTAGCTACACTCACAAATACTTCCAAGCTTAGTTGTTATCCTTGATGATGATTCCTTTCCCCCTTCTCTTTGCTTGATCACTCCTTGAATCTTCTTGAAATTCTTCACCAATGTGATCTTAAAACATAAAATATCATACACAATATCCATTAGTAATTAATTCAAACATATAAATTCATTTACTTAAGCATAATCACCTAGACAAGTGAATCTGCCCCCTAAACTGACAGTTTGAGTAACCTCTACTAAACTGGCCATATCTTTTTACTCACAACTCCAAATAAGGAGTTCTTTACCATTTTAGAAAGCTTACAAACACACCTTTACAACCATGTATGGCACATAATTTTATCATTTCCCAGTTAATACAGTTTTACATTTGAAAACAGGACAATTTCAGGGCCTAATCTGTCCAAGCTTAACCTAGTGACTTTAGTGCATTTAAATCCTATATTTCACAATTCATTTGATTCTAATCTATTAACCACATTAACCTACATGTATTAGCATAACAATGAAGTTCTAACATCTTTAAAAACAGATCATTGAAGTCCTCATTTTTAACAATTTCACAAAACAGTCCCCTTTTAATCCATTTTAATCCTCTATGTGATCTAAATGCATTTAACCTATCAATTGGGACTTAATTCAAGCTTGGTAATTTAATTTTTATTCATTCCATGATTCCCCTGTTTCAAGAATAAATTTTCAGAATTTATTAACACCATTTTGACTCCTAAACATTTCGAATTTCACAATTTAGTCCAGCAGATTCAAAATTCATTCAGTTCCAGTCCAGTCAACTTCTAACAACAATTTAGAGACCTATACTTAACATTTTTGAGCAAATCATACCTCTATTCCATGTAAAATTTTGTCCGCTACAACTTTGTATAAGAACACTTTTTCCAGAAATGACTCTAACATGCTCAATTTTCTAGATTTCTACAGGGTATCATACAAGTACGAATCTGGGCAGATTCATACCTAAGTTCATGTTCATGCAATTTTTCCAGAAATTCATCAATAAATTCAAGAACCCAGCAATCTAACATCACTATAACACAATTTTAAACATTTTCCAGCAACCATTCATAATCAAAACCTAACAAAACATCATCCTAATTCAAAATACAAAACCGAATAGCATAAATGTGTACTTACTTTAAATCTAATGAACATGCATGTATGGATGGTTTAATTTCCAGCAACTTTGATCCTTCAAACTCAGCTCTCTCTCTCTCTCTCTCTCTCTCTTATTTCTCACGGTGAAGATGAAAAAAAAGAAGAAAAATGATGATGAAAACACATGTGGGTGTTCTAACTAAGGTGGCTTAATGTGGTCCTCACAAGGACACTTGGAATGTTTGATTTCCAAGCATCTCCACTAAGTCTAATTTCATATATTTTATTCATATATTAAATTTATTCATCAGCCATTATCTCACATATAATATATATATATATATATAACATTGTTTTACTTTAATCTAATATTAACTTTAGATTAATCTATGTAACATATTTATATATCACTTATTTTTTTTTAAGTTCAAATCTTATAAATTTTCATACAAACATATCCTTAATTCTTATTCATTTGTAACTTAATAGGGCTTAGATCATATGATTTCAATTCTACCTTAATTAAATCGTAAAATATTTACGTTATCGTTGTCGTTTTCTATAATTCGTACTAGGGTGGTTTTTAGGGTGTTACAACTTGTCCTCTCTTTCCTCTACAAGCTTGTACCATTATTTTTCATTAAAGCTCATAGTTTTGTAATTTAGAGTTTTGAGGTTTTGATTAAAAATGCCATCTTTATTATCTTTAACTTAATCTTTTGATTTATTAATGTTATATAAGTTGTTTGCTATCTAAAAGGTCCAACATACTTTAATTTTACATGGTTTTATGGTGATTCCAGAAATTGGGTTTTAAGGAGGTTTTTGAAGGGTTTTAGGTTGAGTTTTGGGAGTGTTTAATGTGGGAATTTGTTGGCCGATGGTTAGGCTATGTATAAGGGTTGTTTTGGAAGCTTTTGGGAGTGTTATAAGTGTTTGGATCTATGGTTTTGGACTGTGCTTCATGGCTGCTCGGGAATGAAGGTTTTGGGGTTGTCTTTAGCTTGAAATCTTGTGTTTTGTTCTAGGTTTGTGTTCCGGGTTTGCTACATTGATTTGTGAACTGATTTGAGGTTATTTTGATTGTGTTGGGATGATTAGAAGCAAGGATTTATGTTGGTGAAGCCTCGGGAACGAATCCGGAACCGTTGGGAGCTTGATCGGCTAGTGTGGTTGAGCTTGGAATAGTCGGTGAGTGGTTAAATGTTTTTAAATGGTTTTCAAGTGTTGGTTCAAGCATGTGGACTAGGTTGGGCTTGGTAGACCCACCTAGAGTTGGGATTAGATTGGTAGTCTAATCCTAAGCTTTAGTTAGAGACTTTGGTTGAAATTTAATTGTTGAGTATGCCCCGTGTTTAATTGTGATTATGGTGGTTATGTATATTGTGTTATACATGTGTGATGAGGCATGGTATTGATGCATTGTTATATGCATGAGGATTGTGCATGACGGTAAGTCATGGTGAGTACGTGCTAAGCACGGAAGTTGACATGAAATGATGTTGTGAAAGGTTATGATTTGTATTAGTATTGGCACTAGTATGCTTGGGTACAATGATTGATCATTAGGATGTTTAGTGTGCACACGAGAGTCAAAATGCGCGCGTGGTCTTGGTGATGGTAGTCATCAAGATGGAGTACAGGTTCGCCCGGAAATCTTCTTATATATATGTTAGTCGGTGATGAGTGGAATCCCATCGACGGAGCGTGAGGATGAGTGGAATCCCCTCCGCGTGAAACGGTGATGAGTGTAATCCCATCGTAAGGTAATGGTTGTGGTTCGATGTGAGTTCCAACGGTTATCCGCGTATTCGTGTCATAGCTAGGTGCTAATACGGATTGTGGAATGTGTTTGTTAATACATTGATATATGTGTTTCCATATGTTCTGGTTATGGGCTTGTTGAGCATGGCATAATATTGAGTTTATGTTCATGCATCATATATATTTGGCTCTTGTGGTTCGAAGGTATGGTCATGCATTCTACCTTGATTGTTTCTCGTGCTTGGTCCCTGCATTGTCGAGGTTTGTTTTATGAGCTTACCCTCACTAAGCTTTATGCTTACGCTCTCTTTTGTTCGACAATGCGGATCCGTAGTTCGTGGGTTGCGAATGCAAGAAGAGGGCCTCCAAGTGTGCTAGTTGAGCTTTTGCTATCCTCAAGTATGAACTATTTTAAGTTAATGATGTAATAGTCAAGCAATGGGGACTTTTGTGGTTATTTTGTTTTAGAAGCATGTTTAGACTCCTTGTTATGTGGATGATATGTTTAAGGTTTGCTTATGCCTAGTATGTTGGCCTTGTGCCCTTTATGAATGCTTAAATGTATGTTCTTGTCTAAGCATGTTATCTTGAATGCTATGAATGAATCATATGTTGTTTTGTTGATCCTTTGAATGAATGGCTTTTATATGTATGTTTGGGGTTGAGCATGCTTGTTATACACTACAAGAAAATGCATTTTTAGTGACATTGAAAATAGTCACAAAAAGTGTTAAATTTAGTCACTGAAATTTATAGTGACTATTTTTCTAAGTCGTCACCAGTCGTCACTAATAACTCCGTCACTATTATATTAGTGACAACTTTCATGATTTCGTCACAATAGTTATATTTTTTATGACCACACTATTTGACACAAAAGATTATTAATAGTGACTAAAATTTAGACACTAATGTTATTCTTATTAGTGACAAACATTCTATCACAAATACATATTTAAATAGTGTCCAAAATATGTCGTCACTGCCAATAATAAAAAAATAATTAAATTTTTACATGTAACCATTTTATTTAGGGTTTAAACTAATCACTAATTGAGCTTTTGCAAGCTTTTGCATTTTAGTCAGCAAACTTTTAAGTTTTCGTAGATCACTAAAATTAAATTATAGATGATGTAGCATATTCAGATATCAATTTTTAGTAAATAAATGCAATGCATGGCTTCAAGAATGATCGAACCTGCAACCTTTAGGGTGAGAGTGCAATACTTATCCACTAGGTTAGGCAAGAAATTTAATACTATTTTGAAAGAAAAATAATATTTAGGTTTAATTGTAATTGAAGTTAATTTTATTTATTTTAAAAATATTTATTAATTATAACACTAATTATTATAATAATAATTTAAACAATTTTTTTGGTTTCTTATAAGAAGAACGTATGTTGAAGAAACTATTTAGATTTTTTGAAGAAAAAACTAATAAAAATGGAATATATCTTTTAAAATTTTCAAAAAAAATCTATCATAGATTATGCTAAAATCACATAGTACTCTTTGTACTATAATTTGGTCACTTTAAATTTCTATACTTTTTAAATTTTGAATTTTCGATCTTGACATGAATGGTAGTATTTAAATATGTTAAGTAAAATTTTCATTTTAGCTAATTTGTTATGCATAATTTGCTTATTTATTTTTTGTTCTTTAATTTGATCATTTTTAGTCTTTGTAATTTAGTCATATTGCCGGTGTCCCGTGAGGATTAGGATTAAAATTTTAAAATTTGAAAAATATAGGGACTAAAGTTGATTAAAATAGATTGACTAAAACAACAATTTACACATAGTATAGACTATTGAAATATTTTACCTTTTGACAAACTAGTTTATGATAACTTTAATTTTTATAATTATAAAAATAAATTTATCATTGTGACAATGTCTAATTTGTCATTACTTTTATTTTTTATTGGTGACAAAATTTATTACAACAAAAAGTGAAACTTTAAGTGACAAGTAATTTTATTGTAACAACAAATATCAAATAATAGTGACAACTTCACATATCGTCACTATCATGTGTCAAAGTTTTAGTGACAATGAACTTTGTGTCACAATTGTATACATATAGTGAGAATTCATTTGTGAAACGTGTAATCGTCACAATTACTATTGTTACAGTGACCAAATAAAAAGATGTCACAATTACTTATACTAATAGTGTCGTACAAAAAAATTGTCACAAAAAGTTAATATTTATGACAAAATTATTTTTAGTCACTATCAATTTGTCACTAAAAACCTATATTGTTGTAGTGATAGGGTGCCCTGCATCTAGAGTTTGTTGTATGAATGGTTGTGGGAGGTTTTAGTTGGTGTTTGAGGCACTCTTGTGCCATAAACCAGCTAAAACCTGTCTGCTCGCGGCAGGTGTATCGAAACGGTTGATCCCGTTTCGATACGGCCTCTTGTTTCAGGCCAGGCGTTTCGATACGCAAAGGGGGCGTTTCGATACGATTTTGCTACTGGAAATCTGAGATATTGACGAGAAATTGAGGGTATCGAAACGGTCCTAGGCGTTTCGGAACGGTCTTCGTAGCGTTGACCACGAGAACTTGACCGATGAGGGCGTTTCGATACGGTCAACACCCATTTTGATACGGTCTCCTCGGCTTTACTTTGGCCAGCTGACCTAGTCAAGGCATATCAAAACACCCTCTCGGCGTTCCGATACGGCCTGCAGTTTAAGTTATAATAGGCTGTTTTTTATCTATTTTTTTGGTTGTTTGCCTCGCTTGTTTTCTTCCGTTGTTGCCTTTTCACATAAGACATAATAATTCATCTAGATAAGATAATAATAAATGAAAAGTTTTCTCGGGTTGTTAACCGAAGTGGATCCTTAACGGGTTTTGCCTCGGTTATCCCCATGTAGCCCACTCAGACCGGTCAAGCGTCCGGACCGGGACGAGGGGGTTACATTGTTGGTATTAGAGCCTAAGGTTTCCGAGACCTTGGGCAGGTAAGTGAGGTAAGTTAAATTCTTGTATTGCAATTGCATGGTGGTTGCTTGCCATGTAAGCATGTTTGCTTGTTTAACAAGTATGCTTTGATGTTTTCTTGTTTGATCGTGTATGTATGTTGTTTGAAGCATGTTGAGTAGAGTCCCATTGCTTCTATTACATCGGAAAAAGGATTTTTAAGTGAGGGAACATACTTGAGCCACTTGGACCCTTGCCCTTGCTAACCCTATTTTTGTGTGTTGTTGTTGTGTTGTAGTTGTTATCTGTGAGCGCGTATGTCGAGGCCTAGAGGTAGACCGAGGTTGGTTCGTCATGAACCACGTGTTGTGGCTCCTGTTAATGAGCCGGTGGCTGGAGTAGAGGCTCTTGTGGAAGAGCCTGCTGTTAGAGTCGGAGCTCCTCCACCACCACCACCTCTTCAGCCTAAAGTGGGAGGCGAGGCTGGAGTTGAGGGAGCGGGACCTCAGGTTGGTCAGGGTGGCCAAGGTTTTGCGGGGATAGATATGGCTCCGCTAGTTCAAGCTATAGCGGGAGCGTTTCAGGCCGCAGTTGCCGGAGCTCAAGATGCAGCTCAGCCGAGAGGTGATGATGCTAGCTTACCGTTAGAGAGGCTCCGTAGCCTAGGAGCAGAGGAGTTTAGAGGATCTACACCTGAGAGATTAGAGTTGTGGATAGAGAAGATAATTCGTACCTTAGCTCAGATGGGATGTGTTGGGGCTCGTAAGTTGGGCTGTGTAGTTTCGTTACTTCAGGGTGATGCCTACACCTGGTCGGTCACCATTACTACCGGCGTGCCTGAGGCTGAGATTAGTTGGAATTTCTTTGAGACTGCCTTCAGAAAGAGGTATTTGGGGCTGAGATATCTGGATGAGAAGAAGCGAGAGTTCATGGCTCTTGTTCAGGGAGATGCTTCAGTGACGGACTATGAGATCCGCTTTGTCCGACTGAGTCAGTATGCTCCAAAGTTGGTTCCTACTAAGAGGGACTGTTGTAATCGGTTCAGATATGGACTTCATGAGGAAGTCAAGAGGTACACCTTGGCTTCATATTATTCTGATTTTGATGTCTTGGTCGCTAGGGCCAAGGACATTGAGCATAGCTTGGGGCTGACCAAGCGTTCGGGAGGATCCAGTTCGGGAAAGAGGCACAATAACTTTGATCATGGTGATGCCAAGAGGCATCGGGGCAGTGGACATCACTTTGATCATAGGCGTGGCGGTGGCCACCATGGTAGAGGCCACCGGGGCCATAGAGCTAGAGCGTGTTTGCCTGAGTGCACTCGTTGCGGGAGACAACATTCAGGAGAGTGTTGGGGTAATTTTCATGCTTGCTGGAACTGTGGATCGAAAGACCACTTCAGGAGAGAGTGTCTGCATCAGGCGGCACAGGCACCGGTTCAGGCATAGGCTCCTGCGAGAGCGATTGACTATCAGAGAGGCCGTGGGCGCGGTCGTGGTTACTTCCATCCGAGGGCTGATGCACCTAGGATAGAGGCACCGAGGAATCTTGCTCATGTTGTGGCAGTACAGCCAGAGGTCGGTGGACCAGCTAGAGTCTACGCGTAGAGAGAGGCAGGGAATGACACAGATGTGATAGCAGGTAATTTTGAGTTACAGTTTATGTCTTTGCTTTCCTTAGTTGATTCGGGTTCTACGCATTCTTACATTTTGAGTGAGCATGCAAAGAAGTTAGACATACCTGTTGAGATCTTAGATGTAGGGATGCATGTGACTAGTTTCTTTGGTGAGACAGTTGTAGTTAGACGGATGTATAGGAGGTACCCGTTGAAGATTCAGGGTCATGTGTTTCCGGTTGATATGATGGAGCTTCCGTTCTATGGTTTTTGTTGCGTGTAAAAGTGTCTATCGCAATTGTAGTGCAAGTGTACACGACGCAAGTAGTAAAGTGATACGGAAGTATCGGATATCGTCTCCACAGGGACTGAGCCAATAGCATCACCTTGAATTACTGCACGAGAGAAAAGAATATTTAAGATGCTTGTCACAAGAATAATAAAGTATATTGGAAAATAAGATTAAAGAAATCAAGATAGAGAGAATGGGATGGTATTGAATTGCTCAGTAGTGTAGGTATTGCTAAGTTCAGAAAACTCTGTTCTGTCGATGTCCCCGTCGCGGCAGCACCTATCGCGGCGGCAGTCTATTGCTTGTCGCGCCAGCAAACACACAACTCTTTACTTCAAGTTTGGCAAGAATCCCTGTTGTACCTTGGCCTATCCCTAGGTCCAAGTCTATCGATGAACACGTCTTTGATGATACCTCCTGGCGTGAATCGAAGGATGAACACCGATGTTGTTGAATTCTTCTTTAGCCACTTAACCTCGTCCTATCCCTAGGTCCGAGAAAGTTCAACTATAAACTAGAGAACTCGCACTTATCCCTTTCGTATACTTAACTCTTCCGATATTAAGTAAATAAATAACCTCGCAATGCTCTCCCGATACTCTTGCAAGATGTTAATAACCCATAAGAGAACTTGAAGTTTATTTTATTGAACTGAAAATTCCTAAAACAAAAGCAAGCCTTGCAACTACTTTACAAATCAACCCGTGGCCCTAAAGAGAATTTAGAACATGTTGAGAGAGGGAAAACGGCTAGGGTTTTGGGAAGAAGGCTAGAGATAGGTGATGTCCTCTCCTAGGTCGAATTACATGCCTTTATATAGGCTTTGGGTCCAAGTTTTCTAATATGGCAAGAATACAAGTTTAAATTAAAGTACAACTCTAATGAAGACTAAATCTTCAGAGAATATAGCTTTAACTCGTCCTTCCTTCTTGCTTGAAATTTCTCTCCTTGAACTTTGGGCTTGGCCTTCATTCTGATCTAGGGCTTGGAAAAATATAATGGTTTGCCATAACAGACAGGCTTAATTTTCTCTTTCTGTCGAGGCCCACTTTGCTTCTTCTCCTCAAAACTACTGTCATCCTTTGCTGTCACGGCGGCAACCATGGCAGCATCGTCCTCCTTGACTGCTCGTCCAGTTCCAGCTCTGCTGCAATTCTGCCCAGCGTCTGCTTCTCCATCTGCTACAACAGCAACCTGCAAAAGCAACCAATTTCAGTAGAAACTATGTCATTTAATATATTAGTGATGTCTAACTATAATCTAGCCTAAATGCAATGAATTATGCTTGAATGCAGCAGAAATATGGGTTAAATAGGGGGTAAATAATAGAACTTTTACACACTCAAACAATTTTGATATTATTTTGGGTATGGATTGGTTGGTTGAGCACAGAGCTAGTGTAGATTTTGAGACAAAGAGAATTTCGTTGAAGCTTTCTGATGACTACGAGGTAGTGGTAGTAGGAGAGAACGTTAAGTTCTTGTCGAATGTTGTGTCAGCTTTAGAGGCTCATAGGTTGATGGATTCCGGTTGTGCGGCTTATTTAGCGTATGTGATGAATCCGAATATGAGTAAGGTTAGACCGAAAGATATCAGAACAATTTGTGATTATCCGGATGTGTTTCCAGAAGAGTTACCATGTTTGCTTCCTGATAGAGATGTAGAGTTTGTGATTGAGACTGTTTCAGGGTCTACTCCAGTTTCTATTGCTCCGTATCGTATGGCTCTGAAAGAGTTGAAAGAGTTGAAAAGTCAGCTTCAGGAGTTGTTAGACCGTGGTTTTATTAGGCCTAATAGTTCGCCTTGGGGTGCTCCCGTGTTGTTTGTGAAGAAGAAATATGGCAGTATGAGAATGTGTATCGACTATAGGCAGTTGAACCAGTTGACAGTAAAGAACAAGTATCTGTTGCCTCGTATAGATGACTTGTTTGATCAGTTGAGGGGTGCCTCAGTGTTTTCGAAGATAGATTTGAGATCAGGGTACTATCAGTTGAAGGTAAAGGAGTGTGATGTTCCGAAGACAGCTTTTAGGACTAGATACGGTCACTATGAGTTCCTTGTGATGCCGTTTGGGCTCACGAATGCACCAGCAGCTTTCATGGATATGATGAACAGAGTTTTCAGAGATTATCTAGATCGATTTCTAGTTGTTTTCATAGATGACATCCTTGTGTACTCGAGATCAGAAGAAGAACATGATGAGCACTTGAAGCTTGTTTTGCAGAGATTGATGAGTAATCAGTTGTATGCTAAGCTTAGTAAATGTGAGTTCTGGATTCGAGAAGTTGTGTTTCTTGGTCATGTTGTTTCAGCTGAAGGTATTCGTGTTGATCCGATGAAGATTGAGGCTATTGTTGAGTGGAAACAACCTAAGTCAGTGACTAAGATTAGGAGTTTCCTAGGACTAGCCGGTTACTATAGGAGGTTCGTTGATGGTTTCTCTAGAGTAGTTGCTCCGTTGACTAAATTGTTGCAAAAAAGAGTGAAGTTTGAGTGGTCAGAAGCGAGACAGAAGGCATTTGAGAGATTGAAAGAAGCTTTAACGAATGCTCTAGTGTTAGTACAGCTAGTTTCAGGGAAAGAGTTCGTGATCTATAGTGATGCTTCCTACGTAGGTTTAGGTTGTGTTCTGATGCAAGAAAGGAGAATTGTTGCTTATGCTTCGAGACAGTTGAAGGTGCATGAGAATAACTATCCTACGCATGACATTGAGTTAGCAGCAGTTGTGTTTGCGTTGAAGATTTGGCGTCACTATTTGTATGGTGAGAAGTGCACGGTTTACACTGATCATAAAAGCTTGAAGTATTTGATGACTCGGAGAGAGCTGAACTTGATACAGAGAAGATGGCTTGATCTGTTGAAAGACTATGATTTGACTATTGAGTACCATCCGGGTAAGGCAAATGTAGTAGTCGGTACGTTGAGCAGAAAAGTTGCAGTTGAGTTGTGAGCTATGTTTGCTAGGCTGAGTGTATCTGATGATGGTGGTTTGATCACATAGTTGCAAGTGAAACCTTCTTTGATTCAGATGATCAGAGAGAAACAATTGCGAGATGTGTCTTTAGTTCCTCATGTTCAGGACATAGCCGAAGGTAGACCGACCGAGTATAGTTTCAGTGGTGAGAATGTGTTGTGTTTTAGAGACAGAGTTGTAGTACATGAATATGTTGAGTTGAGACGTATGATTTTGAGCGAAGCACATTCGAGTCCTTTTTCTATGCATCCGGGCAGTACAAAGATGTACCGTGATTTGAAGAATGATTACTTCTAGGTTGGTTTGAAGAAGGATGTAGCCGAGTATGTGAGTCGTTGCATGGTTTGTTAGAGAGTGAAGGCAGAACATCAAGTTCCTTCAGGTTTGTTATAGCCTTTGAAGATTCCGAAATGGAAATGGGAGAGGATCACTATGGACTTTGTGTCGGGGTTACCGTTGTCTCATTCGAAGAAGAATTCTGTTTGGTTGATAGTTGACAGATTCACTAAGTGTGCTCACTTCTTAGCAGTGAACACTACAAATTCTTTAGACAAGTTGGCGAATTTGTATATTCGCGAGATTGTGAGACTTCATGGAGTTCCGAAGTCTATTGTATCCGACAGAGATCCGAGGTTCACCTCGAGGTTCTGGAGTTGTTTACATAGTGCTCTAGGTAGCCGTTTGCATGTCAGTACTTTGTATCATCCGCGGTCAGATGGACAGTCAGAGCGAGTGATACATATTTTAGAGGATATGCTTCGTTGTTGTGTGATTGACTTCCAGGGTTCTTGGGAGAAGCACTTGCCCTTAGTTGAGTTTGCTTACAACAACATTTGCCAGGCTAGTATACAGATGGCTCCTTATGAGGCTTTGTATGGTAGACGATGTAGGACTCCGATCTGTTGGGCTGAAACGAGTCAGAAATTGTTACCTATGCCAGACTTGCTCAAGGGGAGTATAGAAAAAGTGAAGTTGATTTGTGACCGTTTGAAAGCAGCTTCCAATCGTCAGAAATCTTACGCAGATCTGAAGAGAAAAGAGATTGAGTTTTCAGTGGGTGAGAAAGTGTTTCTGAAAGTATCTCCGTGGAAGAAAGTAATGAGATTTGACCGGAAAGGCAAGTTGAGTTCGAGGTTTATTTGTCCATATGAGATAGTTGAGCGGATTGGGCCAGTAGCTTACCGTTTGAAGTTACCTTCAGAGTTAGAGAAGATCCATGATGTCTTTCATGTGTCGATGCTTAGGAGATATAGATCCGATTCGTCTCATGTTATGCCCGTTGAGGAGATAGAGTTGAATCCGGATTTGTCTTACAATGAAGAACCACTTGAGATACTTGCTTCTGATAGCAAGGTGTTGCGTGGTAAGACCATAGAGTTGGTCAAAGTGTTGTGGAGACATAGAGGTGTGGAAGAGGCCACGTGGGAGAGGAAAGCTGATATGCTTGAGCAGTTTCCGTACTTGTTTCCGTCAGGTAATTTCAGGGACGAAATTCCTTAAGTGGGGGAGAGTTGTAACATCCGGGTTTGTGGTCGGGTGAATTAAAATAATAAAATATTATGTTGGGCCTCGTGCTTTCAAAACAAATGATTTTATGTTGGACTTGTTTTGATTTAAAGCCTAATTCCATGGATTTTAGGATTTTTGATATAGCCATCTCATTAATGGAAAAGTGGTAAATATTTTGACTTGTAAAATAAAAACACTCTTATTTCAAAACACCCAAACTATTCATCATCTTCTTCTCTCCTCTTCCATTTCATTTTCACGACAAAAGAACTCTCATTCCCCAAGTATACTATTCCATCACCATTCTCTATCATCTTTAGTGATTTTTCAAAGGTAAGCCCATATTCGACTTGTCCTCTCTTTCCTCTACAAGCTTGTACCATTATTTTTCATTAAAGCTCATAGTTTTGTAATTTGGAGTTTTGAGGTTTTTGTTTAAAAATGTCATCCTTATTATCTTTAACTTAAGCTTTTGATTTATTAATGTTATATAAGTTGTTTGCTATCTAAAAGGTCCAACATACTTGATTTTTACAATGTTTTATGGTGATTCCCAAAATTGGGTTTTAGGGAGGTTTTTGAAGGGTTTTAGGTTGAGTTTTAGGGGTGTTTAATGTGGGAATTTGTTGGCTGATGGTTAGGCTATGTATAAGGGTTGTTTTGGAAGCTTTTGGGAGTGTTATAAGTGTTTGAATCAATGGTTTTGGGCTGTGCTTCATGGCTGCTCGGGAATGAAGGTTTTGGGGTTGTCTTTAGCTTGAAATCTTGTGTTTTGTGCTTGGTTTGTGTTTCGGGTTTCCTACATTGATTTGTGAACTAATTTGAGGTTATTTTGATTGTGTTGGGATGATTAGAAGCAAGTATTTGTGTTGGTGAAGCCTCGGGAACGAATCTGGAACCGTTGGGAGCTTGATCGGCTAGTGTGGTTGAGCTTGGAATAGTCGGTGAGTGGTTAAATGTTTTTAAATGGTTTTTAAGTGTTGGTTCAAGCATGTGGACTAGGTTGGGCTTGGTAGACCCACCTAGAGATGGGATTAGATTGGTAGTCTAATCCCAAGCTTTAGTTAGAGACTTTGGTTGAACTTTAATTGTTGAGTATGCCTCGTGTTTAATTGTGATTGCGGTGGTTATGTATATTGTGTTATACATGTGTGATGAGGCATGGTATTGATGCATTGTTATATGCGTGTAGATTGTGCATGACGGTAAGTCATGGTGAGTACATGCTAAGCACGGAAGTTGATATGAAATGATGTTGTGAAAGGTTATGAATTGTATTAGTATTGGCACTAGTATGCATGGGTACAATGATCGATCATTAGGATTTTAGTGTGCACACGAGAGTCAAAATGCGCGCGTGGTCTTGGTGATAGTAGTCATCAAGATGGAGTACAGGTTCGCCCGGAAATCTTCTTATATATATGTTAGTCGGTAATGAGTGGAATCCCATTGACGGAGTGTGAGGATGAGTGGAATCTCCTCCGCATGAAACAGCGATGAGTGTAATCCCACCGTAAGGTAATGGTTGTGGTTGGATGTGAGTTCCAACGGTTATCCGCGTATTCGGGTCATAGCTAGGTGCCAATTAGGATTGTGGAATGTGTTTGTTAATACATTGATATATGTGTTTCCATATGTTGTAGTTATGGGCTTGTTGAGCATGGCATAATATTGAGTTTATGTTCATGCATCGTATATATTTGGCTCTTGTGGTTCGAAGGTATGGTCATGCATTCTACCTTGATTGTTGCTCGTGCTTGGACCTTGCATTGTCGAGGTTTGTTTTATGAGCTTACCCTCACTAAGCTTTATGCTTACGCTCTCTTTTGTTCGACAATGCAGATCCGTAGTTTGTGGGTTGCTAGTGCAAGAAGAGGGCCTCCAAGTGTGCTAGTTGAGCTTTTGCTATCCTCAAGTATGAACTATTTTAAGTTAATGATGTAATAGTCAAGCAATGGGGACTTATGTGGTTATTTTGTTTTAGGAGCATGTTTAGACTCCTCGTTTTGTGGATGATATGTTTAAGGTTTCCTTATGCCTAGTATGTTGGCCTTGTGCCCTTTATGAATGCTTAAATGTATGTTCTTGTCTAAGCATGTTAGCTTGAATGCTATGAATGAATCATATGTTGTTTTGTTGATCCTTTGAATGAATGACTTTTATATGTATGTTTGGGGTTGAGCATGCTTGTTATAGGGTGCCTTGCATCTAGAGTTGTTGTATGAATGGTTGTGGGAGGTTTTAGTTGGTGTTTGAGGCAACCTTGTGCCATAAACCAGATAAAACCTGTCTATCGCAGCAGGTATATCAAAACGGTTGATCCTGTTTCGATACGGCCTCTTGTTTTAGGCCAGGCGTTTCGATACGCAAAGGGGGCGTTTCGATACGATTTTGCTACTGGAAATATGAGATTTTGACGAGAAATTGAGGGTATCAAAATGGTCCTAGACGTTTTGGAACGGTCTTTGTAGTGTTGACCACGAGAAGTTGACCGATGAGGGCGTTTCGATACGGTCAACACCGGTTTCGATACGGTCTCCTCGGCTTGACTTTGGCCAGTTGACCTAGTCAAGGCGTATCGAAACACCCTCTGGGCGTTCCAATACGGCCTGCAGTTTAAGTTAAAATGGGTTGTTTTTTATCTGTTTTTCGGTTGTTTGCCTCACTTGTTTTCTTCCGATGTTGCCTTTTCACATAGGACATAATAATGCATCTAGATAAGATAATAATAAATGAAAAGTTTTCTCGGGTTGTTAACCGAAGTGGAGCCTTAACATGTTTTGCCTCGGTTATCCCGTGTAGCCCGCTCGGAGCGGTCAAGCGTCCGGACCGGGACGAGGGGTTACATATTATTTGAGAAGAAGGAATTATTTTGACGCGAAAAACAACGTGTGTCAGATATATCCAAAATTACAATGAAAGTTCACAACCTTGTAAAGAAAAGTATCTAATCCAGACATATTCCTAGTGAACAAAACTAGCGTCTCGAGATCATAATATATATAGCCATACAAGGAAAAGGTAAAAACCTAGCTCAAAGACTCGAAACAAAATATGGATACAAACATCACCAAAGATTGACGATGAAAAGTAAAACCATCAACAAAGAACATAAAAATGCATCACGTTGACAACACATAGTTCGATGGTACACAACACTCAACAGGGAGATCAACATGATAACTAAAAGAGCGTCATCTTGTTCAATTGTGACGACATCAAATCATTTCGAGGGTACGCAACATGGGGATCAATAAGATAACCAAAAGAGCGTCCTCTTGACCAGTCATGTGATCCAACCCTAATAGAAAATCAAATGAAAGAAACAATCAAACAATGAATCTCAGCATTCATCAACCATCATCAAGACTGATACCGACATTAACAAGTAAAAAAGCCAAAAGAAAAAGAGTACAACACTATGCTGCTAGGGTTTGGGCAATTATATCGTAGTTCTAAATAAATGTAAGGGTAAACTACTCTAGTGACCACCCAACTATGGGTCGCGACCTATTTTGATCACTCAACTAAAAAAAT
The DNA here is from genome assembly GCA_958450335.1 of Hibiscus tridactylites. Taxonomy (NCBI): domain Eukaryota; kingdom Viridiplantae; phylum Streptophyta; class Magnoliopsida; order Malvales; family Malvaceae; genus Hibiscus; species Hibiscus tridactylites. The sequence continues at coordinate 85,324,146 of OY288268.1, read as the reverse complement.
TCAAAATTCGAACACCCAACTATTTAAATAGACCTATTTTGACCACCGACCGTTAAAATCTAACGAAAATGTGACGTGGCCGTTAAGTAAAATTTGTATAATTGCATATTTGGTCCTTGTTAATTCTTTATTATATCAATTTAGTCCTAATTTTAATTTAAATAAATAATAAAATTAATTAATCAATCAGGTGATTTTTATTTAACTTAATTTAATATTTATGTTACCATCTGGTGGAAGGAAAATATAAAAACAATGAGTGCTTAGCATGGGGTTTGAACCCACAACCTCTTGGGGGAAAACCCCTTGCTTTTACCACTACACCAACCCACTCTTTATGATACGGATTGCACCATTTAATATATATCTTCTAATGCAGTAAATGCTAGGGAATAAAGAAATAAAAAATGGTTGCAAGGGGTCTCGAATCTAAATCACTTCGGATGTGTAAAACCATACAAACCACTTAATCGGTTCAAATAATTGATTTAAACACGAACATATTTAAAATACAAATATATTTTAAATATAAAATACGAATATATTTAAAATACAAATATATTTAAAATACGAATATATTTAAATACAAATATATTTAAAATACGAATATATTTAAAATATATTTAAAATATATTCATATTTTCAATATGTTCGTATTTAAATTAATTATTTGAATCGGTTAAGTGGTTTATATGGTTTTACACATACCAAGTGATTTAGATTCGAGTCTCATTGCAACCATTTTTTATTTCTTTATTCCCTAGCATTTATTGCATTAGAAGATATATATTAAATGGTGCAATCCATATCATAAAGAGTGGGCTGGTGTAGTGGTAAAAGCATAGGGTTTTCTCCCAAGAGGTTGTGGGTTTAAACACTATGCCAAGCACCCTTGTTCTTAAATTTTCCTCCTATCAGATGGTGACATTAAATTAAATTAAATAAAAATTAGATTAAAATCCTCCAATCGGGTGATGACACGTGTTGTCACTTGATTGGTTAATTAATTTTATTATTTATTAAAATTAAAATTAGGACTAAATTGATATAATAAAGAACTAACAATGACCAAATGTGTAGTTATACAAATTTTACTTAGCAGCCACGTCATCTTTCCGTTAGATTTTAACTGTTGGTGGTAAAAATAGGTCTATTTAAATAGTTAGGTGGTCGAATTTTAAATTTTTTTAGTTGAATGGTCAAAACAGGTCACGACCCATAGTTGGGTGGTCACTGGAGTAGTTTGCCCTAAATGTAATTATACATTTTGTTTATAAAATAATAACATAAGGGGTAATTTTATCTCTGTAGTAACCTCAAATCAACAATAATGTCCCTCACTTTTAATTGCATCAATTTATCCTATGTAGTCTTCTGAAATCAACAATATTACCACTCCTTTTGAATTTTATCATGTTAAGCATCAAATTCCTAAATTGCATCATTTCGCCTTTTAACTATAGTTAACTAACAAAATATTCGAACCATATGCTTTGATTTTATTTTATAAAATTATTACTACATGATTTAATTTTCATAGTGGTTATAAAGAAATAGAATAATATATTTTATTTTATAAAATAATTATTACATGATTTAATTTTATTGGTTAAGTTCTTTTTGTAGCTTGAATTTTCATTGATGCATGTTCGTATTTACAGAAATCAATAATTAACTTGAATTATTATAGTTTTTTCAGTAATTTTAAAGGTCAAAATATACCAGTAATCCCTCTACTATATATATATATTAATCCCACATGGAATAAAAATTAAATTAAATTAAATTGTAAAGAACTACTAATAGGATTAAAATAAGGGATTATTATACGACAAATTAGTAGATGAAATTCTTTAACTAATAGTAGAATTAAAATTAAGTCACATATAAATAGTCAGAAATTAAAGGTCATGATGTAATTTTTAAGTCGGCAATTTCAAATTAATATTTTGACCAAAAATAAAACAAATTGCTTTGTATGTTGAATTAATATTTTCAAATTAAGTCACATAAATAGTCAGAAATTAAAGGTCAAAATATACCAGTAATCCCTCTACTATATATATAGTGCTTATTTGCCAACTTCCATTAAAGATTCCAAGTGTAAGATTGTTTACATGTGTAGAAACCCCATGGATATGTTCATTTCCTTTTGGCATTTTCGCGACAAGCTTCGAGACGAAAGCAAGGAGTTACTGTCACTTGATGAAGCTTTTGACAAGTTCTGCCATGGAATCTATGACCATGGACCCTTCTTTGATCACGTTTTGAGTTACTGGAAGGCAAGCCAAGAAAACCCCGACAAGGTATTGTTTTTAAAGTACGAAGATCTTAAGGAAGACATCAGTTGTGAGGTGAAACAGTTGGCCATGTTCTTAGGGGTTCCTTTCACAGAGCATGAAGAGAAACAAGGAGTTGTGGAGGAAATAGCACAAGTTTGTAGCTTTGAGAGCTTGAAAGAACTGGAAGTGAACAAGAATGGCTCACACGCTAATGGGATTCCATACAAAGTGTTTTTCAGGAATGGAAAAGTAGGAGATTGGAGCAGCTGTGTCACACCTGCCATGGTTGAACGGATGGAGAAGCTTATTCAAGAGAAATTGGATAATTCGGGTTTAACATTTAAACTCTCTTCTGAAACTTCAAAGGATAGTTTTTCTCCGTAGGCCATCTCCAGCTCCATTTGTGATAACTATTCTCTAATCAACAAGATTGAACAGGCAGAACCGGCGGAAATTCGAAAAACCATCAACGCTCTTATCCTGGAAACGGAGCCTTGGATTTCTTTTTAAAATTGATCGGGTTCGGTATTGTCAATCTTGCGCAAAAACGATTGGTACCCAGATACGGGAATAGATTCATGGACAGGGTTTGACGATGATATCTGCTCAAAGTAGTGAATTGGGTAATGCGTGTTTGCTGTTTGATAAAAGTCCTTTGAGAATGTTGTGCCTAATGAAAGCACATTGGTGACGGTCCTTTCAGCTTGTACTCAGTCGGAGTTTTTGAAAATGCCAACGGGAAATGGTCACCGGATGGTGTGGACGGTGTTTGTGGGAAATCTCTCTACGTCTATTCACTGGAAAGGGGTATGGCAGGTGTTCGATGGACACGGGGTGGTGGTGGATGTTTTCATCCCTCGGAAACTGGCTAGAAACGGATCTAGATTTGGGTTTGTGAGAATGTGCAGTCGAAAGGATGCTGAGCGAGTGGTCGAACGCCTGCATGGTAAATGGGTCTATGGTTCCCGCATCTCTGTGTTTCCAGCGAAATATGGAGACCGCAATTCGTTCTGGCGACGAAAACAGGTTAACACAAGCACAGATCAGTTGCCACAAGCAGGGAATGTGCGACCCAAAGTGTCGTTGAAGCAGCGATCGGAGGAGGAGGTCAATCATGGCGACACGTTTGATTATTCAGTGCAGGGGTTTGTGGCAGTGGGCAAGTTGAAAATTTTGCACAACTGTGCAGTGGGGTGGTGCAAACAACCATGGAGTATCAAGGAACTTGCAGCGAAAATGCACTTGACGGTGGTAGAGGGCTTGTCGATCATGCGTATCGCCAGTTCAATGATATTGCTCATGTTCAAGGACCCTTCAACACGTGATAAGGTGATGCTTTTAGAATCAATACGAGGGTGTTTCTCAAGGCTAGAAAAGTGGTCACCGGAGATATGCTTCGAGACGAGGCGGGTTTGGTTGACGATCAAGGGTTTACCGATCCATGCATGGTCGCAACAATCCTTCGAGAGTATCGCGAATATTTGGGGGAACTTGGTTCGTTTAGCAAATTTGACTAGTCAAACCTTTAATTATACCTTAAACCTCTAATTTTTGCCCAAACCGCTATTTACCAAACAGGGCCAAAGTGTTTTTCAGGAATGGAAAAGTAGGAGATTGGAGCAGCTGTGTCACACCTGCCATGGTTGAACGGATGGAGAAGCTTATTCAAGAGAAATTGGATAATTCGGGTTTAACATTTAAACTCTCTTCTGAAACTTCAAAGGCGTGACCCTGTTGAGAGCCATCCACTTGCTGTCTCTGTGGCTAAAATCTCGTTTACTCCCACTTTTCTATCTCATGTATTCTGTGTTATTATCATTAAAAATAAAACAAATTGCTTTGTATGTTGAATTTTATTTGAAAAATGAATAAAATCAAATATAGGGTGAAAATTTTCTCTTGAGATTTCGATGCTTCAAGCTGAGCTATAGGAGATTTATGAGGGTCTTACGCTATCATGAGTTTATGGCTTTGAGAAATTCATATTCAAACTTATAATGAAGAGACCTTCAAGCTAATATCTTCTACTTCACCTTCTTGGGACAAACACGGATTAAAATTAAAAATTATATGTAGGGAAGTGCAACGCTCGACTTGATTCGAAAAAATTAAATTTTTAGGTTTGATGTGAAAATACTTGACTCATAATTTCATAAACTCGACTCAAAAATTCAAAATAAAGTTTGAATTATAAAATAGAAATTCCAATAACTCGACTTGACTCGAAAAAATTAAATTTTTTGGTTTGATGTGAAAATACTCGACTCATAATTTCATAAACTCGACTCAAAAATTCAAAATAAAGTTTGAATTATAAAATAAAAATTCCAATAACTCGAATTTTTTAGTAGTTAGTGGACTAAATTTTTAAGTTTGAGTTATTAAATAGGAGCAATTTGGGCACCTAAGTTTCAAAGGATATACTTTGGGCACCTACTTTTCATCTAAGCATTTATAATATTATTGTGTTAATTGATTGTAAAGTTTTAGGATTGAAAAATGAATTTTTAAAAATTTAAGGGTGAAATTATAAAGAAACATTTTTATTAGTGACTATAATGTTTACTTTTTTAAATTGAGGAGAAAAAATGTACATGATATAAATTTTAATGGCTATTGCAGTAATTTATCCTTATTTTAATTTCGCCACATCAGCAATTCTTTAGGGGACTAACATAGTATAACGTCGGAGTGACCAAGTATTTACACATCGAAAACGTAGAGGACTACTAATTGGCACTTTTCAAAAGTGGTGACTAACTCTGTACAGACGCTAAATGTAAGTGACCCCTGCAGTAGTTTACCCTTAAAATTAAAACAAATTGCTTTGTATGTTGAATTTTATTATCATTATATTGTGTCTGCCATCATTTTATTTTTAAAATATTTTAAGGCCGGGTGGAGTAGGAATTCTTACATTGGATCCAAGCATTTTGTCGGCCGATTGCCTGTCCACTTTATTATTAATCGATGGAACTTGGTTGTTGGTTTCATCATGGATATACAGCAAAAAGCAACAAAGCCAGAATGGGTTCACTAATCTTAAGGAAACCCCAAGGATAGGTTCATTTCTCTTTGGTTTTTCACTAACAAGCTTCGAGACGAAAACCGAGAGCCACTCTTACTAGGCAAAGTTTTTGACAAGTTCTGTCGCGAAATCTGTCCGTTTGGACTATTTTTTGAGCATGGTTTGGGTTACTGGAAGGTAAGCCAAGAAAATCCCGACAATGTATTGTTTTTAAAGTATGAAAATCTTAAGCAAGACATCAGTTGTGAGTGTTAGAACTAAACCAAAACTGAATACGAAACTTAATACCCAGGATCTATTATATCGAATCATCAAGAACAATAAACTGAATGCGGAAGCGTAGTTGAATTAATCGATGAAAACCTTGAATCTTTTGATGAAGATCGCATTAAAGGTGGTTGTGATCTTCCAATAAGATAAGCTAGCTCTTGTCGTAAAAACTCTTTGACATGGACAAAAGTAATACAAGTTAACATATTGCTTAGAGACCAATACCTCTTTATATAGTTGATTATTGAATCAACTATTAAATATTTATATCTCTGTCTCTTATTGAATTATAAATATATCTTTTAATTCAACAGTAATGTGAAACAGTTCGCCATGTTCTTAGGGGTTCCTTTCACAGAGGATGAAGAGAAAAGTTGTCGATGAAATAGCAAAAGTGTGTAGTTTTGAGAAGTTGAAAGAATTGGAAGTGAACAAGAAGGGTTTACACATTTCTGGGGTTCCACAGATTTTTTCAGGACAGCAAAAGTAGGAGGTTGCAGCAACTATCTCACACCATCCGTGGTTGAACGTTTGGAGGAGCTTATTCAAGAGAAATTGGATAACTCGGTTTAACATTCAAATTCTCCTCCAAAGTTTCACAGGATCAGAATGTTGGTTTTGCATGATCATGGGATGTCATTTTCAGCTTTGATTAAAATCTCTATTAATCTGCATTTTAACTACACCTTATAGTACCGCCCTTAGCCTTTCCCAAGCCCAACTTATAGGGATTTTTTAACAAAATAAATTATATAGAATTTGATTCTAGTCAAAATCGATTTTTTAACAAAGATATTGAGACTATTTTGAATTCTTTCTAAAAGGTGAAATGTGTGCTTTATTAAAAAAATCCTTTGTAATCAAGTCACACTTAAGAATCATCTGGACAACGAAAAGAAAAAAAAGAATGCACCAAAATTTATTATTAACCCAACACATAACTTACAAGGTCTGAGTACATATAATTAGGGGTGAGTGTTCGATCGAGTCGAGTCAAAATTTTTTTGAGTTATTCGAATTGACGAGTCTAATTTTATCATTCAAACTTTCATTCGAAAATTTTTCGAGTCAATTCGAGTTGAAGAAATTCGAGTCGAGTTGAATTTTCGAGTTCCTATAAAGTTTAATTATAATTATTTATCATGTTATAGTACGGTTTAAGGAATTAACGTTCTAGAAGCCAATTAAGATTATAAATCTGTGCAGAGCGATAGTAGTTCTGTTGTGCAACAATTCGAATATGCAGGCATTTAATTTTGTGTGAAAGGCTAGCTTTGCTCTTGAAACAGTGAATCAGTCCAAGCTTTAGTTTCTATTTTGAAAGGAGACGTAGCCCCTTTACTGAATTTGAAGGGAAACAACATGCTTTGTGTGGTTTCTTTACTTGTCAAATCGACTCTAGTGTCAATTTTGATGAGGTTGTTGTTAGAAGGTGTTGTTGATGAAGTTGTTGTTAATAGTTTGGGGCCTTGTGTATTCGGTGCAATCCTCAAAACCTTTGGAGAGGGGGTTGTTTTTGGTCATATTTATAAATTTGGAGCTGGAGGTTTTGGAAGTTTGTCAATCTACAGGTAATCAAGTGCTGTGAGATGTTGAGCATGAAGAATAGGTGATGCAAAGATTAAAGTGTTTCTAGTATTCTGTTGTAGTTTTTTGCTCTTGCAAATTATGTTGGGATGGTATTAAGGGTTATTTACCTTCATACTCTATCAAAAGATGCTGATTTGGTAATTTTTGTAGTCTTCATGTGTTTTTAAGAGTTGAGTTGTGTTGTGGTATTCTCGGTGTTGTTATGATTTTGGGGATATTTGTGGTGTGGCATGGGTGATGAATTTTGAACTCCGATGGGTGTATTTCCTATGTTGGGTGTACTCTTTTCCTCTACTTATGTTTAGAGAGATTTTTAACGAGGCACTCAACGTGGGCGTGAGCTTTTAAACTATTATAAATAAAATTTGTTTTGCCGAGCAAAAAAAAAATAAATGGCTTTCTCTAATCATATAAGATATGACATATATATTTTTTATATTTTTTATATGTGGCAATATTTCTTCATATTTTTATATATCGGTATGTATATATCAATAAAAAAAATTAAGGGACTCGTCCTGAATTTAAAAATAAATCCACTAATTACTAGAAATTTCGAGTTATTCAAATTTTCTTTTTTACAACTCAAACTTTATTTGAAATTTTTTCGAGTGGAGTCGAGTCTATGAAATTTCGAGTCGAGTCAAGACGAGTCGAGTATTTTCACCTCGAGTCGAGTTTTGCTCTCCCCTACATATAATCCATCAACATAAACAAATAAGAACGAATGATGAAAAGTATGTGATAACTTAAAATAGAGAAAGTTTGGAGGTATTATCTATGTGTGATTATTTAAAGTTGGAGAGCATATGATTCGACAGAGGTCCATTTTCATGTCAGAAATTTTCCTGTAGTATAGTAGATATCTATCATCTATGGTCCCTTTGTAATTTATGATATGATTAGAATGATTCATGAAGGTGATAAGGGTGCGAGATTTTTCCGTTGCATTCTTAGGATCCTGTTGCAGATTTTTTTGTCTTGATTTTCTCCAATATAACGGTCTCACGTTGTATTTAGCCCGATACAAATAAGCGAAAACCATACAAGTTGAATCCATTAAGTCTCTCTATTGCTCTTTCTGCATCAATTCTGTTGGAGAATCTTACAAAACTGAACCTCATGCATGCTCTGTCTCTTTTCCTTGCAATGAACAAATCAACTACATCTTCATTCCTTCCAAAAGTTTGTCTCAGTCCGCTCCAATGTAATGTCGTCGGGATGTTTTGGACAAATAAGGTGACCAATTGTCTCCCCCACCAACTGTTTGGTTGAGCCGCCTTGAGTTTTCTCTGTACAACTTAATAAAATATTATTCTATTGTTGATTTTTAGACACCTTTTAGTGTGAAGCCATGGTTGGTTGGTTTTGATTTGGATTGACTAATTAGGAATGCTTGATATTGTTTATATAGTGGTTGATTTCCTTACCATATATGAATTTGCATTAAGTTTTAACTAGTACTACGTACTATAATGAACTTTGTTTTTTAGGGGTATGCATTATATTTAATTAGTCACATTGTACATGAACATCATCCAATTAGTCAATATAATGTATATGTTTTATTCATGAAGAATAATGTAGGTTCGTTGAATCGGAAAAAAATCTCTTCAAATTAATACATTATTTATTTATCGATTAATTAATACCTCTTTAAATTAATAAAATTATATAGTCCCGACATTATTAATTTATGGTTTATTGTATGTCGACACTCCTTCCTTTTTCACCATTCACACAGATTATGAGCATAATAATGATCATTCGTGATTAAGAGTCAGTTTGATGTTACTTTTGAAAAGTATTTTTGAAAAATTGTGTGAAAATGTAATTTTTATAAGTATTTTTTAAAATATTTTTGAATTACTTACTTTAAAATTTGAGTGTTTTATTTATTTTCTAAAAATACTACTTTTATTTTCTGAGTTTTATCTCGTTGTTCTTTCTGTAAATGTTGACATATGTACCCTTTTCATTCATTTAAGATTAGTAAGGTTTTTAACGAGGCCTATGTCAATATCTTTTCGTAATAAAAAAATACTAATTTGAGAGAGAGAGAGATTTTAAATGTACTTGAACCTACTTGATCCACTATATGGAACGTAAATGTTAAACTCAAGCAAAAATTAAAAATAATATCTACAAAAGTGGAGTAAAAGATGGTAGTGGACCCCTTAATTAATTCTTTAGTATTTCAAATTATGGTAAACTACACCACATACCACTCAACTATGACCCCTGACTCGAAAATACCACCAAACTTTAAAAAGTTTAAAACTAACACTGAAGTACTTTAGTTTGTGACTCGAAAATACCACTCCGTCGTTAACTCTTAACACCCTCGTTAAGTCAAAACGACGTCATTTTGGTGCGGCTATTTTGAAGTCTAATTTAGACCAAAACGACGTCGTTTTGCTGGAGGAAAGAATATTAAAACAATGTGCTCAGAGGGGTTTGAACCTAAGACCTTCAAATATAAACACTACAAAAAAATTGATTTAATTAATGACAGAAAAAATTCAACAACTTTAAAATTCGTCACAATTTATTGATGGAAATAAAATATTTCATCACAAAATTTAATCTAAGTTGTAGTTTTCGACGGAATTATTATTTCCGTCGCAAATTTCTTTTGATTTCAATAAAAATGGTAATTTAATTTGTGACAGAATAATGATTCCGTCGGAAACAATTAAAAATACCAATTTATTTTGTGATGGAACAATAATTCAGTCGGAAACTAATAAAAATACCTATTAAAAATGTCAATTTAATTTGTGATGGAACAATAGTTCCGTCGGAAACAATAAAAAATACAAAAAAAAATTGTCTGACTCCACATTTCTAATCCTCGTCTACTTAATTCCCTTTTCAATGCAAATAATAATAACTCTAATTAAAATCTTATTAATTACCTAACCCTCAACAAACGGTAAAAAGAGTTCCCTTTAAACTCACCTCTTAAACCTCTCATTGCATTGTAATTAAGTAATACTTACTAAGCATGAACTGCTCCATCTTCTACGAAGGAGGTGACAACAGAGGAATAACTATTGTCTTTCCAATTATATTTAAATTTCGGTTTTGATGTTTTTTATTTCTTTTGCAGTTTTACAGAACTTTAAATTTTCTACCGAATTTGTGAGTTGAGGTAAGTTTTAAGTGTTGTGCTTTGGTTTCATGGGATTTTATCATTTTAAATAACTATTTTTTTACCGTTATAATAAAAATAATATTTTAGAAGAATTGTTTGTTGTATTTCAATTATTTTTAAATTTCAATTTTGATGTTTTTTTTTGTTTTTTTTTTTGCAGAACTCTATTTTTTTTTACCGAATTTGTGAGTTGAAGTAAATTTTAATTTTATTTTTAAAATATAGTGCTATCAATTCATTAGTATTAGCCTTTTAATTAAAAAATTTAGAATAGATTAAAAGTAAATAAAATATTTTCATATGTAACATAGATTTATAATGTCATAAGTTCTACTTCTTGTTTTCTTTAAAAATATATTAAGACTAAATAAAGAGTTTTTCACGTAATATACAATAATAAAAATCATAAGTTATGTTTTTATTTTTTAGAAGATTTAGAAAATAGTAATTAAAAATTACTATTTAAAAGTTTACTAATTTAAGTATTTTACTTTAATAATACAATAAAACATGCTTTGACATTCAACATGGATCGATCTTGGATGTACAATATTGATAGGCTAATAAAGGGTCACATTATCAATCCCGATTTTGAGCGACCACTGTTGGAATTTATTACATTTGCATTAAGTAAGCCTATATTTACAAATCGAGGAAATATTAGGTGTCCATGTAACCGACCTAAATGCAGAAATAAAAGTTTTCAAGATCCAGAAATGGTTAAAGTTCATGTGATCACTGAAGGGTTTGTTCCGCATTATTATAATTGGGTGCATCATGAAGAGCCACGTTTTTCTCTCACTGGACATAGTCAATATGATTACTATAACCATATGTCGGGTTCTAGTACTGCAGTTTCAGAGTATGCATATGATCTGTGTGGTAACAACCATGAACCTCCCAAGATAGATGTTTCTGGTCCTGAATTAAATGCATATATAACACAAGATGATCAACCACCAATTGCTTCGGCGCAGATGTTGTACGACAAACTTGGTGCTTCTTTTGAACCGATATGGCCCGGTAGCAATGAGTCCAAGTTATCAGTGGTTTCCGAATTAATACACTTGAAAGCACAATATAAGATTCTTAATGCATGCTATGATGACCTTTGTCGGATAATGCAGAAGTTAATGCCTGAAGATAATGTCATGCCCAAGAACACGTATAAGACGAAGAAGTTGGTTCGTGATATGTGTTTGCGGGTTCAGAAAATTCATTGTTGTAGAAATGGTTGCATGATTTATTGGGGAGGTGATTCTGAATTGATCAAATGCAGGTTTTGTGGTCATCCTCGGTACAAGGATAACGCTAGCGAAGGATCTAGTAACAGAAAGGCATATAAAAAGATGTATTACTTCCCTTTAAAGGCTAAGCCTTAACCATTAAACTAACGTGATATTATATAATATTTTACCAAAAATATTATATATTATTTATAGTATTATTTGTTGGTTTCAAGTGTTACTAAGGCCATATCCCACATTGGTTGAGAAAATGGTTAGTGAAGGGTATTTATACCCATGCTTCCCCCCTCCCTTGTTGAGTGGGAAAGAATAAGGGAAGTCCTCGCGCGTCGCCGTCGCCCGGCCGGCTTGGGCTCGGGTTCGGGTTCGGGTAACACGTACGCGCGTATATTATCTTTTTGGAGAAAATTCGCTTAAGAACAAAAGATTATGTGAAAGAATTTTTTCTTCTTATTTATAGGCTTTGAGAAACTATTCGAATCAGAATTTATTTTTTAATTAAATTCGTATTCGAATATAAACAGTCTGTTCAGTGATGAATTTAGACTATTTTTCAGTCAAATTCAAGTGGTAACAACAACTGTTTATTGCATGGTTATGGAGGCTGTTATTGCAGTTGTTACAACATATTTATATTTGCTGTTATACAAATTTAATTCTGTAATTATTTGGACAATATAATGACAATTATGCCCATGATAATTAGCCTATAAATGGAGGTGCTACATGCAACATTTGTATCATCAAACACATAGCAAACAGTTCCAAATTCTCTTTGTTTCCTCCATCGTTCGAGCATCATTTGAGCAGTACCGCCGTTGTTCACTTCGGAGTCGAGTGTACGATTCTTGGAGCGTCCGTGTTCACCTCGGGGGACATTCTGCCTGTGAAGCGACTACACTGTTCGGGGCAGTTTTGTTTCTAAGGCAGTGGTCAATATATCACGACACGGTTCATCATTTTTCATTCCTGTTTTTGTTATTATTTCCAGTCAGTGCTAATCAGCCGGTTTTGCAGTCTTATTTTACCAACATTATTTATTTCATAAAATAATTTGAATTAATCTCAAGTAGTTTAAAATATATAATATTTGTGGTAAAATATTACATAACTTCAAGTTGGTTATTTCTCCATACAGTTTGCCCTCACAACCTTTGGGACAAGAACAATTCGGGTGTGATTAATAGCTACCATCGAGCAAAACGATGTCATTTTGGGCTAAATTAGGCTTCAAAACAGCCACACCAAAACGACGTCATTTTGACTTAACGGTGGTGTTAAGAATTGACGGTGGAGTGGTATTTTCGAGTCACAAACTAAAGTTTAGTGTTAGTTTTGAATTTTTTTAAAAGTTTAGTGCCATTTTTGAGTCAGTAGCCATAATTGAGTGGTATGTGGTGAAGTTTACCTTTCAAATTATTTTTGCGGATATCTCAGGGGAAATAAATAATTTTTTGGGTTGTTGGTTTGTCTTGTCCAGTACAGGTTGTCATGTGAATATGTTAATGGCGTAGTGGAAGTTTATTGGGTCTGCAATCCATTTTATTTTAAAAAAAATTATGACTGGCCAATTTTAAAATATTCTGAGGGTGGGTGGATTGCCTGTCCACTTTACTATTAATCGATGAAAATTGTGCAAAATAAGATAGTTATTGGTTTCATTATGGATACATAAGAAACCAGCAAAATCAAACTTGGTTCACCAACCCAAGATGTGGACAAGTCATTGGACGATGAACTCTCAGCACGTGGTCTAAGATCTGTGATTTCTTTCCCGAGACATTTCCAAGCATTTGATTCTGACGTTATGGTCGCCACTTTCCCAAAATGTGGCACTACTTGGCTCAAGGCCTTGACTTTCTACACTTTGTACCGCTTCAGTTTGCAAGGGATGGAATTCAAATGATACAATGAATGAATGACAATATGAAAAATACCTCTCACAAGGTTGATATATTACCTAATTACAAGTAATCACTCTCAAATTTGAAAGAAAATGATACAATGAAAATTACACAAGCGGGGTTACAAAAATTTGACTCTTTAAGCTCAAGTGTTTGGATATATGCTTGGACGTTGCAAATATGTTCAATAGTTGTTGTTGAGGCTTTGGAAGCTTGCTTTTATACCCTTGCATTTATTTCTAGTCGTTCTGGTAGTTGAGATCACCAATAGAGTTGTTGGGCTCCATTTTTCCCGCAATAAATGCACTTCTACAGCCTACCATATCGATATCTGTCTCAAAACAGAAAAAGTCATTGTGTACATTTAAGAGGGGCGTATCGATACGTGTATAGGCGTATCGGTACGATTATAGTCACTACAACAAAACAGTTCTTTAGCGGTTTTTTTAATCCAATAGCGGCGTTTTTTAGTGCCGCTAAAAACTTTCTCGATGCTTTAGAAAGCGCCGCAAGAAATGCCGCTTAAAGCAGCGCCGCAAAAAGTCAAGATCTATAGTGGCGTTTTGTAACCGCTCGGCCCGGCCTAGCCAACAGACCGAACTGAACGAGTTACACGGGAAAAACCGAAGCGAAACCCGCTAAGGCCTCACTCCGATTAACAACCCTATTTTTTTCATTTTATTAGTCTTGTCTAGATGTCACATTTAACCCTAGGTGTAAGGGAAACCAGCGAAAAAGCGAACACAGATACGAACCGAGTAAAGGGCATACGATAATTTAAACTTACCAAGTAGTTTATTAGTCAAGTTACATGCACACGAGGCAAAAACCATCACAAAAGTCACATATAAACTCAACTAGGAAGCATACAAGTATTAGGGACTAAAATGTAACATTTGGAAACACCCGAAGATGCCTTTAAACCGTTTTAACTACCTGCGTTTCGAAACAGGCCTACCCGTTCCGAAACGCGGGCTTCATTAAAAAAAGTAACATCAAGCCGTTCCGGAACGATCCCACCTAGTTCCGGAAGGGTCCCACCTAGTTCTAGAACGGGAACCTTTAGTGGCCAAACGTACCGGAACGGCTCTACATGGTTCCGAAATAGGAGCCTCCAGTAGCAAATCGTACCGAAACAGCATCACCCCCGTTCCAATACGGGTGCCCCTGGAGCTCGACCGTTCGAAACCATATCAGGCGTTCCGAAATGCCTGGACACAGTTTGGCCCGAAAATGTATTTCGGCATCTCCAAACGTTCCCAAACTTACCCCGAAACATCGCGTACCACATGGTAACTTATTATACAAACAATCTAGAGGGAAAACACCCTTAGGACAAGCTTTAAACATGCATACACAAAAAAAAGGAATCTCAACCCAAAAGCTCATAAGAACACTTAGTTTCAAAAGCACTAACAAGTCAAAACGTAAGGTAATCCACCCAAAGCCATAACAAGCCTCAACATATCATAGTATCAACATTTAAAACATGTTAGCAACTTAAACAAAGCCAAACATAGGAGTTTGAACACCAACTCTCTAACGTAAAAGTCTAGTATTCCAATTGTCTAAGCATTATTACAACTAGTAAAACCATACTTTGAGCTAGCAAGAACTCCAAGAACTCCTCCCTTGCCCACTTGCCTCCCGGAGCCTCTAACGATCTGCATTGTTGGAAAAAGATAGCGTAAGCTTAAAGCTTAGTGAGCGGAGCTCTAAAACACAACAATAATGCAGTTTAAAACATATATCTTAGTTTTAAAAATGAAACCACTTCAGAAAAAGATACAATGAAATGGAAGCATAAGGAAACATAGTTTGCACAAGCACAACCATCCCCGGTGGGACTACACATCACCGTACACAACAACTAGCATTTTTCCGATGGGACTACACATCACCGCACTCATCTACTAGTCACTACTGGTGGGACTACAAATCACTGTATACAACAACTAACCATCACGTGAGGCTTGACATCAACTACGACTACACAACAACATTATAAACGAAGAGTAAAAGCAATCCACATTTCACACAACAACACGAATATCCGCACACACCAACACTTAACGAAACAAGGCAAATTAGACGAACTTACACTTGGGTTTAGGTTAGCCCTTAAGGCTCCATCCAAACCTCCAAGAAAACCTCTTTGAATCATTTTAAACTTCAAAACATTACCACTCACCGATAGAGCCCAAACGAAAGCCGAAACACCGATCTCAAGCCTCCGCAACACCTGGTATCGCGCCCAAAGTACCTGAATCAATCTCCTCTACTTCAAGACAACCCAAAATAAAATATTAGGATGCTAATATACTTGTAAACTAGCAACAACCCGGAAATCCAACTCATTGCAATCAAAACACATTGATTCAAACTCAAATTTCACCCAAAACTTCACCAATTTCGTTCTAGACAACCCCAAACTGAATCCATCGATTTCAACCATCAAAACACATCAAATACCATCTAGAAACATCCTCAACATCAAAGGAAGCACCAGCCATGATTTCAACCCAAAACCAAGCCAAAACTCTACCTTTTCAACCTAAAAAATTCCATTTTTAGACCCATTTCGGGTTTCCTACTATTAGTCACCATTTTAGCATTTTAAGACACCAAAACAATGTTAAAAACACCTTTAAACATGGCATCAAAAGACCCAAACGAAAATCCCATGAAAAATACCCATTTCTCCAACCCAAAACCAAAATTGCATTTTAATGGGTTTAAAAGAGGGTTTTCAATGGGTACAAGTCAAACATGTAAAAATCTAAGCAAGGAAGAAATTACCTTAAAAAATCTTACTTGGATGGAGAGTTAGGAGCAACGGAATAGTGAAATAGGGTTTGGGAAGGGTTTTATGTGAGAAGGGGATTTTGGAGAAGATGATGGCTTTTCAAAACTTTTTCTTTATTTCATTTATTCAAAATTCCCATTTTGCCCTTTTAAATAAAAGACCCCTTTTTGTCCATAAAAATGTTTTCTTTTAATTAAACTAACTCGAAGTGGTTTACTCAAACCCGGTTATCTCCTGAGCCCCAAACTCTGGGCGTTACAATTCTCCCCCAGTTAAGGAATTTCGTCCCCGAAATTACCTGACAGAAAGAGATACAGAAACTGTTTCTCTATGTCTTCCTTCCTCTCCCAAGTAGCCTCTTCCACACCTTGGAGTCTCCACAAAACCTTGACTAGCTCGATAGATCTCCCACGCAACACTTTCCCATCCGTAACAAGAATTTCAACCAGCTCTTCATCATACGACATGTCGGGGTTCAACTCGATATCTTCCACTAGCATTACATGAGACGGATCTGATCTATACTTCCGAAGCATCGAAATGAGGAACACATCATGAATATTCTCTAACTCTGTCGGCAGTCTCAATCTATAAGCAACAAGGCCAATCCTCTCAACTACCTCGTAAGGACCAATGAATCTCGGGCTTAACTTACCCTTCTTACCAAACCTCATCACCTTCTTCCAATGTGAGACTTTCAAAAATACATTTTTGCCCATGGCATACTCTATCTCCTTCCTTTTCAAGTCGGCATACGATTTCTGTCGGTCTGAAGCTGCCTTCAAGCGATCACATATCCATTTTACCTTCTCGGTAGTACCCATAAGCAAGTTTGGCATCGATACAAGCTTCTGTCCGGCCTCGACCCAACAAATAGATGTTCTACACCTCCTACCATATAGAGCCTCATTCGGTGCCATCTGAATACTAGCCTGATAACTGTTGTTGTATGCAAACCCCACTAACGATATGTGTTTCTCCCAAGAACCCTGAAAGTCGATGATGCAACACCTCAACATGTCCTCCAACACCTGAATCACTCTCTCTGACTAACCATCTGACTGCGGGTGATACGAAGCGCTGAAGTTCAAACAAGTACCCAAGGCACGATGCAAACACTCCCAAAATCTAGCTGTAAACCTCGGATCTCGGTCTGATACAATCGATTTCGGTACCCCATGCAACCTCACTATCTCACTGATGTACAGATCGGCCAACTTACCTAAGGTGTAGGTAGTATGAACAGGTAATAAATGGGCACACTTAGTGAATCTGTCGATTATCACCCACACTAAATTCTTCTTCGAATGAGTTGACGGTAAACCCGACACGAAGTCCATAGTAATATGTTCCCACTTCCATTCCGGAATCTTCAACGGCTATAACTAACCTGAAGGAAACTGATGCTCGGCCTTAACTCGCTGACAAACCATACATTTACTCACAAACTCGGCCACATCTCTCTTCAACCCAATCCAACAATACTTTTCCTTTAACCCACGATACATCTTCATACTACCCGAATGCATAGCAAAAGGACTGTTACGGGCTTCATTCAAGATAGTACGCCTTAACTGGACATCTTCTGGAACTACTATCCTATCCTTGAAACATAGGATCCCATTCTCGCCAAATCAAAACTCTGTAGGCCTACCCTCGACTATATCTTGCACGTGAGGTGCCAAGGACTCGTCTTGCAACTGTTTCTCTCGAATCAACTGAACCAGAAAAGGTTTAACCTGTAGCTCAACTATCAAACCGCCATCCCGCGACACACTCAATCTCGCAAATATAGCTCACAACTCAACTACCACTTTTCTACTCAAAGCATCGGCCACTACGTTTGCCTTACATGGGTGGTACTCTATCGTAAGGTCATAGTCCTTAAGAAGCTCTATCCACCTACGTTGTCTAAGGTTCAGCTCTCTCTGAGTCATCAAGTATTTCAAACTCTTGTGGTCGGTATAAACTGTGCACTTTTCACCATAAAGATGGTGTCTCCAAATCTTTAAAGCAATCACTACTGCAGCTAGTTCTATGTCATGAGTGGGGTAGTTCTTCTCGTGAACCTTCAATTGTCTCGAAGCATAAGCTACAACCTTACCTTCTTGCATAAGCACACAACCTAAACCTACATACGATGCATCACTATAAATCACACTCTATCCCTGGTTCAGGCTGAATCAAAATATGAGCTTCGGTCAAAGCTTTGTTTAACTTCTCAAACGCTTGTTGTCTCGCATCTGACCACTCATACATAACATTCTTCTAAAGCAATTTAGTCAAGGGTGTTGCAATCTTCGAAAATCCCTTGACAAATCTTCGATAGTACCCCGCCAAGCCTATGAAACTACGAATTTCAGTCACCGACTTCGGTTGCTTCCAACTCACTATGACTTCTATCTTTTTGGGATCCACACAAATTTCTTTGGCCGAGATCACATGACCTAAGAAGATTACCTCCTTAATCCAAAACTCGCATTTACTCAACTTGGCATACAACTAATTTTCAAGCAAAGTCTGAAGCACTAGTCGCAAATGCTCATCATGCTCTTCCTCGGTCCTAGAGTACACTAAGATGTCATCTATGAACACCACTACAAACCTATCCAAAAAATCGTGGAACACTCGGTTCATTATATCCATAAATGCAGCTGGAGCATTAGTCACACCAAAAGGCATTACCAAGAACTCGTAGTACCTATATCGAGTACGAAAGGTTGTCTTCGGTATGCCCACATCCTTCACCTTCAACTGATAGTAACCCGATCTCAAATCAATCTTCGGAAACACTGAAGCACCTCTCAACTGATCAAGCAAGTCATCTATCCGCGGCAAAGGGTACTTGTTTTTCACTGTTACCTTGTTCAACTGCCTATAGTCTATACACATCCTCATACTGCTGTCTTTTTTCTTCACAAACAAGACCGCAACACCCCGCGGAGAAATACTAGGCCTAATGAAACCTCTATCTTACAGTTCCTGAAGTTGTGTCTTCAACTCTTTCAACTCTTTTGGTGCCATTCTATACGGAGCAATGGACACAGGTGCAGAATCTGAATACGTCTCAATAGAAAACTCAACTTCCCTATTTGTAGGCAAACCCGACAACTATTTTGGAAAAACACTCGGAAAATCACAAACTGTTCTGATGTCTTGCGGTCTAACCTCACTCATATTCGGATTCATCACATAAGCCAAATACGCTTGACAACCTGAATCCATCAATCTCTGAGCTTCTAAAGCAGAAACAACATTGGATAAGAACTTAATGTTCTCGCCAACCACTACAACTTCAAAATCATCCGTAAGCCTCAAGGAGACTCTCTTGGCCTCGAAGTCTACCCTAGCTCGATGCTCTACGAGCCAATCCATGCCCAAAATCACATCAAAACCATAGAATGACAATTCCATCATATCGACCGGAAACACATGACCCTGAATCATCAAAGGACACCTCCTATACATTTTCCTAACTACCACGGTCTCGCCGAAAGAACTAGTAACATTCACACCTACTTCTAACCACTCATACGGTAAACCTAGAGATCTTGCATGTTCACCCAAAATGTACGAATGTGTCGAACCCGAGTCTATCAAAGAGAGAAAAGTCAAAGACTATAACGAGAAATTACCTACGATGACATTCGTGTCATTCCCAGCCTCTCGCTGTGCATACACCCTAGCCGGTCCTCCACTCTCGGGCTGAACTGCCACCACATGAGCTAAGTTCCTTTGACCATCGTTCCTCGGCTGAAAATTACCTCGACTGCGCCCACGGCCTCTCTGATGCTCAAACCCCCTAGCTGGAACCTATCCGCCCCTAGCTAGGTGTGGACAGTTACGCCTCAAATGATCTCGGGAACCACAGTTTCAACATACACCAAAGGTACCCATACATTCTCCCGGATGGCGTCTTCCGCATCTAGTGCATTCAGGAGTGTGTACAACAGCTCCTTGGCCCTGATGGCCCCGTCCATGGTTACCGCCCCTATGTCTCGCATCAGGCTGATACCTCTTATATCTGTGCCTCTTGGCATGATCTCTGCCCCAATCCGCATGTCTCTTCCCGGAATCAGACCCACTAGCACGAGTACTTGAGCCTAAGTTCTGCTCAATATCTTTGGCCCTAGAGACCAACACATCAAACTTAGTGTAACCAGAAACGAGCATATAAGTCTTCACATCCCTAGTCAAACCATAACAGAAACGATCACACCGTTCCCTCTCACTGGGAACCAACTTGGGAGCATACTGGCTCAACCTCACAAACTAAACCTCATACTCGGACACGGTCTTACTACCCTGAACCAAGGCCATAAACTCTCTCTTCTTCCCATCATGATATCGGACTCCAAGATACTTCTTCTTAAAGGAAATTCTAAAGAATTCCCAAGTGACATCCGATTCTACCATACCCGAAGTAACGGTAGTCCACCAAGCATATGCATCTTCCTGAAGCAAGGAGACAACACAACCCAACTTACGAGCGTCTGAGCACTCCATCTGGCCTAAGATTCATGTAGTGCTCTCAAGCCAAGCCTCTGAACCCTCAGTAGCCAAACCACTGAACTCAACTCCGCCCAAACTACGAAGCCTCTTAAGGGGTAAACCTGTCCTCGCACCCTGAGGTGGTGCTGCAGCATGCATATCAGCTAAAGCTGTCTGAAAAGCCCCGGCTATAGTCTGAATCAAACGAGTCATGTCCGCTCCTGCCGGACCCTGACCCGCCTGAGCTCCATTACCCCATTCGCACTGACCTAAGGCACATTACCTCCGACATCCGCCCCATTACCATCGGGAGCAGGAAGAACAGGAGGCACATCCCCGGGTGCCTGGTCACCCGCTTTAGGCCGTCCTCTCGGTCTTACCATAATGAAGATAAAATCTAAACAATAAACACATCACACACAAGACAACATTGGGATAGCAAGGGCAAGGATCCGAGTGCTCAAGCTCTTTTAAATTGAAACCATTTTCCAATAACAACACCTAGCAATGGGAACACTCGACTAAACTTCAACCAACAACAAGAACATTAAAACATGCTTTCACACACCGTGCAATGGAAAACAAACCAACTTACCTGACTTACCTTCCCGAGAGACCTCGTAACTGAGGCTCTAAGACCACCAAATGTAACCCTCTCGCCTCGGCCTAGCCAATAGACTGAACCGAACGGGTTACATGGGAAAAACCGAAGTGAAACCCGCTAAGGCCTCACTCTGATTAGCAACCCTATTTTTTTCATTTTATTAGTCTTGTCTAGATGTCACATTTAACCCTAGGTGTAAGGGAAACCAGCGGAAAAGCGAACACAGATACGAACCGAGCAGAGGCCATACGATAATTTAAAATTACCAAGTAGTTTATTAGTCAAGTTACATGCACACAAGGCAAAAACCATCACAAAGGTCACATATAAACTCAACTAGGAAGCATACAAGCATTAGGGACTAAAATGTAACATTTGGAAACCCCCGAAGATGCCTTTAAACTATTTTAACTACCTGCGTTTCGAAATAGGCCTACCCGTTTCGAAATGCAGGCTTCATTAAAAAAGTAACATCAAGCCGTTCCGGAACGATCCCACCTAGTTCTGGAAGGGTCCCACCTAGTTCCGGAACGGGAGCCTCCAGTGGCCAAATGTACCGGAACAGCTCTACATGGTTCTGAAACAGGAGCCTCTAGTATCAAATAGTACCGAAACAGCATCACCCCTGTTCCGATACGGGTGCCCCTGGAGCTCGACCGTTTCGAAACCATATCAGGCGTTCCGAAACGCCTGGACACAGTTTCGCCCGAAAATGTATTTCGGCATCTCCAAACGTTCCCAAACTTACCCCGAAACATCGCGTACCACATGGTAACTTATTATACAAACAATCTAGAGGCAAAACACCCTTATGACAAGCTTTAAACATGCATACACAAAAAAAAAAGAATCTCAACCCAAAAGCTCATAAGAACACTTAGTTTCAAAAGCACCAACAAGTCAAAACGCAAGGTAATCCACCCAAAGCCATAACAAGCCTCAACATATCATAGTATCAACATTTAAAACATGTTAGTAACTTAAACAAAGCCAAACATAGGAGTTTGAACACCAACTCTCTAACGTAAAAGTCTAGTATTCCAATTGTCTAAGCATTATTACAACTAGTAAAACCATACTTTGAGCTAGCAAGAACTCCAAGAACTCCTCCCTTGCCCACTTGCCTCCCGGAGCCTCTAACGATCTGCATTGTTGGAAAAAGAGAGCGTAAGCTTAAAGCTTAGTGAGCGGAGCTCTAAAACACAACAATAATGCAGTTTAAAACATATATCTTAGTTTTAAAAAAGAAACCACTTAAGAAAGAGATACAATGAAATGGAAGCATAACGAAACATGGTTTGCACAAGCACAACCATCCTCGGTAGGACTACACATCACCGTACACAACAACTAGCATTTTTCCGATGGGACTACACATCACCGCACTCATCTACTAGTCACTACCGGTGGGACTACACATCACTGTATACAACGACTAACCATCACGTGAGGCTTGACATCAACTACGACTACACAACAACATTATAAACGAAGAGTAAAAGCAATCCACATTTCACACAACAACACGAATATCCGCACACACCAACACTTAACGAAACAAGGCAAATTAGACGAACTTACACTTGGGTTTAGGTTAGCCCTTAAGGCTCCACCCAAACCTCCAAGAAAACCTCTTTGAATCATTTTAAACTTCAAAACATTACCACTCACCGATAGAGCCCAAATGAAAGTCGAAACACCGATCTCAAGCCTCTACAACACCCGGTATCGCGCCCAAAGTACCCGAATCAATCTCCTCTGCTTCAAGACAACCCAAAATAGAATATTAGGATGATAATATACTTGTAAACCAGCAACAACCCGGAAATCCAACTCCTTGCAACCAAAACACATTGATTCAAACTAAAATTTCACCCAAAACTTCACCAATTTCGTCTAGACAACCCCAAACTGAATCCATCAATTTCAACCATCAAAACACATCCAATATCATCTAGAAACATTCCTCAACATCAAAGGAACCACCAGCCACGATTTCAACCCAAAACCAAGCCAAAAACTTTACATTTTCAACTCCAAAATCCCATTTTTAGACCCATTTCGGATTTCCTACTATTAGCCACCATTTTAGCATTTTTAAGAAACCAAAACAAGATTAAAAACACCCTTAAACATGTCATAAAAAGTCCCAAACGAAAATCCCATGAAAAATACCCATTTCTCCAACCCAAAACCAAAAATGCATTTTAATGGGTTTAAAAGAGGGTTTTCAATGGGTACAAGTCAAACATGTAAAAAACTAAGCAAGGAAGAAATTACCTTAAAAATTTTGCTTGTATGGAGAGTTAGGAGCAATGGAATAGTGAAATAGGGTTTAGGAAGGGTTTTATGTGAAAAGGAGATTTTGGAGAAGATGATGGCTTTTCAAAACTTTTTCTGTATTTCATTTATTTAAAATTCTTATTTTGCCCTTTTAAATTAAAGACCCCTTTTTGTCCATAAAAAAATATTTTCTTTCAATTAAACTAACCCGAACCAGTTTACCCAAACTAGATTATCTCCTGGGCCCCAAACCCCGGGCGTTACACGTTTGTAAATACAAACGCCACGAGTAAGTGTTCTTTGGTGGCGTTTGTTTTTGCAAACGTCACAAAAAGTCAAGTTCTATAGCGGCGTTTGTGTTTACAAATGTCGTGAATAACTGTTCTTTAGTGGCATTCGTAAAATCAAAAGCCGCTAGAACCTGTTCTTTAGTGGTGTTTGTAAACTCAAACGCCGCGAAGATATATTCTCTAGTGGCATTTGTAAACTCAAACGCCGCGAGAACATGTTCTATAGTGGCGCTTTTTTTTACAAACGCCGCGAATAACATCATGTTTCAAAAAAAATTCAAATAAAGCATACATATTATATAATAATTTAAAATGCATTACATTAAAGTCCATCCTTAAACTAAAAGAGAAAAAATGTGATCCCTTGAATGTGTTCCATAAATTTCTCTTCCAATTTTATTAAGAACTGATAACATTTTATGACGAGAAAAAGAATAGGCACATTAAAGTCCATCCTGAACCTAAATAAATAAAAAATGTTTCTGAATGACAACATGCTCGCTTTCCTCTTTTCTTCTTTCAGCTCGTTCACCCCTTTTGAAATGGAATGAGCCAACAATTGACTTTACATCTGCCTTAGGCGAATTGACAGTCTGCTTAAGCCTATATAAAAGAATATGTTATGTTAAGGTTGGAAGTCAATTTTTTTGATGACATAAAGCAATTCCCACGATGTTGCTATAAACCTATTTGGTGTATGGCAAGCAACAGGTTCAATCTTTTTCGATGAAGAAGATCGAGCCTCAATTACTTTCTTCAAATAACGTATGAATTTCACCAAATATTAAGAAACTGAAATGATAAGTAAGCACCATCTTCTATGGGAGTCATCCAGATGAATTGCTAACAGCTAACGTTCCCTAAACAACTTCAACTTCCCTTCTATACCAATTACATATTAGCAGATTTTTAATAATATGGGCTACTAGCACCTTGGCTCCACAGTCACAGTCTAAATAGAGTTAAACTAGAAAGCATTTATGCACTAGTCAATAACTATCTTACCAAAATCAAAACCTTAACTGCGCTAGCAAAGATAAGTTGTTCATATCGTAATTAAACATAATGTTAGAGAATAAGCTAATGAAGTACCCTCAGCAAAAACAAAGTTCTTCATATCATGATTAAATATCACGTTAGATTTTCAATACTCATGTGTTCCAGGGGGTTCAAGCATAAAAATATAAATCTTGTGGTACTCACAATTGATAGTTCAGCAGAGAATCTTTCCTTGTTGGATGTAACAACCTCTTTTGATGAGCACAATTCCGTCACAAGTTAAAAAAAAAGCTTAGGGTCATTGTCGACTAGATACTAGAGATTGATAGGAATAACAATTTAGAAGGCAAATAAAATAGTATAAAAAACCTCTTGTAGAGATGTCAGCTTAGTTTCTAGTTCCTTTGTTCTTTCCTTGTGCCAATTTAGGGAGCTGGAGCATTCATTGTACTGTTTTTCAACATGAAATAATTAAAACAACAAGTAAGTCAAAAGATGAAGAGCAGAAAAAATATTGTGAATGACGTTCTTAGAAACAATTACATCAACAAGCTTAGGAGACATATCAGCTTCAAGTTCCGAATGTGTTCTATGAATCTCAAAAAGACAAATTCGGCAGACAACTCCTCGTTAAGCCACGTATTGTGCCTCTCAATAAGCTCTTTTTCCTGTTCAATCTAAATTTTAGTTTTCTTTTCCCCTCAAATAATAGGAAAAATGGAAAGGAGAAAAACACCCTTGAATGTATAAAAACTTGTAAAGGAAAAGCCTACTGAAAAATTTCTTGAAATGACCTGACCTGAGAAAATGAATATCTATTCCTCCATCCAAAGCTCACTACAAGAAAATGGATAGAGTAACTATGTGACAAAACTGAACAGAGAGAGTATAAGTGGAAATTTTGAAAGATAAATTATAAGACACGCTTTTCTTCAACGAAACATACATGGCAAACATTATAGATTTTAAAAGAAAAACTAAAATAATCCTTGCAAAACTCACATGATATATGTCTAATTTTTTTTGCCACATGTGTGAATTTGGTCCAAATTCAATTGCCTTTCCTAGATCAGTAAATATAATAAACTAAAATCCTCAAATAACCAAAAAAAGATAGCCATGATATAGATATTTTGCAAAGAGGTTAGATAATTGGATCTTAACAAACCATTACTAGGCAAACTTAGTTCCATCTCAATGTCTGGCAAAGAAGTCAAGCAATAAAGAAAACTTTATAGATTTAAAATGTCATTGCAGTTAATTAAAGAGTCAATTTGGCAACTGAGAAAATGTCATTGCAGTTAATTAAAGAGCCAATGTCTGAGTATGTGTAACTAGTACAGATACTCACATTAGTGAATTTGGCAACCGAGAAAATAATGAATTGATAGTAAAAAATACTCCAATATCTGTACAAGCTGTTGAGTGTGTAAAAGTTCTATTATTTACACCCTTTTTAACCCATATTTCTGCTGCATTCAAGCATCATTGCATTGCATTTAGGTTAGTTTTCAGTAAAACATCACAAATAGATTACAAGCACGGATTCTACTAAAAGATGGCTATTTTTGCAGGTATCTGCCATAGTTGACAAAGAAGGCAGGCGCAGGGCAGAGAAGCAGGAAAGCTGAACTGGACAAGTAGACGAAGAAGACGAAGCTGCCATGGACCTGTCGTGACAGCATGGTGACAGCAGACTTATGAAGAGGAAAAGTAAAGTGGACCTCGATAGATAGAGAAAAATCTGCTCGTCTGTCGTGTGAAAGCCACATATTTTTCCAAGCCCCGGATCAAAAGATATGTCAAGCCAAAGCTCAAGGAGAGAAATTCCCATAAAACAAGGAGGCGGCTGAAAAGTAGGAATCCTTAGAGATTAAGCATTTATTAGAATCTTACTTTTCATTAAAGTTGTAATCCTTGTTAACTTAGAATACTTGAGCCCAAAGCTTATATAAGGGCATAGATTTAACCTAGGAGGCATCCAATACCCCATAACCGAAACCTAAACCCCTCTGTCGACCACCCGTCACCGACATGTTCTAAATTCCTCCTAGGGCTACGGGTTGTTTTGTAAAGTAGTTGCAAGGGTTGTTTTGTTTTAGGATTTTCCAAGTTCAATAAAATAAACTTTAAGTTCTCTTATTTTGGTTTTAATATCTTGCAAGAGCATCGGGAGAGCATTGTGAGGTTATCCATTTACTTAGCATCGGGAGAGTTAAGTATACGAAAGAAATAAGAGCAAGTTCTCTAGCTTATAGTTGAACTATCTTGTGCCTAGGGATAGGGCAAGGTTAAGTGGCTAAAGAAGAATTCATACACATCGGTGTTCATCCTTCGATTCACGCCGGGAGGTATCATCAAAGACGTGATCATCGACAGACTTGGACCTAGGGATAGGCTAAGGCAGATCTGGGATTCTTGCCAAACTTGAAGTACGGAGTTGGTGTGTCTGCTGCCGCGACAGCTAACGGACAGCCGCCGCGACAGGTGCTGTCGGCGACGAGAGCGACGACAGAACTGGAGTTCCTAAGCAATTCAATACCTGCACTACCGAGCAATTCAATACCAGCCCATTCTCTCTATCTTGATATCTCAATCTTTTTATTTACGTTTTTCTTATTATTCTAGTGACAATCTTCTAAACTATTTCCTTTACTTTCGTGCAGTAAACAAGGTGAAGCTATTAGCCCAATCCCTGTGGAGACGATATCCGATACTTCGTATCACTTTACTACTTGTGTCGTGTACACTTGCACTACAATTGCGATAGACTCTTTTACACGCAACAAGTTTTTGGCGCCGTTGCCGGGGATTGGCAACATAACTACATCTTTCTTTTATTGCACTTTTCGTTTTTATTTTTATTTTTATTTTTGTTTTTGTTTTTGTTTTTATTTTTATTTTTCTTTAATTTTTCTTTTGTGCTTTCAACTCTCGCTTTTCACGAGGTTTTCTTGTTTATGCGCAGATCTAAAAGAGGTGAAGATCCTGAGTATCCATTAGATCCGGAAATCGAACGTTCCTTCAGTCTCAAGAAACAACTTCGCCGACTCTTAGAAAGAAACGAATACCTCGAGGAACAGCTAGAGAAGATGGGCCATAACCAACCTGCCGGTGGTCGTATACCACCCCTTGGCGATAACCACCCGCCTGTCGGTGACCCGCCTGGGGCAGATGGACGACGGTCATGTCGTGACTACATGCTTAACGATCATGTAGAGCTGGAGACCACGCTGCCGGATATTGATGTTGATAACTTCGAGCTTAAACCTATCATGTTTAGTATGATCAACAATGCCAGGCAGTTTAGTGGTGCCGTGACAGAAGATGCTAGGGAGCATCTCAAAACGTTCCAGGAGATCTGTGGTTCGTTTAGACTGCCAGGAGTTAGTCCGGAGATACTGAGGCTTCGGTTATTCCCCCATTCATTGAGGGACAGAGCTAAAACTTGGTGGAATAAACTTACACCGGGTTCCATTATGACTTGGGCAGATCTAACTCGTGAATTTTTATCTCGTTTTAATCCTTCGCATTTATCTGAGCGATTACGTAATGAAATTGCTACTTTTCAACAGGAAGATGACGAGCCGATGCACGAGGCCTGGGACAGATTTACTACTCTTCTTCGGAACTGCCCAATGCATGGATTCCCTGTCTGGAATCAGGTAACTAAGTTCTATAATGCTGCTAACTTACAAACTCGCATTCGGATTGATTCTGCAGCAAATGGACTATTATTGGATAAAGATCCGGACGAGGTATTGCAAGTTTTGAAAAATCTAGCTAAGAATGAGGAGCAGTTTCCGACAGCTAGAAGAGGGGGTAAACGGGTACTTGCTGTCAAGGACTATGAGGCCGACAGCACTATGAAATCACATGTAGCATTCCTTACTAAAGCAATGAAACGGTTATTGAATGAAGATGAATTACAAGGATTTGCTGTCGAGGAAGTCTGTACTATCTGTGAGGGGAATCATAGTAGGGATGAGTGCCCAATAAATGTAGAAGAGGGAAAATATGTTGGAAATTACAAGCCAAACTATAATTCCAACAATTACAATCCTAATTGGAGGAAGGATCCCAAATTTTCCTGGAGTAATCCTAACAATGCTCTGAATCCGCAAGCATATAATCAGAATCAAGGGGGACCTAGATTGTTGACGCGACAACAACTGCCGCCGCAGAACCTGCCGCTGCACCTGCCGCCGCAGCAGCAACAGCAGCCACCACCTGCCACGAGTAGTATATTGGAGCAGACTCTAGCCACCTTTATGTCTCAGACCGGTACGTATATGAAGAATATGAATCAGTTTGTCAAGAAGACGGAAACCTTTATGGATAAAACCGAGATGAGAATGACAAACCATGAAGCTACATTGAAATCTCTAGAGACACAAATGGGTCAAGTTTCTCAACATATTAAGCCAAGGCAGAATGGAGGTTTCCCTAGCAATACTGAAAATGCTAGACCGCCCCCACATGAGCAATGTAAGGCGATTACTACTAGGAGTGGGAAGAAACTACCAGGGCCGGAAAAAGAAGCCGAAACAGAAAAGGAACCTGCCTTGGATAAACCTGCCGAGGAAGCTGCCCCGACAGGTGATAAACAGACTGCTGCCGATGAGCCTGTCACGACAGCAGAAGCGACAGAGGAGAAAAAAGATGATTACCGTCCTCAGATTTGCATGCAGTGGGAAGGACGCATTGCTGATTATCGTCCTCCACCACCTTTTCCTCAACGGATACAGCAAGCTAAGCATGAATCTCAACTTAAAAAGATTTATGACATTTTTAAACAGGTTCATATTAATATTCCGTTGTTAGATGTTGTTAGGGAGATGCCCGGTTATGCTAAATTTCTCAAGGATGTTATGTCGAAAAAATCTAAACTTGGGGAATTTGAAACGGTAAAGATGCAAGAAGGTTGCATAAGTATTCTTCATAGGCAGCCGCCCCAGAAAAAGAAGGATCCGGGGAGCTTCATCATACCTTGCGTAATCGGCGACAAATTTGTGGGTAATGCACTTTGTGATCTTGGTGCCAGTGTTAATCTAATGCCCAAATCTGTTTTTCAGAAACTAGGTATTGGCAAGGCGCGGCCCACGACAGTAACTCTACAGCTGGCCGACCGCTCTTACGTTCATCCCGAGGGAAAAATTGAAGATATTCTGGTAAGAGTGGATAAGCTTATTTTTCCTGCTGACTTTCTTATTTTAGATTGTGAGGCAGATGAGAACGCGCCAGTCATCCTTGGGCGACCCTTCTTAGCCACGGGAAGATCATTGATTGATGTGGAGAAAGGAGAACTCACCATGCGCGTGAATGATCAAGAGATTAAGTTGAATGTTCTCCAAGCGATGAAACATGTTGATGTGGATGAGGAATGCAAGGCCATCATTGAGGTGACCTTCGATCACCCCTGCATCAGGTCGGGCTGCCGTGATATAAAATTTGGTCACTGCCACGACAGCCACCTACAGGCCTGTCACGACAGCAATGACGACAGCACCGACGACAGCGACTCCTCTGAATCCGATATATCTGATACTGAAGGTCAGGAGGAGGTAAACTGGTTAGGCAATCGTCCAGGTAAGTTATTCGAACCCTTGAATTACACTTCGGATAACCATTTAATCCAAAAGCCATCTACTGTTGAACCACCTGTCTTAGAACTTAAGCCCATGCCAGGGCAGCTTAAATATGCTTATCTTGGTTCCAATGACACACTGACCGTAATCATCTCTGCTAAGCTGCCGCAGGAACAGGAACGACAGCTAATCAGCATGTTAAGGCAGCACAAAAAGGCGATTGGATGGACGATAGCAGACATTCAAGGCATTAGTCCGGCGATATGCATGCACAAAATCCTCCTAGAGGAAGATCATAAGCCGACTATTGATGCCCAAAGGCGGTTAAACCTTGCGATGAAAGAGGTTGTGCGTAAAGAGATAATTAAATGGTTAGATGCTGGTATTATTTACGCCATCTCCGACAGCAAATGGGTAAGCCCGGTGCAATGTGTTCCCAAGAAAGGAGGAATGACAGTGATAACCAACGAGAACAATGAGTTAATCCCAACCAGGACTGTGACCGGTTGGAGGGTTTGTATGGACTATCGGAAGCTTAACAAAGCTACCCGAAAGGACCACTTTCCTTTACCCTTTATTGATCAAATGCTTGATAGATTAGCGGGTAAGCCTTACTATTGTTTTCTTGATGGTTACTCAGGTTATAACCAAATTGCTATTGCACCGGAGGATCAAGAAAAGACGACTTTCACATGCCCCTACGGAACATACGCATTTAGGAGGATGCCGTTCGGCCTCTGTAACGCACCTGCCACCTTCCAAAGATGCATGATGGCTATATTCTCCGACATGGTAGAGGACTTCCTTGAGATTTTCATGGATGATTTTTCTGTCTTTGGAGACGATTTTGAGAGCTGCCTCGGCAATCTTCAAAAGGTACTTGAAAGATGCGAAAAAGCTAATCTTGTTCTAAATTGGGAAAAATGCCACTTTATGGTGGACGAAGGGATAGTCCTTGGCCATAAGATTAGCTGCCGTAGGATAGAAGTCGATAGGGCTAAGATTGAAGTCATTGAGAAGCTGCCGCCGCCAACCACAGTCAAGGGCATTAGGAGTTTTTTAGGGCATGCTAGTTTTTATAGGAGATTCATTGCAAACTTCTCAAAAATTACCAAGCCTTTATGCCATCTCTTAGAACAGAACCGACCCTTTGACTTTAATGAGGAATGTACTGAAGCATTCAAGGTTCTGAAGGAAAAGCTAGTGACAGCCCCCATAGTACAACCACCAGACTGGACACAACCGTTTGAGATCATGTGTGATGCTAGTGACTATGCTGTCGGGGCAGCACTTGGGCAGCGCAGAGATAAGCTGTTTCACGTCATATACTATGCCAGCAAGACGTTAAATGAAGCCCAAGTTAACTACACCACCACAGAAAAGGAGCTGTTAGCTGTGGTGTTCTCCATCGACAAGTTTCGTTCTTACATACTTGGAACGAAAGTAATAATACACACCGACCATTCTGCCTTAAAGTATTTGTTCGCAAAGAAGGATGCAAAGCCTAGATTGATAAGGTGGATCTTGCTATTACAAGAATTCGACCTTGAGATCAAGGACAAGAAGGGGACAGAAAATCAGGTGGCAGATCACTTGTCAAGGTTGGAGAAGGGACAGAGTCTACCAATAGATGAAACACACATACTGGAGACCTTCCCTGATGAGCAGCTCTTTGCTGCCGCAATCGCTGTCGCGACAGCCATGACGATAGGTAAGTCTTCTGAACTTCCCTGGTATGCTGATTTCGTTAATTTTATAGTTAGCGGAATATTACCTTCTGATCTTAATTATCAAGCCAGGAAGAGGTTCCAAAATGATGTTAAGCATTATTATTGGGACGAACCTCTTCTTTTCAAAATGTGCGCAGATCAGGTTATAAGGAGGTGTGTACCACAAGAAGAGCAAGAAGACATTCTCCATCACTACCATGCTTCACAATATAGAGGTCACTTAGGAGGCAATAAAACTGCTGCCAAGGTGCTGTAGTCAGGGTTCTACTGGCCGACACTCTACAAAGATGCACATGACTTTTATAAGAACTGTGACAGGTGCCAGCGGACAGGTAACATCTCGAGAAGAAACGAGATGCCACTACAGAACATTCTAGAAGTCGAGATCTTCGACGTTTGGGGGATTGATTTTATGGGACCTTTTTCATTTTCATGTGGAAATTTGTACATCCTCCTAGCAGTGGACTATGTCTCTAAGTGGGTCGAAGCCATCGCCACTCAAAAGAATGATGCCAAGACGGTCCAAAAGTTTTTGCACAAAAACATTTTTTCTAGATTTGGCATCCCTAGGGTGATTATCAGTGATGAAGGGAGACATTTTGATAATAGGGTAATTGCTGCCGCTTTGAAGAAATATGGTGTCAAGCACAGGATTGCGACAGCATACCACCCACAGACCAATGGACAGGCTGAGATATCCAATAGGGAAGTGAAGAACATTCTTGAAAAGATGGTTAAACCCACTAGGAAGGATTGGTCTTTACTTCTGAATGATGCATTATGGGCATATAGGACAGCTTTTAAAACTCCATTGGGCATGTCTCCATATCGTTTGATTTATGGGAAAACCTGTCATCTGCCTGTCGAGATCGAGCACAAAGCATATTGGGCAATCAAGGCAGTGAATATGGACTTGGACAAGGCCGGCCATAAAAGGTTATTAGATCTGAACGAGATTGAAGAATTACGGTCAATGGCCTACGACAACGCAAGGATCTACAAGGAAAAGACTAAGAAGTGGCATGACAAGAAACTGCTGCCACGACAGTTCTGCCCAGGGCAGCTTGTGTTGTTGTTTAATTCTAGACTTAAACTCTTCCCAGGAAAGCTAAAGTCTAGATGGTCTGGCCCATTCCAAGTGATACAAGTTTTTCCCCATGGTGCCATCACTATACAATCATTAAAAGACGGGCACCAATTCAAAGTCAATGGACAGCGCCTCAAGCATTATCAGGGGACTGAAGCCTCAGGAATACAGGAAGTGGTTACTTTAGGAGATGCCCCACAAGGCATCCCTAATTTAACCTAATTTTTATTCTTATTTATTTTACTATTATTATTATTATTTATTAGGAATTAGGTTATTTTATTCGAATAATATTTTGTTTTTCTAATTTTAGTTTTTAGGAAATAAAGGAGTCAAGAAGAAAAGGAGAAGTGACCCAAGCCCACCATCCATCCACCAGCCCAACAGAGCCCATTTATTGAAGCCTGTCGTTTCGGCTGCCGCCGCGGACGGATATGCAGGCTGTCAACAGACTGACACGGCAGACGCAGAAGCGTGCGGCAGACGCGTAACAGACGCATAAATGCGTGTCAGACGCGTCATACACGCTAAATACCATTCGTCGCCCCGTTATTCACGCCTGCCGTTACAGCATTAAACGGGCAGCTACTCGACCGCTATAAAACCCCGTTTTCATTTTCATTTTTTCTCACTTCTGCTTATTCTTCTTTGCTTTCTCCTCTAGTTTTATTTGCTTTCTTCATTTTTCACAAACCTTGCAACTAACATCTCTACTAGACAGACCCGTCGTAGTGCTGCCTCAGCATCCTCCTCAGCAACAGCAACGCCCTTCGCCACAAAGGAGTTATGGGAGGAACGTGGTTTCGTTTACATCCGCAAGGCACCCAACATGGGACTCCGGCCATTCATTGCTAAAGCAATCCAGAATTTTCTATGGGAGCACTTTGCTGAACAACCGGCAGAGCTAAACGACACATTAGTCCGGGAGTTCTACGCGGCCATAGACAGCAGAACGGCAACATCTGTCACCGTTCGAGGAGTGCAAGTGCCCTTCACTGCCGACAACATCAACCACATGTTTGGCCTCTTCTTTGGCCCCGATGATGATGCCCACCAGAAATTTCTCGACACCCTCAATGCTGCCGCTTATGATGCTGTCATGGTGGAGTTGACAGAGGAGGGAACATCATGGACAACCAGCAAGAAGAACCCCCACTGCGTCAATAGGGGGTAGCTTCTCCCGGAAGCCAAACTTTGGAACGCTTTCATCAAAAAGCGTATCCTGCCTTCTTCCCACCACACGACAGTCAACCGGCAGCGGCTTGCCCTTATTCACTCCATCATGCACGACAAGCCTATCAATGTAGGCCGCTATATGAGGGACAGGATCCTGGACTGCGCCTTCCGCTCCAACTCCCACCTCTGCCTGCCGTTTACAATAACTTCCCTCTGCCGTTGTGCTGCTGTTCCCGAGGAACCCTCCGACAAAATAAGGAAGGGCAGAGGCTGGACAGACAACAACCTCAACAGCCTCATGGAGCTGGTCGTGGCTACACCTGTCTCCTCTTTCAACCCAGCCGGCTCCCCAAAAGAATCATCAGAGGAGCCTGCCCCGGAACCTGCTACCGCCACCGCTCCGACAGACCAGTCTGCCCTCCTCCTTGCTACGCTACAACGGGTAGAGGAGCGACAAATGGGATTGATGACGTTCATTCGGGACTTCACAAACTCGACGGTAAATTTCATTACCCAAACTTTAAATTTTCCCGATGTTCAATTCCTTACTTTTCCTGCCCATTATTTCCGTACCCCCACTCCTGTCCACACCCCTGTTCACACACCCACCCCACCTGCCTCCCCGCATTCCCACTCGACTGCCTCCACCACATCACCTGCCCCGACGGCAGCAGGCAGCCCACCGGAAGACACCTCTCCCAGAGGAACAAAGAGACCTGCCTCCGATGACATCCCTCTGATCAGGAGGAATTTGGAGAGGGAATTTACGCGGGTCAAGAGGATTAAACACGTGGCAGACAAGAAACGGCTGCCCAAAGCTAGCACCACCACCAGCAGCTCTTGGGACAGTGGCAGCAGTTCCGATGTTCAGCTCGTGGAGCAACCTGTCCCTAAACCTGCCTCTGCACCTGCCCAGCCTCCTCCACAGCCTAGACGCCGCCGTCAGATCCGTGTCAGCAGCAACAGCGAGGACAACGATTGAAAATTTAAGTTTTTATTTTCCTCTTATTGTTGCATGCCTTTATCTTTTGTGATGTACTTTTCTTTATATTTTTGTCTTTTCATGTCATTTTGCATTGAGGGCAATGCAACCCTTGAGTTTGGGGGGTGGCAACCCTCCATCATTAATGGAGTCTTAAGTACATCTTTTTATTAATTGTTGTGTCTTATTTTTTTTTAAAATAAGTTCTCTTAAAAAAATCAGAAAATATAAAATTGTTGGCTTAAAACTATGAAGTTAACTTACCTGTCATGACAGCTCTGTCGTGGCAGCATCTTTAGGACAGTTTAAGGAGAAGTTTAGAGCCTTTCTATAGTTCTGAAAAACTTAAACACCATTGTGACTGTTATATTGCTTAGATTTCTTTTAGCGAAACTAGAATAGGAAGCTTAGAACTTGAATAGCCCCTAGAGGTGCCTAACACTGGCTCTAGGAAAGAAGTTTAGCAAAAGAAAATCAAAAACCTAGAGGTGCCCGAAATCGGCTCTAGGAAGCTAACTAGAGGTGCCCAAAACTGGCTCTAGAAAAATTTAGCTTGAAAATAGAAGAAAAAGAAGCATGAAAATGTGCCTTCTAAAAAAATAAACTTTGGCATAAAAATTCGAGTTAAAAAGTTGAATATTCTAGTGAAACTAAGAGAGTCTTAGCATATAACTGTTCATAAGCATGCACACACTGCACGAGAGCTATAGGAAGATTCCGGACAGATCCTAACCTTTCCGACAGGTTGCTGCCGCCATAGAGAATGAGCGACGGGTAAGGGACAGTTCACTGTTTGAAGGCCAACACAAAAATTTTCATTTTTCTTTTAAGTCTT
Organism: Hibiscus tridactylites; assembly: GCA_958450335.1. Lineage (NCBI taxonomy): Eukaryota > Viridiplantae > Streptophyta > Magnoliopsida > Malvales > Malvaceae > Hibiscus > Hibiscus tridactylites. The sequence goes on along the minus strand of OY288268.1, from coordinate 85,287,797 downwards.
CATTGCTTGAGGGCAAGCAGAAACTTGAGTTTGGGGGTGTGTTGAGTGTGTAAAAGTTCTATTATTTACACCCTTTTTAACCCATATTTCTGCTGCATTCAAGCATCATTGCATTACATTTAGGTTAGTTTTCAGTAAAACATCACAAATAGATTAAAAGCACGGATTCTACTAAAAGATGGCTATTTTTGCAGGTATCTGCCATAGTTGACAAAGAAGGCAGGCGCAGGGCAGAGAAGCAGGAAAGCTGAACTGGACAAGTAGACGAAGAAGACGAAGCTGCCATGGACCTGTCGTGACAGCATGGTGACAGCAGACTTATGAAGAGGAAAAGTAAAGTGGACCTCGATAGATAGAGAAAAATCTGCTCGTCTGTCGTGTGAAAGCCACATATTTTTCCAAGCCCCGGATCAAAAGATATGTCAAGCCAAAGCTCAAGGAGAGAAATTCCCATAAAACACTGAGGCGGCTGAAAAGTAGGAATCCTTAGAGATTAAGCATTTATTAGAATCTTACTTTTCATTAAAGTTGTAATCCTTGTTAACTTAGAATACTTGAGCCCAAAGCTTATATAAGGGCATAGATTTAACCTAGGAGGCATCCAATACCCCATAACCGAAACCTAAACCCCTCTGTCGACCACCCATCACCGACATGTTCTAAATTCCTCCTAGGGCTACAGGTTGTTTTGTAAAGTAGTTGCAAGGGTTGTTTTGTTTTAGGATTTTCCAAGTTCAATAAAATAAACTTCAAGTTCTCTTATTTTGGTTTTAATATCTTGCAAGAGCATCGGGAGAGCATTGTGAGGTTATCCATTTACTTAGCATCGGGAGAGTTAAGTATACGAAAGAAATAAGAGCAAGTTCTCTAGCTTATAGTTGAACTATCTTGTGCCTAGGGATAGGGCAAGGTTAAGTGGCTAAAGAAGAATTCATACACATCGGTGTTCATCCTTCGATTCACGCCGGGAGGTATCATCAAAGACGTGATCATCGACAGACTTGGACCTAGGGATAGGCCAAGGCAGATCTGGGATTCTTGCCAAACTTGAAGTACGGAGTTGGTGTGTCTGCTGCCGCGATAGCTAACGGACAGCCGCCGCGACAGGTGCTGTCGGCGACGGGAGCGACGACAGAACTGGAGTTCCTAAGCAATTCAATACCTGCACTACCGAGCAATTCAATACCATCCCATTCTCTCTATCTTGATATCTCAATCTTTTTATTTACGTTTTTCTTATTATTCTAGTGACAATCTTCTAAACTATTCCCTTTACTTTCGTGCAGTAAACAAGGTGAAGCTATTAGCCCAATCCCTGTGAAGACGATATCCGATACTTCGTATCACTTTACTACTTGCGTCGTGTACACTTGCACTACAATTGCGATAGACTCTTTTACACGCAACACAAGCAAGTGACAAATTCCTTTGTAGGAGAAAAACAAATTTGAGTTAACAAATGGTAGATCATTAATTCTGAAGTATAAAAGTATCAAGTGAAAATGAAAATCACTTTTTTCTGCCAAGTTCTTAAGTCTTCTAATTAAACAAATTTGGTTACCGTCAACTAAACAGGGCTAAGTTTCAACTTGATTTAAAGAATTCAAAATTCAAGAGAGAGTAATGACTTTATTCCTAGTTAGTATAACGTTCACAAAGTAAGGTTTTGAAAAACGATTCAGCTTAGTCTAATTAATAGAGTTCACTGATTATCAAATATAAGATGGTAGATTAAAGGCAACTACAAAGCTACGACTTAAAGGAGAAAGCATTAAAATTATCATCAAATATGAAACTAATTCCAGTCTTATACGACATTGATTCGTCAATTTTCCCACTAACCAAACAAAAAAAAATTACAGTTAAAGATAATTTATAAAGAAATTATTTTCCAAAAGGCCACCAGAAAAGTTAAGGCTATCCTGCTGGCTTAAGAAGCAGAAATTAAGGTAAAATAAGTATAAATGCGATGAGATTATATGAGATATGATAAGGTGAGAAGAGATTGAGAAAAGGAGATCGGTACTCGTGGGAGGGAGCGATAGGAGAGGAACGGACAGTGGTGATTTGGCGGGGAGAGATCAGAGGGGCGAAACACCTCCCTTCGCGTCTGAGAGAAGCCATCACCATTGCTTATTGACACGGAAGTGAACGAACCCTAGAAAACGCTTGCGAAGGATTCAAGCATGGACAAATCATTGCAGCATGAGAGATTAAGAAAAAAGAAAAGTGACGATTGAGATGAAGGCTGTGTTTTGATTTGGGGATTGGATGAGGGCAGGAGAGTGACAATGTTGGTATTTCTCCAAAATAAAACTTTTATTTTCTATTGCGGCGTTTGATTTTACAAACGCCAGTAACATAAGATTTATTGTCGCGTTTGTCTCTAAAATGACACTATATTTGCGGCGGTTTTCTAAAATGTCACTAAAGAGAAGCCTATTGTAGCGTTTTTTTCTAAAAACACCACAAAAAAGAAGTTTATTGCAGCGTTTATTTTAAAAATGCCGCAAAATTTGTTATTTGTGGTGCTTTGTCTGTAAACGCCGCGATATGTTAAATATTAGTGGCGTTTGTCTCTAAAACGCCGCTAAAAGTGCCGCTATATGCCAAGTTTGATGTAGTGAGTGTAAAATAAGGGGCGTATCAGTAACCCCCTAGACCCGCCTATGCGTTACCACAAATCCTAGGAAGTTACATTAGGGCCACCGGAGCGACCCACGTTAAAATTTTAAATAAAACAAATTGTTAAACTATTAAAATCATAAATTAAGTTTTAAATTAAGATACAATTTCATAAATCTTTCAATAAATAAAAAAATCAAGATACAAGTTACGAAAAAAGATTTAAGACTCATATACAACACAAGACGTGACATACATGCCCCCTAATTACACAGATATCATACTCCGCGAGAAAGACGAAGAAACTCTCGTACCAACGTTAGTAGTTGCAATCTGGTCGATCCTTTAACCTGTGATGGTAAAAATAGTGTGAGCTTCGAAAAGCTCAGTAATATGAACTACCAACGGATGCTAAAATCACAAGCAGGTATATGATAAGCTTAACACTTCCTGAAGAACTGGACAACTATACCCAAATTACGATTCAATATTTTGTGATCCTCATGTCAGAAGGTAACATATTTGCTCTTTATTCGATCACCCGAATCTTAGTAGATGAGTCTAAAGCCAGAGATTCAAAGAGATTCATATTTTAGAAGTTGAATCAAGAGCGGTTCATTAGGCGCGAATTGTAAGTTTACTGAAAGTTCACTTTGATACATTAATTTAGTAGAGTATGTTTCAAAAGAGGTTAGAAAGTTTTATTAATTTACTTAACTACCCTCCAACTGAACTCCAAAATGCAATTCCCCCTGAATTGCATACAGAAGGTCTTACCCTAGGCCTGAGGCGTAGGAGCCTACCTGAGGGGATGCTTTAGGTCCAGAAAGACTTACCATAGGCCCGTGGGCGTAGGAGCTTAACAGAAAGGCTTACCTAGGCCCATTGGGCGTAGCAGCTTAGGTCCAGAAGGACTTACCAGCGCTGAGCCTACAGATCATCATTCATATCCTAGATGATTTCAGTTTATATTCAGAAGACAATATTACAGAAAATAGATATCAAATCTATTTTTATACCAGAAAACAGATATCAAATTTATTTTATTATCATTATTATTATTTCGTATTCAATGTCATATATCATATGTTTTTTTTATATCAGAGGTCATAAATCAGAGAATTGCTTTCCTTTCGTGTTTCAGTATCATACTTTTAAATTTTAAGCATATGGTCTTGGTTTAGAACAGAACGTATTTACATATATATGGTACGCGCTTTATGGCCCAATTTATTTCTTAGAGGTACTTGATAGATATCAGAAAGATGACATTTGACAATTTTGGATTGATTTTAGAACGAGGTCCCTACGAATAGGGTAGTTCGATAAGACGGATCGAATCAACATCAAAAGTTGATGCATCAGAATCATTGGGATTTTAGATATATCGAGAGTGATTCGATCGTTAAAGCTTACGAGGGTATTGTTGGTCATTCTGACCTTCGGGTGGGTAATTTGGTAAACTGAACCAACAAGGTATAAAAGGTGATGTACCGAATTCAGGAATTCTAGCTGCTCATCAAGCTTTCGAGTCCCTTTGAACTGATTGAAACCATTAACACAGAGTTTGAAATATAATCGGATAAGTACATCTTAAGCATTCATTTATAGAACTGATTATAGCGTAAGCAGTTTGTCTTCACCCTACATCCACCGAACTTACTACAAGAGATCAAACATGTATCCAAGCGGTAATTTTCCAAATTCCTGAACATGTATATAACACCCGAACTCGTTCCATAGCATCAAATTTATCTTTTTGAGGAAATATGTTGCTCTTACCAATAGATGGGTACTTTCTCCAAATAACCCGAACATGTCGCCACATGGTATCTTTCCAAAATTACGATAGTATCAGAAACGACCAACAAACACGGGTTGTGAATTACCACTTTAGAGTCATTATATTGTCTAGCTTTATTGGTATTCCTTATTCCGGTCTTAGAGGTACCTTCAGTCATTTTCAGCATTCGCATGTATTTCAGATGCTTCATATCCGAATATGTTCCAAAAATTCTGAGCCTTTCGATCGTTCCAACTATTCATTACTTTCCGATCTCGAGGGTATATTCATCATTTCGGTTAATTTTGGCATCTAGTGCCCGAGGATAATTCAGTCCCCCATTTTTTTCATCACGTTGTTCCAATTAATTCCGCCTTATTAATATTTTCAATCCTCTTTGTCATTTCAGACGCTTTAGTCAATTCGATAATTATACCATTGGAATCTTTGGACATGCGAAAAATTCTTGTAAATTTGTCTTTGGAGATTATTCAGAATTCAGGAAAAGCTTAAGTGTTTACATTCTCGGAGATGCAAATCTTATTACTAGGTCATTCCAAGTATAACGAGATTTTATGATGAATCAGTTGTTTATCAGATAAAGGGCAAAATCTCATATCGCATTACTCTCAGGGGTATTTTCATCCGCATTTCAGAAATTTAAATCATTAACAATCAAAACCCAATTTAGAGCATCACAGTCTTATCAATCATTCTTAGATCTCAAAAGTTCTTTTAAGTCACTCGTCTTTCTAACCGAGCACTAGTCTCAACTAGTTTACTACCCTTTTCCATATTCGATTACACATTAACATAATTAATCATACGCTTAAACACAATCATGCATGTATTTACCGGATACCACTATGTTTCATAAAGAAAACAAGAGGTAGTAATGTATTACCTCAACTCCGAGCTACACTGGTCAATTCATGATACTGCATTCGATCGCACTCAAACCCAAATTCGATGTCCCTCAACATCTCGGATACAAGGAACTTTGAACACCTTCAAATACACAAACTCCAAGATCAGACCTTATTCACAAAGTTCTTAACTGAATAATTAAATACATATACAAGTTCGGGTTCGAGGTCATATTCCGAGGCTTTGGGGTTGGAATTTTATGAAACGAGCTTCAAAATCGGACTCAGGACGTCGAAAAACATAAAATAGAGCCTTTTCAAAAAAATTTGACTTTTTGGTCAAAGTCAACGATCAGTAATCAAGTCAACGCTGACGTCAACATGACATCATTAGATAAGGTCAAATGAGTTGACTCGACGAGTTAACTCACTGAGTTAACTCGGGAAAGTTGACTAACTGAGTTGACACACTGAGTTGACTCGGCGAGTAGATTCAGTCGGGTCGGATGCAGGTTAGAGGCAGGTCGGGTTGGACCGGTTCGGGTCTGGGTCATGGGCCGACCGGTTTAACCGATCTAGTCGGTTTGGGCTGGTGCAGATCGGTTCACCTACCCAAATTTTATGGTCGCCGAAGGTTGTCGGTACGCCAATAGCCGCGATCCTGCCAGAAAAACGTAGATCAATCAACCACGGTTTCAACACATACATTAACAACGCGAAACAAGCCGGAAATGAACCGAAAATCCTTACGGAAAAAAATAAAGTTCGCCGGAACTTACGAAGCTCCGATGGTGGCTTTTCCGGCGTCGATCAGACAAGGGAGCACCTAGGTTTTGCACTACTCCACATGGGGAGCTCGGACGTACCGACGGCGAGACAAAACGACGACGACACGACCAAAAAATGAGGGAAAGCAGAGGCAACCAAACTCGCTGAACTTTTGACTTGGTTTTAACTGCAAACGGCGGCACGTGAGCGTGCATGACTGACGGTAGCAGGTTCGGAGCGACAAGGCGTGTTCCCAGTGTTGGCGCTGGCGTACGTCGAACAGCTGTGTGGATGGTTGCGGATCGCCAGAAAACTGGAAGAAGGGGGTTTGCGAGAGAGAGAGGAGGAAGATGAAGGGTTAAAATTCGTAAATGTAACCCCCTTAGCCCGGTCTAGACGGTTGACCTGAACTACGAAGATTACACGGGGAAAACCAAAGTCAACCCGAAAGTCAACCTTGATTCATGACCCTTTTTTTCTTTTTAATCTTGTCTAGATACACATTAACCCAAAGTGAGTACTCAGAAAACATATTTGAGAAAGGCACAGCGATCGGATAACTTATAGGGAGTCAATTGCAAGAAAAAGACTTTTAGGGACCAAAATGTAAATTTTAGAAAATAAAAGAACTTTGAAGATTTTAGTTTTACCAAACCTTAATTAACCATATTACAAGCCTCTCTGCCAAATTTCAGCTTAAAAAGACATCTCAAGCTCAAGCAATTGCAATTACAATTTTCAGGACTAAAATGTAAAGCATGCAGAATTTGTGTCCAACGGTCACCCGTTTCGAAACACTGACACCCGTATAGAAACACCTGTGTCGTACACCCGTATCGAAACGGTCAACACCGTTTCGAAACGCGGGTATGTTCCGAAACCAGTTCTGAAACAGGCACTTCCAGTAGCCAAAGTGTTTCGAAACACTTCTAGCCGTTCCGAAACGCTCAAGCCATTTCAAGCACCCGTTTCGAAACAGCCAAGGGTGTTTCGATACACCCTGCCCAGAAACAGCAGAAACTTCTGGTTTTTCACATTAAAACACCCTCAAACACACTTTAAATCATTCCAAAACATGTTATCAACATGGTAAGCATTATAACTATCAAATTGCATCAAAGACTAGATACATTACGAGCATTAAGCACACCTACTCATTCATCACATTCAACACAAGATATTACCTTAACCCAAGAACATAGCTATATCAACATATAAGAAGAAGAACCAAATATTGCAAACGATCATCAACAAGTATTAAACCATAAACCGAACATGGTCAAGATAAACAATCTCATTACACAACAACATAAAAGACTCTCCCCCATTGCCTTTATTATCTATAGCTATTAACCAAGACATACTTCTCAAGTGGAGCTCTTCTTGAATCCCTTGCTTCTTGCTGTCCCAACTTCAACTATCTGCATTGATGGACAAAAAGGAGCGTAAGCACATAATGCTTAGTGAGGAAAGTTCAAAACCAAAATACCATCAATGCAGCGAATCATAAAACCTTCTTTAAATGTAGATACGATTCAATAAATCAAGGTATTGTTTGAAAACCTCCTTCGCAACAACATTGCTTTAAATCATGCATTACTCAACACGAAAACCAACCTTTAATTTTGAAACGCTAAACAACTCACCCCAAACAACATTCTTGCAAATACTATCATTTAAACCTTTCCCATGCATAAACACTTCATGCAAAGTTTAAATCAATTTTCCTTTGAAATCATTTCCACTTCACACTATACTTTCCTCATGCTTGATGATCATTTCAAAGCAAAATGCCTTTTGAGAACCATATGTTCCTTCTATCTATCTCATGCATTCAACAAATGCAAAACTCATGATCTACAAAAGCAACATTTTGCATTACGTGCCTTTTGAAAAAAAGCCTTCACAAGACTTCAATGCGCTTTTGAGATTCTATGCACATATGCACCATTCACAATAGAAGATATACTTTTGCTCATGCTTAACAAGTATCACATGCATTCTTGCATCATTTACATATTTCCCATGCAACCTTGCATCATTTTCAAGCATCTCTCGCTTCATTACATTCAAATACATTATATTGGCTTTCAAGTGATAGTTCACAAACCATTTCAACACAAAACACAATCGGATACGCGGATTACAAGCGTTGTCCCACACGCTTCATACACACTACCGGACTACACAAGGTTCACACTCAAGAGCAATCCCTCCATTGATGTGACACCCATGGTGGAGTATAACGGTACAATCTCAACCCCTCAACACCACTCATCGGTAGTTGTATAATTCCACTAACGAGAGTAAGGGACACATAATACAAGATCCACACACGGAATTTACAACCACCGTTGTGATCTTACCTCAATCGTTAGGGTACTTGGATGGAGTTTACGGTACAATCACAACCCCTCAACATCCAAGGCGACTTTACTTATGGTGCACCCAATCCTATAGCCGGCTAACTATATCCGATTCAAGTACTTAAAAACCATTTCATCACTTGCCAATATACATCAAATACCATCATCAATTCACTGTTTTAAGCATTAATCAAAGCCACTTATCATCATGCATCTCCATGCATCATAACCAAATTAATAACATGTCAAACCATGGATCTCTTACCTTGAGCATCCTTCACTACATGACTTTCAAAACCAGCATTAATCATGCTAAAACATGCTTTCAAAACAGTAATTAAACATGCATTTCATAACCAATGCATCAAACCATAACCTAGCACATCCGAGGGAGTTTTTCCGGAAACTTACTCTTGAGCTTAGCTAAGTTGTTTAGACTTAAACTAAGCTCCCAAAACCTCCAAATAATCGTTTCAAAGCTGGAAAACTATCTCCACTCACCGATACACAAAACTATGCTAGCCGACAAGCCTCCCAAGCATCCGAAACTTCCAACGCCACCTCTATTGCTTCCGGATCATCCTCCCATGTTTTAAACACATAACAACAGAGAATTAATGTATTACCATGCATTAAAATCACCAGCAACACAACCCAACTCGCTGCTCTACCCAAGAACCTCATTTCGGCTACCAAAAACAACCAAAATCACCTCCAAACTCTTTCAAAACAAAGCCCAGCAAAGATCTGTCACTTCTAACCTCTTATAAACATCAATTAACATCAAAAAGCAACATAAACATGACCTTATACCTCCAACAACAGCAGATCACCAAAACCACCCCAAAAACCACCATTCTAGCAAGCAAAACTTAAGAAAACAAACCTATTCGGGATTTGATTGATAAAACCTCATTTGTAACATCAATTAACATCCAAATTTCATTAGAAAACAACCTCAAAACATAGTCTAACCAAGATCCACGAAAATCCTCAAGATCTCTTCCAAAATCTTGAGTTTAAAGCCAAAATCTTCTTTCCAACATTAAAACCATTCACAAAACTTTAATAAAGGATTGACAACTTGGGAATTTCAGTAAAGAGCTGAGTATTTAGAGGAGAAGAACAAGCTTACCTCTAAATGATGATTTCTTCTTGATTTGGGCAAGTTCCCATGAAAATTTAATGTGGAAAACAAATAGATTTGATGCAAGATTGATTAGGAATCGAAGAGTAATTGAAATCTCATCAAATGAAGTGTAAAATCAAAGTAAATTTGCTGGAGAAAATGTGTTTGATTGAAAGGAATTTGAGAGAAAATGAAGAGAGGGAAAATTTGTGAAAAGTAGTTATGAATAGTCAACGTTAGTTTTTCTTTTAATTAACCTTCATTTCCTTTAATTAAAACATTAATAAAATTACCCAAATTAAGGGAAAATCTGATGAAAACATTTTGGTAAAATAGCTCCTTAAAGATTCAAAGTTTCAATCCTTTACAAAACAGTCACTATTTCACTTTTGCAAAAACTGCGATTTGGTCACTACACCGAAATGTAGTATTTCCAAACTTCATTTTGTAAAATTGATTTCACCATTCTCTTTTATATAATAAATGAGGATTTTTAGATATTTTTCTATATTTGTAAAGTATCCTGAACTAGGTGTTCCCCAAAAACCTCCTTTTATATTCGAACCGTTTCACGGACCGGTCCGACTCAAACCCTAAACTTCTAAGCCCAAAATTGGGGTGTTACAACTCTCCCCCTCTTAGGAAATTTCATCCTTGAAATTTCAACCTGCGAAAAGGGCATGATACCAAACTTCCCAAAGCAACACACAACGCAACACAGGAGACTTAACCACCACTGAAACATCCTCAAATCAACTCACACTATACCCAAATCCAACACCACTACTTACGGTTCAAGACTTCCAGAACACTCGGTTGTTAATCTCAGCTTAACTTTTCACACTTTCGAACTGTGCACAGCCCCAACAACCCAAAGAACTCTCAAATCTTTACAACATACTCCGCCCTATCTCATAACTCCCTCAACAAAACTCGCACATACGGTGACACCAACCCATCCATTCTTTAGCCACCATGTGACCCACCACCTAGTCTGCTTCCAAAACCTTTTGCAAAAACCGCTCAACCCCTTTCAAAGATTACCACAGCAAGAAAAAATGTCTTAAGCAACAACTGCTTACTCAAACTTCTCAATGTATTGATAACATTCCTTCACATCCGCCACTATCACTACTATTGCGTGTAAAAGAGTCTATCGCAATTGTAGTGCAAGTGTACACGACGCAAGTAGTAAAGTGATACGAAGTATCGGATATCGTCTCCACAGGGATTGGGCTAATGACTTCACCTTAGTTTACTACACGAAGTAAAGGAAATAATTTAGAAGATTGTCACGAGAATAATAAGAAAACGTAAATAAAAAGATTGAGATATCAAGGTAGAGAGAATGGGCTGGTATTGAATTGCTCGGTAGTGCAGGTATTAAATTGCTTAGGATCTCCAGTTCTGTCGTCACTCCCGTCGTCGACAGCACCTGTCGCGGCGGCTGTCCGTTAGCTGTCGCGGCAGCAGACACACCAACTCCGTACTTCAAGCTTGGCAAGAATCCCTGATCTGCCTTGGCCTATCCCTAGGTCCAAGTCTGTCGATGATCACGTCTTTGATGATACCTCCCGGCGTGAATCGAAGGATGAACACCGATGTGTATGAATTCTTCTTTAGCCACTTAACCTTGCCCTATCCCTAGGCACAAGATAGTTCAACTATAAACTAGAGAACTCGCTCTTATTTCTTTCGTATACTTAACTCTCCCGATGCTAAGTAAATGGATAACCTCACAATGCTCTCCCGATGCTCTTGCAAGATGTTAAAACCAAAATAAGAGAACTTGAAGTTTATTTTATTGAACTGAAAAATCCTAAAACAAAGCAACCCTTGCAACTACTTTACAAAACAACCCGTAGCCCTAGGGGGAATTTAGAACATGTCGGTGACGGGTAAACGGCAGGGGTTTTTAGGTTTCAGTTATGGGGTTTTCAATGATGCCTAGGTTAAATCTATGCCCTTATATAAGCTTTGGGCTCAAGTTATCTAAGGTAACAAGGATTACAACTTTAATTAAAAGTAAGATTCTAATAAAGACTTAATCTCTAATGATTCCTACTTTGCAGCCGCCATCCTTGTTTCTAGGAATTTCCTCTCCTTGAGCTTTGGCTTGACATATCTTTTGATCCGGGGCTTGGAAAAATATTTGGCTTTCACACGACAGATGAGCAGATTTTTCTCTATCTATCGAGGTCCACTTTACTTTCCCTCTTCATAAGTCTGCTGTCACCATGCTGTCACGACAGGTCCATGGCAGCTTCGTCTTCTTCGTCTACTTGTCCAGTTCAGCTCTCCTGCTTCTCTGCCCTGCGCCTGCCTTCAACGTCTACTATGGCAGATACCTGCAAAAATAGCCATCTTTTAGTAGAATCCGTGCTTTTAATCCATTTGTGATGATTTACTGAAAACTAACCTAAATGCAATGCAATGATGCTTGAATGCAGCAGAAATATGGGTTAAAAAGGGTGTAAATAATAGAACTTTTACACACTCAACACACCCCCAAACTCAAGTTTTTTCTTGCCCTCAAGCAATTAAGATTTAAAGAAAAATGAAAATTTTTGTGTTGGCCTTCAAACAGTGAACTGTCTCTTACCCGTCGCTCATTCTCTATGGCGGCAGCAACCTGTCGGAAAGGTTAGGATCTGTCCGGAATCTCCCTATAGCTCTCGTGCAGTGTGTGCATGCTTGTGAACAGTTATATGCTAAGACTCTCTTAGTTTCACTAGAATATTCAACTTCTTAACTCGAATTTTTATGCCAAAGTTTATTTTTTTAGAATGCACATTTTCATGCTTCTTTTTCTTCTATTTTCAAGCTAAATTTTTCTAGAGCCAGTTTCGGGCACCTCTAGTTAGCTTCCTAGAGCCGGTTTCGGGCACCTCTATGTTTTTGATTTTCTTTTGCTAAACTTCTTTCCTAGAGCCAGTGTTAGGCACCTCTAGGGGCTATTCAAGTTCTAAGCATCCTATTCTAGTTTGGCTAAAAGAAATCTAAGCAATATAACAGTCACAAAAGTGTTTAAGTTTTCAGAACTATAGAAAGGCTCTAAACTTCTCCTTAACCTGTCCTAAAGATGCTGCCACGACAGAGCCGTCATGACAGGTAAGTTAACTTCACAGTTTTAAGCCAACAGTTTAAATTTTCTGATTTTTTTAAGAGAACTTAAAGTAAATAAAAGACACAACAATAATAAAAAAGATGTACTTAAGACTCCATTAATGATGGAGGGTTGCCACCCCCAAACTCAAGGGTTGCATTGCCCTCAATGCAAAATGACATGAAAAATATGAAAAATAAAGAAAAGTACATCACAAAAGATAAAGGCAGGCAGTAGTAAAGGAAAAATAAAGACTTAAATTTTTAGTCGCTGTCCTCGCTGCTGCTGCTGACACGGATCTGACGGCAGCGTCTGGGCTGTGGAGGAGGTTGGGCAGGTTCAGGGGTAGATGTAGGGGCAGGTTGCTCCACAAGCTGGACATCGGAACTGCTGCCACTGTCCCAAGAGCTGCTGGTGGTGGTGCTAGCCTTGGGCATCAGCTTCCTGTTTGCCACGTGTTTAATCCTCTTGACCGGCGTAAATTCTCTCTCCAAATTCCTCCGGATCAGAGGGCTGTCATCAGAGGCAGGTCTCTTGGTTCCTCGGGGATAGGTGTCTGCCGGTGGGCTGCCTGCTGCCGTCGGGGCAGGTGATGTGGTGGATGCAATAGAGTGGGAATGCGGGGAGGCAGGTGGGGTAGGTGTGTGAACAGGGGTATGGGCAGGAGTGGGGATACGGAAATAATGGGCAGGAAAAGTACGGAATTGAACATCGGGAAAATTTAAAGTTTGGGTAATGAAATTTACCATCGAGTTTGCGAAGTCCCGAATGAACGTCATCAATCTCATTTGTCGCTCCTCTACCCGTTGTAGCGTAGCAAGGTGGAGTGCAGACTGGTCTGTCGGAGCGGTGGCGGCAGCAGGTTCCGGGGCAGGCTCCTCTGATGATTCTTCTGGGGAGCCGGCTGGGTTGAAAGATGAGATAGGTGTAGCCACGACCAGCTCCATGAGGCTGTTGATGTTCTTGTCTGTCCAGCCTCTGCCCTTCCTTATTTTGTCGGAGGGTTCCTCGGGAACAGCAGCACAGCGGCAGAGGGAAGTTATTGTGAACGGCAGGCAGAGGCGAGAGTCGGAGCGGAAGGCGCAGTCCAGGATGCTGTCCCTCATATATCGGCCCACATTGATAGGCCTGTCGTGCATGATGGAGTGAATAAGGGCAAGCCGCTGCCGGTTGACTGTCGTGTGGTGTGAAGAAGGCAGGATACGCTTTTTGATGAAAGCGTTCCAAAGTTTTGCTTCGGGGAGGAGCTGCCCCCTGTTGATGGAGTGGGGGTTTTTCTTGCTGGTTGTCCATGATGTTCCCTCCTCTGTCAACTCCACCATGACAGCATCATAAGCGGCAGCATCGAAGGTGTCGAGAAATTTTTGGTGGGCATCATCATTGGGGCCAAAGAAGAGGCCAAACATGTGATTGATGTTGTCGGCAGTGAAGGGCACTTCCACTCCTCGAACGGTGACAGATGTTGCCGTTCTGCTGTCTATGGCCGCGTAGAACTCCCGGACCAAGGTGTCGTTTAGCTCTGCCGGTTGTTCAGCAAAATGCTCCCATAGCAAATTATGGATGGCTCTAGCAATGAATGGCCGGAGTCCCATGTTGGGTGCTTTGCGGATGTACACGAAACCACGTTCTTCCCATAACTCCTTGTTGGCAAAGGGCGTTGCTGCTGCTGAGGAGGATGCTGAGGCAGCACTACGGCGGGTCTGTCTAGTAGACATGTTGGTTGCAAGGGTTGTGAAAACTGAAGAAAGCAAATAAAACTAGAGGAGAAAGCAAAGAAGAATAAGCAGAAGTGAGAAAAAAATGAAAATGAGAATGGGGTTTTATAGCGGTCGAGTAGCTGCCCATTTAATGCTGCAACGGCAGGCGGGAATAACGGGGCGGCAGATTGGATTTAGCGTGTCTGCCGCGTCTGCCGCACGCTTCTGCGTCTACCATGTCAGTCTGTTGACAGCCTGTCATATCCGTCCGCGGCGGCAGCCGAAACAACAGGTTTCCATAAATGGGCTTTATTGGGCTGATGGATAGGCGGTGGGCTTGGGTCACTTCTCCTTTTCTTTTTGACTCCTTTATTTCCTAAAAACTGAAATTAGAAAAACAAAACATTATTCGAATAAAATAAACCTAATTTCCTAATAAATAATAATAAATAATAAAATAAATAAAAATAAAAATTAGGTTAAATTAGGGATGCCTTGTGGGGCATCTCCTAAAGTAACCACTTCCTGTATTCATGGGGCTTTAGTCCCCTGATAATGCTTGAGGCGCTGTCCATTGACTTTGAATTGGTGCCCGTCTTTTAATGATTGTATCGTGATGGCACCATGGGGAAAAACTTGTATCACCTGGAATGGGCCAGACCATCTAGACTTTAGCTTTCCTGGGAAGAGTTTAAGTCTAGAATTAAATAACAACACAAGCTGCCCTGGGCAGAACTGTCGTGGCAGCAGTTTCTTGTCGTGCCACTTCTTAGTCTTTTCCTTGTAGATCCTTGCGTTGTCGTAGGCCATTGTCCGTAATTCTTCAATCTCATTCAGATCTAATAACCTTTTCTGGCTGGCCTTGTCCAAGTCCATATTCACTGCCTTGATTGCCCAATATGCTTTGTGCTCGAACTCGACAGGCAAGTGACAGGTTTTCCCATAAATCAGTCGGTATGGAGACATGCCCAATGGAGTCTTAAAAGCTGTCATGTATGCCCATAATGCATCGTTCAGAAGTAAAGACCAATCTTTCCTAGTTGGCTTAACCATCTTTTCAAGAATGTTCTTCACTTCCCTATTGGATATCTCAGCCTGTCCATTGGTCTGTGGGTGGTATGCTGTCGCGATCCTGTGCTTGACACCATATTTCTTCAAGGCGGCAGCAATTACCCGATTATCAAAATGTCTCCCTTCATCACTGATAATCGCCCTAGGGATGCCAAATCTAGAAAAAATGTTTTTGTGCAAAAACTTTTGGACCGTTTTGGCATCATTCTTTTGAGTTGCGATTGCTTCTACCAACTTAGAGACATAGTCCACTGCTAGGAGGATGTACAAATTTCCACACGAAGATGGAAAAGGTCCCATAAAATCAATCCCCCAAACGGCGAAGATCTCAACTTCTAAAATGTTCTGCAGTGGCATCTCGCTTCTCCTCGAGATGTTACCTGTCCGCTGGCACCTGTCACAGTTTTTGTAAAATTCCTGTGCATCTTTATATAATGTCGGCTAGTAGAACCCTGACTGCAGCACCTTGGCAGCAGTCTTATTGCCTCCTAAGTGACCTCCATATTGTGAAGCATGGCAGTGATGGAGAATGTCTCCTTGCTCTTCTTGTGGTACACACCTCCTTATAACCCGATCTGCGCACATTTTGAAAAGAAGAGGTTCGTCCCAATAATAATGCTTAACATCATTTTGGAACCTCTTCCTGGCTTGATAATTAAGTTCAGAAGGTAATATTCCGCTAACTATAAAATTAACGAAATCAGCATACCAGGGAAGGTCAGAAGACTTACCTGCCGCCATGGCTGTCGCGACAACGATTGCGGTAGCAAAGAGCTGCTCATCTGGGAAGGTCTCCAGTATGTTTGTCTCGTCTATTGGTAGACTCTGTCCCTTCTCCAACCTCGACAAGTGGTCTGCCACCTGATTTTCTGTCCCCTTTTTATCCTTGATCTCAAGGTCGAATTCTTGTAATAGCAAGATCCACCGTATCAACCTAGGCTTTGCATCCTTCTTTGCGAACAAATACTTTAGGGCAGAATGGTCGGTGTGTATTATTACTTTCGTTCCAAGTATGTAAGAACGAAACTTGTCGATGGAGAACACCACAGCTAACAGCTCCTTTTCTGTGGTGGTGTAGTTCACTTGGGCGTCATTTAACGTCTTGCTGGCATAGTATATGACGTGAAACAGCTTATCTTTGCGCTGCCCAAGTGCTGCCCCGACAGCGTAGTCACTAGCATCACACATGATCTCAAACGGTTGTGTCCATTCTGGTGGCTGTACTATGGGGGCTGTCACTAGCTTTTCCTTCAGAATCTTGAATGCTTCAGTACATTCCTCATTAAAGTCAAAGGGTCGGTTCTGCTCTAAGAGATGGCATAGGGGCTTCGTGATTTTTGAAAAATATGCAATGAATCTTCGATAAAAACCCGCATGCCCTAAAAAACTTC
The DNA here is from genome assembly GCA_958450335.1 of Hibiscus tridactylites. Lineage (NCBI taxonomy): Eukaryota > Viridiplantae > Streptophyta > Magnoliopsida > Malvales > Malvaceae > Hibiscus > Hibiscus tridactylites. The sequence continues at coordinate 85,270,995 of OY288268.1, read as the reverse complement.
TAATGCCCTTGACTGTGGTCGGCGGCAGCAGCTTCTCAATCACTTCTATTTTCTCCCTGTCGACTTCTATCCCACGGCAGCTAATCTTATGGCCTAGGACTATCCCTTCATCTACCATAAAATGGCATTTTTCCTAATTGAGAACAAGATTAGTTTTTTCACATCTTTCAAGTACCTTTTGAAGGTTGCCGAGACAGCTCTCAAAATCGTCTCTAAAGACGGAAAAATCATCCATGAAAATCTCAAGGAAGTCCTCTACCATGTCGGAGAATATGGCATTCATGCACCTTTGGAAGGTGGCAGGTGCGTTACAGAGGCCGAACGGCATCCTCCTAAATGTGTATGTTCCGTAGGGGCATGTGAAAGTCGTTTTCTCTTGATCCTCTGGTGCAATAGCAATTTGGTTATAACTTGAGTAACCATCAAGAAAACAATAGTAAGGCTTACTCGCTAATCTATCAAGCATTTGATCAATAAAGGGTAAAGGAAAGTGGTCCTTTCGGGTAGCTTTGTTAAGCTTCCGATAGTCCATACAAACCCTCCAACCGGTCACAGTCCTGGTTGGGATTAACTCATTGTTCTCGTTGGTTATCACGGTCATGCCTCCTTTCTTGGGAACACATTGCACCGGGCTTACCCATTTGCTGTCGGAGATGGCGTAAATAATACCAGCATCTAACCATTTGATTATCTCTTTACGCACTACCTCCTTCATCGCAAGGTTTAACCGCCTTTGGGCATCAATAGTCGGCTTATGAACTTCCTCTAGGAGGATTTTGTGCATGCATATTGCCGGACTAATGCCTTGTATATCTGCTATCGTCCATCCAATCGCCTTCTTGTGCTGCCTTAACATGCCGATTAGCTGTCGTTCCTGTTGCTGCGGCAGCTTAGCAGAGATGATTACGGGCAATGTATCATTACAACCAAGATAAACATATTTAAGCTGCCCTGGAAGGGGCTTAAGTTCTAAGACAGGTGGTTCAACAGTAGATGGCTTTTGGATTAAATGGTTATCCGAAGTGTAATTCAAGGGTTCGAATAACTTACCTGGACGATGGCCTAACCAGTTTACCTCCTCATGACCTTCAGTATCAGATGTATCGGATTCAGAGGAGTTGCTGTCATCGGTGATGTCGTCATTGCTGTCGTCGTCACTGTCGTGATAGGCCTGTAGGTGGCTGTCACAGCAGTGACCAAATTTTATATCACGGCAGCCCGACCTGATGCAGGGGTGATCAAAGGTCACCTCAATGATGGCCTTGCATTCCTCGTCCACATCAGCATGTTTCATTGCTTGGAGAACATTCAACTTAATTTCTTGATCGTTCACGCGCATGGTGAGTTCTCCTTTTTCCACATCAATCAATGATCTTCCCGTGGCTAAGAAGGGTTGCCCAAGGATGACTGGTGCGTTTTCATCTACCTCACAATCAAAAATAAGAAAGTCAGCAGGAAAAATAAGCTTATCCACTCTTACCAGAATATCTTCAATTTTTCCCTCGGGATGAATGTAAGAGCGGTCGGCTAGTTGCAGAGTAACTGTCGCGGGCCGCGCCTTGACAATACCTAGTTTTTCTGGGGTTTAGATTAACACTGGCACCAAGATCACAAAGTGCCTTACCCACAAATTTGTCGCCGATTACACAAGGTATGATGAAGCTCCCCGGATCCTTCTTTTTCTGGGGTGGCTGCCGATGAAGAATACTCATGCAACCTTCTTGCATCCTTACCGTTTCAAATTCCCCAAGTTTAGATTTTTTCGACATAACATCCTTGAGAAATTTAGCATAACCGGGCATCTCCCTAACATCATCTAACAACGGAATATTAATATGAACCTGCTTAAAAATATCATAAATCTTTTTAAGTTGAGATTCATGCTTAGCTTGCTGTATCCGTTGAGGAAAAGGTGGTGGGGGACGATAATCAGCAATACGTCCTTCCCACTGCATGCGAATCTGAGGACGATAATCATCTTTTTTCTCCTCTGTCGCTTCTGCTGTCGTGACAGGCTCATTGGCAGCAGTCTATTTATCACCTGTCGGGGCAGCTTCCTCGGCAGGTTTATCCAAGGCAGGTTCCTTTTCTGTTTCAACTTCTTTTTCCGGGCCTGGTAGTTTCTTCCCACTCCTAGTAGTAATTGCCTTACATTGCTCATGTGGGGGCGGTCTAGCATTTTCAGTATTGCTAGGGAAACCTCCATTCTACCTCGGCTTAATATGTTGCGACACCTGACCCATTTGTGTCTCTAGAGATTTCAAGGTAGCTTCATGGTTTGTCATCCTCATCTCGGTTTTATCCATAAAGGTTTCCGTTTTCTTGACAAACTGATTCATATTCTCCATATACGTACCGGTCTGAGACATAAAGGTGGCCAGAGTCTGCTCCAATATACTACTCGTGGCAGGTGGTGGCTGTTGTTGCTGCTGCGGCGGCAGATGCTGCGGCAGGTTCTGCGGCGGCAGTTGCTGTCGCGTCAACAATCTAGGACTCCCCTGATTCTGATTATATGCTTGCGGATTCAGAGCATTGTTAGGATTACTCCAGGAAAATTTGGGATCCTTCCTCCAATTAGGGTTGTAGTTGTTGGAATTGTAGTTCGGCTTGTAATTTCCAACATATTTTCCCTCTTCTACATTTATAAGGCACTCATCCCTACTATGATTTCCCTCACAGATAGTACAAACTTCCTCGACAGCAAATCCTTGTAATTCATCCTCATTCAATAATCGTTTCATTGCTTTAGTAAGGAATGCTACCTGTGATTTCATAGTGCTGTCGGCCTCATAGTCCTTGACAGCAAGTACCCGTTTACCCCCTCTTCTAGCTGTCGGAAACTGCTCCTCATTCTTGGCCAGATTTTTCAAAACTTGCAATGCCTCGTCTGGATCTTTATCCAATAATAATCCATTTGCTGCAGAATCAATCCGAATGCGAGTTTGTAAGTTAGCAGCATTATAGAACTTAGTTACCTGATTCCAGACAGGGAATCCATGCATTGGGCAGTTCCGTAGAAGAGTTGTAAATCTGTCCCAGGCCTCGTGCATCGGCTCGTCATCTTCCTGTTGAAAAGTAGCAATTTCATTACGTAATCGCTCAGATAAATGCGAAGGATTAAAACGAGATAAAAATTCACGAGTTAGATCTGCCCAAGTCATAATGGAACCCGGTGTAAGTTTATTCCACCAAGTTTTAGCTCTGTCCCTTAATGAATGGGGGAATAACCGAAGCCTATGTATCTCCGGACTAACTCCTGGCAGTCTAAACGAACCACAGATCTCCTGAAACATTTTGAGATGCTCCCTAGCATCATCTGTCGCAGAACCACTGAACTGCCCGGTATTGTTGATCATACTAAACATGACAGGTTTAAGCTCGAAGTTATCAACATCAATATCTGGCAGCGTGGTCTCCAGTTCTACATGATCATTCAGCATGTAGTCACGACATGACCGTCGTCCGTCTGCCGCAGGCGGGTCATCGACAGGTGGTATACCTCCACCAGCGGGCTGGTTACGGGCCATCTGCTCTAGCTGTTCCTCGAGGTATTTGTTTCTGTCTAAAAGGCGGCGAAGTTGTTTCTTGAGATTGAAGGAACGTTCGATTTCCGGATCTAATGGATACTCAGGATCTTCACCTCTTTTGGATCTGCGCATAAACAAGAAAACCTCGTGAAAAGCGAGAGTTGAAAGCACAAAAGAAAAATTAAAGAAAAAATAAAAATAAAAATAAAAACGAAAATAAAAATAAAAACGAAAAGTGCAATAAAGAAAGATGTAGTTATGTTGCCAATCCCCGGCAACGGCGCCAAAAACTTGTTGCGTGTAAAAGAGTCTATCGCAATTGTAGTGCAAGTGTACACGACGCAAGTAGTAAAGTGATACGAAGTATCGGATATCATCTCCACAGGGATTGGGCTAATGACTTCACCTTAGTTTACTGCATGAAGTAAAGGAAATAATTTAGAAGATTGTCACGAGAATAATAAGAAAACGTAAATAAAAAGATTGAGATATCAAGGTAGAGAGAATGGGCTGGTATTGAATTGCTCGGTAGTGCAGGTATTGAATTGCTTAGGATCTCCAGTTCTGTCGTCACTCTCGTCGTCGACAGCACTTGTCGCGGCGGCTGTTCGTTAGCTGTCGCGGCAGCAGACACACCAACTCCGTACTTCAAGCTTGGCAAGAATCCCTGATCTGCCTTGGCCTATCCCTAGGTCCAAGTCTGTCGATGATCACGTCTTTGATGATACCTCCCGGCGTGAATCGAAGGATGAACACCGATGTGTATGAATTCTTCTTTAGCCACTTAACCTTGCCCTATCCCTAGGCACAAGATAGTTCAACTATAAACTAGAGAACTCGCTCTTATTTCTTTCGTATACTTAACTCTCCCGATGCTAAGTAAATGGATAACCTCACAATGCTCTCCCGATGCTCTTGCAAGATGTTAAAACCAAAATAAGAGAACTTGAAGTTTATTTTATTGAACTGAAAAATCCTAAAACAAAGCAACCCTTGCAACTACTTTACAAAACAACCCGTAGCCCTAGGGGGAATTTAGAACATGTCGGTGACGGGTAAACGGCAGGGGTTTTTAGGTTTCGGTTATGGGGTTTTCAATGATGCCTAGGTTAAATCTATGCCCTTATATAAGCTTTGGGATCAAGTTATCTAAGGTAACAAGGATTACAACTTTAATTAAAAGTAAGATTCTAATAAAGACTTAATCTCTAATGATTCCTACTTTGCAGCCGCCATCCTTGTTTCTAGGAATTTCCTCTCCTTGAGCTTTGGCTTGACATATCTTTTGATCCGGGGCTTGGAAAAATATTTGGCTTTCACGCGACAGATGAGCAGATTTTTCTCTATCTATCGAGGTCCACTTTACTTTTCCTCTTCATAAGTCTGTTGTCACCATGTTGTCACGACAGGTCCATGGCAGCTTCGTCTTCTTTGTCTACTTGTCCAGTTCAGCTCTCCTGCTTATCTGCCCTGCGCCTGCCTTCAACGTCTACTATGGCAGATACCTGCAAAAATAGTCATCTTTTAGTAGAATCCGTGCTTTTAATCCATTTGTGATGTTTTACTGAAAACTAACCTAAATGCAATGCAATGATGCTTGAATGCAGCAGAAATATGGGTTAAAAAGGGTGTAAATAATAGAACTTTTACACACTCAACAACTACCATAACAACTCATCAAAACTACTTACACAACATCTGAAACCCATGCCACAAGACTCCAACCTTAACTCCACCAGCTGTTCCACTTACCCCAACTAACTTAAGAAAGATTTACTTATACCCGACTAACAAACCACTTCTCACAAGAACCCGGCCAACCAACAATGGCCCTTGAACTTACACTGCATTTCCACTTCAAGCTTGACCATAACACTAACCTTACCTGGATACCACCCACACCATACAAACATATTAAGATTACGAAACCTCTACTCATCCCAAGCCAAACCTTATCTAAAGCTCTCAACATAACCTCCTCCCAACTCCTCTAAGGTTACTATGAACCGTCACCTACATAAACAACCCTCCTATTAACCATCAACGCCAAGACGCCTCAACACTCCGGAAACACATCCACTAGCCTACAACATCATCTAACACAAAGAAACTACCACGCCTATTAGCTATTCACAACCACCTTGACCGATTCTAACTTCAACAGGTAACCTCCTTACCACCACACCGCTAAACTCTTTAAGCACCAAAATACCTTCCTTCTGCCAACACGCTAGATCACACCTACCACTACTGACAACATGTTTACTATCTTCTACTACTTCTAGAATTCACCTAACACCAAAACAACACTTATAACCCACCATCCAACCTAATCCTACCACAACACTAACGGACCCAACTAGCTATTAGCAAGTGTGAACGTTCGTATGCATGGTCACCAATATGCCCTATCAATGCATGTGTACATGTATGCAAAACCTCTAATGTCATGTCGCATGTATGCATGTACCAACATATATATATATATTATATAACAAATGGTTTTAACTGTGCATGTATGTCTGTTCACACTTACCAATAACATCCTCAGAATCCGCCTAAGAACAACCTCTTACCTCACTTCTAACTTTTTCAGCTCTACCATTCTAACAAAATGCTAACTACAAAATACTCCACTAATACCCTCTTCACACTAAAATTGTCTTCCCAAAACAACACCGGCTACTACCCAACCTTGCTAGCCATAAAACTTACCCACTATACAAGGAAAACCAACCCAGAACCAAACAAAGATAACTAGGGCAAAGATAACTTAGCAAAGTTACCTGTAATCACCTCATTGCCCCGGAGCTCCAACAGACAAACTCTCTTCCCTGCAGAACCATCATTCTCTGGCCGCACTGTCGCAGCATCAACCAACACTTTAAGGTCATCACCGTCTCCCTGCGATAAAGAACCCTGACTACCCCGAGCTAACTCCAAACAATTCCGTCTCAAATGTCCAACAAACCCACAATTCCAACAAGATCCATCCTCCAAACACCTCACACCTTTCTGCCTTTCTTGCCACCTCCGAACTCTATCTCGGCCGCGCTCACGACCCTTCTGAGACCCTTTTGCATCCACTGAAGCTGATCTCACCACTTGAGGACAATTCCGCTTCACATGCTCCATAGAACCATAGTTCCAACAAACTCCCACACCCAAACAAACTCCAACATGACGCCTTCTACAACGGTTACACATCGGCAACCGAGCTACCACTCCTTGGTCATATTGTACTTGACCCACATCAGCACCACCACCAAAACCTTGATTCAGGCGAACCCTTTCGTCGCGTAACCTCTTACGCTGACCACTCTCAAGGTCGGTACTCACAGCTCTTTTACTTATACTTTTCCCACCATCATAATCTGAAGCCACACCCCACGTTGCTTAACCCCTGAGAACTTCTCTCCAAGGTATCTTCTATTAAAGCAGACACAAAGAACTCCCAATCTATATCGTGGATATTCGTTGCCACCGTCACAGATGTCCACCAAGCACAAGCATCCTCCAACATTAACGAGACAACACTTCCCAACTTACAGGCGTTGTCACACCCTTCCTGATCCAAAATTGGAATTATATTGGCTAACCAAGCCTTGAACGCCTCAGGTGTCGAACCACAATACTTCACAACTCCCAAATCTTGTAAACGCTGCCTTGACAAACCCATATGCCCCACAGTCGGCACGTCTACAGGCCTCACTTTCACCACGGCCTGAGATGTTCCTGACACCTCTTGAACCACAGGTGATGAATCCTTCATCACAGAACCAGCTTTCTCCTCCAGCCCTACTACCTCAACTCCAAGCACTGTCGACCGAAGCGGTACACTCCCACCAAAAAGTGAATTCCACCCCTAAACAACCTGCTCTAAGGAAGCAACCATCGTACCCAACTGCCATTCTCTCATTGATCCCATTGTGCTATTAATAACAAAGCAATGATAACAAAACAAACAAAACGATCAGGTCAGCTTCAAGCAAGGATTCAAGACTCCAACTCCAACATAACACAATAGCTATAATAATAAGGCAATGGGTATACTGAATTTTCCCCTTTTATACGACATAACAATCAATAAAAACAATGATATCACAAACATCATGCATATCAATCAGCAAACTTCAATCATGCTCTCATCAAACAACATTCACCCTCAACAGCATAACATCAACATATCATACCATCACATTTTCATTATTTAGAAAATCAACTCACAACACCAACATATCACCAACACATGTTCGCATTAGCTTATAGAAGAATTGTAACCACAAAGCACGATAAAAACATTAAAAAATTCACTCAGAAACGTATTTTTACCAACTTTCAACCACACGTCAAAATAAACATCTAACACTTGCTATAACAACTTACCACAAACTTACCATCGCCCCAAATATTCGCAACTTAGCTCTGATACCAAAAAATGTAACCCCCTTAGCCCGGTCTAGACGGTTGACCCGAACTACGAAGATTACACGAGGAAAACCAAAGTCAACCCAAAAGTCAACCTTGATTCACGACCCCTTTTTTTCTTTTTAATCTTGTCTAGATACACATTAACCCTAAGTGAGTACTCACAAAACATATTTGATAAAGGCACAACGATCGGATAACATATAGGGAGTTAATTGTAAGAAAAATACTTTTATGGACCAAAATGTAAATTTTGGAAAATAAAAGAACTTTGAAGATTTTAGTTTTACAAAACCATAATTAACCATATTACAAGCATCTCCGCCAAATTTCAGCTTAAAAAGACATCTCAAGCTCAAGCAATTGCAATTACAAATTTCAGGACTAAAATGTAAAGCATGCAGAATCTGTGTCCGACGGTCACCCGTTTCGAAACACTGACACCCGTATAGAAACACTCGTTTCATATGCCCGTATCGAAATGGTTTTGACCGTTTCGAAACGCGAGTATGTTCCAATACCAGTTCCGAAACAGACACTTCAAGTAGCCAAAGTGTTTCAAAACACTTCTAGTCGTTCCGAAACGCTCAAGTCATTTCAAGCACCCGTTTCGAAACAGCCAAGGGTGTTTTGATACACCCTGCCCAGAAACAGCAGAAACTTCTGGTTTTTTCACATTAAAACACCCTCAAACACACTTTAAATCATTCCAAAACATATCATCAACATGGTAAGCATTATAACTATCAAATTGCATCAAAGACTAGATACATTACGAGCATTAAGCACACCTACTCATTCATCACATTCAACACAAGATTTTACCTTAACCCAAGAACATAGCTATATCAACATATAAGAAGAAGATCCAAATATTGCAAACGATCATCAACAAGTATTAAACCATAAACCGAACATGGTCAAGATAAACAATCTCATTACACAACAACATAAAAGACTCTACCCCCATTGCCTTTATTATCTGTAGCTATTAACCAAGACATACTTCTCAAGTGGAGCTCTTCTTGAATCTCTTCCTTCTTGCTGTCCCAACTTCAACTATCTGCATTGATGGACAAAAAGGAGCGTAAGCACATAATGCTTAGTGAGGAAAGCTCAAAACCAAAACACCATCAATGCAGCGAATCATAAAACCTTCTTTAAATGTAGATACGATTCAATAAATCAAGGTATTGTTTGAAAACCTCCTTTGAAACAACATTGCTTTAAATCATGCATTGCTCAACATGAAAACCAACCTTTAATTTTGAAACGCTAAACAACTCACCCCAAACAACATTCTTGCAAATACTATCATTTAAACTTTTCCCATGCATAAACACTTCATGCAAAGTTTAAACCAATTTTCCTTGGAAATCACTTCCACTTCACATTATACTTTCCTCATGCTTGATGATCATTTCAAAGCAAAATGCCTTTTGAGAACCATATGTTCCTTCTATCTATCTCATGCATTCAACAAATGCAAAACTCATGATCTACAAAAGCAACATTGTTGAGTTGTGTGGGCTCGATTCGATCAACCGTTCTTGCTCGCCAAGTGTGGAGAAGTTGGATATTTGGGTGTTTTAGTGGGAGGTGAAAATTTGGCAATTTGACACAAGGATTTATAATGGTTCAACCTTCTAACCAAGGTCTACATCCACTACCTTAGCTCCCCACTAAGGATTTCCAACAAATTCACTAAGAATTTCGTCCCCTTTTCTCGGATTAGGAGGAAACTGTTACAACCCTCAAAGCTTTCTACGCAAAGCTTGAAGGAGCACTCTCTTTACAAAGAAAGACTTAGCAAACTAGAAATCCCTCTAAAAGGTGTTTGTTTGCAATTCTAAGCACTCACCCAAAACCTAAACACTTGAGCAAATTTAACAATGTAAGCTCACAAGTGTTGTCTAAGCAAGAAATGTACAATTAAAGCTCTAGACAAATTTTGACATCATAATGTTGTAACAATTGAAGCATTTACCATTACAAGATGCTTGGAGGTCCCTTTTATACTCCTTGATGAGTTTATAGTTGTTACTAGCCGTTGGGGGTGAATTGGAGCCGTTGAGGACTTTATTTCCCTTCATTAATGATGTTCTACAGCTATCCATATTGATACGCGTGGAACCGTATCGGTACGACCTTCATCAGAAACTAGTCGTTGGGCTCTTGTCAGCCTGGGCGTATCGATATGCTTGAGGGCATATCGGTACGAGTTCACTTTTAAAAGGCCGTTGGGAAATAGCCGTTGGGGTTGGTTGAAAGGGGATCAGTACGCTTACCAGGCGTATCGAAACGATCCCGATCCGTATCGAAACGACCAAGCCTGTTTCGATACGGGTTTTGGCAGTGACCAAACTGAGGCAAAAAGGTATCAGTACGGGTACAACCGTATCGATACGGGTACTTTGAAAACACAAGTTTGGCTATTAAAAACATGAAAAATCTTTGCCAAAAACCTCTTAAAATACCTCAAACATAATTCCAAGTTGTTTGGACTTAAAAACAAGTTTTAAATTCTTTTCAAATTAGTGCAAAACATTTTTCAATTATTATATCAAAACACTAGTTCTACAAACATTTTGCATTACGTGCCTTTTTAAAACAAGTCTTCACGAGACTTCAATGAACTTTTGAGATTCTATGCACATATGCACCATTCACAATAGAAGATATACTTTTGCTCATGCTTAACAAGTATCACATGCATTCTTGCATCATTTACATATTTCCCATGCAACCTTGCATCATTTTCAAGCATATCTCGCTTCATTACATTCAAATACATTATATTGGCTTTCAAGTGATAGTTCACAAATCATTTCAACACAAAACACAATCGGATACGCGGATTACAAGCGTTGTCCCACACGCTTCATACACACTACCGGACTACACAAGGTTCACACTCAAGAGCAATCGCTCCATTGATGTGACACCCGTGGTGGAGTATAACGGTACAATCTCAACCCCTCAACACCACTCATCGATAGTTGTATAATTCCACTAACGAGAGTAAGGGACACATAATACAAGATCCACACACGGAATTTACAACCACCATTGCGATCTTACCTCAATCGTTAGGGTACTTTGATGGAGTTTACGGTACAATCACAACCCATCAACATCCAAGGCGACTTTACTTACGGTGCACCCAATCCTATAGTCGGCTAACTATATCTGATTCAAGTACTTAAAAACCATTTCATCACTTGCCAATATACATCAAATACCATCATCAATTCACTGTTTTAAGCATTAATCAAAGCTACTTATCATCATGCATCTCCATGCATCATAACCAAATTAATAACATGTCAAACCAAGGATCTCTTACCTTGAGCATCCTTCACTACATGACTTTCAAAACCAACATTAATCATGCTAAAACATGCTTTCAAAACAGTAATTAAACATGCATTTCATAACCAATGCATCAAATCATAACCTAGCACATCCGAGGGAGTTTTTCCGAAAACTTACTCTTGAGCTTAGCTAAGTTGTTTAGACTTAAACTAAGCTCCCAAAACCTCCAAATAATCATTTCAAAGCTGGAAAACTATCTCCACTCACCGATACACAAAACTATGCTAGCCGACAAGCCTCCCAAGCATCTGAAACTTCCAACGCCACCTCTATTGCTTCCGGATCATTCTCTCATGTTTTAAACACATATCAACAGAAGATTAATGCATTACCATGCATTAAAATCACCAGCAACACAACCCAACTCGCTGCTCTACCCAAGAACCTCATTCCGGCTACCAAAAACAACCGAAATCACCTCCAAACTCTTTCAAAACAAAGCCCAGCCAAGATCTATCACTTCTAACCTCTTATAAATATCAATTAACATAAAAAATCAACATAAACATGACATTATACCTCCAGAAACAGCAGATCACCAAAACCACCCCAAAAACCACCATTCTAGCAAGCAAAACTTAGGGAAACAAACCTATTCGGGGTTTGATTGATAAAACCTCATTTGTAACATCAATTAACATCCAAAATTCATTAGAAAACAACCTCAAAACAGAGCCTAACCAAGATCCACGAAAATCCTCAAGATCTCTTCCAAAATCTTGAGTTTTAAGCCAAAATCTTGTTTCCAACATTAAAAACATTCACAAAACTTTAATAAAGGATTGACAACTTGGGAATTTCAGTAAAGAACTGAGTATTTATAGGAGAAGAACAAGCTTACCTCTAAATGATGATTTCTCATTGATTTGGGCAAGTTTCCATGAAAATTCAATGTGGAAAACAAATAGATTTGATGCAAGATTGATTAGGAATCAAAGAGGAATTGAAATCTCATCAAATGAAGTGTAAAATAAAAGTAAATTTGCTGGAGAAAATGTGTTTGATTGAAAGGAATTTGAGAGAAAATGAAGAGAGGGAAAATTTGTGAAAAGTAGTTATGAATAGTCAAAGTTAGTTTTTCTTTTAATTAACCTTCATTTCCTTTAATTAAAACATTAATAAAATTACCCAAATTAAGGAAAAATCTGATGAAAACATTTTGGTAAAATTAGCTCCTTAAAGATTCAAAGTTTCAATCCTTTACAAAACAGTCACTATTTCACTTTTGCAAAAACTGCGATTTGGTCACTACACCGAAATGTAGTATTTCCAAACTTCATTTTGTAAAATTGATTTCACCATTCTCTTTTATATAATAAATAAGGATTTTTAGATATTTTTCTATCCCGAACTAGGTGTTCCCCAAAAACCTCATTTTATATTCGAATCGTTTCACATATCGGTCCGACTCAAACCCTAAACTTCTAAGCCCAAAATTGGGGTGTTACAGTAAAGGGACAAACAATTAATTGTGGGTAGGTGGGGAAATTAGACTTCCATTTAATTTTTACCCGGGATAAACATAAGAGGGATTTTAGGGGGTTTAATTACCAAGAGCTGCCTAGCTCAATTGGTTGGGTTACCAATCTTGGACCACGAGGTCACGGGTTTAACTCCCCCAACCTCCTAACATGACTTTATTTTCTTTTCTTTCTCTTTTTCTTTTTTTTCATTCATTTTCATTTTGTTTTTTTTTTGTCCTTTTAATCGAGTGTTATAGTATCGATACTCAAAGACCGTATCGATACGGATTTTGCTCACTAGAAATCTGAGTGAAACTTAAGCAAAAAGTGTATCAATACGCTATAAGGGCGTATCGATATGGTCCAATGACCGTTTGAAAATTGTTGATTTCATAACTGACAAGCAACGACTATTTTATTAAATGCAAAGATTTTCTGAATCAAACCAAATCGTATCGATACGGGACTACCGTATCGGTACACTATGCCTTAAAAATAAACTCAGTTTAAAAACCGTACCAATACGGGGTTAACCATATCGGTACACTTTAGGCGATTGAAATTCCAGTAACATAAAACCGTATTGATACGACTAGAGCGTATCGATACGCCTTAACGTAATTATAAGGTTTGACTTTGAAACCCTTAGAAAAATTTGTTTGGTTTGAAAGTTTTGACTTAAAATCAGTTTTGGTTCAAATGCTTGTCAATATCCCGAGACTTTGAAATACTTAAAAAATTATTTACTTTTACAAATAGGTCCTTAGACAATTTGTTTTATCAAAATCAAATTAGGTTTTACATAATATAGTAGAAAATTAGGGATTGAATTAGATGAAGAAGAATATGGAAGATAGTAGAGGGGAGAAAAATAAAAAATATATAAATATGGAGGATTAAGTGTGTAATTATAAAAAATATTTTTATTTTGGTGGTCAAAATAGGAGTGAAGTAATAGTTTAGGGACTATCTAGATAATTTATCCTTCTTTTTATTGCGCCAGATCATCCCCCGTTAAAGTTTTACGGCAACAAACGTCTTAGTGACCATAAGTTTACATATCGAAAATGTAAATGACCATAACGGTCGAATTTAAAAATCGGTGACCAAAATTGTACAAAACTTAAACATAAATGACCATTCCAGTAGTTTACCCTATTTTAAAATTGGTCAATCATGATTTATTAAAACAAAATGGAAAAGCCAATACAAAAGAAACTTATTGTTTAATTCAGATTTCATTTGGTTGTTTAAAGTTTTAAAATAATTTTAGGCTGGCTGAAGTCGGAATACTTAAGTGCTCATCTGTATCCCTTTCTCGATTGGTTGTTGGTTTGATTATGGATGCGGCAGAAAGCAGCAAAGCCAAAATAGCTTCACTGATCCAAGATGTGGAGAAATCATGCGATGATGAGCTCCAACAACTGCTGCATACCCTCCCCAGAGAAGAAGGCTGGGTCAGTGGAAGTCTTTATCTCTATCAAGGCTTCTGGTGCCCATCTCTTCTTCTAAAACCTGTGGTTTCTTTCCAGACACATTTCCAAGCATTCGATTCTGATGTTATGGTCGCCACTTTCCCAAAATGTGGCACTACTTGGCTCAAGGCTTTGACTTTCTCCACTTTGTACCGCTCCCAGTTTTCAAGGGGTGGAATTGAACACCCCTTGCTCAACTCTACTCCTCACCAGCTTGTTCCTTTCTTGGAGATTGATGTTTACATGAACAATCCTTTTCCCGATCTTGAAAATATCTGTGTTTATAAGCCAAGGCTTTTTGCCACACACACCCCTTATGCTTCTTTGCCCACTTCCATCAAAGATTCCAAATGTAAGATTGTTTACATATGCAGAAACCCCATGGATATGTTCATCTCTCTTTGGCTTTTCAGCAACAAGCTCCGAGATGAAAACCAGGAGTCACTCTCACCAGACAAAGCTTTTGACATGCTCTGTCGTGGAATCTGTCCGTATGGACCGTTTTTTGATCATGCATTGGTGTACTGGAATGCAAGCCAAGAAAACCCGACAAGGTATTGTTTCTGAAATACGAAGATCTTAAGGAAGACATCAATTCTCAGCTGAAACGCTTGGCCATATTCTTAGGGGTTCCTTTCACTGAGGATGAAGAGAAACAAGGTGTTGTTGAGGAAATAGCAAAAGTTTGTAGCTTTGAGAACTTGAAAGAGCTCAAAGTGAACAAGAAGGGTTTACACGCTATTGGGATTCCAAACCAACTTTTCTTCAGGAAAGGAAAAGTGGGAGATTGGAGCAACTATCTCACACCTTCCATGGTTGAACGCTTTGAGAAGCTTATCCATCAGAAATTGAACAACTCAGGTTTAACTTTTAAAATGTCTTTGTAACTAAATTCTCTTTGGGATGGTGAGATTTGCTGCTCTAGCAGAATGACTTTTCTGTGTGCGATGGTGTTGTCGGCTACTGATTCTGGATGTGGTTTGCTACTTTCTACCGTGTTGTTGTCCTCTGATATGTTTTCGTCGCTGATGAATGTATTCTGGGAATTGACATCGGGTTTGAGATGTCGGTTTCTGAAAGGGTGCATGTTTTTCTATGGGGAGTTTTTACTTTGTAATAATGATTTGTCTGATATCGAATTTGTTAAACCTGTTTAATTTTCTTCCATGGAACGGTACCAAATCCACTTGTTGCTCTAATGTAAATTAAATAAAACGTAAAAGTCAGCGGATGGCATTATCATATGACAACCACGATTTCTCGAAGATTTTTTGTTTTTTATTTTTAGTGGTAATGAGATAGAATAAAAAACTAATCATATGACAACCTGTACCGGACATGGCAAAAGCAACAACCCAACAATTTTTTGACTTGTATAACAAATGATCATTTAAAGTATTAATGGGTTGATCAAGTGGTAAGTAATTTGATATCAATTGAGTAGGTTTTGAATTTTAGATTTTGTGGATGTAAAAAAATTTCGTTGGAATACTCACACAACAAAACTAGGTATATGACGCGAATCAGTCTAAATTAGTGAGGTCGAAGTACTAAATAATTGAGAGAGCAACCAAACAAAAAGTATTTAAAGTATATTTACCTTTTCATTTAAATACTTAAAGCATTTTGGGCAACCAAACAAAAAAAAATTGATATTAACTTTTTTCATTTAGATACTTAAAGTATTTTTTTAGTCAAAATTACTAAGTATACATTTTGGTCGTAATAAATACTTAAAATATTTTTTTGGGTCAAAATACTAATTTGAAATTGCCGACTTAAAAATTACAACATAACCTTGAATTTCTGACTATTTATATGTGACCTATTTTTATTTTTTTTTTGAAAATGGTACTAGCTGAGCTATTATTGATTAAAAGGATAAAAGTCTAAACAAACAAAAAATAGAGAGTCTAAGGGTAAAAAGGAAAGCTCAGTTGATCCAACTCCTTTGTGGTGCGATTTGGGGACACAGCTTCTAGAAAATACCATAGGAGGGGGCTAAGAGACAGAGCCCAGAATTGAAACGACAAGCAACACGATTAGTGTTGATCCTGGAGCCGATGATCTTCAGCCACCAGAAGGGAAATTTCTAGGAGAACATCCTCGATCCAAAACCGATCCTTAGTGCTGCACCTTCCTTAAGCCGCCATTGCATGGGCCACACGGTTCGCATTCTGGCCAACAAAATAGAACTGACAAGAGCTGAAGAGCACCGCCAATCTTTTCGCATCTGCGATCAAAGGCCGGACGAGGGAGAGATCGAAAGTGTTTGAGCTGAGTTTTTTAATAATCATCTTCGCGTCTCCTTCAACGACAATGTCTGTAAATACCAGATCACGCGCGAATTCCAACCCATAAACTGCTACTATTGCTTCGACTTCAAAGGCAGAGGATATACCTTCACTCAATCGGTGAGCCGCCTCCAAAATAAGACCCTCTGAATCTCTTACTACCAACCCTAACCAAGATTTTTGTGATTGGACAGAGAAACTTGAATCGAAGTTTAACTTCACGAGCGGGGAAGATGGGGGTTCCCAAGCTGAGTCGAAACGGGTATGAGGATGAGAAAGCTTCATCGACATTGATCCCAATTCACGAACATAGCTTCGAATGAAGGTAACAACCATTGACACAATCTGAAATACTCCCTCGTTTACCAGTTTATTTCTGGCAAACCAAATAGACCAAATTGTAGTTATAATTTCTGCATGACGTTGTTTATTGTAATTGCTGAAAATCCATTCGAGCCATGAGCAAAAATCTTGTTGATCCACATGAGTTGGCCAAGTAATTTCTAGAGTAGACCAGATTTGTCTTGCAAAATAGCATTGCCTACTCACATGAGATGCATCTTCTGTGTTCTGGTAGCATCTAGAAATATATTTAAATACAAATATATTTAAAATACGAATATATTTAAAATACAAATATATTTAAATACAAATATATTTAAAAATGAATATATTTAAAATATATTTAAAATATAATCATATTTTTAATATGTTCGTATTTAAATACAAATATATTTAAAATACGAATATATTTAAATATAAATATATTTAAAATACGAATATATTTAAAATACGAATATATTTAAATACAAATATATTTAAAATACGAATATATTTAAATACGAATATATTTAAAATATATTCGTATTTTTAATATGTTCGTATTTAAATTAATTATTTCAATCGGTTAAGCAGTTTATATGGTTTTACACATACCAAGTGATTTAGATTCGAGTCTCATTGCAATCATTTTTTATTTCTTTATTCCTTAGCATTTACTGCATTAGAAGATATATATTAAAGGGTTTTATTTTGATGCACAAGCTGTGTAAATTTTTTTTACACATTCCTTTTATAAAATTTAAAATTTAAATCACAAACCCTAGCAACCTAAAACCTAAGCCCTAAATCCTAAACTCTAAATTCTAAATTCTACCCATAAACCTTAAATTATATACCCTACATACTAAACCCCTAAACCCTAACCTAAAACCCTAAACCCTAAACCCTAAAATTAAAGGGCTTGTGTAAACTAAAGTTTACACAAGCTTGTGCATCAAAGTATTTTCCTATATTAAATGGTGCAATCCATATCATAAAGAGTGGGCTGGTGCAGTGGTAAAAGCATAGAGTTTTCTCCCAAGAGGTTGTGGGTTTAAACCCTATGCCAAGCACCCTTGTTCTTAAATTTTCCTCCTATCAGATGGTGACATTAAATTAAATTAAATAAAAATTAGATTAAAATCCTCCAATCGGGTGATGACACGTGTTGTCACTTGATTGGTTAATTAATTTTATTGTTTATTAAAATTAAAATTAAAATTAAGACTAAATTGATATAATAAAGAACTAACAATGACCAAATGTGTAATTATACAAATTTTACTTAGCAGCCACGTCACCTTTCCGTTAGATTTTAACTGTTGGTGGTCAAAATAGGTCTATTTAAATAGTTAGGTGGTCAAATTTTAAATTTTTTTAGTTGGATGGTCAAAACAGGTCGTGACCCATAGTTGGGTGGTCACTGGAGTAGTTTGCCCTAAATGTAATTATACATTTTGTTTACAAAATAATAACAAAAGGAGTAATTTTGTCTCCGTAGTAACCTCAAATCAACAATAGTGTCCTTCACTTTTAATTGCATCAATTTATACCACGTAGTCTTCTAAAATCAACAATGTTATCACTCCTTTTGAATTTTATCATGTTAAGCATCAAATTCCTAAATTGCATCATTTCGCCTTTTAACTATAGTTAACTAACAAAATATTCGAACCATATGCTTTGATTTTATTTAATAAAATTATTACTACATGATTTAATTTTCATAGTGGTTATAAAGAAATAAAATAATATATTTTATTTTATAAAATAATTATTACATGGTTTAATTTTATTGGTTAAGTTCTTTTTGTAGCCTGAATTTTCATTGATGCATGTTCGTATTTACAGAAATCAATAATTAACTTGAATTATTATAGTTTTTTCAGTAATTTTAAAGGTCAAAATATACCAGCAATCCCTCTACTATATATATATTAATCCCACATGGAATAAAAATTAAATTTAATTGTAAAGAACTACTAATAGGATTAAAATAAGGGATTATTAGACGACAAATTAGTAGATGAAATTCTTTAACTAATAGTAGAATCAAAATTAGGTCACATATAAATAGTCAGAAATTAAAGGTCATGATGTAATTTTTAAGTCGGCAATTTTAAATTAGTATTTTGACCCAAAAAAATATTTTAAGTATTTATTATGACCAAAAAATATACTTAATATCTATTTTGACTAAAAAACATTTTAAATATCTAAATGAAAAAAAAGTTAATATCCTTTAAAAAAAATTGTTTGGTTGCCGAAAATGCTTTACGTATCTAAATGAAAAAGTAACTATCCTTTAAATATATTTTGTTTGGTTGCCTTCTCGATTTCCTAGGACTTCGTCTTGACTAATTCAGACCGACTTGCGTCGTATACCTAGTTTTGGAGTGTGAGTATCCCAACGAAATTTTTTTACATACACAAAACTTCGAATTCAAAACCTACTCAATCAATATCAAATTACTTACCACTTATCAACCCATTAATACTTTAAATGGTCATTTGTTATACAAGTCAACAAATTGTTGGGTTGTTGCTTTTGCCATGGGATGGAAATCATATGTCCCCAAAGTATGCTCTCATTTGTGCTCCCACTTTAAAGTAGTGGGTTTAGAGTTTTGGGTTTAAAGTTGGGGCTTAGGGTTAGGGTGTAGGGAATTAGGGGTATGGTGTATTTTTAGGGTTTAGGGTTTGAGGTTTAGGATATGAAAATTAGGGTTATGGGGGAAGATTTAATTTTTAAGATTTTTACCCTTTGCCATGTCCGGTACAGGTTGTCATATGATTAATTTTTTATTCTATTAATTGATCCTGAGTTTAAGGTTATCGATCTCTCTTCTTAACCCCTTTCTGGATCGGTTGCCGTGGTTTCGTCATGGATACAGCAGAAACCAGAAGAATCAAACATGTGGAGAAATCATGGGATGATGAACTCCAACAACTGGTGCAAACCCTCCCTACAGAACAAGGTTGGGTCAGTGGATCCAGTCTCTATCTCTACCAAGGCTTCTGGTGCTCACCTCTTGTTCTAAAACCACTGATTTCTTGCCAGAAACATTTCCGAGCATCCGATTCCGATGTTATCGTGGGCAGTTCCCCGAAATGTGGCACTACTTGGCTCAAGGCATTGGCTTTCTCCACTCTGTACCAGTGAAAACCCTTTGCTCACCTTCAATCCTCACCAACTTGTTCCTCACATGGAGTATTATGTTTACTTGAACAACCCTTGTCCCGATCTCGAAAACATTTGTGTTTGTAAGCCAAGGCTTTTTGCCACCCATGTTCCTTATGCTTCTTTGCCAACTTCCATTAAAGATTCCAAGTGTAAGATTGTTTACATGTGTAGAAACCCCATGGATATGTTCATTTCCTTTTGGCATTTTCGCGACAAGCTTCGAGACGAAAGCAAGGAGTTACTGTCACTTGATGAAGCTTTTGACAAGTTCTGCCATGGAATCTATGACCATGGACCCTTCTTTGATCACGTTTTGAGTTACTGGAAGGCAAGCCAAGAAAACCCCTACAAGGTATTGTTTTTAAAGTACGAAGATCTTAAGGAAGACATCAGTTGTGAGGTGAAACAGTTGGCCATGTTCTTAGGGGTTCCTTTCACAGAGGATGAAGAGAAACAAGGAGTTGTCGATGAAATAGCACAAGTGCGTAGTTTTCTGGGGTTCCACACAGATTTTTTTCAGGACAGCAAAAGTGGGGGATTGGAGCAACTATCTCACACCATCCATGGTTGAACGTTTGGAGGAGCTTATTCAAGAGAAATTGGATAACTCGGGTTTAACATTCAAATTCTCCTCCAAAGTTTCACAGGATTAGAATGTTGGTTTTGCATGATCATGGGATGTCATTTTCAGCTTTGATTAAAATCTCTTTTAATCTGCATTTTTATCATGTTTTTTTCTTGTAATATGCATTTGAGTTCTCTAAATAAAATAAAAATAAATTGCTTTGGTTGATGTTTTGTGAATTTATATTTGGAAACAGTAAGGAAAATCAGATTTTGAAAGGCAAGCCCAGAAAATCCCAACATGATACTGACTCTAAAATAGGAGGATCTTAAGGAAGACATTCGTTCTCAATTGAAACGCTTTGGCCATGTTCGTAGGGTTCCTTTCACGGAGGGCGAAGAAGAACAAGGTGTTATTGAAGAATTAAAAAAAATGTAGCTTTGAAAAGTTGAAAGAAGGGGAAGTGAACAATAAGGGAATATCCACCAGTGGGGTTCCATACACCTTTTTTCCTTTGGAAAGGATATGTGGGAAGTGGGAATAACAACTAAAAATATGCCGGTCGCTAAAATCTACACAAAATCTTACTTAAAAATTTGTGTAAAAATACAATCTAATTTAATGTAAAATTTATACAAAATTTTATTCAATTAATAAAAATTTATGCGGAATAAAAATTTATATTGACGTCATTTTAACTACACCTTAATAGTACCGCCCTTAGCCTTTCCCAAGCCCAACTTATAGGGATTTTGTAACAAAATAAAATATATAGAATTTGATTCTAGTCAAAATCGATTTTTTTAACAAAGACATTGGGACGAAAAGAAAAAAAAGAATGCACCAAAATTTATTATTAACCCAATACAACTTACAAGGTCTGAGTACATATAATTAGGGGTGAGCGTTCGATCGAGTCGAGTCAAAATTTCTTGAGTTATTTGAGTTGACGAGTCTAATTTTATCATTCAAACTTTCATTCAAAATTTTTTTGAGTCGATTCAAGTTGAAGAAATTCGAGTCGAGTTGAGTTTTCGAATTCCTATAAAAATTTAATTGTAATTATTTATCATGTTATAGTACGGTTTAGGGAATTAACGTTGCTAGAAGCCAATTAAGATTATAAATCTGTGCAGAGCGATAGTAGTTCTGTTGTGCAACAATTCGAATTTGCAGGCATTTAATTTGTGTGAAAGGCTAGCTTTGCTCTTGAAACAGTGGATCAGTCCAAGCTTTTGTAACCCCCTAGACCCGCCTATGCGTTACAACGGATCCTAGGAAGTCACATTAGGGTCGCAAGAGCGACCCGAGTGAAAATGCACATAAAAACCTTTTTTGAACACTTATTATTCCGTAAAAAATCAACTTCTGTTTAAAATATCATTTTAGGAAGTCATTTAAACACATAAAAAAAATTCAGAAAATATTTTACATACACTATCATAAAACAATACATGACATACATGCCCACTAACTATACAATATCGTACTCCAGAGGCAACGCTGAGGGAACTCCGAACACTGATGTCAAACATTATACCATGATATGTTCTTTTAACTCGCGGTGGTAAAAACAACGTGAGCTTGGAAAAGCTCAGTAATACAGAACTACCAAAAGATGTTATAAGCTCATGCAGATACATGGTAGGCATAACATTTTCATGATGTTCCAAGTGGTAACAGTCTTCATTTCCTTTCTGCTATTTCAGGGTAACGTTATACTTGAGAATGACAGTACTTGCTCTTTATTCAATCACCGAGTAACAAACGAGAATTATTCAAGCTAAAAGATTACGAAGATGGAAACAAAGAGTTTAGCGTCTAGTGTGTTCCAATAAGTGCATATCAAACAGGCATAAAATACATACTAGCCATATCATAAAAACACGTAACAATTCAATGCAAATGTTCAAGTACATACAAGAGTTTACTAGTAACTACCCTCCAACCTTACACCAATATGCAATCCCCCAGAACTACATCCATAAGGACTTACCCTAGGCCCGATGGGCAATAGGTACCACCTAAGGGGTTGCCTTAGGTCCATAAGGATTTACCCGTGCTAAAGCATCGAAACCTACCCAAGGGGGAGACCTTGAGTCCATAAGGATTTACCAGCTGGATCAGGGCTGCACCTGCAGAAACTTCATAACATAACCCAACAGCATACCCCAGATAGTAATCGGTGTTCAGATTCCAAACATGAGTAACAGAATACATGTGACAGACATATTCTATTCAGAGTATCAGAAACGGAAGGTTCATGCTTTTGACAGATAAATGGGCATACCATTGAGCAGAGCAGACATTTTCATCATTCATCATGCAAACAGATTGTACCATCATAGGATAAGCTAACATATTATACTATTATTTACATTAGATAGATAGAAAATATTATCACATATCAAATAACCACATAGCACAATCATATACTATGTATACAGATCAAGCAGACTTATAACGAGTAGGCAGAAAATGTTATCATAAGTCCAGTTCATCATTTCATCAAGCATATCCTCGTTCATAGTTAAGTCATTAGATTGTTTACTAGCATGTAATAATCATATAACACATTCAACTGAATGTAGCACACATGGAACACACTAGATAGAACAACTTATTTCTTGAAGATACTCGGTATTTACAGAGGGGAACACATTGAACTTTTGACAATTTGGACGAATTTAAAAAACGAGATCCATATTAAAAAGGGTTCATACTAACGATTCAAACCAGATATTCAGGAATTGATACATCAAGATCTTAGAGAGTTCAAATATATCATGAGTGATTCAGTCATTTAGGCCTACAAGGGCATTATGGCCATTATCATACATGGGCGTTTTGGTAATTTATACCAACGAGGCATAAACAGTCGCTTAGGAAATTCTATTTGCTCATCAGGTTTCCAACCAGGCATTCAGGGATTTCTATGTCAAGATCTTTCACGATATCAGATACATTCAGGGCTATTTTGATTACTTTGGCCAACGAGGGCATTTTGGTCTTTTAACTATCAAGGGTGATTTTGTAATTTAGCCCAATAATGATAAAATGACGATTTGCAATATTTAATATTTCCAAAAGTTTTTCGAGCCTCCGAACCATTCGAACTAACATATCATAACCTTGCAGTACTAACCAACCCTTCTAATTATCCGGCTGTATCGTATATCAAAAAGGTTGCTTTCATATTTCACCACAGAACTTATCACGAAGTAGTCAAACTTATATTCTATGCGGAGAAACTTCCATCCTTACATTAATATCAGGAGTGATTGACATACAAGAGTCATGCTTCAACCCTTAGGGGCATTTTAGTCATTTTTAACTTTATTGGCATTTCCAGAATTTTATCAAAGGCAGTTTACTTCCAGTCAAGGGGGTATTTTCAGTCATTTTGAAGCTCGGGATATCCATCATTCATGTCAATTGAACCATTTATAGTATTTCAATCATTTAAGTACTCGTGGGTGTTTCAGCCATTCAAGAAATTTCGGCACCTCCAACCACTTCATTCATTTAAGAACTCAAAGGTTTATCCATTGTTCCGGTTAATTTGTAATCCCCGGTGTTCGAGGATACTTCAGCCCTTTTTGGTCAATACGATCATTCCGATTAGTTTAACCATATCAGTATTTCCAGTACTTTTAGTCATTTCAAACAATTCAGAATTTTGAGTCACTTGCTTAATTCAGGGGTATGGATAGATTCCCCTGAATCTATAGTCAGAGATTCATCCCAAATCCAAGGAGACCTAACACCTTACAATCTTGAAGGTTAAATCTTATTACCATAGCTTTCCAAGTAGTTCGAGGTTTTCAGATGAATCAGGTTATTTTACCATATCTAGCGTAGATTTTTAGATCGCTTCCAATTCCAAGGGTATTTTAGTCATTCTCATACATTGATGGCATTTTAGTAATTTTATATCCAAATATTTTTCACATTTTATCATTTGACACTAATAATCGGATTTGGAGATTACTTGCCTTATTAATTACTTATTGAACTCCATATCCTTCTGATTTATTAATCTTCTCATTTGAGCACTCCAATCTTATTTAGATTATCATACTCATTTCCATATTCGATTTGACTTGAGATGAATTAACAATAATCATCATTTTTATGCATGCATTAACAAATACCAACAGGTTCATAAATCAGACAAGAGGTAGTAATGTATTACCTTAACTCCGAGTTATATCAGTCAATTCATGAAACCCTATTCGATTGCACTCGAATTTGAATTCGACGTCCATCAACAATTCGTATTCAAAGAGCTATGAGTACCTTCAATCACACATATTTACATTTCAGTCCTTACTCACAGTACTCCTAATTGAATAATTAATACATATAGAAGTTCAGGTTCAAGGTCAGGTTCGGAGACTTTCGGGTCAGAATTTTGCGAAACGGACTCAAGACGTCGAAAAACATAAGATATGACTTTTTAGAAAATTTTGACTTTTTGGTCCTGACGTCAGCAGGGTCAGAGTCAACGCTGATGTTAGCAGGTCAACACTGACGTCAGCAGTCTACTGGTAAGGGGTCAACTGAGTTGACTCGGACGAGTTGACTCGGGCTGACTCGGACGAGTTGACTCGGGCTGACTCGAACGAGTTGACTCGGATTGACTCGGTTCGGGTTTTTGGGTCAGGCAAACGGGTCGAGTTTGGGCAGATGGTTCACTGGCTCGGGTTTGGGGCTGGTTCAGACCGGTTTGAACCCGGTTTACAGATTCGAATCTGCCCTGTTCTCATTTTAGTCAACTTTTTGGGGTTAATTCACCTAAGACCTTTACTAATTCAATTTAGTCCTTTAAAACCTTAAATCTCCTATTTGTCCCCTGTTTTTACAAAATAAGATTGGTCCCTGAAAAGTTCATTTAAGTACACAATTTTATCCTTTATTCCAAAACAGTCCAGTTTTACTTATCTTGACAATTAGTTACTTCAACAATTCCATTGACTCTAATTCATGTAATTCAATTTATCCAACATTAACTTCAACTTTTCCTCAACTTTTAACAAATTTTCCAGCATTTATATAAGTTCAATTAAACCTTGAAACTTCTAATTATTCAAAAACAGCCCCTAAACTATTTTCCATGACAACTTATGTGACTAATTTCATGTCACTTAATCTCTCTCAATTCTTAGGATATTTTCACTTGTCCAAGACTTAAATTAAACATTCCCACATGATTCCTACTAAGTAATTACTCAAAAATTTCATTTTTTCTATTGATTTCATTCACCAACTTCATAATTTATACATATAGACCACTTAACTAGTCTCCAAGTATATCAATCTAAAGTTTACCCAAATTCAACATAGTACCCATACTTTATTATTTATTTTAACACAACCACACACTATTTTAAACTTCAACTAAAATTAGACAACAACTAATAATATAGATAAAAATCAATAATCCAACTTAACAAAATAACATGGTTATTTAAGTGATTTAAGTAACTTTTCAACTTACCTTGCCTCCTAATCAACTTTTCCCTCAATTTCCTTGATCAAATAAGCTTGAAGCTGGCTTATTTTTAGCAAACCCTTCAAAACTTTCTCCCCCACTCTTTTCTCTTATATTAAATCATGATACATTAGAATTTACATTTAGGAAGATCAAACATTATCCACAAGGTTACTACCACTATTATGTTAATGTATGTTCTATAAGTATACCAATCTGACATACATCAACTAAACTACTCTATGATCATCCATATTTAACAGAACATGGTTTCGACATAAGACCACTCTAGCATTCAATCGGATTGGATGGAAAAAAGTTTAAGTATACATGGTTTCGATAAACAAGAATAACAATGGTTTTCTCCAGAGCACTTTTATTCCAACCTATTTAAGTCTATGTTTTCTTTTGAGAAACTAGCAAGAAAAACATACACCTCAACTAAACACATGGATCTAAAGTATTATTTACCCAAGCAATCTGGATTTTTCTAACCATTTTCTGCAACTTAACCTCTAAGATTAGTCGTATCTTAAATCCTGATTCATTAGAATTTTCATTTAGGAAGATCAAACATTATCAAAAAAGTTACTACTACTATCATATTAATACATGTTCCATAATTATGTCAATCTAACATACATCAACTAAATTAAGATTACGATCATCCATATCAAATAAAAAAGTAAGGCCCATCTAATTCATTTTTTTCCAATTCGAAACTGCCCTAGATAACCCTCAAGCGATGTTTCTATCACAAATTATGCTCATTCAAATACTATGAAGTTACTCCTTTAACTTACTCAAATTCAATGCACCAAATCAAAGTTAAAACAATACCCTAGACACTAACAAATCAAAACAGTTTCACTCCTACTGAATTCAAACAGAAAAGTTTTCAAATTTATTGTCTAACCTATAATCCAAATTCATAAGACCTTGTAGTATTTTGCTCATAACTTTTAAACCGTAAGTCGGAACTTAGATTACTTTATACCGTAGTAAATATTATTCAATTACCTATTCAACCATATATGACTCATATTTTTATCTTATCTAGATAAAAGCAGTTTATTCGATTGAGTCAGTCAGTTTTACAGATTCGAATCTGCCTTGTTCTCAATTTAGTCCACTTTTTGGGGTTAATTCACCTAAGACCTTTACTAATTCAATTTAGTCCTTTAAAACCTTAAATCCCCTATTTGTCCCCTGTTTTTACAAAATAAGATTGGTCCCTGAAAACTTCATTTCAGTACACAATTTATCCTTTATTCCAAAACAGTCTGGTTTTACTTATCTTGACAATTAGTCACTTCAACAATTCCATTGACTCTAATTCATGTAATTCAATTTAGCCAACATTAACTTTAACTTTCCCTCAACTTTTAATAAATTTTCCAGCATTTAAATAAGTTCAATTAAACCTTGAAACTTCTAATTATTCAAAAATAGCCCCTAAACTATTTTCCATGACAACTTATGTGACTAATTTCATGTCACTTAACCTCTTTCAATTCTTAGGATATTTTCACTTGTCCAAGACTTAAATTAAACATTCCCACATGATTCCTACTAAGTAATTACTCATAAATTTCATTTTTCATATTGATTTCATTCACCAACTTCATAATTTATACATATAGACCACTTGACTAGTCTCCAAGTATATCAATCTAAAGTTTACCCAAATTCAACATAGTACCCATACTTTATTCTTTATTTTAACACAACCACACACTATTTTAAACTTCAACTAAACTTAGACAACAACTAATAATATAGATAAAAATCGATAATCTAACTTAACAAAATAACATGGTTATTTAAGTGATTTAAGTAACTTTTCAACTTACCTTTCCTCCTAATCAACTTTTCCCTCAATTTCCTTGATCAAATAAGCTTGAAGTTGGCTTATTTTTAGCAAACCCTTCAAAACTTTCTCCCCCACTCTTTTCTCTTATATTAAATTGTGATCCATTAGAATTTACATTTAGGAAGATCAAACATTATCCACAAGGTTACTACCACTAATATGTTAATATATGAAAAGAGCATGGACATGCCATGCCAAGCAGCAATTGACCAGTATGGCAGTTCCACAATCACAAGCAAGTAAATATAACCATTAACATATGACCAGTCTCTTAAAAGTTAAGGCAGAACCATTGCTTATATCATAGAACAACTATTGCATCTATGAAAAAACTCAAATGATGATCTCCCTAGAGAAAATATTATTCTCATTGATTGATATAAATGAATATGACCCAAAAATGTACACAACTTTTAGATGTAGGAACATGCATAAGCATAAAGTTAACACTAAAAATGTACAAGCAATTTAACATTTACAAAAATACTTCTATGAGAATATGTTGGTTACATCCATATTCACTCCACACCACACCACTTCTTTTATTAATGATTTTTTAATTTAATATTGTAAAAATATATACTATAATTTTTCATGCATATAATTTTAGTATATATAATTTTTTTTGTATATATAATATACATATAGATAGATAGATGGATAAAGTATATGTATATACTTATATATGGGACAATTATAAATAATTATCAATGATACATTTTAAATAATTATAAGTCAAAGTTGAAAAAAATGACCAAAAAAAGTCAATAAGGGACAAAAATTATGGGACGGAGGGAGTATTATATTCATGCATATTTATATATGCTTTTAGTATACATATCTAGTATATATACTAAGAGTATAAAAAGGATACCTAGAATACCTTAAGGAATAAAATGGTAATTTTAAGAAGTGGGGAAAGGTTGAGCAAAGAAAGCATCTACCCAAACCACCCCACACACAACCTGCCTCCACAATTCAAAACGGACGGTGTGAAATCCCTGGGGTTTATTAGGTGTTTTCATTTCTAATGGAAAGGATGATAATTTTATCAACACAAAAAGATTGGCAAAAAGGCACATTTTTTTGCATGACATACTCTAATCACTATATATTAACTCTGAATATAAGATAAGCAATGTATGGTAAATTCAGAAAATGTTGCTTACCCATTAATTTATAGCCAAATGTCATCTCAATTAATTCAATTCGCTCAATGAAATTAAAACTACAAACCTCAATTTTTTATAAAATTTACAGCATTTAAATAAGTTCAATTAAACCTTGAAACTTCTAATTATTTAAAAACAGTCCCTAAACTATTTTCCATGACAACTTATGTGACTAATTTCATGTCACTTAATCTCTCTCAATTGGAAATTGGGAGAAAAATAAAATTAGGGTTTGATTTGGATCTAATTTGGAAATTAGGGTTTAATTGGGGGAAATTAATTGGGGATTATGGTTCCTAATTGAAATTCAAAATCGGGGAAATTAAAATTAGGGTTTGATTGGGATTTGATTTGGGAATCAAGGTTCAATTGGGGGAAATTAATTATGGATTAGGGTTCCTAATTGGAATTTGAAATTGGGGGAAATTAAAATTAGGGTTTAATTGGGATCTAATTTGGGAATTAGGGTTTAATTGGGGGTAAAATAATTGGGGATTAGGGTTCCTAATTACAATTCGAAATTGGGGGAAAATTAAAATACCTTGATGATGACGGCGGACGGGGAAGGCAGCACGGCGACGGAACACGTCAAACGGCGACAGAGCACGCTGTAGATTACGACAGCACGAATTATGGATGGACAAGGCAGCACGACGACGGAACACGGCCAGAAAACCGTCGGCAGACGCGCTAACGGCACCGGTAATGGTGCTGACGGCGGGGGCGGAGGCGGCGAGGGGCTGAGGCGGCGCCGGCTGGAAATAAGATGAGGGGTTGAATTTGTTAGGTTTAGGTTTAGGAGAGTTGGGTATATTTGATTCGAATCTATTTAAAAATTATAAACTGATTTCTATTTTTAAGAGATTGATTTTGTTAGGGTTTAGGAGAATTGTGTATATTTGATTCTAACCTATTAAAAAATATTATAAAGTAATTATTAAATTTGATTTTTATTTTTTATAAGAGATAATTTTAATTATAATTTTAGTCCTTTAGATTTTTAAAATTTTTTTAAAAAATTAATGGTGTTCATCGTTAGTGGTGTTCATCAATGTTCGTCGCACGTTGTAGAATTTTCCTATTTTATAACTCAAGTGTTATTTAAAAAATTTCAAGTCGAGTAAAATTGTTTGAGTTTCTGTTTAAATTTAATTGTAATTATTTATAGCCTTATTATTATATTAATTGGTTTCATCTAAATAGTTTTATATAACCATATACAACATACATATATATTTCTCCAAATTTTTATATGTGATATACATATATCAGAAATAGTTGAGGAACTCAACTCGAACTTAAAAATTGGCCTAATAATTACTAAAAATTTCGAGTTATTTGAGTATCATTTTATAAATTGTATTCAAAAAAATTCTTGTCTATTTTTATTCACCATTATTTCTTAAGGTTCTTTTCAATTTTGGAATTAGACAAATTAAACCCTACTCTCCTATTTTTTGTTTAATTTTTTAGGGTAAACTACATAAATGATCCCTTAACTATACTTCAATTATCTTTTGCATCCCTCGACTATCATAAGTTACATACTGGTCCCCCTGACTTTAAAAATGTAACATATTAGTCTCATGCCGTTAAAAATCTAATAGCTGATGACGTGGTAGTTAACCAAAGTTGGCATAGTTACACATTTAATCCTCAACTTTTACACTTCATTTTAAATTGGTCTTAATTCTAAAAAGTTTAAATAACTTATTTAATTTTTTTTTTCAATTTTTTCTCATTATCTTCTTCCTCTTCCTCCCATAACCCCAACCATCCTCCATCAGTGTCATCATCTCTTGCTTCATTTTTCACCCCAAAAATAACTCCATCACGGTAGGATTTTGGTATGTTCCTCGAGAACTAATTCATTAAAATAGCAATGTTTTGAAGCTTCTTTTAATTATAACAAAGAAATGGCAGTAATTCTCTGGTAAAGTTGTTCATCGAAACATCAAAATCATCGTCTTCTTTCAGCCTGATTCTTGCTGAAAACATTTTTCCAAAAATGGCTGCTGCCAATGCTGCTAAGAATTTGGGGTCTCTAGTCAAAGAAGTTGCCATATGTTCCACCAAATGTTGTCTAACATGTGGTGAATCTGTTTCTACTTTACTGGAACTGCAGTTCCTAGCTTCACCACCTTCGCCGGGCTTAGATTTTATGAGTCTTAGACTCATGGTTGGTCCAGATGGATTCAATGAGGCTGAACCATGGCTCACACAGTGGCTCGAACTGGATGTCAGTTTCGTTTGAGAAGGGGGGAGATGGTTCTGTTCACCTTCATATGTTGCAACCATAACCGATTGATCATCTGTACTTCTTTGCACCTGTAAACATCAAAAAAATCAAACCTTTATTCTCTTCTGCTCCAAATTGTGACTGGAAATTGCAAGAGTTTTCATTTTGTTTACCTTCTTTTTAACAGGGCAACTTGGAGCAAAAGAATACTTGAAGTAAGCTCTTGGAGAAGGGTTATCCCTGGTGACTTTCTGCCCATATTTCCTCTATTGGTATCCATCCTTCACAATCTGATTTGATTTTAACCAAATTGAATGAGAAATTAAGTAAATTTAAAGTACTTAGAATTAGAATTCAGTGAAGTTTATAGTTTATGTGAAATTTCTTACCAGGCCATCAGATGTTTCAGTCCTGACATAAACTCTAGTGACTTTGGCCTTTATAACTTCTTCTTTGGGTTTCTTGCATGAATCTTCATCAACTGAGTTGTTGTCTGAGTTACCAACGATGCCAAAGTTGTTTTCAGATTTTTCTCTTCTTTGAAGGGATAAGCTCTTTTTCTGGGTTTTTGCTCATTAAATCCATCACCTGGCTTTGCAAAGCATTGTAGCTCTCATACATTGCTACTAACATTTTTGTCAGCTTCTTGTTTTCTGCATTTACACGGCTCATTTCTTCCACTAAATCACCACTCTGCAAAATAAGAACAACATTAGCATTAAATTAGCTTATAAATTCCCAGAAAATCAAAGTTCTGCGATGAGAATACACACACACAAAGAGAGAGAGAGAGAGAGAGAGAGAGAGAGAGAGAGATCTTGAGAAGAAAGTGAATTGTTGAGGTTATTGTTAGCAAGGAACAGAGAACGCGGGGTTCAAGTAAGACAAACATGAATAGGAAACTGTCTAAGATCTCTAAAAGATCAACCGAAAAGTTATTTAGGGGAATTGTAACGCCCGGGTTTGGGGGTCGGGTGAAAATAATATTAAAATAATGTTTCGGGTTTCCCTTTTCGTTTTAAAAATTCATTTAATATGTTGGATTCAATTTTTAATTTGAAACCCAAAATTTCATGGATTTTGGAATAGTGGAAGATGGCCATCTCAATAATGGAATTCTTGTAATTTCAAGGCCTTTGAAAAATAAAACTCATTTTAATTAAAACACCCATTTAACTCATCTTCTCCCCCCTCTTCAAACTTTTCCCACGACAAAAACCCCTTCCCCATTGGAGTTACTATTCCATCACCTTTCTTGCTTGTTGTTGGAGATTTTTCCAAAGGTAAACCCATTTTTGACTTGTCCTTACCATTCTCTACAAGTTCATACCTTTATTTTCATGAAAGCTCATGGTTTTTACATTTTGAATTTTTAAGTTTTGAAGATAAAAATCCAAACATTGAAAACCTTTAGATGAGTTTTTGATTTAATGTTGTTAGATAAGTTAAAAGCATCTTATAAGGTCCAACATACTTGATTTTTACATGGTTTTATGATGTTTCCCGAAATTGGGTTTTAGGGAGGTTTTTGAAGGGTTTTAGGTTGGGTTTTGGGGCTGTTTTTGATGAAGTTTTGATGGCTGATGGTTGGCTGATAGTAAGATGTTGTTCTGGAAGCTTTTGGGAGTGTTAAAGGTGTTTGAATCAATGGTTTTTGGCTTGGCTTAAGGGCTGCTCGGGAATGAGGATTTTGAGGTTGTCTTTAGCTTGAAATCATGTGTTTTGTGTTTGGTTTGTGTTCCGGGTTGCTACATTGATTTGTGAACTGATTTGTAGTTGTTTTGATTGTGTTGAGATGTTTAGAAGCAAGGATTTGTGTTAGTGAAGCCTCGGGAACGAATCCGGAACCGTTGAGAGCTTGATCGGCTAGTGTGGTTGAGCTTGGAATAGTCGGTGAGTGGTTAATGATTTCAACATGGTTTAAAATTGATTTTCAAAGGTTGGTTCAAGCATGTGAACTAGGTTGGGCTTGGTAGACCCACCTAGAGTTGGGATTAGATTGATAGTCTAATCCCAAGCTTTAGTTAGAGACTTTGGTTGAACTTCAAATGTTGAGTATGCCTCATGTTTAATTGTGATTATGGTGGCTATGTATATTGTGTTATACATGTGTGATGAGGCATGGTATTGATGCATTGTTATATGCATGTGGTTTGTGCATGACGGTAAGTCATGGTGAGTGCGTGCTAAGCACGGAAGTTGATATGAAATGGTGTTGTGAAAGGTTATGAATTGTGTTAGTATTGGCACTAGTATGCTTGGGTACAATGATCGATCATTAGGATGTTTAGTGTGCACACAAGAGTCAAAATGCGTGTGTGGTCTTGGTGATGGTAGTCATCAAGATGGAGTACGGGTTCGCCCGAAAATCTTCATATATATATGTTAGTCGGTGATGAGTGGAATCCCATCGACAGGGCGTGAGGATGAGTGGAATCCACTCCACGTGAAACGGTGATGAGTGTAATCCCACTGTAAAGTAATGGTTGTGGTTGGATGTGAGTTCTAACGATTATCCGCGTATTCGGGTCATAGCTAGGTGCCAATACAGATTGTGGAATGTGGTTGATAATACATTGATATATGTATTTCCATGTGTTGAGCTTATGAGTTGTTGAGCATGGCATTATGTTGATAATTGTGTTCATGCATCTTTATTATTTTTGACTCATGTGGTGTGAAGGTAAGATCACGCATTCTACCTTGGTTGTGTGCTCGTGCTTGGACCTTGCATTGTCGAGGTTTGTTTTATGAGCTTACCCTCACTAAGCTTTATGCTTACGCTCTCTTTTGTTCGACAATGCAGATCCTTAGTTCGTGGGTTGCTTGTGCAAGAGGAGGGCCTCCAAGTGCGCTAGATGAGCTTTTGGTTTTATCAAGTATGGATTTTAAGTTATGAGAATGTAATAGACAAGCAATGGGATTTGAGCTTTTGATGTATGTTGATGTTATGTGTTAGGAGCATGTTTAGACTCCTTAATATGTTGATGTTGGTATGGCTTGTGGATGCCATGTCTTGTTTTGTAAACCATGCTTTATTGCTTATCTTGAATGTTTGCGAATGTTGGCTCTAAGCATGAAATCCTTTAAATGTTATGTATGAATCTTTTGTTGAATGGATGCTTCCTATCAATGCATGGCTTTTATTTGTATGTTGGGTGTTAAGTATGTTTGCATAGGGTGCCTTGCATCTAGGGTTAATCTATGTTTGGTTGTGGGAGGTTTTAGCTGGTGTTTGAGGCAGCCTTGTGCCATAAACCAGCTAAAACATGTTTGTTCGCAGCAGGTGTATCGAAACGGTTGGTCCCGTTTCGATACGGTTCCCTTGTTTCAGGCTAGGCGTTTCGATACGCAAAGGGGGCGTTTCCATACGATTTTGCTACTGGAAATCTGAGATTTTGACGAGAAATTGAGAGTATCGAAACGATCCTAGGCGTTTTGGAACGGTCTTCGTAGCGTTGACCACGAGAAGTTGATCGATGAGGGCGTATCGATACGGTCAACAACCGTATCGATATGGTTCCCTCGGGTTGACCCAGTCAAGGCCTATCGATACACCCTCTGGGCGTTTCGATACAACGTGCAGTTTAAGTTTAAAATGGGCTGTTTTTGGTTGGCTGTTTGTTCGTTCGCCTCGCTTGTTGCTTCCGCTGTTGCCTTGTCACATAGGACATATTAATGCATCTAGATAAGATATTAATAAATGAAAAGTTTTTCCCGGGTTGTTAACCGAAGTGGAGCCTTAACGGGTTTCGCCTCGGTTATCCCTGTGTAGCCCGCTCGGACCGGTCAGTCGCCCGGACCGGGACGAGGGGGTTACAGGAATTACATAGATGGTGGTAGCAATGAAGAATGACTGAGGTTATGGGAGGAAGAGGAAAAAGATAATGAGAAAAAATGAAAAAAATAAATTTTTAGAATTAAGACCAATTTAAAATAAAGTGTAGAAGTTGAGGATTAAATGTGTAATTATGCTAACTTTGGTTAACTGCTACGTCATCAGTTGTTAGATTTTTAACGGCACGGGACCAATCTGTTACTTTTTTAAAGTCAGGGGACCAGTATGTAACTTCTGATAGTCGAAGGATGTAAAAGATAATTGGAGTATAGTTGGGGGACTATTTATGTAGTTTACCCATTTTTTAAAAGTCACTGTTAATTTCAAAATTAAACAAATTAAAATTTTCCGCACTATTTCATCTTGGTTTGATCCATGAACATTCATTTACAGCATTTAGTGGAAGTTTATTGGGTCTGCAATCCATTTTATTTTAAAATATTTTGAGGGTGGGTGGAATAGGAATTCCAGCATTTAGTGGGAGGATTTCCTGTCCATCTCACTGTTAATAGATCAAACATATGCAAAAGAAGATAGTGTTTACAGGTTACAACATGGATACAGCAGAAACCAGCAAAATCAAACCAACATAAGATGTGGACAAGTCATGGGATGATGAATTCCAACAACTGGTGCAAACCCTCCCTAGAGAAGAAGCTTGGATCAGAGAAAATGGAAGCGTTTATCTCTATCAAGGCTTTTGGTTCTCAGCACGTACTCCTCACCAACTTGTTCCTTTCTTGGAGCTTGATGTTTACAGGAACAATCCTTTTTCCCGATCTTGAAAATATCTGTGTTTATAAGCCAAGGCTTTTTGCCACACACATGCCTTATGCTTCTTTGCACATTTCCATCAAAATTTCCAACTGTAAGATTGTTTACA
The DNA here is from genome assembly GCA_958450335.1 of Hibiscus tridactylites. Lineage (NCBI taxonomy): Eukaryota > Viridiplantae > Streptophyta > Magnoliopsida > Malvales > Malvaceae > Hibiscus > Hibiscus tridactylites. The sequence continues at coordinate 85,234,864 of OY288268.1, read as the reverse complement.
TATGCAGAAACCCCATGGACATGTTCATTTCTCTTTGGATTTTCACCAACAAGCTTGGATACCAAATCCAAGAGCCACCGCTGTCACTAGATGAAGCTTTTGACAAGTTCTACCGAGGGTTCTATTTATTCGGTCCATTTTTTTGATCACGTATTGGATTACTGGAAGGCAAGCCAGGAAAATCGCGACAAGGTACTGTTTTTAAAGTACGAAGATCTTAAGGAAGACATCAGTTGTCAGGTGAAACAGTTGGCCATGTTCTTAGGGGTTCCTTTCACAGAGGAGGAAGAGAAGCAAGGTGTTGTTGAAAAACTAGCAAAAATCTGTAGCTTTGAGAATTTGAAAGAACTGGAAGTGAACAAGAAGGGTTTACACGCTATTGGGATTCCAAACAAAGGCTATTTTAGGAAAGGAGAAGTGGGAGATTGGAGAAACTATCTCACACCTTCCATGGTTGAACGCTTGGAGAAGCTCATCCATGAGAAATTGGATACCACAGGTTTAACATTCAAATTCTCCTCCCAAACTTCAATTGCATGATGATGAGCAGGGTAGATTTAGAATTTTAAATTTGGTAGTTTACGGATCAGTGTGATAATTTAGAATCAATTACACTGTTGTAATAATATATTAAATATTGATAATTGTTGTGCAAGCAAACATAGTTTATAGTTAAAGACATATTGACATCGAATAATCAATTAATCTATGTAAATATGTTTGAGAAATTATAACTATTTTACACTGATGTAATTGTGTTTAAAGAGTAGAAAAACTTATTATAACGAAAGTTAATTTTTAATTTCAATTGAGATTTTTAGTTTTGATTCACCAATGTTAACCATCATATCAACTTGAAACTAAAATATGTTAAACTTTTGACAAAACTAATATTTTCAACCGTTGGGATTAATCGACGACCAGAGCCGGCCCTGGACGAACCTAAAAATTGGGCCATAAATCAAGAATTTAAATTGTAATTACAGTTGTAGTCGTATTTTCAGTTGTGTTGTGTTTATCGTAATTGTGGGCATAACATATGTTATTTCAATCACTGTGAGTATCGCGGTTGTGAAATTTTTTAATAACATACGCTATTGCAAACATAATGGTTGCATGTATCACGTTTTCAGATGGTGCCACTACCTTCATATAACGGTCGTTATTGTAGTTGCATACCGCTATTTAAGTTCGAGCCGAGTTCCTCAACTCTGTCTAATAAATGTATATCACATATAAAAATTTGAAGAAATATATATGTATGTTGTATATGGTTATATAAAACTATTTAAATGAAACTATACTATACTAATAAGACTATAAATATTTACAATTAAATTTAAACAGAAACTCAAACGATTTGACTCGACTTGAAAATTTTTAAATAAAACTTGAGTTATTGAGGCCAATTTACAGGAGAATGTTTCGTTTGGCGCAAGGGAAGGGGATTGGAATCTGATGTTTGCTGCGGTGGTTTAGAACATTTGGTGTAGAAGAAATGCCATTGCCTTTGGTGTCGAGATTGATAATTGAGGTTCTATCATTAAACGAAGTTTTTGGCTTGCGAACACAACTCTGTTATCGCTCGAAACTAAATGTTGAAGGCAGGTTGGGCCTTCAACGGTGACGCATGTAGCTCGTTGGTTGTCGCTGTTTGTCGATTGGGTGAAGCTAAATGTCGACGCCTCGTGCTCGACTCATGATGGGAAAGCTCGGTGTGGTGGAGTGATTAGGGATCATTCTGGTTCCTGGCTGCATGGTTATACTAAATTTATTGGCTGCTGCTCAGTCGTGGAAGCCGAGTTATGGAGTATTTTCCTGGGTCTTGTTATTGCGTGGGATCTAGGCTTTCAAAGTTTAGAGGTGGAATCCGATAATGCTCAAGCTATCAAGCTTATTCATCAGGTAGAGCGTGATGGTTTTGCTCTCTCTATCACTCGTGCTATCCAGGATGTGATCCAGAGAGATTGGCGGATCTCGATTCGTGCTATCCTTAGGAAGTGCAATCAAGTTGCAGATGCTTTGACAAAACGTGCAAGTTTCTTGAATCTCGACTTAGTTCTTTTGGATTCTGTTCCGAATTTTGTTGTTCATCTATTACGCGAGGACTTAGTTTAGTTCCTCTTAGGATGTAATCCTCATGTGTTTTGTATATCTTATCATGTGCACTCTTTTTCCTCCATTAGGTTTAGGGAGGTTTTTTAATGAGGCATATGATAACGATACTCATTTCTTATAAAAAAAAATATATGACTAGTCAACTCGATTAACTCAAAATTCTATGACTCGACTAAAAAAAATTAAATAAAATTTAAGCTATAAAATAAAACTCATTAAATCGACTAAATTTAACTTTTTTACTTACTCTAGTCCTCTGATCACTCACCCTACAATAAGTATTTAAACCTGACAAATCGAGGGAAAGAAACTTAATTTGCAATTGAACCTAAAAAAATGTGAGGGCAAGGATTAGTTTGCTCATTGTGTTTAACTGTTTATAAGCCAAGGCTTTTTGCCACCACGTTCCTTATGAATAAAAATTTTATTTTTCTTGCTTTTATTTATGTCTCACACTAAAAATTTAAGTTTAAAGTTAAATTTTAAAGTTTAAAATTATAGTTTAAAATATTTGGGGTAGAGTGTATTTTTTAAAATTTAATTATTTAGTGTTGTGCATAGAAAAATGTACCGAAAAGGGTCTCACATTCCTTATGCTTTTTGCTCGGACAAAAATTATTTCTTAATTTTTGGTGTCTCTTTCTATGTCCAACAATAAAAAAAATATTAAATTTTAAGCTTTAATTTTAAGTTCTAAAATTTAAATTTTAAACCTTAAAAAATTACCCAAACTTAATTTTTTAAACCCTAAAATAAGAAAATATAGGAAGAAAAACCGAAAAAGAAAGAATTTCTATTATCTTTTCCCACCTTCCACCACTGACAAGAAAATCAAACCACCACTGACAACTTGCTTCGCAGACTCACTTCAAGACAAACTCCACTGCTTTATCTTGTCCTCTTGGACTCTTGAGGGATGGCTCATCCCCGTTTGTCACAGCAAAGCAATCCACTACAGCAACCGACTGCTTACCTTCTTCATCTTTTGGTTGTTGGTTTGATTATGGATGCGGCAGAAACCAGCAAAGCCAAAATAGCTTCACTGATCCAAGATGTGAAGAAATCATGGGATGATGAGCTCCAACAACTGGTGCATACCCTCCCCAAAGAAGAAGGCTGGATCAGTGGAAGTCTTTATCTCTATCAAGGCTTCTGGTGCCCATCTCTTCTTCTAAAACCTGTGGTTTCTTTCCAGACACATTTCCAAGCATTCGATTCTGATGTTATGGTCGCCACTTTCCCAAAATGTGGCACTACTTGGCTCAAGGCTTTGACTTTCTCCACTTTGTACCGTGATCGGTTTGCGAGGGATGAACATCCCTTGCTCACCTCCACTCCTCACCAACTCGTTCGTTTCATGGAGTACGATGTTTACGCGAACAACCCTTGTCCCGGTCTCGAAAACATCTGTGTTTATAAACCAAGGCTTTTTGCCACCCACGTTCCTCATGCTTCTTTGCCCACTTCAATCAAGGATTCCAAATGTAAGATTGTTTACATATGCAGAAACCCCATGGATATGTTCGTTTCTCTTTGGCTTTTCAGCAACAAGCTCCGAGATGAAAACCAGGAGTCACTCTCACCAGACAAAGTTTTTGACATGTTCTGTCGTGGAATCTGTGCGTTTGGACCGATTTTTGATCATGCATTGGAGTACTGGAATGCAAGCCAAGAAAACCCCGACAAGGTGTTGTTTCTGAAATACGAAGATCTTAAGGAAGACATCAATTCTCAGCTGAAACGCTTGGCCATGTTCTTAGGGGTTCCTTTCACTGAGGATGAAGAGAAACAAGGAGTTGTTGAAGAAATAGTAAAAGTTTGTAGCTTTGACAAGTTGAGAGAACTGGAAGTAAACAAGAAGGGCTTACACATTTCTGGGATTCCACACAAAGATTTCTTCAGGAAAGGAAAAGTGGGAGATTGGAGCAATTATCTCACACCTTCCATGGTTGAACGCTTGGAGAAGCTTGTCCATGAGAAATTGGATGGCTCCGGTTTAACATTTAATTTCTCCTCCAAAATCTCACAGGACTAGGCTTGAGGATGTTGGTTTTGCATGATCATGGGATGTCCTTTTCAGCTTTGTTTAAAATATCTTTTAAACTGTCTGCATTGTAACATGTTTTTCTCTTGTAATCTGCATTTGAGTTCTCTTGTTATAATAAAAAGGGTAAATTATGCCAGGTACCATCATATTATGGGGCTTGACCTGTTTTTACCACTGAATTTTAATTCTTGATTCAATTGTACCATTCCTCCATTAAATCATGGACGACGTGATGACATGTCAAAAAAACGTGACGGTGCTGACTGTTTATATAAAATAATAATATATTTTCCACATAATTAATATTTATAATAAAACACATACCCTAAACGACATCATTTTGTGAAGTTCCTTTTTTCATACGTGAAATGTGCAATCCCTAATTCATTCTTTCTCTACTATTTTTTGATTCATTTTGTCGAGAGCAGATGGAAGTAAAAGGATTAAGGGACGGTGGAATAGAGGAACCCATTGAATTTTCAGTGTGTGGGTGTGAAATTTCGGCGCAATTGAAAACAGCGTGGTCCATTGACAATCCTGGAAGGAGGTTCTTTGGCTGCAAGAACCATGGCAATTTGTTGCATCGTGCTTGTCGATTTTTTAGTTGGTTTGATCCTCCAATGACCCCACGCGCTAGAGTTGTTCTTCTAGAAGTGTTGAAGAGAATAAGGAAAAATGAAGTCCAAAGGAAGAAGGAAAGACTTTGCTGATTTATCATTTTGGTTGTATGTTGTTATGATTTGGTTTGTTTAACTTTGATAGTGTGGGTATAGTTGTTGCCATTTTGTGATTTACTGGAAATTTCATCCAAAATTGGTGAATTCACCATGAACCTTCCATGATGTATGACAATGGTGAAATACTCAGATGATTTTCTTGTGAAAAACGAATAATAGTGTAAAACACATAATACATTTTTTTTCTCGTGGTAAGTATTTCACTAACACAAACAAATTAAACAGCATGCTAAGTAAAATAAAATAACCCTAAAGTCCTATAATACATATTTTAATGCACATTATAGTAAAGTACCCCATTAAGTAGCAAGTTGCGTCTTATAATGCATAAAATAATCTTAAAGTTGTCCACCATTCAATCCTAATAATAATATTTTAAACTAAACTGGTCCACCCTACTGACCCACCATTCATTTCCAAGAAAAATATTACATATAATAGTGCATACTAAATGTCCAAGTACACATTTTGTTTTTAGTGCTTTGTCAATGATACTATACCTCATTTGCCACCGACATATCATAAAAAAAGAATCCAATCAACATTTTAATACACTCCAAAATTACAATGTGCAATACAACAATACCATTAAAGGGGTTTAATACAATTTTAAATTAAAATGATTACTTTCAAATTACAATGTGCAATAAAATAATGAAAACATTATCTAATGTATACACAAATCTCACCAAATCATTACTGAAATCAAAATGAAACTAATTGAAGAAGTCCTCCAATTTCATTATTAAAATCTTTTAGTTCGCATCATTACAGAAATCCCCCAATTTCATTACAAAAATCAAAAGTTATAAAAAGAGTCACTTACCATATTTCATGCTCTTCATTCCGTTAGTTCGCATCACTCGCTTTTCTATTTTGATTCGATCTACAAATAAATGAAAGAAGTCAATCGATCGCCCTAAATCCCTAAACAAAACCAACATTATATTTTGGGTAAACAATGACAAACCCAAGGGAAGGGAACAAATATTCAGTTCAACAAAATTGCTTCACCGATTTTGTAAGGAAATTTTGCTTCGGTTTGGGAGGTTTAGGTTTAGGGAATCTTGCTTCTCAATCGATAACGTTTTCAATTGATTTAGGTTAATTTTATAGTCATTACGGATTAAAAGAGGGGATTAGTAAAACGAAGTTGTTTAGGGTAAGTGTTTTTATTATAAATATCAATTACGTGGAAAATATGTTATTATTATTTTATATAAATAGTCAGCATCGTCACGTATTTTTTACTTATCATCACGCCGTCCATGATTTAACGGAGGAGTGATGCGATTGAATCAAGAATTAAACGTTGATGATAAATTTAGACCAATTTAAAGTTCAGTGGTAAAAACAAGTCACACCCTATATTATGGTGATACCTGTCACATCTTACCCTTATTTAAATAATAATTTTAGGGGTAAATTTGAATTATTTAGCCGGAAATAACAAACACTCAATTTTTCTATATTATATATACCTCGAGATTCCTTCCTTTTTCACCATTCACATCACATGGGATTATGAGCATAATGATATGGATCAGTCGTAATTAAATATTATCCTCCATAAGTCTGATGTTATATTCTATGTGCAAGTTGCACGCGTGAAACAGATAAAAATAAATGGTTTAAATGAAAAATAAGTGTTGAAGTATATTTTTTTTTCTAATTTTAGTTGCTTAAAATATTTTTTTATAAAAATAAATACTTAAAATTTCAACTATTATAATTTTAAGTGTCTAATAATTAATTACCGTTTAAAAAATTCGTTAAACAATAAAAATTAGACACGTGTCATATTTTAATTTATAATTTCATTTAATTAACTTTTTATTTTTAATATTTTAAAATTTTCAAAAAAAATCTTAAAATTCTAAATTTTTTTAAAGTAGTCTCTGAATCACTAAATCCTAAAACCCCAAATCTTCACGGCTGCCACCGCCAGTCGTCGTTACTGACCCCACCTATTCGGTCGCCGAACTCAGTCGACTATTTTCCTCAACTTCCTGTCGTCGAAAACAAGCGAAGGGTGTGCCAGCCGAACATTGAACATCGAATGTAAAAAAATCGTTCGATTTGCACACCGTTTGCCGATCTTCGACGATGGCGAGTTGGGGGAAATAGCGTGTTGGGTCCGACGACCGAAAGGGTGGGGTCGAAGGCGGCGGGCGACACTGAAGATTTGGAGATTGGGATTTTGTTATTTTTAGGGATTTAAGGACTAATTTGAATATTTTTTTAGAATTTCAAAATTTTTTAAAAATAAATTGTAAAGTTTTTTTTTCAAAAATAATTTTAAAAATCAATATTTCTGTTATGTGTTGCGTTTTGATTAGGTAACAAGTTTTTTAAACGGCCGGATACCTAAAATTGTAAGGGTTAAAATTTTCGGCACCCATTTTTATAAAAAAAAACTTTATGCACCTAAAATTAAAAAAACGATATACTTTAGTCACTTATTTTTTTATTTAAGCCAAAATAAATTACTGGTATAAGTTAATTCAGATTTGCTTGTTTAATATTTTAACCAATTTTAAAATATTTCAAGGCCGGCTGGAGTAGGAATTCTTAAGTAGGAGCCAAGCATTGACTTGGTGCTGAAGTGTTTGAGTGTTCTTGTTTACATCCCTTTCTGGATTGGCTGTTGGTTTCATCATGGATACAGCAGAAATCAGCAAAGCCGAACCTGTTTCAGTTTCACTAACCCAAGATGCCGATAAATCATTGGACGATGAGCTCCAACAGCTGCTGCAAACCCTCCCTAAGGAAGAAGGTTGGAGTGGATCCAGTTTCTATCTCTACCAAGGCTTTTGGTGCTCAGCTCGTCGTCTAAAAGCTGTGGTTTCTTTCCAGACACATTTCCCAGCATCTGATTCCAATGTTATCGTCGCCAGCCTCCCAAAATGTGGCACCACTTGGCTCAAGGCCTTGACTTTCTCAACTCTGTACCGCAATCAGTTCGCGAGGGACGAGAATCCCTTGCGAACCTCCACTCCTCACCGACTGGTTCGTCAGTTGGAGTATGATGTTTATGTCAACAATCCTTGTCCTAATCTCGAAAACATGTGTGTTTACAAGCCATGGCTTTTTGCCACACACGTTCCTTATGCTTCTTTGCCAACTTCCATTAAAGATTCCAACTGTAAGATTGTTTGCATATGTAGAAACCCCATGGATACGTTCATTTCTCTTTGGATTTTCATCGGCAAGCTTCGGGACGAAAACAAAGAGTTGTTGTCCTTAGATGAAGCTTTTGACAAGTTCTGTCATGGAATCTGTGGGTTTGGACCATTTTTTGATCATGTATTGGGTTATTGGAAGGCAAGCCAAGAAAACCCCGACAAAATATTGTTTTTAAAGTACGAAGATCTTAAGGAAGACATCAGTTGTAAGGTGAAACAGTTGGCCATGTTCTTAGGGGTTCCTTTCACAGAGGATGAAGAGAAGCAAGGAGTTGTTGAAGAAATAGCAATAATCTGTAGTTTTGAGAATTTGAAGGAACTGGAAGTGAACAAGAAGGGCTTATTCATTCTTGGGATTCCAAACGAAAGTTACTTCAGGAAAGGAAAAGTGGGAGATTGGAGAAACTATTTCACACCTCCCATGGTTGAACGCTTGGAGAAGCTTATCCATCAGAAATTGGATGCTTCAGGTTTAGCATTTGAACTGTCTTCCAAAACTTCAAAGGCATGATCATGGGGTGTCTTTGTGACTATAACCCCTTTTAGTCCCATGTGTCTTTGTAATAATAATCTCTTATTATCATTAATAAAATCTGTTTTTATTAGATTTATATTTGAAAATAAAGAAAACCGAATATGAATTTATATTTATATTAAATATGTCCACAAAGGACTATGCCTATGTGGATATTAGGATTCTTCAGCTTTCTTAGGAAAGTGATCACAACCATGTTCAATTCCTCGTGGTCACAGTAGAGTTATGTTTTTCTAAATTATGTAATGTAGTTACAAGATAATATATATTTATTAATTTTAGTTTAAATAAATAAATTATTTGAATACGAGCTACCTAGTATTAACAATATTTTTTTACAATAAGAACACTTGATAGGTTCAAACTGGTTAAATTATTATCTCTTAATATTCTTATTAAGTTGAATATTAATCAAATTTATTTTCTTATTTTTTATTGAACTTATTCAAATAAAAAACTAATTATATTATAGTTTTTTCAATTGAAATCCGCTACTTTTATGAAACGAGGATATTGATGAGTGATTTAAATAGTTATTATCTTGTTGTTAATTACTCTTTATTTGTCGGTTTAGGTAGCTAATTTGGGCGTTTTCCCTTATTTTCTATGCAGGACATTGAATTCCAGAAACTATGCTAAAAGAGGCTGAATTCTGCAGTTTTTGTTTTTCTGAATTCATGGCTGGATTAGTGGGCATGAAAGTGCTGACTGGACGACACGTCAGCAGCGCCTAATAGCTTATCAACCTTGATTCGGATGACTTATCAAGCGGAGATTTAAATTTAAACTTGGGATTTATCTTTTGTATTTAATTTGAATATTTTAGGATTTATCTTTTATCACCTTAGCTTATTTTAGAGTTTTTAGAATACTATAAATACCCCTTTGGGGTGAAACTCAAAATCAACTCTTGTTCTCAACTTGTTTTTTACTTTTGAATTCTATAAAAATTTCCTTTCTTTAAATTCTTTACTTTCTAGTTTTTTTATTTTACTTTAAAAAATGCTAAGTATGATTTTTTCCATAATCATGCTTAACTAATTTCTTTTCAAGCCAAGGGCAAAAGCGATGACTCAATTCCAACGTGAGGATTGAAAAGCACTTAAACAATTTCGGGTATCTCTCTCATTTTTTTGAGCTTATTTTCAAAATCAAAATGATTTCAAAACCAAAGATTGACGTTGGTCAGGATGTTGTTTTGGTTAAATGTGTGGGAGGAAGATTCGGGTTATTGAAGCACATTCGACTTCCTGGGAACACACTTAGCAAAATTGTTACCTAAGAGGAAGCTGAGATCGGAATCAATTATTATTGAAACAACATAATCAGAACAGACTTTTACGAACTTAAACGATTTTATCTATAACATTGTTGTTGGTTAGATCAATTTCCAGAACCGATATCAAAGATTGCACTTGGGTATTCGATATACAAAGCATAGTCGCAAGGATTGGTCCTTGTAGACAAGTAACCGACGTGAATCCCAAAGTGTAACGCCCGGGTTTGGGGCCCGGAAGATACTCGGGTTTGGACGTTGGGTTAAGCCGGTTCGGGTTAAACAAGTTTTGGGGGAAAACCTTTTAAATGACCAAATTTTTAAAGTCCTTAAAGAAAAATGAGTTTTTAGGTAATATATGGATAAATAGGTTTTAGAGATAGGTTTTACATTAAAATAAAATAAAATATTTCAAATTTTTGCTATCTCTTCTTCCCCAAAAGGCTTTTCATGTTAAAACACCCAAGCCATAGCACCACCCACTTTTTCACCAAGCTTTACAATTTTTGGAGTTTTCAAGAGGTAAGCAACTTGATTTTATTCTTCTCTTCCTTCTAATCTTGTTTTTAACATCTACTCTTCAAGGTTTTGGAAGATTTCTCAAGTTTTTACATTTGGGTAAAATTAGGGGTTTTTTTTAAGGGTTTAAGCTTTTTGGTGAAAACAACGTTTTGGGTTAGTTGTAAATCGTATTTTGGGTGTAAAGTGATGTCAAGATGTTGGGTTTAACTTAAAATCCCAGATTTTGGGAAAATGGGTAATTTTGACTTAAGGGTATGTGGGTTTTTGGCTTAGAAACAGTTGATAAGGGTTCTTAATGTTTTAGTGGTGTTAGGTTGTTGCTTTTGGAGTGTTTGAACATGGTTTGATTGATAAATTGATGGTGATATGGCTGACTTGAGGTTAGAGTAGGATTGAGGATGGTTTTGGTTAGTTTGAATGTTGAAAGATGTATTAATTCCTTGTTTTGATTTGGGTAGAAGCAGCAGATAACGATTTGGATCCTTCAGACGTCACACCGGGGGTTGCAGGAGCTTGAAGGAAAGCCGTTAGCTTGTTTTGGGTTGAGCTGGTGAGTGGAAATTGTTTTGAAGCTTTAAAATGTTTCAAGAAGGTTTCCTTGAGGCTTGGGTGAATCCTTAGGGCCTAACCTAAACCCAAGTGTAAGTGTAGTTGTTTCTTGCCTTGTTTCGTTAAGCGTCGATGAATGTGTTTATACACGTTGTTGGTTGAAATGCATATGCTTTTATCACCTTTTTAATGTTGTTGTGTTGTCGTAGTTGTTGTCAAGCCTCACGTGATGGTTAGTTGTTGTTGATTACGGTGATGTGTAGTCCCACCGGAAGTGGTTGTGCATGTGCATACCGTGTTTTGTTTGTGCTTTTGGATTATCGTATTTCCCTTTTAAATGATTTTGTCTTAAAGCTAAAATATGTGTTTTGAACTGCATTGTTTTTGTTATGATTTTGAGCTCCGCTCACTAAGCTTTTAAGCTTACGCTCTCTTTTCCAACAATACAGATCGTTAGAGGCTTCGGGAGGCAAGTGGGCAAGGGAGGAGTCTTGGAGTTCTTTGCTAGCTCAAAGTATGGTTTTACAGTTGTAATAATACTTAGGCAATGAGAATGCTAGACTTATTGTTATGGAGTTGGTGTTCAAACTCCTATGTCTTGTTCTTGTTTTTGTCGTTACCATGTTAAAAATGTTTAAGCATGCCTTAATGTGGCTTTAGACCTCTTTATGGATGTTAAGCTTGCTTGGTTGATCTTGTTATATCTTGTTTCGTTGAATTGAGCCTTGTTGTATGTTTGACTTGCTTTAATTAAGTATTCCTTGGTTGCTTAGGTTATATGCATGATTAGATGTTGTTCTAATGTTTGCTTAAGATGTCTAGGTTAGTCCCTTTGTGCTAAAAACTGAAATATGTTGTCTTTCTGTCGAGGCTATATCGATACGCTCAAGGGCAGTATCGATACGGTTCCTTGTTTTAAGCCTAGCGTACCAATACGCGGGGGCGTATCGATACCCACTTTGCTCTCTGGAAATCTGAGAAATTGAAGAGAAATTGGGGTATCGGTACGAGCCTTAGGCGTACCGATACGATCCTAGGGTTAACTTTGAGAATATGGCCGTTTGAAGCATATCGATACCAGCCTTGGAGGGTATCGATACAAACCCTCAAAGTTGACTTGGGGAAGCTTGACCACTGAAGGCGTATCGATACGGGCTTTTGGAGTATCGACATGGCCTGTAGTAAAAGGGTAAAAACCTGTCTTTTATTGTTTGGTTTGCTTGGTTTGTATCCGTGTTTGCTCTTCCGCTATTTGCTTTTCTCTCATAGGATCAAATAAAGCATATAGACTAGATAAAGCAAAAAATAAGGTTGCTAATCGGAGTGAGGCCTTAACGGGTTTCGCTTCAGTTTTCCCCGTGTAACCCTTTCGGTTCGGTCTGGTGGCTAGACCGGGATGAGGGGGTTACATTTGGTGGTATCAGAGCCTCGGTTACGAGGTCTCCCTAGAAGGTAAGTCAGGTAAGTTGGTTTGTTTGCCATTGCACGGTATGTGAAAGCATGTTTTATCGTTCTTGTTGTTGGTTGAGATGTAGTCGAGCGTCCCCATTGCTATGTATTGTTATTGGAAAATGATTTTGGTTAAAAGAGCTTGAACACTTGGATCCTTGCCCTTGCTGACCCAATGTTTTCTTGTGTGTGATGTGTTTATTGTTTATATTTTATCTTCGTTATGGTGAGACCGAGGAGAAGGCCTAGAGCGGGTGACCAAGCACCTGGGGTTGTGCTTCCTCTTCCTCCTTTTGCTCCCGATGGTAATGGGGCGGATGTCAAAGATGATGTAGCTCAGGCCGGAGTGAATGTTGGGGAAAATGGAGCTCAGACGGGTTAGGGTCAGGCAGGTGCAAATATGACTCATTTGATTCAGACTATAGCCGAGGCTTTTTAGATAGCTTTAGTCGGTATACATGCTGCACCACCACCTCAGGGTGCAGACCCCTTGAGAGAATTTGTAGTTTGGGCGGAGTTGAGTTCCGTGGTTTGACTCTCGAGGGTTTAGAGGCTTGGCTCGAGAGCACTACACGAATCTTAGGCCAGATGGAGTGCTCAGACACTCGTAAGTTAGGTTGTGTTGTCACTTGCTTCAGGGAGATGTGTATGCTTGGTGGACTACCGTTACTTTGGGTATACCAGAAGCAGATGTCACTTGGGAATTTTTCAGAACAACTTTCAGAAAGAAATACCTTGGAGCCTGATACCAAGATGAAAAGAAGAGGGAATTTATGGCTTTGGTTTAGGGTGGTAAGACGGTGTCAGAATATGAGGTCCAATTTGTGAGGTTGAGCCAGTATGCTCCCGAGTTGGTTCCTAATGAGAAGGAGCGGTGTGAGCGCTTCCGTTATGGTTTGACTAGGGATGTGAAGACTTATATGCTCGCTTCTGATTACACCGAGTTTGATATTTTGGTCTCTAGGGCCAAGGATATTGAGCAAAGTTTAGGCTCAAACACTCGTGCTAGTGGGACTGATTCCGGGAAGAGACATGTGGATTGGGACAAAGAGCATGCCAAGAGGCCCAGAGATAGGAGATATCAGCCCGACTCGAGACATAAGGGCGGTAATTATGGGCGTGGCCACCAGGGCCAAGAAGCTGTTGTTCAAACTCTTGAGTGCACTAGATGCGGGAGATGCCATCCGTGCGAGTGTATGTGTACCTTTGGGGTATGTTGGAAATGTGGTTCTGTAGAGCGTTTGGGTGTTCTCTATTTATGAGCGCAAGTGCACACTCTGTCAAGTTATAGTATAAAAGATATCGTCTCCCACAGGGATTGGAATAGCTCCTATGAATGGTTTCCTGCACAAAGATTTAGTAAATGCGCCATTAAATCTCATGATGTGGAAATATAAAAACACAAGTAAAGATAAAGATAGTGATGAGAGGAATGATAGGGAAAGATTGGGCGATAAGCTAGGTAAGACAAGTGCAACTTAGTAGCTTATGGACTGCATTGTAAGGCTTGAGTCTGTTTTGCGCTGCCATGAATTGCTGCCTCGACGGGTATGGCGGGCGGCAAACTACGACCCTGTCACGCGGCCGCAGCAGGTCACTGCCACTGCAGGGGTGTGTACTGTCTCGGCAGGTGGAACGGAAAGAAGTCTTGGCGGCAAGTCTGGCAGACATTCCAATTTTGGCAGGATAGTTGACAGTGATCCCTCCTATTTCTAGGTTAGGATGCTCGAGATTGCTTAACTTGTGGACTAGTGTGGAACCAAATTAGACAAGTCGGTTGGTAATCCCTTTTAGTCGCTGAAACTTGAGGACTAGTGTGGAACCAAGTTAGTCACGCCTTTGTGAGTTGTGACCGTGCTTAACCCGTTTGTGAGCCTTGCACTTTCGTGCCCGACAAATGGATTTTCTCTTCAATTGACTGGTGTGGACTAATTGAACGAACAAAGAACATAGATTAAACAAACTCGGTACTTTATTGAAAACAACTTATCTAGCTTATACAACTGTTTCCACAAATTACTTTATATACACGCGCCTAAACCCTAGGAGAGTTGGGCCGCGACCCCAACACTCCAACTTATCTAGCTATCCCCCCATCTATACTCTCATCGGCAGATACCGTCGATTCCCTCACGACATGCCCCTATACCCTTACATACGTTGGGTATATATAAGGCTCATGACCTAGATTTGAGTCATTCTTAAAGTAGAAGTCCTAAAAGTATATTTACATTAATTACAGACTCCTTTTTGACTTAAATACAGACTCTTTGGACGTTGCCTTCTTGCGTAAGTAAGGATAAGTATTCCTACTTATCAATCTTCAATCAGCTCTACCGGCCGCTACATGCTTCAGGAAATTGCAAGACTGGGCTTATTGGGCTTAAGAAATTGCCCTCTTGAAATTGTGACCCATCTTGGCTAAGTCGGTGTAACTCCTGCCCGAGCGGCACCTGGCGGCAATACTGCTTTGGCAGCGTCCTTGGCGGCATCTTCAGATGCTTCAGTACAGCTTCTTTGGTTCCAGCTTTCTTGCCTTGTCCTGTCTTGTCCTCTCCTCTCCTAGCTATAGCACCTGAAATATAAACTAAACTAAAACAGTAACTTTTCTTCACCAAACATGAAATATTCAATAAAAGCATGGTATACGAGAAGATATTGTTATAATGCATGCAATGCACCTATATATGCCTAAATGAGCTCAAGAACAGCAATAATAAGGGAAGGAATGTGTACAAAATATAGAACTCATGGACACTCTACTCACCCCCAAACTCTAACTATTGCTTGTCCTCAAGCAATGCACCCTAACTAGTAAAATTGCCCTTAGCACAAAATTAATAGAACGTTAGCCTTTAACTTGATTTCTTGCCTCAAGGCCGTGGCACCTATATAATGTTAAGTGCAAGGAATGACATGAAATAACTTAGATTAATTTTCTTAATGCCAGTGCAGTGTGTGCAGGTCTGTGTTCATGCTAAACATGCTGAAATTACCAAGTTAACAATGTATGCCTAAAATAATCAAATCACTTAAAAGGATACAAGTCGCTGCCTTGGCAACACAGTGGGGAACTTTTTTTCTCTCTTTCTGATCATGGCTTTAAGGGCTTCATCTCATCACTACTACTCTCCGGGTTTGAGGCTAAAGTAGGTGCACTCTACGAAACTCTGAACACTTTGAATAGAGTCACCCCGTGAAGACTTTCATTCACTCTTGCTAATTTGTCCGTCACTTGGTTTAGATTCATGGACTTTGATAGCAGCGAAGTGTCCTTACTCATGATCCTTCCTAGAGCATGTTTTGGGCACCTCTAGGGTATTTATCATTTCTGCCTAGAGCCTGTTTCGTGCACCTCTAGGGTTTGCATTTTCTTTGTTGTGCTGCCCTGTGCTGTCGTGGCGGCAAACCTGTATTCAATCAAGAAACTTTTATTAATGAAGGCAGGTAATGTTACACTTAGAACTTAAGAAAAAATTCAGCATTTAACAGACAAGTGTAAATATAATTGGAAAAAAGAAAAAAAATCTAAATATTTTCATGCTTCTTCCCAAAGTTAGATTAAAATTTTAGAATGGTACGAATATAAGTAATCGGCTAAGCTATCGTAGGCACACGTTTTGAACTAAAGATTTCTATTTCATTAAGTACTAGGGGGCAGAATTTACATATGCATCTAAATGTTATGAACCTAAAGCAAAGAGGACTAATTCCCCCCAAACTCAATGTTGGCATTATCCTCAATGCCTCTACAAAAAAAAAACAAAACATAAAAATAAATAAATAAAAAGAAATTAAAATGATAAAGTAAAAACATAAAAATAAAATATAAAATAAAACATAAAAAATTAAAAAGAAAAAGAAAAAAATGGTGCTATAAACTGGGGGAGTTCCCCTCTGTTGCTGCCGCGTCAGACGAAGATTATGAGGAGGTAGGCAGAACAAGGCGGCGCATAGCGGATGGTTTTTCTGCTGGGCTCTTCTTCGAGCTACACGGCGGCTGGGGGTGGCTTTCTTGTTTTGTCTTTCAACCTTTCCACCCTGGGGATCTGCTGCTGGCCACTTTCTCTTTTTGGCTGCCTCGACTGGCTCGTCGTCAAGGGAGTCAGAAATCTCCATGTCTGAGTAGTCGGTATCTTTGGCAGCGGTCGTTTTGGCTACTAGGGAGGCAGCAGTTGCCTCCTCTTCCTTCTCTGATTCTGAGGAGGAGGTGAGGTTATATGGTTGGATGGGGGTTGGGGAGGTTCTTCTCTTGGGGCGGTAGTGCGGCCACTCACTGTCTTCGGCGGCAGGAGCAACAGTGGGTCTTGGAGTAATGTGGATTGGTTTGGATGCTGCTAGCTCCGTTGGAAAGGCGGGCAACTGTGGGCCGGCGTCCTGGTATTACCTCGTGGTTTCTCCGCGTGGGCATAATTTTTTTTTTTATTATTACCTCGCCCACGTTGATTTGCCGCCCCTTCATTATACTGGAGATAAGAGCGAGCCACGACCTATTTACAGTTGATCCGTGCGTGGTTGGTATCAGGCGGCGCTGGACAAAATAACTCCAAAGTGCTGCCTCTGGCAGCAAATCACGGCGGTTGACTGACTCGTTGTTCTTGCCTGTCATCCATTTGGTTTTTGGCTTGCAGAGCTTCTTCTTAATTTGGTTGTAGTCAGCCCCCGTCAGATATGATTCCCACTCTTCGTGCGGGTTGCCGCTGACCTCAATTCTGTAGAAGCTGTTGATCATGTCAACATTAAACTTGTCACCTTCTCCCCGGACATAGACAAAAGGACTCTCCGGGTTTGGCCGTTGGGCGTAAAATTCTCGCACATGGTTGTTGTTGATCCCTTCTGGTTGCCGTGCGAATTGGTCCCAGCCCATATTGTGGATCTTCTCAAATAGAAAGGGTTCCAACCCAAAATCACCATCAGGCTGGGTGTATTGGAAGCCCATCTCCTCCCATAGTTTCCTTTCTCTGTATTGGAAGCCCATCTCCTCGACAGCATGTTTCAAGAACCTTTTGTATGAAGTTTTGGAGGTGGCGGCGGGTTTCTGTTGTAACACCCCTCGCCCGGGAATGCGAGTGAGGATCGTTACATTTGCAGCGTATTATTATTCGGATTCATATTATACATATTCATGACATACATAAGCAATTCCAATTATCATAACATACTTGGCTTACAAGTTTCTTTATGAAACTCACTTTAGATTTATATTACATATACATGCGGAAGCTTACTCTAACATTCAACCAAAAATGTAAACATACATATATGTGGGCTAACAAAAACCTTAACTATTACATACAAGCAATCATGTTACAATCATAACAATTACATACATGTACTAACACAACAAGATAATCATTTAATCATGCTTACACATTCAACAACCATTACATAATCATGTTACCAAACCAATTTCTTAATCTACCATATTCGAATCATACATATAAACAAGGCTCATTCGAACTAAGCATAGCCATACATTTTAATCTTCATTTTATATCATACATCTAGATGCATATTACAATTCTATAGTTCATGTCTCATTAACACAATCAATTTTCCAAGATTACATAATCATACAAGCACACTTTAAATCCCATAGCAATCATCATATCAAACTTAAAGTTAACAAACATTACTTATATACTTGCCAACATAAAGTTATTACAAAACAAGCTTATGCTTACATATATATACAAAACCAAACCAAGTTTTAAACATAGCAATTACATGACAAGCATCCAAAATACATGGATCATATGCATGTGACACTTATATACATCTATGCCACCAACTATAATAACCAAAAGAGTCATACTTGTGCTTGGACTTCATGGTCAGCTCTCTAAGACAATCGACTAGCTTTCGGGACTAGCACCTGAAATTTTTGGAAGAAGGGAACAGAAGAGTGATAAGTACAAGGTATGTACTTAGTGAGGCAGCCCTAACTTTACTAATATCCATCTTTTAAACATTATTTAATCTTCAAGGTTACCTAACTAGGCATAAAACAAGGTTTACCTAACTAGTCCAACATACAAAAGTAGACTTAGCTAATCTTGTAACCATTTCAATAACCAATGATGCAACACAAATAACATATTTTCATATTCACTTATACAGCATGTATCAATCAAAACATTATCATATACAACAACAAGCATCATTTAAAAGCATTAGTATATACAAGGCAAGTAGGCATATCAATTTCATTTCATTGGTACTTATCATTTGGGTACTTATCTTTCAAGTCATGTAACTTTTAAATATGTTGCCTTGGATGATTAATGAACAAGGTAATCGAGTCTACGTGTGACATATGACTTTGGATACCCAAAGGTATCAATGCTTTGTAACCAACTTGTAACATGTAATCAGAGGATGCCATAGCATCAAGGTGACTTACCACCTTAAGGAATATTGGTGACTAACCACCATCCTTTAACAATAATCAGAGGAGCTCAATGACTCTAAGGCATGCCCTTCTACCTATAGACACTAATCAAACCAAGGACTTTACTTATCTTTCTTTATTAACAATAGCATTTTACTTGTTTATCAAACACATATCACAAAGTCATGTACACATTCAATCATGTTTACATTGTGCACATTCAAGCCATGATCAATCAAATTTCCAGCAAGCATTTAGCATCATTTCAATCATATAACCATCTTCAAACAGTAGCTAAATCATCAATTAATTCAATTCAAGTGGCTCAAACAACTCATGTCACAAAGCAACCCATATAGACATCAACTAGCATATCTAGATAGCATCATATACCTAGTTCATAGTTCATTCCTTTAGTCCTTCTTCCTTAGCATTTAAATTTACCAATCCATTATTAAGTTCATTACATGCTTCATTTTAAATCATCCAAGAAACATAAACACATTGGTTGAGACACTAATTTCAACCCTAAACTAGCTACACTCACAAATACTTCCAAGCTTAGTTGTTATCCTTGATGATGATTCCTTTCCCCTTCTCTTTGCTTGATCACTCCTTGAATCTTCTTGAAATTCTTCACCAATGTGATCTTAAAACATAAAATATCATATACAATATCCATTAGTAATTAATTCAAACATATAAATTCATTTACTTAAGCATAATCACCTAGACAAGTGAATCTGCCCCCTAAACTGGCAGTTTGAGTAACCTCTACTAAACTGGTCATATCTTTTTACTCCCAACTCCAAATAAGGAGTTCTTTACCATTCTAGAAAGCTTATAAACACACCTTTACAACCATGTATGACACATAATTTTATCCTTTCTCTATCAATACAGTTTATTACTTGAACATAGGGCATTTTCAGAAACCTAATCTGCCTATGCTTAATTTGTGACTTTAGTGCATTTATAACCTATGTTTCACTACACCATTAATCTTGAGCTTTTAACCACATTTACCTTCACATATTAACATAATAACTATGTTCCAGAAACCATGAAAACAGGGCATATAAGTCCTCAAATTATCAATTCTTACAAACTAGTCCATTTTGATCTTCTATGTGTTCTAATGATATTTAAACTATCAATTGATATATAATTCAAACTAAATTATTTATTTTTCATTCCTACAATACCTAACCTGTTTCTAATAAATTTTCCAGAATTTATTGGCATCAATTAAACCCCTAAACATTTTAAAAATTACAATTTAACCTAAGCAGTTTCCAGATTCATTCAATTCTGAGCAGTCTTTTTGTAATTCAATTTCCAGCTACTTCCTATGTCGTTTTCATACCCAAGAGGAAATTTTTTTATAGTACTCATTCAGCTCTACAACTTTTATTTACAGATGTTTTCCTAATTCGAACCCTAACCCATTCGAAATTCAAGTTCAAAACAGGGAAATGCATGAACCCTAATCTGGGCAGATTCAATCTAAGTTCATGTTCATATTAAATTTTCCAGAAATTTAGCAATTCTAACATGAACCCAGCTACCTATCATCAATATAACACATCTAGAAACACATTTCCAGCAGCAATTCACAACCAAATAAACAATACAACCCTAAAACTCAAAATAGAATCGGTTAAACACAAAGTTACTTACTTGTACACTAGATGAACATACATGCAATTGTTCTTAATTTTTCCAGCACTTAAACTGAGATTATAACCCTTTCTCTCCCCTGTTTTTCTATAACTTTCGTTGGGTTTAGAATAATGAAGAAGATGATAAAAGAAAACTAATTGAAACAATTATTATTCTCTCTCTATGCATGGCCGATTATGGCTTATACAAAGACACATGGAGTGTCTTTCTACCATGCATTACCACTCACTTTTCCACTATCATATGTAGTTTAATTATTTATTCTTTCATTGTCATACTTAATCTTATATTTCATATATATATATATATACATAACTATGTTGTCCACCGAACCAGACATATATATATTTATATATTTGTACATTAGTTTACAATTTAGTCTTCATTATTCTAGGTTCACATACTAACTTGCATGTGATATTTATTCCAATTGTAAATTAATATAACATAATTTATATGGTTTCACTTCAATCTTAATTAAATTATACGATGTTTACATTTTCCTTGTTATTTTTCTACTGTTCCAACTAGGGTGATTTTAGGGTGTTACATCTGTGATGAGGCCATAGGTTGTGGAACAGTTGTTTATCCTAAAGAAAGTAAAAATAATGTGAAAGAAAATAACGCAAAGAAATCTTGGAAGCAAAGAATATAGAAAGAATGCAGAGTAAAAGAGAGAGAGAGCAAAGTGAAGAACGGGGTGGTAGAATAGTTGGCCTTATATAGCCGTTTCTCTCCACTGCCTTGGCGGGCACGCTGTCAACGTGCGGCAATTATTGCGGCATGAATACCGGGGTTTTAGCCGTTACGCAGATATCTGTTTCGCTCGTCGCGGCAAACTAGCCGTACGACTAGCCGTTATGCTCGTCTACCTTGGGCTGTGTTGGCCGCTAGTTGGACCTCTCCTTTATTCTTTCATCTTTCTTGGTCTTTCTTTCATACCTAATCCTGAAATAAAATAAATACAACAATTAAATAAAAATTAAAACTAATCCTAATACAAATAAATTAAAAATAAAATTTTTAATTAAAATTAAAATTAAAATATTAAATGAGTTATGTAGGGCTGCGCTTTTCCCAAGCATAACCACTTCCTGAGGGTCTTTGTGTTCGGCTATTCGTCTGGGCATGTCTTTTCCCCTCCTCAGGTGGATGTTGCTGCCAACCTTGCTGCCCTAGCGTGACATACACCAAGAAAACAAAGAGGTTTTTTTAAAATAAAAAGAGATTTAGCGTGCAAAAACTAAATAGGAGTACAAAAATTACAAACGAAGTTGTTGTGGCCAATCCCCGACAATGGCGCCAAAAACTTGTAGAGCGTTTGGGTGTTATCTATTTATGAGCGCAAGTGCACACTCTGTCAAGTTATAGTATAAAAGATATCATCTCCCACAGGGATTGGAATAGCTCCTATGAATGTTTTCATGCACAAAGATTTAGTAAATGCGCCATTAAATCTCATGATGTGGAAATATAAAAACACAAGTAAAGATAAAGATAGTGATGAGAGGAATGATAAGGAGAGATTGGGCGATAAGCTGGGTAAGAAAAGTGCAGCTTAGTAGCTTATGGACTGCATTGTAAGGCTTGAGTCTGTTTTGCGCTGCCATGAATTGCTGCCTCGGCGGGTATGGCGGGCAGCATGTCACTGCCACTGCAGGGGTGTGTACTGTCTCGGCAGGTGGAACGGAAAGAAGTCTTGGCGACAAGTCTGGCAGACATTCCAAGTTTGGCATGATAGTCGACATTGATCTCTCCTATTTCAAGGTTAGGATGCTCGAGATTACTTAACTTGTAGACTAGTGTGGAACCAAATTAGACAACCCGGTTGGTAATCCCTTTTAGCCGCTGAAATTTGAGGACTAGTGTGGAACCAAGTTAGTCACGCCTTTGTGAGTTGTGACCGTGCTTAACCCTTTCGCGAGCCTTGCACTTTCGTGCCCGACAAATGAATTTTCTCTTCAATTGACTGGTGTGGACTAATTGAACGAACAAAGAACATAGATTAAGCAAACTCATAACTTTATTGAAAACAACTCAAAACTATACAACCGTTTCCACAAATTAATTTACATACACACGCCTAAACCCTAGGAGAGTTGGGCCGCGACCCCCAACACTCCAACTTATCTAGCTATCCCCCATCTATGCTCTCATCGGCATATGTCGTCGATTCCCTCACGACATGCCTCTATACCCTTACATACGTTGGGTATATATAGAGCTCATGACCTAGATTTGAGTCTTTCTTAAAGTAGAAGTCCTAAAAGTATATTAACATTAATTACAGACTCCTTTTTGACTTAAATACAGACTCTTTGGTCGTTGCCTTCTTCCGCAACTAAGGATAAGTATTCCTCTTATCGATCTTTAATCAGCTCTACCGGCTGCTACAGGTTTTAGGAAATTGCAAGACTGGGCACATTGGGCTTAGAAAATTGCCCTCTTGAAATCGCGACCCATCTTGGCTAAGTCGGTGTAACTCCTGCCCGGGCGGCACTGTAACCCCCTTAACCCGGCCTAGACGGTTGACCCGAATTAAGAAGTTTATACGGGGAAAACTAAAGTCAACCCGAAAGTCAACCTTGATTAACGACCTGTTTTTTTTCTTTTTAGTCTTATCTAAATGCACATTAACCCTAGATATGTTCACAAGATCATCATACTCAAAGATCAAAACAATCAAAGGACATTCAGGGACTCAATTGCATAAAGAGAGGATTTAGGGACCAAGTTGTAAATTCTGAAAGTTATAAGGACTTAACCCAATTTAAAGTTACCAAAATGAAATTAATCATCTTTCATGCTTCTCTGCCAAATTTCAGCTCAAACAGACATCTCAAACTCATTCAATTTCATATACAAAGTTTAGGACCAAAACGCAAGGATTTCAAAACATATAACCATCAAATTCAGAGCCCAACGGTCGAGTGTTCCAAAACAGGGAGGTCCTGTTCCGAAACGCGGGACCGTTCCGAAACGAGTTCCGAAACAAGGCTTGGCAGTAGCATTTCCATTCCGGAACGGTTCCTCCCGTTTCGAAACGCTTAGGCCATTTCAGGCCCCTGTTCCGAAACGGTAGCACCCGTTCCGATACGGCCAGCCCAGATTTGCAGAATTTTGCTGGTTTAACATACAATTGACCTATCAAACATGCTCCAAAAGCCACCAAGTTAAACCAGCAAGTCATTACTTGCATAAGAAACATAATTGCATCAACCATACTCAAACATGGCATCAATTAAGCAAATCCCCAATTCTATAGGCATGCATCCTACTTAGAAAACCATTCAAGCATCAAT
Source organism: Hibiscus tridactylites (assembly GCA_958450335.1). Classification (NCBI taxonomy): domain Eukaryota; kingdom Viridiplantae; phylum Streptophyta; class Magnoliopsida; order Malvales; family Malvaceae; genus Hibiscus; species Hibiscus tridactylites. The sequence continues at coordinate 85,211,070 of OY288268.1, read as the reverse complement.
ATACCAAAACCACCTCACAAAGGCCAATTACATGTTCCAACATCAATAACAACATAATACCAACTTAAGGAGTCCAAAACATCTCCCAAAACAACAACATAGGTCCCCCATTGCCAACTACCCAAAAGCTAATAGTGTTAGAAAACATTCACCATACATGAGCTTAAAACTTCACTCGGATTCTTGGCTTCCTTGCTTCCCCTAATGCACTTCAACGCTCTGCATTATTGGTTTAAGAAAAGAGAGAGCGTAAGCAAATAGCTTAGTGAGGAGTGCTCATTTAAAACAACACAATAATGCATTTATATACACATTTATAAACCTTAGTTCAAATCATCGATTGTACATGCACATAAGCATTTAAAGCAAGCATTTCATGCTTCATCTTTGTTTACATGTCATATTGGCCACAAGTGATACAATCAACATAAGATCCACACATGGACATTTAAACACCATTGTGATCTTACAATTCACAAGGACCACACATGGACTTTTAACCACCATTGTGTCCTTAGCACAAGAATCATCCATGGACTTTTAAACACCATGATGTTCTTACAATTCACAAGGACCACACAAGGACTTTTAACCACCTTTGTGTCCTTAACAAGAATCACCCATGGACTTTTAACCACCATGGTGTTCTTAAATACACAAGGCTCACACAAGGACTTTTAACCACCTTTGTGACCTTAACCAAGAACCAACCATGGACTTTTAACCACCATGTTGTTCTTAAAATACACAAGATTCACACAAGGACTTTTAACCACCTTTGTGATCTTAACCAAGAACCAACCATGGACTTTTAACCACCATGTTGTTCTTAAAACAAGAATCACCTATGGACTTTTAACCACCATAGTGTTCTTAACCATTCTCAAACATCACTTGCCAATATGCATCATTTAACAACAACATTCCACTGTTTTAAAGCATTTAACAAAGCCATAATCATCATGCATCATTAAGCATCAAAACCACACTAAACAATGTTCAAAAACAAGGATCTCTTACCTTGAGCATCCTTCAACACATGGCTTATAAAATCAGCAAATAACATGCTAAAATATGCTTTCAAAACAGAATTTAAAACATGAAAACAAATCACATTGCATCCAACCAACCATAGTTCATCATCAAGAGAGTTTTACCGAAAACTTACTCTTGAGCTTAGCTAAGTTGCTTAGACTTAAACTAAGCTCCCAAACCTTCAAAACATTGGTTTCAAAGCTGAAAACCAAAATCCACTCACCGATTCCGTTTCGCCACTTGCCGAAACACCAATCAAGCTTCCGGATCACCACCACAAGGATCCAAAGATGACTCCCCTGTTTTAAACACATCAAAGCAGAGGATTAATGCATCATCATGCATTAATATCTTCAATGAAAGCACCTAAACTCGCTGCTCTCATCAACACTCCCATTTCGGCTTCCAAACACAACCGAAATCACCTCCAAACAACTCCACAACACTACCCAGCCAAGATCCATCGATTCTAAACATCCTTAAACATCAATTAACATCCAAAAAGAATCTAACCACGTCCTTATACCTCCAGCTATAACAGATCATCAAGATCACTCCAAAAACAACCAAAAACTCAAGCTAAACTTAGGAAAATCAACCTATTCGGGATTGCATTGATTAAACCTCAATTTCTCATCAATTAAACATTCTTTTAACATCAAAAAGACACCTCAAATCAGTGCCCAATCAGATCATACGAATTCTATCAAAAATCAACCAAATCTTGCATTTTAAAGCCAAGATCAAGAGTACAATTGAAAAACCTTTAATAAAACATAAATCAAGGATTGAGAACTTGGGAATTTCAGTAAAGAACTGAGAATTTAGAGGAGAAGGACGTTCATACCTCTAAACTTGAGTTTCTCCCTTTTTGGAACCAAGATTCTTGAAAATCCAATAAGCAAATGATAAGGTTTTGTTGAAGAGATGATTAGAGATCAAAAGAGAATTGAAACCTCATATTTGGATGTCAAAATCAGAGGGAAAATGTGCTGGAGAATGTGTTTGGGTTGAGAGAAAAATTGAGAGAAAAAAAATGGAATTTGGGAAAAGTTAGTTGAAAATGCCAAAAATATCTTTCCCTCCCTTTTACTTTTATTTTAAACCATTAATTAATCCTTTAATATTTAAGAAAAATTTGGAGAAACTCCTATTGGGTAAATAGCTCCTTAAAGATTCAAAGTTTCAATCCTTTTTAAAACAGTCACACAGTTTTCAAAAATTACATTTTGGTCACTAACCCAAAATGTCACACTTCCAAACCTTATTTTGTAAAATTGATTTCACCATTCTCTTATATATAATAAAAGAGGATTTTAAGACATTTTTCCATATTTTTAATGCAACCCGAACTAGGCTTTCCTAAATTCACCTTTATATATATTCGAACCGCACTCCGACCGAACCGGTCCAAACCCAAAACTTCTAAGCCCAAAATTGGGGCGTTACAGGCACCTAGCGGCAATATTGCTTCAACAGCGTCCTTGGCGGCATCTTGAGCTTCTTCAGTACAGCTTCTTTGGTTCCAGCTTTCTTGCCTTGTCCTGTCCTGTCCTGTCCTCTCCTAGCTATAGCATATGAAATATAAACTAATAAAAAACAACTACTTTCCTTCACCAAACATGAAATATTCAATAAAAGCATGGTATACGAGAAGATACTGTTATAATGCATGCAATGCACCTATATATGCCTAAATGAGCTCAAGAACAACAATAATAAGGGCGGGAATGTGTACAAAATATAGAACTCATGGACACTCTACAGGTTCCCGAGATCATTTGAGGTGTAAATGTCCACACCCGGCTAGGGGCGGACAGGCTCCAGCTAGAGGGTTTGAGCATCGGAGAGGTCGTGGGCACGGTCGAGGTAATTTTCAGCCGAGGAATGATGATCAAAGGAACTTAGCTCATGTGGTGGCAGTTCAGCCCGAGGGTGGAGGACCAGCTAGGGTGTATGCACAACAAGAGGCTGGGAATGACACAGATGTCATCGCAGGTAATTTCTCGTTACAGTCTTTGAATTTGCTTTCTTTGATAGATTCGGGTTCGACACATTCATACATTTTGGGTGAACATGCAAGATCTCTAGGTTTGTTGTATGAGTGGTTAGAGGTAGGTGTGAATGTTACTAGTACTTTTGGTGAGACCGTGGTAGTTAGGAAGGTGTATATGAGGTGTCCTTTGATGATTCAGGGCCATGTGTTTCTGGTCGATATGATGGAATTGTCGTTCTATGGTTTCGATTGTATTTTTGGCATGGATTGGCTCGTAGAGCATAGGGCTAGGGTAGACTTTGAGACCAAGAGAGTCTTCTTGAGACTTACAGATGATTTTGAAGTTGTAGTAGTTGACGATAACATTAAGTTCTTGTCCAATGTTGTTTCTGCCTTAGAAGCTCAAAGATTGATAGGTTTGGGTTGTCAAGCGTATTTTGCCTTGTGATGAATCTGGATATGAGTGAGGTTAGACCGCAAGACTTCAGAATAGTTTGTGATTTTCCGAGTGATTTTCTGGAAGAGTTGTCGGGTTTGCTTCCAGATAGGGAAGTTGAGTTTGCTATTGAGACGTATTCAGATTCTGCACCCGTATCTATTGCTCCGTATAGAATGGCGCCTAAATAGTTGAAAGAGATGAAGACACAGCTTCAGGAACTGCCAGATAGAGGTTTCATTAGGCCTAGTATTTCTTCGTGGGGTGCTCCGGTCTTGTTTGTGAAGAAAAAGGACGACGATATGAGGATGTGTATAGACTATAGGCAGTTGAACAAGGTAACAGTGAAGAACAAGTATCCTTTGCCGCAGATAGATGATTTGCTTGATCAGTTGAGAGGTGCTTCAGTGTTTTCGAAGATTGATTTGAGATCGGGTTACTATCAGTTGAAGGTAAAGGATGTGGACATACCGAAGAAAGCTTTCCGTACACGATATGGGCACTACGAGTTCTTGGTAATGCCTTTCAGTTTTACTAATGCTCCAACTGCATTTATGGACATGATGACATCTTAGTGTACTCTAGGACCGAGGAAGAGCATGATGAGCATTTACGATTAGTACTTCAGACTTTGCTTGAAAATCAGTTCTATGCCAAGTTGAGTAAATACGAGTTTTGGATTAGGGAGGTAGTCTTCTTAGGTCATGTGATCTCAACCAATGGGATTAGTGTGGATCCCAAGAAGATAGAAGCCATAGTGAATTGGAAACAACCGAAGTCAGTGACCGAAATACGTTGTTTCCTAGGCTTGGTGGGGTATTATCGAAGATTTGTCAAGGGATTTTTGAAGATTGCGGCACCTTTGACTAAATTGTTACAGAAAAGTGTTCCGTATGATTGGACAGATGCAAGGCAACAAGCATTTGAGAAGTTGAAGAAAGCTTTGACCGAGACTCATATTTTGATTCAGCCTGAACCAGGGAAAGCGTTTGTGATTTACAGTGATACATCGTATGTAGGTTTAGGTTGTGTGCTTATGCAATAGGGTAAGGTTGTAGCTTACGCTTTGAGACAGTTGAAGGTTCACGGGAAGAACTACCCCACTCATGAAATAGAGTTAGCTGTTGTAGTGTTTGTTTTGAAGATTTGGAGACACCACCTTTATGGTGAGAAGTGCATAGTTTACACCGACCACAAGAGTTTGAAATACTTGATGACTCAGAGAGAGTTGAACCTTAGACAACGTAGGTGGGTAGAGCTTCTTAAGGACTATGACCTTACGATAGAGTACCATCCGGGTAAGGCAAACGTAGTGGCTGATGCTTTGAGTAGAAAAGTGGCAGTTGAGTTGCGAGCTATGTTTGCAAAATTGAGTGTGTCACGGGATGGCGGTTTGATAGCCGAGCTACAGGTTAAATTTTCGTTAGTATAGTTGATCTGAGAGAAACAATTGCAAGATGAATCTTTGGCACCTCACGTGCAAGATATAACCGAGGGTAAACCCACAAATTTCTGCTTCAGTGAGAATGGGATCCTATGTTTCAAGGATAGGGTAGTTGTTCAAAAGATGCCAGGTTAAGGCGTATTATCTTAAATGAAGCACATAACAATCCTTTTGTTATGCATTCGGGTAGTACGAAGATGTACCGTGGGTTAAAAGAAGAGTATTACTGGATTGGGTTAAAGAAAGATGTGGTCGAGTTTGTGAGTAAGTGTATGGTTTTTTAGTGAGATAAGGTCGAGCATCAGTTTCCTTCAGGTTTTTTACAGCCGTTGAAGATTCTGGAATGGAAGTGGGAACGTATTACTATGAACTTTGTGTTGGGATTACCGTTGACTCCTTCGAAGAAGAATTCTGTGTGGGTAATAGTTGACAGTTCACCAAGTGTGCTCATTTCATACCTGTTCATACTACCTACACCTTAGATAAGTTGGTCGATCTGTACATTAGTGAGATAGTGAGATTGCATGGTGTACCGAAGTCGATTGTATCAGATAGAGATCCGAGGTTTACAGCCAGATTTTGGGAGTGTTTGCATCGTGCCTTGGATACTTGGTTGAACTTCAGTACTTCGCATCACCCACAATCAGATGGTCAGACAAAGAGAGTGATTCAACTGTTAGAGGACATGTTGAGGTGTTGCATCATCAACTTTCAGGGTTTGTGGGAAAAACATCTATCGTTAGTAGAGTTTGCGTATAATAATAGTTATCATACTAGTATTCAGATGGCACCATATGAAGCTTTATATGGTAGGAAGTGTAGAACACCTATTTTTTGGGCCGAGGCCAGACAGAAGCTTGTACCGATGTCAGACTTGTTTAAGGGCACCACCAAGAAGGTAAAACTGATTTGTGATTGCTTGAAGGCAGCTTCAGACAGACATAAATCGTTTGCTGATTTGAAGAGAAAGGAGATAGAGTATGTTGTGGGCGACAAAGTGTTTTTGAAAGTCTCACCTTGGAAGAAGGTGATAAGGTTTGGTAAGAAAGGTAAGTTAAGCCCGAGGTTCATTGGTCCTTACGAGGTAGTTGATAGGATTGGTCCTGTTGCTTATAGATTGAGATTGCCGACAAAGTTAGAGAATATTCATGATGTGTTCCATGTTTCGATGCTCCGAAAGTATAAATCAGATATGTCTCATGTGATGCTAGTGGAAGAGATCGAGTTGAACCCAGATCTATCGTATGATGAAGAGCCGGTTGAAATTCTTGCTACGGATAGGAAAGTGTTGCGTGAGAGATCTATCGAGTTAGTCAAGGTTTTGTGGAGACACCGAGGTGTGGAAGAGGCCACTTGGGAGAGGAAGGAAGACACGGAGAAACAATTCCAGCATCTCTTTCCCTCAGGTAATTTTGAGGACGAAATTCCTTAAGTGGGGGAGAGTTGTAATGCCCGGGTTTGGGGCCTAGAAGATACTCGGGATTGGACGTTGGGTTAAGCCGGTTCGGGTTAAACAAGTTTTGGGGAAAAACCTTTTAAATGACCAAATTTTTAAAGTCCTTAAACAAAAAGGGGTTTTAGGTAATATATGGATAAATGGGTTTTGGAGATAGGTCTTACATTAAAATAAAATATAATATTTCAAATATTTGCTATCTCTTCTTCCTCAAAAGGCTTTTCACGTTAAAACACTCAAGACATAGCCACCACCCACTTTTTCACCAAGCTTCACCATTTCCGGAGTTTTCAAGAGGTAAGCAACTTGCTTTTATTCTTCTCTCCCTTCTTATATTGTATGTAGCATCTACTCTTCAAGGTTTTAGAAGATTTCTCAAGTTTTTACATTTGGGTAAAAATGGTTTTTTTTAAGGGTTTAAGCTTTTTGGTGAAAACAACGTTTTGGGTTAGTTGTAAATCGTATTTTGGGTGTAAAGTGATGTCAAGATGTTGGGTTTAACTTAAAACCCCGGATTTAGGGAAATGGGTAATTTTGACTTATGGGTATTTGAGTTTTTGGCTTAGAAATGGTGGAAAAGGGTTCCTGATGTTTTAGTGGTGTTAGGTTGTTGCTTTTAGAGTGTTTAAACGTGGTTTGATTGATAAATTGATGGGGATATGGCTGACTTGAGGTTAGAGTAGGATGTAGGATGGTTTTGGTTAGTTTAATATAGAAATTGGATGCTTGTTGTTGTCGAATTTTGATGGAATTGATTTCAGTGAGTTTGAATGTTGAAAGATGTATTAAATCCTTGTTTTGATTTGGGTAGAAGCATCGGATAACGATTTGGGTCCTTCGGACGTCACACTGGGGGTTGCGAGAACTTGAAGGAAGGCGGTTAGCTTGTTTTGGGTTGAGCTGGTGAGTGGAAATTGTTTTGAAGCTTTAAAATGTTTCAAGAAGGTTTCCTTGGGGTTTGGGTGGAGCCTCAAGGGCCAACCTAAACCCAAGTGTAAGTGTAGTTGTTTCTTGCCTTGTTTCGTTAAGCGTCGATGAATGTGTTTATACACGTTGTTGGTTGAAATGCATTTGCTTTTATCACCTTTTTAATGTTGTTGTTTTGTCGTAGTTGTTGTCAAGCCTCACATGATGGTTAGTTGTTGTTGATTACGGTGATGTGTAGTCCCACCGAAGAGGACTAGTAGATGAGTACGGTAATGTGTAGTCCCACCAGAATCATGTTAGTTGTTGTGAATGGTGATGTGTAGTCCCATCGAAAGTGGTTGTGCATGTGCATGCCATGTTTTGTTTGTGATTTTGGATTATCGTATTTCCCTTTTAAATAATTTTGTCTTAAAGCTAAAATATGCGTTTTGAACTGCATTGTTGTTGTTATGATTTTAAGCTCCACTCACTAAGCTTTTAAGCTTACGCTCTCTTTTCCAACAATACATACCGTTAGAGGCTTTAGGAGGTGTAGCACCCCTGACCCGGTTACGAGCGAGCGATGTTACTATTCGGGTGATGGACAGATTCATACATGTCAACACATCAAACATACAATTATATGAGATTCAATTCATACTTAACAAGCATCAAAGCAAACAATCATATAATCATTTATCCAATAACAAGATCATAAATACATATAGGTGAGCCAATTTAAAACTTTTCTAACATGAATCTTATATTAATGTTGCAAATGCATATTAACAAGCCTAACTAACATACATGTATTCAATCAAACTCATGAACATTTGATTCAAGTATACCAATGCTTCTTATTCGAATACATAAGACAATCAAATATTATCTATATACATATCTTAGTTCATATTACAACACAACCATACAAATACATATAACAACTTTCAAACAACCTAAATCATATACAATAGTATTCGAAATCAACATTCATTATATTCTAATATTCTATTACCATTCGAACTATACAAATCATCCAACAACAATTCTAGATGCAACCTTCCTAATTCAAATAAAGATAACATACTTATACATATTCAACCATTCAAATCCATCAAGGGCATGAACCATATAAATGATACTCAAATTCATATCAAGCTTAGTTAACTTCAAACATAGTTCATTCATATCATCATATCCATATTTACATAAACATTCATCAAGTCATTATGTAATATAACATGTCTTAGTTTTATACAAACCAAACTTAACAATTACATGTTCCATAATGCATGACAAACTAACTTAGACTATGCCACCAACTAGGAGACTAAGCAAGATTATATCATACTTGTTCTTGGCTTGCGAAGCTCTCGGAACAAAACGGATGGCTTTCAGATACCAACGAACCTGTTATTTTGGAAGAAGGAAACAAAGAGAGTGATAAGTACACATAATGTACTTAGCGAGGCAGCCCTAAACTTTACTAGTTTCAATCTTTTAAAGTCTTATTCAATCTTTAAAGTTACTTAGCTAGGCTTAGCACGTATTGGAATACCTAACTAGCCTATCAAAACCAAGTTAACAAAGCTATTTTCATGTACTAACCAATAGGGCAGCAAGTATTTACATGTACAATGACTTATTGGGCAGCAACCATTTCATTTAAAACATACCAATTTGGGCAGCAAGCTACATGTACATTTCATACCAAATTGGACAGCAAGCAACATATACAATTCAAGCCAAATTTGGGCAGCAAGCACATGTACAATTCAAGCTAAATTGGACAACAAACAACATGTAATCTCATTGTCATCTTGGCAGCAACATTTCATAGTTTCACATCACAACATAGTTCATTTTAAATCTCAACCAAGTACACATATTCATTCCATATCATAAGGGCTAATACCCAACTTGTTCATTTAAACATATATCATTGTTCTAATCATGTTTTGCCTTGGATGATTAATGAAATAGGTAATCAAGTCTTCATGTATCATGTAACTTTAGATACTCAAAGTATCAATTTCTCATTTCAACTTATAACAGAGGATGCATAGGCATCAATGGTGACTTACCACCATTCAATTATCAAGGTGACTAACCACCTTATCAGGTTTATAGGTGACTAACCACCATCCTGTAACAAAGATCAGAGGAGCTCAATGACTCTAAGGCATGCCCTTCTACCTATAGACACTAATCAAACCAAGGACTTTACTTATCTTTCTTTATTAACAATAGCATTTTACTTGTTTATCAAACACATATCACAAAGTCATGTACACATTCAATCATGTTTACATTGTGCACATTCAAGCCATGCTCAATCAAATTTCCAGCAAGCATTTAGCATCATTTCAATCATATAACCATCTTCAAACAGTAGCTAAATCATACATTAATTCAATTCAAGTGACTCAAACAACTCATGTCACAAAGCAACCCATATAGACATCAACTAGCATATCTAGATAGCATCATATACCTAGTTCATAGTTCATTCCTTTAGTCCTTCTTCCTTAGCATTTAAATTTACCAATCCATTATTAAGTTCGTTACATGCTTCATTTTAAATCATCCAAGAAACATAAACACATTGGTTGAGACACTAATCTCAACCCTAAACTAGCTACACTCACAAATACTTCTAAGCTTAGTTGTTATCCTTGATGATGATTCCTTTCCCCCTTCTCTTTGCTTGATCACTCCTTGAATCTTCTTGAAATTCTTCACCAATGTGATCTTAAAACATAAAATATCATATACAATATCCATTAGTAATTAATTCAAACATATAAATTCATTTACTTAAGCATAATCACCTAGACAAGTGAATCTGCCCCCTAAACTGACAGTTTGAGTAACCTCTACTAAACTGGCCATATCTTTTTACTCACAACTCCAAATAAGGAGTTCTTTACCATTTTAGAAAGCTTACAAACACACCTTTACAACCATGTATGGCACATAATTTTATCATTTCCCAGTTAATACAGTTTTACATTTGAAAACAGGACAATTTCAGGGCCTAATCTGTCTAAGCTTAACCTAGTGACTTTAGTGCATTTAAATCCTATATTTCACAATTCATTTGATTCTAATATATTAACCACATTAACCTACATGTATTAGCATAACAATGAAGTTCTAACATCTTTAAAAACAGAGCATTGAAGTCCTCATTTTTAACAATTTCACAAAACAGTCCCCTTTTAATCCATTTTAATCCTCTATGTGATCTAAATGCATTTAACCTATCAATTGGGACTTAATTCAAGCTTGGTAATTTAATTTTTATTCATTCCATGATTCCCCTGTTTCAAGAATAAATTTTCAGAATTTATTAACACCATTTTGACTCCTAAACATTTCGAATTTCACAATTTAGTCCAGCAGATTCAAAATTCATTCAGTTCCAGTCCAGTCAACTTCTAACAACAATTTAGAGACCTATACTTAACATTTTTGAGCAAATCATACCTCTATTCCATGTAAACTTTTGTCCTCTACAACTTTGTATAAGAACACGTTTTCCAGAAATGACTCTAACATGCTCAATTTTCCAGATTTCTACAGGGTATCATACAAGTACGAATCTGGGCAGATTCATACCTAAGTTCATGTTCATGCAATTTTTCCAGAAATTCATCAATAAATTCAAGAACCCAGCAATCTAACATCACTATAACACAATTTTAAACATTTTCCAGCAACCATTCATAATCAAAACCTAACAAAACATCATCCTAATTCAAAATACAAAACCGAATAGCATAAATGTGTACTTACTTTAAATCTAATGAACATGCATGTATGGATGGTTTAATTTCCAGCAACTTTGATCCTTCAAACTCAACTCTCTCTCTCTCTCTCGTATTTCTCACGGTGAAGATGAAAAAAAAGGAAGAAAAATGATGATGAAAACACATGTGGGTGTTCTAACTAAGGTGGCTTAATGTGGTCCTCACAAGGACACTTGGAATGTTTGATTTCCAAGCATCTCCACTAAGTCTAATTTCATATATTTTATTCATATATTAAATTTATTCATCAGCCATTATCTCACATATAATATATATATATATATATATATATATATATATATATAACATTGTTTTACTTTAATCTAATATTAACTTTAGATTAATCTATGTAACATATTTATATATCACTTATTTTTTTTAAGTTCAAATCTTATAAATTTTCATACAAACATATCCTTAATTCTTATTCATTTGTAACTTAATAGGGCTTAGTTCATATGATTTCAATTCTACCTTAATTAAATCGTAAAATATTTACGTTATCGTTGTCGTTTTCTATAATTCGTACTAGGGTGGTTTTTAGGGTGTTACAGGAGGCAAGTGGGCAAGGAAGGAGTCTTGGAGTTCTTTGCTAGCTCAAAGTATGGTTTTTATAGTTGTAATAATTATTAGGCAATGTGAATGCTAGACTTATTGTTATGGAGTTGGTGTTCAAACTCCTATGTTTTGTTCCTGTTTTTGTTGTTACCATGTTAAAAATGTTGAAGCATGCCTTAATGTGGCTTTAGACCTCTTTATGGATGTTAAGCTTGCTTGGTTGATCTTGTTATATCTTGTTTCGTTGAATTGAGCCTTGTTGTATGTTTGACTTGCTTTTATTGAGTATTCCTTGGTTGCTTAGGTTGTATGCGTGATTAGATGTTGTTCTAATGCTTGCTTAAGATGTCTATGTTAGTCCTTTTGTGCTAAAAATTGAAATCTACTGTCTTTCTATGCAGGGCATATCGATACACTCAAGGGCAGTATCGATACGGTCTCTTGTTTTAAGCCCAGCGTACCGATACACGGGGGCGTATCAATACCCACTTTGCTCTCTAGAAATTTGAGAAATTGACGAGAAATTGGGGTATCGGTACGGGCCTTAGGCGTACCGATACGGTCCTAGGGTTGACTTTTAGAATATGACCGTTAGAAGTGTATCGATACCAGCCTTGGAGGGTATCTATACGGACTCTCAAAGTTGACTTGGGGAAGCTTGACCGTTGAAGGCGTATCGATACGGGCCTTTGGAGTATCGATACGGCCTGAAGTAAATGACTAAAAACATGTCTTTTATTGTCTGGTCTGCTTGGTTCGTATCCGTGTTTGCTCTTCCGTTGTTTGCTTTTCTCACATAGGATCAAATAAAGCATATAGACAAGATAAAGCAAAAAATAGGGTTGCTAATCGGAGTGAGGCTTTAACGGGTTTTGTTTCAATTTTCCCCGTGTAACCCGTTCGGTTCGGTCTAGTGGCTAGACCGGGACGAGGGGGTTACACAAAGTAAAAAAAAAAACCTTTTTTCAATGATCCGAGGAAACTGAGTCAAAGCAAAAGCCTTATGTTGACTTACACAATACTGAATCTATCTTTTTTTAATATCATTTATAATCTCCTTATTTTCTTACTGTTATCCATAAATCCCCACCTTTACTTAAATATTCAACTCACTTTTTGGGTCAGAGATTAAACAAGCATAAATCTGGAAGTTTTCTTAGTCCATGTGGGATCGACCCTTAATTCTCTCTTACTACGCTCAATTTCATTTATTTATTATTTGAGAAGAAGGAATTATTTTGACGCGAAAAATGACGCGTGTCAAATTGGCGCCGTTGAGGGGGACTTCGACAAAATTACTGAATTATTTTGTTTGATTTATGACCATGAAGAATCCGGGAGAACAAGCAGACTATATCCCAGAAATTGAAGCATACGCCCGAAGATTGCACGCCCAGACACTTCGGGAAAAGAAGCAAAGACATCGACAACAAGGACTAGAACGTGATCTAGAATCAACATCTGAAGCAGAATCACATTTCGACCACACAACCGAAGAACCAGTTCCGATAGGAGACAATGGCCAAACTATTCGACAACTGACTGCGGCTCCTAATGATAACCATCCGATGTGCATAACATTCCCGAATGGCGAGACATCGTTTGCTCTCAAGACAGGCTTAATACACCTTTTACCAACCTATCACGTTTTCCAAGTGAAAATCCACATAAACATTTAAAGGAATTTCACATGGTCTGTCTAAGCACAAAACCATAGGGAGTCTCTGAAGATCAAATAAAACTTCGCGCCTTTCCCTTTTCTCTAGCTGATATTGCCAAGGATTGGCTATTTGATCTACCCTCCAACTTGGACTGACACGACTCGCCTTTTTCTTGACAAGTTTTTCCCAGCAGCTAAGGCGAGCGAGCTAAGGCGAAGTTTCCTGAGTATCTGACAAAAGGATACTGAATCTTTAAACGACTACAGGGAGTATTTCAAAAAACTATGTGCAAACTGTCCGCAACACGGATTGTCTGAACAAACGCTTCTCCAGTATTTCTATGAAGGATTAACGCATATGGACATGAAAGTGGTTGACGCAGCAAACAGAGGAGCACTTGTTAACATGACTCCGACTGCGGCAAGGACCTTAATATCTACTATGGCCGCGAACTCGCAACGATTTCACCCTTCAAGTGAACCATCTCGACGGGTTCACGAGGTAAGTACAGTTTCGCTAGAAAACAAAATTGATAAATTAGCTGATATTGTTCAATCTCTTATTGTAGATAAAAGAGTTGCAGTCAGGCTTTGCGGGATATGTACGAGCCCATTGCATCTGACGGACTGCTGTCAGATGGTGCAAGAAGAGGACACTGCACAAGTGAATGCCATAGGGAATTTTACGAGACCTCCACAAAGAAAATACAACCACAACGCCAACTCGCATAATCCAGGTTGGAAAGATCATCCAAACTTCAGTTATGCTCAAAAATCAAAGGCAGACTCAACCATATCAGCAGAGACAACCCACTCATCAACAATATTAGCTACCGAAGTCATCATCGGAATTCATCATTGAACGGTTGGCAATATCCCAAGATAAGTTTCAAAACCGCACTGAATCCCACCTATAAGATTTGGACAAACAAATGTCCCAGTTGGCTCAAACCGTGGGGATATTAGAATCGTAGGGAAGACTTCCTTCTCAAACGGAGTAAAATCTGAGAGAGAATGTTAGTGCTATCACCCTCCGAAGTGGAACCGTTGTCAACCCTAAAGTCCTAGAAGAGAATGCCACACGACCCAAGAAGGGGAAAGAAATGCCACCTTTCAACTTCCAAGGTACATATTCATCACCACCACCTTCTCCTTCTCATGAAATCGCACCGCCCTTCCCATCGAGATTGATGAGGCGTGATAAAAGAGCTGAAGCGAAGGAAATTTTAGAGGTGTTTCAAAAAGTACCAGTCAACATACCTCTCCTAGAAGTAATCCGACAAGTGTCAAGGTATGCCCGATTTTTAAAGGAGCTTTGCACCACAATGAGAAGATTGTCTGGTCATGAGAAGGTAAATCTAGGAAAACATGTCTCCGTAGTATTTTAGCGGAAGTTTCCACCAAAGATGAAGGACCAAGGTATGTTTGCTATACCTTGTAAAATAGGAGATGTTTTAATTAAACGTGTAATGTGCGACTTAGGAGCTTCAATTAAGTCATGCCACTTTCTATTTATAAAATGATCACTAACGAGCCTTTGAAGGAAACAAAAGTAACTATCCAGTTGGCTAATTGTTCTACTATCTATCCGGAGGGAGTGCTTGAAAATGTCTTAGCGAAAGTCGATGTTCTTATTTTTCCTATCGACTTCTATGTCATTGACATGGAAAACGATAGGATGAACACTTGCTCTGAGGTACTTTTAGACCGACCCTTCCTAAGCACATCACATACAAAGATTGATGTGAAAAACGGTATATTAACAATGGAATTTGATGGTGAGGTCATAGAATTTGATGTTTTTAAAGCGATGAGATATCCATATCAAGTAGAAAGAATTAATTATGTCGATATTATTGATCCCTTAGTTGATAAATTTTTTGAAACTAATTTTTTCGATGATTTTTACAGGGATCTTGAACTTTGCCACAAAGAGGAATAAATGGTGTTTGAGAATATTTTTTCTATCAATTCTGACTTATTTGTAACTCCCTCTAAAAGTAAAATGTTACCTTCTATTTTGCAGGCGCTAGAGATAAAATTAAAATAATTGCCTGAGCATTTGAAATATGCCTATTTGGGGGAAATGAGATCTTACCGGTGATCATCTCAAGCAAGTTGTCTGAATAAGAAGAGGAAGCACTAGTGAAGGTGTTGCGCACGCACAAGAAAGCCATAGGATAGACTATTACCAACATTAAGGGACTTAGTCCCTCGACTTGTATCCATACGATTAAAACGGAAGAAGGAGCGAAACCTTCTAGACAAGGACAACGTCGGTTAAACCAACCAATTATTGAGGTAGTAAAAAAGAGATACATAAACTCCTTGATACATATGTAATCTATCTGATTTCCGACAGTGACTGGGTAAGTCAAATTCAGGTGGTCCCTAAAAGACTGGAGTTACGGTAATAAAAAATTCGGAAGGTTAGTTAGTTTCAACACGAGTTCAGAATGGGTGGTGAGTTTGCATCGATTACAGGAAGTTGAACTCCCTAACTAGAAAATATCATTTTCCATTACCATTTATAGATCAAATGATAGAATGTTTAGATGGTAAGACTCACTATTGTTGTCTTGATGGTTTTTCAGGTTTTTTCAAAATACATGTGGCATCAGAAGACCAAGAAAAAATTACTTTTACGTGTCCATTCGGAACATTCGCCTATCGGCGGATGCCATTTGGGCTTTGTAACGCGCCGGCTACGTTCCAAAGATGTATGGTAAGCATATTTTCTGATTATATAGTGAAAGGAATTGAGGTGTTTATGGACAATTTCACGGTTTACGATAATTCATTTGGTGAGTGTTTACTGAATCTAACAAATGTTCTAAGACGTTGTCTTAAATTTAATCTTGTGTTAAATTATGAAAAATGCCATTTTATGGTTGATAAAATATTAATACTAGGACATATTGTTTTGTCTAATGGAATTTCTATTGATAAGGAAAAAACCAATATTATATGCTCACTTCCTTACCCCACAACTGTGAGGGAAATCTGTTCTTTTCTTGGTCATGCAGGCTTTTACCGTAGAATCATCAAGGACTTTTCAAAAATAGCGCAACCACTATGCCAATTTCTTTAGAAGGATCAAGCTTTTGATTTCAACAAGAAGTTCAGGGATTCATTCGATACATTAAAAGAAAAACTTGTGACGGCACCAATCGTTCAACCACCAAACTGGGATTATTCGTTCGAGCTAATGTGTGACGCGTCAGATACAAGTGTTGGAGCCGTTCTAGGCCAAAAGATTGGAAAAGAACCCCATGTTATAGCTTACGCATCTCGTACCTTGGATCCAACCCAAAAAACTACTCAACAACAGAAAAAGAACTTTTTGCTATTATTTTTGCTCTAGTGAAGTTTCGGTCATATTTGCTTGGCACTAAAATCACTGTGTTTTCTAATCATGTAGCCTTGCAATATTTGATGAGCAAAAAAGGAGACGAAGCCAAGGCTTATCTGATGGATCTTACATCTGTAGGAGTTCAATCTGGAAATTAAACATAAAAAGGGATGCAAAATCCTCGTAGTTGATCACTTGAGTCGCATTACCCTAACTACATCCAATCCACCGGTTAACGATGAGTTCCCTGAAGAAAGATTAATGTTGGTACAGGGAACTACACCATGGTTCGCGGATATGGTCAATTACTTGGCCACATGTAAGTTACCAAAAGATTTACCGAGAGGTAAAATTAACCGACTTAAGCAAGAGTCCATATTTTATATTTGGGATGATCCTTACCTTTGGAAACAATACTCGGATCAGGTAATTAGGCGATGTATCATTGAAGATGAGGTAAATTTGATCCTTAACTTTTTCATACTTACTCAAGCGGCGGTCATTTTGGACCCAAGAGAACTACACGCAAAATTCTTGAATGCGATTTTTTTCTGGCCTAACATGTTTCGTGACACATATTTATTCTGTAAATCTTGTGAGAGATGTCAACGCATAAGGAATCTTAGTCGTAGAAACGAAATGCCTCTTACCCTTATTTATGTATGCAAAATATTTTATGTGTGGGGAATTGATTATATGGGCCCTTTTCTTTCTTTATTCAGGAATTTTTACATTATACTTGTCGTAGATTATGTGTCGCAGTGGGTAGAAGCTAAGGCCACTAAAAATAATGATGCTAAAACAACAATTAATTTTCTCAATGATTTTATTTTTTCTAGGTTTGGCACTGTAACACCCAAAAAAAATAATGAAAAATGAGAGAATATTAGTAAAAGTGCAATCAGTGGGTTTTGAACCCATGACCCCTTGAATGGAGTTCATGTGACTTAGTAGTGTGAGCTAAGGTAATTTTTGAATATGGTCTACCTCAGTTCTCTTTTATGTTTATTTTTTAGATTATACCAAAATTAAATAAAGGTTTAAACCCTTCAGTTTCCCATCTATCCCTTCTTCATCGAGAGAATGAGACAGATCCAGAATCTCTATAGTCTCTCCACCTTCCCCAGCCCCGATCTCGGCCACCGTCGATCGGTGGTGTGCACGACCACCATCGGCATGCTCGCTGCCGTGCCGAGAGCCTAACGCCACCAGCCACTCGCGGCCGTTCACCGTGGTAATCCGGTTTGAGATTTGTCGGAAACCTAAGCCCCGCCATCCCTGTTTCATCATTTCAGTTGCCGTCTACCGTCTGTGTTGCACACGGCCACCGCCATCGGGATCCCCGTATGTCCGTGTCAAAAACCCAGCTCCCCACTCGCCGGTGCGTCGCACCGTTCGCCGTTGAGAGCGAGTTGAAGCTTCGTCGAGACCCCCCTTGAACCCGCCTCTATTTTCCCTCCGTTCCGGCCGCCTCCGTCGTCGGCAAGGCGCGTCGATCGTGCATGCGTGTTCAGCGCATGGAGGAGAGACAAACCCACATGTCCGATCGTTGTTCCGACGTCGGGAGAGTCCTCATCGGAGCAACGCAATTTTTCGGCCAGATCTGGAATTTAAGGCTTTTTTGGTAAGATCGAGGCTCATAATGTGATACTTTTGGGTTTGGTTTGATGCCTTGTGTGATCGGCTTTTGTTTTTCTGCAGAAACTATGTATTTCTGGCCTTCGGAGACCATTCCGGCGACCGTCCGGCCACCGTCCGACCACCAGAAACCTTGGGGGTAAGTGTTGAACCGGCCTAACCGGTTTAAACCGGCCCAGTGAGTTAATTGGTTCAAGCCCAGCTGTTAAGCCCAAGCCCAAGTCTGATCTGACCCGAACCTGTGCCCAAACCCGAGTCTATACCCGACCCATTTCTGTTTGACCCAAACCCGTATCCGACCAGAATCGACCCGACCCGACCCGTATCCGAGCCCAACCCATCTACCGAGTTAACTCAGTGAGTCAACTCAGTTGACCTCTAGCCGTTGACTGCTGACGTCAGTGTTGACCTGCTGACGTCATCGTTGACTCTGACCTTGTTGACTGTTGACTGATGACGTCGGCGTTGACTTTGACCGTTGACCAAAAAGTCAAATTTTCCGAAAACTCCTATTTTATGTTTTTCGACGTCCTGAGTCCGTTTTGAAGCCCGTTTTGAAAAATTCTGATCCGAAAGCCTCCGAATCTGACCTTGAGCCTGAACTTTTTTTGTACTTAATTATTGGTTAAAAGCTTGTGAGTAAGGTCTGATCATGGAAATTGTGTAATTGAAGGTATTCTCGGTTCCTTGGATGCACGATGCTAAGGAATGTGGAATTTGGGTTCAAGGGTATTCGAATGTCGTATCATGAATCGACTGATGTAGCTCGGAGTTAAGGTAATACATTACTACCCCTTGTATGCTTTATGTACATGTTGATATTCGGTTAACGCATGCATGCTTATGATGAAGTATTGTGTAAGCTCTGATTAAGCTGAATCAGATACGAGAAATAAGTATGGAAATTACTAAAACCAAAATATTCGAATAAGAATACCAATAGACCAGAAGTATCGAAAGTTAATAGTAATAAAAAATACAGTTAAATCCGCAACTCGATCAATAGTGTCTAAGATTCAATGCCCATAATATGGAGTAAGGGATATTGGATTTGAAATTATAAAAATGCCCCTGAGGTATAAGAATGACTAAACTGCCCATAATAAAGGAAATGGCCCAAAATCTGCTTTCGACCTGATTGAAAAATCACCCTACCTAAGATGTATGTTCTATTGGAAAAGACTTCGGCATCATTATTCGAACGCGTGTGATACTAAAAGAAACTTGGATTTTTTTCCCTAAGGTCTGTATAACACACGAAGGTGAATTTACTAGAAATATCGTTGTATTCCTGAGTTGATCCTTATGACAATAATGAATGAATTAATTGGAATGATCGTAATGACCAACAAGACTGTAGTGCCTTCGAGCACCGAAATTTTTAAATAATCGGAATGACAATTATACCCTTAAGTTCTAAATGCGTAAACCGTCTGTAAGGGCTGAAAGGATTAGAACGACCTAATTTCTACCGAGTACATAAACGACGGAGGTGCTAAATAGTAAAATTGACAAAAATGGTGGATTTATCCCAATTCCTAAAATGATTGAAAAGCCCTCTTGAGTTAAATAGGCAGTTATGCATTTGATGAAATTCTGAGATTTCTAATAAGACTTTAAGGGCTAAAGTGCCCCTAAGTGTTAGGAAGCACACTCATGTATGTTAATCACTCCTGATATTAATATAAGGTTGGAAGTTTTCTACACAAAAATATAAGTTCGGCTACTCTGTGGCAAGTCCTATGGTGAATTATGAAAGCAACCGTTCAAATATATATTAAATATTATAAATCGTCATTTTATCATTACTGAGCTAAATTAAAAAATCACCCCTGATAGTTAAAAGACTAAAATGCCCTCGTTGGCCAAAGCAATTAAGATAGCCCTGAATGTATCCGATATCGTGAAAGATCTTGACATAGAAATCTTCGAATGCCTGATTGGAAGCCTAATGAGTAAATAGAATTTCATGAACGACTGTTTATGCCTTGTTGGTATAAATTACCAAAATGTTCATATGTGATAAAATGACCATAATGCCCTTGTATGCTTAAATGACTAAATAACTCCTGATGCGTCTAAACTCTCAAAGATCTTGATGTTGCACCTCATGAATATCTGGGTTAAACTGTTAGTATG
Source organism: Hibiscus tridactylites (assembly GCA_958450335.1). Lineage (NCBI taxonomy): Eukaryota > Viridiplantae > Streptophyta > Magnoliopsida > Malvales > Malvaceae > Hibiscus > Hibiscus tridactylites. Next base: position 85,190,638 of record OY288268.1, on the reverse strand, counting down.
AACCCCTTTTAATAGGGGTCTTGTTTTAGAAATTCGTTCAAATTGTCAAAAGTTTAATGTGTCCCCTTTCGTAAATGTCAAGTATCTCCAAGAAATGATCTGTCCCACCTAGTGTGTTCCATGTGTGATATATTCTGTTGAATGGATTATATAATGACTTAATCATGAACAATGCTATGTTTGATAAACATTTCAATTGTTATTGACATTGCATCACTGTGTTGGAAAATGAGACGAAATGATGAACCCAATATATGATTACATTTTCTGCCTACTTGATGTATGTCTACTCAACATGCATACTTGTTATGTGATTGCTTGATTTATGATGGTATTTCTTGACTGTCTGATGAACTTGATAGTATGATCTGTTAGCTTGACCTATGATGGTACAATCTGTTTGCATGATGAATGATGAAAATGTATGTTCTGCTCATTGGTATGCCCATTTATCTGTCAAAATCATGAATCTCCTGTTTCTGATACTCTGAATAGAATACGTCTGTCACATGTATTCTGTTACTCATGTCTGAAATCTGAATACTGATTGTCATCCAGGGTATACTGTTAGGTTATGTTATGAAGTCTCTGTTGGTACAGCCCTGATCAAGCTGGTAAATCCTTATGGACTCAAGGTCTCCCCTTGAGTGGGTACCGATGCTTTAGCATGGGTAAATCCTTATGGACCTAAGGCAGCCCCTTAGGTGGCACCTATGCCCATCGGGCCTAGGGTAAGTCCTTATGGATGCAGTTCTGGGGGACTGCATATTGGTGTAAGGTTGGAGGGTAGTTACTAGTAAACCCTTGTATGTACTTAAACATTTGCATTTAATTGTTATGTGATCTCATGATATGATTGGTATGCATTTATGCCTATTTGATATGCACCTATTGGGACACACTAGACGTTAAACCTGTTGTTTCCATCTTCGTAATCTATCAGCTTGGAAAATTCTCGTTTGTTACTCGATGATTGAATAAAGAACAAGTATCATTATTCTCAAGTATAACGTTACCCTGAAATAACGGAAAGGAAAATAGGATTGTTACTACTTGGAACATCATGAAAATGTTATGCCTACCATGTATCTGCATGAGCTTATAGCATCTTTTGGTAGTTCTGTATTACTGAGCTTTTCCAAGCTCACATTATTTTTACTATCGCAGGTTAAAAGAATATAGCATGGCATAATGTTTGACATCAGTGTTCGGAGTTCTCTCGGCGTTGCCTCTAGAGTACGGAACTGTATAGTAGTGGGCATGTATTTTTATGTGTATTTTTTTACTGTGGGTCGCTCTTGTGACCCTAATGTGACCTCATGGGATCCGTTGTAACGCATAGGCGGGTCTATGAGGGTTACATTTAGTGGTATCAGAGCTTAGAGTTGCGTCTTTCTGGGTAGATCGGCCGATCGTTCTTCGTAGGGTGCCTGGTCTGTGCATGCCCTAGATCATAACCGTACTCCTCCGAGTCGAAACTCTGATGTCGAATCCTTTCTCCTGAAATAACCAAATCCGAGTATTCTGCCTTCCATAGCTCAACATCTTCTTACAGAAAATGTCTATAACGTTCGTCTGTGTTTTGAATTAAATGGTTGAATTTGAATCTGGATAAGGAACTTGAGATGGTTTATACTTGTGAATCAGATTAAGAATAAATGTTTGATCATGCGGGATAACCGATGTAAGATTTCATGAAAGGCTATTCGGTGATAATGACTGTGTTTGAAAATACCCTAACGGAAATGTGATAAAAAAACTCTATGAACTTCAGAGAGAAGTGTTTGCGATTGTGCCAAAAGTGTATAATATGTGGTGCCTATGTTAAACACGAGAGAAATAGTTGTCTGAATATTACGTTGTAAGTGATATCCATTAATGACCTTAGTTGTGTTCGATCAGTATGAAGAAAGGCATCTCCTCCATGGTGTGGCTTGGTATATTGTTAAATATCATCCCTGACTGAAATTTGATGTTTACATCCTGATTCTGGGAGTCGTCATTGGAGTCCTAGAGTGCTTATCTGAACTGTAGTTGTAGTTTTTCATCTGAAAATTTATGGTTAACCTAGAAGAGTAATTCGAACTCTAAAAGATATACCTTTGGGTGGTATGATTAACTTCTGTGGAAGATCGGAATGTCTATTATCCTTGACTGAGATCGTTTATAATAAAAGTTATGAGACAAATGTTTGTTTTGTATCGTATGAAGTTCGGTATGGATTCAAATGTTATATTCTGATTAATTGGTCTAAAATATAATGATATGATTTTCGGTCCAAAGTTAATTTGAGTAATTGAAGACACTGCCAGATTGATCTGTGATTGTCTGTGGGTCCCGAGAAACAATGATGCTTTAATGGATGAGTTTTAATACAAAATGGATGAGATAGCAGTTTGTTCTATCCCCTAATTCCGGTAAATTTCGAGGACGAATTTTTTTTAAGGGAGGGAGAATTGTAACACCCAAAAAAAATGAAAAATGAGAGAATATTAGTAAAAGTGCAATCAGTGGGTTTTGAACCCATGACCCCTTGAGTGGAGTTCATGTGACTTAGCCGTGTGAGCTAAGGTAATTTTTGAATATGGTCTACCTCAGTTCTCTTTTATATTTATTGTTTAGATTATACCAAAATTAAATAAAGGTTTAAACCCTTAAGTTACCCATCTATCCCTTCTTCATCGAGAGAGAGAGAGAGAGAGATCCAGAATCTCTATAGTCTCTCCACCTTCCCCAACCCCGATCTCGGCCACCGTCGATCGGTGGTGTGCACGACCACCATCGGCGTGCTCGATGCCGTGCCGAGAGCCTAACGCCACCAGCCACTCGCGGCCGTTCACCGTGGTTATCTGGTTAGAGATTCGTCGGAAACCTGTGCCCCGCCATCCATGTTTCATCGTTTCAGCCGTCGTTCGACGTCCGTGTTGCACACGGCCACCGCCATCGGGGGCCTCGTATGTCCGTGTCAAAAACCCAGCTCCCCACTCGCCGGTGCGTCACGCCGTTCACCGTTGAGAGCGAGTTGAAGCTTCATCGAGACCCCCTTGAACCCGCCTCTGTTTTCCCTCCGTTCCGGCCGCCCCTGTCGTCGGCAAGGCGCGTCGATTGTGCATGCGTGTTCAGCGCACGGAGGAGAGAAAAACCCACATGTCCGATCGTTGTTCCGATGCCGGGAGAGTCCTCATCGGAGCAACGCAACTTTCCGGCCAGATCTAGAATTTAAGGCTTTTTCCGGTAAGATCGAGGCTCGTAATGTGATACTTTTGGGTTTGGTTTGATGCCTTGTGTGATCGGCTTTTGTTTTTCTGCAGAAACAATGTATTTCGGGCCTCTGACGACCATTTCGGCGACCGTCCGACCACCAGAAACCTTGGGGGTAAGTGTTGAACCGACCTAACTGGTTCAAACCGGCCCAGTCAGTTAATTGGTTCAAGCCCAGTTGTTAAGCCCAAGCCCAAGTCTGATCTGACCCGAACCTGTGCCCAAACCCGAGTCTGTACCTGACCCATTTCTGTTTGACCCAAACCCGTATCTGACCCGAATCGACCCAACCCGACCCGTATCCGAGCCCAACCCATCTACCGAGTCAACTCAGTTGACCTATGGCCGTTGACTGCTGGCGTTAGGATTGACCTGCTGACGTCAGCGTTAACCTGTTGACGTCAGCGTTGACTCTGACCCTATTGACAGTTGACCTGCTGACGTCGGTGTTGACCTGCTGACGTCAACGTTGACTTTGACCGTTGACCAAAAAGTCAAAATTTTCAAAAACTCCTATTTTATGTTTTCTACGTCCCGAGTCCGTTTTTGAAGCTTGTTTTGCAAAATCCTAATCTGAAAGCCTCCGAATCTGACCTTGAGCCCGAACTTGTTTTTGTACTTAATTATTGGTTAAGAGCTTGTGAGTAAGGTCTGATCTTGGAAATTGTGTAATTGAAGGTATTCTCGGTTCCTTGGATGCACGATGCTGAGGAATGTGGAATTTGGGTTCGAGGGTATTCGAATGTTGTATCATGAACCGACTAATGTAGCTCGGAGTTAAGGTAATACATTACTACCCCTTGTATGCTTTATGTACATGTTGATATCCGGTTAACGCATGCATGATTATGATGAAGTGTTGTGTAAGCTCTGATTAAGTTGAATCAGATACGAGAAATAAGTATGGAAATTATTAAAACCAAAATATTCGAATAAGAATACCAATAGACCAGAAGTATCGAAAGTTAACAGTAATAAATAATACAGTTAAATCTGCAACTTGATCAATAGTGTCTAAGATTCAATGCCCATGATATGGAGTAAGGGATATTGGATTTGAAATTACAAAAATGCCCCTGAAGTATAAGAATGACTAAACTGCCCATAATAAAGGAAGTGGCCCAAAATGTGCTTTCGACCTGATTGAAAAATCACCCTACCTAAGATGTATGTTCTATTGGAAAAGACTTCGGCATCATTATTCGAACGCGTGTGATACTAAAAGAAACTTGAATTTTTTCTCCTGAGCTCTGTATAACACTCGAAGGTGGATTTACTAGAAATATCGTTGTATTCCTGAGCTGATCCTTACGACAGTAATGAATGAATTAATAGGAATGATCATAATGACCAAAAAGACTGTAGTGCCTTCGAGCACCGAAATTCTTAATTTATTGGAATGACAATTATGCCCTTAAGTTCTAAATGAGTAAACCGTCTGTAAGGGCCGAAAGGATTAGAACGACCTAATTTCTACCGAGTACGTAAACGAAAGAGGTGCTAAATAGTAAAATTGACAAAAATGGTGGATTTATCCCAATTCCTAAAATGACTAAAAAGCCCTCTTGAGTTAAATAGGCAGTTATGCATTTGATGAAATTCTGAGATTTCTAATAAGACTTTAAGTGCTAAAGTGCCCCTAAGTGTTAGGAAGCACACTCATGTATGTTAATCACTCCTGATATTAATATAAAGTTGGAAGTTTTTCGCACAAAAATATAAGTTCGGCTACTCTGTGGCAAGTCCTATGGTTAATTATGAAAGCAACCGTTCAAATATATATTAAATATTATAAATTGTCATTTTATCATTACTGAGCTAAATTACAAAATCACCCATGATAGTTAAAAGACTAAAATGCCCTTGTTGGCCAAAGCAATTAAGATAGCCCTGAATGTATCCGATATCGTGAAAGATCTTGACATAGAAATCTCTGAATGCTTGATTGTAAGCCTGATGAGTAAATAGAATTTCATGAACGACTGTTTATGCCTTGTTGGTATAAATTACCAAAATGTTCATATGTGATAAAATGACCATAATGCCCTTGTATGCTTAAATGACTAAATAACTCCTGATGCGGCTAAACTCTCAAAGATCTTGTTGTAGCACTTCCTGAATATCTGGGTTAATTCGTTAGTATGAACCCCTTTTAATAGGGGTCTTGTTTTAGAAATTCGTTCAAAATTTCAAAAGTTTAATGTGTCCCCTTTCGTAAATGTCAAGTATCTCCAAGAAATGATCTGTCCCACCTAGTGTGTTACATGTGTGATATATTCTGTTGAATGGATTATATAATGACTTAATCATGAACAATGCTATGTTTGATAAACATTTCAATTGTTATTGAGATTGCATCACTATGTTGGAAAATGAGACGAAATGATGAACCGAATATATGATTACATTTTCTGCCTACTTGATGTATGTCTACTCAACATGCATTCTTGTTATGTGATTGCTTGATTTATGATGGTATTGCTTGACTGTCTGATGAACTTGATAGTATGATCTGTTAGCTTGACCTATGATGGTACAATCTGTTTGCATGATGAATGATGAAAATGTATGTTCTGCTCATTGGTATGCCCATTTATCTGTCAAAATCATGAATCTTCTGTTTCCGATACTCTGAATAGAATACGTCTATCACATGTATTCTGTTACTCATGTCTGAAATCTGAATACTGATTGTCACCCGGGGTATACTGTTGGGTTATGTTATGAAGTCTCTGTTGGTACAGCCCTGATCAAGCTGGTAAATCCTTATGGACTCAAGGTCTCCCCTTGAGTGGGTACCGATGCTTTAGCACGGGTAAATCCTTATGGACCTAAGGCAGCCCCTTAGGTGGCACCTATGCCCATCGGGCCTAGGGTAAGTCCTTATGGATGCAGTTCTGGGGGACTGCATATTGGTGTAAGGTTGGAGGGTAGTTACTAGTAAACCCTTGTATGTACTTAAACATTTGCATTGAATTGTTATGTGATCTCATGATATGATTGGTATGCATTTATGCCTATTTGATATGCACCTATTGGGACACACTAGACGTTAAACCCGTTGTTTCCATCTTCGTAATCTATCAGCTTGTAAAATTCTCGTTTGTTACTCGATGATTGAATAAAGAACAAGTATCATTATTCTCAAGTATAACGTTACCTTGAAATAACGGAAAGGAAAATAGGACTGTTACTACTTGGAACATCATGAAAATGTTATGCCTACCATGTATCTGCATGAGCTTATAGCATCTTTTGGTAGTTCTGTATTACTGAGCTTTTCCAAGCTCACATTATTTTTACTATCACAGGTTAAAAGAATATAGCATGACATAATGTTTGACATCAGTGTTCGGAGTTCTCTCGGCGTTGCCTATGGAGTACGAAATTGTATAGTAGTGGACATGTATGTCATGTATGTCACGTATTATTTTATGACAATGCCCGTAAATACTTTCTGAAAATTTTGTTATGTGTTTAAATGATTTTCCTGAAATTGTATTTTAAACAGAAGTTGATTTTTACAGTTTGATAAGTGTTTTGAGAAAGAAAATGTTTTTTGTGTATTTTTTTACTGTGGGTCGCTCTTGTGACCCTAATGTGACTTCCTTGGATCCGTTGTAACGCATAGGCGGGTCTAGGGGGTTACAGGCACACCACGTGAAATAATAAGCGATAGAGGGAAGCACTTTATCAACTGGGTAATTGACGCTCTCATGAAGAAATTTGGCGTCACTCAGCGGATTGCAACATCTTACCATCCGCAAACCAACAGGCAAGTGGAAATTTCAAATCGTGGGATTAAATCGATACTTCAGAAAATTGTAAAGCCGGACCGTAAAGACTAGAGTGTTAAATTAGCTGATGTGTTATGGGCATACCGAACCACATATAAAGGTCCCATTGGAATGTCTCTGTATCGTCTTGTTTCGGTAAGCCGTGTCATTTGTCGGTTGAATTAGAACACCGCACACATTGGGCGGTACAACAATGCAACATGAAAATGGATGCGATCGACGAATCGCGTAAATTGCACATCCAAGAACCTGAGGAAATCTGTAAAAATGCTTACGACAACGCCCAAATATTTAAAGAAAAAACTAAAGATTTTCATGATCGTAATATTGCTTATAAGTCATTTTCTATTTGTCAAAAAGTTTTATTATTTAACTCAAAGCTTAAACTTTTTGCAGGTAAATTACGATCGAAGTGGCTCAGACCCTTTACAGTTGTTCAAATCTTTCCCCATTGTGCAACCGAAATCAAAGATGACTTGGGAGCTCAGTTTAAAGTTAACGGTCAACGACTGAAATTGTATTATGAGAACGCTATGGTTGGTTTAATCAAAGAATTCGATTTGGAGGAACCTATGGTCTGAACCAGGTCGTCGAGCTAAACGACGTTAAATAAAGCGCTAAATGGGAGACAACCTATGTTATTTTTCGTTTTCTTAATTTTTCATTTTAATTTTATTTCATTTATATTTTTTCTTATATTTTTTCCCAGGTACTGAATATTCATGGTGTCCGCTACGGTATTTTGGTCGAATCATACAACCTTGGGAACTGCCCGCGAATGAGGAGTGACGGTTTGAAGCTTGAATAGATAGTGGGTTTTACACTAGGAAACAAGAGCAGAAAGGTGCAAAGGAGAATTAAAACTGAGCATTTTGGCACACTTTAGCATAACCCATTGGCTATATAAGGGTGATTTTAGCACAACCCAAATTCAATATGCCAACTCAACTAACCGTCGCAACCGCCTTTTTACGAGAGGCTTCGACTATTTTGGAAAACACTTTAAAAATTAACGGAGTCGCCATCAATATTTTTTTAAAAAATATGATTAGATCACTTTTAAAAATATAGTTATTTTAATAAAATATTTTTGGTTTTGGTCTGCGAAAACCAGAAAATAGGTTTGGGGGTCGGTTACGCGTGAGAAAAGATTAGCACCCCACGACGCCCAAAATTGGTACCTAATTGGTTTTAAAATCGTTCTCAAAATTGGAATTTACAAGTTCAAAAAGGTTCGACATTACTTGTCCATTTAATGAATATTAGTCTATTTTAACGGTCTTATCGCCTGGGAAATGAACTTTAATACCGCCAACATTTCTAACGCTAACTCATCATTCTCATTTGATTAGACACCGCATTAATTAAGTTTTCACTTTTCAAGCAACAAAGAAATTTAAGTGCGTTGAGCATTTTTATTTTTTATTCTAAGTTCGAATATTTAAAAACCATAGAACGTTTAAATCTTTTATTCCTAAGTTAAGGTTTAAATATTTTTAAGTATATTTTATTTTTTATAAAGAACATTTTTTAACAAGAAAAAATCTATATCTAAGCTTTAGTCCCTAATCCTAAGTTTTCACCTATTTCTAAAACAAGCAAGCAAATTTTTATTCTTTTGAATTTTACCCTTTTATTATCCCTTTTAAAATCATTTATTTTCATTTTATTTTTTTCATTATTTTAAACCCTTTTCATATTTTTCTATTATTTTAATTGTTTTATGTTTTTTTCATCTTATATTTTTTCTTTTTTTTTTCAAAATCATTTTCACCCCTTTTTAAAAATTTTTTTCATTTTTTTCATTTTTTTCTTTTAAAACAATCCATTTTAGAAAATAAATTTATTTTCCCTAAGAACTCTTTTTAAAGTTTTACTTTTCAAAAATTCATTTTTCATCCTGGACGCTAATTTTTACTTTAAAACCCTTTATTTTTCTTGAAAACTTATTTCTTTTCCTAAAAAATGATTTTATGCTTTTTTTTCCTTTAAAATCATTTTTGCCCATCTATTATTTAAAACTAAATTTCACAAAAATCTTTTTTATTAAGCTCTTTATTATTTAACACCTTACATTATTACTTATTTTAATTAAATCCCTAAATTCAAGTTTTTCTAATTAATCACATTTATTCATTTTTATTAATGCATTTTTTAAAATTCATTTTTATTCATGCATTTTAAAGTCCAAAACACTTTTTAAATTAATTCCTACACTTCTAAAGATCAAAATCAGTTTAACAACATTTTTAAAATCATGCAATAAGTTTAATATCAAACTAGAAATTTAAACGAAATTTAAAACAAAAAAGTTACCGAAATTGCAAACAATTTTCCAACCACGTGAAAGCAACCTAAAAATCACAAACAACACAAACAAAACACCAAACTTCAACCAAGAACAACAATAAAATCAACATAAAAAAACAAAGAAAGGATAAAAAAATTTACCGAGAAATTGATGAACGATGAACTCGAACTCAAGCTTCTCGAAATGCTCCAAACCACCCACAGAAAATTGCGAATTTCTCCTCCAAAAATTTCCAGCCAACTCAAGAAAAATTCAGAGAATTTTTCGGATTTTTCTTGAACCCTTTTTAGTGTTTTTTCTCTCAAATTTGGTGTGTTGAACAATGAAGCATTTGGGGGTTCTTATAGTTGATTTGTAGATTCAAATTCAAGCCAAATTCGGATTTCATTCCCCGAATTGAAGTTAAAATCAGACAAGAAACTTGATACCCGGTATAACTCCCAAGAAATCATCCATTTTGATCCAAATTCGGGATAGAATTTCCCATTTAATTCGAATCTAGGGTTTATTATTTAGTTTCAAATTTTTGCAGATTCCGGCGAGCATAGGCGGCGGCGGCGAGCGGGGTTGGTGGCAATGGGACGATAGCGGCGAGACGGACCGGCTAGTACCAACAGTGTCGCCGCCCATGGCGTGTAGGCGCCGGTCGGCCATCATGAACCGCGCGAAAAGGGTTTAATTTGGGCTGGGGTTGGCTGCTGGCTCAAGCTCGTGCGGCGCACGCACGGGCCTTTTTTTTGCTTTTGCTTTTGCTTTTCTTTTTCCTTTTCTTTTTGTTGTTTTTTTGCTGCTCTTTTTTTGTTGTTTTTTTATTTATTGTATTTTTGTGTTTAATTTTATTTTCTTTTTTTACATTAATTACTATCATTATTATTTATTTTATTTTTAATTTTATCACATTTTCTTTTTTTTCTTTTTTTTAAAAGATGTGCCTTTTTCCAAAATGAGCTCTTTTGAAATTGTGTTTTTATTTTAAAAGGTCGGCTTTAAAAATGGGTTTTGAAAGATGGGCTTTTTATTGTTTAGTTTTAATTTAATTTAAAAAGGGTTGGCCTTTTATTATTTAAAGGGAAAAGAGATTTTTTTTTATTTTTTCGGATTTTTAAAATTGAGGTGAAAATTTAGTGACAACAACTGCCCCTCTTTGCTTATCTCTGTGCAACAGAGATAAAGCAAAGACCAAAAGGCACTAATTTTCACCGACTTTCCAAATTGGCTATATTCTCCAAATGCCTGAACGAATAGGCTTGTTCTATTCTCCTTTTGCCCGAATAGATGAGCGGATTCCAAACTCCAAACGCCCGAATGGATAAGCTTGTTCTATTCTTCTTTTACCCGAATAGACGAGCGGATTCCAATCTCCAAACGCCCGAATGGATAGGCCGATTCTATTCTCCTTATGCTCGAATAGCTAAGTTGGCTTCTATTCTCCCAAATGCCCGAATAGCTGAGCTGGGTTCCATGCTCAAACAAATAGGCCATTTCTATTCTCCTTATGCTCGAATAGCTGAGCTGGGTTCTATTCTCCCAAATGCCCGAATTGTTGAGTTGGGTTCTATTCTCTTAGATACTCAAACATGCAAATTATTTTGAAAACTCCATCCTCCTTATGCTTGGATGAATAAGCAAATAGACTTCAAATGATTTCATCCTCCTTATAGTTGGATGAATAAGCAAAACCTCAAAAGGTTTCATCCTCTTTACACTCAGATAAATAAGTAAATAGACTTCAAAAGATTTCACCCTCCTCATGCTTGGATGAATAAACAACCATTCTCTTTCCTCATGAACGAATAGGTGAATCTTTTGAAAAAAATTCATCCTCCTTATGCTTCGATGAATAAGCGGACGCCGTATGCCTGAACGAATAAGCGAATTTTTTTTGAAAAAAAACTTCATCCTCCTAATGCTTGGATGAATAAGAGGGTCTCCTAAAAACTTTCATCCTCCTTATGCCTAGATGAATAAGCGAACTTCATTCTCCGTTTGCCTGAACGGATAGGCGAATCTTCTGGAAAAAAAATTCATCCTCCTTATGCTTGGATGAATAAGCAAATTCCATTATCCTTACGCCTGAACGGATAAGCAAATCTTCTAGAAAAAAAAATCATCCTCCTTATGCTTGGATGAATAAACAAATTACATTCTCCTTACGCCTGAACGAATAAGCGAATCTTCTAAAAAATTTCATCCTCCTTATGCTTGGATGAATAAGCGAAATTTCATCTTTCTTATGCATGAATGGCTAGGCGAATCTTCTAAGAAAACTTCATCCTCCTTACGCTTTGATGAATAAACGGGTTCTGAAAAGTATTTCACCCACCTTATGCTTGGATGAATAAGCGAACTCTAAAAAGGGGTTCCATCCTCCTCATGCTCGGATGAATAAGCAGGTTCCAAAATTCATGTTTCATCCACCTTACGCTTGGATGAATAAGCATGTTCTATTCTCCTTGTGCTCGAATAGATAAGCAGATTCAAAAAAGGGTTTCATCCACCTTACGCTTGGATGAATAAGCAGACTCCATTCTCCAAATGCCCGAACGGATAGGCTGGTTATTTTGCTAAAAGGTCCTTCGTGCATCTGAAAAATGCAATACTTTAATGCAATTATGATGTGCATGCCCCTAGGGATGCCTAAAACGTGAATGCATGTCTCATTTCTTTTGCTTTTTGAATTCTTTCTCAAAATTAATTTTTCCCACACGTTTACTCGCTTACTCCAGATAAGCAAACATACATTTTCACTCTATTTTTTCGACTCATGGAAAACATTTGACATTTGCAATTTTGCTCACTTAATCTAGTGATCTTGTACCCCTAGTTGGAAAGACGGATTTCTTCAATAGCCATAGCTTTGCCATTCTCATTCTTTATATCTCTTTGCTTCAATGAAAACATTCAATCTTCGTAGGCGAACCTCTCAAGATCTACCATCATTGTAGTTGATACATCAAGGTTGAGTGAAAGGCTTCCTTGTGTAGTTTGGAATGCTTCAAGTCTTCATATGCCCCTTATCAAGCATCTTCAATGCTTCTTGTGAATACTCAAATTCTTGCCCCTGCAGGACACCTCGAATTGCTTGCGTGTAAATCCTTGCAGTAAAGCTTATTTCTACCTTGAATATCTTCGAATGACGTTGGCGCTTTAATCTCTTCTTCTCACGCCTATTAATACTGAGGGCCTTAAATCATTAGCCAATGTAGACTGCCCCAATATGATGACATCGTTTGCTTATCAAGTGCAATTCTTTCCCTTTTCATGCTTTTGAGCTTCTTCATCTTGTATGTGTATCTTTTCTTGACAACACGGTCCACTTCAAACTCTTCATCACATGTGCTTCTTCTTTTTCTCTTTACCTTCTCATGCAAGGTGATGCCCCCATTCAAACTGAGGTTCAATTGTTTTCTGAAGTTATGAAAACATTCGTTCATAAGCTCCTACAGTTAAGATGAATACCAATAAATCTTTTGCTTTTTATTAATCTATGTCAACCTACTTGTAAGATGTAAGAAAAGGCTAGAAAAGATAGTTCAAAGGAGAAAGTCATAACCAATGCAAGAAAAAGGCTAGAAATGGGGATCTCAAGAAAAAAATCATGGCAAACACAAGAAAATGGCAAAGTCAGATGCCCCAAAATTCAAAGCATGAATGATTCAAGAATCCATCAACCAGATAATACCCCATTTTTGGTGGCTCTCTTTTACTCACACACTCCCTAAATTTAAATTTTCCATCTTTCCTAATCTCAATCAAACATTAGAAGCTCGAGGTCCCTGAAGAAAGGTTAACTCAGTTAGGCGGAATGTGCTCTGAAGACGAACTCCTTTTCTCAAATATTCATGCGTGATCCAAATGGTCTTTTAAGGCTTGTAATGTAGGCTAGGCTCGGGTTGCCAAAGAAAGGATGTAAAGGATGAAATTCATATTTTAAGGGTGATTAAACCAAGGATTAACTTTCCTGATGAAATCTCTGTTCTTCTTCTTTTATTCTATGGATCACTCTAGACTGCCCATCTTGGGTTTTCACCCTAGAGTTCATTTCCTTTTCTGGCATACGTCTCATTTGAAGGGTTTGTTTCAAAGTTTCCTTCACGCTTCAACTTTTTCTTCATTTTCTTTTTCTTCTTTTCTTTTCTCCTCTCCTCTTCTCTTTTCCTTTTTCTTTTCTTTCTTTTTCTTCTCTTTTTTCTCTTTTCTTCTTTTTCTTTTCTTTCTTTTTCTTTTCTTTTCTTTTTTGAGTCTTTTTCTTTTACAGTTTAGGACATTCAACTTAATCTAACATGTTTCTTTCAAACAGTTTTTCATTTTCTTTGCCCCCGGTGTGGGGAGTGATCCTTGGTTAGGGTTAAATCATAAGAAAAAATAATACCAAGCTCAAAGGGGGCGACAAAAGGATTTTTCTTATTCGTGAAGGGAAATGAAGGAATGCCAAATGTCATTTCACACATAAATATCGTCGAATAAAAGCAGTCTTCAGTTGGTAGATGTTTTAGAGTTATCACTTCATTCAATGACCCTAACAATAATGTCTGAGAGGAAAATACACTCATAATCTGTATATGGGATTTCCCCATTAATCCTGAACACACATTTTGCCCCTCTATCTCGGGATTAGTTTCAAGAATCATTCATACAATAAATAATTGGGACTCTACAAAGAAGATGTATGATTGAAAAAAATGGATAAAATTTGCAAAGAAAGGAAAGGACAAAAAGGAGAAACGTTTTCCATTTGAAAAAAAACGGATAATCTGTATATGCGATTTGGCTGACTATTTTCTGGTGAGATATCTCAATCTCTTTCTTTAGATTATTTACCATCTTTTCAAGCTTGTCACAAATGCTCTTCTGATTTGACTCCAGAATTGTCAATCTTTCTTCAGTGCTCATGGCTCAAATCTTGTTTGTGTTGTGTTGTGTGTAAATAAGACTATCGCAAATAGTGCAAGTGTACACAACGCAAGTAGTAAAGTGATACTGGAGTATCAGATATCATCTCCACAGGGACTGGAATACTTCTATCCTTTAACTATCTGCACAGGAGAAAGAAAGAGATTTAATAATTTGATTGAAGAATGTCACAAATAAATCAAGTAAAAGAGAAAAAATCAGAATTATAAAACATGCAGGAATTGAATTGCTCCGTAGTGCAGGTATTGCACTGTTCAAGGACTTTTGTTCTGTGTCTGGCTCCTGTCACGACAGCACCTGTCGTAGCAACGGTCTGTTGCTATCGCGGCAGAGATAAGCAACTCAGTTTCTTCAAGTTCGGCAAGAATCCCTAGATTGACTTGTCCTATCCCTAGATCCAAGCTTGTCGGCAAACACGTCTTGGATGATACCTCCCGGCGTGAATCGAAGTATGAACACCGATGTTTATGGATTCTTCTTTAGCCGCTTAACCTTGTCCTATCCCTAGGTCCGAGATAGTTCAACCATAAATTGGAGAACCCGCACTTATTCCTTTCGTATACTTAACTCTCCCGATATTAAGTAAATAGATAATCTCACAATGCTCTCCTGATACTCTTGCAAGATGTTGAAACTAGAATAAGCAAACTTGAAGTTTTATTTCATTGAACAGAAAAATCTTAAGAACAGAACAACCCTTACAACTACTTTACAATATCAACCCCAAACTCTATGGAGAACTAGAACATTAGATCTAGCCGACTCCCTTTCTCTTTTCTTCTCTCTCCATCTATATCTATACCCTTACATACATGGGTATATATAGGCAAAGATCTAGTCTAAGTCCTTCTTGGAGTAGAAGTTCTTCTTGGAGTAGAAATCCTTGTTCAACAAGTAAAGATAAGTTACTTTACTTATCGATCCTTGATCAGCTCTATGCTCCGCTCCCGGCCTCAGAAAAATGCAAGATTGGACTCAATGGACTCAGAAAAATATCCTCTATCAAACGAGACCCATCTTGACTATGTCGGTGTATTGCCGTCCGGGCGGCATTCTGCGGCGGCATTGTCCTTGGTGGCAACTGGAACTGCTTCAGTATTGCTCCTTCTACTTCTAGTCTCCAAAAATATGCGAATGACCTATGATAGTCTGGCTTGAAATCCCCTATCTGTCGATCTCCACTTCGCGTTTTCTACCTCGAGTGTCTTCACTGTCGCCCCTTCTGCCACAACAGCGGTCACGACAGACCACAGACCTTGTTTCTTCAGCTCCTACTCTACAACTCGCCTCTGCTCCTCAGCTGCCTTCGATGCTGCCACGGCGAATACCTGCAAAAGTGACCAATTTCAGCAGCATCTGTGCAGTTTTATCTAAATGTGATGTAAATGCAAAAAGTAGCCTAAAATGCAATTAAACGTGCTTGAATGCAGCAGAAATAATGATAAATGAGGGGTAAAATATAGGACTTTTAGGCACTCAACACACCCCCAAACTCGAATCCTTGCTTGTCCTCAAGCAAATGCAACCTAACTAACATGCATGCATACATACATATATTTTTTTTCTTGGCTTAAGTTAATGAACAATCCTTACCCACAACACCATCCCTATTATGTTTAGCACATGTTCAAATATTTAAGGATCTACTTAGAGCAAAAGTATAATTCTCGTACAAGTGTGTGCTTTTATTGTGAACATACATGAATATAGACTTCCCTAGCAACTAGAATAATATACTTAGCTTATTTTTAATCTTACTAGCGCCAAATTCGGGCACCTCTAGTTAATTTCTAGAGCCGGTGATAGGCACCTCTAGAAAATTTTTCTTTTTCTACTTTTACTAGAGCCAGTGATAGGTACCTCTAGAAGTTTCTCTAGTCATTTTCCTAGAGCCAGTGATAGGCACCTCTAGGACTAATCTGAGTTCAAGTCTTTTCTACTCTAGTGGCTAAGTTTTCTATTCTACGTATGCTAGAGAAAGTCTTTTATCAAGTAAGTCACAAAGTGTTTCAGTTTTTCAGAACTATACTAAGGCTCTACTCACTTCCTAAAATATTTTTAAGGGGATTTCACGACAGAGATGGCAGCAGCATATAATAAAAGTTTAGTAAATTAAGCCAATTTTTTTAGCATAAAAATAAATGCGACACAATTAAAATTAAATGCAATATTATATTAATAATTAGGAGGACTGCCTACCCCCAAACTCAAGGGTTACATTGTCCTCAATGCATGACACAAGACATAAAAATGAAAAACATAAAATAAAAATGACAGAAAAGTGAAACATCACAAAAATATAATATATATACAGCAGGCGACAGAGAAAAAGAAAAAAGAAAACTTAAGTTGTGCAGCTGTCGTCGCTGCTGCTGGAGCTTTGGATGAGGAGCTGTGGGTACTGCCCTGGGAGTTGGAGACGTAGAGGTTGCCTTCTTCCTTGCGTTACTATCTTCACTGCTGTTGGTGGCAGTCACTTTGGAATTCATCTCAGGGAGTATGAGTGCTGCCACGACAGGGGTGGAGGCAGAGCTTCCTCGGGTTGCTTGTATCGTCATTGCAAGGGTTCTCTCTGTTTACCTAATAACACAAACAAACTAAAAACTAATATCAAATTTCTAATTCCTAAACCAATAAAGATAAAATAAGATAAAAATAAAATACAATAAAATAAATTAAGTTAAATTAGGAGTGGCTTGAGGGGCATCTCCTAAAGTAACTGCTCCATGTTCTATTGATGCTTGAAAGGTCGTTTCCGGTACTTCTTGAAGTCCATCCGTACCCTCCATCTGGTGATTATTCTCATGATGGGGCCTCCTTTCTTTCTCTTCCCTTTGTAGTCCATGAAGTCCTCCCTTCTTGGTAATGTTTATGAGGGCATGAATATATGTTTAGAAAAAATCAAATTGACATTCGACCACAAACTTACCTTGTTTTCGTTGAATGTTGTTGTGGTTGAATGTAGCCCTTGCTGTCGCGTCTGCTGCTGTGGCAGCCAGTTATTTTGACAGTCCTTTATCAGGTTACTTTACAGGTCAAGGGGACATTGGAAAGTACCATAATTCTCCATATCAAATTTTGTAGGCCATTCGTAAATCTTCATCAGTAGAGACTTCGATGATTCTGAGTCCACCGGCTTTGTTTCCTCTAATACCTGTAATGGAATTTGTGAGTTTTTAATGAATTCAAAATGTTCGTTTATTACCTGCTCGTATTCCATTTGCAAGGCATTGTCATTGGGTAGCTCTTCTAGGTGGTCGTGCGAGTGCCATGACAGGGATGGATGTGTGCAATCTTGGTCGGGCATAATCGAGGTAGTGGGTTGAGAGTTTGCCTCGGATGTGGTTGCCGCAGTGACATTCTCTTGAATTTCACTCAGCGTTGTTGTGGTGTTGCTCCATTCCGGCTCCTCGATCATTGCCATGGCAAGTTGTTGCTCAGACTCATCATGTGTTGGGTATTCCTTCACATGGGCATCCTCGTCATCTTGCCTCGAGATTTCAGGTTAATCCGTGGCATGAATAAGGACCGGTCTGCTCAAGAGTGCATCCATCTTGGCGATACTTGCGTCCGTAGAAGCCGACAGTTTTTGCATGAGTGTCACGAAGGCTTGAAGTGTACATTCTAAGGAATTCGTTTGCTCTTGAGGAGGACTACTTTCCCATGGCATGTCAGTTTCTTTACGGTAATTGCGAAAATTCTCCCACATTAGCTCTCGAATAGTTTTTCCTGACATGTTGATGCTCCTTAAACCTGTATTTCACATGTGTTTTTGATAGAAAAAGAAAAAGAAAAATAACAATAAAGAGAAAAGAAAAGTGCAGAAGTTAAAGGTAAGAGTATGTTGCCAGTCCCCGACAACGGCACCAAAAACTTGTTGCGTGTAAATAAAACTATCGCAAATAGTGCAAGTGTACACGACGCAAGTAGTAAAGTGATATTGGAGTATCGGAATCGTCTCCACATGGACTGGAATACTTCTATCCTTTAACTATCTACATAGAAGAAAGAAAGAGATTTAATAATTTGATTGAAGGATGTCACGAATAAATCAAGTAAAAGACAAAAAATCAGAATTATAAAACAGGCCGGAATTGAATTGCTCCGTAGTGCAGGCATTGCATTGTTCAAGGACTTATGTTCTGTGTCTGGCTCCTATCACGACAGCACATGTCGTGGCAGCGGTCCGTTGCTGTCACGGCAGCGATAAGCAACTCAGTTTCCACAAGTTCGGCAAGAATCCCTGGATTGACTTGTCCTATCCCTAGATCCAAGCTTGTCAGCGAACACGTCTTGGATGATACCTCCCGACCTGAATCGAAGTATGAACACCGATGTTTATGAATTCTTCTTTAGCCTCTTAACCTCGTCCTATCCCTAGGTCCGAGATAGTTCAACCATAAACTGGAGAACCCGCACTTATTCCTTTCGTATACTTAACTCTACCGATATTAAGTAAATAGATAATCTCACAATGCTCTCCTGATACTCTTGCAAGATGTTGAAACCAGAATAAGCAAACTTGAAGTTTTATTTCATTGAACAGAAAAATCCTAAGAACAGAACAACCCTTACAACTACTTTACAATATCAACCCCAAACCCTATGGAGAACTAGAACATTAGATCTAGCCGACTCCCTTTCTCTTTTCTTCTCTCTCCCTCTATATCTATACCCTTACATACATGGGTATATATAGGCAAAGATCTAGTCTAAGTCCTTCTTGGAGTAGAAGTTCTTCTTGGAATACAAATCCTTCTTGGAGTAGAAATCCTTGTTCAATAAGTAAAGATAAGTTACTTTACTTATCGATCCTTGATCAGCTCTATGCTTCGCTCCCGGCCTCAGAAAAATGCAAGACTGGACTCAATGGACTCAAAAAAATATCATATATCAAACGAGACCCATCTTGACTATGTTGGCGTATTGTCGTCCGGGCGGCATTCTGCGGCAGCAACGTCCTTGGTGGCAACTGGAACTGCTTCAGTACAACTCCTTCTAGTCTCCAAAAATATGTGAATGGTCCACGATAGTCCGGCTTGAAATCCTCTATCTGTCGATCTCCACTTCACGTTTTCTACCTCAGGTGTCTTCATTGTCGCCCCTTCTGCCAAAGCAACGGTCACGACAGACCACGGACCTTGTTTCTTCAACTCCTACTCTGCAACTCGCCTCTGCTCCTCAACTGCCTTCGATGCTGCCACGGCGGATACCTGCAAAAGTGACCAATTTCAGCAGCATGCAGTTTTATCTAAATGTGATGTAAATGCAAAAACTAGCCTAAAATGCAATTAAACGTGCTTGAATGCAGCAAAAATAAGGATAATTGAGGGGTTAAATATAGGACTTTTAGGCACTCAACATGCGGGATCTTTACCATTTAAATAGAATGTTTTAAAATTAATCTTTATTTTACTTGTATGAATGCAATGATCATAACATTATTTAATGCAAACAAAATAAACAAAAAAATGCATGGAAGTTGTAACCCCGTCGTCCCGGTCTGGCCGGATGACCGGTCCGAGTGAGCTACACGGGGAAAACCGAGTGAAAACCCCTAAGGATTCCCCCTCGGTTAGCAACCCTATCATTTTTTTCTCTTTTAACTCTTGTCTAGATGGATATTAAACCCTAAGTGGTCATACAGCGGAACAACATGAACGAATCAATCGAACAAACTCAAACAATCATAATACAGCTCAATTTTAAAACTTAACTGCGGGTGTATCGATACACCTAAGGGGTGTATCGATACCCCTTGACCAAGTCAACTGGTCCAAGTCAACTTGTGGAGACCGTATCGATACACCTAGGAGTGTATCGATACCCTCCCCAATTGTTGACTTCCCACGGTCAACGCTAAGGAGACCGTATCGATACGCATGAAGGCCCGTACCGATACGGAACTGGACAGTGGCTCCAGTAGCAAAAATAGTATCGATACACCTCTCAAGTGTATCGATACACGAGGCTTGAACAAGAAGGTGGTATCGATACCATACCAACCGTATCGATACCCATGCACAGCAAAAACCTCCAAACTCAGCAAAAACGATGAAGACTCGATTCTAAATGCAATTTAGGACTCTCCTAGACCCCAACAAGCATTCATACATCATTTACATACCACTTCACAACCATACAAGCATCCAACATGTACATACATCAAAGGAGCATGCAATTGAATCAAGATGACACTTAAACATCCAAAAACTCATACTTCAACATTCAACATAAGGCAAACTCAAAGACACTTAACCAACATTCAAGATAAGCAATTTAGGCATGGATTACAACTCAAACATGGCATCACACGCCATACAAAAGCAACATAACATGGAGTCTAAACATGCTCCTAGCAACCAACAACTATCCAACAAAACCATACATGTCCCATTGCTCAAACTATTACATGTCTAACATTAAAAATCCATACTTGATGAACTCAAGCCAAAAACCACACTTGGAGGCCCTCCACTTGCCCGAGCAACCCACGAACTAAGGATCTGCAATGTTGAACAAAGAGAGCGTAAGCAATGATGCTTAGTGAGGGTAAGCTCTAAAAACAAACCTCAACATTGCAGGGTCCGAGCACGATCTAGCCAAGGCAAATAACATATAAACCAAGGATCCGCAAGAGCCATAAGATGAAGATGCATGAGCAATATACAATATAAATGCCATGATCATAAGCTCAACTCCACAATACATGTAATCACATTCAAGCATCCCATTAAAGATTATAAACCTCAATACGTTGATACACATATTAAACAATATTGGCACCTAGCTATGACCCGAATACACGGATAGACATGTTGAAACTCACATCCAACAACCACATTACCTCACGGTGGGATTACACTCATCACCGGCCTCGCGGAGGGGATTCCACTCATCCTCACGCCCCGTCGATGGGATTCCACTCATCACCGACTATATTTAAATACAATTTCCGGGCGAACCCGTACTCCTCCTTGGTGACTCAACGCCACCAAGTCCACGCACGACTTTTGACTCATGTGTACACACTAACATTCTAATGATCGATCATTTGTATTCAAGTATACTAGTGCCAACATTTACTCATTTCACATTGCTCATTTCAACCAATTCCGTGCTTAGCACGTACTCATCAACAACCATCATCATGCATGTCTCAAGCATCACAAGTCATATCTCATTTCACATGTATAATACAATATACATAACCATTCATATCACATATCATACGAGACATACACAACCACATAAGAGAGTTCATCCAAAGGCTCTAGATCAAGCTTAGGATTAGGCTACCACCCTAATCCTAACTCTAGGTGGGTCTACCAAGACCAACCTAGTCCATATACTCGAACCAACCATTTTAAATCCATTTAAAACATTTAACCACTCACCTAAGCTTCCAAGTTCAACGACCAAGCAAGCAATCACCTTCAACTTCCCGGATTTGGTCCCAAAGCCTCTTCCACGTTTCCTCTTGCTTCTAGTCAAACAAAACACATACATTACTTCTCAATCCAATGCTAAACTCAATCATCAACTTACTTTGCAAACACACCCCAATTTCCACAATTTCCCAAACCACATAAATCTTCAAAAACCCAATTTTCGTATTCCCACAATCCTTGGCTGAATCACCCATTTCCAAACACCCAAATGACTTCCAAAACACCCCAAATCACCCTCCTAACGTAGGTAGACCATCAGCCCTTCAAAACCAACACTAAACCTCCCAAAAACTCAAGTTTTCATACTCTAAAATTTGCCCTAAAGACCCACTACGAAAATTCATCCAAAATCAACCAAATTAATATATGTTGTATATTTCATTATGATTAAACATAACCCCAAAACAATTTCTCAAAATAAATTGAAAAACCCCATCAAAACCCAAATTTCCATATGAACCCTAATTCCCAAAACTCACTATTTTTGAAATCTAAAACAATAGATAAGTAGAGAATAGAGAGGAGGTTAAGAAAATATAATTACCTTTTAATTTGGTGTTGAAATCGAGTGGCAAAATCAATGGAATAGTAACTAGGGTTTTAGGAGAGTTTGAAAATGGGGGAGAGGGTTTTGAAATTGGGAAAGGGGAAATGAAGAGGAAGATGACAACTTTTCCATAAAAGTTGTCTCGCTTTATTTAAAATGTGGGTAAATCACAACTTTGGTCCCTCCCTCTTTATTAAGATTCAAATAGGTCATTATTCAAAGTTGGTTTATTTTAATTAGATTTTATTTGACTCGATCAACAACCCGACTAACTCCTAGGCCCAAGACACGGGTGTTACAACTATCTCCCACTTAAGGAATTTCGTCCCCGAAATTACCTGGCGGAAACAAATACGGAAACTGCTCAACCATATCTACTTTCCTCTCCCACGTGGCCTCTTCCACACCTCTATGCCTCCACAGCACTTTGACCAACTCTATGGTCTTACCACGCAACACCTTGCTATCAGAAGCAAGTATTAGGGATGGCAAAAATACCCGGCCCCGACCCGACCCGACCCGACCGGGTATTTTTTCTAAAATTTCGGGGATCGGGGCGGGGCGGGGCGGGGCGTGAAAGGCATGAAGTCGGGGCGGGGCGGGTTCGGGTATTTGCTAGAAATTCCCCGCCCCGCCCCGCCCCGGTACATTTTTATATTTTTATATATATTTTTATTATATTTATAAAAAATATCATTTTATTTAAACACTTTTATGAGTTTTAAGCTATTTTTTGTTTTTATTTTGGTTCGTACTTATTGTAAAATTTTGTTAGATGTTGTTCAAGTTTTAATATATTCGATTCTAACGGTTAATGATTCAAGTTGATTCTTTTGAATATGTAGTTTAACATGTGGATAATTTAAAATTAGTTTTATTTTATTTTTTTATATAAGTTTGAAGTCATTTTAAACTATAATTTGTGATTGTGGTGGAAGATTGGTCGAATCTAATATTTACCGTCGGCGAAAATTAAATTTTTTAAAATTTTTCGGGGCGGGTCGGGGCGGGGTCGGGTTTAAGGTTTATTGTATCGGGGCGGGTCGGGGCGGGTAAAATAATATTTTAATTTGGGGCGGGGCGGGGTCGGGTATAATATATTATAGGTCGGGGCGGGTTCGGGGCGGCCAAAAACCCGCCCCGCCCCGCCCCGTTGCCATCCCTAGCAAGTATCTCAACGGGCTCTTCATTATAAGACAAATCCGGATTTAACTCTATCTCCTCAACGGGCATCACATGTGAAGGATCCGATCTATATCTCCTAAGCATAGATACATGAAAGACATCATGGATCTTTTCTAACTCAGAAGGTAACCTCAAACGATAAACTACAGGCCCAATCCGCTCAACTATCTCATACGGACCAATGAACCTCGGACTCAACTTGCCCTTTCGGCCAAATCTCATTACCTTCTTCCACGGAGATACTTTCAGAAACACTTTCTCACCCACTAAGTACTCAATCTCTTTCCTCTTCAAATCTGCATAAGATTTCTGACGATCGGAAGCTGCTTTCAAACGGTCACAAATCAACTTCACTTTCTCGGTAGTTCCCTTAAGCAAGTCTGGCATAGGTAGCAATCTCTGACCTGTCTCAGCCCAACAGATCGGAGTCCTACATCGTCTACCATACAAAGCCTCATAAGGTGCCATCTGAATACTAGACTGATAACTGTTGTTGTAAGCAAACTCAACCAACGGTAAGTGCTTCTCCCAAGAACCCTGGAAGTCAATCACACAACAACGAAGCATATCCTCTAGAATCTGTATCACTCACTCTGACTGCCCATCGGACTGCGGGTGATAAGATGTACTGAAATGCAAACGGCTACCCAAAGCACTATGCAAGAAACCCCAGAACCTCGAAGTAAATCTAGGATCCCTATCTAAAACAATAGACTTCGGAACTCCATGAAGTCTCACAATCTCACGGATGTACAAGTTTGCCAACTTGTCTAAGGAATCCGTAGTGTTCACTGCCAAGAAGTGAGCACACTTAGTGAACCTATCAACAATCACCCAAACTGAATTCTTCTTCGAAGGAGACAAAGGCAACCCTGATACAAAATCCATGGTGATCCTCTCCCATTTCCATTCCGGAATCTTCAAAGGCTGTAGCAAACCTGAAGGAACCTGATGTTCTGCCTTCACTCTCTGACAAACCATGCAACGGCTCACATACTCGGCTACATCTCTCTTCAAACCAACCCAGAAGTAATCATCCTTCAAATCTCGATACATTTTGGTACTACCCGGATGCATAGAAAAGGGACTCGAATGTGCTTCACTCAAAATCTGACGTCTCAACTCAACATCTTCGGGCACAACAATTCTATCCCTAAAGCACAACAAGCTCTCACCACTGAAACTATACTCAGTCGGTCTTCCTTCGGCTATGTCCTGAACATGAGGAACTAGGCTCGCATCTTGCAACTGCTTCTCTCTAATCAACTGAATAAAAGAAGGCTTCACTTGTAGCTCGGTGATCAAACCACCATCATCAGACACACTCAATCTAGCAAACATAGCTCTCAGCTCAACGGCCACTTTTCTACTCAAAGCATCGGCTACTACATTTGCTTTACCCGGATGGTACTCAATGGTCAAATCATAGTCTTTTAGCAACTCTAACCATCTTCTCTGTCTCAAGTTCAACTCTTTCTGTGTCATCAAGTATTTCAAGCTCTTGTGATCGGTGTAGACAATACACTTCTCACCATACAAGTAATGACGCCAAATCTTCAACGCAAAAACAACTGCGGCCAACTCTATATCATGAGTAGGATAGTTCTTCTCATGAATCTTCAACTGTCTAGAAGCATAAGCAACAACTCTCCTATCTTGCATCAAAACACATCCTAGGCCTACGTAGGAAACATCACTGTAGATCACAAACTCCTTATCTGAAACAGGTTGCACTAACACCGGAGCATTTGTCAAAGCTTCTTTCAATTTCTCGAAGGCCTTCTGTCTTGCATCTGACCATTCAAATTTGACCCCTTTTTGCAACAACTTAGTCAAAGGAGCAGCTACTCTAGAGAAACCATCAACAAACCTCCTATAGTAACCGGCTAATCCTAGGAAACTCCTAATCTCGGTCACAGACTTAGGTTGTTTCCACCCAACAATAGCCTCAATCTTCGATGGATCAACTCGGATGCCCTCGGCCGAAACAACATGGCCCAGAAATACAACCTCTCGAATCCAGAACTTACACTTACTGAGCTTCGCATACAACTGGTTGCTCAACAATCTCTGTAAAACAAATCTCAAGTGCTCATCATGCTCTTCTTCTGTCTTCGAATACACGAGTATATCATCAATGAAAACAACTACAAAACGATCTAGATAGTCTCTAAAAATTCTGTTCATCATGTCCATGAATGCTGCTGGTGCATTCGTGAGCCCAAATGGCATCACAAGAAACTCATAGTGACCATATCTAGTCCTAAAAGCTGTCTTCGGAACATCACACTCTTTCACCTTCAACTGATAGTACCCGGATCTCAAATCTATCTTCGAGAATACTGAAGCACCTCTCAACTGATCAAACAAATCATCTATACGAGGCAACGGATACTTGTTCTTCAGAGTCAACTGATTCAACTGCCTATAGTCAATACACATGCGCATGCTACCATCTTTCTTTTTCACAAACAACACTGGAGCACCCCACGGAGAACTACTAGGCCTAATGACACCACGGTCTAACAATTCTTGCAACTGACTCTTCAATTCTTTCAACTCTTTCGGAGCCATACGATACGGAGCTATCGAAACTGGGTTAGACCCTGAAACTGTCTCAATCACAAACTCAACATCTCTGTCAGGAGGCAAACCCGGCAACTCTTCAGGAAACACATCTAGAAAGTCACACGCTATTCTGATATCTTTCGGTCTAGCTTCACTCATATCCGGATTCATAACATAAGCTAAATAAGCCCCACATCCAGAGTCCATCAACCTATGAGCCTCTAAAGCTGACACCACATTAGACAAGAACTTAATGTTCTCGCCTACTACTACTACCTCGTAGTCATCAGAAAGCTTCAAAGAAATTCTCTTTGTCTCTAAATCCACACTAGCCCGATGCTCAACCAACCAATCCATACCCAAAATAATATCAAAACCATAGAAGGGAAGTTCCATCATATCAACTGAAAACACATGACCCTGAATCTTCAGTGGACACCTCCTATACATACGTCTAACCACAACTGTCTCACCAAAAGAACTAGTAACATGCATACCTACATCTAAGATCTCAACAGGAATATCTAACTTCTGTGCATGCTCACTCAAAATGTAGGAATGCGTAGAACCCGAATCAACCAAAGAAAGCAAAGACTGTAACTCGAAATTACCTGCTATCACATCGGTGTCGTTCCCGGCCTCTCTCTGAGCATAGACTCTCGCTGGTCCTCCCGCCTCTGGCTGCACAGCCACAACATGAGCAAGGTTCCTCTGAGCATCTACCCTAGGTGCATCAGCCCTAGGCTGGAAGTAGCCACGACCGCGCCCACGGCCTCTCTGAAAATCATTAGCTCTTGCAGGAGCCTGAGCAATGTTCGGTGCCTGAGCCGCCTAATGCGGACAATCCCTCTTAAAGTGGTCCCTCGAACCACAATTCCAGCAGGCATGGAAATTACCCCAACACTCACCAGCATGCTGCCTCCCACAACGGGTACACTCGGGCAACCGCCCTCCTCCTCTATGGCCCTGATGGCCCCTACCATGGTGGCCACCGCCACGTCTATGGTTAAACTGATGTCCGCCACCTTTTTGCCTCTTGGCATCCCTACCATCAAAGTGGTTGTGCCTCTTACCAGAACTGGAACCACCAGATCGTTTGGCCGCACCCAAACTATGCTCCAAATCCTTGGCCCTCGCGACCAATACATCAAAGTCTGAGTAGTCAGAAGCTAGTGTATACCTCTTAACCTCTTCATTCAATCCGTAGCGGAATCGGTTACAGCGTTCCACTTCAGTAGGAACCAACTCTGGGGCATACTGACTCAAGCGAACAAAGCGGATCTCATAATCAGTCACAGAAGCATCTCCCTGAGTAAGAGCCATAAACTCTCGCTTCTTCTCATCCAAGTACCTCGGTCCCAAGTATCTCTTCTGGAAAGCAGACTCAAAGAACTCCCAATCAATCTTTGTCTTTGGAACCCCGGTAGTGATGGTGACCCACCAGGTGTAGGCATCACCCTGAAGCAATGAGATCACACAACCCAACCTACGTGCGCCCGCACAACCCATCTGAGCCAAGATACAAACTGTCTTCTCCAACCATAACTCCGATCTCTCCGGAGTAGATCCTCTAAACTCCTCGGCCCCCAAGCTACGGAGCCTCTCCAAAGGTAGACTGGCATCGTCACACCTAGGCTGAGCTGCAGCCTGAGCTCCCGCAACTGCGGCCTGGAATGCTCCCGCTATTGCTTGCACAAGCGGAGTCATGTCAATTCCAGCTGGACCTTGGCCACCTTGGCCACCTTGAGGTCCATCTCCTCCGGCTCCATCCTCGCCCCCAACTCAAGGTGGAGGAGGTGGTGGTGGTGGAGGTGGTGGAGGAGCGCCAACTCCCGCGGCCACCGGCCCCTCAAGGTGAGCCTCTGCACCAACTGCCGGCTCAACAGGAGCCGCAACTCGTGGTTCCTGACGAACCAACCTCGGTCTACCTCTCGGTCTAGACATCGCTCTCACAGATATTAACTACAACCACAACAACGAAACATACAAGCTGGGTTAGCAAGGCAAGGCTTCCAAGTGGTTCAAGTACGTTCCCTCACTTAAAATCAATTTTCCAATGTAATAGTAGCAATGGGACCCACACACACATGCTTTAAAATAAAACAGTCAACATACTTGTCACACAAGCAATCATTCTTGCAAAACAAGCAAACACCGTGCAATTTAATTCAAAAACTTAAGCTTACCTCACTTACCTGCCCAAGGTCTCGGAAACCTGGCTCTGATACCAACAAATGTAACCCCCTCGTCCCGGTCTGGCCGGATGACCGGTCCGAGAGAGCTACACGGGGAAAACCGAGTGAAAACCCCTAAGGATTCCCCCTCGGTTAGCAACCCTATCATTTTTTTTCTCTTTTAACTCTTGTCTAGATGGATATTAAACCCTAAGTGGTCATACAGCGGAACAACATGAACGAATCAATCGAACGAACTCAAACAATCATAATACAGCTCAATTTTAAAACTTAACTGCAGGTGTATCGATACACCTAAGGGGTGTATCGATACCCCTTGACCAAGTCAACTGGTCCAAGTCAACTTGTGGAGACCGTATCGATACACCTAGGAGTGTATCGATACCCTCCCCAATTGTTGACTTCCCACGGTCAACGCTAAGGAGACCGTATCGATACGCATGAAGGCCCGTACCGATACGGAACTGGACAGTTGCTCCAGTAGCAAAAATAGTATCGATACACCTCTCAAGTGTATCGATACACGAGGCTTGAACAAGAAGGTGGTATCGATACCATACCAACCGTATCGATACCCCTGCACAGCAAAAACCTCCAAACTCAGCAAAAACGATAAGAACTCGATTCTAAATGCAATTTAGGACTCTCCTAGACCCCAACAAGCATTCATACATCATTTACATACCACTTCACAGCCATACAAGCATCCAACATGTACATACATCAAAGGAGCATGCAATTGAATCAAGATGACACTTAAACATCCAAAAACTCATACTTCAACATTCAACATAAGGCAAACTCAAAGACACTTAACCAACATTCAAGATAAGCAATTTAGACATGGATTACAACTCGAACATGGCATCACACGCCATACAAAAGCAACATAACATGGAGTCTAAACATGCTCCTAGCAACCAACAACTATCCAACAAAACCATACATGTCCCATTGCTCAAACTATTACATGTCTAACATTAAAAATCCATACTTGATGAACTCAAGCCAAAAACCACACTCGGAGGCCCTCCACTTGCCCGAGCAACCCACGAACTAAGGATCTGCAATGTTGAACAAAGAGAGCGTAAGCAATGATGCTTAGTGAGGGTAAGCTCTAAAAACAAACCTCAACATTGCAGGGTCCGAGCACGATCTAGCCAAGGCAAATCACATATAAACCAAGGATCCGCAAGAGCCATAAGATGAAGATGCATGAGCAATATACAATATAAATGCCATGATCATAAGCTCAACTCCACAATACATGTAATCACATTCAAGCATCCCATTAAAGATTATAAACCACAATACGTTGATACACATATCAAACAATATTGGCACCTAGCTATGACCCGAATACACGGATAGACATGTTGAAACTCACATCCAACAACCACATTACCTCACGGTGGGATTACACTCATCACCGGCCTCGCGGAGGGGATTCCACTCATCCTCACGCCCCGTCGATGGGATTCCACTCATCACCGACTATATTTAAATACAATTTCCGGGCGAACCCGTACTCCTCCTTGGTGACTCAACGCCACCAAGGCCACGCACGACTTTTGACTCATGTGTACACACTAACATTCTAATGATCGATCATTTGTATTCAAGTATACTAGTGCCAACATTTACTCATTTCACATTGCTCATTTCAACCAATTCCGTGCTTAGCACGTACTCATCAACAACCATCATCATGCATGTCTCAAGCATCACAAGTCATATCTCATTTCACATGTATAATACAATATACATAACCATTCATATCACATATCATACGAGACATACACAACCACATAAGAGAGTTCATCCAAAGGCTCTAGATCAAGCTTAGGATTAGGCTACCACCCTAATCCTAACTCTAGGTGGGTCTACCAAGCCCAACCTAGTCCATATACTCGAACCAACCATTTTAAATCCATTTAAAACATTTAACCACTCACCTAAGCTTCCAAGCTCAACGACCAAGCAAGCAATCACCTTCAACTTCCCGGATTTGGTCCCAAAGCCTCTTCCACGTTTCCTCTTGCTTCTAGTCAAACAAAACACATACATTACTTCTCAATCCAATGCTAAACTCAACCATCAACTTACTTTGCAAACACACCCCAATTTCCACAATTTCCTAAACCACATAAATCTTCAAAAAACCAATTTTCGTATTCCCACAATCCTTGGCTGAATCACCCATTTCCAAACACCCAAATGACTTCCAAAACACCCCAAATCACCCTCCTAACGTAGGTAGACCATCAGCCCTTCAAAACCAACACTAAACCTCCCAAAAACTCAAGTTTTCATACTCTAAAATTTGCCCTAAAGACCCACTACGAAAATTCATCCAAAATCAACCAAATTAATATATGTTGTATATTTCATTATGATTAAACATAACCCCAAAACAATTTCTCAAAATAAATTGAAAAACCCCATCAAAACCCAAATTTCCATATGAACCCTAATTCCCAAAACTCACTAATTTTGAAATCTAAAACAATAGATAAGTAGAGAATAGAGAGGAGGTTAAGAAAATATAATTACCTTTTAATTTGGTGTTGAAATCGAGTGGCAAAATCAATTGAATAGTAACTAGGGTTTTAGGAGAGTTTGAAAATGGGGGAGAGCGTTTTGAAATTGGGAAAGGGGAAATGAGGAGGAAGATGACAACTTTTCCATAAAAGTTGTCTTACTTTATTTAAAATGTGGGTAAATCACAACTTTGGTCCCTCCCTCTTTATTAAGATTCAAATAGGTCATTATTCAAAGTTGGTTTATTTTAATTAGATTTTATTTGACTCGATCAACAACCCGGCTAACTCCTAGGCCCAAGACACGGGTGTTACAGAAGTAAATATATTTGTGCACAAACGAATTCACAAAAGCAAACAACGAAGCAATCAAAATAGTGCAAATGCATGAATGTAGTCGAAGGGCCATCAATTCCATTAAAAATCTGCTCATGAAAGGAAACTCTTTATTAAATTCGAAAGTTTTTGTTACATCAATGCCTAACACCTTGATTTCTTCAATTAACCACATGAGCCTTGATCCAACTTCTCCAACATGCTTGATGTACTGACAAAGGGCTGCAGCTTCGGTCGCCAATATTGTCACGTGATTGGTTCTCCACTTTTAAAAGATTTCCATTCATAATTGAACAATTTTCCAGAATCAACCCCTTCTAAATATGAAATGATGCATGCAATAAATAAACATGTTATTCGCACACAAAAGGGTTAGTAATAAACATGCCACAAAACAACACAAAAAGGTTAGTAACAAATAAATATGCTACAAAACAAAACTCACACACACAAAGGTTGGTAATATTCTACAAAGCTCATACACAAAAAGGTTAATAATCTTTATGCCACAAAAACACAACACAAAAAAGGTTAATAAACTTTAATATACAAAACCCAAAAGATCCAAAACAATTACATAATAATCCAAGTCCAACATTGCAACATTTCAGGACATGTCCCCACGGATTATTCATGCGACTCAACACCCTAGGCTCTTCGCATGGCTCTATTGGGGTAGGCTCTAAATTCTCAAACTTGGCTTGGTTCTAAAAGGGTACCCGAGCTGTCCTTGATGTCCTCTACTAAGAGTAGCAAGACCCTCTATTCTCACCCATTATAGGCTACAAACGAATCGAGTTCAACTCAGGAGGACTCACCACCGTAGCCTTCTCGAAGAATCAATATTCTTACGAAGGCAAAGGGATTGAGTCTCGAAGGTACTTTGCGATGGTCATACGAAGAATCAATATTCTTACATGAGCAAAGCGTGTTCCCCCACTTAAACGAACGGGATAAAGCTCATGAATAGAGCTTGGAATTATGTCTTAAATGCGTAAAATAGAGTTATATTCATTTAAACAGACAAATAAATAGAACCTGTGATGAACTTTGCAAATTCCATTTTTTAAAAACATTTTTTTGAAAATCATTTAAAACCAATTTGTGGCCTCCTCTTTGTTTTTATTTAAAAAAAACAAAAACATTTCCCTAGTGGAGTCGCCAAGCTGTCGCAACCGCCTTTTTACGGGAGGCTTCGATTATTTTGGAAAACACTTTAAAAATCAACGGAGTCGCCACCAATCTTTTTTGAAAAAAAGTGTGATTGAATCACTTTTAAAAATAGGGTTATTTTAATAAAACATTTTTGGTTTTAATAAAACAACGATTTTGGTCTGCGAAAATCAGAAAATAGGTTCGGGGGTCGATACGCGTGGGGAAGGATTAGCACTCCCACGACGCCCAAAATTGGTACCTAATTGGTTTTAAAATCGTTCTCAAAATTGGAATTTGCAAGTTCAAAAAGGTTCGACTTTACTTGTCCATTTAATGAATATTAGTCTATTTTAACGGTCTTATCACCTGGGAAATGAACTTTAATCACCGCCAACATTTATTGCGCTAACTCGTCATTCCCATTTGATAAGACAATGCATTAATTAATTTTCACTTTTCAAGCAACAAAGAAATTTAAGTGCGTTGAGCATTTTTATTTTTTATTCTAAGTTCGAATATTTAAAAACACTGGAACGTGTAAGTCTTTTTTTCCTAAGTTAAGGTTTAAATATGTTTAAGTATATTTTTTTATGAAGAACATTTTTAACAAGAAAAAGTCTCTATCAAAGCTTTAGTCCCTTTTTATTCTTTTGAATTTTACCCTTTTTATTATTCCTTTAAAAAGCCTTTATTTTCTTTTTATTTTTTCATTATTTTCTAAGCTAAAACCCTTTTATATTTTTCTACTTTTTTTCATTTTTATGTTTTTCCATCTTGTATTTTTTCTTTTTTTTCAAAAAGCATTTTCACCCTTTTTAAATTCTTTTTTCATTTTTTCATTTTTAATTTTTTTTCTTTGAAAATAATCCATTTTAGAAAATAAATTTTATTTTTCCCTAAGAACTCTTTTTAAAGTTTTCTTTTCAAAAATTCATTTTTCATCCTAGACCCTACTCTTTACTTTAAAACCCTTTATTTTTCTTGAAAACTTATTTTTTCCTAAAAAAACGTTTTTATGCTTTTTTTCCTTTAAAATCATTTTTTACCCATCTATTATTTAAAACTAAATTTCACAAAAATATTTTTTATTAAGCCCTTTATATTTAACACCTCACAGTATTACTTCTTTTAATTAAATCCCTAAATTCAAGTTTTTCTAATTAATCACATTTATTCATTTTTATTCATGTATTTTTAAAATTCTTTTTTATTCATGCATTTTAAAGTCCAAAACACATTTTAAATTAATTCCTACACTTCTAAAGATCAAAATCACTTTAACAACAATTTTAAAATCAAGCAATAAGTTTAAGATCAAATTAGAAATTTAAACGAAATTTAAAACAAAAAAGTTACCGAAATCGCGAACAATTTTCCAACCACGCGAAAGCAACCTAAAATTCACAAACAAAACACCAAAATTCAACCAAGAACAACAGTAAAATCAACATAAAAAAAAACAAGAGAAAGGATATAATAATTTACCGAGAAATCAACGAAAGATGAACTCAAACTCAAATTTCTCGAAATGCTCCAAACCACCCCCAGAAAATTGCTCCAAACTCGAATTTCTCCTCCGAAAATTTCCAGCCAACTCAAGAAAAATTCGGAAAATTTTTCGGATTTTTCTTGAACCTTTTTTAGTGTTTTTTTCTCTCAAATTTGGTGTGTTGAACAATTAAGCATTTGGGGGTTTTTATAGTTGATTTCTAGCTTCAAATTCAATCCAAATTCAGATTTCAATCCCCGAATTGAAGCTAAAATCAGACAAGAAACTTGATACCCGGTAAAACTCCTAAGAAATCATCCATTTTGTTCCAAATTTGGGATAGAATTTCCCATTTAATTCGAATCTAGGGTTTATTATTTAGTTTCGGTGTTTTACAGATTCTGGCGAGCATAGGCGGCGACGGCGAGCGGAGTTGGTGGCATTGGGACAATGACGGCGAGACGGACCGGCCGATACCAACGGCGTCGCCGGCCGGCCATCATGAACCGCGCAACAAGGGTTTAATTTGGGCTGGGGTTGGCTGCTGGCTCGAGCGTGCGGGCCCTTTTTTTGCTTTTGCTTTTGCTTTTCTTTTTCCTTTTATTTTTGATGTTTTTTTGCTGCTCTTTTTTGCTGTTTTTTATTTATTGTTTTTTATTTAATTTTATTTCCTTTTTTACATTAATTACTATCATTATTTTTTATTTTATTTTTAATTTTATCATATTTTCTTTCTTTTTTTAAAAGATGGACTTTTTCCAAAATGGGCTCTTTTAAAAATGGGTTTTTATTTTAAAAGGTGAGCTTTAAAAATGGGTTTTGAAAGATGAGTTTTTTATTGTTTTCTTTTAATTTAATTTAAAAAGGGTGAGCCTTTAATTATTCAAAAGGAAAAAGAATTTTTTTATTTTTTTCGGATTTTTAAAATCGAGGTGAAAATTTAGTGACAACACCAACGTGTTAAAATAAACAACCCTAGCTCTTAAATAATTTTCTATCAGCCGCATGCCCCACTTCATCTTCTTCGATTTTCTCCTCCCCTTGCCTCCTTTCAACTATGGTGAGAATACGATATCAAGTTCATCGCCTTCCTCAGACCCACGACCCAATCGTCTTTGACGGGCGTCAGTGCTTTGAGCTGCCATAGTTCGTGGCCATTCCCAGCGACTCCAACTACAACCAGCCCCGCCACCTCCGCCCTGTGGTCATGGCCGATACTAAATAGGGGAGTATTTTCGTTCCCTCTCTTGCGCATTACATTACATTTTGGGACAAAATGACTTAAGTGATGGGGTGGAATTAAATTAACTCTTGTTTATGCTTTGTGATTAGAATTGAGCTATTTCTTGGTTAGAATTGTTGATAATTTTGGTTTCCAATCTCATGTTTGATTTAATTTCTTTGTGAATTCAATCTCGTTCTTGTTGAATTTAGGATGTAAGATATCATGGCATGACTAATTGATGTAAATTTTTCTTGGTAATTTCATGATTTTGTTGATTGAATTGAATGCATGACTTGGTTCAATAAACCTTTCATGTGAGTTTTGAACTTAATGAGTATATCGTTTATTCTTCCTCTTTGTTTCAACTGAGTGTGCCAAATTAATCAATTGCATTCTAGAACTTGTAACTCGATGCTTGTGTAGACTACACATTTTGATTATGGTGCTTTAAGGTGATAGAAGCATTAGGAATAAACCAATTTCTCTTACCAAACAAAATAGCCTACCTTTTTTTATTTATTTTCCCTTAATGAACCATTTTTTAGCCTTATCCTTTTATTTGTTCACCACATTTTTAAACCCAAGCTGGTTTTATTTTCCTCTTTTGTTCCCTTTCTTCAAGACAAATGTGAGGTTATTCTGGAAAAAAAAACTGTTTGAAACAATGCATAATTGAACAAAACAGTCCAGAAGATTACACGGTTCAGCGTAGAAATTCAGTACAGAAAAAATCGAATATTGCAGAAAAATTCAAACATTGTAGTTTTGATTTGAATGAGCAGAAAAATACAGTGCAGAAAAAAAGCAGTTTGGTTCGAACAACAAAGAAGGAAAAAAAGTGAATAAAGCTTGGTTGGATAAATTCTTTGGAATAGTTTTTCTCTTTGTATTGAATTTTTAAAACCCCATTTTCGGCCTTTATCCTACCCGAACCTTACCCCCGTTACAATCTGTTTTAAAGTCCTCTTGATTTGTGCATCATTTTCATATTATGTAGTGGAGATTAGATTTAGTTACAAGACTATGGTAATGAGTTGATTAGTTTAGGCTTGAGCGATTCTTTCACCCGAAACACTTGAGCAAAATGAGTAAACCAATGTGAGGAGCTAAGTCTTGTATTCTTTGAAATTGGTAGACGATTGAAATACCTTGATAGATTTACACTTAATTGATTTTTCCTTGCTTGATTGATCTTTGAATTTCAGCATTTACTTAATTTAGTTTACTTAAGAAATCTTGGAAATTTTATGAAATTGGAGTTGGCAACTTAAGGTTTCTAGCATGATAATTGAGAAATG
This sequence comes from Hibiscus tridactylites, assembly GCA_958450335.1. Classification (NCBI taxonomy): domain Eukaryota; kingdom Viridiplantae; phylum Streptophyta; class Magnoliopsida; order Malvales; family Malvaceae; genus Hibiscus; species Hibiscus tridactylites. The sequence goes on along the minus strand of OY288268.1, from coordinate 85,154,366 downwards.
CTTGAGGACAAACATTGAATAAGTGAGGGGGAATTTGATGAGTGATTTAAATAGTTGTTATCTTGTTGTCAATTACTCCTTATTTGTCGGTTTAGGTAGCTAATTTGGGCGTTTTCCCTTATTTTCTATGCAGGACATTGGATTCCATAAACTGTGCTAAAAGAGGCTGAATTCTCCAGTTTTTTGTTTTTCTGGATTCATGGCTGGATTAGTGGGCATGAATTGGGGCATGAAAGTGTTGACTGGACGACACGTCAAAAGCTTCTAGAAGATTACATCAGCAGCGCCTGATAGCTTATCAACCTGGATTCGGATGACTTATCAAGCCAAGATTTAAATTTAAACTTTGGATTTATCTTTTGTATTTAATTTGAATATTTTAGGATTTATCTTTTATCGCCTTAGGTTATTTTAGGATTTTTAGAATACTATAAATACCCATTTTAGGTGAAACTCAAAATCATCTCTTGTTCTCAACTTGTTTTCTACTTTTGAGTTCTATAAAAATTTCTTTTCTTTAAATTCTTTACTTTCTAGTTTTTCTATTTTACTTTGAAAAATGCTAAGTATGATTTTTTCCATAATCATGCTTAGCTAATTTCCTTTCAAGCCGAGGACAAAAGCGATGACTCAATTTCAACGTGAGGATTGAAAAGCACTTAAACAATTTCTGGTATCTCTATCAGTTTTCTGAGCTTATTTTCAAAATCAAAACGATTTCAAAACCAAAGATTGACGTTGGTCAAGATGTTGTTTTGGTTAAATGTGTGGGAGGAAGAATCGGGTTATTGAAGTACATTCGACTTCTTGAGAACACACTTAGCAAAATTGTTAGCTAAGAGGAAGCTAAGATTGAAATCAATTATTATTGAAACAACATAATCCAAACGGTCTTTTAAGAACTTAAACGTTTTTATCTATAACATTGTCATTGGTTAGATCATTTTCCAAAACTGATATAAAAGATTGCACTTGGGTATTCGGAATACAAAGCATAGTCACAAGGATTGATCCTTGTAGACAAGTAACCGACGTGAATCCTAAAGTAAAGAACTTTTTTTCGATGATCCGAGGAAACTGAGTCAAAACAAAAGCCTAATGCTGACTTACACAATATTGAATCTATCTCCTTTTAATCTCATTTATAATCTCCTTATTTTCTTATTTTTATCTACAAATCCCCACCTTTACTTAAATATTCAACTCACTTCTTGGGTCAGAGATTAAACAAGCATAAATCAAGAAGTTTTCTTAGTCCCTGTGGGATCGACTCTTACTTCTCACTTACAACGTTTAATTTCCTTTATTTATTATGAAACACACGGGTTTGAGGGTCGGGTGAATTAAAATAATAAAATATTATGTTGGGCCTCGTGTTTTCAAAACAAATGATTTTATGTTGGACTTGTTTTGATTTAAAGCCCAATTCCATGGATTTTAGGATTTTTGAGATAGCCATCTCATTAATGGCAAAGTGGTAAATATTTTGACTTGTAAAATAAAAACACTCTTATTTCAAAACACCTAAACTATTCATCATCTTCTTCTCTCCTCTTCCATTTCATTTTCACGACAAAAGAACTCCCCTTCCCCAAGTGATTTTTCAAAGGTAAGCCCATATTTGACTTGTCCTCTCTTTCCTCTACAAGCTTGTACCATTATTTTTCATTAAAGCTCATAGTTTTGTAATTTGGAATTTTGAGGTTTTGATTAAAAATGTCATCTTTATTATATTTAACTTAAGCTTTTGATTTATTAATGTTATATAAGTTGTTTGCTATCTAAAAGGTCCAACATACTTGATTTTCACAAGGTTTTATGGTGATTCCAGAAATTGGGTTTTAAGGAGGTTTTTGAAGGGTTTTAGCTTGAGTTTGGGGGGTGTTTAATGTGGGAATTTGTTGGCTGATGGTTAGGCTATGTATAAGGGTTGTTTTGGAAGCTTTTGGGAGTGTTATAAGTGTTTGAATCCATGGTTTTTGACTGTGCTTCATGGCTGCTTGGGAATGAAGGTTTTGGGGTTGTCTTTAGCTTGAAATCTTGTGTTTTGTGCTTGGTTTGTGTTCCGGGTTTGCTACATTGATTTGTGAACTAATTTGAGGTTATTTTGATTGTGTTGGGATGATTAGAAGCAAGGATTTGTGTTGGTGAAGCCTCGGGAACGAATCCGGAAGCGTTGGGAGCTTGATCGGCTAGTGTGGTTGAGCTTGGAATAGTCGGTGAGTGGTTAAATGTTTTTAAATGGTTTTCAAGTGTTGGTTCAAGCATGTGGACTAGGTTGGGCTTGGTAGACCCACCTAGAGTAGGGATTAGATTGGTAGTCTAATCCCAAGCTTTAGTTAGAGACTTTGGTTGAACTTTAATTGTTGAGTATGCCTCGTGTTTAATTGTGATTGTGGTGGTTATGTATATTGTGTTATACATGTGTGATGAGGCATGGTATTGATGCATTGTTATATGCTTGTGGATTGTGCATGGCGGTAAGTCATGGTGAGTACGTGCTAAGCACGGAAGTTGATATGAAATGATGTTGTGAAAGGTTATAAATTGTATTAGTATTGGCACTAGTATGCTTGGGTACAATGATTGATCATTAGGATGTTTAGTGTGCACACGAGAGTCAAAATGCGCGCGTGGTCTTGGTGATGGTAGTCATCATGATGGAGTAAAAGTTCGCCCGGAAATCTTCTTATATATATGTTAGTCGGTGATGAGTGGAATCCCATCGGCGGAGCGTGAGGATGAGTGGAATCCCCTCCGTGTGAAACGGTGATGAGTGTAATCCCACCGTAAGGTAACAGTTGTGGTTGGATGTGAGTTCCAACGGTTATCCGCGTATTCGTGTCATAGCTATGTGTCAATACGGATTGTGGAATGTGTTTGTTAATACATTGATATATGTGTTTCCATATGTTGTGGTTATGGGGTTGTTGAGCATGGCATAATATTGAGTTTATGTTCATGCATCATATATATTTCGCTCTTGTGGTTCGAAGGTATGGTCATGCATTCTACCTTGATTGTTGCTCGTGCTTGGACCCTGCATTGTCGAGGTTTGTTTATGAGCTTACCCTCACTAAGCTTTATGCTTACGCTCTCTTTTGTTCGACAATGCAGATCCGTAGTTCGTGGGTTGCTAGTGCAAGAAGAGGGCCTCCAAGTGTGCTAGTTGAGCTTTTGCTATCCTCAAGTATGAACTACTTTAAGTTAATGATGTAATAGTCAAGCAATGGGGACTTATATGGCTATTTTGTTTTAGGAGCATGTTTAGACTCCTTGTTATGTAAATGATATGTTTAAGGTTTGCTTATGCCTAGTATGTTGGCCTTGTGCCCTTTATGAATGCTTAAATGTATGTTCTTGTCTAAGCATGTTATCTTGAATGCTATGAATGAATCATATGGTGTTTTGTTGATCCTTTGAATGAATGGCTTTTATATGTATGTTTGGGGTTGAGCATGCTTGTTATAGGGTGCCCTGCATCTAGAGTTGTTGTATGAATGGTTGTGGGAGGTTTTAGTTGGTGTTTGAGGCAGCCTTGTGCCATAAACCAGCTAAAACCTGTCTGCTCGCAGCAGGTGTATCGAAACGGTTGATCCCGTTTCGATACGGCCTCTTATTTCAGGCCAGGCATTTCGATACGCAAAGGGGGCGTTTCGATACGATTTTGCTATTGGAAATCTGAGATTTTGACGAGAAATTGAGGGTATCGAAACGGTCCTAGGCGTTTTGGAATGGTCTTCGTAGCGTTGACCACGAGAAGTTGACCGATGAGGGCGTTTCGATACGGTCTCCTCGACTTGACTTTGGCCAGCTGACCTAGTCAAGGCGTATTAAAACACCTCTGGGCGTTCCGATTCGGCCTGCAGTTTAAGTTAAAATGGGCTGTTTTTTATCTGTTTTTTCGGTTGTTTGCCTCGCTTGTTTTCTTCCGTTGTTGCCTTTTCACATAAGACATAATAATTCATCTAGATAAGATAATAATAAATGAAAAGTTTTCTCGGGTTGTTAACCGAAGTGGAGCCTTAACGGGTTTTGCCTCGGTTATCCCCGTGTAGCCCGCTCGGACCGGTCAAGCGTCCGGACCGGGACGAGGGGCTTACACTTGTTGGTATCAGAGCCTAAGGTTTTCGAGACCTTGGACAGGTAAGTGAGGTAAGTTAAATTCTTGTATTGCAATTGCATGGTGGTTGCTTGCCATGTAAGCATGTTTGTTTGTTTAACAAGTATACTTTGATGTTTTCTTGTTTGATCGTGTATGTATGTTGTTTGAAGCATGTTGAGTAGAGTCTCATTTCTTCTATTACATCGGAAAAAGGATTTTTAAGTGAGGGAACATACTTGAGCCACTTGGACCCTTGCCCTTGCTAACCCTATTTTTGTGTGTTGTTGTGTTGTAGTTGTTATCTGTGAGTGCGTATTTCGAGGCCTAGATGTTGACCGAGGTTGGTTCGTCAGGAACCACGTGTTGCGGCTCCTATTAATGAGCCGATGGCTGGAGTAGAGGCTCTTGTGGAAGAGCCTGCTATTAGAGTCGGAGCTCCTCCACCACCACCACCTCCACAGCCTGAAGTGGGAGGCGAGGCTGGAGTTGAGGGAGCGGGACCTTAGGTTGGTCAAGGTGGCCAAGGTTCTGCGGGGATAGATATGGCTCCGCTAGTTCAAGCTATAGCGGGAGCGTTTCAGGCCGTAGTTGCCGGAGCTCAGGCTGCAGCTCAGCCGAGAGGTGATGATGCTAGCTTACCGTTAGAGAGGCTCCGTAGCCTAGGAGCAGAGGAGTTCAGAGGATCTACACCTTAGAGATTAGAGTTGTGGCTAGAGAAGACAATCCGTACCTTAGCTCAGATGGGATGTGTTGGGGCTCGTAAGTTGGGCTGTGTAGTTTCGTTACTTCAGGGTGATGCCTACACCTGGTGGGTCACCATTACTACTGGCGTGCCTGAGGCCGAGATTAGTTGGAATTTCTTTGAGACTGCCTTCAGAAAGAGGTATTTGGGGCCGAGATATCTGGATGAGAAGAAGCGAGAGTTCATGGCTCTTGTTCAGGGAGATGCTTCAGTGACGGACTATGAGATCCGCTTTGTCTAACTGAGTCAGTATGCTCCAAAGTTGGTTCCTACTGAGAGGGACTGCTGTAATCGGTTTAGATATGGACTTCATGAGGAAGTCAAGAGGTACACCTTGGCTTCATATTATTCTGATTTTGATGTCTTGGTCGCTAGGGCCAAGGACATTGAGCATAGCTTGGGGCTAACCAAGCGTTCGGGAGGATCCAGTTCGGGAAAGAGGCACAATAACTTTGATCATGGTGATGCCAAGAGGCATCGGGGTAGTGGACATCAGTTTAACCATAGGCGTGGCGGTGGCCACCATGGTAGAGACCATCAGGGCCATAGAGCTGGAGCATGTTTGCCTGAGTGCACTCGTTGTGGGAGACAACATTCAGGAGAGTGTTGGAGTAATTTTCATGCTTGCTGGAATTGTGGATCGAAAGACCACTTCAGGAGAGAGTGTCTGCATCAGGCGGCACGGGCACCGGTTCAGGCATAGGCTCCTGCGAGAGCGATTGACTATCAGAGAGGTCGTGGGCGCGGTCGTGGTTACTTCCATCCGAGGGCTGATGCACCTAGGATAGAGGCACCGAGGAATCTTGCTCATGTTGTGGCAGTACAGCCAGAGGCCGGTGGACCAGCTAGAGTCTACGCGCAGAGTGAGGCAGGGAATGACACAGATGTGATAGCAGGTAATTTTGAGTTACAGTCCATGTATTTGCTTTCCTTAGTTGATTCGGGTTCTACGCATTCTTACATTTTGAGTGCGCATGCAAAGAAGTTAGACATACATGTTGAGATCTTAGATGTAAGGATGCATGTGACTAGTTTCTTTGGTGAGACAGTTGTAGTTAGACGGATGTATAGGAGGTGCCCGTTGAAGATTCAGGGTCATGTGTTTCCGGTTGATATAATGGAGCTTCCGTTCTATGGTTTTGATATTATTTTGGGTATGGATTGGTTGGTTCAGCATAGAGCTAGTGTAGATTTTGAGACAAAGAGAATTTCGTTGAAGCTTTCTGATGACTACGAGGTAGTGGTAGTAGGCGAGAATGTTAGGTTCTTGTCGAATGTTGTGTCAGCTTTAGAGGCTCATAGGTTGATGGATTCCAGTTGTGGGGCTTATTTAGCGTATGTGATAAATCCGAATATGAGTGAGGTTAGACCGAAAGATATCAGAACAGTTTGTGATTATCCGAATGTGTTTCCAGAAGAGTTACCAGGTTTGCTTCCTGATAGAGATGTAGAGTTTGTGATTGAGACTGTTTCAGGGTCTACTCCAGTTTCTATTGCTGCGTATTGTATGGCTCCGAAAGAGTTGAAAAGTCAGCTTCAAGAGTTGTTAGACCGTGGTTTTATTAGGCCTAGTAGTTCGCCTTGGGGTGCTCCCGTGTTGTTTGTGAAAAAGAAAGATGGAATTATGAGAATGTGTATCGACTACAGGCAGTTGAACCAGTTGACAGTAAAGAACAAGTATATGTTGCCTCGTATAGATGACTTGTTTGATCAGTTGAGGGGTGCCTCAGTGTTTTCGAAGATAGATTTGAGATCAGGGTACTATCAGTTGAAGGTAAAGGAGTGTGATGTTCCGAAGACAGCTTTTAGGACTAGATACGGTCACTATGAGTTCCTTGTGATGCCGTTTGGGCTCACGAATGCACCATCAGCTTTCATAGATATGATGAACAGAGTTTTCAGAGATTATCTAGACCGATTTGTAGTTGTTTTCATAGATGACATCCTTGTGTACTCGAGATCAGAAGAAGAACATGATGAGCACTTAAAGCCTGTATTGCAGAGATTGATGAGTAATCAGTTGTATGCTAAGCTTAGTAAATGTGAGTTCTGGATTTGAGAAGTTGTGTTTCTTGGCCATGTTGTTTCAGCTGAAGGTATTCATGTTGATCCGACGAAGATTGAGGCTATTGTTGAGTGGAAACAACCTAAGTCAGTGACTGAGATTAGGAGTTTCCTAGGACTAGCCTGTTACTATAGGAGGTTCGTTGATGGTTTCTCTAGAGTAGCTGCTCCATTGACTAAATTGTTGCAAAAAAGAGTGAAGTTTGGGTGGTCAGAAGCGAGACAGAAGGCATTTGAGAGATTGAAAGAAGCTTTGACGAATGCTCCAGTGTTAGTACAGCCAGTTTCAGGGGAAGAGTTCGTGATCTATAGTGATGCTTCCTACGTAGGTTTAGGTTGTGTTCTGATGCAAGAAAGGAGAGTTGTTGCTTATGCTTCGAGACAGTTGAAGGTGCATGAGAAGAACTATCCTACGCATGACATTGAGTTAGCAGCAGTTGTGTTTGCGTTGAAGATTTGGCATCACTATTTGTATGGTGAGAAGTGCACGGTTTACACTGATCATAAAAGCTTGAAGTATTTGATGACTTGGAGAGAGCTGAACTTGAGACAAAGAAGATGGCTTGAGCTGTTGAAAGACTATGATTTGACTATTGAGTACCATCCGGGTAAGGCAAATGTAGTAGCCGGTGCGTTGAGCAGAAAAGTTGCAGTTGAGTTGCGAGCTATGTTTGCTAGGCTGAGTGTATCTGATGATGGTGGTTTGATCACATAGTTGCAAGTGAAGCCTTCTTTGATTCAGATGATCAGAGAGAAACAATTACGAGATGTGTCTTTAGTTCTTCATGTTCAGGACATAGCCGAAGGTAGACCGACCGAGTATAGTTTCAGTGGTGAGAATGTGTTGTGTTTTAGAGACAGAGTTGTAGTACCTAAGATGTTGAGTTGAGACGTATGATTTTGAGCGAAACACATTCGAGTCCTTTTTGTATGCATCCAGGCAGTACTAAGATGTACCGTGATTTGAAGAATAATTACTTCTGGGTTGGTTTGAAGAAGGATGTAGCCGAGTATGTGAGTCGTTGCATGGTTTGTCAGAGAGTGAAGGCAGAACATCAAGTTCCTTCAGGTTTGTTATAGCCTTTGAAGATTCCGGAATGGAAATGGGAGAAGATCACTATGGACTTTGTGTCGGGGTTACCGTTGTCTCATTCGAAGAAGAATTCTGTTTGGTTGATAGTTGACAGATTCACTAAGTGTGCTCACTTCTTTGCAGTGAACACTACAGATTCTTTAGACAAGTTGGTGAATTTGTATATTCGCGAGATTGTAAGACTTCATGGAGTTCCGAAGTCTATTGTACCCGACAGAGATCCGAGGTTCACCTCGAGGTTCTGGAGTTGTTTACATAGTGCCCTAGGTAGCCGTTTGCATTTCAGTACTTCGTATCATCCGCAGTCAGATGGACAGTCAGAGCGAGTGATACATATTTTAGAGGATATGCTTCGTTGTTGTGTGATTGACTTCTAGGGTTCTTGGGAGAAGCACTTGCCCTTAGTTGAGTTTGCTTACAACAACTGTTACCAGGCTAGTATACAGATGGCTCCTTATAAGGCTTTGTATGGTAGACGATGTAGGAATCCGATCTGTTGGGCTGAAACGAGTCAGAAATTGTTACCTATGCCAGACTTGCTCAAGGGGACTACAGAAAAAAGTGAAGTTGATTTGTGACCGTTTGAAAGCAGCTTCCGATCGTCAGAAATCTTACGCGGATCTGAAGAGAAAAGAGATTGAGTTTTTAGTGGTGAGAAAGTGTTTCTGAAAGTATCTCCGTGGAAGAAAGTAATGAGATTTGGCCGGAAAGGCAAGTTGAGTCCGAGGTTTATTGGTCCATATGAGATAGTTGAGTGGATTGGGCCAGTAGCTTATCGTTTGAGGTTACCTTCAGAGTTAGAGAAGATCCATGATGTCTTTCATGTGTCGATGCTTAGGAGATATAGATCATATTCGTCTCATGTTATGCTCATTGAGGAGATAGAGTTGAATCCGGTTTTTTCTTACAATGAAGAACCACTTGAGATACTTGCTTCTGATAGCAAGGTGTTGCGTGGTAAGACCATAGAGTTGGTCAAAGTGTTGTGGAGACATAGAGGTGTGGAAGAGGCCACGTGGGAGAGGAAAGCTGATATGCTTGAGCAGTTTCCGTACTTGTTTCCGTCAAGTAATTTTGTTTCGGGGACGAAATTCCTTAAGTGGGGGAGAGTTGTAACATCTGAGTTTGGGGGTCGGGTGAATTAAAATAATAAAATATTATGTTGGGCCTCGTGTTTTCAAAACAAATGATTTTATGTTGGACTTGTTTTGATTTAAAGCTCAATTCCATGGATTTTAGGATTTTTGAGATAGCCATCTCATTAATGGCAAAGTGGTAAATATTTTGACTTGTAAAATAAAAACACTCTTATTTCAAAACACCTAAACTATTCATCATCTTCTTATCTCCTCTTCCATTTCATTTTCACGACAAAAGAACTCGCATTCCCCAAGTATACTATTCCATCACCATTCTCTCTCATCTTTAGTGATATTTCAAAGGTAAGCCCATATTCGACTTGTCCTCTCTTTCCTCTACAAGCTTGTACCATTATTTTTCATTAAAGCTCATAGTTTTGTAATTTGGAGTTTTGAGGTTTTTGATTAAAATGTCATCTTTATTATCTTTAACTTAAGCTTTTGATTTATTAATGTTATATAAGTTGTTTGCTATCTAAAATGTCCAACATACTTGATTTTTACAAGGTTTTATGGTGATTCCCGAAATTGGGTTTTATGGAGGTTTTTTAAGGGTTTTAGGTTGAGTTTTGGGGGTGTTTAATGTGGGAATTTGTTGGCTGGTGGTTAGGCTATGTATAAGGGTTGTTTTGGAATCTTTTGGGAGTGTTATAAGTGTTTGAATCAATGGTTTTGGACTGTGCTTCATGGCTGCTCGGGAATGAAGGTTTTGGGGTTGTCTTTAGCTTGAAATCTTGTGTTTTGTGCTTGGTTTGTGTTCCGGGTTTGCTACATTGATTTGTGAACTGATTTGAGGTTATTTTGATTGTGTTGGGATGATTAAAAACAAGGATTTGTGTTGGTGAAGCCTCGGGAACGAATCTGGAACCGTTGGGAGCTTGATCGGCCAGTGTGGTTGAGCTTGGAATAGTCGGTGAGTGGTTAAATGTTTTTAAATGGTTTTCAAGTGTTGGTTCAAGCATGTGGACTAGGTTGGGCTTGGTAGACCCACCTAGAGTTGGGATTAGATTGGTAGTCTAATCTCAAGCTTTAGTTAGAGACTTTGGTTGAACTTTAATTGTTGAGTATGCCTCGTGTTTAATTGTGATTGTGGTGGTTATGTATATTGTGTTATACATGTGTGATGAGGCATGGTATTGATGCATTGTTATATGCATGTGGATTGTGCATGACGGTAAGTCATGGTGAGTACATGCTAAGCACGAAAGTTGATATGAAATGATGTTGTGAAAGGTTATGAATTGTATTAGTATTGGCACTAGTATGCTTCGGTACAATGATCGATCATTAGGATTTTAGTGTGCACACGAGAGTCAAAATGCGCGCGTGGTCTTGGTGATGGTAGTCATCAAGATGGAGTACAGGTTCGCCCAGAAATCTTCTTATATATATGTTAGTCGGTGATGAGTGGAATCCCATCGACGGAGCATGAGGATGCATGAAATCTCCTCCGCGTGAAACGGTGATGAGTGTAATCCCACCGTAAGGTAATGGTTGTGGTTGGATGTGATTTCCAACGGTTATCTGCGTATTCGGGTCATAGCTAGGTGCCAATACGGATTGTGGAAAGTGTTTGTTAATATATTGACATATGTGTTTCCATATGTTGTGGTTATGGGCTTGTTGAGCATGGGATAATATTGAGTTTATGTTCATGCATCATATATATTTCGCTCTTGTGGTTCGAAGGTACGGTCATGCATTCTACCTTGATTGTTGCTCGTGCTTGGACCCTGCATTGTCGAGGTTTGTTTTATGAGCTTACCATCACTAAGCTTTATGCTTACGCTCTCTTTTGTTCGACAATGCAGATCCGTAGTTTGTGGGTTGCTAGTGCAAGAAGAGGGCCTCCAAGTGTGCTAATTGAGCTTTTGCTATCCTCAAGTATGAACTATTTTAAGTTAATGATGTAATAGTCAAGCAACGTGGACTTATGTGGTTATTTTGTTTTAGGAGCATGTTTAGACTCCTCGTTATGTGGATGATATGTTTAAGGTTTCCTTATGCCTAGTATGTTGGCCTTGTGCCCTTTATGAATGCTTAAATGTATGTTCTTGTCTAAGCATGTTATCTTGAATGCTATGAATGAATCATATGTTGTTTTGTTGATCCTTTGAATGAATGGCTTTTATATGTATGTTTGGGGTTGAGCATGCTTGTTATAGGGTGCCCTGCATCTAGAGTTGTTGTATGAATGGTTGTGGGAGGTTTTAGTTGGTGTTTGAGGCAACCTTGTGCCATAAACCAGCTAAAACCTGTCTATCGCAGCAGGTGTATCGAAACAGTTGATCCCGTTTCGATACGGCCTCTTGTTTCAGGCCAGGCGTTTCGATACGCAAAGGGGGCGGTTCGATACGATTTTGCTAATGGAAATATGAGATTTTGACGAGAAATTGAGGGTATTGAAACGGTCCTAGGCGTTTCAGAACGGTCTTTGTAGCGCTGACCACGAGAAGTTGACCAATGAGGGTGTTTCGATACGGTCAACACCCGTTTCGATACGGTCTCCTCGACTTGACTTTGGCCAGTTGACCTAGTCAAGGCGTATCGAAACACCCTCTGGGCGTTCCGATACGGCCTCCAGTTTAAGTTAAAATGGGCTGTTTTTTATCTGTTTTTCGGTTGTTTGCCTCGCTTGTTTTCTTCCGATGTTGCCTTTTCACATAGGACATAATAATGCATCTAGATAAGATAATAATAAATGAAAAGTTTTCTCGGGTTGTTAACCGAAGTGGAGCCTTAACGTGTTTTACCTCGGTTATCCCGTGTAGCCCGCTCGGACCGGTCAAGCGTCCGGACCGGGACGAGGGGGTTACATATTAATTGAGAAGAAGGAATTATTTTGACGCAAAAAACAACGTGTGTCAGATATATCCAAAATTACAATGAAAGTTCACAACCTAGTAAAGAAAAGTATCTAATCCAGACATATTCCTAGTGAACAAAACTAGCGTCTTGAGATAATAATATATATATCCATACAAGGAAAAGGTAAAAACCTAGCTCAAAGACTCGAAACAAAATATGGATACAAACATCACCAAAGATTGACGATGAAAAGTAAAACCATCAACAAACAACATAAAAATGCATCACGTTGACAACACATAGTTCGATGGTACACAACACTCAACAGGGATATCAGCAGGATAACTAAAAGAGCGTCATCTTGTTCAATTGTGACGACATCAAATCATTTCGAGGGTATGCAACATGGGGATCAGCAAGATAACCAAAAGAGCGTCCTCTTGACCAGTCATGTGATCCAACCCTAATAGAAAATCAAATGAAAGAAACAACCAAACGATGAATCTCAGCATTCATCAATCATCATCAAGACTGATACTGACATTAACAAGTAAAAAAGCCAAAATAAAAAGAGTGCAACACTATGCTGCTAGGGTTTGGGCAATTATATCGTAGTTCTAAATAAATGTAAGGGTAAACTACTCTAGTGACCACCCAACTATGGGTCGCGACCTATTTTGACCACTCAATTAAAAAAATTTAAAATTCGACCAGCCCACTATTTAAATAGACCTATTTTGACCACCGACCGTTAAAATCTAAAGAAAATGTGGCGTGGCCGTTAAGTAAAATTTGTATAATTGTATATTTGGTCCTTGTTAGTTCTTTATTATATCAATTTAGTCCTAATTTTAATTTAAATAAATAATAAAATTAATTACTCAATCATGTGATTTTTATTTAACTTAATTTAATATTTATGTTACCATCTGGTGGAAGGAAAATATAAAAACAATGAGTGCTTAGCATGGGGTTTAAACCCACAACCTCTTGGGGGAAAACCCTATGCTTTTACCACTACACCAACCCACTCTTTATGATATGGATTGCACCATTTAATATATATCTTCTAATGCAGTAAATGCTAGGGAATAAAGAAATAAAAAATGGTTGCAAGGGGTCTCGAATCTAAATCACTTCGGATGTGTAAAACCATACAAACCACTTAATCGGTTCAAATAATTGATTTAAACACGAACATATTTAAAATACAAATATATTTTAAATATAAAATACGAATATATTTAAAATACAAATATATTTAAAATATGAATATATTTAAATACGAATATATTTAAAATATATTTAAAATATATTCATATTTTCAATATGTTCGTATTTAAATTAATTATTTGAATCGGTTAAGTGGTTTATATGGTTTTACACATACCAAGTGATTTAGATTCGAGTCTCATTGCAACCATTTTTTATTTCTTTATTCCCTGGCATTTACTGCATTAGAAGATATATATTAAATGGTGCAATCCATATCATAAAGAGTGGGCTGGTGTAGTGGTAAAAGCATAGGGTTTTCTCCCAAGAGGTTGTGGGTTTAAACCCTATGCCAAGCACCCTTGTTCTTAAATTTTCCTCCTATCAGATGGTGACATTAAATTAAATTAAATAAAAATTAGATTAAAATCCTCCAATCGGGTGATGACACGTGTTGTCACTTGATTGGTTAATTAATTTTATTATTTATTAAAATTAAAATTAGGACTAAATTGATATAATAAAGAACTAACAATGACCAAATGTGTAATTATACAAATTTTACTTAGCAGCCACGTCATCTTTCTGTTAGATTTTAACTGTTGGTGGTCAAAATAGGTCTATTTAAATAGTTAGGTGGTCGAATTTTAAATTTTTTTAGTTGGATGGTCAAAACAGGTCACGACCCATAGTTGGGTGGTCACTGGAGTAGTTTGCCCTAAATGTAATTATACATTTTGTTTATAAAATAATAACATAAGGGGTAATTTTATCTTTGTAGTAACCTCAAATCAACAATAATGTCCCTCACTTTTAATTGCATCAATTTATCCTATGTAGTCTTCTGAAATCAACAATATTACCACTCCTTTTGAATTTTATCATGTTAAGCATCAAATTCCTAAATTGCATCATTTCGCCTTTTAACTATAGTTAACTAACAAAATATTCGAACCATATGCTTTGATTTTATTTTATAAAATTATTACTACATGATTTAATTTTCATAGTGGTTATAAAGAAATAGAATAATATATTTTATTTTATAAAATAATTATTACATGATTTAATTTTATTGGTTAAGTTCTTTTTGTAGCTTGAATTTTCATTGATGCATGTTCGTATTTACAGAAATCAATAATTAACTTGAATTATTATAGTTTTTTCAGTAATTTTAAAGGTCAAAATATACCAGTAATCCCTCTACTATATATATATATATTAATCCCACATGGAATAAAAATTAAATTAAATTAAATTGTAAAGAACTACTAATAGGATTAAAATAAGGGATTATTATACGACAAATTAGTAGATGAAATTCTTTAACTAATAGTAGAATTAAAATTAAGTCACATATAAATAGTCAGAAATTAAAGGTCATGATGTAATTTTTAAGTCGGCAATTTCAAATTAATATTTTGACCAAAAATAAAACAAATTGCTTTGTATGTTGAGTTAATATTTTCAAATTAAGTCACATATAAATAGTCAGAAATTAAAGGTCAAAATATACCAGTAATCCCTCTACTATATATATAGTGCTTATTTGCCAACTTCCATTAAAGATTCCAAGTGTAAGATTGTTTACATGTGTAGAAACCCCATGGATATGTTCATTTCCTTTTGGCATTTTCGCGACAAGCTTCGAGACGAAAGCAAGGAGTTACTGTCACTTGATGAAGCTTTTGACAAGTTCTGCCATGGAATCTATGACCATGGACCCTTCTTTGATCACGTTTTGAGTTACTGGAAGGCAAGCCAAGAAAACCCCGACAAGGTATTGTTTTTAAAGTACGAAGATCTTAAGGAAGACATCAGTTGTGAGGTGAAACAGTTGGCCATGTTCTTAGGGGTTCCTTTCACAGAGGATGAAGAGAAACAAGGAGTTGTGGAGGAAATAGCACAAGTTTGTAGCTTTGAGAGCTTGAAAGAACTGGAAGTGAACAAGAATGGCTCACACGCTAATGGGATTCCATACAAAGTGTTTTTCAGGAATGGAAAAGTAGGAGATTGGAGCAGCTGTGTCACACCTGCCATGGTTGAACGGATGGAGAAGCTTATTCAAGAGAAATTGGATAATTCGGGTTTAACATTTAAACTCTCTTCTGAAACTTCAAAGGATAGTTTTTCTCCGTAGGCCATCTCCAGCTCCATTTGTGATAACTATTCTCTAATCAACAAGATTGAACAGGCAGAACCGGCGGAAATTCGAAAAACCATCAACGCTCTTATCCTGGAAACGGAGCCTTGGATTTCTTTTTAAAATTGATCGGGTTCGGTATTGTCAATCTTGCGCAAAAACGATTGGTACCCAGATACGGGAATAGATTCATGGACAGGGTTTGACGATGATATCTGCTCAAAGTAGTGAATTGGGTAATGCGTGTTTGCTGTTTGATAAAAGTCCTTTGAGAATGTTGTGCCTAATGAAAGCACATTGGTGACGGTCCTTTCAGCTTGTACTCAGTCGGAGTTTTTGAAAATGCCAACGGGAAATGGTCACCGGATGGTGTGGACGGTGTTTGTGGGAAATCTCTCTACGTCTATTCACTGGAAAGGGGTATGGCAGGTGTTCGATCGACACGGGGTGGTGGTGGATGTTTTCATCCCTCGGAAACTGGCTAGAAACGGATCTAGATTTGGGTTTGTGAGAATGTGCAGTCGAAAGGATGCTGAGCGGGTGGTCGAACGCCTGCATGGTAAATGGGTCTATGGTTCCCGCATCTCTGTGTTTCCAGCGAAATATGGAGACCGCAATTCGTTCTGGCGACGAAAACAGGTTAACACAAGCACAGATCAGTTGGCACAAGCAGGGAATGTGCGACCCAAAGTGTCGTTGAAGCAGCGATCGGAGGAGGAGGTCAATCATGGCGACACGTTTGATTATTCAGTGCAGGGGTTTGTGGCAGTGGGCAAGTTGAAAATTTTGCACAACTGTGCAGTGGGGTGGTGCAAACAACCATGGAGTATCAAGGAACTTGCAGCAAAAATGCACTTGACGGTGGTAGAGGGCTTGTCGATCATGCGTATCGCCAGTTCAATGATATTGCTCATGTTCAAGGACCCTTCAACACGTGATAAGGTGATGCTTTTAGAATCAATACGAGGGTGTTTCTCAAGGCTAGAAAAGTGGTCACCGGAGATATGCTTCGAGACGAGGCGGGTTTGGTTGACGATCAAGGGTTTACCGATCCATGCATGGTCGCAACAATCCTTCGAGAGTATCGCGAATATTTGGGGGAACTTGGTTCGTTTAGCAAATTTGACTAGTCAAACCTTTAATTATACCTTAAACCTCTAATTTTTGCCCAAACCGCTATTTACCAAACAGGGCCAAAGTGTTTTTCAGGAATGGAAAAGTAGGAGATTGGAGCAGCTGTGTCACACCTGCCATGGTTGAACGGATGGAGAAGCTTATTCAAGAGAAATTGGATAATTCGGGTTTAACATTTAAACTCTCTTCTGAAACTTCAAAGGCGTGACCCTGTTGAGAGCCATCCACTTGCTGTCTCTGTGGCTAAAATCTCGTTTACTCCCACTTTTCTATCTCATGTATTCTGTGTTATTATCATTAAAAATAAAACAAATTGCTTTGTATGTTGAATTTTATTTGAAAAATGAATAAAATCAAATATAGGGTGAAAATTTTCTCTTGAGATTTCGATGCTTCAAGCTGAGCTATAGGAGATTTATGAGGGTCTTACGCTATCATGAGTTTATGGCTTTGAGAAATTCATATTCAAACTTATAATGAAGAGACCTTCAAGCTAATATCTTCTACTTCACCTTCTTGGGACAAACACGGATTAAAATTAAAAATTATATGTAGGGAAGTGCAACGCTCGACTTGATTCGAAAAAATTAAATTTTTAGGTTTGATGTGAAAATACTTGACTCATAATTTCATAAACTCGACTCAAAAATTCAAAATAAAGTTTGAATTATAAAATAGAAATTCCAATAACTCGACTTGACTCGAAAAAATTAAATTTTTTGGTTTGATGTGAAAATACTCGACTCATAATTTCATAAACTCGACTCAAAAATTCAAAATAAAGTTTGAATTATAAAATAAAAATTCCAATAACTCGAATTTTTTAGTAGTTAGTGGACTAAATTTTTAAGTTTGAGTTATTAAATAGGAGCAATTTGGGCACCTAAGTTTCAAAGGATATACTTTGGGCACCTACTTTTCATCTAAGCATTTATAATATTATTGTGTTAATTGATTGTAAAGTTTTAGGATTGAAAAATGAATTTTTAAAAATTTAAGGGTGAAATTATAAAGAAACATTTTTATTAGTGACTATAATGTTTACTTTTTTAAATTGAGGAGAAAAAATGTACATGATATAAATTTTAATGGCTATTGCAGTAATTTATCCTTATTTTAATTTCGCCACATCAGCAATTCTTTAGGGGACTAACATAGTATAACGTCGGAGTGACCAAGTATTTACACATCGAAAACGTAGAGGACTACTAATTGGCACTTTTCAAAAGTGGTGACTAACTCTGTACAGACGCTAAATGTAAGTGACCCCTGCAGTAGTTTACCCTTAAAATTAAAACAAATTGCTTTGTATGTTGAATTTTATTATCATTATATTGTGTCTGCCATCATTTTATTTTTAAAATATTTTAAGGCCGGGTGGAGTAGGAATTCTTACATTGGATCCAAGCATTTTGTCGGCCGATTGCCTGTCCACTTTATTACTAATCGATGGAACTTGGTTGTTGGTTTCATCATGGATATACAGCAAAAAGCAACAAAGCCAGAATGGGTTCACTAATCTTAAGGAAACCCCAAGGATAGGTTCATTTCTCTTTGGTTTTTCACTAACAAGCTTCGAGACGAAAACCGAGAGCCACTCTTACTAGGCAAAGTTTTTGACAAGTTCTGTCGCGAAATCTGTCCGTTTGGACTATTTTTTGAGCATGGTTTGGGTTACTGGAAGGTAAGCCAAGAAAATCCCGACAATGTATTGTTTTTAAAGTATGAAAATCTTAAGCAAGACATCAGTTGTGAGTGTTAGAACTAAACCAAAACTGAATACGAAACTTAATACCCAGGATCTATTATATCGAATCATCAAGAACAATAAACTGAATGCAGAAGCGTAGTTGAATTAATCGATGAAAACCTTGAATCTTTTGATGAAGATCGCATTAAAGGTGGTTGTGATCTTCCAATAAGATAAGTTAGCTCTTGTCGTAAAAACTCTTTGACAGGGACAAAAGTAATACAAGTTAACATATTGCTTAGAGACCAATACCTCTTTATATAGTTGATTATTGAATCAACTATTAAATATTTATATCTCTGTCTCTTATTGAATTATAAATATATCTTTTAATTCAACAGTAATGTGAAACAGTTCGCCATGTTCTTAGGGGTTCCTTTCACAGAGGATGAAGAGAAAAGTTGTCGATGAAATAGCAAAAGTGTGTAGTTTTGAGAAGTTGAAAGAATTGGAAGTGAACAAGAAGGGTTTACACATTTCTGGGGTTCCACAGATTTTTTCAGGACAGCAAAAGTAGGAGGTTGCAGCAACTATCTCACACCATCCGTGGTTGAACGTTTGGAGGAGCTTATTCAAGAGAAATTGGATAACTCGGTTTAACATTCAAATTCTCCTCCAAAGTTTCACAGGATCAGAATGTTGGTTTTGCATGATCATGGGATGTCATTTTCAGCTTTGATTAAAATCTCTATTAATCTGCATTTTAACTACACCTTATAGTACCGCCCTTAGCCTTTCCCAAGCCCAACTTATAGGGATTTTTTAACAAAATAAATTATATAGAATTTGATTCTAGTCAAAATCGATTTTTTAACAAAGATATTGAGACTATTTTGAATTCTTTCTAAAAGGTGAAATGTGTGCTTTATTAAAAAAATCCTTTGTAATCAAGTCACACTTAAGTATCATCTGGACAACGAAAAGAAAAAAAAGAATGCACCAAAATTTATTATTAACCCAACACTTAACTTACAAGGTTTGAGTACATATAATTAGGGGTGAGCATTCGATCGAGTCGAGTCAAAAAAATTTGAGTTATTCGAATTGACGAGTCTAATTTTATCATTCAAACTTTCATTGAGTGCTCAAATATGACATATTTCATTTGTTATTTTTCTAGCTATTGGGACTTCTTGCTGCTTAATCCATGTTGTTTTCGTTATATTTTGTGCGGGGACCCAATTCTGGAAATAGCAGTGAAAATGAGGCATTTCTGCAGTTTTTATTATAATTCTGTCATGACTGGCATCATGGGCACGACACCGGGCACGACGCGTCTGACGTGGCAGTGACGTGGCAATGACGTGGCGACTTCTAGAAGCTTCTGGAACGTTCTGGAAGATGTTATCAGCTTATCCGATTAGATTCCTGCATTTAAATTTTAAAACATTTGAATTGTTTTATCTTTTATTTATTATTTTAAATTATTTCATCACTTTATCCTTGTAAATCTAAGCCTATAAATACCACCCTTGGTAAAGGCTTAGATCATCCATCCATCCATCATTCATTTTTAGTTTTTTATCCTTGTAAACATTTTTAGTTTTAATTCAAGTTCTTTTCCTTTATTTTCTTATTTCATTTATTTTATGTTATTTAATTATTTTTCCAAAACCAAGTTAAGCATGATAATCAATATCATGCTTAGCTAAATTTCTTGAGCCAAGAGCTAGCCAAATCAATTCTAATCGTGAGAATTGAACATTGCCTAAATTCCTTCGGGAATACATTTTTATCTTTCTGTTTAGATAGTTTGGCAATCGGCCTTACTAAAGTTTTTAATCGTTTTTCAAATCAAAAAGAGCTCGTTGATCTGGAATCGTTTAAAGACATAGTTGGGAGGAAGGATCGGCCTGTGGCAATTTCGACTTCCTGTGAACACTCTTAGCGGCGGTCCGCTAAGGAAAGATAAAATCAGAAGCGATTCTTTTTAAGACAATTTCTGAGTCGGGCTTTTCCTGCTTTCAAAACTAAACACTTTAACGGCGATAGACGTGGCTAATTTGTTTAAGAATCAACCTTCGAAGATAGTCTTGGGAGAATTGGTTACTCGAGAGAGAAGCAAGTTGCGACGGGTTGGGCCTCGCAGACTGTAACCGACATGATCCCCGAAGTAAAAATCTATTTCAATGATCGTAGGAATTGACAAGGCTAGCTCGAGGCTAATTTTCATAATTGGTTTTTCCTATTATTATTTTTAATTCTTGCATTTTATCTTATTACTTCACTCAATATCAGATCACCCCCCTTTTATTTCCTTGTTTTGCAGATATTCTTGGGAATTCAAATCCGACAAAATTTAAGTCAAGAATTTCGACTAGTCTCCCTGTGGATCGACCCTCTTTCCTTATACTACTTAATTTCTTTATTTTATTTTTTGTTGAAAGAGGTTAATTAATTTATTTATTTTGACCGGTTAAACGACGACTTGTCAAAATTGGCGCCGTTGCCGGGGAGATTTATTTTTGGCAATTTTTGACTGATTTTTGTTTTATTTTATGACCAGGAAGAATCCGGGTACTTTAGCTCCATATAACCCGGAAATTGAAGCAAGCGCTCGTAGAACTCACGGCGAAACCCTTCGACGAAAGAAACAACAAAGCACACGACGACCCGAACAAGAATCTACTTCCGAAACAACCACAACAGTCGAAGTACCTACACAAGAACCAGAACCGATGGCGGACCAAACAATTCGAGAGCTGAACGCAGCCCCTACTGTGCAACAACCCCTTTGCATCGCTTTTCCTCAAGGCGACACTCCCTTTCAGCTCAAAACGGGATTAATTCATCTACTCCCTACCTTTAACGGTTTACCTACTGAAAGCCCACATAAGCATCTTGCCGAATTTCACATGGTGTGCAGCAGCATGAAACCGCAAGGAGTTTCAGAGGATCAGATAAAACTAAGGGCATTTCCTTTTTCTTTAGCCGGAATGGCTAAAGAATGGTTATTTTATTTACCTCCGAATTCTATTAATACATGGGCTGATCTTTCTCGTGTTTTCCTTGACAGGTATTTCCCTGCAGCAAAAGCGACTGAACTTAGGCGAAGCATCTTGAGTATCCAACAAATGCACGACGAATCCTTATATGATTATTGGGAAAGGTTCAAGAAGCTATGTGCAAGCTGTCCGCAACATGGCTTATCCGAGCAGACACTCCTTCAATACCTATACGAAGGAATGTTACCAATGGACAAAAAGATGGTAGATGCAGCAAGCGGTGGCACGCTCGTTAACATGACTCCTACTGCAGCGAGAACATTAATCTCCACAATGGCTGCAAACTCGCAGCAATTTGGTTCTACAAGTGAACCCAGTCGACGGGTTCAAACAGTAAGCACAATTACATTAGAAAACAAGATTGATAATTTGACTAATATTGTGCATTCACTTGTTTCAGGGAAATTAGGAGCTGCCAAAGTTTGTGGGATTTGTACCATGTCCGATCATGTAACTGATCTATGTCCCTTACTCCAAGATCCATCTAGTGCCCAAGTTAACGCCATACACAACTTTCCCGGACCTCCCCAAAGACCCTATAACCCACATAGCAATACTTTCAATCCCGGTTGGAGAGATCACCCAAACTTGAGCTACGGTAATCAGAACCCGAATTACCAACCTAGGCAACAACCTCCCTACCAAAACCAAGCACCCCAAAAATCTTCGCTTGAGTCTATTGTTGAGAGACTGGCAGTTTCGCAGGAAAAATTCCAAACCCAAACACAATCCCACCTCCAACAAATCGACAAGCAAATAAGCCAACTAGCTCAAGCCGTTAGCCGTATGGAATCCCAGGGAAAGCTACCATCCCAAACCGAAACCAACCCAAGGGAAAACGTTAGTGCGATAACTTTGCGTAGTGGAACAGTTTTAACGCCTAAACCGCCCAAGCAAGATGAGCAAAAATCCGACGAGCAAGGCAACTCTTCGAAGGACCAGAACGAAAAGTCTACACCCATTGCAGGTAACTCTAAGTCCAATATTTTTGTTTCTACTTACGAACCTGTTCCTCCTTTTCCAGGTAGATTGGCGAAACGAGATAAAAAGGAGGAGGAGAAGGAAATTTTGGATGTATTCAAGAAAGTAGAAATTAATATTCCACTTCTTGATGTTATTCGAAAAGTGCCTAAATACGCAAGGTTTCTGAAGGACTTATGCACAAACCGAAGGCGACTATCCGGAAATGAGAAAGTTAACCTTGGTGAAAATATTTCGGCCATCTTTCAAAGACCATTGCCGCCCAAGTACAAGGATCAAGGTATGTTTGCGATTCCTTGTAAAATTGGGAATGTTGGGATAAAAAGAGCGATGTGCGATTTAGGCGCATCTATCAACGTCATGCCATTAAGCGTTTACAACAAAATTTCGACTGAACCATTGAAAGAAACGCGAGTGACGGTTCAACTAGCTGATCGTTCAGTTATCTACCCCGAGGGAGTACTAGAAAACGTGTTGGTACAGGTAAAAAATCTTATTTTTCCTGCTGATTTTTATATTATTGACATGGAAAATGATCGCAGCAATAACGGATCCGAAATCTTGCTTGGCCGACCTTTCCTATCAACTGCGCATACAAAGATTGAAGTCCGCGACGGCATCTTAACTATGGAATTTGATGGGGAAGTAGTTAAATTTGATATGTATAAAGCTATGAAGTATCCTGATTCGGTCGCAAGTTTAAATTTCGTTGATATTATAGATCCGTTAGCTGATAATTTGATTGAAACTAATTTGTGTTATGAGTTTTGTAGGGAATTCGCAGATCTCGACGATAAAAACAAAGGCGAAATCATTTCAAATCTTTCTTCCCTTTCTAATTTTCGATTAATTCCAATTCGAACTAAACATTTTCCATCAATTTTGCAGGAACCAAAGCCAAGGTTGGAATGGTTTGATTATATATTTTTAGGCGACAACCAAACTTTGCCAAACATCATCTTGAGTAAGTTGTCGTCTTGGGAAGGAGGTAGAAGCTTAGTTGTTGCTTTGCGCACAAAAAGAAAGATGAAGGAAGATGTTAAAACGACGAGCGATGGACATTATCGATTATTTGAAGACCTTTATTTTGAAGAGCCAAAAATTTAGCAAAGGTCGTCGAGCTAAACGACGTTAAACAAAGCGCTAAATGGGAGGCAACCCATTGATTTATTTTTTGTCAATTTTTACTTCCTTTTTTCTTATTTAATTTATGCTTCTTTATTTTTCATTTTCTTTCGTTGCCTTAATAAATTTTCCTTTCCCTCTGCAGGTTTCTTTTCGCACACAGCAAGCCAAGCCACGCCTTTCACAGCAGCACATTTCGACCATAAGCATTGGAGTGCACCGTTTCATTAAACGGTGCACGTTAGCAAAACCCATGGTCTGCGGTGCATTTTAGCCATCCCCTTCCCCCTTGGCATATCGTCCAATTTTTCCTGATTTTCCCTTTTTCCCTTCCCTTTCTTTCTTGGCCGCAAACCCACCAAACCCTAACATCACACACCCAGCCGCAAAATCTCACCAAGCCACCCTTAAACATCTTTTTCACTTCATCACCACCAAAAATCGCACCCCTCCTTCCCCCACAAAACCGAGCCCACCCAAAACCCCAACACCACCAATGGTCCGCACACGACACCAAGGTCGGGATGAGCCTCTGCCCACACTTTGTTCTCGAAGGATGATGATAATTCACCACATCGGCGGCCTTCGTGGAGGTGCCCAGTGATTCCGACCAGTCCCCATTCCTCCTCCCTACCATGGTGGCCGACGACCAGCAACTATTCAACGGGTGCCCAACAAAAATGCTGAACCACCCTTCGCTGCACCCTTTTTCGCACATCCGGCAGCTCCGTTCAAAGCCCTCTGCCGCCGCTGATCCGAGCCACTCATAGTGCATCATTCCCATCGACTCAATTTCATCACTCACGGGGAGTATCTTTTGCCTTTATTATCTTTTTATTTCCTTAATATTTATGAATTGGGGCAATTCACTTAAGTGAGGGGGAGGGTAATAAATTACCACTTGTCCTATTCTTGTTTGATAATGTGTTTGATTATGATTAAACTTGAGTTGAACTTTTCTTGCCATTACATGTTATCTTGCATATTGTAATTGTTCTAGTGCTTAGGAATGATTGAATTGGAGCATTTTGATAATTAAATGATATGGGTAATCTGCAGCTTGGCATTATCTTTTAATTACTCTTGATTGTGTTGATTAGATTTCTCGCCTAGCTTAATCAAAATTAGCCCAATTTTGTGAGACTTTGAGCCTTGAGCATGCATTCTTCATATTATGCTCATTTATTTTGCTTGAGAGTGTTATCTTGAATTTTAGGAATCTAGAACTTGTGGCTTGCTTACATTTCGAGACTACACTAAGAACGAGGTGCTTTAAAATGATTTAGGCATTAGGCTTTAAACCTTTTCCTTTCCTTTTCGTTTTAATTTACCCTTTCTCATCGCCTAGTGAAACTTTGTTAGCCTTACACCCCATTTCCTTGGCTTAACCACTTTTTGATTGATCAAATGCTAGAAACTATATTACTAGGCAAATAAGGAGCTGCAATTCGAATAAAGGGCATGATTCTTCGAAATGAAAAAAAAAAGAAAAAAAAAACAGAATAAAGGAAGCAATTGCTTCGGAAAAAAAGAGAAAAAAAAACAGTTTCGAAAAGAAGAAAAGAAAGAAAAAAAAAGAAAAAATGTGTGTTTTGCTTGCCCATTTTTAGCTCCTTTTTAATGTCTTCACTGCGAATGTTTTGCATTGATCATCTTCTTTTGCCTTTTCTTTCCATCTTTCTATCCTTTTTTCTAAATCCACATTACACCTTGAACAAAGACCTAATGATTTTTGCACCTCGATTCTATTAAAGTAGTGGAGAATTGAACTTGTTACAAGCATATGGAAACCTTTATTCATGATTGACTTTGAGTGTTTCTGCTTCACTTTTACCTATAAAACACTTTGAGTGCTCTTGAGTGTACCTTGGTGAGGATTAAGACTAGGTTAGAATTTGATTAATGCTTGATAGGTAATTGAAAAGGACAAGGGCTGCTCTTTGCTTGTATCTATTTGGTTTTAATTATGTTTCTTTCATGAACCTCCTTTCGTGCTAGAACTCTTATGATTATGTTTGATGCTTGTAATGGTTGAGAAATGCATTCTTGGGTTTATGATTTTTTCGGACATACTTGAGGACAAGTATGAGACAAGTGAGGGGGAATTTGATGAGTGCTCAAATATGACATATTTCATTTGTTATTTTTCTAGCTATTGGGACTTCTTGCTGCTTAATCCATGTTGTTTTCGTTATATTTTGTGCAGGGACCCAATTCTGGAAATAGCAGTGAAAATGAGGCATTTCTGCAGTTTTTATTATAATTCTGTCATGACTGGCATCATGGGCACGACACCGGGCACGACGCGTCTGACGTGGCAGTGACGTGGCAATGACGTGGCGACTTCTAGAAGCTTCTGGAACGTTCTGGAAGATGTTATCAGCTTATCCGATTAGATTCCTGCATTTAAATTTCAAAACATTTGAATTGTTTTATCTTTTATTTATTATTTTAAATTATTTCATCACTTTATCCTTGTAAATATAAGCCTATAAATACCACCCTTGGTAAAGGCTTAGATCATCCATCCATCCATCATTCATTTTTAGTTTTTTATCCTTGTAAACATTTTTAGTTTTAATTCAAGTTCTTTTCCTTTATTTTCTTATTTCATTTATTTTATGTTATTTAATTATTTTTCCAAAACCAAGTTAAGCATGATAATCAATATCATGCTTAGCTAAATTTCTTGAGCCAAGAGCTAGCCAAATCAATTCTAATCGTGAGAATTGAACATTGCCTAAATTCCTTCGGGAATACATTTTTATCTTTCTGTTTAGATAGTTTGGCAATCGGCCTTACTAAAGTTTTTAATCGTTTTTCAAATCAAAAAGAGCTCGTTGATCTGGAATCGTTTAAAGACATAGTTGGGAGGAAGGATCGGCCTGTGGCAATTTCGACTTCCTGTGAACACTCTTAGCGGCGGTCCGCTAAGGAAAGATAAAATCAGAAGCGATTCTTTTTAAGACAATTTCTGAGTCGGGCTTTTCCTGCTTTCAAAACTAAACACTTTAACGGCGATAGACGTGGCTAATTTGTTTAAGAATCAACCTTCGAAGATAGTCTTGGGAGAATTGGTTACTCGAGAGAGAAGCAAGTTGCGACGGGTTGGGCCTCGCAGACTGTAACCGACATGATCCCCGAAGTAAAAATCTATTTCAATGATCGTAGGAATTGACAAGGCTAGCTCGAGGCTAATTTTCATAATTGGTTTTTCCTATTATTATTTTTAATTCTTGCATTTTATCTTATTACTTCACTCAATATCAGATCACCCCCCTTTTATTTCCTTGTTTTGCAGATATTCCTGGGAATTCAAATCCGACAAAATTTAAGTCAAGAATTTCGACTAGTCTCCCTGTGGATCGACCCTCTTTCCTTATACTACTTAATTTCTTTATTTTATTTTTTGTTGAAAGAGGTTAATTAATTTATTTATTTTGACCGGTTAAACGACGACTTGTCACATTCGAAAATTTTTCGAGTCAATTCGAGTTGAAGAAATTCGAGTCAAGTTGAATTTTCGAGTTCCTATAAAAATTTAAGTATAATTATTTATCATGTTATAGTACGGTTTAAGGAATTAACGTTGCTAGAAGCCAATTAAGATTATAAATTTGTGCAGAGCGATAGTAATTCTGTTGTGCAACAATTCAAATTTGCAGGCATTTAATTTTGTGTGAAAGGCTAGCTTTGCTCTTGAAACAGTGGATCCGTCCAAGCTTTAGTTTCTATTTTGAAAGGAGACGTAGCCCCTTTACTGAATTTGAAGGGAAACAACATACTTTGCGTGGTTTCTTTACTTGTCAAATCAATTTTATTGTCAATTTTTATGAGGTTGCTGTTAGAAGGTGTTGTCGATGAGGTTGTTGTTAATAGTTTGGGGCCTTGTGTATTCGGTGCAATCCTCAAAACCTTTGGAGAGGGGGCTGATTTTGGTCATATTTATAGATTTGGAGCTAGAGGTTTTGGAAGTTTGTCAATATGCAAGTAATCAAGTGCTGCTAGATGTTGAGCATGAAGAATAGGTGATGCAAAGATTAAAGTGTTTCTAGTATTCTGTTGTAGTTTTTTGCTCTTGTAGATTATGTTGGGATGGTATTAAGGGTTATTTACCTTCATACTCTATCAAGGGAGATGTTGATTTGGTAATTTTTGTAGTCTTCATGTGTTTTTAGGAGTTGAGTTGTGTGGTGGTATTCTCGGTGTTAAGCACATTGGAAAGGTTGTTAAGCTTTCATCTTTTATCTCCTTCTGGGTTGGTTGTTGGTTTGATTATGGATGCAGCAGAAAGCAGCAAAGCCAAAATGGCTTCACTAATCTAAGATGTGGAGAAATCATGGGATGATGAGCTCCAACAACTGTTGCATACCCTCCTTAAAGAAGAAGGTTGGATCAGTGGAAGTCTTTATCCCCGAAAAAGAACAAAAGATTTTTGTTCGCCACATAATTAGTTTCCACGTACTTGAAACAGAAATCATCTCTCATCTTTTAATGCTCTTATTTATACATTCACAGTAAGAAAATTAGGGTTATAATTTAGGAGTAGGGTATAAGCTTAGGAGCGGATTCACTAGTAGTTTAGTAATTGACCTCACTTGGGTATAGAAAATCCTTGTATAAAGCAAGTAAATTTGAGAGAGAGAGAGAGAGAAATTTTAAATGTACTTGAACCCACTTGATCCACCATATGGAACGTAAATGTTAAACTCAAGCAAAAATTAAAAATAATATCTGCAAAAGTGGAGTAAAAGATGGTGGTAGACCCCTTAATTAATTCTTTAGTATTTCAAATTAGGGTAAACTACACAACATACCACTCAATTATGGCCCCTGACTCGAAAATACCACAGAACTTTTAAAAAGTTCAAAACTAACACTGAACTTTAGTTTGTTACTCGAAAATACCACTCCGCTATTAACTCTTAACATCATCGTTAAGTCAAAACGACGTCATTTTTGTGTGGCTGTTTTGAAGTATAATTTAGACCAAAACGACATTGTTTTGCTGGAGGAAAGAATATTAAAACTATGTGCTCAGAGGAGTTTGAACCTAAGACCTTCAAATATAAACACTACAAAAAAAATTAATTTAATGACGAAAAATTCGACAACTTTAAAATCCGTCACAATTTATTGATGAAAATAAAATATTTCATCACAAAATTTAATCTAAGTTGTAGTTTTCGACGGAATTATTGTTTCCGTCGCAAATTTCTTTTGATTTAAATAAAAATGATAATTTAATTTGTGACAGGATAATGATTCCGTCGAAAACAATTAAAAATACTAATTTATTTTGTGATAGAACAATAATTCCGTCGGATACTATTAAAAATGTCAATTTAATTTGTGATGGAACAATAGTTCCTTCGGAAACAATAAAAAATAAAATAAAATACAAGAAAATAATTGTCTGACTCCACCTTTCTAATCCCCATCTACTTAATTTCTTTTTCAATGCAAATAATAATAACTCTAATTAAAATCTTATTAATTAACCAACCCCCGACAAACGGTAAAAAGAATTCCCTTTAAACTCACCTCTTAAACCTCTCATTGCATTGTAATTAAGTAATGCTTACAAAGCATGGACTGCTCCATCTTCTACGAAGGAGGTGATAACGGAGGAATGCAATGAGTTCTACAAGAAAATTTAAAAAAAATACTCGGAGCCATTAACATCATCGCATTTTACAACTGAGGTAAGAGGAGTTGGACTGTGGCTTTAATATTTTGGTGCTTGTTATTTTATTTTTAAAAAAGTTAATATAGAGAATTTTAACATGGTTCTTACATCACTCTTTCGGTGCTTGTTATTTCATTTTTTTAAAAAATTATTAAACACACATATTTATGAATACAAAGCAGCTTGCATTTTGTTGTATATATATATATATAAACTGTTACTATGGTTGCTTTCATTTAGGCATGCTTTGTTAAAAAATATTGTCTTTTCAATTATTTTTAAATTTCGGTTTTAATGTTTTTTTTTTATCTTTTTTGCAGTTTTACAGAACTTTAAATTTTCTACTGAATTTGTGAGTTGAGGTAAGTTTTAAGTGTTGTGCTTTGATTTCATAGGATTTTATCATTTTAAATAATTATTGTTTTTACCGTTATAATAAAAACAATATTTTAGAAGAATTGTTTGTTGTATTCCAATTATTTTTAAATTTTGATTTTGATTTTTTTTATTTCTTTTGCAGAACTCTAAATTTTTTTTACCAAAATTGTAAGTTGAGTTAAGTTTTAATTTTATTTTTAAAATGTAGTGCTATCAATTCATTAGTATTAGCCTTTTTAATTAAAAAGTTTAGAATAGATTAAAAGTAAATAAAATATTTTCATGTGTAAGATAGATTAATAATGTAATAAGTTCTACTTCTTGTTTTCTTTAGAAATATATTAAGAGTAAATAAAGAGTTTTGCACGTAATATACAATAATAAAAATTATAAGTTACGTTTCTATTTTTTTAGAAGATTTAGAAAATAGTAATTAAAAATTATTATTTAAAAGTTTACTAATTTAAGTATTTTAATTTAATAATACAATAAAAATATGTTTTGGCATTCAGCATGGATCGATCTTGGATGTACAATATTGATAGGCTAATAAAGGGTCACATTATTAATCCTAATTTTGAGCGACCACTGTTGAAATTTATTACATTTGCAGTAAGTAAGTCTAGATTTTCAGATCGAGAAAATATTAGGTGTCCATGTAACCGACCTAAATGCAGAAATAAAAATTTTCAAGATCCAGAAACAGTTAAAGTTCATGTGATCACTGAAGGATTTGTTCCGCATTATTATAATTGGGTGCATCATTGAGAGCCACATTTTTCTCTCACTGGATAGAGTCAGTATGATTACTATAACCATATGACGGGTTCTAGCACTGTAGTTCCAGAGTATGCATATGATCTGTGTGGTAACAACCATGAACCTCCCGAGATAGATGTTTTTGGTCCTAAATTAAATGCATATATGACACAAGATTATCAACCACCAATTGCCTCGGCGCGGATGTTATACGACAAACTTGGTGCTTCTTCTAAACTGATATGGCCCGGTAGCAATGAGTCCAAGTTATCAGTGGTTTCCGAATTAATACACTTGAAAGCACAATATAAGATTCCTAATGCATGATATGATGACCTTTGTCAGATAATGCAGAAGTTAATACCTGAAGATAATGTCATGCTCAAGAACACGTATGAGACGAAGAAGTTGGTCCGTGATATGAGTTTGCCGGTTTAGAAAATCCATTGTTGTAGAAATGATTGCATGATTTATTGGGGAGGTGATTCTGAATTGATCGAATGCAAGTTTTGTGGTCATCCTCAATACAAGGATAACGCTAGCGAAGGATCTAGTAACAGAAAGTCATATAAAAAGATGTATTACTTCTCTTTAAAGGTTAAGCCTTAACCACTAAACTAATGTGATATTATATAATATTTTACCAAAAATATTATATAAATATCATATATTATATATTATTTATAGTATTATTTATTTCATAAAATAATTTGAATTAATCTCAAATAGTTTAAAATATATAATATTTGTGGTAAAATATTACATAACTTCAAGTTGGTTATTTCTCCATACAGTTGCCTCCACAACCTTTGGGACAAGAACAATTCGGGTGTGATTAATAGCTGCCATCGAGCAAAGCGACGTCATTTTAGGTTAAATTAGGCTTCAAAACAGCCGCACCAAAACGACGTCGTTTTGACTTAACGGTGGTGTTAAGAATTGACGGCGGAGTGGTATTTTTGAGTCACAAATTAAAATTTAATGTTAGTTTTAATTTTTTTTAAAGTTTTGTGGCATTTTTGAGTCAGTAGCCATAATTGAGTGGTATGTGGTAAAGTTTACCCTACAAATTATTTTAGTGGATATCTTAGGGGGAATAAATAAATTTTTGGGTTGTTGGTTTTTCTTGTCCAGTACAGGTTGTCATATGAATAAGTTAATGGCTTAGTGGAAGTTTATTGGATCTTCAATCCATTTTATTTTTAAAAAAATTATGATTGACCAATTTTAAAATATTCTGAGGGTGGGTGGATTCCCTGTCCACTTTACTATTAATCGATGAAAATTGTGCAAAATAAGATAGTTGGTAAAGCAAAATATTAGTGGTAAAGCACATTGAAAAGGTTGTTAAGCTTTCATCTTTTATCTCTTTCTGGGTTGGTTGTTGGTTTGATTATGGATGCGGCAGAAACCAGCAAAGCCAAAATAGCTTCACTGATCCAATATGTGGAGAAATCATGCGATGATGAGCTCCAACAACTGCTGCATACCCTCCCCAGAGAAGAAGGCTGGGTCAGTGGAAGTCTTTATCTCTATCAAGGCTTCTGGTGCCCATCTCTTCTTCTAAAACCTGTGGTTTCTTTCCAGACACATTTCCAAGCATTCGATTCTGATGTTATGGTCGCCACTTTCCCAAAATGTGGCACTACTTGGCTCAAGGCTTTGACTTTCTCCACTTTGTACCGCTCCCAGTTTTCAAGGGGTGGAATTGAACACCCCTTGCTCAACTCTACTCCTCACCAGCTTGTTCCTTTCTTGGAGATTGATGTTTACATGAACAATCCTTTTCCCGATCTTGAAAATATCTGTGTTTATAAGCCAAGGCTTTTTGCCACACACACCCCTTATGCTTCTTTGCCCACTTCCATCAAAGATTCCAAATGTAAGATTGTTTACATATGCAGAAACCCCATGGATATGTTCATCTCTCTTTGGCTTTTCAGCAACAAGCTCCGAGATGAAAACCAGGAGTCACTCTCACCAGACAAAGCTTTTGACATGCTCTGTCGTGGAATCTGTCCGTATGGACCGTTTTTTGATCATGCATTGGTGTACTGGAATGCAAGCCAAGAAAACCCGACAAGGTATTGTTTCTGAAATACGAAGATCTTAAGGAAGACATCAATTCTCAGCTGAAACGCTTGGCCATATTCTTAGGGGTTCCTTTCACTGAGGATGAAGAGAAACAAGGTGTTGTTGAGGAAATAGCAAAAGTTTGTAGCTTTGAGAACTTGAAAGAGCTCAAAGTGAACAAGAAGGGTTTACACGCTATTGGGATTCCAAACCAACTTTTCTTCAGGAAAGGAAAAGTGGGAGATTGGAGCAACTATCTCACACCTTCCATGGTTGAACGCTTGGAGAAGCTTATCCATGAGAAATTGGATAGCTCCGGTTTAACATTTAATTTCTCCTCCAAAATCTCACAGGACGAGGCTTGAGGATGTTGGTTTTGCATGATCATAGCTTTGATTAAAATCTTTTTTAATCTGTCTGCGTTGTAATGTGTTTTTCTCTTGTAATCTGCATTTGAGTTCTCTTGTTATAATAAAAAACAGGGTAAACTAGTGGTATGAACCGTTTTCACCATCAACCTTTCAATTGGTCTTAATTACCATCAAACTTTAATTATAGATTCAATTATACTACCCACCGTTAAAACATGGACGATGTGATGACATGTAAACCTAAAATGCTACATTGCTGACTATGTGTATTAAATATTATTATTATTATTATTTCCATGTAATTAATATTTAAAATAAAATATGTGGCCATGGATGGTATGTTTTGTTAAAGGGGTTATGGCTTCGGTTGGGTTTGGAATGTTGTGTCATTGCAGTTTATGCTCCTTGTTCGGTTGGTGATCGGTTGCGTCTTTGGGAGGATTTAGCAAATGTGATGGGACCTTGGTGCAGTGGAGGCGATTTTAATGTGGTTAAAGTAGCTTCGTAGAGATCGGGTTGTTCATCGGCTGAGTTTTGTGAGTTTATTAGTAAGGCGGGTCTTATTGATGTTCGGGTTTTGGGAAATACTTTCACTTGGTTCGGATCTAGAAATCGCTGAAGTCAGCTGGATCGTTTTTTGGTCTCGGATGTATGGATGGATAAATTTTCCAATCTACGACACTTTGTTTGCTGACCTAGGTGGTGTTGGGCATGAGCGGTTGCTACCTGCGGCTGGGGAGGGGTCGATGCTATGGGGTTTGGGTTGGTGTGCTAGTTGGCTTTGGACGTGTGAGTCTTTAGGATGTTGTTGGGGCGTGGTTTCGGTTTTTGTTCTTTCGTTGTTCGGTTCGTGTTTGGTATTGACAGGCTTGTACTCTTTTCTTCCAGTTTAGGTTAGGAAAATTTTTAATGAGGCACGCGTCAATACGTGTTTGATTTTCTCTTAATAAAATCATTCGCTTGTTGAGCAAAAAAAAATAGTGATATTGTAACACCCCATTCTGGGCCTGATCGAGAACCGGGTCAAAATGTATTACCGAAGTTCAATACGATGATAATACAAAAAAATCAGTGACTTACAGATGAAAGCGATGTTTAATCTAGTGTTTTAACACATACCAGTCAATAATATTGAATTAGGACCAATTTTAAACTCTTACAAGTTTTAGGGATTAATTTATAAATTCAGTTTTAGAGGTCCTTCGCTAAATTAACCTTAACACAATGAATTTCACTACCTAATTAGTAAGCAAGAAAATTTTCATATCATTCGGTACTCATTTACCTCGTCAATTAAGTTAAACAATAATTAGTGACCAATATGCAATTTTTTCAGAACTGTTACCAACACTTTTAACTGAATTACTTGTATCAGTGCCGATACTCGAAAGGTTCGTATCGGTACGTCGTGCACAATTTATAATTATAAGATTCCAATAATCAAATCTCGTATACAGGGACGGAGCTAGGATTCAATGTTGGGAGGGGCAAGAGTCTATTAAGCTATTAAATCTAAAAAGTGGGAGGGGCAATAACCTTATTTGATTAACATTTAAACTAAAGGGGACTAAAAATGCAATTAACCAAGCAAAGTAAACAAATGCATTTCTTCCATTTTCTTTGCATTAACACTAATGTAAGAGATATATTATATGTTGTATTTTTTATCACAAAAATTACATTGGTTTAGTGGCAAACACATGCTTTTTTTCACCAAGGGATCCTTTGTTCGAATCCCCTCAGCCCCAATTTTTTTACTTTCAATTTTTCCAGGCATTAATAACGATATAAACATATAATATATGTGGTACTTTATAACATAAAAATAGGCTTGGCCTAGTGGCAAGCCCAGCGTCTTCCCACCCTTCTAACCCAAGTTTGAATACCCCTACCTCTAGTTTTTTATTTCAATTTTCCTTCTCCAATCTTGTGACACGTGTCACAACCTGATTGGAGGGGTAGTAATTAAATTAAATAAAAATAATTAAAGTCCTCCAATAAGGTGGTGGCACGTGTCACCAAGTAATTAATTTATTTTATTAAATTAAAATTAAGATCAAATTAATAGAGTGTATAAGTAACGAGGACCAACTATGTAATTATACCTTTATTTTTTAACTGCCATGTCACCTTCCGTTAGCCCATTAACGGCCGGTGCTTTAATTGATCCAATTTCAATAATTTGGGTGGTCAATTGAGTCGATCTTTTTTTAATGTGGTCATTTTAATACATTTACCATAGTATGATGGTCATTGGGTTAGTTTACCCTCAATTTTAAACTATGTAAACCCCACACCTATTTGACCAATTCTTCCTTTTACTCAAAACACCCCCCACGTGATATATTAAAACCTAATCCCCACTTATTTTCGTAAGCCTACCCACCGTTCTTCATCTCTCCCAAGTTTTCAAAACTAAAAAAAAAAAAAAAAAATACCCTACTTTCAATTAAACCCCACGTAGCAACCAAACCCTCACCAAAACACTCAACCACCTCCTCCTCAACAACAAGCAAATGCACACAGGGAGTTTTTTCTATTCATTCTCTCGCACTATCAATTTTTATATTGGAACAATATATTTTAATTGAGAGGATAGAGATTTGCATCAGTTTTTCTCTAGCTTATTTATATGTTTTGATTCAAGTTGACTTGTTTGATGTGTTGAAATTTTTATTGCCAAATTTTGTTGCCAATCCTGACTTTCGCCATATTTCCTTGATTACCTTGTGAGTGTATGATTTTACTTTTTATCGGAATTAGGGTGCATGATAATGAAATGACATGATTAGTATTTTTTCTCTCTAAATTTTTGCTTGATATGTCATGCGTTTGTCGATTGATATGTTTATTGACTCAATACAAATTATACTTTTTTGTAAGATTCGAGCCTAAACAAGCAAACTTTTTTATTCTTGCTCATTTGTTTGATTAAGTGTGCCGTAAATACCTATCGAGACTACATGTTTTAAACTTGATGCTTTAATATGATTAGGGCATTTAGGATTAACCACTTCTCTACCCAAAATTGTCTTGCCATTTATTTCGCCTAGTTAGCCACTTTTTGAGCCTATTCTCATTTCTTGTTTTCACAAAATTTTCAAACCCAAGCCTTTTATTTTATCCCCTTTTTATACCCTTGTCAAGACAAAAGAAGATTTGTTCCACGAGAAATAAAAAAGAAAAGGGCAAAGGGAGTCGAAAAAAATCTGGTTCGAATATAAAAAACAACAGCTCGATGAAAAAACTACAGGAAAAAACAAAAAAATTGCAGGAAAAAATAGAAAAAAACTGCAGAAAAAAACAGATTCAAATTAGCAAAAAAAAAAACAGATTTGAATCAGTAGAAAAACAAAATAATAATAATTCGGTTGCTTGGTTTTTTACACCTCTTTGCATTTGTTTACTTTGCTTGTTTCGTGGCTTGAACTTATATATTTTTGAATCTCTTTGTCTTGATAGTAGCCCATATATTTGGCATTTTAACTACCTTAAACTCAGCCCATTACAACCCTTTTAAAGACCCTTTTGATTAATGTATCTTGTTCATTTTAGTGGTGGAAACTTGATTTTCTTACAAGCATATCGTAATGTCATATTAGATTCGGGCTTGAGTGAATTCTTTTACCTTGAAACACTTTGAGCGGCAATGAGTGAATCCTTGTGAGGTATTGAGTTTTGTTTCATTGAAATTGATGGACTATTGGGATATCTTGGTTTTGCTTACACTCGTTCCTAATCATGCCTTTACTTGATTGTTGCTTTGCTTCCGGTACTTATTGAGATCTTAACTCATTTGGTTTTCTTTGAAATATTGTGTGATGAAGGATGGTAACTTGAGGGTTTTTTTATTTAACTAAGGCATGCTTGAGGACAAGCATTGAATAAGTGAGGGGGGATTTGATAGTGTTTTATTTTGTTATAATTTTACCGTTAATTACTTTCTGTTGAAACTTTAATGCTGCAGATTTGGGTCGATTTTATCCATTTAGGCGTAGGACTTTAACTTCCAGAAAGTAGCGTTAAAAGAGCATGTTCTGCAATTTTTATTTTCTGGAATCAAGGGTGGACATATGTGCATGACTTTAGGCATGACACGATTCGATGTGGCAGAATATGGCAGTCCAGTCAGCATAAGCTTCCAGAAGAAAATCCAGTCAGCATCATCTAGAAGTATGGCGACCGAGATTTAATTAGGATTTTAGGATAAAGTTTGAATTTAAATATTTGGGAATTATCACTTTAGGAATTTATTTGAATATTTTTAGAATTATCTTATGTAATTTAAATATTTCGGTTACAGTTAGGAGGAATGGCCGACGATAGTCGTGGTTTCAACTTCCTATGAACACACTTAGCGACGATAGTCGTTGTTAGTCTAACCAGAAAAATGGAATCTAAAAATTGATTTTAGATTATCGGTTTACCGGAGAGAAAAACAAGTTACAAGGGTTGTTCCTTGTAGACTGTAACCGACATGTATCCGGAGTGAAAATTCTTTTTCAATGATCATTTTGAATTGAAGCGGAGCAAAAGCTTGAGGCTAATTAATTTAATCGATTTAATTTTACTTCATTTAATCTCGCAGTCATTTTACACTTATTCTCTAGTTTTCTCGATAAAAACTCCTCATTCGTTAAATTACCTTGCAACAGTCAGAGTCAGAACAACCGTACATCAGAAACTCTTTAGTTTCTGTGGACCGTTACCTTCTTCTCCATACTACGTTTTTATTTATTTAATTTGAGGTTAAGTCTTAAATTATTTGACAATTTACGACGCTTATCAATGGCAAACTAGGTATAGCATCAATGACAATGCATTAAAACAACATGTGTAGTTTGAAAATTAGCATGCGTTATTTTAAGTTATATTTTTGTTTGGAATGAATGGTGCGTCTGGTGGACCACTTTTTTATTATTATTATTATTATTATTATTATTATTATTATTATTATTATTAGTGAATGGTAGACCACTTTAGGATTATTTTATTCATAATATTAAATGTATTATAGGTTGTAACTTGCTGCTTAATGCGGCACCAATTTGGTTTATTTTACTTAGCATGCAATATAATTTGTTTGTGTTGGTTTAAATGCATTATTATATGTATTAAGTGTCTTACACATTTATTTATTTTTGACAAGAACATCATCAGAGAACACCATTATCATGCACTATTGAGGGTAACTTTCTTTGACATGTCATATAGACATCATATTAATACTTGAAATGTATGACATTGTTGAGAAATTAACTTTCTCTTGAAAGTATATATTGTACTAGAAACAACCTGGGGGAGCTTAAATGTTAAGCATATAAGAACAAACACTAATATTCTTGTCATGTTGGATTCTATGCCTAATTATAAAGAATTGTATGTGTACTTAGAAGAGGTTGTAGCATCTTATAATGAACCTGTTAGGATTGGATCAGATGAACCTGTTAGGACTGAATCGGATAAAATAGAAGAAGATCCAAATTATGTTGATGTTGATAGTGGATTTGAAGATAGTGAGAATGATATGATTAATGAAGAAAAGTATGCACATGGTGCATGTAGGAATAGAGTATGAAATGGATATTAATATTTAAAAAAAATGATCTTTTGGGAGGTTGTCTTGCTACGAGGATAGATGATGAAAATTAGAATGATGAAGTAGATGAATTGCACAATGCAATTGAATCTGACTCAGATGTTGAACATAATAGGAAGCCAAAATGTCCTGAGTTTAGTATTGAGGTGGACTCTCTAAACCCGCAATTTCATAAAACGATGATATTTGGGGATAAAGATACTTTTAAACATGCATTCAGACAATATGTGTGTTGCGTGTCAAAAGTCCTATCGCAATGTAGTGCAAGTGTACATGACGCAAGTAGTAAAGTGATACTCAAAGTATCGGATGTCGAATCCACAAGGACTGGAAATAGCTTTAGCCTTGAATTGTTGCACAAGAGGGAAAGAAAAGAGTTTAATTTGTTTGGGAAGTAATATTGAAGAATATTGAATATAAAAGAATGAAGATTCAGGGTTAAGAAATAGGCCGATATTGATTTGCTTCGTAGTACATGTGTTGCACTGAAGAGAAATTCATGTTCTGTTGTCGTCCCTATCACGGTAGAAGTCTGTTGTTGTCGCGACATCGATCACACAACTTGTACTTCAAGCTTGACAAGAATCCCTGCTATGACTTGTCTTATCCCTAGGTCCAAGTACTGTTGATGAACACTTCTTGGATGATACCTCCCGACATGAATCGAAGGGTGAACACCAATGTTGTTGAATTCTTCCTTAGCCACTTAACCTCGTCCTATCTCTAGGTCCGAGATAGTTCAACCATAAACTGGAGAACCTGCACTTATTCCTTTCGTATACTTAACTCTCCCGATATTAAGTAAATAGATAACCTCACAATGCTCTCCCGATACTCTTGCAAGATGTTGAAACCAGAATAAGCAAACTTGAAGTTTTATTTCATTGAATAGAAAATTCCTAAAACGGTACAATCCTTGCAACTACTTTACAGAATCAACCCTTAGCCCTAGGGGAAGTTTAGAACATGATGAGAGGGGGAAAGCGACAAGGGTTTTGGGGAAAACGGCTAGAGATGAGATATCCTTCCCTAGGTCGAATTACATGCCTTTATATAGGCCTTGGGTCCAAGTTTTCTAATATGACAAGAATAAAAGTTTAAACTAAAGTACAACTCTATTGGAGAATTAATCTTCTGAGTATATGACTTTAATTCGTCCTCTTTGGGTTTCTTCCTTGGACTTGGACTTGGCCTTCATTCTGCCTTAGGGCTCAGAAAAATATAGGAGTGGTCCACGACAGACCGGCTTGAATTCCTCTATCTCTCGAGCTCCACTTCACTTTTCCCTTTCACCAACGCTGACGTCATGGCTGCCACGGCAGCATCTCCATTCTTGACTCCAGTCTTGAGTTCCAGCTCTGCTCCTTTGCTGTCCTGAGTCTGCCACAGCAGCTACCTGCAATAAGTAGCCAAAATCAATAGCAACTGTGTCATTTTATCTAGTTTTGATGTATATGTGAAACTTTTCCTAAATGCAATGAATTATGCTTGAATGCGGCATAAATATGGGTTAAATAAGGGGTAAAATATAGAACTTTTACACACTCAACACACCCCCAAACTCAAGTTCTTTCTTGCCCTCAAGCAATTATGACCTAAATTTTTTTTGTTTGGCTTAATTCAGTGAACTTTTCATTACCTACCACACATGCTCTATCACGAACACTACCTTGTCGGATGTTTCTGGATTTATTTGGAACCATGCTATAGGTCTTGTGTAGTGTGTGCATGTTTTGTGAACAACTATGTGCCTAGACTCTTTTAGTTTACTAGAATAGTT
Organism: Hibiscus tridactylites; assembly: GCA_958450335.1. Taxonomy (NCBI): domain Eukaryota; kingdom Viridiplantae; phylum Streptophyta; class Magnoliopsida; order Malvales; family Malvaceae; genus Hibiscus; species Hibiscus tridactylites. The sequence goes on along the minus strand of OY288268.1, from coordinate 85,114,416 downwards.
AAGCTACTTACTTGAATATTTATGCCAATTTTTCTTTTCTTGGAGGCAATTCTTAGGCTCTTTTAGTTTTTTATAAATTAGACTCGGTGTTTTTCTTATTTTAAGTTGACTAGAGCCTGTTTTTGGGTACCTCTAGCTAACTTCCTAGAGTCGGTTTTAGGCACATCTAGGGGTATTGAGTTTAAGTTTTCTTATCTTCTTTTCCTAGAGCCAGTGCTAGGCACCTCTAGGGGCAACTCAAGTGGTTAAGCTTTTCCTACTCTAGTTTACAAATAGAAGTCTAGACAGCATAAGAGTCACAAAGGGTGTTTAAAGATCAGAACTATAGTAAGGCTCTAATTTGTTCCTAAAAATATCCTAAAGGCACCGCCACGACAGAGTATGTCGCGGTAGGTGAGTTAAGTTCAAAGACTTAAGATAATTGATTTTTTTTGACAAAAATAAACTAAATAATAACTAACACTAAGACACAATTTTAAGACACAAATAACACTTCATTATTGGAGGGATGCCACCCCCAAACTCGAGGGTTGCATTGCCCTCAATGCATGATGACATGTAAATTAAAAACAAAAACAAAATACATCACAAAATAAATAAGCAACAGAGGCAGCAATGATAAAAAAAAATAACTTAAGTTGAGGAGCTGTCATCACTGCTGCTGCTGATCTGTAGCTGTCGGCGGGCAGTGACCTTCATGGCAGGTGCCGGCAGAGTGCTAGGAGAGGCAGATGTTGTCTTCTTTTTGGCCTCCCTTAGCGGCTGGACATGGGTGGGTGAGATGTGGGGTGGCTTGTCCAGCACTTGCACCTCATCGTCGGAGCTGCTGCTGCTGGTAGACCTGCCCTGGCTAGAGGGTCCTTCGCCAGCTTTGTTGGGCTTCTGCCTCTTCATTGGAGTGAACTCCTTGGAGAGGTTTCGGGCAACAGAGGGCTCCCCGTCAGAGTCATGCCAGACGGACGATGATGAGAACCCTTCGAAGTAATCCTCGTTGAGCTCTAGTAGTGGCTCCTTTCTTTTCTCACCTCTGGTAGTGGCAGTTTGGCTGCCGCCTTCAGCTGTCGCGGCCGGTGTAGGTGTAGAGGCAGCAGATGGAGTCTTTGGTGTGGCAACATGAGTAGGAGTAGGTGTGGGGGCAGCAAAATATTGTTCTGGGAAGGCAGGGAACGGTACATGTGTAAAATTTAAATCGTTATGAATAAAATTTACCGTCGCTGCCATGAAGTCCCTTATGAAGCTCATCAGACCGAGCTGCCTTTCCTCCATCCTGTTGAGTGTTGACAAAATCTAGGTGGAGGCATCTGGTGGAGGGGCTACTGCCGTTGGCTGTTGCTGCTCTGCTGTGGTAGATTTTGGGTGAGTGGGGTCTGTCGGCTGCTCTGCCGTGGCAGAAGGGTTGAAGTAGGACAGTGGAGTTGCTGCTTTTAGCTCCATGAGGCTGAAGATGTTTCGCTCCGTCCACCCTTTCCCTCGGACTTTAAAGTCTTCCGCAATTTCTGGAACATTGTGGCCTCGGCATATTGCGGTGATAAGGTACGGGAAGACAAGAGGTCCCGATGGTCGGAGAGCACATTCCAAAATTCCCTCCCTTTTGTATCGGCCGACATTGATGGGTCTTTCATTTAAAATTGAATGGACAAGTGCTAACTTGGGTCGGTCGACTGTACTGTTATAGGAGAATGGCATGATTCTCTTCTTCACGAAATGATTCTATAATTTAGCTTCGGGAGTCAGTTGAGTTCTTTTCACCGTCCATCGATGCTTTGGGTCGGTGTTCCATTATGTTCCCTCCTCCGTCAGCTCTGCTATCACCGCATCGTAGTCTACCGGCGACAGACTATTGAAAAATTTCTTGTGGTCGTCCTCCCTTTTACTCACGCAGAGGCCGTAAAGGGTGTTGATGTAGGAAGGCTCGAAAGAAAGTTCTTTACCTCGCACCGTCACGGTCGTAGTATCCTTGCTACCGACGGCAGCATAAAATTCTCGAACTAGTGTGACACTCATTTCTTCCGGTTGGGCAGCAAACCGCTACCATTTGAGGGCATGGATCTTCTATGCGATGAAGGGTTCAAGCCCTAGGTTTCTCGTGGGCTCGGTGTAGAGAAACCCCCTTTCTTCCCACATCTCCCTCTTTTGGAAGGAGTGGTAGTATTTGTCGACGGAGTCAGTTGAGGCGAAACGGTTTGGGATGGCACTATGGCTTGGAGTGCTCACTACTGCGGCAGAGCCGGAGGCATCACTTTTACGAGTTTGTCTTCTAGTCATGGTTGCAAGGGCTGTGGAAAATAAAAAGAAACTTGAGATCTAGAGAAAACAAGTTGAGAGAATAAAAGTGAGATGAAAAATGAATAGTGAATGAGGGTTTATATAGATGGGTGATTTTCTGCCCATTGGAGCTGTAATGGCAAGCGTGAATAACGGGGCCAGCTGTTACGCAGTTTCTGACGCGTCTATCACGCGTTTCTGTGTTTGTCGCGACAGCTTGGTGACAGGCTGTATTTTCCGTGTCTATCGCGACAACCGATGATAGGCTGTGACGACATACTCCTCCTTTAGGCTTTTTGGGCTGCTGTTGATATGATGGGCTGGTTCACTTCTTCTTTTCTCCTTGCTTCCTTTATTTCCTAAAAATAATTAAAATAAAATCTCAGTTCCTAAAATAAAATAAAATAATTTTTAATTCATAATAAATAAATAAAACGAAATAAAATAAAAACTAAGTTAAATTAGGGATGCTTTGAGGGGCATCTCCTAAAGTAACTACTTCCTGCATCCTTGGGGTTTCAGTCCCCTGATAATGCTTTAGTCTCTGTCCATTGACTTTGAACTGATGCTCGTCCTTTAAGGATTTGATCGTGATGGCACCATGGGGGAAAACCTAGACAACTTGAAAGGGGCCGAATCATCTAGATTTAAGCTTTCTTGGGAAAAGTTTTAACCTAGAGTTAAACAACAACACAAACTGCCCTGGGCAGAACTGCCGTGGCAGCAACTTATTGTCGTGCCACCTTTTGGTTTTATCTTTGTAAATTTTGGCGTTGTCGTAGGCCATTGCTCGAATTTCTTCAATTTCCTTCAAGTCAAGTAGCCTTTTCTGTCCTACCTTATCTAAGTCCATGTTTACTGCCTTGATAGCCCAGTAAGCTCTGTGCTCTATCTCGACAAGTAAGTGGCATGTTTTCCCATATATAAGCCTGTAGGGTGACATTCCCAATGGTGTTTTGAATGTTGTTCTATAGGCCCAGAGTGCATCATTGAGGTGTAAAGACCAATCTTTTCGAGTGGGTTTAACCATCTTCTCAAGTATGTTCTTTACTTCTCGATTGGATATTTCGGCCTGTCCATTGGTTTGAGGGTGGTATGTTGTTGCAATCTAGTGCTTTACTCCGTATTTTCTTAAGGCATCAGCAATTACCCTATTATCAAAATGTCTCCCTTCGTCACTGATGATCGCCTTAGGAATGCCAAATCTGGAGAAAATATTCTTATACAGAAATCTCTAAACAGTTTTGGCGTCATTTTTCTGCGTGGTGATCGCTTCAACCCACTTAGACACATAATCCACTACCAGTAGGATGTAGAGGTTCCCACAAGATGCTGGGAACGGTCCCATGAAATCGATCCCCCATACATCGAAGATTTCGACTTCTAAAATGTTTTGCAGTGGCATCTCATGCCTTCTTGAGATGTTCCCAGTTCTTTGACATTTGTCACAGCTCTTGTAGAAGGCTTAGGCATCCTTGAACAGTGAGGGCCAATAAAGACCGGATTGCAAAACCTTGGCAGCAGTTTTGTTTCCACCTAGGTGTCCTCCATTTGGGGAAGCATGGCAGTGGTGAAGCACAGCTTCCTGTTCATCCTGTGGTACGCATCTTCTGATAATTTGATCTGCACAATGTTTGAAAAGAAGAGGTTCGTCCCAATAATAATGTTTTGCATCATTTTGGAACCTCTTCCTTGCTTGGTAATTAAGTTCAGGAGGTAGCACTCCGCTAACAATGTAATTAACAAAATCAGCGTACCAAGGAAGTTCAGAAAACTTACCTATCGCCATGGCTGTCGCGGCAGTGCTTGTGGCAGCAAACATTTGCTCATCCGGGAAGGTCTTCAGTATGTTGGTCTTATCTGCTGATTGACTCTTCCCTGTCTCTAGTCTCGACAAGTGGTCTGCCACTTGGTTCTCTGTTCCTTTTTTATCCTTGATATCAATGTCGAACTCTTGCAGTAGAAGAATCCAACGTATCAGTCTAGGTTTTGCATCTTTTTTTGTGAACATGTATTTCAGTGTTGAATGGTCTGTATGGACCACCACCTTCATTCCAAGTATGTACGGACGGAACTTGTCGATTGAGAACACCACTGCTAACAGTTCCTTTTCTGTTGTGGTGTAATTCACTTGGGCATCATTCAATGTTTTGCTGGCGTAGTAAATCACATGGAAGAGCTTATCCTTCCTCTGCCCTAGTGCTGCCCCTACTGCATAGTCACTGGCATCACACATTATTTCAAATGGCAAACTCCAGTCTGGTGGTTGTACAATCGGGGCTGTTACCAGCTTCTCTTTCAGAATTTTGAATGCCTCAATACATTCAGTATTAAAGTCAAAGGGGCGATTCTGCTCCAATAAATGGCATAAAGGCTTGGCAATCTTCGAGAAATTTGCAATAAATCTTCGATAAAACCCAACATGCCCTAAGAAACTCCGAATTCCCTTGACTGTGGTGGGTGGCGGCAGCTTTTCGATGACTTCTATTTTCGCTCTATCTACCTCTATACCACGGTAGCTTACCTTGTGGCCTAGGACTATCCCTTCATCCACCATAAAGTGGCATTTTCCCAGTTTAATACCAAGTTCACTTTCTCGCATCTTTCAAGCACCTTTTGTAGGTTGCCTAAACAGCCTTCAAAACTGTCTCCAAAGACAGAAAAATCGTCCATGAAAATTTCCAGGAAGTCCTCCACCATGTCAGAGAATATCGACATCATGCATCTTTGGAAGGTTGCTGGTGCATTGTAGAGTCCAAATGGCATTCTCCGAAAAGCATAAGTGTCGTACGGGCATATGAAGGTAGTTTTCTCTTGATCCTTCGGTGCAATAGCTATCTGGTTGTAACCTGAGTAACCATCAAGAAAACAATAATAAGGTTTCCCCGCTAATCTATCAAGCATTTGATCAATAAAAGGTAGGGGGAAATGGTCTTTCCGGGTAGCTTTGTTAAGCTTCCGGTAATCCATACAAACCATCCAACCGGTCACAGTCCTGGTTGGGATTAGTTCGTTCTCTTCGTTGGTCACCACGGTTATTCCTCCCTTTTTAGGTACACACTACACCGGGCTCACCCACTTACTATGCGAGATGGCATAAATTATCTCAGCATCAAGCCATTTGATAATTTCTTTTCTTACCACTTCTCGCATATCGTCGTTTAAGCGTCTCTGAGCATCAATGGTCGGCTTATGATCATCTTCCAAGAGAATTTTGTGCATACATAATGCCAGACTGATGCCTTGGATATCAGCTATCGTCCATCCAATAGCCTTCTTATGCTGTTGCAGCATTCCAATTAACTGATGCTCCTGTTTCTGCATTAACTTGGAAGAAATGATTACGGGCAACGTATCATTTAAACCAAGAAAAACATATTTAAGCTGCCCTGGCAGGGGCTTAAGATCTAAAACAGGTGGTTCTATAGTTGAAGGCTTTTGGATTATGCGTTCATCCGATGTATAGTTTATGGGCTTGAATAACTTACCTGGACAATTTCCTATCCAATTTACCTCCTCATGACCTTCAGTGTCGGATATGTCTGAATAGGAGGAGTCACTGTTGTCGTTGCTGTCGTGACAGTCTTCCAGATGACTGCCGTGGCAGTGACCAAATTTTATGTCATGGCAGCTCAACCTGATACAGGGTTGGTCAAGGATTACTTTAGTGATGGCCTTGCATTCTTCTTCTGCATCAGCATGTTTGATTGCTTGGAGAACATTTAGTTTGATCTCTTGATCATTTACTCTCATTGTCAGTTCTCTTTTCTCTACATCAATCAGAGATCTGCCTGTGGCTAGGAAGGGTCGCCCCGGGATGATTGGTGCATTTTCACCTGCTTCACAGTCTAAAACAAGAAAGTCGGCAGGAAAAATAAACTTATCCACTCTTACCAGAATATCTTTGATCTTCCCTTCTGGTTGTACGTAAGAGCGGTCTTCCAGCTGCAGCATGACTGTCGTGGGTCGTGCTCGTCCAATACCTAATTTCTGGAACACAGATTTTGGCATTAAATTTATACTAGCACCTAGATCACAAAGTGCCTTACCCATGAATTTGTCACCAATTATGCACGGTATGATGAAGCTCCCAGGATCCTTCTTCTTCTGGGGTGGATGCATGTGCAGGATAGTCATGCATCCCTCTATCATTTTTACTGTTTCGAATTCCTCAAGTCTGGATCTTTTTGATATGGCATCCTTAAGAAATTTCGCATAACCGGGCATCTGCTTGATGGCCTCCAACAACGGTATATTCATGTGTACCTGCTTAAAAATGTCATAAATCTTTTTGAGCTAGTACTCTTGTTTCTGCTTTTGTAACCGCTGTGGAAAATGAGGTGGAGGACGGTAATATTCCAGACGTCATTCACATGGTATTCGGATCTGAGGAGGCTTAGGTTCTTCAGCATTCTTTTCTTGCTCCTCTGTCCCTTCCGCTGCCGTGACAAGTGTGTCGTTAGCATGTTTCTCTTCTTCTGTCGGGGCAGTGTTCATGGTAGATGTATCTAGGGTCGGTTCCTCAATCAGTATGGTTTTAATCTCCGGCCCTTGCAGTTGCTTCCCACTCCTAGTTGTAATTGCTTTACACTGCTCATGTGTTGGTTTTCTAGTGACTTCAGTATCACTAGGGAATCCTCCGTTTTGCCTTGGCTTAATATGTTGGGAAACCTGGCCCATCTATGTCTCCAGTGATTTCAGTGTAGCCTCATGGTTAGTGATTCACATATCTATTTTGTCCATGAATGACTCAGTCTTCTTGACAAAGTGATCCATGTTTGCCATGCAAGCTCCTGTCTGTGACATGAATGTGGCCAAAGTCTGCTCCAGTATACTAGGTGCGGCTACCAGCTGCTGCTGTGGTTGTTGCCGTAACAATATTCTGGGTGCCCCTTGGTTCTGGTTGTTTTGCATCTGAGGATTAAGTGTGTTGTTTGGATTGCTCCAAGAGAACTTGGGATCTTTCCTCCAGTTGGGATTGTAATTGTTGGAATCATAATTTCTTGGCTTATTGTAGTTTCCAACATACACCCTTCCTCTAGCTGTAACGGATAGTCTTCCGAACTGTGATTCCCACTGCAAGTCTCACATACCTTTTCTGCAGAATACACAGGTTTTAAATCTTTTTTCAACAGATTTTCCACTGCCTTTGTGAGGTATGCAACCTGTGTCTTCAGGGAATTGTCGGCTTCATAATCTTTTACATCTAACACTCGTTTACCTCTTCTCGCTGTAGGAAATTGCTCGTCATTCTTTGCTAGATTTTTCAATACTATCATGGCTTCGTCTGGATCTTTATCCAACAACAGTCCATTTGCTGCTGAATCTATTCTCATACGAGTGTGTGTGTTGGCAGCATTGTAGAATTTGATGACTTGATTCCAGATGGGGAATCCATGCATCGGGCAGTTTCTTAGAAGATTTGTAAACCTGTCCCATGCCTCATGCATTGGCTCGTCATCTTCTTGTTGAAAAGTAGCAATTTCATTACGTAATCGCTCAGATAAGTGAGAATGATTAAAACGAGATAAAAATTCACGAGTGAGATATGCCCAAGTTCGTATTGAACTCGACGTTAGTTTATTCCACCAAGTTTTAGCTCTGTCTCTCAGTGAATGAGGAAATAACCGGAGCCTTAGTATTTCCGGATTTATTCCTAGTAATCGAAACGATCCACAGATTTCTTGGAACGTTTTCAGGTGTTCTCGAGCATCCTCTGTTGCAGCACCACTAAATTGGCCAGCGGAATTGATCATGTTGAACATAACAGGTTTCAGCTTAAAGCTTTCAGCTTCTAAGTCTGGCAAGGTGGTCTCCAGTTCCACATGATCATTGATCATGTATTCACGGTAGGACCGTCGTGCGGCCTCGACAGCGGCAGGCCGTCCGTCCCGTTCATCAAAGAGAGGATCTTCAGGATTCCTTGAGTGATTTACCCCGTTATGCATTGCTTCTAACTGTTCCTCAAGATAATTGTTTCTGGCTATCAAGAGGCAGACTCGGTTCCTGAGGTTGTACGTACGTTCGATTTCAGGATCTAGTTTGTAATAAGGTTCTTTGCCTCGTCTTGATCTGTGCATAAGCAAACAAAAAACCTTGTGAAAAGCACAGGGTAAACAATCCTAATAAAAACAGAAAAATTAAGAAGTGTAGTAAAAGTAAGGGTAAAGTTATGTTGCCAGTCCCCGACAACGGCGCCAAAAACTTGTTGCGTGTCAAAAGTCCTATCGCAATGTAGTGCAAGTGTACACGATGCAAGTAGTAAAGTGATACTCAAAGTATAGGATGTCAAAACAGCTTTAGCCTTGAATTGCTGCACAAGAGGGAAAGAAAAGAGTTTAATTTGTTTGAGAAGTAATATTGAAGAATACTAAATATAAAAGAATGAAGATTCAGGGTTAAGAAATAGGTCGGTATTGATTTGCTCGGTAGTGCATGTGTTGCACTGAAGAGAAATTCTTGTTCTGTCGTCGTCCCTGTCGCGGCAGAAGTCTGTTGTTGTCGCGGCAATGATCACACAACTATGTACTTCAAGCTTGGCAAGAATCCCTGCTATGACTTGTCCTATCCCTAGGTCCAAGTACTGTTGATGAACACTTCTTGGATGATACCTCCCGACGTGAATCGAAGGGTGAACACCAATGTTGTTGAATTCTTCCTTAGCTACTTAACCTCATCCTATCCCTAGGTCCGAGATAGTTCAACCAAAAACTGGAGAACCTGCACTTATTCCTTTCGTATACTTAACTCTCCCAATATTAAGTAAATAGATAATCTCACAATGCTCTCCCGATACTCTTGCAAGATGTTGAAACCAGAATAAGCAAACTTGAAGTTTTATTTCATTGAATAGAAAATTCCTAAAACGGTTCAATCCTTGCAACTACTTTACAGAATCAACCCTTAGCCCTAGGGGAAGTTTAGAACATGATGAGAGGGGGAAAATGACAAGGGTTTTGGAGAAAACGGCTAGAAATGAGATATCCTTCCTTAGGTCGAATTACATGCCTTTATATAGGCTTTGGGTCTAAGTTTTCTAATATGACAAGAATAAAAGTTTAAACTAAAGTACAACTCTATTGGAGAATTAATCTTCTGAGTATATGACTTTAATTCGTCCTCTTTTCTTGCTTTGGGTTTCTTCCTTGGACTTGGGCTTGGCCTTCATTCTGCCTTAGGGCTCAGAAAAATATAGGAGTGGTCCACGACAGACCGGCTTGAATTCCTCTATCTGTCGAGCTCCACTTCACTTTTCCCTTTCACCAATGATGTCGTCATGGCTGCCACGACAGTGGCCACAACATCATCTCCCTTCTTGACTCCAGTCATGAGTTCCAGCTCTGCTCCTTTGTTGTCCTGAGTCTGCCACAGCAGCTACCTGCAATAAGTAGCCAAAATCAGTATCAACTGTGCCATTTTATCTAGTTGTGATGTATATGTGAAACTTTACCTAAATGCAATGAATTATGCTTGAATGCTGCAGAAATATGGGTTAAATAAGGGGTAAAATATAAAACTTTTACACACTCAACAATGTGATTAAAAATAGGGTATGTACGATTTAAAAGAGCATAATAAAAAATACAAGTTGTTTTTAAGGAAGGGTGTCTATAGTATATTTGGGCCTCAAGAGTTGAACCAAAAGATAAAATGAACATGACATGACAAATTAAGTCTTATGTGGAAGAGCATCAATGCTTGATGGGTTCTAAAAAACAAAAATACAACTTATAAGTTGTTGGCTAAGGCTTACATTGAAAAATATAGGACTGACACTACATACTCAACAAGACTACTGAAATAAGATGTCATGTTTGATCATGTGTATAATATTCATTGGTTAAGTGTTTGAGGGTTAAAAACTTAGCACTATAAATGGTGCTTGAGAGCCACAATGATCAATACTCTATGATTTATGATTATCTTGGAGAAATTAGGATATCAAATCCTGCCAGCACAACCATTCTTATGCTAGATAATAGAATGTTCCTTAGGATGTATATTTGTTTACAAGCTTATAAAGAAGGTTACAAAGCATGATGTAGACATGTATTAAGCATTGATGGTTGCAACTTGAATGATTATTTTGGAGGGTTCTTTTACAGCTGTCGTTGTAGATGCCAATGACAATATTTACCCAATTGCATATGGTGTTGTTGAGGTTGAAAATAAGTCCTTTTGAAGTTGATTTTTGTCACTATTGAAAACTAGCTTGGAGATTAGAAGTTCAGATAACATCACAATTCTATCAGACAAATAAAAGGTATTAATTTGTTTACTCTTAACTAATTATAAGTAATTTATATCTTTTTAGAAATTTAATACTAACTTTCTTTATTTTGAATTAGGGATTGAAAGGGACAATGGTTGAAGTGTTTACTTGTGCTAAGTATTTGACTTGTGTCAGACACTTGTATTCTAACTTCAAGAATAGAAAAAATCACTGAAAAAATCTCAAGGATGCATTATGGAAGGCATCAAGAGCTACGTATTTGAAGGAGTTTGAAAATATAATGGCTGAACCTGAAGATTTGTCAACACTAGTTTTTAATTGCTTGAATGGAAAGGACCCTACAAAATGGTACAAATGAAGGATGGTAACGAGGCGGGGCGGGCTGCGATTTTGACCAATCTGACCCGAACCGAAATATAAACACATTAAACCTGACTTGACCCGCCCAAGAAAAAATATTTTACTCACCCGAAATTTTTGAGATGTAAACCCGACCCCGATTATTTTTATTTTCATTTTTAAATTAAAAAATCAAACTAAAAACTATTAATTACTAAAACTCTATTTTGCATCAACACAAAAAATTACAGATCTGAAAATTAATAAACTAAACATGAACAAGTATCAAAATACTAGATCTGCAAATATACAATAAAATTTTAAAACTTGCAACTACACAAAAAGTAACAAGAAATAGATCTGAAAGTAAAAAAAACATCAAAAAATATAAAAAATGAAACCAAAACTAAAAAAAAGAAGTCAAAGCAAAATAGAAGCATAGTCGGTTTGAGAGCAAATTTAGCACTAGAAGGAGTGATGAGTTATTAGACTTTCGAATAAAGAGAGATGAATCTACTTTCGAGGCAATAAAATGAAATTTATCCACCAAAAAAGATCTTAAGGTATGAAACCAGGCTCTGGTACCTCTCGAAGCCCATAAATTGCCTTTTGTAACTTGCAGACTAGTTTCTCTCCATTAGGGCCAAGCTTCTCAAACTCAACTGGTTGGTTCATATACAACTCTTCAGTCAATTGCCCATTGAGGAAAGCGTTATTAATATTAACTTGTCAAATGACTCATTTCTTCATAACTAAAGTGGCCATCATAGTCATGATTGTATTAGACTTCATCACATGACTGAAGGTCTCATGAAAATCACACCCAGCCATTCGAGAGTATCCCTTTGCCACTAATTTGACCTTCAATCTCTCCACAGACCCATCTGGATTCTTTTTTACCTTAAACAATCATTTACAACCTATTGGCTTTCGATTATGTGGCAAAGGTTGCAAGTCCAAATGTCATTGTTGAGCAAAGCTGTGTGCTCAGCATGAACTGCATCAGCCCAACCATCATGAGAGAGAGCCTAAAAAATAGACACAGGTTCTGTCACATCACTTTCAACAAGCAAAACTTTTAGCTTGAAGACACCAGCTTTTGCTCTTGTGACCATAAGATGTAAGTTTGTAGGAACACAAGGAGATGAAGATGAAATAGAAGTAGAACATAGAGATGAAGAATGTAATGTAGTAGTGGTAAGTGGAGGTGAAATGTGTGTACTCTTTTTTCTTCACTAAAGAATTTTTTTCACTGAGTTTTTATCTTAGCAAGGTTTTAACAAGGCACATTATCTTCATAGACATCCAATGGGGAGTGTTATGAACATTTATCTATGTGGATGTCTATCATGGTTATAACTTTATCTAAGGAGTTTGATTTATTTATTATTAGGAATATTATCTCTATTAATTAGAGTTTAATGTATTATGTACTTCTTACGCCTAGGGGTGAGCGTTCGAGCGAGTCGAGTCGAGTCAAAAAATTTCGAGTTATTCGAGTTGACGCGTCATATTTTACGACTTGAACTTAATTTGAAATTTTTTTGATTCGAGTCGAGTTTATGAAATTCGAGTCGAGTTTTCGAGTTTCTATACAAATTTAATTGTAATTATTTACCATGTTATAGTACGATTTGATTCCAATTTAAACGACTTTCTCTATTCATATAAGATATGCATATATATATATATATATATTTCTTCATATTATTTTCACATGCATAAGTAAGATTTGTAATGTTATTTAATAAAAAATATCATCTAAACTTCTAAAATATATTTATAATATTATTTTTAAATAAGGAACTTTTGAGGATAAAGTACTGATGGGGTATAAATGAGTCAATGAATTGATGTAAAGAAAAAAATTACAAAAAATTCAGTTGAATGATCAAATTGAATAAAATATAAAGTTAAAGGGCTAAATTAAAAAAAAGAATAAATTTGTTAAATATATGAATTGAAGTTATATAGATATTATATAGTGTTAGTGAATCATGTGGTTTAATTTTGGTAAAAAAACATAGACTTAAAACGAAAGAGAAATTAAAGAAATGGGAAACATTCAAAGTTGAGGGGCTAAATTACAAAAGTAGGAAATTTAATTTAAAAATTTGAATTGAAGCTAAATAGGTATTCTAGTTTCTACATTGGTTTAAGAGCATGTGGTTCAATTTTGGTCAAAATTGACTTAAAACGAAGGAGATATTGAAGAAATGAAAAAATCATACAAAGTTAAGGGGCTGAATTGAAAAAATATGAAATTTATTTTCAAAAATATAAGTTGAAGATAAATACGTATTCTATGATGGTTTAGGAATACGCGGTTCAAATTTGGTCAAAATGGACTTAAAATGAAGGAGGAATTGAAGAAAAATGAAATCAGTGACTAAATTGCAAAACTGTAAAATTCGATTTTTCGAGTTGGGCAAATTCCAAACTGACTCGAAATCGAAATTTTTTCGAGTTAATCGAGTTGACTCGAATAACTCGAAATTGAAAAAAATATCGATTTTTTCGAGTCGAGTTGAGTTTTGCTCACCCCTACTTACGCCTATAAATAAATGAAGACATTATACACAATTCTAGTTTTGATAATAATATGAATCTTCTTCTTTCTTTCATCTCTTTATTCTTTTATAATTGTTCGTTGTTCTTCATTATTTTATTCACAACAAAATTTAAATTTATTTATTTAAATACACAAATTCAACTAATATAATTGAAAATTCTATTACATTTTAACCTGTTTTATGTTATTTTTTAAAAGATATGGGATACTATTCAACAAAAATATTTGATATGAGCCACGTGCTTTAACTAAATATATTTTTTAAATTTTAGTTTTAATTTTGATCTTAATTTTAGTTTAGTTTAATTATTTGTATTTTATCATCATTATATACTAGGTTGAATCTCCAACTATATTAAGAAATTATTCTTTTCGATTTTTAATCCAACTCACGGCAAGAAAACTATCTGATTCAATTGACAAATTATTCTTTTCGAACCAGCAGGAAGAAGAAAAAACCTGGCAAGCTTCAAGAATGGCATACAACTCAACTTACCAATGGATTTGGAAGATCGAATTAGAAGCTTTCCACAATGATCTGGGAGGATCCCACCGAAACTCCCTTTTACAGCTGCGTCTACATTAAAGTTCAGGCAGGCAGCTTCAAGGGGGACTTCGATTATGCCTCGGCTTTATAGATGCTGCTGCACGGTACCAGACAAAGGCATTCACCGAGGTTATAGAGTCAGGCCATTTGCTCTTGCACCAGTCGCCGATTCTAAGGAATGTCAAATCGATTAGGCGATCCAATTCACATGTTTGTTGTTGAAGATGACTTCAATGCGTTGAAGCGAAATTGTCCAAATAATCCCATAAAAAGCTAGATGCCAAAGAGGTTTCAGTGATGGTTTTACCGAAGAATTTAATCGCGACTTTTGCAGCAAGTCCTTCTCATCCCTCCTTTAAGGTATTTGATCTATCTAGATTCTTCTCCAAGCTATTGATTTTTGCTTCAATGTCGCCAATTGAGACTCCTTTAGTTGCAGACTTGAGAAGACGAAGAAGCTTACTCTCACCGATAGCAGTTGTGTTAATCAAATCGACCAAGTCCGGAATCTCTACCCAATTAGAGAAATACTTAAAAGGTCTCGGCCCTCATGTCGTTGTAGTCTCCTTTAATAGGATTGGCTAGGGGGAAGGCGAGAGTGGGAACCTATCGAGCCTGCTTGCCGACACGTTGGTTTATCTTCTTTGACAATATAAATATCACTTGATTTACTCTCATTGAACTTATAGTATATATAATCATCAACCAAATTAAACAAACTCGCTAACGTGAAAAAAATGCAATGACTACATTATAATTTTTAGAAACAAAGTGATTTGTTTGAAATTGAACATATAATTAAGTAGTTTGGAGTGTGTTTTACCCAAAGCAAAAGGCAGTTAAAACATGAAACGACGTTGCTCATCTGTGAACGCAATTAGCAGCATGTATGTACCCGACTCACAAAGACGCAACGCAAGTTTCCAGTAGCTGATTAATTTGCATGTAAAGGGTTAGACGGCAGCACAGATCGCAAGATACGACGTCGGTTTCTCAATCCGATCAGTATTTTTTTTCTCCTACTCTCAAGAAATTGTTAAGGAAGAAAATGAAACAAAATCGAAACTTTTTTCTTTTGCGTTTAATAAGTTTATTTTCATTTCTACCAGTTTTTCTTTTTTAGGTTGAAGAAAGTAGTGAACGAAACAATTGAATAGAGCCCTTTTCCTGTTGTTTTCATCAAATTTGATTGAAAGATTGATTCTTTATTTTGTTTCAAGCAATAACAATATAGTTGATGTGCTCAAATGGTTGTCTGCTTAATGTAAATTAAGAATTAACTGCAGTTGCCATGAAAAAAAATGTACTTGCATTGTTTTTGACATTGGGTTTTTTGCAGTTTTTCTTATCTTAGCCTCCAATGGCAGCAGCTGTGAAAACTTCACCGGTTTTAGAGATTTTAGGTACTTATTAAGTATTAACTATGCTTCTTTTTTAGAATTCAGTCTCTGTATATAATATGTTTGTTTCCCTTTTCTTTCTTTCTTTTTTGAATTTTTTTAGTTAGAGAACCGGATGGATATTCAATCTGGAATGGACCTCCATTCGATAACAATAATCAACCCGGGATTAAGCTTGAAAAGGTTCCTTGCACTAGTGTCAAGTTTAGTGAGGATGGTTCGCGGCTTATCGTGACGAAAACTGACTGTGCTATTAGTATTTATGATTCTGGCACCTTGAAAGAGATAAGAAGTTTTCAGATCCCGAATATCGCTTCTGCCTTGTCTCCGTGCGGGACTTATCTTTAAACCTTTCATAAATCTACTACGCCTCAGGAAAAGAATGTGGTCTTATGGAGCGTAGAGACCGGGGATCCTGTTTACCAGCAGTTCCAGAAAAACATGACGAAAGCAACATGGTAGAACATACGAGCATGCATATTTTCGTCACACATTGCATTATGTGTTGTTGCAACAGTTTCTATGGATCTTTTTGAACTCTACTAAAAAAGCAAACAAAATTTTAAGTGTTCAATCTGGATGTTATTAGAACTGTGCCTAATTGGGGCACTAAAACTCTTCATTTTGGCATCTTGTATCTCCCTATATATATCTTCTTTGCTGGCATGTATATGTTAACTTGCTTGTAAATCTGCGTGACAGGCCGTCAATCCGGTTCAGTTCTGATGAAGCTGTTGCATGCCGACTTGCTACAAATGAAATACAGTTTTTTGATCCTGCGGATTTCTCTAAAGGAACTTTGCATTGGCTAAGAATTCCCGGGGTTGCTGCGGTGGAGCTTTCCAAGGCTCCCAGATCCCATGTGGCAGCATTTGTTCCAGAATCAAAGGTTGGTACCCCCTTGGCTTCTGCGGGTTTCTTGTCATGAAAAGAAAGAGCCTGAGAAGTGTCCGGGATTGGTATTATCCTTTCCTGATTATTCTCTTAACATGCTGAGTCTTGAAGTTGAACTTCAATTTGTTTCATTTTTGACAGCAGAGGAACATGTCAAAGTTAGTTAAAAGCTTATGATAAATACCATATGATTTAGTTAAAAGCTTATAATAAATACCATATGATTTGATTAGAATAGGACCAGGTTATTTCATTCTGTGAGAATTGAATAAAATCTGGACCGTTGAGTTTCAGTTTACTTATTACTGGTATTTATCTTATTTTCCCGAGGGGAAAAAAAGGTCATATTACCTATAGCATTGGAAGCTAGTACTTTGGGTTTTATGGAAGGAACTCTGTCAAATTCAATCACAAAAATCAATCAAGAAGTATTGAAGTTGAAGTAATAAAAAGTACAAAGGAGCCATAAGGATTTAGATACTGAAAACGGACAAAAAAGGAGCAATTCAGCTTGTGGAAAGCATGTCTTGTAGGAATTATTCCCATAAAAAGTGCCTTGAAGTTGTGGGTCCAATTGACGATACATTTTGTAGGGGAGTCCAGCTAGTGTCCAGATATATCCGTGTGAGAAAGAGTTGCAGAGCCAACCTCTTGCTCGAAGAAGCTTTTTCCGATGTTCTACAGTGCAGTTAAACTGGAATCGTGGTTCAACAGGACTTCTAGTTGTGGTGCAATCTGATGTTGATAAGACTAACCAGAGCTATTATGGAGAGTCAAAGTTGATCTACCTTACAACTGATGGAACCTTTGAAGGACTTGTTCCCCTTCGTATGTTCTTTCTTTCTTTTTTTACTCAGAAAACAACCTAAGTTTTTCTGCTTCTTCACCAACTTCGTTACATTTATTGGTAGGGAAGGAGGGGCCCATTCACGATGTTCAGTGGTCATTTTCTGGTAAGAAGTTTGCTGTTGTTTATGGATGTATCCTTGTCTGCATCTTAAAAGACTTGACTCAGTGTTTAACTCTTGCTTGGTGTTTGGATTTTGATATTTACTGGACTACATTTGGCTACTTTATTTATGAAAAGTATTGTGGTACTGCAGTATGTATAAATAGTCAATAAAGTTTTCTAATTTTTCTAAGGTCCAAGTTGAAATTGTCTGTTTTTTTTTGTGTAAATTTGTTAGAGTGCTGTTTCATCTAGCTGATTTTGCCAAGATTCTGGTTCTAGTGAGGCTTTATATCCAACTAAATGGCTGTGTTCAAATTTTTGTATGTTTATCCTTGTATATGCTGTCTACCCTCAAATACAAATATATGATGTGTCGACATGTGAAACAAGGGTATCTGGTATATAAATCGTATGGCAACAAGGTTTAGCCTTTCACTACATTCTTAATGAATCCTTTCTGCAACTGCCCTTAACATACTTTCAGTTATGCCTGCAAATGCAACAATATTTGACAAGAAGTGCAAACCATTACTTGAGCTGGGATCTGGTCCTTACAATACCGTTCGATGGAATCCAAAGGGGAAATGTATCCTTTTGTAAATAAGTCGTACATTCTTTCTGTTTACTTTGTCCTATGAACTTCAATAAACTGTTCATCGTTCTTTTGACTATAAATAATTGTAGCCTTAAGTCTATGATATACAGTACTGTGTTTGGCTGGTTTTGGTAACTTGCCTGGCGATATGGTATGTGTACACTTTATTTGCTTTATCCTAATGTTGTTTTACTAAGTATCTACCTGGCGGAGTTGAGTTTGGTATTTGGGTGATTCCACCTGGATTTGTTTCTCCAAGTCAGTTAACCCTCCTTCGTTATGCAACTAATATTTAGTTTTATGCTTCAGGCATTCTGGGACGTTGTAGATAAAAAGCAGATTGGAACAACTAGGGCTGAATGCTCGGTAACAAGTGAGTGGTCTGCGGATGGTCGCTATTTCATGACTGCCACGACAGCTCCCAGACTACAAGTTGATAATTGGTATGTGATTGGTCATTTTCTTATAACAAGGATTTAGTAGGGTACACTGGAGTGCTGCTATCTATGTTTCACCTTCATATTTGCTTCTACAAACATGGTTTTCTCTGTATTTTATATGAAAACAATAATCTCTATTCTTCCCCGCATTGTTGATATCATGTTTACTCTTTGACCAAATTCAAAAGTAACCGGTATTTACCAGATGGTTTACTTACTGATTTCTGATTTTGTTGTTTTTGAAGTATTAAAATTTTTAACTACAATGGATCGTCGTTCTTTAAGCAGATGTTTGACAAGTTGTTTCAGGTCAGTATTGCGATTAATTAGTGCCCTTTTCGTGAATTGGTTTCATTTGCACTTTTCGTTACTCTATATCTTCATGCAGGCTGATTGGAAACCAGAGTCACCCGAAAAGTTTGGCGGATTTGCGGAGCTTATAAAGTCTGTTGATTCCATGAAGGTTGAAAATACCAAACCACAAGGTCCTGTTTTTTCATATTCTCAAACAGACTATGCTTCTATTTTGCTTTGACTTGTTAAAGTATCCATATCTGGCACTCACTCTCGAGTCTGATTAGCATAGCTTTGATTGATTATCAAGGGCGCATTTTTAGATTTGTTGACACAGTTAATCATTTTCCAGGACAAGGGTCAACCTCCAAAAAGCCTGCACCGGCCAACCCTCCTGCAAAGAAGCCTGCACCGGCCAACCCTCCTGCAAAGAAGCCTGCTGCTTATCGTCCTCCGCATGCTAAGAATGCAGCTGCAGTTAAGGCAGAGGTATTTTCTAACAACTATGGGGTATCTTACGATAATGATTTGAATGAATGCACAAGTTCGATAAGTAGTAAAAAGACTATTGATGAGACAAAATATC
The DNA here is from genome assembly GCA_958450335.1 of Hibiscus tridactylites. Classification (NCBI taxonomy): domain Eukaryota; kingdom Viridiplantae; phylum Streptophyta; class Magnoliopsida; order Malvales; family Malvaceae; genus Hibiscus; species Hibiscus tridactylites. The sequence goes on along the minus strand of OY288268.1, from coordinate 85,095,299 downwards.
AATTTTTGAAATATACCTTGTTAATAGACCATGTCATTGAAGATCCAATTGCAATCATGAAAAGCTAGATTGGGATCAATTTTGAAAAAGTACAGTATAATACATGTCTCCAAGTCGAGTATTAGTTGCAAAGTCCCCCTGCAAGCGAATACTTTTTGGATAGTATAACCTATGTTGTTCCGCCACTTCATTTTTTCTTGGACTATCCATGTTCGACACATATTCCAATACGTTACGTGTTTGAAGATATGATCTTTCCAGGTCGCCCAAGTACGGTTTGCGTAAGTGCATAACCTCTGAGTCCTTTATAGCTAACTCGCCTTCTCAAATATCTTCAATATGACAGCATTATTAGGATTCATATTCCTATATTTTAATTTCCTTTTGGTGATCTTGACTATCTTAATGATTATGTAATTGCAGTTGTTTGGCGGGAGTACTACAGGGTGAGTTTTCTTTTATTACAAAGTTGTCATACATTTATACAGTTTGATTTTGGCATTTTTCGGTTCTCACAAGAATGCCATGATAATTGATAATATAGAGAAATGAGCAAGAATGCACTAAAAAATAAGAAGAAAAGGGAGAAACAAAAGGAGAAGAAGGCCGCCTCCGGTGCTACATGAAAAAATTGCGGTTTTGCTCTAATACCAATCAAACTATTTAAATCTGGTATCATTGCAGTCGCCATTTACCAATTTTGATAAGTAATATTCATTTGTTTTGTATGACTTTTGGCTTTGCTTATCTTTGTTTATAGGGTGTCATATTCGCGCATTTATGTTATTTTCGTATTCTTTTCTTGTCATGTTTTAGTTATTTGTATTGATGTATTATGCTGTTGTGCTATGTCCAAAATTGTCTCCGTCGACAGTATTACAACTAATTACAGAACTTCCAACTTGGGACTACCATGGCATGTGATTCCAGAAACAAAGACAAAAGTCGAGTGAAATGAACGAGTTTATTACCATTATGCTAATTAGACAGCCTAAGCATGCTACAACACGAAGATATAGTTCAATAGTTTAATCTGTATGCATTTACGAGTTGAAAATATACTCGTATCTAACATTCACATTCTAACCCAAGTAAAATGGTTAAGAGGTACATAATCACAGCTTATGAAATGTTTAGGTTGATTAATACATCTGGTAAGAAGTAAATGGATTAATGTCACATAAGATGGTGACAATATTTGAATAGAGGATTCTCGTGGCCTGCACCATTGAAACCATCACAACAGGTTGAAGGCTGATCCCTAGATATCCAAGCTACAGATTTTGAGACACAATGTTGTATTCGAGATTTCACTGGCATTCTTAATGGAATTGCATGATCCTTCACATTCATTCTTCTGAGGTACAAAATATATCCCTGAAAGACAGGAGAAGGAAGCTAGTAGCCAATACTAGTAGCAAAGTGTCACTCTTTCCATTTTCTCTTCCTTTTTTTTTTGGTTTGGAGGAGGGGGGAGAATACGAACCAAGAAACCAGCAAAATGGTATATACTTTGATGAGGGAAGAGCTTCACGAAACACACTGCTCCGGCATGGTATATGAAAACAGGTCTGAATGAAGCAATGAAACACTAAATGCTGCCACCATTAGTCTCTGAGATTTGAGACTTTCACGATGTAACCACAGCTCCATTACTGCAGAAGAAAAACAGGTATGAATACATGGTTGGAAACATTAATTGCTAGAGATAGCTATTTGCCACAGGTTTTAAGCTGAATGTTTGAATTGCAGGTTTTAGACAAACTTCACAAAAGATTACTATAAAACAAAAAAGGTAGTGAAGTTTAAAATGCCCCAAAAAATGGGTATGCATGACTGTAACTTTTCAACTTAAATAAATAATTATGACAAATTAATTCAAGATTTCTTTGCTTACTTATAGTTGAATGGATCTATCAACCAAATAAACCTAACACTAGTGACGTTTAAACTTTACTGCCATATAATATAATAACCCTTTCAGTAAAGATTCCTAAGCAGTATGTTACTCAAACGGTTCTTTCAAACAATGTAGAGGATGTATATCCTTTACTGAGTCTATTCTCCTCTATAGGAAATCATAATTCGGGGATGCAAAAAGGCTTCATAGAAAGATGTATTTTTAAGTTGTTATGCATCTTCATAAAGTTGTATTTGAGTGAAACATGAGCTTACCTTTGAGTTGACAGATCTGCAGGTGATTTGCAGAAGATATAGTTGATATTTGGCTCTTCTGCCTTTAATCATCTTCCTTCGATTACCAACCTTTGGAGATCGATCATGTTATGTACAGCGGATGGTATCGAATGCAACATTGGGCAACCCACAATACTTAATTCCTGAAGAGAACTAAGGGACTCCAAAACGGAAATGTCATTCAGCTGTCGACACTCCATAACATCAAATCTCTGAAGGGAAGTCAGCGATCTTAGGTCCCAAGGCAGTGACATCAGTCCATCACAGTACAGAATGCTCAAATGTTTAAGAGAAGAGGATGCTTGGTTGTCCTCAAATAGACGATCCAAATGATCGCAATTGTACAATGTCAATTTCTCGATAGATAATAAGCTTTTAAAATAACAATTTAAAAACTCAAGCTTAAAGTTTTCAACGACCAAAGAGGAAAGCGATGGTAGATGAACTACTGAGCACAGTAGCATCTCATTGCTGTCACAAAGAGCTAAGCTTCTAAGATTTGGGATTACTGGCAATGCAGTCAACCTATGACATCCTCCAACCACAAGTTTGTCGAGGCAAGGGAAAGCTTCAACTGACAAGGGACCTGAAGATCCTTCCTTTTTCTTCATTTGTATACTCTTCCATCCCTCCAAGCTAGGCATATCATATATTTCAAACTGTTCCAGGCAAGGGAATCCTTCATCCCCATAAAATTCATGGCCTATTGACCGCACTTCAGACATCCCTTTCAAATAGAGAAACCTAAGGGAAGGTAGCTGTCCGAGTGGTGGAAGTACTTGACAACTGCAACTGATTAATGAAATACTTGACAGATCTCGAAGACCCCGGTTCATCCATGATGGAAACCTGGAACCTTTGTATCCTTTTAAACAAAATTCCCTTAGGTTCTCGGGTGGGCGGAGGTTTTCTAGTATTATGGCAGACATTCGAGCATTTCCAACATCACTGCGGCCCCAAGATAATCCCAATGAGTGAATGCTCGCTTTCTTATACAGCTTCGCACTTCGCGCTTCTGCCTCCTTTGTCACATTTTCAAGATTCTTAATCTCTAGTCTATCTTGAAGGTTCAGCTCACTCAACTCATTTAGTTTAGCACTATCAGAGTGCTTTCCAAGAACAAATGTTGACAGCTTCTCAAGAAGCCTCAACTTTCCAATCCCTGAGGGAAGGTAAGTCAAGGAGCAGCATGATGAAATACCGAGATTTACTAGATTTGTCAACTGGGGGACAGTTTTGGGCAACCCCTCAAGGTTATAACACTCAGAGAGTTCCAATGTCTGCAGATACTTGAGGTTATTGATGGTTTCTGGTATCTTTCTTATATGTGTGCGAGATGCATCGAGGTGCCTCAGGTGTTTTAAAGCACCAAGAGAAACAGGCAACTCAGAAATGCCACTTTGGCTGAAGTCCAATACGTGCAGGTGGCTAAGTCCAGAGAATATTGTTTCGGGGATACTGTCAAACTTACTCGATAAGAAAAGCAAGGTCTGCAAGTCTTCTTTATTACTCAAATATCTTAGTTGTGCTGAAGGATCAGATTCAAATACCAAGGAGAAATGACGAAGTTCTTCTAAATCATTTTTGGAACTTTCAGGCTCCATTACTGAGCATTTAGTCGAACTAACAGTCAACGCAAAATCATACACAACATCATGCATTCTGCAGAAAATGGTCCCAGAATCATCTCTTACTATGTCTTCCAAAAAAAGGCGTTGTAACAATTGCATAAAGCAGTCCTCCGATATGTCATAGAAGCTTTCACTTGAGCTACTTGTTTGCAAAAAGCCCTCAGCTTTCCACAACTGCAACAATTTATCCTTACTGATCCAATATTCTCTTGGGAATATGGAACAATATGCGAAGCATTGCTTCAGATTGGATGGCAAAAGATCATAACTGAGGCGCAGAACCGGCAAAATATTAGAACTATAAGTATACTTTTGCAGCTCCAGAAACGCAAGAGCAGCAGCGGATAACCAATCGCCCATTTCTCCATTATAGGGCAACAAAGCACCGAGTATCCTCACAGCAAGAGGCAACCCTCTACAATCCGCAACAAGAATCTTGCTCATTTGTAACAACTCCCTTTCTTCCCAGGGCAACAATGCCACCCTGCAGAACAGATCTAAACAATCTGCATCATGCAAAGGTTGCAAGTAATATAAAGGCATGTTACTTAAACCATCCGCAACGTCAATCGAGCGAGTCGTGATTATAACAGCAGATCCATAAGAACCCACATTGAATAAGTTTCTTAACAGTAACCATAGATCCATCTCCTCAATGCACAAATTATCGAGCACGACCAGAAATCTCTTCCCCACCAGTTCAATTCTAACACCATTCTCAAAGTCATACAAGTTCGAAATTTTTTTAGAGCAAATAGCTTCCCCAATCCTTTCGACATTGAAACCACGATTATTGCCCACAGAAACCCAATACTTGGACCTGAAATGACGCCCTATTGACTCGTCGTTATAAACAAGACGAGCTAGTGTTGTTTTTCCCACTCCCCCGACGCCGACAATGGATACTACCCGGCATATCTCGTTGGTCTCGCTCATTAATAAACTAATTATCTTATCCCTATCCGTATCCCTGCCCACAATTTCAGATTCTAAACCTAAAGAACTAATTCCAGAATTCAATCGAAGATAAAGATCTGGTCTCCAATTACTCTCCAACGGCCAATCTCCTTCGCCGGCGAGTGTAGCCAACTTCTCGACCACATCCTCTATTGGACGCCGGTCTACATTTTTAGTGAGGAAACCAAAACAGCAGCTATTTAGTTTTCGATTCCTTACCTTGCGCATTTGCTGTTCATAGTCATCCAACAGATAACCCAATCGGTAAGCCAAACGTTTGACTTCAGTCAACCACCTCCTGATTTCCTCCGGCATCTCGAACCGCTGCTCCGCCACTGTAGCTAAGCCTTTGACGGCCGCCACAACGGTTCGCGACATGGTCAAGATCTCGTCGCCGCCGTCGTCAAATGAAAGGCAAATGGAATCCAAGCGGTTGAGAAGCGATTGGAGCAAGGGAGACGCAATTGAACCCGCCATTAAAACCGCTTCAAAATTAAAGTTAAATTAGTAGCAAAAAAACAACAAAGATGAATTGAATTCTCTCTATGAACTAATTTACCGAACAAATTTAGCTTCGTATATTAACTAATATACCGAAAATTAAAATAAATGTACGAATTTACAAAAATGCACTTGATGCTCTTGGTAGCTAAAACTGAAATGAGGTGTAATTAAACTCTTATTTATGGATAGGATCGTCAAACAACATTATATTGAATAATGAACGCCTAGTAAATACATTTCAGTTCAACAGTGCGCGTTGGACACCACAAAAAATTAGAACTTTAAGCCCTTTAGTTGGCTCTGATTACGGCGGCCGGCGGTTGTTTCCGGCTTGAGGCTGATACTTTACGGTTAGTACTGGCTTTTTTTTCTAGATCTATTCATTTACTTTCTTTTTCATTTCTAAATCGTTTAAATCAAATTAAATGCTTTTAGTTTCAGTTATATTTGACTTCTATTTTGATGTATTTATATTCCTTTTCCTCAAGGATTCGTGGATGGAAATCAGATTTATTTGAAGCTTTTCTTGTTCAGCGAGTCTAGGAAGATAATTTGAATGCATCAGTCAGGTAAATAATTGAACTTTTTATGTTAAACGGAAACAATTTCTCATATCTTAATTTGAGAATTTGAAATGTGTATTATTTATTGGGTAAACTACACAGGCGACTACCGAACTATTTGATGATACCTATTTTGATGGCCGAATTAAGCAACTCGTCAATCAGATCATTAAACTTTTAAATTAATCCTATTTTGACCACAGCACATTTGGCTTGCCAAGTCTGAAGAAAACCCCTTTAATTCTTTTCAACTCTGTAATTCTCTCTGAAGAAGGTCCAACAGAAATGAAGGTCTGTTTCTGATTCCCTCGAGTCTTTATAGTTGATGGGTAGTTGTACTTGATTTCCATTCTGATTCTCGTTTTATTCATAAGAATAAAAATGGTTTCTTTGATCTACTCAAATGTTTCATATTTTCACGTCTTTCTATAAATCTATAGCTTAGCTCAGCCAAACAATCCACAACTTTTGATTCTTGTTTACGTTCAGATTTGTAACTATTTTTTTAATTACAGAAGGTTGTTTTGAAGTTGGATTTGCACGATGACAAAGCCAAGCAAAAGGCTTTAAAGACGGTCTCAGGACTTTCAGGTACCCCTTCATAACTTAAACCTTTAATTAATTCGGGAAATTCCCTTTTTTGTTTTCCTTTCTGTTGTTGCTATTTTCAACTATTTTCCTCATCTTTGCAAGGATTCAATCCTGGGAAAAGTTTTCCCACTTTTTATCCTTTTCCATTGCCCTTCTTTTTAAGTTTCCAACTTTGGTGATGGAAAACTCTGCAATCAGCCTAAAGTAAATTAAACATGGAAAATGATGGGACTGCATGGTTTTCAATTTTCTTCCTGCAAAAAAAGGTGATTTGTTTTAAATTTTGAATTTTTTTCTTATGTAAAATTGATAGGAATTGCTTCCGTTGCCATGGATATGAAGGCAAAGCAGTTGACTGTGATTGGAACAGTGGATCCAGAAAACGTGCTGGGCAAGTTACGCAAGTACTGGCCAACTGACATCGTATCAGTAGGACCAGCAAAGGAGCCTGAGAAGAAAGAGGAGCCAAAGAAGGAAGAACCCAAAATTGATATTATAGGTAAATAACAGGGACTAAATGTTTGATGGTCTGATAGACGAGTTGCCTAGTTCGGTGGTCAAAATAGGTATCCCAAATAGTTCGGTGGTCGCCTGTGTAGTTTACCCATATTAATTTGAGGTTTAGCTGAATGATGAACTTTTTAAATTGTTTTTTCTGGAAATTTTCTGATCTTCTATAAAACCAGAAAATAAAGGTTTTGAAACTTGTATGCAGTAATAAACTTCAAATTAGTACTTTGTAACATTAATCACGGTTTAATGTAATGAATCCAAGATAGAGGATGGGACATTTTAGTGAAACCGAACAATCCATCTCAGACTAGAATTAATGACTTTATATGCTTTTAATCTGGTGGTTTATTTTATGCAGGTGGGATGGATTCTAGGCAGGATAGCCGTTTTTCGCATGTGGTTTCCTGGTGTAAGAAAATTGCTGATGTAAAACGCAAGAAAAGGATTTATCCGTCACTTATACCAAAGACTGAATATCTGTTTGATCTACGAGATTCCGTGAAGGAAGAAATGATCAAAGAATTAATGGTTGGGACAAGACGAACGAAAGAATGTCGAGAATGGTTGATCAAGGTGAGAGAGTTTGAAATTAGTGCAAATGAACTACTAAAGTTTCGTGGGAAGACTTCAGATAACTTGAGGTTTTCCATGAAACAACCACATGCTGATTTGATGAATGTGCTTGATGACATCACCCGTCTCTTGGAGAGTTCTCCATTGCAAGGGGCAACTAGAACAATCAGTTGTTCGAAGGTTGAAGTCAAGAGTTTTGGACTTGCCGAAGGAAATGCAAATGCTTACTTGAGGAGCAAAACTGGAGATCCAGGCCAGGTGTACTTAGAAGCTGGAAGATCTCGTGCTATGGCGAAGGAAGTTGAAAAGGGGAAAACCTTAATGGCATCATCATCGAATAAACCTGACAGACATCAGCCATTTGTATCTGTGGAATCTCCTGTGACCAAAAGAGTCCAAGGAAGAGCACTAGAAGAAAATTTAAGCTCTTCATTACCAACAGATAGTGTAGAACCCATAACAAAGCATGTGGTATCATCTTCACGAAGCAACATCTTACCAGCTCCTGGATGTGAGATTGAGCTTATTTCTTTTGAAGAAGAAGAAGAAATGAAACCATCTCTGTCACCTGAAATTTCCAAGACCATGATTAATGAAATCGAAGAGATTTCATCCAGTCATGAAACAGAATCTGAGACTAGTTTACCAGCAGCAAGTCATATTCCCAAATCACTAATAACTGTTCAGCAATCAGTTGAACCTACGATTGAAGCGAGAGCATTCACCTCTAACCAAAGCAATATATCCTCAGTAGATGCACTTTCAGTAGAATCTCTAGTACAAGAGGAAATCCTACTTACTGATGAATTGGAGATTGAGGATCCTAATCAAACTGATGCCAAGTCAAATGTTGAGCGCGCTGTGTCGAAGATATTGGAACTTTTGAGCACTGATACAGTCAGAAGAATTGGCGTTTATGGCGGTGGAGGGATTGGCAAGACTACTGTGTTGAAAGCCTTTATCAACCATCTCCAGACAAAACACATGTTTGATTTGATCATCTGGGTGACAGTATCAAAATACTGGAGTATAAGGAGGATGCAGGAAGAAGTTTTAAAGCAATTATCAACAGATTTCAAGGGTGAATCTGAAAATAGAGAAGGATTATTCAAATATTTGGAAGGCAGGAAGTTTTTGCTTGTTTTGGATGATGTCTGGGAGAGGATAGATTTAGAAGCAGTTGGCATACCTGATCCTAGCTTGGAAAATGGCAGTGCGATGATTCTGGCAACTCGAAAATTGGAGGTTTGTGATAACATGCATTTCATTAATTTTATTGAAGTTGGAACTCTCTCTAACGAAGAAGCGTGGGAGCTGTTTTGTGAACAAGTCGGTGGCATTGTCAACGCTCCAGGTATCCTTTCCTTTGCTCGAGGTATTGTTGAGATGTGTGGAGGTCTGCCTCTGCTGGTCATTGTCACCGGAAGAGCTCTGTCAGGGGAGGAAGATGTCTCTGCATGGGAGCAAGTGTTGGGGCAATTTTCAGTGCCTTCTAGAGATCCGAGAAACCGCAATGACATAATCCAATTGTTAAAATTCAGTTTTGACCAATTGAAGGTTCATGACATACAGAGTTGTTTCCTTCATTGTGCTTTATTTCCTGAAGATCAAGAGGTTAACATTTCTGAATTTGTTAAGTATTCTATCGAAGAAGGTTTGATTTCTGGAAATATGGCTGATGCATATAAGAGGGGCCATGAGATAGTTAATGCTCTTGTACATGCCTTTTTGTTAGAAATTACTCCCAATTATTCCATCAAAATGCATGATATAATGAGAGACCTAGCACTGGCCATCTTGTCACAGGAAAATGGTAGTCAATTTCTGTTGAGAGCTTACTCAAAACCAGTGAGCCGAGAAAGTCATTCATTTCTTGGACCACAAGAAAGCCCTGAGATCAATAGATTGTTTATTCCAGATGATCATCTATTCATATTGAAAGCTGGTTCAGGTCTGACCCAACCCCCTTCACTAGAGGAATGGGAAAATTCTAATATGATCTTTTTGATGGACAATAAATTGTCCACTTTACCCGAGAGACCAGGTTGCCGTGGACTCTCTACACTGTTTCTTCAAAGAAATTTCAGGCTCAGAGTGATACCCATGCTCTTTTTTGACTGCATGCCTTCTTTGAAAGTGTTGAACTTATCGAATACCAGAATAAAGTGCCTGCCGAAAACAATTTATAAACTTGTAAGCCTGGAAACTCTCGTTCTTCGTAATTGTGAACGCCTTGTTATGCTTCCTCCTGATATTGGATCCCTCAAACTTCTTCAAGTACTTGATCTTAGAGGCACTGAGATCAACAAATTACCTGATGAGATTGGTGAACTATCCTCTTTGGCATACTTTGATGTATGCTTCTATGGATCTATCAACCGGAGTGAGCATATTAAATTGCCTCAAGGCTTGATTTCTAATGGGATAATATATAGGCTTCATGCATTGCAATCACTAGGGATCAGGGTGTGCCCGGGAGATGAGCGGTGGGACAAATGTGCCAAATCCATAATTTACGAGGTAAGTGAATTGACGGGGTTAACTTCTCTGTCTTTTTATTTCCCGGAAGTTGAGCTTCTTGAACTGTTCCTCCAAAAAAGTGCAGCATGGATTGATCAATGCTTAACCGAGTATAATTTTGTGGTTGGCCATGACATCAAGCGTATTGTCTCTCGAGTCCCACAATATGTTGAGCTTGATTATGATCGAACAAGCCAATGCTTGAGATTTGTTAATAGCGAGAAGATACCTAATGCAATTGTCAAAGTACTAGCCTGTTGCTCTGCTTTTTATTTAGACCATCACCTGGACGTAATCAGCATATCACAATTCGGGATTGGCAACATGAATAAGTTGAAATACTGCATAGTAAGTGGATGTCCCGCGGTTAAAGCCATTGTGGATGATGACGAGGAATTCACTGAGGTTGTATTTCCATGCCTAGAGCACCTGAATCTTCACTATTTGTGGAATTTGGAGTACATCTGCAAGGGCATTGTTCCTGAAGGAAGCTTCGCTATGCTACGGATTTTGTACGTACATGCATGTCCAAAGTTGAAATATGTCTTGAAGAGCTCCATGCTTCGCTTCTTCTCTAAATTAGAGGAGTTGATAGTTGATGACTGTACAGCAATTGAGAAGATCATATTTGATGATACGACTGCTGAATTGAGTCACATTTCTGATTTCAGTTTCAAAAGCTTGACTCTTCACTACCTTCCTGCATTAGAAAACATTGGAGAAGGTGTGTGGCCCTTGTTCGAATATATCAGTGTATGCAACTGCCCTAATTTCAAGAAAATCGATTTAGATTCCAAGTCGAAACCCACTCTGAAAGGGATTAAAGGAGACAAGGATTGGTGGGATTCATTAGAATGGAAGGAACATTCTCTAAGCATGCATTTCAAGGACCTGTTTACTCTTGTTTCTGAGGATGATATATAAGGAGATCGAATCAATGATGCTATCTTCATCGCTCCAGTCGAGACCTTTAAAGTTCATGAAGAGTCCTAATGTGTTAAGAATCAGGAGAGCTTACTGACAAAATACAAATCGAGGCTGAAGAGGTATGTCTATTTTTCCCTTTCATATTCCAGGATTATGAAGCATTATATTCAAGAATTTTCCTTTTTATTTGAAATTCAAGCATGCTTCTAAAGTAGCTGAATATCATTTCGACTCTTCATTCTTCCTAAGATATCCATATGTCCGAAACATTTTCGTTTCTCGACAGTGAAGTAAGGGCAAGTTAATATGTGGATGGAAGAGCATGATTCTCCAAACATATGGAGAAACTTTGAAAAAAAAAATTGAGCTTACCTGCTAACATAGGCAAATACTACCTGTTTAGCATGCCTTAGTTTCTACTTTGTTTTCTTTGTTTTAGTTTTTCCTGCATAATTTGCCAATCAAAATTATTGATACCACTCCTTTTTTAGGTCACTCCAGGTGGAGCTTTGAAATCTTTGCCTTGCAAACAGTTTCCGACGGCATATCAGTTCCTCACACCGGAAAAGTGTGAGAGAAACAGCCGTCCATCGACGACTGCTGCTATTGGAATAGCCAAGTCGAACCATAAGAGATAGCCCTTTCTGGAACAACTTGTGAAGAAGCTGCAACTGCCATTCTAGAGAAAGTATTGCTTCCCGATCCCCTCATGGAATGCCTGCAATTCGTTACGTGCTCGAGGAAGTAGACAACCATTGCAGCAGCACTTACAAAGCTTACATCCATTGACTGGCATCGGAATCCCGGAAAGGTTTCCATCGAGAATTCATGCCTCAGTATTCTTTAGGTTTGGAAGATCTCGTTACTTTAGTTGTTGTAAAGTTAAATTTACTTGATTCAAGGAACTTATGCATTTGATTCAATGAAGTCTCAAGCTCACCACAAGATTGATTTCAATATTCTTTAAATATTTTGTGTCCATTAATTAAATTAATCAAAGCTATTCGAATTCGGATCATTTTACAAAAGGACACCCTATGATCATGTAGAAGCAATATTATCCTCTGAAGTTTTGGACAGTTTAAATGTTAAACCCGAGTTATCTAATTTTTACCGTTTTCCAAAATTCGAATTTCTAGAAAGAAAATCCCCTTTTAATAAACCTTTTTCAAAAAGTAACACGCCTAAAAGTTTTTCTAGAAAAAAAAGGTTATTACAGTTTGGCGACTCCGCTGGGATAAATTTTTGTTTTTTACGAAAAAAAGAGAGTTAAGCTAATAAAACACATGTTGCCTTTAATCGATAGAAACTATTTAAAATTTAAAGTGAATTTAATAGGTTTGTTCTTCCTTGAAAATGTTACTTAAATTGTATGGGCTTTGAAAATTTGTGGCATTAGAATTAATTTTCATTTAATTTCTAAGGAGTCACCGACATGTGTTGCATCATGATCATTAAGCTCTATACCTAAGCTCCATCCCTTAAGTGAGAGTGTAACGCCCTGGTTTTGGGCCTAGATGTTTTAGAGTTTGAATCGGGCCGGTCGAGAACGGTTCGAATCTTTAAGGGAGATTTAGGGAACTCCTAGTTCGAGATATTTTAAAAATTTGGAAAAATATCTAAAAATCCTCATTTATTATATAAATGATTATGATGAAAACAATTTTACAAAATATGATTTGGAAATACTACATTTCGGTGTAGTGACCAAATCGCAGTTTTTGCAAAAGTTGACTAGTGACTGTTTTGTAAAGGATTGAAACTTTGAATCTTTAAGGAGCTAATTTTACCAAAATATTTTTCATCAGATTTCTCTTTAATTTGGGAGTTTTTAATGATGTTTTAATTAAGGGAATAAAGGAGAATTAAAAAGGAAAATCTATTTTTGACTTTTCATAAATACCTTACGTTAGTTTTCTCTCATTTCATTTTTTCTCAACTTCCACTCAGCAAAACACATTTCCTTCATCAATTACTCTTTGATTTTCATCCCATTTGCTGAGATTTCATTCTCCTAAGGATTCATAATCTTTAGCTCATCAAAACCTCTTGTTTTTATTTTGGATTTTCAAGAAATCTTGCCCAAATTGAGGAGAAATCAGCCATTAGAGGTAAACTTCGTCCTTATCTTCTAATGATAAGTTCTTTACTGAAATTACCAAGTTATCAATCCTTTGTTAATGATTTTTTGAGTTCCTTTAATGTTAGAAACATGAAATTGTGGTAAAACTCAAGGTTCTTGGTGAGATCTTGATGATTTTCATAACTCTTGGTTAGGCTCTGTTTTGAGATGGATTTCTAATGTATTTTGGATGATAATTGATGTTATAAATGAGGTTTTATCAAGAAAATCCCGAATAGGTTTGGATTCCTAAGTTTTACATGCTAGATTTGTGGTTTTTGGGGTGGTTTTGGTGTTCTGTTGTTGCTGGAGATATAAGGACGAGTTTATGATGATTTTTGGTGTTGATTGAGGTTTAGAAATGATTAGAATTGATAGATCTTGGCTGAGCTTTGTTTTGGAAGAGTTTGGAGATGATTTCGGTTGTTTTGGGTAGCCGAAATGGTGTTTTTTAGTAAAGCAGCGAGTTTATTTGAGTAGCTGGTGATTTCAATGCATGATGATGCATTAATCATCTACTCTTATGTGTAATAAATAGGGGAGATATCTTCAGACGCTTTTGGTGTTGATCCGGAAGTGCCGAAAGCTTAGATATCGTTTCGGCAAGTAAGCGAAACGTAATCGGTGAGTGCGAATGGTTTTAGAAGTCCTTGAGGGACAAAGATACAAGGTTTGGGGATTTAGGATTGGTTTGAAACACCATCCTAAGTCCGGAAGTAAGTATGGCTAGATTTGCTCTCAAATATGTGGCTGATGCCCCTAAATGCTTTTACATGCTCTTGTTTTGAGATAGACGAATTCCTACTGTTTTATGCATGATTTGTAGCATGAGATGATGCTTTGTAGAGTTTTCATGAGATAGCATGTTGTGGTAAAGAGATTTGAGCTTTTGACTTAATGCAAAAAATGAGAAATGGTTTTGAAATGAGATGAGAAATATTTGTGAAATGTTGCATCAAAACAGTATGTGAGATGATGTTTTTGATATAATATATTGGCATAAATGATGAGATAATTACCGGATATAATTGGTCGACCAATAGGATGAGAGTGCACTACAAACTAAAAATTTGTACATGCTCTTTGGAGTCGGGAAATGGGGGTAGTGCCATCCCGATCCAAAGTGAGAATCCGATGATGAGAGATACCATCGGGGTAGGACTTGGTGAAATACCCAAGCTTTATGGCGAAGAGAGATACCGCCATGAGAGTCCGGTGATGTGAGATTCCACCGGGGTAGGACTTGGCCTTGAGTCAAGCTAATATACATATCCGAGTAAAGATGAAATATGAAATGCCAATATATGAGATTGTATTTGATTCACATGTACCAAATGTTGAGATGATTTATGCTATGAGAAATGCATATGAGATTTATGATATGAAATGCTTTTGTTTTCATTAAGCATGTGCTTGGCTTTGCCATGAGATTTGCATTGGTCTAATGTATGAGATAGAATAAAGGTACATGTGTTTCAAATGGAGATTTGCTTTGAGATGGTTTTCAAGCATGAGATAGAAAGAGCATGTAGTTAAAAATGGTTTTTGAGAAAGAGTTTTATAGATGCATTATTGTGTTGGTTTTCCTTAGAGCTTCCCTCACTAAGCAAATGTGCTTACTGTCACGGACTTAATTCTTCAAGCTCAAATCCGTGCGGCACTAGCACACTCGGCACGATGCTAGTCAGCCTTTCTCGCGCAACGCTATGGAAAAACGAAGGAGCAAGAGTGTTTACAAGGAAAGAACCCTGTATTAAGCAACGGAAGCTTACAAGAGAGAGCTTTACAAGTGTTTGAGTACACAACTCTTAGGTGATTTACAAATGAAAGAGGTAGCCCTATTTATAGGCACCAACCTCCTCAACGGACGGTTAGGATCATTTTGATCCAACGGCTACAATTTTGCCTCCTAAAATATCTAAGGGATCTAAACTATTCTAGAGATTTCTATAGGATTCAACATATATCTCTAAGGACCTAAAGTATTCTAGATAACTCTTATAGATCTACACATTTCTAGAGGTTTCAAGAATGTTCCAGACATCTCTAGAGTAGTCATGATTCTTCAATAGTCTTCCAGGTTCTTCTATAACATTCTAGATCCTTCTAGAATGTTCTAGATGCTTCCATCATGTTCCAGGTTCTTCTAGAATGTTCTAGAATCTTCAAGAATCTTATAGAGTCTTCTAGAATCTTCTAGGGCGTTCTAGGTGTCTCTAGACCTTTGGAGAGTCTCCCGGATCGTTCTAGACTTGTGTAGAACCTCCTGGAACCTTCTAGATTCATGTAGGGACGTCTTAAGAGGGTTGTGGGCCTCTTTAAACCGTTCTAGATCCTTCTTTGGTTCATGCTTGGCCTTAGAACGTCCAAGGCTCTTCATTTTGCCTTGGTTGGCCCGAGTGCACCTAGGGGGCACTCATCGGTCGGTCCTGGTGCACTTTGGCGGGGCGTGACATCCTCCCCCACCCGATCTCGCGACGCCCTCGTCGCGTCTCGGTCGAGCTTCTGGGGTGTTGCTGGTGTGCCTCCCTCGGCTCCTAGCTTTCCTCGTCTTCACCCTCGGCTTGGCAGCTTGATCTTGGGCGATCGTATCTAGTTGTGCCTTACCATCAACCCCTTTGATGAAGGCAACAAGACGCTTTCGTATCGGACAGGACCTCATCACATGAGGTCCTTCACATAGGTAGCACTTCACCCTCGTGCTAGCCTTTGGTGCGGACTTAGCCTTTTCATTGCCACGATTCCTTCTCGTGGACTTGACCTTAGTGACGCCACCTTGCTTACCCCGTGCAAGCTTGGTCGGTGACTTGGCCTTACCCTCAGCCTTCGGAGATGATGGGTCGTCCTTGTGCTCCACGTTGAGCCTTGACCCTGGCTTAAGTCCTTTGGTGTCTTGACCCTTGGGGATGGAACTTCCCTCATTCCTCTTGGTGTCTCCTACTGATTGAAGTGTTGAAATGAGTTGTATGGATCCCATTTGTGCACCTTGGCCCCCTTCGGCATCACTACCTTCGTCGGCATCACTTTCTTCTTGATGCTTTGCTAGGATTGCACTAAGGGCTCGGCATTGTGGGCACTCCCGAACCCAATTGTTGCCATCACAGATGTAGCAACTACTAGGCGGCGATTTCTTGGCACCTTGAGAGTCTTTAGACCTACCTCGGTCCTTGTC
Organism: Hibiscus tridactylites; assembly: GCA_958450335.1. Taxonomy (NCBI): domain Eukaryota; kingdom Viridiplantae; phylum Streptophyta; class Magnoliopsida; order Malvales; family Malvaceae; genus Hibiscus; species Hibiscus tridactylites. Next base: position 85,079,030 of record OY288268.1, on the reverse strand, counting down.
CCTCCATGAGGACGAGCCTTTGTGCTTCGATATGTCCTCGTCCTTGTGACTCTCTTTACGTGGGCTCCTATCACTTCCCCCATTGGAGTGACCACTCCTCTTGTCCCTCGGCTCGTTGGTGGACTCCTTGTGGGTGGAATAGTCAATGAAGCTTTCGGCCACGGCGATGGCATCGGCAAGGCTTTGCGCACCACGACGCCTTAACTCGTTCTTGGCCCATGGTTGGAGTCCATCGACAAAGTTAAAAAGTGAATCTTTGTCAGAGAGGTCGGGGATTTCGAGTACCAAGCTTGTGAACTCTTTGACATAGTCTTGGATGTTCCCTGTGTGCTTGAGCCTTCGTAGTCGTGCCCTTGCTTCTTCCTCGGCATTCTCCGGATAAAATTGCCTTTTGAGCTCCCTTTTGAAGTCATTGAAGGTAGAGATGGTGCACGTACCTCTCTCGATATCGAGACGCCTCCTCCTCCACCATAGCATAGCGGTGTCGGTGAGGTACAAGGTTGCGGTCTGGATTTTAGAGGCATCGTCCCTGATGCCAACGGCTTCTAGATATTGCTCCAAGCTATACAAGAAGTTGTCGACTTCTTTGGCGTTGCGTGTCCCTGAAAAAGTTTGAGGCTTGGGTCGGCTGCCATAGCACGTTTGCACAAGGCAAGGTCGCCTTGCAATGACTCTAGTTGAGCATACACGGTTGTAAGTTCACATTGGAAAGACTCACGTACCTTTGTGAGCTCTCTCAAGAGTGCGTCGCGTACTTCACCCATTTCGGTGCGCAGGGACTCCTCTAGCTTGATCTTCATGGCCCTCACGGCCGTGTGGATCTCGACATCTTCTGCCTCTAGGCCTTCGATCCGCTCTTGAAGGTCGTCCACTTGGGCACCCATGCCCGACACGCCTTCCTCCACGCGAGTCAAGCGCGACTCCAAGCTAGAGATCATGTCTTTGGATTTGGCACGAGGCCTTGTCTCGGCAGGGTAGGCCTTTACTTCTTGCCCACCTTGGTCATGCGTGACCTCGGTCTCGGACGGGCTAGCAACTTGGGTTTTGCTGGTCTTGGCCATGCTCCCGAGCGATCGGAACTTGCTCTGATACCAACTGTCACGGACTTAATTCTTCAAGCTCAAATCCGTGCGGCACTAGCACACTCGGCACGATGCTAGTCAGCCTTTCTCACGCAACGCTATGGCAAAATGAAGGAGCAAGAGTGTTTACAAGGAAAGAACCTTGTATTAAGCAACAAAAGCTTACAAGAGAGAGCTTTACAAGTGTTTGAGTACACAACTCTTAGGTGATTTACAAATGAGGGAGGTAGCCCTATTTATAGGCACCAACCTCCTCAACGGATGGTTAGGATCATTTTGATCCAACGGCTACAATTTTGCCTCCTAAAATATCTAAGGGATCTAAACTATTCTAGAGATTTCTATAGGATTCTACATATATCTCTAAGGACCTAAAGTATTCTAGATAACTCCTATAGATCTACACATTTCTATAGGTTTCAAGAATGTTCCAGACATCTCTAGAGTAGTCCTGATTCTTCAATAGTCTTCCAGGATCTTCTATAACATTCTAGATCCTTCTAGAATGTTCTAGACGCTTCCAGCATGTTCTAGGTTCTTCTAGAATGTTCTAGAATCTTCAAGAATCTTGTAGAGTCTTCTAGAATCTTCCAGGGCGTTCTAGGTGTCTCTAGACCTTTGGAGAGCCTCCCGGATCGCTCTAGATTTGTGTAGGACCTCCTGAAACCTTCTAGATTCATGTAGGGACGTCTTAAGAGGGTTGTTGGCCTCTCTAAACCGTTCTAGATCCTTCTTTGGTTCATTCTTGGCCTTAGAACGTCCAATGCTCTTCATTTTGCCTTGGTTGGCCCGAGTGCACCTAGGGGGCACTCATCGGTCGGTCCTGGTGCACTTTGGCGGGGCGTGACATTACGCTCTCATTTACCAGCAATGCAGATAATTGAGACGAGTTTGGGCAGCGAGAAGGCTAAGGACATCCAAGGAAGTGAGAAGCTCAAGTATGGTGATGTTTTCATATGCTTTAGTATTGATATTTGGCAATGGGGATCCAAGGTTGATTTTGGGAGATGTATTTTGAACTACATATGCTTGTTGCAAGTTTATTATAGTATTTGAAGGTTTTAATGGTCCTATTTGGGTTAGTTTGAGGTTTGAGGCCTTTATATGGTTTTATGGTTAGGAAGAATGCCTATAGACTCAATGTTCTTGTGATTGATGCCATGTTTTAGCTTAAACTTCATAATGGTGATCTTTGATGTTCAATCATGTTGTAAGTATGTTATGGTGTGATTTGGGATGTGGTTGAAGGTGTAAAGAGGTGAAAAACCAGAAAATTGTATGATTGCAGGGCAGGGTGTGTCGAAACACCCTTGTTTGTTTCGAAACAGGGGCCTGAAATGGCCATAGTGTTTCGGAACGAGAATGGTGTTTTAGAGCACTTTAGCTACTAGAGAGGCCTATTTCGATACTAGTTTCGGAACGCATCCGAGTACCAAAACGGCCAACTCCGTTTCGATACCAGGGTCAGCGTTTCGAAACGGTTGACTGTTGGTCTGTAGTTTGAATTGTTTCAAGTTTTTGATTCTTACATTTTAGTCCTTGATGATTGCGGATGCAATTGGTTGAGTTTGGAATGTCCAATTAAGCTGATTTTTGACAGAGATGCATGAAATAAGACTAATTACATATTGGTAAGCTTAAAATCTGCAAGGTCCTCATAATTTCCAAAAATTACATTTTGGTCCCTAAAAGTCTAATTCTTACAATTAAACCCCTATGTGAATTCTGATCGATGTGCCTTTCCTTCCTATGATTCTTGAGTAATCACATAGGCGTAATGTTGCATTTAGAAAAGATAAAAAGAAAAAAAAGGTCTTTAATCAAGGTTGACTTTCGGGTTGACTTTGGTTTTCCCCGTGTAATCTTTGTAGTTCGGGTCAAGCGTCTAGGCCAAGCTAAGGGGGTTACAGGGAGTGAAACGCCCATACCCACGTGAGTATCCCTACACGGGTCGGTAATTCACTTTCGGAATCCACGCCTTTGACACGTGAGCAACCCTCCACGTCATTAAGGCGTGTTTTCCCTCGAACCAAAACCAATTCACAAGCTTGTAATGGGCCAGAATTGGGGTTCTTGTTGCCTTAGTAAGTGATGAGATAGGTTCGGGTACCCTTGTTAGAACCAAACTCGTGTGTGAGAATGTAAGAAGCCCACCCCATTAGAGCTGTAACACCCGTTTCTTAGGCCTAGGAGTTAGCCGGGTTGTCGTTCGAGTCAAATAAAGTCTAATTAAAATAAACCAACTTTGAATAATGACCTATTTGAATCTTAATAAAGAGGGAGGGACCAAAGTTGTGATTTACCCATATTTTAAATAAAGGAAGACAACTTTATGGAAAAGTTGTCATCTTCCTCCTCATTTCCCCTTTCCCAATTTCAAAACCCTCTCCCCCATTTTCAAACTCTCCTAAAACTGGGATTTTACACGATTGTTTGAATTCGTTCGATTGTTTTGTATATGTTGTTCCGCTGTATGATCACTTAGGGTTTAATATCCATTTAGACAAGATTTTTAAAATGAAAAAAAATAGGGTTGCTAACCGAGGGGAAATTCCTTAGGGAGTTTTCACTCGGTTTTCCCCGTGTGACCCACTCGGACCGGTCATTCGGCCAGACCGGGACGAGGGGGTTACAAGAGCCATGCAGATAATCATAGAGTTTAGAGTGACTAGGTTCGTATTGTTAATCGCTTGTTTTCTTTCTTCTTTTTTTGTTTATGCTCGTATTTTCCTTCTTGCCTCCTAACTTATGTTTACCGTGTAACTAACGCCTTTTTTTTCTTGCCCTTTCCTTTTATTTTGCATATTTCATCATGACATAAAGAGCACATTGGGTTGGAAATAGTTTGAAATTAAAGGCGAGGTCAATGTGGGACATAGCCAGGAGTAATGATGAGAATAATTCGGATGTGCAAGTATGGTCTGAAGGAGAGCAACAACACGAGGGAGATAGTATTTCAACCGAGTTCAGGTCAGAAATGGCAAATGAGACCTTCATGAGCACGAAATTTAATGACGTGGCCGAATTGAAGCATGTTTGGAACAATTGGGACTTCCAGGCGAGGAATGCCTTCAGGAGCGAATATGGTGACATTGCGTATTTGTTATTTGTTCCGGTCGATCAGTCACCGCTTCAGGATTTGGTAGGTTTTTGGAATTCGGCCTATAGTTGCTTCACGATTGGTGACTTGGATTTAACCCCGACAATCAAAGCATATCACGACCTCGTGAATTGTAAGAAGATAAAGGTGAATCACGTCTACTCTCAAACAAGCAAGAACAAGCCCTTCCGAGTGAAGCTTCAGAAATTTTCAGATACTCTGATGTTGTGGGTTGATCGTCAAGTAACAACTTGGAACAACAAGGAATATCTTAAGGTATAGGGGATTTTGGCCTTAGCATCAGTGCATCCCGCGGGGAGGGTTCAACGTAATCTCTTCGCACTCTTGATTTACGGGTTGGTGCTTTTCCCTAAGGCTTTAGGCCTCATTCACCCAGCAATTTTGGACTTATTCGACCGTTTTATGGAAGGAGGTAATTCGGTTCCGGTGATCTTATCAGAAACCTTTTAGTCATTGAGGTTTTGTAGAAAGCATGAAGGGGGTCGTTTCTTAGGGTGCCCTCAACTTTTGACAGTTTGGTTCTATAGCCACCTTTGGACGGATGTCAGCTTCTCGAGACCAGTTTATGATTGTAAGTTCTCCCCGTTGGAGGAATTTTTGCGAAAAGATGATTGGCCCACGAAAAGATCCGAAGAAGTTTGGCTTGATGTTCTCCGAAATTTGAGTGACAAGGACATAGTTTGGAGGGTTCCATGGTTTTCAGCAAGGAACATCCTTTATAGGTGTGAGATGTATTTGTGGGTACCTTTACTAGGTCTTTGGGGGCATACGGCTTACGCACCCCTCTTGGTTTCGAGAGAGTATGGATCGAAACAGTTTTTACCGGCCACGAACGGTTTGAAGGAATTCAATATAGCCTATGAGAGAGAGAAAGATTACAAAGGAAAGGCGTATAACGCTTCTTCGGCATGGAACAACACAAGACGAGTTAGGATCTTGAACGCTCTTTATATGGTTACTCCGAAATATAAGGTGTGGAAGTTTAACCATGTTGACGGTAACATTCCCCAACTGAACCCAGATAGGAGAAAAACTATCAGAGAAAGATTAGCTTCGCTTCCCACCGAAGTAGATCTGATGAGAAAGCATCTCAAAGAAGAACAAAAGAAGTATGAACAGCTCGAAGAGAGGGCTAAGGGGGAAAGGTTTGACTTCGAATTGGAGAAGGTGCGGTATGAAGGAGACATCAAAGGTTTGCAAATGAAAAACGATAAATTAGAACTCAGCTTAGGTTGGAGAAAGAAGAAATTTAGAAGTTGCAAAGATTAAACAAAGGTAAGAGAGTCGTCGAAGGTGGATCAAGTTAGGGGTTAGAGCTTCGCCTCTAGGAGGAAAGAGCGAGAGTCAAGGATTATAAAAGGAGGTATCATGAGTTCAAGGACCGAGTGTTTGCCTTGACACAAGAAATGAAGAACTTACGGACCGAGTACTCCAAACAGCTTGAAAGGGAACTAAGTTAGAACGGAACTTTGAAGGATCAGATGAAGAATTTAGAGAGGTCGCTTTTCAAACACAAAGGATCCACCAGTAAGCTCAGGGCCAGCGGATTAGAAAACCAAGCCTTGAAGGGTCCTGTCGATGAATTGGAAACCGAGGTCCAACAGCTCAAGGACCGCATCGAGAGCCTTAGGGTGCAATCCAAGTGCGCCCAATGCCAACTCTGGAACAATTGTGTTTCGTCTCCTATACCATTTGGAGACAGGAACAAGAATTAGCACAGTGGATTGCTCGGATGCACGAGGTTACCGTGAAGGTACAATTTCTGGCCGAGGATGCTGTTGAACTTGATGGTTGCGTGGATGACTCGAACAAAGTGGGGGAGATAGTTGTTTGGATCTTAAGGGAGGTCTTCGATTTAGGCGCCAAGTTAGACCAGTATACGTGAAGGAGATGAACTCAAGGAAAGAAGGAGCATTAGGATTTCTAGGGAGATTCTTAGTAAATACTAGTGTAGGACCATATATGTACCTAGTTTTCTTCAAATCATTGTTAGAAGACGATGTTCCAATTAATACAAGTCGTTTAATGATGATATTTTCCAAACTCAGTGTTGCTCTTTGCATCCATGCATTACACATTAATTTGTGCATCTTGTTTAAATTATTAGAATTTAATTAAAAGACCTATCATTTTCAGATAAAAAATGCATTTTGGTTCTTTAAATTTTCAACCATTCCTCATTCGTACGGAACACGGTCCCAGTCTCGAATTATGGAGGAAAGGCTAGCTAAGGTGGAGCAAGGTTAGAAGGACCTTGAAAACCGTTTGGACGGGGTCAATAAGAATATCAGTGACCAGATTGCGCAATCGCAAGTGTCTATCATCGCCCAGATGACCAGCCTGTTGACCAAAATGAAGGGCAAAGAAGGAATTTTTGTGGATAGTTCAAATATGGAAGAACATGAGGGTGCTATGTCTCACACAAATGTTAACCCAGATATACCAGAGCAAGGAAAAAGAGTCTTTATCAATCTCGCAGGGGTTGTCGTCGGTCCTAACACGGGGGCATCTGCTAGCCGTCCTAGAGGAATTTCAGCGAGTCAGCCCATTGATTTAGGGGCCGATCAAGAAAATGAGGTGCCAGACTTAAGCATGATGGAGGAGGTGGAGAGGATTAGAACTGAAATAGAGAAGAAGTATGAAGAGAAATTACGGTCTTTTGAAGAGAAGCTCAGAACCATACGAGAGGTGGATAAGCAAGGCAAAAGTGACTTGAGTTTGGTAGCGGACCTGGTGCTCCCGCCCAAGTTCAAGGTGCCTGATTTTGACAAGTACGATGGTACTACTTGCCCGTCGGCTCATATCACTGTGTATTTCCGAAAAATGGCCGCCTTTGTGAAGGATGAGAAGCTGCTTATCCACTATTTCCAAGACAGTCTAACTGGTTCTGCGACTCGGTGGTACACCATGCTTAGTCGAGCAAATGTCAAGTCATGGAATAACCTTTCGAGAGCCTTCATAGAACATTACAAGCATGTGACCGACATGACTCCCAACCGAATTATGTTAGAAGGGATGGAACAAAGGGAAAATGAAAGCCTGCGCCAGTATGCTCAAAGATGGCGTGATGTAGTCGCTCAAATTCAACCCCCGATCTCGGAGCATGAAATCACCCTGATGTTCATCAATACATTGAAGGGAGCGTTGTTCGATCGTTTGATAAACAACACCACTCAAAATTTCGCGGATATGGTAAAAATAGTGGGGAGAACACTCGAAAGAATTAGAAGAGGAAGGAAAATGAGGTGAACACTGTGAACATCTATACGGCCCCGGAGAGCTTCACTCTTTCAGCACCACAAGTCACGTTCGGGGGGGGGGGGGACAAAGCTCGAACAAAAAGGAGATTAGGGCTCCGAAGAGAGAAAATGAGAAGATGAATTTCACCCCTATCCCAGTATCATATGTTGATATGTACTCTTACTTACATGAGGCGGACTTAGTTCGGCCTTACTATGTCACTCCTTTTAAACCACCGTTTCCAGCTTGGTATGATGAGAATGCAAATTGCGAGTATCATGGTGGTGTTCCGGGACACTCAATTGAGAATTACATTGCATTTAAGAAGTTTGTGCAAAATCTGATCAAGACCGGGGTGTTGCAATTAGACGAGCCGAATATCGCCACTAACCCGCTACCGAATCACATGGGTCGAAATGTGAACACAATCGAAGAAGAGTATACCAGAAAGGCTAAAGTAAGTGTGTTCGAGGTCAAGTCTTCCTTAAGTTGGGTGTTTCAACAGTTATGTATGGCACGCCTAGTTGACTGGGGCATGGAGATCGTATTAGAAGGTTGTGGACCGTATTGTGAGTACCATCAGCAAGAAGGTCATAATATTCAGTATTGTGAAGAGTTTAAACAAGTAGTCAAGGAGATGATGGATAATAAGGAGATCGAGTTTTTTGAAAAAGGCAAAGAAAAGAAGGAGTTAGATGTGTGTGCATCTGATGGCTCTAAAGTTAAGTATGGGTTGGACTGGCCGTTTGTTTTACCTCGTAAGACGAAGGAAGACGGCTTACCTGAAAGAGAAAGTTCGAAGATGACTCTGAAGCTTAAAATATCTCCCCCGACGTCCTTTACTTTCAAGGATGAATGGAAAGTTCTGTGGAACTATGCCGCCCATATCTCAATACTAGGAAGTACAGATTCGGTAAAAGAGAACAAGTTACCCGATGAAAAAGAGCCCGAAAAGGAAGAGGGTCCGATGGAATCAAAAACCGAGGTAGTGAATGAAGTAGGAAACTTCACGAGGAGCAGGAGGTGTTATTCCCCGGATACTCCGAAGGAGATAGAGCCGAAGGGTAAAGAGAAACCGACCGAACCTGAAGCTGAAAAGTTGTTTGGTGAAGAACCTCTTCCGAAGATTAATGAGTCGGTAACAGAGGCACGAGCATAAGAGTTATTGAGGTTCGTGCAACACAGTGAGTACAATATTGTTGACCAGCTTCGAAAATAGCAAGCTCGGATTTCGGTATTAGAGTTGTTGTTGAGCTCCGAGAAACATCGTGATGCACTGTTAAAGGTGTTGAATCAGACGTTCGTCCCATATGACATCTCAGTTAACAAGTTAGACCGGATAGTGGGACACATTGCTGCCGATAAGTTTATCACCTTCATCAATGATGAGATTCCAGACGGGGGTATGGGATCGACCAAGGCCTTGAACATAACCACCCACTGTAAGGGATATGTCTTGTCAAGAGTGCTCGTCGACAATGGGTTATCTTTGAATGTAATGTCAATGGCGACTTTGCAAAGGTTGCCTATAGACAGTTCGCATATGAGGTCGTGCCAGAACTCTATTAGAACATTTGATGGGACTTAGAGAGACATCATTGGAAAAATTGAAGTGTCGTTGCTAATTGGACCTATCGAGTATATGGTTGACTTTGTAGTAATGGATATCAAGCCGACTTACAATTGCATGTTGGGAAATCCGTGGATCCATTCAGCGGGGGGTGTACCTTCATCACTGCACCAGAAATTGAAGTTTGTTATTGAAGGGAAATTAGTAAGTGTGGCTGCCGAGCAAGACATCATAGCCTCCGTGACTATTGATGCTCCATATGTCCAAGCCGATGAGGAGGCGGTCGAGTGTTCCTTCATGGCTCTAGATTTTGTGAATGCTACATTTGTGGCGGAAGGAAGTAAATCTCGTGCCCGAGGTTATCAAATTGTGCTAAGATGCAAGTTTGGCAGACCTTGGGGCGAGGAGCCAATAAAGGGAGAGGACTTGGTAGAAACTTACAATGGTGCCTGCGTGTCAGGAGTGTCATCAACAAGCAAGACCGGTTCGGGCTTGGCCATAAGCCCACTTTTCAACAAAGGAAGTTAGAATGAAAGAAGAGGGATGGGCGAAGGAAAATTAGACTCAGGGTGAGGACATGATATGGGAACCCATTATTTATACATACATGAGAAACATCTTTGTGTCGGGTGGAGTAATCAACCCCGAACAAATGGTGCACGAGGCTAATATGGAGAATGCTAGGCTCTATGAGGAGGAAAAGCTCAATGAAGCACTAGAAGGGATGGATGTTAACGTGATATCCAAGAATGAGGAAAGCTCCAGCTTTTTGGCAGGAACCCGCCCTTGTCTTCCGGGAGAAGTGCTTAACAATTGGACTAGTCTGGATTTGCCTGTAGTCCTTAGGTCTGAATCAGAGTTATGCTCAGAACCCACCCTATTTGCTTTTGCCCGCGAGCAATAGGGATCTTTTGTAAAGGGCTTCTATGTTAATCTGCTCGCTTTTAATTCAATAAAAAGACGTTTTCCAAAATTGCAAGCATCATATTCATTACATTCATTATTCGTTTATTATTTATTATTCCATCCACTTCGTAATAATATATATATGTTCATTTCATAAATGTTGCAGGATTCCTATTATTAACTCTGTGAATGATTCTGAATCTAATCCTAAGGTGGATTTTGAGCAACCATTGTATCTAGACGAAATTGGTGAAGAAGAGGGCGATGGGGAAGAATATGAAGTCCTAGAAGATTTCCTCTGATTAATGGAGAGTGAGGATAGACAAATAGTACCCCATCAAGAGAAGATTGAGATACTTAACTTGGGAAATTATGAAGACCGAAGAGAGGTAAATATTGGCACAACCCTCTCATCCGAGACCAGGGTTGAGTTAGCAAATCTGTTGTTAGAGTTCATGGACATTTTCGCATGGACCTATCAGGATATGCCAGGTCTAGAAACAAGTATTGTGATGCACAAGCTGCCAATCAGGCCTGAATGTAAACCAGTCCAACAGAAATTGAGGAGAATGAGAACAGACACGTTGTTGAAAGTCCAGGATGAAGTAAGGAAGCAGTACCAGGCCGGGTTCCTAAAAGTTGTTGAATATTCGGAGTGGGTAGCAAACATAGTCCCCGTCCCGAAAAAAGACGAAAAAGTCTGCATGTGTGTGGACTATAGAGACCTTAATAAGAAAATCCCTAAAGATAATTTTCCTCTACCCCATATTGATACTCTAGTCGACAACACTGCTGAACACTCATGGTTCTCCTTCATGGATGGCTTCTCGGGGTATAACCAGATAAAGATGGATCCCGATGACATGACCAAAACAACGTTCATAACAAAGTGGGGAACGTTTTGTTATAAAGTGATGCCCTTCGTTCTGAAGAATGCTGGGGCAACCTATGAAAGAGCCATTGTGACACTTTTCCACGACATGATGCACAAAGAGATTGAGGTATATGTAGACGACATGATAGCCAAGTCCCAGACTAAAGAGGAGCACATTCAAAACTTAAGGAAGCTATTCCAAAGATTGAGGAAATATCAATTGAAGCACAACCCAGCAAAGTGCACCTTCGTCGTCACATCCGGTAAACTTCTAGGCTTTGTGGTTAGCCAAAGAGGGATTGAGATCAATCCCGATAAAGTGAAAGCTATCCAGAATCTTCCACCGCCTCAGACCCAAAAAGAAGTTCGCGGTTTCTTAGAGAGGCTAAATTACATATCTCGTTTCATTTCCCAGTTGACCGACAAATGCGACCCTGTTTTCAGACTACTTCAGAAGAACAACCCTGGGGTTTGGTATGAAGAGTGTTAAGAGGCCCTAGATAGAATCAAGAGGTATATGACTAATGCTCCGATCTTAGTAGCCCCGGTACCGGATAGGCCATTGATCCTATACCTAACAGTCTTTGAAAATTCGATGGGATGTGTTCTGGGGCAACATGAAGACACTAGAAAGAATGAAAGGGCGATCTACTACTTGAGTAAGAAGTTTACCGAGTGCGAAACCCGATACCCGCAGATTTAGAAATTATGTTGTGCCCTGGTATGGGCAACCAATAGGCTTAGGCAGTACATGTTGTACATTACCACATGGTTAATATCCAAGTTGGATCCTTTAAAATTCCTGATGGAGACGCCAGCACTCACTGAAAAATTGGCCCGCTGGCAAATGTTGTTGTCAGAATTTGACATCCTATATGTGTGTCAGAAAGCAGTGAAAGGGAGCGCTATAGTGGATTTCTTAGCAAGCCGGGCTTCAGATGATTATGGATCATTGGACTTCAATTTTCCGGACGAAGACTTAATGTGTATAACTATGGGGGGGGAGGATACTTTCAAAGACGAGTCGTGGAAGCTATACTTTGATGGGGCATCTAACACCCTAGGTCACGGGATTGGGGCGTTGTTAACCTCTCTAGAGGAAGTTCATTACCCTTTCACCAGTAGGCTGGATTTTTTCTGCACTAACAATATGGCTGAGTATGAGGCATGCATTATGGGGTTGCGTGCAGCCATTGAAAGAAGGATTAAAAGGCTTCAGGTTTTTGGAGATTCTTCCTTGGTGATATATCAGCTCAGAGATGAATGGGAGACTAGGGACCCAAAGCTGATCAAATATTATAACCTGGTCCAAAAACTAATCAAGAATTTTGAAAAGATTAGTTTTACTCACCACCCGAGAGAGGATAACCAGATGGCAGACGCTCTAGCAACTTTGGCTGCTACATTCAAGCTAGACTTAGATGCAGAGATGAGACCGATTAAAATGCAAATGTTTGAGGTACCAGCTCATTGTTACAACATAGAGGAAGAGACATATGGCAACCCGTGGTATCATGACATAATGTAGTACATCAAATACCAAACGTACCCCAAAGAAGCTAATGAAAATGATAAAAGGACCATTAGGAGAATGGCGACGAGATACGTCTTAGATGGAGAGATCCTGTACAAAAAAGGAAAAGACCAGATACTGCTAAGATGTATTAATGCTCAAGAGGCCAAGAGCATCTTGGCAGAAGTTCATGATGGGTTGTGTGGAACACACGCCAACGATTTTTCAATGGCCCGAAAAATCATGAGATACATGTACTTTTGGTCAACCATGGAGGGAGATGTTGAGTGTGTAAAAGTTCTATATTTTACCCCCTATTTAACCCATATTTCTTGTAACTCCCTTGTCCCGGTCTGGCCAGATGACCAGTCCGAGTAGGCTACACGGGGAAAATCGAAGTGAAACCCGTTAAGGTTCCCCCTTGGTTAGCAACCCTAAAAAATTTCTATCTTTTTAATCTTGTCTAAAGGCATGTTAACTCCTAAATGATCACGTCAGCAAAAAACATCAATAAAGAAGCACATTCGAACCACAACTACGCTTCAAAAAGTCCATTTTACACTTACAGGGCAGGTCGTATCGATACACCAATCAAGGGTATCGATACGCCTTGACTAGGTCAACCCAAACAGTCAACTCAGGGAAGACCGTATCGATACAACCCTTGAGCATATCGATACGCCCTTCTCGGTCAACATCTCGTGGTCAAAGAGATACAACCGTACCGATACACCTCGACACTGTACCGATACGCCCTTAACTCACCAAAATCTCAGAATTCCAGTGAGCTAAAACCGTATCGGTACACCCTCGTGTATCGATACGCCTAGCCAAAACTGAGTCCTGCAGGCAAGACCGTATCGATACAGCCCTTAGGCGTATCGATACGCCCTGCTCTGCAAGCCTCAAGTTTCTGCAAAAACCAACAAGACTCAAACTCTAAATGCATATTGGGACTCCCCTAGCCACATACAATCATTCATGCAACATACTACAATCAAGAATTAGCATGTATAGCAATTAGGATGAACAATTACACATGTACATCATGGCATTCACACAAGGGATGGATATTGCATATAAGGGCATGCTTAAGAACTCAAAAAGCCATAAGGCACAAGTCAACACATACAAGGTTTGCATACACAACCAAACAACATAAACCATCCTAGGCATAGCCTCATCAACACAAGCATTCATCAAGACTTATCATGGTTTACAAATCCAAGCAAAATGTAAACATCAACAACATATATGAGTCATACAACGCTCATACAAAAACATAGTAGCCACATTGCTAAACTACTATATTAATTACTAAATCATACTTGAGCAACTGCAACTTGGAAAGCCCCTTCGCCTTGCTCCTTGCCAACACCACGCTAATGATCTGCATTGTTGAAAATGAGAGCGTAAGCTAGAAGCTTAGTGAGGATGCTCTAAAATCAAAAACAACAACAATGCAGGGTCCAAGCATGCAATCCTTAACATCACACACAACATACATAGGCAACAACATAGCAACCTAGTTAGTGTTTCAAGAGTCATAAATATGGCATCTTACATCATATTAAGCTCAACAATATAAAACCGATAACACAACATCATAATCATAAGAACAAGTTCATTGGCCACTATTAGTTTACTCGGATGTGCGGATTTACTCTCGACAATAACATTACCTTGGTAGGATTACACTCATCACCGGACCTTGCATGGGTGGGATTCCACTCATCATCACGTATAATATAAATAAATTTCTGGTGGAATATTACATCACCGTACTCCTCCTTGACGACTCAAGGCCACGCGCGTTTTGACTCAAACGTGTGCACACTAATCCTAATGATCGATCATTTACACCTGGTAAGTTAACTAGTGTCAATCTCTTTAAACCACATCACATTAATCATCATTCATATCATTCAACTATCATCATACACAACAATGTATTACACATACAAAGCCAAATCATACTTTGCAAGATCAAGATAGGCATAGGAAATCAAAGCTCATTAACAAACAAGAAGTCAAACTACCAATTTAACTTCTACCTTGGAATGGTCAACCAAACTCATTCCAATACCTATACTTCACACACTTGAACCAACTTTAAAACAAATTTAAAGTTTTACTCACCACCCTTCCTTAGCAAACCAAGCAAGCAAGTCAAGCCTCCTCAATTCTCGGATTCAGTCCCGATCCTTGCCCAATGTTTCCTCTTGCTTCTAACCAATCAAAATACAATTATTACTCACCAATTCAATGCTAAATTCAGTCACAAACCCCACTAACAACACATGTCAAAGCTTCACAATTTCAACCCAAATTATTCACCAAAACTTCCATTTTCGAGCTCCCCAATTACCCAGCTGAAAACTATGATTTCTAACACCCAAATGGCATCCAAAAGGTCCCAAAACACTTCCCTAACAACCCTATACCATCAGCCCTTCAACCCAACACAAAAACACCTCAAAATCTCAAGTTTAGACACTAAAAATTTCCCCAAAGACCCACTTCGGGTTTTCACCCTAATCCAACCATTTCAAGATATTAAGTGTATTTAGATGAGATTAAACCAAAACCCAACTCAACAAATCAAAATCAAATGAAAACCCATTAAAAATTCAAACTTTCCTTAAACTTGAAATTCCAAAAAGATGATAGTTTTCAAATCTAAGACAATGTAAATGATGGGGATGATGAGGAGAGTTGAGAAATGAATTTACCTTTGAAAATGCCGTTGAATTGATGGAGAAATCAAATGGAATAGTAAACTTGGGGTTTTGGGAGGGTTTGGCTTGGTTTCACGTTGAAAAGGGGAAAATGGAAGATGATGGGTTTATTTTTTTTGTTCCTTTTTTATTTCAAAAAGGTTGTCATCTACTTTTCATTTTATTTACAAAAATGTCACCTTGAAACTGTTAAATCTCATTCAACTCATAATTAAGGCCTAATTAGATTAAACCAATTTTTTTTAATGACTCGAATCAAACACACGCCTAACTCCTAACCCCAAAACACGGGTGTTACATTTCTACTGCATTCAAGCATAATTCATTGCATTTAGGATAAATTTCATTCATACATCGCAATTATATCAAATGGCACAGTTTCTACTGAAATTGGTTGCTTTTGCAGAAAGCTACTGTAGCAGGTGCTGCCGCGACAGGCGCTACGATAGAACAGAGAAGTCTTAGACATTGCAACACCTGCACTACGAAGCAGTTCAATACCGGCCTATTCTTTACTCTGAATATTTTCCTCTTTTATTTTCAATCTTCTTTATTATTTCGTGACAAACTATTAAACTCTTTCTTTTCCCCTTCGTGCAGAAAACTAAGGTTAAAGCTATTAGCCCAGTCCCTATGGAGACGATATCTGATACTTACGTATCACTTTACTACTTGCGTCGTGTACACTTGCACTACATTGCGATAGACACTTTTACACGCAACAAGTTTTTGGCGCCGTTGCCGGGGACTGGCAACATATCTTGACCCTACCTTTTACTGCACTTCTTTTATTTTTCTGTTTTTACTTGGATTGTTCATCATGTACTTTTCACAAGGTCTTTTGTTTGCTTATGCGCAGATCTCAATGAGGAAAAGAACCTGAGCACCAGTTAGATCCTGAAATCGAACGAACATGCAATCTCAGGAAACGAGTCCACCTCCTTGTAGAAAGAAACGAATACCTAGAGGAACAAATAGAAGCAATGGTGAACGAAAGACGCGAAGACAGGAGGAACAACCAAGAGAATCTCTGAGGTCCTGACGATCCTATCGGAGATGGAGGAAACAGACAGCCTGCCGATCCTCCTGTTGCTGCCGCACGCCGGTCATGCCGAGACTACATGATCAACGATCATGTGGAACTAGAGACCACCATGTCAGACGTAGAAGCTGAAAATTTCGAGCTGAAACCTGTCATGTTCAGAATGATTAATAACGCTGGACAATTCAGTGGTGCTGCTACAGAGGATGCTAGGAGGCATCTGAAAACGTTCCAGGAAATCTGTGGTTCATTTAGACTACCAGGAGTAAATCCGAAGATACTGAGGCTTCGGTTATTTCCTCATTCATTGAGGGACAGGGCGAAAACTTGGTGGAATAAACTAACGTCGGGATCAATACGAACTTGGGCAGATTTAACTCGTGAATTTTTGTCTCGTTTTAATCCTTCACATTTATCTGAGCGATTACGTAACGAAATTGCTACTTTTCAACAGGAAGATGACGAGCCCATGCACGAGGCATGGGACCGATTTACCACTCTACTAAGGAACTGCCCAATGCACGAATTCCTCGTTTAGAACCATGTAATTAAGTTTTATAATGCTGCCAACTTACAGACTCGTATGAGAATTGATTCAGTAGCGAATAGATTGCTGTTGGACAAAGATCCAGATGAAGAAATGGTAGTATTGAAAAACTTGGCAAAGAACGAGGAATAGTTTCCTACAGCAAGAAGAGGGGGTAAACGAGTACTAGCTGTGAAACAGTATGAGGTCGACGACTCCCTCAAAACACATGTGGTATATCTCACAAAGGCAGTGGAAAATCTCTTGAAGAAAGATTCAAAACATGTCTACTCTGTTGAAGAGGTATGTGAAACTTGTGATGGGAATCACAGTTCGGAAGATTGTCCGCTACAGTTAGAGAAAATGATGTATGTTGGGAACTACAACAAGTAAAACTACAATTCCAACAACTACAATCACAACTGGAGAAAGGATCCCAAATTCTCTTGGAGCAACCATAACAATGCCCTGAATCCTCAAGCACAAAACACTCAAAATTAGGGGGGACCTAGATTACTGACTCGGCAGCAACCGCAACAGCCACCAGCTGCCACGACTAGTATACTGGAACAGACCTTGGCTACGTTTATGTTTCAAACAGGAACTTACATTGAGAACATGAATCACTCTGTCAAGAAAACTGAGTCAGTCATGGATAAAACAAAGATGCGGATGACTAACCATGAAGCTACTTTGAAATCACTGGAGACACAGATGGGTCAGGTTTCCCAGCATATTAAACCGAGGCAGAATAGAGGATTCCTTAGCGATACTAAAAATGCTAGACAACCCACACATGAGCAGTGCAAAGCCATCACAACTAGGAGTGGGAAGAAATTACCAGGGCTGGAGAAGGAAGCTGAACTAGTTAAGGAACCAGCCCTAGAATCGACTGCCGAGAACGCTGCCCTGGCAGACGACAAATAGCCTGCTGCCAATGAACCTGTCACGACAGCAGAAGGGACAGAGGAGAAGGATGAAGAGCCTAAGCCTCCTCAGATCCGAATACATTGGGAAGGACGCATTGCAGATTATCGTCCTCTACCTCCTTTTCCTTAACGGTTACAGAAGTTGAAACATGAATCCCAACTTAAGAAAATCTATGATATTTTTAAGCAGGTCCACATTAATATTTCGATGTTAGATGCTATAAAGAAGATGCCTGGTTATGCCAAATTTCTCAAGGATGCTATGTCGAAGAAATCCATACTTGGGGAATTTGAAACGGTCAAGCTGACAGAAGGATGCATGACTATTCTGCACAAGCATCCACCCAAGAAAAAGAAGGATCCTGGGAGCTTTATAATACCGTGCATAATCGGAGACAAATTTGTGGATAAGGCACTTTGTGATCTTGGTGCTAGTATTAATTTAATGCCCAAATCTGTGTTTCAGAAGTTAGGTATTGGAAAAGCACGACCCACAACAGTCATACTGCAGCTGGCAGACCGCTCTTAAGTACATCCAGAAGGGAAGATAGAAGATATTCTGGTAAGAGTGGATAAATTTATTTTTCCTGCTGACTTTCTTGTCTTAGGAAGACTACCTCTCGGATCCAGAACTCACACTTGCTCAACTTCGCATATAACTGATTATCTAACAAAGTCTTCAAAACTAACCTCAAGTGTCGATCATGGTCTTCCTTGGTACGCGAATACACCAAGATATCATCTATAAAAACAACTACAAGCTGGTCTAGGTACTGATGAAAAATCCTATTCATCATATCCATGAAAGCAGCCGGTGCGTTAGTCAACCCAAAAGGCATGACTAAAAACTCATAGTGACCATACCTAGTTCTAAAGGTCGTCTTTGGTACATCAACCTCTCTTACCTTTAGCTGGCAGTAGCCGGATCTCAAGTCAATCTTCGAAAAGACTGATGCCCCTCTCAACTGATCAAACAAATCATCAATTCTCGGCAACAGATACTTGTTCTTCACTGTTAACTGATTCAACTGTCTGTAATCTATGTACATTCTCATGCTTCCATCTTTCTTCTTTACAAACAAAACTGGAGCACCCCAAGGTGAAGAACTAGGTCGAATAAAGCCTCTATCTGTCAACTCTTGCAACTGAGTCTTCAACTCTTTCAGTTCTTTCGGTGCCATGCGATACGGAGCAATCGAAAAATGAGCTAAATCTGAATAAGTCTCTATAGTAAACTCTACCTCTCTATCAGGTGGTAAACACGACAACTCTTCCGGAAACACACTAGGAAAGTCACACATTGTCCGGATGTCTTGAGGTCTGACCTCGCTCATGTTCAGATTCATCACATAGGCAAAATATGCTTCGCAACCCATCTCAACTAACCTCTTAGCCTCTAGAACTGAAACCACATTGGATAAGAACTTCATGTTCTCACCAACCACCACTATCTCATAATCATCTGTGAGCCTCAAAGAAATCCTCTTAGTTTCAAAATCTATCCTAGCTCTATGCTCAGTGAGCCAGTCCATACCCAGAATTACATCAAAACCATAAAAGGGTAGCTCCATCATATCCACTGGAAACACATGTCCTTGAACCATCAACGGACACCTTATATACAATTTTCTAACTATTACCGTATCCCCGAAGGAACTAGTAACACTAACCCCTACCTCTAATATTTCACAAGGCAATTTCAACAACTTTGCATGCTCACTTAGTATATAAGAATGTGTAGACCCGAAGTCAATCGAAGAAAGCAAACCCAAAGACTGTATCGAGAAGTTACCTGCAATCACATATGTGTCATGTTGATCCCCACACTGAGCGTAAACTCTGGCCTGACCTCCGCCCTCTGGCTGGACTGCAACTACATGTGCTATGTTCCTCTGGCCATCATTTCTCGGCTGGAAATTACCTCTACCGCCTAATATGATCTCTATCTCCACAACTCCAACACGAGTGGAAATTCCCCCAACACTCACCGGTGTGGTTACCCCCACACGAGTGGAAATTCCCCCAACTACATGTGGGCAACTTCCCACCAGCCCTCTGGCCCTGTTGGCCCCTACCGTGGTTACCCCCACCACGTCTGTGATCATAATGATGCCGGTTGTCCCGATGCTTCTTGGCATCACCTCTATCAAAGTCACTAGATCTCTTACCAGAACTAGAACCACCAGATCGTTTGGTCAAGCCCAAACTGTGCTCCAAGTCCTTGGCCCTAGCGACCAAGACATCAAAATCTGTGTAGTCAGAAGCTAAAGTGTACCTCTTGATCTCTTCATTCAACCCATAGCGGAAACGGTTACAACGTTCCACTTCAATAGGAACAAGCTCGGATGCATACTGACTCAGCCTGACGAATCTGATCTCATAAGTTGTCACAGTCATACTCCCTTGAAGCAAAGCCATAAATTCCCTCTTCTTCTCATCGAGATATTGAGGACCCAGATACTTCTTACGGAAATCTGACTCGAAGAACTCCCAAGTGATCTCAGCCTCTTCCATGCACGTAGTGATGGTGACCCACCAAGTGTAGGCATCACCCTGAAGCAAAGACTCAACACACCCTAACTTGCGTTCCCCAGTACATCCCATCCGTGACAAGATATGGACGGTCTTCTCTAACCACATCTTAGACCTCTCCGGTGTCGACCCTCTGAACTCTTCACCTCCCAAACTGCGGAGTCTCTCCAATGGCAAACCAGTACCCTCTCCCTGGGGTTGTGTCGCTGCCTGACCCCCAGCCACTGCAGCTTGGAAAGCCCCGGCTATCGCCTGAACTAAGGGAGCTAAATCAATTTCGGCCGGTCCTTGGCCAACTTGAGGTCCCGCGCCCTCGGCTCCCGCCTCACCTCCCTCTTGATGATGAGAAGGTGGAGGAGGTTGAGGAGCCTGCGCCCCACCAATCTGCTCAATCCCCGGAGCTTGTGCCCGTGGTTTTGGCTGAACCATCCTAGGTCTCCCTCGTGGTCTCATGATACAGCTAGCAAGATAATAACTACAACAAACAACAGATAAGGATTAAGTTAGCAAAGGCAAGGGTCCAACTGTGCTCAAGTACTTTCCTTTACAAAACCTTTTTAAATTAAGTAATAGTAGCAATGGGTACTCGATACTACACCGACTCAAAAATCATGCTTCCAAACACCATATGAACAATCAAACAACAAGATTTCATGGCAAAGCACACACCGGAACACATCAATTGCTTAACACATCGAACTTACCTCACTTACCTGCCAGAGATCTCGGAAACCTCAGGCTTTGATACCAACAAATGTAACCCCCTCGTCCCGGTCTGGCCAGATGACCGGTCCGAGTAGGCTACACGGGGAAAATCGAAGCGAAACCCGTTAAGGTTCCCCCTCGGTTAGCAACCCTAGAAAATTTCTTTTAATTTAATCTTGTCTATAGGCATGTTCATTCCTAAGTGATCACGTCAGCGGAAAACATCAAGAAAGAATCACATTCGAACCTAAAACCACCCACTAAACAGTTCGTTTTACATTTACAGGGCAGGCCGTATCGATACACCATTCAAGGGTATCGATACGCCTCGACTAAGTCAACCATTTTAGTCAAGTCAGGGAAGACCGTATCGATACAGCCTTTGAGCGTATCGATACGCCCCTCTCGGTCAACATCTCACGGTCAACGAGATAAAACTGTACCGATACGCTTCAACCCCGTACCGATACGCCAACAACACACCAAATTCTCAGAATTCCAGTGAGCAAAGAGCGTATCGATACACCCCCATGTATCGGTACGCCCAGCCAAAACTAAGTCCTGCAGGCAAGACCGTATCGATACGACCCTTAGGCGTATCGATATGCCCTACACTGCAAGTCTCCAAATTTCAGCAAGAGAACACCAAACCCAACTCTAAAAGCATTTTAGGACTTCCCTAGCCACATACAAGCATTCATGCAACATACTACGACCAAGAATTAGCATATAGTGCAATATAGACAATTAACAAGACATCCATATGTGGCATTCACACAAAGGATAAATATTGCATAAATAGGCATTCTTAAGATCTCAAAAAGTCATAAGGCATCATGTCTTCACATACAAGGTTTACATGCCAACCAAAAGCAACTTAAAACGTCCAAAGGCATAACCATCCCACACAAGCATTCAACAAGACAAAGCATGGTTTACAAATCCAAGCCAAAACAAAAACACCAACAACATCTATGAGTCATACAACGCTCATACAAAAACATAGTAGCCCCATTGCTAATCTACTACTTTATTTACTAAGTCATACTTGAGCAACTACAAAGCTTAGAATGCCCCTTTGCCTTGCTCCTTGCTAACACCACGCTAATGATCTCCATTGTTGAAAATGAGAGCGTAAGCTAGAAGCTTAGTGAGGATGCTCTAAAATCAAAAACAACCACAATGCAGGGTCCAAGCATGCAATCCTTAACATCACACACAACATACATGGGCATCAACATAGCATCCTAGCTAGTATTTCAAGAGTCATAAATATGGCATCTTACATCATATTAAGCTCAACAATATAAATCAATTATCACAACATCATAATCATAAGAGCAAGTACATTGGCCACTATTAGTTTACTCGGATGTGCGGATTTACTCTCAACCACAACATTACCTCGGTAGGATTACACTCATCACCGGACCTTGCATGGGTGGGATTCCACTCATCACCACATGCCCTACGGATGGGATTCCACTCATCATCACGTATAATATAAATAATTTCCGGTGGAATATTACATCATCGTACTCCTCCTTGATGACTCAATGCCATCAAGGCCACGCGCGAATTTGACTCAAACGTGTGCACACTAATCATAATTATCGATCATTTACACTCGGTAAGTTAATTAGTGCCAATTACCTTTAAACCACATCACAACAACCATCTTTTATAGCACATATTCAATCCATACCTCACAAGATCAATATAGGCATAGGAAATCAAGGCTCATTAACAAACAAGAAGTTAAACTACCAATTTAACTTCTACCTTAGAATGGTCTACCAAACTCATTCCAATACCTCCACTACACACAATTGAACCAACTTTAAAACAAATTTAAAGTTTTACTCACCACTCTTCCTTAGCAAACCAAGCAAGCAAGTCAAGCCTCCTCAATTCCCGAATTCGGTCCTGATCCTTCTCCGATGTTTCCTCTTGCTTCTAACCAATCAAAACACAAATATTACTCACCAATTCAAGGCTAAACTCAGTCACAATCCAACTCACAAACACAAGCCAAACTTCACCATTTTCAAACCCAAACTAACCACAAAACTTCCATTTTCGTGCTCTCCAAATATCTAGCTGAAAACTATACTTTCCAACACCCTAATGACATCTAAAAGCTTTCAAAACACTTCTCTAATAACCCTATACCATCAGCCCTTCAACCCAACACTAAAACACACCAAAAACTCAAGTTTAGACACTTTGAAAATTGCCCCAATGACCCACTTCGGGATTTTTCCCAAATCCATCCATTTTAAGATATTAAGTGTATTTAGGTGAGATTAATCCAAAACCCAACTCAACAAATCAAAAACAAATGAAAAACCCAAACTTTCCTTAAACTTGAAAAATGCAAATATGGATAGTTTTGAAATCTAAGACCATGTAAATGATGGGGATGATGAGGAGAGTTGAGAAATGAAATTACCTTTGGAAATGCCCTTGAATCGATGGAGAAATCAAATGGAATAGTGAATAGGGGTTTTGGGAAGGGTTTGGTTGATTCCACGTGAAATGGAGAAAGGGGGAAGATGATGGCTTTATTTTTATTTTTTTCCTTTTTGATTCAAAAAGATTGTCTTCCACTTTTCATTTTATTTACAAAATTGACACCTGTTTTATTTTAAATCTCAATTAAATCAAAAATAAGGTCAATTTAAATAAAAATCGATTTTAACGACTCGAACCAACTCACGCGTCTAACTCCTAACCCCAAAACACGAGTGTTACAGGACTCGCCTTGGTCGATGGATTTTCACATCATTCACATAGAAAATACTTAGAACATTGCATCATTTTCCTTTCTTTTCTTTCCTTTCATGCAATATGGATTTTAATTCTTCATGAACTTCAAAATATATTAATAAGAACTATTTGGCGTCTTCATTCATCTTTCCATAAAGAATTATGCGAGCAGTTTAAAACGGACTTATTAAAAGCAAAAGATTTCTAGACATTTCTATGGTTTGATCTCTTGGGTGCAGGTGACCAAAAAGCCGGCGACCCGATACTAAAGATCGTTACAAGGACATGTGACACGAGCCTAAAGGAAAAGAATTTTAGGCGGTCAGTCACGACCGCACATTGAGAAAATGAGCGTTGCTCAGATCAAGATTCGAATCCATTACTAAAAGGATTACAAAGACGAAGGCAATCACAAGAAAAGCAAAGGAAAAAAAAGAAAATGAAGAAAAAGGAAAAAAAAAGAAAAAAAAGAAAAAAGAAAAATAAAGAAAAAGAATAAGAATAAGAAGAAAAAAGTGAAGAGAAGAAAAAGAAAAGAAAGTGAGGTAAAAACCCGAAAGGGCGCTTCATAAAAACTAAATACCAAAGTGAAAACCTAAAGGGCGCTTTGGAAAGGAAAACTTGAGATTAGAATCTGCAAAAAGGGACATCCTAGATGATCCGATAGTTAAACCCGAGTGTGAGACAAGCATCATCATCAGAGAGAAGAAGGAAAGAGATAAAGGGTCAAAAAAGATCGACAAAAGAGCCGTGGCACTGGGCCTATGTTTGGCATACCCATTCATGCATCATGTTAGGATAAGCATACTTATTTTAGGATCATGCTAACTCATAACATCATAATCATCCTTTTTACAGATACACGAAACCGTTTGCTCTTGAAAAGAGAAACGAGTGACGGAAAGAAGAACGAATTCCAGGCAAAGGATTTCAGATTTACCACATCAGATTTTTTGAGCAAGAGAGGTAGATACTCATAGCTCGAGGTGAAGGATTACAGACTCACCGTAATCAGGACTTCCAAGCAAGAGAGGCAAATACTCATAGCTCAAGGTGAAGAATTTCAGACTCACCATAATCAGGACTTCCGAGCAAAAGAGATAGATACTCATAGCTCAAGGCGAAGATTTCAAATTTGCCACATCAAGTTTCAAAGCGAAGGGGACAGATACTCAAAGCTTAAGGACTTCATGCGGAGGATTTCGAACTCACCGCATCAGGATTTACGAGCGAAAGAGCTCAAGGTTTTTCTTGTAGGAAAATCGGATGACCTACCCAGTTTGTTTCTGCCGTTTCGGGAAAACAAATTGTTTGTTCACTACTGCTTCAGAGGAGAAAATCACCCAAACAGGGAAGTTGGACAAAATTAGTGCTTATGGTCTTTGCTTTATTCTTGTTCCACAAGTACAAGCAAAGAGGGGCAACTTTAATCACTAATTTTTTCTAGGGGACTCTTTTCATTTAATTTTATAATAACGGGCTTATATGGGCTAGCATTTAGCAATTAACTATATATATGTGTGTGTGTTTGTGTGTGTGTATGCGTGGTATGATATATATCATTACATAAGTTATGTGTATGTGTGTTTATTGGATGTTTGGACATAAATTCTAGTGGGCATATCATATATATTGTATATGTGTGTTTATTATGATCGTATATTGTGAGTGTTTATGTTTATTTTAATAGGTATCGCATGTATTATATATATCCATTAACATTTATATATAAGTAATATGTATACGTGCATGTATATTATATAGTGTTATTATTATTATCAAAATTAAAAACAAACAAAAGATTATAAGATAATTAAATAAAAAACAGCCCATCTTTATTAAACTATAATAAATTGCCCAAGTTTAAATAAATAAAAAACCCAAGTCTCTAAAAAAAATAATAACAGTCCATTTACAACTTAAAAGCCAATATATATAAAGCCCAATAAAGCCCAACCCCTAAGCCTAATTACACCAAAACCCTAATCTGATGACTTGTTTCTTACAGCCGTCACATACCAACCGTCAGATCTAAATCTGATCCAACGGCCACGATACAACCAGATGGCCCCTGATGCAGGAAACCCTAGATGGCTCTCTTCTCCCTGGCGCCGCATCGATTGCATTCGTCGGATCAAGAGAACATCGAACGACCTAGATCACTCCTTGCCGCGGTAGCCCTAGCACTCATCTGATGATCTCGCGTCACACGGATCTGAACCGTTAGATCGAGATATGATCTAACGGTTCGTATACGCGATGAAGACTCTACGCGCGACCTCTCCACTCCCAACGCGTCCACGTGCGACGTTTGGAATTACCCCACACGCGGGTGTGATGCACTCCTCTGCCCTTTCGGCTTTCCCCGAGACCAGTGGCATGTTGCCACGTCCCTGTTTCAGTACAACGGTGGCCACGTCCGATGCCGACTCAGCGTCCATGATCGCCTATCGTCTCTGCTGTACGAGCCACGCACATAAAAAACAAACGAAAGGGTTAGAAAGAAAAAATGAAATAAAAACAGAGGCAAAAACGGAAAGTGGCAGAGGAATGACAAGAATCAAAGCAGAGCCGCGCATGAATCCGACCAAAAATGGTACGATCCAATGGATAATTTCCATTCCAATTTCATGTAAACACAAATTATCCAATATTCGGCTATAAAGCCAAATGGAAACAAACATGTAAAGGTATTCGTGATCTCCCAAAAACGCGAAGAGAAATAAAAGCAAAAGCACATTCAGAGGTAATCTCATTTTTCACATCGCATGAGCAAAAAAAACATAAAGCATTCTCTTTTTAACTTTTGTTTTTTTTCTTCGAAACAGTTTCTGGTTCCTCTCTCACCGGCAACAATCCTCTCCAAGTCTCGCGTGGCTTTGCATGGTGAGTTGGTTGAGAGAGACACCGAAAGCTTCTCTTTTTCTACTTCATTTCTGTTTTCAATTCTAAGAAGGGGGACTTTGTTTTTGGTTTTCTCAAAAACAAAGGTGAAGGAGTTTTTTTGGGTTGTTCTCGTTGTTTATGGTTTTCAAAATACAAAAAGGGCGTCTTTTTTTGGTTCGTTTCGAGCCTGCCGGTCGGCGATTAACGTCGGTCGGTGTTTAGGGCAGAGAGCTTTGGTGTCCAGGGAAAAGGGCTCGAGTTTTGTTAAGGGAGGTTTTTATATTGTTTTTAGGTTTAAAGTTAGGGGTTAATTAGGCTTAGGTCCCCTCGTGTCGCGCTATTTGTGCACCTAGGGCTTCCGCGTCTTTAAATCTCGTATTAGATCCTTAAGAGTTTGTTCGTCTTTGCAAATTCGTCCTGTGTCAGTCCAGTAGCGGTCTATTTGTCCGTCCCTTCCCTCATAGTTTGTGTTCTTTTTAATTAGGTCCTTTTCGTTATCTTGTCTGTTTTTTCATGCATTTTCAATTGAGCCACTGTTTTTTATTTCTTTAATTTTAATCATGTTTTTACTCTTATTTGTTTAGTGTATGTGTAATGTATGCTTATTTGTGATTATATGATATTTTGGATTGCATGTTGGCACTTATGTGAAAGGGTTCTTTTTTAAAAAATCGATATAATGTAGGTTTGTAAGGCTTAAAATGGGTAGTTTAGGGACCTTTGGTATAAAATGTGGCATGATGTATGTGGTAATGTTAGACTTAAAAAAGTGTAATTAATGTTTTAGTGAAACACTTTAAAATAATGCATGGTTTCGTGGAAAGGGCCGTTTTTATAAGAAATGCAACAAAACGACAATATGTGTGTAAAATGTATCCTTGCTATGTTTTTTTTGCTTAAAACGTCTTAATCAATGTTTTTATTCGGACTTTGTTGATTTGGTTTACCTTTGGTTTGGGTTTTGGGCCTTAGTTCTTTAGGTGGCAAGAGTTAGGTTTTTTTGGGCTTGTTTAGCTTAGGTGGGCTTAGGGTAGTTAAGTTAGCCTTTTTAATGTTTAGATTAGCCTATTTGTTTGTGTCGAATCGTGTGCCCGCCTCATAGGGGCACGATTTGTGCAATTATATCGGTTTAGGTCTATAACATAAATTATGCTTAGGGCTTCAACCAGTTTAATTTGCTTAAATTCATCCTTGTCTTATTAGGATGGATATTAGGCCCGTTAAATCGAATAAGCCATCCTTGATCTTTTTAAGATAAAATTAACATCAAATCTAGATAGATAAAACCGGGATAATCCATGATTTATTAGGGTCTTCTTGTGCTTACGATTTAAATAATTTAGGGTCATATTAGAATCACCTAATCTAATTAGACCACTAACCGGTCTCCCATAATTCGAGTCTTTAAGATAGGGCCATGGGTGGGCTTTTGTATGTTTACTTCCAAGCCTTTATATGACATGCATTTTATACTTGTCATTCACGAAACCGTTAATAATTTGGCATGTTAATTAAACTTAAAGCATACAAAAGAGAGGTATCAATTAACCCCGGTATTCGTGTCAAAATAGTCCAAGCTTAATGGATGTCGACCGAATATTTGGGTTAATTTTCACCGTTTCTAGGTAAGCGGTAATATAAAAATGGAAACATCATATCATCACTCCTTATTTGCTTGCACCATGCATAAAGGTGATGTACGGGATCCGAACCCTAAACTAACACGACATTCAATCTTATATGATATCGGTTTAGTCTATGGTCCGATGTACCGTCATCCTTTTTAATTAAATGCTCAATTAATTCTAAAGTCACGATTTGATGAAGCCCGTACCATTTAAGTTAAATTTCCAATTAAGAACATCTAAATACACTTTAGATTTTAAGTAATTTCCATCGATTAAAGGCAACAAGTAATTTGGTACCGATTTCTGGGCGTGATGGGGGTGCTAACCCTTCCCTACACGTAACCAACTCCCAAACCCTTTTTAAATCGAATCTCTGGTTTTGTGGTGTTCGACCTACCTTAGTGGCCGGTGGCGACTCCAAATTTTTACCGTTTTCCCAAATTTGAATTTTAAAAAGAAATTCCCCTTTTAATAAACCTTTTTCAAAAAGTAACACGCCTAAAAGTTTTTCTAGAAAAAAGGTTATTACACTATCGGTGGTCGTTTTTTCCGCGGCGATGATCCTTCCGACGAATTTTACATTCACCCAAACGATAATCCAACATTGGTTCTCACCTCTTCATTGCTCGATGGTGCCAACTACCATAGTTGGGCGCGTTTGATACGTATGTTTTTTATATTAAAAAATAAATAGTGTTTTGTTGATGGCTCCATCAAAGAAACCCAGAAAGGATGAACCTCATTACAAGGCGTGGGTTAAGTGTAATAACTTAGTCCTTTCTTGGTTACAACGAGCGCTAACCCAAGAAATCGCTCAGAGTGTTCTTTGGTTTGATACGACTTACGAATTATGGCAAGATCTGTTCGACCGCTTTAATCAAGGCAATCTAGTGCGTGTTTTTGATCTTCTTCAATAGTTTTACTCTCTTCATCAAGGTAACTCATATGTTACCACTCATTACACGCAATTAAAAATAATATGGGATGAAATCTGTAATTTTCGACCTCTAACCTCCTGTGAATGTTCCATTGTGAAATGAGTGAGAGATTTTTGAATGAAATATGTGCCCTCGATAAATGATGTTTTACTCTCTTAGAGGTTTAAATGAGAGATTTTTTGTTCATAAGTCGTTGTTGTTGATGAAATATGTGCCCTCGATAAATGATGTTTTTTCTATCGTTATTCAATATGAGCGGTCTCTTGCTTCTAATATTCACACAGACTCTATTGTCTTGTTAGCTAATAGGTATTCTATCAAGAATGTGGAATTTAGTTTTAAGAATGATATTAAGACTGTTAATCAGAAGTTTGTTAATAACAGTGTCTCTAAGAGGCCTCTGTGTGTGTTTTGTGGATTGTATGGGCATACAATTGAAAAATGCTACAAGAAACATGATTTTATCCCTGGCTATAAGGGTAGAAATCAAATTATTAGGGTGAATCAAGTTGGGGCTTCTAATTCTGAGGATCTTTTGACACTAATATTTTAGTTCAAGATACTAATTTTCTTGTTATGTTTACCAAGAACCAATACGAGAGTTTGTTAAGTTTGTTGCAAGAATGTAACTTGTCTAATGTTTCTTTTCAAAATGCTTCACATGATTCTAAAATCAATGCCCTTTAGTTTCTACTACTTCTGATGTTCCAGTTGCAGATGCATGTACAATCTTGAATGGTTCTGGATCTCATTTATCTAATTTTTTTAGATATTGGATTCTGGTGCAACATATCATATAAGCAATAGTTTACATTCTTTTGACACTTATTATCATGTCTATAATAAATTTGTTCGTCTACCTAATAATATTCTTGTTAAAGTGTCTTGTATAGGTACTGTTCAAATTAAATCTTGTCTGACCTTGTATAATATTTTTCATATACCTGACTTTGATTTTAACTTTATTTCTATTTCCGAATTGACTAAAAGTCAATCCATTTGCTTATTTTCCTCTGATTTTTGTTCTATACAAGACACAATAACTTGGAGGATGATCGGTTTAGATAAAATAAATAATGGGTTGAATCAACTAGATACTTCTTTTTCATATTTTGTTTTCACAGTTTTACAATCCATTGTTTGTATCTCTGCTTCTGATTCTTTTAAACTTTGGCATTCTAGACTAGGACATCCCTCTGAAAAGATGATGAAGCATTTTTCTGATATTAATAAAGAAATTTTAGTGATTTCTGATTTTGTATTTGATTGTGAAATTTGTCATCTTGCTAAGCAGAATCATTTGTCTTTTCTTTTAGTAATATTGTTTCTAACTCCATTTTTGATTTAATACATATTGATGTCTGGGGTCCTTTTCCTGTTAAGAGTTTCTATGGTCATTCTTATTTTCTAACCATTGTAGATGATAAGAGCATATATGTCTGGATTTTTCCAATGAGATTAAAATCCGAGGTGAAGGAATTAGTTATTCATTTTTATCTCTTAATAAAAATTCAGTTTTCTAGAAAAATTAAGTGTGTTAGATCTTATAATACTAAAGAATTTGAAATGCTGAATTTTTTCAAGTCAAAAGGAATAGTTCGTCAGAATTCTTGTATTTACACTCCTCAACAAAATAGTGTTGTAGAGAGAAAACACTAGCATCTCCTTTCTGTTCTAAGACTTTGAGATGCAAGCTCATTTATCTCTAATTTTTTAGCTTGATTGTGTGTTACATTCTGCATATTTGATAAATATTACACCTACTCCTATTTTAGAAAATAAAATTCATCATGAAATGTTGTTTAATATGCCTTCTAAAACTGCTCATCTAAAAGTTTTGGGTGTATAATGTGTTTTTATAGGTTTTAACTTTAAAAGATATAGACTTTTTAACATATCAAACAATTCTATTTTTGTATCCAGAGATGTTATTTTCTCAGAAAATATTTTTTTTTCTTTTCAACAACTTAAAATCTCAAATTCTAATAAAGTTGTTCTTCCTGCATATGAGAATGGCATTCCTTTGGAAGACATTGTCCAACAAACAAAAGATGCCCTTATGGACATTAATGGCAGTTCCTTGAAACAGCTTTTGGTTTCTCATGACAATAGTTCTGAGAATTTTTCAACCCCTACCATTTCTAAAAGTATTACAGTTTTTAATAATTTTGAGGCCTTGGAAGCTACATGTACTTCTTAGCAAGCTTGGAATGGACTCCAACCTGACCCTCCTGCTTTGAAACCTTCCGGACCTAGTAAAAATGTTCAATTACCCTCAAAGTTCAGAGACTTCCAAGTTTCCTTACCGGATTCTAAAACTTCTCCTCATAATATTGTTAATGTTTTTCTTATGATGATCTGTCTTCAAAATATAACTCATATGTTAGTAATATTTTTGTTCTTTCCGAACCTAAAACATATAACCAAGCCATTAAGTATGACTGTTGGAAAAATACTATGGTAGAAGAAATTAAGGCTTTAGATTATTGCTTGAGAATTGGTTAAGCTCCCATCTGGTAAGAAAATAATAGGCTATAAATGCGTTTCTAAAATCAAATTGAAATTTGATGGGACTCTTGAGAGGTATAAAGCTCGGCTTGTAGCAAAGGGGTATACTCAACAGTCTAGAGTAGATTTTTTAGACACTTTTAGTCATGTTGCTAGGATAACAACTACAGTAAAACCTTTATAAATTAATACCCTTGTGACTATAAAATTTTATTAATTTAGAGAGATGTTAATATATCGATAAGTTAATAATTTATTAATTAAAAGAAAATTTCTCAATTCAGCAAATTGTTTTCGGCACTGCAAAATTCGCCCAAATGATGAAGCAGCCTCAAGGGACTTAAGTGAGACAACTTTTGAAGAAGGCTTACATGAACTTGAGAATATGATCAATGATATTGGCTATCGCAATAAAATGGACGTCAATAACTTGTTGGATTATCCAGGCGAAAATGACGAATGTTTACAAGTTCAAAGTTTAGAGGAAATTGTGGCTAATATTGTTGAACGTTCTACTAATGATGAAGTTGAAGATGATTCAACACCACTTGAACTAGTCACGCAAAAGGAAGCATTGAATGCGGCAACAACTCTTCACAACTTTTTATTGCAGTTGGAGACCTCAACGCCGGAACTTGTGGGTGCAGTTAAAAAATTTAGAGATGAAATTGAATTAGATTTGAATTTTAAAAAGAAACAAATTACAATATATTCATATTTTAGCAAGTTACCAAAGTAGTAATTGTAATATATGAATTATTAATTTAAAGTTTTGATGAGACCTTTATATTTATAAAGGGGATCTCCAAAAAATTATTATATTATTATCTTATCGAATTTGATGATTTTTTACATTGGCCCAAGTCGGGACCGGAGAAATTTATTATTTAATAGAGTTTATTAATTTAAAGAGTATTAATTTATAGAGGTTTTACTGTATTAGAACTCTTTTAGCTATTGTTGCTTCTAAAAATTGGAAATTAAAATAATTAGACATTAATAATGCTTTTTGCATGGTTTCTTAGATGGGGCGGTTTACATGGAGCTTCCTCCTCGTTTTCAAACTGAGACATCTGGATTAGTTTGCAAGTTAACTAAAAGTTTGTATGGTCTTAAGCAAGCCAGTAGACGATGAAATGAAAGTTAACTTTAGCCTTAATTGAATAAGGTTTTTACACAGGCCTTTGCTGATAAATCTCTTTTCATTAAAGGTTCAGGAATAATTTTATTGCTCTTGCTGTATATGTTGATGATATTGTGTTGGCAAGTCCTAATTTGCATGAGATTTATTCTATTAAACAACTTTTACATGATACATTCAAAATAAAAGATTAAGGTGACTTAAAGTATTTTTTAGGTTTTGAGGTTGCTTATTCTAGTAAAGGAATTAATTTGTGTCAAAAGAAATACACTTTGGATTTATGAGAGAAATCTGATTTCTTAAACTCCAAGCATGTTTCTACTCCTCTTTTTGCTAAATCTAAACTTTCTAGACTAGATGGTGCTCCTTTATCTGATATCACCCCTTATATGAGACTTATAGGTAAATTGTTTTGTCTCACTAATACTAGGCCTGATATTTCTTTTGTTGATCAACAATTTTCTTAATTTTTTTATGCTCCTATTGACATACATATGCAAGCTGATCACAGGATCCTTCAAAATCTCAAAGGAACCCCTGGACCAGGGTTATTTTTTCCAGCTAACAATGATGTTAAAATTAATGCTTTTTTTTATTCTGATTGGGCTTCTTGCTCTGATTCAAGAAAATCTGTTACTGTATTTTGTGTTTTCATTGGTTCAGCATTAGTTTCTTGGCGAACAAAAAACAACAGACCATCTCAAGGTTCTCAAGTGAAGCTACATACAGAGCACTTGCATTTGTTTCTTGCGAAATTCAATGGCTAAGTTATCTACTTTTCGATTTGAAACTTGATGCTTCTTCACCTGCTAATCTTTATTGTGATAACTTGTGTGCAATTAAAATTGCAGAAAATCATGTTTAACACGAAATGACCAAGCACATTGAAATTGATTGCTACCTTATTCAGGAGAAGCTTCATCAAGGATTAATCATGTTACTGTATGTTTCCACACATCATTAACTAGCAGACTGTTTTACAAAAGTCTTGCAACTTTCTTCTTTTCTCCAAGCCATATTCAAGTTGGACATTCATAACATATATGCTCCAACTAGAGGGGGCTAATAAAGTACAACTGTTAAAATAGTTAGGGTGATTAATTAATTTGTTAAGTTTATGTTCTTTAACCTTGATTGTTATATATATTAATTAGTTTTTTATTTTGTACACGTTCATTTTTCTTTCAATAATAATAAAATTCTTTTCATTTACTCTCTCTCTCTTTGATTTTTCGATTGTAAATAAAAATCCTAAGGGTGCGTTTGGTTCACGGAATATATAATTACTTCTGGGAATGAGATTCCCGGAATATAACATTACCTTGGGAATTTTACATTACCTTATTTGGTTTATTTGGCAGGAATATAAGGTTACTGTATTTGGTTGGAGAAATATAAGATTACTTAGAAGTAAAATTTACCAGATTATCCATGTGTTATATTTTCTTTCTAACATGTTAAACTTTCAATATTAAATTAAAAATATCTACATAAAAAGTCATATAACTATTTTTGTTATACTATATAAAATTTGCAAAAATTATATATTTATCATATCATTAATATAACTATTAGATTTAAAAATTAAAAATATATTTTTTATATTTTCATATATTCGTTACTCTCTATTAACATAATTTTGTGAATTTTCAAATGTTAAACTTTTTAACATGTTCAAATTTTTAATTTTTTTATTTCTTATGATAGATTGTCAAATAAATTAAAATAAATAATAAAATAAATTTAAAAATTGTTAAACAATGATAAAAATTTTAGATCATAAATTTAGCATACTAAAATGTTTTATAATATGATAAACATCTTATAAATCAAAGAATAAAATTAAAAACATCAGCTACTAACATAAGTATAACGTCATTTAAATATTAAATTAATATTGTGTAAAAATATATTATATGAACAATATTTAAAAGATTAAATAAAGGACCTATATGAACAAAATTCATTAACTTAAGGATAATATAGTCCATATGGGTGGGAATTAACAAATACCTAAGAAATTAGTGGGAATGACATTCCCACTATTTAAGGGGAAAGTGACACTATTGGGAAAAGATTATTACCCCATGGAGGGAATGCTCTCAAACAAAACATGGGAATGTTATTCCGGAAAAGATTATTACCTTTGGTAATAATCTTTTCCATGAACCAAACGCCCCCTAAGGGATTCATCAACATCTAGTGGCAGTGGCTCTTGGTTTTCTACTCTCAGGCCCGATTCAACTTTCTCATTTCGATCATTAAGGGTGTGTTTGGTTCGCGAAAAAGATGATTACCATGAGTAATAATATTTTCCAAACTTACATTCTCATTGTTTGCTTTAGGATGATTCCCACTAGGAGGTATTATTCTTTTCCCAAGAGTGGCTCTTTTTCCCTTAAATGGTGAGAATGTTATTCCCCTCATTTTTTTAGGTATTACGCAATTCCTTCCCCTTTAGACAATATTACCCTTATGATAATTAATTATGTTCATGTTGATCCTTTGTTGCATTTTTAATTAGGTAACTAATTATTTATGGTGTAAATTTATTAAATATTTGTATTTAATATTAGTTTGATATATAAATGGTGTTGTATACATTTAGAAAATGTTGTAATATTTTATATTACATTGTATTAATATTGTATTTATGATGTTTTTAGGGTTATAGGGTGAGATTGTATGTTGCTTGAGAGTGAATGCGTTAAGACTTGATGTTATTAATTTTATTATTTGATTTATAAGATATTTTTTATCTTAAAAAATTCAGTAGGTTATTTATTTTTATCATTTTTACTAATTTTAGATTTATTTTATTATTTACTTTAATTTGGTTGATAAATGGTCAAAAGTAATAAAATAATTAAAAATCTAAGCATATTAAACGTTTAATATTTTGATGTTCACAAAAAATTAAAAAGAAATAAATATATATAAATATAAAACATTTTTTAAAAATAATTTAATAATATTAATTATATTATAAATATATATATATATATATATTTTTTGCAAATTTTAGATGATGTAACGAAAATAGTTCTATAAATTTTTATGCAAATATTTTTAATTTAATAATTAAAAATTTAACTTGCTAAAAAGAAAATATATCATTAGAACAAGTTGGTAAATTTTGCTTCGAATTAATCTTATATTCCTCCAACCAAACACTACAATCTTATATTCCTACCAAATGAACCAAACAAGGTAATGTAATGCATGGGCGGGAGCCACATGGCCCCATGGGTGGTCAAATGACACCCCAAAGTTTGTTATTAAATTCTTTTTCCTATATAATTTATATATAAAAATATTTTAAAAATAAATAAATGACACTTATTTATAAATAATTGACACCCTTAATTACAATACAAGAAAAATGACACCCCTTGAATAATTTTCTGGCTCCGCCCTTGATGTAATGTAACATTATCAGTAATGTTACATTCCGGTAATTGTATTCCCAGAGGTAATCTTACATTTCGTAAACCAAACACCTCTAACCATCCCGACTCTCCACTCAAATCAAAAGGGATGATTATTGTTGGAGCATGGAACCATCTCACAATCAGCCTCAAGATTGCCATTTCCCGAGGGTCTTGATTCTAACTTTCCACCCGAAATATCCACTACAGCATCACACTTTGGTGGATTTGTTGCGCAAAAACAACTTTACTAACCCTTCTAATTTGTTCATCGTCCATGTCCCTATTATAAACAGGCTCCAAATCTTCCAAAGAGTCCAAATGTAAATCAACCGAGGCCCGGCTATCAATCGGCTCCATATGCTTCCTCGACCCCACTTTCCTCCTTAAAACGGACCCACCAGCCAAACCAAAAGCCCAAGATGGACCACTCTTTTCTATTTGACCCTCCTTTTCCATGACATGTCCTATAATATTAAGGATTAATATCCTATACACCGGCGGTAAAAACTGAAAGTTTCCACAAGCGCCTTAGTTTTAGGGTATAGGGAGTTAGTTTAGGGTATAGGGTTTAGGTGTAGGGGTTTAGAATTTAGGGATAGTTGTTTCAATTTAAAGTTTAGGGTTATAATTTAGGGTTTATAGGTTAGGGTTTAGTTTTTAGGGTAATATGGTGAGGATTTAGGTTTTTATAACCCTAAACCTTAAATTGAAACAACTATTCCTAAATTCTAACTCCCTACACCTAAACCCTATATCCTAAACTAACTCCATATACCCAAAATTAAGGCGATTGTGGAAACTTGTGTATGGAATATTTATCCTAATATTAATACCCTCCTCGGGAGATGTTCTCTGACTGCTTCTTTGCTCTGTCAAATTAACGTTGAGACTACAACCCAATATTTCCGCTTCCCCAACAAATCTACTGAAGCGTCGTTCTTGAGAAAATTCCCCATGCAAAATTCAATAGCCGCTTTACCTTCTTTCGAACACGAGCTCCTTACCCTGCACGTCGTATACTTAAAGGAAGAAATGCATGTAAGGGGATTGAACCTACGTCTTCTAGCAACCTAAACTGTTGGCTTACCACAACACCAAATGCTATATTATGATATATTTCCTGTCATATATTATATCTAAATAAACATCAAAAACTGACAAACTCCATCGTCGTGATTACCAACATTTTTCATTGCCTTGAGCTTCTCCAAAAGCCTTTTAACCAGCATCCTGGGTATTACCCGAATAGTCCAAATCCCCAGGCTCAGGTTTTGAACTCTCCAACTGCTACATCCCTAGGCTCCTTGATGATTCTTGAAGAACCGAGCAACAACAGTTGCAAAACAAAGCTCTTCGGTGTGCCTTTACAATCCAAGAAGAGATTGCACCCGGACTATGGTGCAGCTAACATGGAGACTAACAAGGCATGTTTGGTCTTGAAAAAAGATGATATAGGGTTGAATCTTATGTCTCCTTATACATATTAGTTCCCTTTCATATCCAATATTCAAGAGTATTAATTCTATCTTCCTTTTTGAACTTCCTTTTTAGTTTTTTTGTTTGATTGTGTCTTTGTTCATCTGCCCGGGGAGACTAAGGCTATTTGTGAACTGTGTATATAATTTTAGTGTCCGGTGTGTTCCCCTATATCAATGCAGATGAGTTTTGGTTAGAGTGAAGATGCAATGAAAGTTGAAAACCTGAAACAAACAAGATGAAGGATATAGCTCATAATCTCCATTTTCATCAATCAGGCAAACAAACAAGAAAAGAAAACTATAGAAGGAGACACAACCCAAAAGAGCGAGGAAATCGATGGAAGCGAAATAAAAGAGAAACTGACTAAACATGTTTTATCAAAGGGTTCTAAGGACCAGAAAACCTTTGTCTTTTCCTACTTTAAGTATCTGATCAGTGTCTGGGATTTGGAGAAGCTCAAGGCAATGAAAAATGTTGGTAATGACGATGATGGAGTTTTTTAGTTTTTGATGTTTATTTAGATATAACATATGACAGGAAATATATCACAGTACAACATTTGGTGTGGTGGTAAGCTAACAATTTAGTTTGCTAGGAGATACAGGTTCGATCCCCCTTACATGCATTTGTACTTTAACAGTTGGTAGTCAAATTGCACCTAATTTAATAAGGTGGTCAAATCATGACTTTTGCAATAGTATGGTGGTCATTTATGTAGTTTACCCTATATATTTTTATAAAATTTAATTATTTAAAATATCTAAAAAATCATAATTAAAGTTTAAAAATTTTAACTTTTAAAAAATTAATAAAAGATAAAATTATTGGGAGAAGAATATTATAAATAACACAATGAGAGAGATGGGATGGTAAGAAAGGGATGGAAATCATCTGCCCCAAAGTATGCCCCCATTGTGCCCCCACTTTAAAATAGTGGGTCTAGAGTTTAGAGTTTGGGGTTTAAGGTTGGGGCTTAGGGTTAGGGTGTAGCGAATGAACAAGTAGCATTGAAGAAGATAGCCAATGCATTTGATAATAAAATTGATGCAAAGAGAACACTTCGGGAGATCAAGTTGCTTGGTCACATGGATCACGAAAACGTCAGTGAGCTCGTAATTCA
Source organism: Hibiscus tridactylites (assembly GCA_958450335.1). Taxonomy (NCBI): domain Eukaryota; kingdom Viridiplantae; phylum Streptophyta; class Magnoliopsida; order Malvales; family Malvaceae; genus Hibiscus; species Hibiscus tridactylites. The sequence continues at coordinate 85,040,352 of OY288268.1, read as the reverse complement.
TTACATTTATCATCAACCCTTTCTGTATTTGGTCCATTTTGAGGTATTGAATATGTGGCAGACATAGGTACTATAGTGAAAACAAAGGATTTGAAGAATCATAGGCATATTGAGTAAACTTTAACTCGAAAATCTGACCGGGATACGGTTAATAACATCTCACAGTAATGTATGGGATATGCTCGTGTTATTTCGTATAAGTAGCTTATTGATTTCATTAGTGTCATCCATTTTCCAGGAACATCCAAGCTTCACACACAGACATAATTAGTACTTCTTATATAATCATCAAAGACATTTGATGCGTGTCGTGTTACGTTGTCAATGATTCGAGAGGAGAATTGTGATGATAAGTACTAGTTTACGCTGTTATGCTGCATTTGGAAACCTTCCTTGAACTAAGAACAGGGGTTAAGATCTTTTCTATGTAACCTTAGCAGTATAAATATCATCTGATGTAAAACAGTGATGTTCGATCTTGCAGTGGCCGCATTAATATGATTATCAAAATTAGATTGTTTGATAAGGTTGATGAACTCTGTAGTGGTTTTTGCTTAAAACTCATCTTACCATCTAAACCTTGATATAATCCCTTTTTGTTTATCATTGTGAATTAGTCTCATTTTGCATCTTTCATTGAGGGTAGTTGCAATCAAGGATATAATCCCACCACCCAAGAGAGAGTGCTTTAATGATGTTTATATTGCATATGAGCTGATGGACACCGACCTGCATCAAATAATCCGATCGAATCAAGCTTTATCGGAAGAGCATTGTCAGGTTGGAATGTTAACATTTTGATTGCTTTATATTATATGATAAGAATCACATTCCTTAAATTACTAGTTTATATTCCTTAAATTGCTAAAAGCAACACCGTGTCTAACTAAAGGCCTTACTCTGTATTATGCAGCATTTCCTCTATCAAATCTTACGCGGGCTGAAGTATATACATTCTGCAAATATTCTGCACAGGGACTTAAAACCTAGCAACCTTCTCCTGAATGCAAACTGTGACTTGAAAATATGTGATTTTGGACTGGCTCGTGTCAACTCCGAAAGTGATTTTATGACAGAATATGTTGTTACAAGATGGTATCGTGCTCCCGAGCTGCTGCTGAACTCTTCAGATTATACTGCAGCCATTGATGTGTGGTCAGTGGGTTGCATTTTCATGGAATTGATGGACCGAAGCCATTGTTTCCCGGAAGAGATCATGTGCATCAGCTTCGATTGCTTATAGAGGTAAATTCTTTTTATCCTCCAACCGGTAAACTAAGAAAGTGTTTGTAGTATTCCACCATGAATAATGAAGTCTTTGCCTTGCAGCTGATTGGCACCCCATCAGAAGCTGAGTTGGGGTGTCTGAATGAAAATGCCAGGAGATACATCAAACAACTTCCTCTTTATCACCGACAATCTTTCACCGAAAAGTTCCCGATTGTCCACCCTTTAGCTATTGATCTTGTTGAAAAGATGTTGAGATTTGATCCCGGACTACGGATTACCGGTGAGTTTGTTGCAAAAGATTAGCTCTCTGTATCATGTGTTGTACTTGTCAATTCTATCAAAAGTTTGCCAATGTATGCAAAACTGTCACTTTTAGGTTAATTTTCTAGTCCTTCCTATATGGATGCAGTTGAGGATGCACTTGCTCACCCCTACCTAAGCTCACTGCATGACTTAAGTGATGAGCCGGTCTGCATGACCCCGTTTAACTTTGATTTCGAGCAACATGCATTAACCGAGGAACAGATGAAGGAGCTAATATATCACGAGGCGCTTGCATTCAACCCAGAACATCTGCAACAGTAATGACATTGTGGCTTTGATCAGTATGGGATGATTGATTTCTTCCACAACAGGAATTGAGATACTATGGGCAGAATGCAGAAAGCTAAAACAGTTCTATAGGTGCTTGCAGCGGCTTGCCTTGGTTTTCTTTCTTTTGGTTGTTTTACAACAGTGTTGAATACGAATATACAATCGATACGAATATATTTAATTTACATTAGAGCAACATGTGGATTTGGTACCTATTCCATGGAAGAAAATTAAACAGGTTCAACAAATTCGATATCAGACAAATCATTATTACAAAGTAAAAACTCCCCATAGAAAAACATGCACCCTTTCAGAAACCGACATCTCAAACCCGATGTCAATTCCCAGAATACATTCATCAGCAACGAAAACATATCAGAGGACAACAACACGGTAGAAAGTAGCAAACCACATCCAGAATCAGTAGCCGACAACACCATCACACACAGAAAAGTCATTCTGCTAGAGCAGCAAATCTCACCATCCCAAAGAGAATTTAGTTACAAAGACATTTTAAAAGTTAAACCCGAGTTGTTCAATTTCTGATGGATAAGCTTCTCAAAGCGTTCAACCATGGAAGGTGTGAGATAGTTGCTCCAATCTCCCACTTTTCCTTTCCTGAAGAAAAGTTGGTTTGGAATCCCAATAGCGTGTAAACCCTTCTTGTTCACTTTGAGCTCTTTCAAGTTCTCAAAGCTACAAACTTTTGCTATTTCCTCAACAACACCTTGTTTCTCTTCATCCTCAGTGAAAGGAACCCCTAAGAACATGGCCAAGCGTTTCAGCTGAGAATTGATGTCTTCCTTAAGATCTTCGTATTTCAGAAACAATACCTTGTCGGGGTTTTCTTGGCTTGCATTCCAGTACACCAATGCATGATCAAAAAACGGTCCATACGGACAGATTCCACGACAGAGCATGTCAAAAGCTTTGTCTGGTGAGAGTGACTCCTGGTTTTCTTCTCGGAGCTTGTTGATGAAAAGCCAAAGAGAGATGAACATATCCATGGGGTTTCTGCATATGTAAACAATCTTACATTTGGAATCTTTGATGGAAGTGGGCAAAGAAGAATAAGGGATGTGTGTGGCAAAAAGCCTTGGCTTATAAACACAGATATTTTCAAGATCGGGAAAAGGATTGTTCCTGTAAACATCAATCTCCAAGAAAGGAACAAGCTGGTGAGGAGTAGAGTTGAGCAAGGGGTGTTCAATTCCACCCTTTGAAAACTGGGAGCGGTACAAAGTGGAGAAAGTCAAAGCCTTGAGCCAAGTAGTGCCACATTTTGGGAAAGTGGCGACCATAACATCAGAATCGAATGCTTGGAAATGTGTCTGGAAAGAAACCACAGGTTTTAGAACAAAAGGTGAGCACCAGAAGCCTTGATAGAGATAAAGACTTCCACTGATCCAGCCTTCTTCTTTGGGGAGGGTATGCAGCAGTTGTTGGAGCTCATCATCGCATGATTTCTCCACATCTTGGATCAGTGAAGCTATTTTGGCTTTGCTGCTTTCTGCCGCATCCATAATCAAACCAACAACCAATAGATGAAGAAGGTAAGCAGTCGGTTGCTTTGCTGTGACAAATGGAGAACCGGGCAATCTGGGTGCGGTGCATAAATTGCGGAGAAGAACGGGGATGAGCCATCCCTCAAGAGACCAAGAGGACAAGATAAAGCGGTGGAGTTTGTCTTGAAGTGAGTCGGCGAAGCAAGTTGTCAGTGGTGGTTTGATTTTCTTGTCGGTGAAAGAATCTTTAATGAACTATGGAAGGTGGGAAAAGATAATAGAAATCCTTTCTTTTTCGGTTTTTCTTCCTATATATTTTTTTCATTTTAGGGTTTAAAAAAATTAAATTTGGGTATATTTTTTAGGTTTAAAATTTAAATTTTAAAACTTAAAATTAAAGCTTAAAATTTAATTATTTTTTATTGTTGGGCATAAAAAGAGGCACCAAAAAATTCAGTAAAACCATACAGTTAGGAACCAGGATAATCCCTAATTACCCCATCACACCGAGTTTTCTCATCATGAGTCGAGCACGAAGCGTCGACATTTAGCTTCACCCGATCGACAGAGGGCGGCAACCAACGAGCTACAGGTGTCACCGTTGAAGGCCCAACCTACCTTCGACATTTAGTTTCGAGCGATAGCCGAGTTGCGTTCGCAAGCCAAAAATTTTGTTCAATGATAGAACCCCAATTATCAATCTCGGCACCAAAGACAATGGCATTTCTTCTACACCAAATGTTCCAAACCACCGTAGCAAACATCAGATTCCAGTCCCTTTCTCTTGCGCCAAACGAAACATTCTCATGTAAATTGGCCTCAATAACTCAAGTTTTATTTAAAAAAATTCAAGTCGAGTCAAATTGTTTGAGTTTATGTTTAAATTTAATTGTAAATATTTATAATCTTATTATTTTATTAATCGGTTTCATTTAAATAGTTTTATATAACCATATACAACATACATATATATTTCTTCAAAATTTTATATGTGATATACATATATCAGACAGAGTTGAGGAACTCGGCTCGAACTTAAAAATTAACCTAACAATTATTAAAAAATTCGAGTTATTCGAATATCATTTTATAAATTGTATTCAAAAAAAAATTCTAGTCTATTTTTTTTATTTGTAATGAAGACTAAACTAGGCTAGAGAGCACTAGTTTTACAGTAGGGAGGACCAACAACATCTCTCAGTAAGAGAGATTGAACATAAGAAGGAGGAGATTCAAGCTGCAGAAGTGAAAAGCTGGAATTATCAGCATGTTTAGCTAGTGTATCAGCCGCATGGTTAGCTTCTCTTTTAATCCAAAGGAATTCAATCACCCAGCTGCGATCTTGTAGAGCCGAGATAGCGCGAACAAGAGGAATGACACTAGAAGAAGCATCCGTCGCATTTATGGCCGAGATAGCGCGCAAAGAATCAGACTGAACCTGAATAAATTCGAAACCAAGATTCCAAGCCAGTTGGAGTCCCTCAAATATAGCCCACAACTCTGCTTGCAATGCATCAGTGACACCAATATTTCGATTGAAACCAAGCAACCAGGTACCTGAATTATTTCGGAAAAGACCTCCAATGGAAGCTGAGCCAGAAATTAAACAAGATGCACCATCAGTATTCAACGCAATCCATTGGGCCGGTGGAGGAAACCATTTAATACTGATCGTACTTAAGGGACGAGGCGTGACTACGGCCATGCACGACGCATAATATGTCGCCCATGCCACGCTACGGCGAGAAGTGGACAGCATGGAGGGACGTGTGCCATTAAAAACCACATCATTGCGAGCCTTCCAAATGTGCCAAACAAATGCCGCAAAAATGATGCAACATGGTAAATCTAACAAGGGAAAATTCGCAGACTGCTGAAGGTTATATAGGAACCAGGAGTTAAGGTCATACCTATAAAATTCAGGGAAAACGCCAGATGGATAGATTTGCTCCCAAACAGCACGGACAGGGGCACAATCACGCAAAGTATGAAGAACCGACTCGTTGGAAGCTGAGCATAATGAGCAGACCGGAGACACAACAAGGGTGCGTCGGTAACGCTCTTGATTTGTCAAGATTTTAATGTTGCAAGCCAACCAAAGGAATAGACGAACCCTTTACGGAACAACCAACTGCCATATAAGCTTCCATTGTGGCGATATAGGATTGCGAGTAGGCTGCATAAGAATATCGTAGGCGTTGCTAATTGAAAAGGAAGGATTCCATCGCCACATACAGGAATCCATGATGTCATTCGGCATCAGGCATCTTGTACTTGCTATATGTTGAACAATATGAGCAGGAAGTAGCGAAGATAAAAGGGAAAAATTCCAATCACCATTATCCAACATAAGATCGTCAAAGCTAGGATAAAGAAACGGGGTCATGGGATCAAAAACCTTGTGTCGTAAGGGTCCTATTTGCGGAAGCCAAACATCATCCCAAACCGCGACGGCCTCACCATTTCCAACAGACCAGGCCATATGAGTTCGAAATTCATCCCAAATGCATGAAAGAGAACGCTAAAGAGAAGAACAAGAGGAGCGAGCAATTGTTTGGGGAAGGATTTCACAAACTTTGTATTTTTGGCGTAGTAGCTGAACCCAAAAGGCATTAGGCTTCGAAACCAAAGCAATGCCAATTTTCAAAAGAAAAGCCTTATTATATTCATGTATACGTCGTAAACCGAGGCCCCCATTTTCAAGAGGTTGACATAAAGTTTCCCAGTTAACAAGAGAAATTTTGGGTGTAGAAGGTGACGAGCCCTAGATGAAGTTCCGGATGAGCTTCTCAATATCATTACAAACACGCTTTGGAAGAGATGTAATCTGCATAAAGTAAACAGGTATTGCCTCCAGAACTGATTTGGCAAGGGCGATACGCCCTGCAAGTGAAAGGGTATTGGCAGCCCAACCCGAGAGTCGAGCTCGCATCTTATCAAGAATGAAGTCAAAGTCTGAACATCTCACTCGTTGATGGATAACAGGTACTCCCAAATATTTGCCTAAGGTGTCAACCACAGTGAAACCCAAAATTGAACCAATATCATCACAAAGATCAGTGGATGTATTTGGCGAGAAGAAAAGGCGAGTCTTTGGCTTACTCACCCTATGACCAGAATGAAGACCAAAATCTGAGAGAATATTATCAATAAGCCTAGCGTTGTGAATATCTGCACGAGCATACAAAATAAGGTCATCGGCAAAGAAGAGATGAGAAAGCGGAGAACCTTGCTTATTGAATCGAAAGGGAGTCCAGAGACCAGAATTGACCGTAAATGAAATACTATGTCCCAAACGTTCCATAGAGAGCACGAAGAGGTAGGGAGATAGGGGATCTCCCTGTCGTATGCCTCTTTCCGGAGTAAAAGGTGCAGAGAGCGAGCCATTCCATTGAATTTGGAAAGACGAACTTGTTATAAAACGCATAATAATATTGATGAAATTACTTGGAAAACCAGCACCAAATAGAGTGTTCTCAATAAAGTCCCAACGAATTTTATCAAACGCCTTCTCAAGGTCTACCTTTATCGCCATCCATCCGAGCTTAGCCTTAGTGGAACGCATCGAATGTATTACCTCCTGGTTAATTATAATGTTATCCGTGATGCTCCTCCCCTTAATGAAGCTTGACTGATTTGGGGCGATCAAAATAGGCATAATATTTTGAAGGCGTATGACAATCACTTTGGTGAGAATTTTATAGATTACTGAGCACAAACTGATCGGTCTGAATTCGGCAAAGGATTCAGGCGCCAAGACTTTAGGGATAAGAGCTAGAACCGTCCTGTTGAAGATAGGTTCAAGCTCGCCCCCATGAAGACATTGCGAATAGTATTGCAGAGAGAGGGCCCCACAATATCCCAATTTTGCTGGAAAAATTCAGCATGTAACCCATCTAAACCAGGGGATTTTAAAGGCGCCATGGTTTTCAGTGCAGCATGAATTTCCTCGTTCGACGGGGGGTTGTCAAGTGAAGACAGCATAGAAATAGGCACTTGTGGGAATTTACCTACCACCGAGTAAGGGCCATTGGGTGATTCATCAAGGGAGAATAAACTCTGGAAAAATCGCACTCCTTCTTGCATTAAGGCAGAGGCATCATTGCACCATTCACCAGACGGGAGTTTTAAGGAATTGATACGATTCCGTTGCTTGCTAAGGGTAGCCTTGTGGTGAAAGAAGGTCGTGTTTCGGTCACCCAAGGTGATCCAATCAGTACGAGATTTCTGCTTCCATAAGAGCTCTTCTTGGTCTAAGATAGCTTCAAGATCTTGAAGGAGTTTCTCTTCGAGCTCACGAAGGAAATGAGAGTGGCGAGAACAAAGAGCCTTTTGAACACCCTTTAGGCGAGCCATAATAATGTGTTTATTTGTACCAATGAAACCAAAAACTTCCCTATTCCATTCAGCCGCAGCAACAGAGAAAGATTGGATTGAATCCGAAAGGGACATGGATGGTAGCCAGCTATCAGTAAGCATTCGTTTAAAATCATGGTGTAGTTTCCATCCAGACAGGTAGCGAAATGGAGGAGGTTCGTGATGAGCAGGGTTATGGCCAACAACAAGAAGTAGTGGCCGATGGTAAGAACGCATTCTCATTAGATGTTGGATGTTGGCTTCCGGAAAGGATACATCCCAATGAGAATTGCAAATAAAACGATCAAGGCGTGCAAAAGCCAAACCACGAGACCAAGTGAAATGAGGACCAGAGAAGTCCATATCGCGAAGGCCAAAATAAAAAACAAGATCCCTGAAAGCTTTACATGGTGTAGTCGAGTCCGCACAACCCATTCTATCATTAACAGACAAGGTTGCATTAAAATCTCCAAAGATAATCCAAGGAGAAGAGATAGACATGGCAAGGTTGTGTAACATATTCCAGAGTCGCTTCCTTTTAGTAGCATTAGGATTCGCATAAACCAGAGTCGCTAGAGAGGAAGAACCATCAGCCCGACAAAGAAGACAAAAATGCAGAAATTGGAAATGATTACTTAGGATGTCAATTGATACGTTGTCATTCCAACATAACCAAATCCCGCCTGAAAATCCCACAGCTTCAATTCTGTGTGAATGTGGAAAACCAAGAGCAGCAATAAACGAGTCAGCATTTAGTCCACTAATACGGGGTTCAACTAAACCAATAACATCAGGTCTATTGTCCCGCAGATACTGATGAATAGCAGGCAAAAATTTAGGGTGCCCACATCCCTGCATATTCCAACAAAATATTTTAACTAACATCAGAAAATGAATTAGAGAAAATCATAATTCTAAACTGAGATAGTCTAATCTCTCTTCATGTCTGAAACCATATTCACCGCACTAGGCGTGGACTTCTGAGCATTATCTCGAGTAACCGTAGTCAATGGATCCAATGTAGTAGCAATATCAGGTGGTACACTCGAAGGAGGAGCATGACCCAAAGATGATGATGGCTGCAAATGAAGTTGAGCAGGGGGCACAGTGTCAATATCAGGAACAATAACAACAGAATGTTAAGTTCTATCAAGCTTGGTCGAGGGAAGCGATTGAGTTCACCGAGGTGGCCGGGGAATACTGGATGAAGAAGAAATCTTATGCTTGTTGCTATTAGTGACAACCGCCAACGGCTTGCGGACGGTAACCGGCTGTTTTTGTTTATTAGTCTTCAAAGAAGGTGCAATTGAAGACTTACTTTCGGCCAAAGGAGCATGAGTCGGAGTATGTGGAACTGGGATCGAGGAGGTCGATGGTGCAGCAGGATCAAAAGTATTAACCATATCCGTGGGTATATTATTGATGGCATCAACGGGAGCAGCAAGAGTGTGAGTGGGAACGTCAAGTGCACGAGAGGGATCATCCAGATTCTCGTCAAAAATCGGATTGAATCTAGAGCCTGATGTAGGAATATTAGAGACATGAGCAGCAGCAGTGTGTGATTTAGATGACGACCTACGCTGACGGCGGTCAACTATCATCCAAGGACCATAGGATGAATCAGCCTGTGGTGGTTCAACAGGCACAGGCGAAGGAGCAACTGGGTCAGCAGTGGCAGGAGTTACACGATCCGGGCAAGTTTCCTGAGTATGCCCATACTTGCCACAGAAGAAGCAAATAGAAGGAAGGTTTTCATATTCAACAATTTGAACATTACCGTCAACAAGAACTTTCGTTACTAGAGGCTTGTAAAGATCCACTTTGATAGCTAAACGGGCAAAACGTCCTCGTCTTCCCGTATCAGTTTGATAGTCAATGCGGAAAACCGAGCCTATGCATTCACCAATTTCCCTGATAATATTGCTTTTATAGAGAGTGATGGGTAAGCCTGGTAAGCAGATCCAGGCAATAACATTGCTCGGGAAAGGTTGAAGCGTGGAGAATTCAGAAGACCAGGGTTCTACTGTGAGGTAATGGCCGAAGATAACCCATGGACCATCCGAGATAGCATTCAAGAAATCTGCATAAGAACGAAATGAAACCAGAAAATAGTCATTCTCTATGTCTGTTAAACGAAAAGCTTGCTTGGGTTTCCATAAATCATAAAGCTTGCCGCGCAGAGTATTGTAACCAATACGCCTCCCTAACAATTTGATTATGACAGTCAAATTGAAACTCTTAATTGCGAGCTAATGAATTCTGTCTAAAAAATCGATACAAGGGATTCCATCAACAACAGAGCGTGTGACATCACCTTCTAGAATCTCGATTTCATCCTCATCAAAAATTTCCTCTTCCTCTGTAAACGAATGAGATCCCCCCCAATAGCTTATCTCTGTAAGAGGAAGTTTTGGGAATTGATTGATGCGGAGGGAGATCAGAAGAGCTTGTGTCCATGTGAGCAGGTCCATCTTGAACAGAGGGGGGATTGGCAGGGGAGTGAGCGACACCGCGAGATCCGCCTCCTTCTAGCGGCTCTTCATCCTGCCGACGAATTTTCCTAGGCTTACGGGGAGTATCGCAGTTTTCAGGAAAATCAGCGATCATCTTGCAGTTTTGCGTATCTCCCTAAATTTAAATGGATTGAATCATCCTAGTCTATTTTTATTCACCATTATTTCTTAAGGTTCTTTTCCATTTTGGAATTATACGAATTAAACCCTAATATCCTATTTTTTGTTTAATTTTTTTTAAATCACTGTTAATTTCAAAATTAAACAAAATAAAATTTTCCGCACTATTTCATCTTGCTTTGATCCATGAACATGCATTTACAAATTATCACAAAACATGTAATATAAAACATATACCAAACATTTATATATATATATATATATATATATATATATATATATATATTATAAAAAAAAGCTAAAGGGTCAAATTTGCCCATGTAGTAATCCGAAATCAGCAATGTTGTCCCTACTTTTTTTCTCTCCGTATTTTTGCCCTCAAAGTCAGTTAATTGTAGCAATGTTGCCCTTTGACCGATTTTGACCGTTAAGTGTTGACGTGGTAGTTAAGGGTGCTGACGGGGCAATTTTACCCTCGAAGTCATTCATGCAATTTTGCCCTCGAAGTCATTAATTGCAGCACTTTTACCCTTGGTTTATTTAGTTTTTGAATAAAATTGGATAAATAATTTGGTTTTTTCGAGTTGAACTTTAACAAACAAAATATATGAAAAATCGATTAAAAAATTGATGTAAATATCCTTTAAGTCCCTAGTAATTTTAAAAATAAGCAAAATGAGAACTCTCACAAAAAATCAAAATATTATTCAATTATTTTTAAAAATCTATAAACTTAATAAAAATAAATATGATATTCAAAAAAAATTATTGAAAATAAACCAACGAGAAGCGTGTTAATTGAACGGTGAACGCGAACTATTTTATTCGAACTCTTAGAAAACGGCATGGAAGATAAGGGCATGGGAGATAAATACAAGGATATCCAAAAGATAAAGCAGAATTCAACCTAAGCCACATGATTCGAGTTCACCGTACATTTTTCCTAACAACCCATCGTCAGTAAGTGTGTCAATAGAATGTCGTTCGAATAGAATAGTTCGCGTTCACCGTTCAATTAACACGCTTCTCTTTGGTTTATTTTCAATAATTTTTTTGAATATCGTATTTATTTTTATTAAGTTTATAGATTTTTTTTTAAAAAATTGAATAATATTTTGATTTTTTGTGAGAGTTCTCATTTTGCTTATTTTTAAAATTATTAGAGACTCAAAGGATATTGACATCAATTTGTTAATCGATTTTTCATATATTCTGTTTGTTAAAGTTCAACTCGAAAAAACCAATTTATTTATCCAATTTTATTCAAAAACTAAATAAACCAAGGGTAAAAGTGCTGCAATTAATGACTTCGAGGGCAAAATTGCATGAATGACTTCGAGGGTAAAATTGCCCCGTCAGCATTTAACGGTCAAAATCGGTCAAAGGGCAACATTGCTACAATTGACTGACTTTGAAGGTAAAATTACGGAGAAAAAAAGTAGGGGCAACATTATTGATTTTGGATTACTACAGGGGTAAATTTGACCCTTTAGCCTATAAAAAATCTATGTAAAGAAAATTTTCATTAAACTTGCATTGAATTATGAAGAAATTACTTTTATAATTATTAAAAAAGAAATGAAAAATTGATGCTAATGAAACTCATTTACCAAGATTATTAGTATTATTATTATATGGAATAATCCAAGCTCTTATGTTCGGCATCATCCCCATTATCATCCGAACCCCCAACGGCCGAACCGGATTCAACGTTGACATCCAAAAAATAAAGCATGAAAATCAGGACAAGGCAGCTCACAACCATGTGAATGGGACCAAAGATCCAAAAGAATAGGGGCAACGAGAAGTAGAATCCACGTAGCCCCAAGGACCAGAAATAGCTGCCCTTGTTCACGGTGGCCACCACGTACTCCGCCGTGAGACCGCGGTGGCGCTGGTCCGAGTACACCTTCTTGAAAGGTATGTTGATGAGGATGCTTGCATGGCTGTAGTACCTAATAGACTGTATGTTTAGCAAGAACACCGCCATGAAACAAAGCAGTATCAAGAAATACTTGATCGAGAACTCCCGTTGGCTTCGGTTCCCGATATCGAACCATGCGGTGGAGTTTTCGGTTCCGGCACCGCTCGTCATCAAGAGCGCAATGAGGGAGCTCAACATGATGGCAGTCGACGCTAACACCGTCGATGCCATGATGTTGTTTCGCAACGTCTGCACCGCTAGAACTCCGTTTTTTCCCACGTCCTCCATCATGGTATGAACCCAAAAACAGCGACTGATCGCGTTGACACCGATGACGGTGTTGGTGGGGTGTTTGATGATTCGACGGAGGAGCCAAATATGATAAACTGCCATTGGCAGGATCCCTAATGGAACCAATATACAGTCAAGATATTTGATTTCCACTGACATTTTCCATTAACAATACATAATGTGGTTATATGCCAATTTTATAATCAGATAACGGTAAGTGACTAAAAAATAATCAATTGAGTGTTTCAGTCAAAAATAATAATTAATTGAGTGAAAAAAAAGAAATCTATCCAAACATATTTTATTGACCCAAACATGACAAACACATTTATTTTCTTTAAATTATTTTTTTTCAGCAAAAGATATTTTATTGAGAGTTAATAAAACTATATCCTACGTAGCATGCTTTATTAAAAAACTCCTTAAACTTAAATTAGAGGAAAAGAACATACACTACTAAAAGATATCACAATTGAAACATTTCCGTTAAAAAAAAAAAAACATCACCTAATCCAACTAATGATCACATAGTATCTTCCAATACATCCCTTGAACCCCTGCCCATCTCCCTTGCAACACATATCAAAATACTAACATCCACCGAGTGAAGAAGTCTTCATTACACCCACGAACCCGACAAGATTCCTTCACAACTCAAGCAAAGCAAAGCAGCTACACCTTGGGCAATGAAGGCATTGATTTTACAACTATATCACAACAAACCTCAAGCGCCAAAAATCCAACCAATATCAGGCCAATCACCAGAATCATTTAGTCGATTACTATGACCAAATCACCATGAACAACGATGAAACACATCCCTTAATGTCAAAGGAATATCATACGTTTCAAGCAAAATAAATTGTTGCAATATTATAATTTCTTGTAGTGCCTTATTTTCCAAATTTACAGGTATTGTCAAGGCCAAAATTCTGATTAATCGAACAGTCGTCGATCAATCCTAATGATGAGAAAGATTTGTTTTGTCAGAAGTTTATCATAATTTAGTTTCAAGTTCATCTTATGGTTAATGGTGAATCAAAACTAAAAATCTCAATGGAAATTAAAAATTAACTTTTTGATCTGACATTGTTAACCATCATATCAACTTGAAACCAAACTATATTAACCTTTTGGCCTAACGAATCCTTCCCATTGTTGGGATTGATCAGTGATTTCTCTATTTATCGAAATTTTGGACTTGATGGCGGTTGTAAGTTTGAAAAATCAGTGTTCTTTTTGAGATGAAGACTTTAACGTGTCACGTTAGTATTTTTTAATGATAGTAACGCCAATGAAATCGAATTAAAAGTTTACTTACTGTAATGAAGTTTTTTTTTTTTAATTTTTGTAAGCAAAAGGAAAGCGTCTTAAAAGTTTAGTGACTATTAGTGTAATTTACCCTAAAAATTAAAGTATTTTTATTTAAATAAAAAATCAGCCCTTAAATTATTATTTTCTTTGCTTTGAGCTACTACTAATTTTGTCAAAACAAGTATACAAACTATCATTTTATAACTATTTTAAGTATATTTATTAATACCGTTAAAAATATTGGTTAAATACATTGACACTCATGTCAAATAATTTAACTAAAATTTTGATTTAAAATTTTAAAAGTAATTACAATTATTTTTAATAAAAAAATTGCCACAATCAATACTTAATTTCATTGGAGTAAGTTTTTATACTCTTTAAAACACAATTACACCATTGTAAGATAGTTATAATCTCTTAATCATATTTACATGGTATATATTAGTTTTTAAATGTCAATATGTCTCTAACTATAAACCATGTTTGCTTGTAACGACCTCAATTTCGGGATCCGTGGGTCGGGTTCACCCAGTTGTGAACCGGTATGTGGGCCAAGGTGTCGAGCCCATTTGGCTTGTGATGGATCTAATTAGTCTTGTTCTTGGGCTTGGGCTTGGTGTTGGTGTTGTGTGTGCTAAGAAGAGAGTTGGGGGAGTTATGGTGTAATTTTCCCCTTACTCAAAAGCTTCTCTGCTCGGGGCAGTAAACCCTCTGTAGAAAAGGGAAAGAGTGATATCACACTTGTTCCCCCCATGCTTTATCTACACCCTCTTGTAGAATATTTATTGATTGTCTCAGTCTCTTTCATCTTCTGCAGCTTAAAATCACCTACAAAATTCAACATTTGTTGATTTCATATATCCTTTGTTGATTTTAAAGACATAATTCAGGTGAAAATAGTTAGTAATATTGCAGCAAACAAATATGCTTCTGTTTTTGATTTCCTTGTCTTCCTTTCCTTTTGTGCCTTGATATGTGCTATGATGGGGTTGGTCGGCAACGTAGGAATCTCATAGTTTTCTTTCACTGCTTCCTAAAAATCTACAACTTTCAGATAAGTCTGAGGATAAAAATTCTCGGCCCCTTTTCGATGCCCCTACTTATGCCCTAACCCTAAATTCTAAATTATAAACCATACACTCTATACCCTAAAAAATACACCTTACCTTAAATTCCATAAATCGTAATCATAACCTCTAACTTAAAACCCTAAACCTAATTTTGAGTATGAAACATAAGTAAGACTACCGAAAAGGAGTAGAAGATTTCCATCCAAATCTCTATGTGTACTGCCCAAACTTGATAATTGTCTCCATCAAAGATAGGCGGCGCAATCAAAGAGAAATTAGTTTTACCTTCCATTAGGTAACAAACATGATGTTGCAGCAAACACTAACACATGTCTTCTTAATGTAGAAAACTCTAATGTCAATTGTTGGTATTTTAATAGAAAAGAAATTATTTTTTTGTTCAGCAAATATGATTTATTTATTAAGAAGAATTATAAAGTTATACCTAGAATGAGTGCCTCGTTAAAAATCTCCCTAATTTAAATGGAGGAAAAGAATACACTCAAATCGGTATACAAAAACACACCCTGAAAACATCTGTTTAACACCTAAAAGGTTACAAACACAAACACTCAAACACTAAAGATAACAAAACCCCCTCAACACAAAAGCTGCAATTAACAGTCACTGTTTACTAGGGGTGTACAAAATAAACCGTAACCGTTAGTCGGTATAACCGTTTATTTTATAGGTTAATTAACCTAACCGTTAAGGTTAAACGCTTTCGGTTAATCGAACCGTTAAAAAAGACGGTTAATGATTAACCTATATGTACTTTATTTTAACTAAGTATAAAGTTTGTGTTTAAAATTTCTCTATTTAACTTATTTTTTTTAAATTAATACAATATTTATTGGAGAGATATATTTATTATTCTAAAAAATAATAATAAACATTTGAAAAGAAAATCGTAATAGGTTACATGTTAACCTGTAACTGATCAGTTCCTTAACGGTTATCTACTATAATGGTTAACCATTTATAAAATTAACGATTAATCGTTTCTTAACGGTTAGTAACGGTTAAGTTACGAATAATAACCGTTATAACGGTTAACCAAGTGTTTAAGCTAAACGGTACGGTTAACCTACCATGAACACTCCTAGTGTTTACACAACACATGACCATTCACAATTACTCTATTGTTAACACCAAAGAACCAAATAATATTTAACTTTGTTTCACGTTTCCAACCATCTTTTGCAAGCAATAGATCTCACAGAACATACAAAGCACAACATTATAACAAACATAACCAAGGAGCCTCCCAAGTTAAATTCTAACACAATAAAACTTAAGTTCACTGACAATACCTCCCGGCTATGAACAACACGATCGTTTACATATCATCTTTTGCTGAAACATAATGCCAAAATGAAGTTCTTTTGAATCAGTAACCTTTCGCTTTGACATTAAATCAAAAGTAGAACATTAAACCAAGCAGCAAATCTAAAGCAACCTTTCACTTTGATCCATTTTTGAATCAGTCAAAAACTTTAGCAACAAAGACCAACACCAATATAGCAACAAAAACCATCAGATAAGCGAAGCAATCGATACACAAAAAGTACAACAACGATCTCCCAACCAACCAATGCAACGTGTTAGGGTGGTTAATTAGTTTGTTAAGTTTCTTTTATTTAACCTTGATTGTTATATATATTAATTAGTTTTGTATTTTGTACACGTTCATTTTTCTTTCAATAATAATAAAATTCTTTTCATTTACTCTCTCTCTCTCTTTGATTTTTCGATTGTAAATAAGAAATCCTAAGGGTTTCATCAACATCTAGTGACATTGGCTCTTGGTTTTCTACTCTCAGGCCCGGTTCAACTTTCTCATTCCGGGTGCGTTTGGTTCGCGGAAAAGATAATTACCATAGGTAATAATCTTTTTCAAACTTACATTCTCATGTTTGCTTTAGGATGATTCTCACTATGAGGTATTATTCTTTTCCCCAAGAGTGGCTCTTTTCCCCCCGAATGGTGAGAATGCTATTCCCCCATTTTCTTAGGTATCACGCAATTCCTTCCCCTTTGGACAATATTACCCTTATGATAATTAATTATGTTCATGTTGATCATTTGTTGCATTTTTAATTAGGTAACTAATTATTTATGGTGTAAATTTATTAAATATTTGTATTTAATATTAGTTTGATATATAAATGGTGTTGTATGCATTTAGAAAACGTTGTAATATTTTATAGGATGAGTCTACCGCGTGCGACGAACATTGATGAACACCACTAACGATGAACACCGATGAACACCATTAAATTAATTAATAAAGATTTGAAATTTCAAAGACTCATCAAATAATTAATAATTACTTTAAAAAATTAATTAAATTATTTTATATATATATTAAAATTTTATTTTTTAATAAAGGTAAACTATATATTTAGTACCTTACATATTTCCGTATTTCTATTGAACCCTCATTATTTAAATATTATTTTAATTTGACCCTTAACCGTCAACCTAAAACCTTAAACCTTTAAACTCTTAAACCTATACCCTAAACCATATACCCTTAAAAATAATTTTATAAAAAATAAGGTTTAATTATTTTTTATGTCTCAACTGTGGATTTGATTTCTGTCGGCAGTTCATCGTTGTTTATCTTGTTTTGTTGTTCTTAGAAATATATTTGATTATTATATTGTTGCGGAGATCATTATTTGCTAACTCCGATGTTTAATTAGTAGATTATTTTTTGAAACTAAAACTCTAACTCTTTATTATCTTCTATCATTATTCACTACATGATCCCATCTCCAGTTTATCAAAAAAGACTCGTTTTCGGCGGCGCAAGGCTGAAAAATCCTACTCCACTTTTCTCTGTCGATCTTTCGAATTGAAAACGGTACGGACGAGATGCGGGCTTCTCTTTCTCAATTAGGCAACATATTGCCCATTCGAAGCTCTTCCGGCAATTGGAGCAAGAAATGGAAACCGTAATCAAGGTGTTACAACCTAGACCGCTGGGAATTATCGAGCATAAATTCTCCGCTGAAGAAATTCGCGAGGCAAACGCTACTGTTCGTAGAGCCGTCGAAAATTGGCGGAGGAATGCAGTTATAGAGCAAAGAAACGGGGTTTTGAAAGATTACATTCACAGGTAAACAATCATCATGCCACTGTGTTCTTTTCAGTGTGCGATTGATAGAAGGAACTTCGAAGAGAATGTTAAAAGTAAAAAATTTTGCTTGGTGTTTATCTTGTTATGTAGACTTTGCTATTAGTTATGAATAAAGTTATCTAATTTTTCTTTAAAAAAAAGACTCGTTTTCTTCCATATTTTTAAAGAAAAAGTCAAAAGTTTTCTCAGACGAAGAGTTTCAAAATCTTTCTCTTCTGGCTTCCTTCATTTTCGTTGCCCTCGGAAGTAGTTATCTCCGATTCCTTCGAATAAAGCGACAGCGTTTTTACTCTCTTATTGTCTTCCTCGTATCGCCTGTTGAAAAAAAATATAATTTAAACTTTTCATGAATAGGTACAACTATTCATGAACATATGTTAATGAATGGATGCAACCATTCATCATGAATAGATGCAACCTTTGCATGATGAAAAGGTGCAAAATGAAAAGATGTAATTTTTTGAATAGCCACTAACAAGCCTATATAAAGGATTGTTAGTGATGGAACAAATCATTCAATTTTGTATTCTTGTAATAACAATTACTTCTCTTCCTCTCTAAAAGTCTTACAATTCTTCCACCTATTTCTAACAAAGTGGTATCAAGAGCTTGGTTCGATAGTTAAAAAAAAAAGAAGAAGATGGCCAACAATGGTATGTTTCCATTTCATTCTCCTCGTCTTACAAAAGACAACTATGAAAATTGGTGTCTCCGTATGAAGGCTTTACTTGGAGCACAAGATGCTTGGGAGATCACTCACAAGGGTTATGAGTCTCCTCAAAACGAAGCGTCGTTGTCACGACAAGAAAAGGAGGCTTTGACGAAAACAAGGATGAAAGATCAACATGCTCTCACCCTCATTCACCAATGTTTGGATGATTCGATGTTTGCAAAAGTGGCAAATACCAACACCGCAAAGGAAGCATGGGAGATTTTGCAATATTCTCTCCAAGGAGTTGACAAAGTGAAGAAGGTCCGACTCCAAGTATTACGAGGTGAGTTTGAAACCTTGCGGATGAAGGAATTCGAGTCCATTTCGGATTATTACTCAAGGGTGATGACTGTTGTTAATCAAATGAAGAGATATGGAGAAACCATAGAAGATGTTCGTGTGATTGGAAAGATCCTTCGTTCTTTGACTCCAAAGTTTGATTATGTGGTTTGTGTCATTGAGTCAAAAGATTTAGACTCTATGACTATTGAAAATGTTATGGGTGATTTGCAAGCTCAAGAAGATAAATTAAATAGAAGACAAGAAGAGTCCATTGAACAAGCCCTCAAAGCCAAGGTATTTTTGAAAAATAATCGAGAAGAAAAGAATCAAAAAGGACGAGGACGTGGACGAGATCGAGGTTATGACCAACGAGGATGTGGAAGAAGTGATCGTGAAGATCGTACATCATCAAGAAACCGAGGAAGATCAAGAGGAAGAGGAAGATTTAATTATCAAAGACCGAATGAAAAGAAGCATGACAAGTCCAATATTGAATGTTATAATTGTCAGAAATTTGGTCATTTTTCTTGGGAATGCCAAAATGAAGGTAGAAATGAGGAGAGAGTCAATCTCATTGAAGATCAACAAGATATTGAAGAGCCAACCTTGTTGCTAGCAATGAAGAATGAGGAGAAGAATGATGCAAGCACATGGTACCTTGACAATGGAGCAAGCAATCACATGTGTGGAGATAAAGAGGCATTTGTGGAACTTGATGAGAAAGTTAAAGGCAATGTTTCATTTGGAGACTCTTCGAAAGTCCAAATTCAAGGGAAAGGTACAATCTTAATTTCTCTAAAGGATGGGAGCCATAGCCTTATTACTGAGGTTTATTATGTGCCTAAGCTAAGAAGTAATATTTTGAGTTTGGGACAACTCCTTGAAAAGGGTTATGAAATTCATATGAAAGATTGTTGTCTTTGGCTAAGAGATCAATGTGGAAACTTGGTGGCTAAAGTATCAATGTCGAAGAATAGAATGTTCATGTTAAATCTCAAGACGATTGGTGCAAAGTGCTTGAAGGCTAGCGTGGAAAATGAAGCTTGGTGTTGGCACATGAGATTTGGTCACTTGAATTTTGGAGCCCTCAAAATGCTTGGAGAAAAAGAGATGGTAAATGGAATTCCAACCATTAGTCACCCTAACCAATTGTGTGAAGCGTGTCTTCTAGGCAAGCATGCAAGGTCAAGTTTTCCAAAAGAAGCAACATCAAGAGCGACCGAGCCCCTTCAACTTATTCATACTGATATATGTGGACCCATCAAGCCGTTATCATTTGGTAAAAGCAGATACTTCTTACTTTTTATTGATGATTACAGTAGGAAGACTTGGGTGTACTTCTTGAAGCAGAAATCTGAAGCATTCGTTGCTTTTAAAAATTTTAAAGCACTCATTGAAAAAGAAAGTGGCTACGAGATAAAATCTCTGAGATCCGACAGAGGAGGCAAATTTACTTCTAATGAATTCAATGCTTTTTGTGAAGCAAATGGAATTCGTCGTCCTTTGACAGTACCCAGATCCCCACAACAAAATGGCGTTGCAGAACGAAAAAATAGGACCATTTTGAACATGGCAAGAAGTATGTTGAAGGCAAAGAATATGCCCAGGGAATTTTGGGCCGAAGCTGTTTCATGTGCAGTTTATCTATCCAATCGCTCACCAACAAAGAATGTGGATAATGCAACTCCTCAAGAAGCTTGGAGCGGAAGAAAGCCAAGTGTAAGACATATTCGGGTGTTTGGAAGCATTGCCTATGCACATGTACCTGACCAAGGTAGATTAAAGCTTGATGATCGGAGTTCTAAATATGTTTTCATTGGCTATGATTCAAACTCCAAAGGCTACAAGTTGTACAATCCAAGCAATGGAAGGATTATCATAAGTCGTGATGTTGAGTTTGATGAACAAGCAAGTTGGAATTGGGAAGCACAAGAAGAACAATCTTATGATTTCTTTCCATACTTTGTGGAAGAACAAGATGTGACTCCAACACAAGTAATGAACCATCTGCCAGACATGACTCCTCAACAAGACATGACTCCTCCCCCTTCACCTACTCTGGTCCATGAAAGTTTTGAAGAAAGCTCTAGCTCTGGAGAAAGCTCAAGTGAAACGCCACATAAATTCAGAAGTGTCGAAGATTTATACCGCTCCACCGAAGCTATCAATAACTTGTTTTGTCTATTTATAGATAACGAGCCACTTAACTTCGGTGATGCAGTGAAAGATGAGAGTTGGAGACTAGCCATGGATGAAGAAATAAAATCAATTGAGAAGAACAACACTTGGGAGCTATCAGAACTTCCAAAAGGACATAAAGCTATTGGGGTCAAGTGGATTTTCAAGAAAAAGAAGAATGCAAGAGGAGAAGTGGTGAGATACAAAGCAAGACTTGTTGTTAAAGGCTATAAGCAGAAGCATGGGATCGATTATGATGAAGTCTTTGCACCAGTTGCTCGAATTGAAACTATTCGATTGATTATTTCTCTAGCGGCTCAAAAGAAGTGGAAAATCCATCAACTTGATGTGAAATCGGCATTTCTTAATGGTTTCTTAGAAGAGGAAGTTTACATTGAACAACCCATTGGATACAAAGTCAAAGGGCAAGAAGATAAATGTCTAAGGTTGAAAAAGGCATTATATGGATTGAAGCAAGCGCCTCGTGCATGGTACAGCCGCATCGACAAGTATTTTCAAGATAAAGGTTTTGATCGTTGCCTACATGAACATGCACTTTATATTAAAGTGAAAGATGGTGGAGATATCTTGATAGTTTGTCTGTACGTGGATGATTTGATTTTTACAAGCAACAATCACAACCTAATTGAAGAATTCAAGAAGGATATGTCACTTGTTTTCGAGATGACTGATGTGGGTCTAATGTGTTATTATTTGGGCCTAGAAGTGGAACAATCTGAGGATGGAATATTCATCTCACAAAAGGGCTATGCAAAAGAAGTGTTGAAGAAATTCAAAATGCTCGATTGCAATCCTGTTAATACTCCAATGGAATGCGGGGTAAAGTTGTCAAAGTTCAATGATGGAATAAAGGAAGATTCAACACTCTTCAAAAGTCTTGTAGGAAGTTTGAGATACTTGACTTGTACAAGACCTGATATCCTATTTGCAGTTGGTGTAGTAAGTCGCTACATGGAAGCTCCTACATCAACTCACATGAAGGCTGCTAAAAGAATTCTTCGTTACTTAAAGGGTACTATTGACTTTGGGCTATTCTACTCATCTTCTCATGACTTTCAACTCATGGGATTTTGTGATAGTGATTTTGCCGGCGACATAGATGATAGAAAAAGCACCTCCGGATTTGTGTTTTTCTTGGGAGATTGTTGCATCTCTTGGAGTTCAAAAAAGCAACCCATTGTGACTCTTTCCACATGTGAGGCAGAATATGTAGCAGCAACTTCTTGTACGTGTCATGCTATTTGGCTTAAAAGATTAGTTAAAGAACTTCACTTGCCACAAGAAGGGCCTACTAAAATTTGCATCGATAATAAGTCTGCACAAGCACTTGCCAAGAATCCGGTGTTTCATGATCAAAGTAAACACATTGACACCTGATATCATTTTATTAGAGATCATATTGCCAAGAAGGAAGTGGAGCTCAAGTTTGTAAAGACTCAAGATCAAGTTGCAGACATTTTCACAAAACCTCTCAAGTTTGAAGATTTTCAAAGAATGCGTGAAAGCCTTGGTGTGATCAAGAAAAGTTAAAATTAAGAGGGAGTGTTGAAAAAAAATATAATTTAAACTTTTCATGAATAGGTACAACTATTCATGAACATATGTTAATGAATGGATGCAACCATTCATCATGAATAGATGCAACATTTGCATGATGAAAAGGTGCAAAATGAAAAGATGTAATTTTTTGAATAGCCACTAACAAGCCTATATAAAGGATTGTTAGTGATGGAACAAATCATTCAATTTTGTATTCTTGTAATAACAATTACTTCTCTTCCTCCCTAAAAGTCTTACAATTCTTCCACCTATTTCTAACATCGCCTTCCGCTACGTCTTCCTCTGCCGGACTTCGTCATCAAAGAGAGGCTTAGATCCGATGCCGTTTCATTCTCCATCATCATCCTCATCAAAGGCTTCGACTCAACGTAGCTGTTCTGAAAGTTGTACGAGTTGTTGCCACAAAAACGATCACACGACTCATCGCAACTCGTCGCCCAAACTCCGGCTAAAATCCCCATAATAGGCCGTAACGCTCCGCCTTGAAGAACGGCCGTATCCACCGCCGCCCGGCAGATATGTCAGTTCCCACTGGATAACAGCCCTACTGCTCCATTCACCGGATTCACGGTACGACCACATGCCTCGAACAATAAAGATTGAAACAAAGCAGGGCGTTAATTAGTAGATTATTAGGGAGTTAATTCTTTAAACACTCCATGACCTGAGAAGAAATCGGGTGTTTTTTTTATGTTCGTAGGATATCAAAAATGGTGAAGATCTGTTGCATTGGTGCTGGTTATGTTGGAGGACTGACAATGGCTGTTATTGCATTGAAATGTCCTGAAATTGAAGTGGCCGTTGTCGGTATTTCTGTCTAGAGAATTGCTGCCTAGAACAGCGATACGCTTCAGATCTATGAGCATGTTCTTTAGCACCGATGTCGAGAAGCATGTTTCGCAGGTTGATATCGTGTTTGTTTCGGTTAACACCCCGACCAAAACGCAAGGTCTCGGAGCTGGGAAAGTCGCTGATCTGACTTACTGGGAGAGTGCTGCTCGTATGATTGCTGATGTATCGAAATCTAACAAGATCGTGGTCGAGAAATCGACTACCAGAAAACTCGATTTGTAAACTGGATTGTTTATGTTTCCTCGAGGTCGGAACTAGCAAATAATGATGTCGGCAGCAATATAATAATCGGATCCATTTCTAAGAACAACAAAATAAGACAAACATCGATGAACTGCCGACGGAAATCAAATCCACGGTTGAGACATAAAAAATAATTAAACCCTAATCTTTATAAAATTATTTTTAAAGGTACATGGTTTAGGGTATATGTTTAAGAGTTTAAGGTTTAAGGTTTAATAGTTTAGGGTTTTAGGTTGAGGGTTAAGGGTTAAATTATTTTTTTTTTATAAAGAATAGGGTTAAATTGAAAAAATATTTAAATAATGAGGGTTCAATAGAAATACGAAAATAAGTGAGGTACTAAATATATAGTTTACCTTTATTAAGAAAATAAAATTTTAATATATATAAAAAATAATTTAATTGAAATTTTAAATTAATTATTAATTATTTGATGAGTCATTGAAATTTCAAATCTTTATTAATTAATTTAAGGAAAATTCTACAACGTGCGACGAACACCGATGAACACCACTATTGATGAACACTGATGAACACCATTAAATTAATTAATAAAGATTTAAAATTTTAAGGACCCATAATACAATTAAAATTATTTTAAAAAATTCAATTAAATTATTTTTTATATATATTAAAATTTTATTTTTTTAATAAGGGTAAACTATATATTTAGTACCTCACTTATTTTTGTATTTCTATTAAACCCTCATTATTTAAATATTATTTTAATTTGACCCTATTCTTTATAAAAAATAATTTAACCCTTAACCATCAACCTAAAACCCTAAACTATTAAAACTTAAACCCTTAAACTCTTAAACCTATATCCTAAACCATATACCATATACCATTAAAAATAATTTCACCATCATCGATTCAATTCAATTCAATTCAATTCATTGTTGAATTCTCCTAAAAAATTCAATTAAATTATTTTTTATATATATCAAAATTAATTAAACTCGAATCTCCTACAATTAACACAATCATCTTTATCTCAAATCAGTTTACTTCAGAAGATTTTGGTGAATATGCCAAGGCAATGCTTGACATACAAATTGACAGAAAACTCGTCCTTCGTTTTAATGGTTTCCCCAATCTTGACGCCGTCTAGATAATGTTGCCTACATTTTCTCTCGGAATTCCTGCAGCATGCTGGATTTTCTTCCCGTGGAACCAGCTTGTCGAGTTGGAGCTGCTGCAATTCATTTAAAAAATTGTCAGTGTTCAGGAAACCCGCTAATGATTATAGATAAACTAGCCAGCCAATCCGAAGCTTGTACATACATCATCCAAGTCGGTGTTGGTCTCGCAGCTCGTCTTTATGAGTATAGTTTTTGGTCCACAAATCCAGAAGCAACAATCAAAAAAAGCTGAGAAATCGAATGACCTACGGAACGCTATGATTGAAAGAAACTCTAGATTTACGGGTGGAACAGCTGAAATCTGTCTCAGGTTTTCAAGAACCGGGCCCTTGTTTGTCTCCTGAAGCAAAGAAATGGAAATTGAGGCTAGATTTTTATGGAAATCAAATAATTTTTTATCGTGGTACCATGTTTCAAATGATACATTGCAGTGACATTGTCGTTTGCAGGTTTCCTGCTAGTTGAGGCTAGATTTTTATGGATCCTAGCCTATCGAGCCAAGGGGCGGTCAATTTAGCACTGGGCATTGTGGTTGTCCTTTTATTTTTGGGCATTATGGGGGTAGAGCAGAAGATTTCAAATATGAAGACTTCGAGGGGGAGGGGATAATTCATTTTCGCCATTGAAGCTGCTTCGAAGAAGATTTGCAATTTGATTCGTTGCTTTACTGGTTTTGATAATTAAAATTTTTTGAGTCCGTGTTTGGGTCGTGTTACGTTGTAACGAAAGACTGTCTATCGATTTTCTTTTATAGTGTGTATGTTTCCTAGCTCTAACACCGTGCACTCTTTTTCCTCCATAAGTTATAGGGAGGTTTTTTAACGAAGCCGATGTTAGTGCTCATTATTAATAAAACCACATTTTCAAAAAAAAAATGGAAATTGAGTTGATCAATCACAATGTTACTGTATATACGACGAAAAAAAGAGTTTTACTCTAGATAAAGATGATTATGTTAATTTTAGGAGATTCGAGTTTAATTAATTTTGATATATATATATATATATATATAAAATAATTTAATTGAATTTTTTAGGAGAATTCAACAATTCATTGAATTGAATTAAATCGATGATGGTGAAATTATTTTTAATGGTATATGGTTTTAGGTATAGGTTTAAGAGTTTGAGAGTTTAAGTTTTAATAGTTTAGGGTTTTAGGTTGATGGTTAAGGGTTAAATTATTTTTATAAAGAATAGGGTCAAATTAAAATAATATTTAAATAATGAGGGTTCAATAAAAATACGAAAATAGGTGAGGTACTAAATATATAGTTTACCCTTATTAAAAAAATAAAATTTTAATATATATATAAAAAAATTTAATTGAATTTTTTAAAATAATTTTAATTGTATTATGGGTCCTTAAAATTTTAAATCTTTATTAATTAATTTAATAGTGTTCATCGGTGTTTATCATTAGTGATGTTCATCAGTGTTCGTCGCACGTGGTAGACTCATCCTAATTTATAATTATTTTTATTATAAAAAAAAACTCAAATACAGAGTACAAAGAGAAAAACACGTTACAATGCAAACAGTTTAAAAAAGATTTTAATCAAAGCTGAAAAGGACATCCCATCATCATGGGAAACCAACATCCTCAAGCCTCGTCCTGTGAGATTTTGGAAGAGAAATTAAATGTTAAACCGGAGCCATCTAATTTCTCATGGATAAGCTTCTGCAAACGTTCAACCATGGAAGGTGTGAGATAGTTGTTCCAGTCTCCCACTTTTCCTTTCCTGAAGAAATCTTTGTGTGGAATCCCAGAAATGTGTAAGCCCTTCTTGTTCACTTCCACTTCTTTCAACTTGTCAAAGCTACAGATCGTTGCTATTTCTTCAACAACTCCTCGTTTGTCTTCTTCCTCAGTGAAAGGAACTCCTAAGAACATGGCCAAGTGTTTCAGCTGAGAATTGATGTCTTCCTTAAGATCTTCGTATTTCAGAAACAATACCTTGTCGGGATTTTCTTGGCTTGCATTCCAGTACTCCAATACATGATCAAAAAACGGTCCATGTGTAAGGATACCACGACAGAACTTGTCAAAAGCTTCATCTAGTGAGAGGGACTCCTGGTTTTCATCTCGAAGCTTGCCAGTGAAACTCCAAAGAGAAATGAACATATCCATGGGGTTTCTGCATATGTAAACAATCTTACATTTGGAATCTTTGATGGAAGTGGGCAAAGAAGCATAAGGAACGTGGGTGCCAAAAAGCCTTGGCCTGTAAACACAGATGTTGTCGAGATCGGGACAAGGGTTGTTCATGTAAACATCATACTCCAACTGACGAACAAGTTGGTGAGGAGTGGAGGTGAGCGAGGGGTGTTCAATTTCATCCCTTGAAAACTGGGAGCGGTACAAAGTGGAAAAAGTCAAGGTCTTGAGCCAAGTAGTGCCACATTTTGGGAAAGTGGCGACCATAACATCAGAATCGAATGCTTGGAAATGTGTCTGGAAAGAAAGCACAGATTTTAGAACAAGATGTGAGCACCAGAAGCCTTGATAGAGATAAAGACTTCCACCGATCCAGGCTTCTTCTCTGGGGAGGGTATGCAGCAGTTGTTGGAGCTCATCATCGCATGATTTCTCCACATATTGGATCAGTGAAGCTATTTTGGCTTTGCTGGTTTCTGCCGCATCCATAATCAAACCAAGATGAAGAAGGTAAGCAGTCGGTTGCTGTAGTGGATTGCTTTGCTGTGACAAATGGAGAACCGGGCAATCTGGGTGCGGTGCATAAATTGCGGAGAGGAACGGGGATGAGCCATCCCTCAAGAATCCTAGAGGACAAGATAAAGCGGTGGAGTTTGACTTGAAGTGAGTCGGCGAAACGGTGGTTTGATTTTCTTGTCGGTGAAAAGCCAAAGAGAAATGAACGTATCCATTGAATTTCTGCATATGTAAACAATCTTACAAGAATCTTTAATGGAACTGTGAAGGTGGGAAAAGATAATAGAAATTCTTTCTTTTTCGGTTTTTCTTCCTATATTTCTTTCATTTCAGGGTTTTAAAAAATTAAGTTTGGGTATATTTTTTAAAGTTTAAAATTTAAGATCTAAAACTTAAAATTAAAGTTTAAAATTTAATTTTTTTGTTGGGTATAGAAAGAGGCACCAAAAATTGACAAATAAATTTTGTCCGAAAAAAAGTCTAAGGAATGCGAGACTCTTTTCTGTGCACAACAGTAAATAATTAAATTTTAAGTCTTAACTGTAAATTTTCTATCTTAAAAAATATATTCTACCCTAAATTTTTTAAACTCTAATTTTAAATTTTAAAATTTAACTTTAAACTTAAATTTTTAATGTGAGACATAAATAAAAGTACCTAAAATAAAAATAAAATTTCTATTAATAAGGAACGTGGGTGGAAAAAAGCCTTGGCTTATAAACAGTTAAACACATCGAGCAAACTAAGTAAAAAATACTTATTGTAAATTAAGTTTCTTTCCCTCGATTCGTCAGGTTTAAATACTTATTGTAGAGGTGAGTGATCAGTCGACTAGAGTAAGTAAAAAATTCAATTTAGTTAAGTTAACGAGTTTTATTTTATAGTTTAAATTTTATTTAAAAATTTTTGAGTCGAGTCATAGAATTTTGAGTTAGACGAGTTGACTAGTCATATTTTATAATTCAAGTTTTATTATTAAAAATTTCAAGTCGAGTCAAATTATTTGAGTTTCTATTTAAATTTAATTGTAAATATTTATAGTCTTATTATTATATTAATTGGTTTTATTTAAATAATTTTAATAACCATATACAATATACATATATATTTCTTCAAATTTTTATATGTGATATACATATATCAGATAGAGTTGAGGAACTCGGCTCGAGCTTAAAAATTGGCCTAATAATTACTAAAAATTTCGAGTTATTCGAACATCATTTTATAAATTGTATTAAAAAAATTCTAGTATTTTTATTCACCGTTATTTCTTAAGGTTCTTTTCAATTTTGGAATTAGACTAATTAAATTCGAATCTCTTACTTTTTATTTAATTTTTTTAAAATCACTGTTAATTTCAAAATTAAACAAATTAAAATTTTCCGCACTATTTCATCTCGGTTTGATCCATGAACATGCATTTACAAATTATCACAAAACATGTAATATAAAACATATACCAAACATAACATGTATATATATATATATATATATGGGTTAGGATCAACTTACACCGTGTAAAACTCTTTAAGTTTTACACCTTTTTTGGATCGATGGGGAAATGGATGGTTGATTATATAAATTATAAAAAAAATAAAGCATGAAAACCAGGACAAGGCAGCTCACAACCATGTGAATGGGTCCAAAGACCTAAAAGAATAAGGGCAACGAAAAGTAGAATCCACGTAGCCCCAAGGACCAGAAATAGCTGCCCTTGTTCACGGTGGCCGCCACGTACTCCACCGCCGCGGTGGCGCTGGTCCGAGTACACCTTCTTGAAAGGTATGTTGATGAGGATGCTTGCATGGCTGTAGTACCCAATAGACTGTATGTTCAGTAAGAGCACCGCCATGAAACAAAGCAGTATCAAGAAATACTTGATCGAGAACTCCCGTTGGCTTCGATTCCCGATATCAAACCATGTGGTGGAGTTTCCGGTTCCAGCACCGCTCGTCATCAAGAGCGCAATGAGAGCTCAACATGATGGCAGTCAACGCTAACACCGTCGATGCCATGATGTTGTTTCGCAACGTCTGTACCGCTAGAACTTTGTTTTTTCCCACGTCCTCCATCATGGAATGAACCCAAAAACGGCGATTGATCGCGTTGACACCGATGATAGTGTTGGTGGGATGTTTGATGATTCGACGGAAGAGCCAAATATGGTAAACCGCCATTGTCAGGATCCCTAATGGAACCAATATACAGTCAAGATATTTGATTTCCATCGACATTTTCCATGAACAATACATAATGTGGTTATATGCCAATTTAATAATCAGATAACGGTAAATGACTAAAAAATAATTAATTGAGTGTTTCAGTCAAAAATAATAATTAATTGAGTAAAAAAAATTATCCATAATTGGTTGACATTGATGTAGTTTAACCTTATTAATTTAAAACATACAAATATTAACCCAAACATGACAAACACATTTATTTTCTCTAAATTGATTATTTTCTCAGCAAAAGATATTTTATTGAGAGTTAATAAAATTATATCCTACGCAGCGTGCCTCATTAAAAACCTTCTTAACTTTATATTAAAAGATAGACACACTACTAAAAAATATCACAATCGAAACATCCTGCTAAAATAAACAAACATCACTTAATCCAACTAATGATCACATAGTATCTTCCCATACATCCCTTGAACCTCTGCCCATCTCCCTTGCAACACATAATTAAAAAATCTAACTAAAATACCAACATCCACCGAGTGAAGAAGTCTCCATTTCACCCACGAATTCGACAAGATTCCTTCACAAGTTAAGCAAAGCAAAGCAGCTACACCTTGGACAATGAAGGCATTGATTTCACAACTAAATTACAACAAACCTCAAGTGCCAAAAATCCAACCAATACTAGGCTAGCGACGTTTTTTCAGGTTGAATCGAAAATCGCTTACGAGTTATTTATGTTATTTTTTTTTTTTGAAAATTTATTTATTTTCTTTCTTTATTTTTTATTGAAAACGATAAAGTTTTTAAAAATCATATTTTTAACAAAAAAATGTTGGAGTCGTCACCGGCCACTTAGGTAGGTCGGACACCATAAAATCAAAGATTCGTTTTGAAAGGGTTCGGGAGCTGGTTACGCGTGGGGAAGGATTAGCAACCCCAACACGCCCGAAAATCGGTACCAAAATATTTGTTGCTTTTAATCGGTAACAAATTTAATTTGGTGTACTTAATTGAAGATTGACTTTAATTGAACGAGCTTTATCAAATTAATGGACTCGAATTAATTGGACATTTAATTAATAAAGATGACTATACATCGGACCATAGATTAAACCGACATCGAATAAGCCCGACTGACGTGTTAATTTATGGTTCGATATTCGTATGTCACATTTATGCATGATGCAACCATTTAAACATGATGGAATGATATTGTCAATTTTAATTATAATCTACATTAGGACGGTAAGAATTAATTCGAATATTTGGTCAACATCCTTTAAGCCCTGACTATTACGACATAAATATTGGAATTAATAAACACCTTATTTTTATTTTATTAATTCAAAATAAATAGGTCATATGAATGACTATAAAAAATGAATGTCATAAGAAAGTTTAAAATTAAACACACAAAAGCCTATTAAAGCCCTAACCTAAAAGGCTCACATTATGAGAGTTCAATTAATGATCTAATTATTAACTAAGTGAATCTAATATTAAACCCTAAATTAATTGATTCCTTAAAAACTAGAAGAAAAAAACCTAACAAATTATGAGAATTAAATTTAATTTTGATCTAAATTGTAAAGTTAATTTTACCCCTAAAGTCGTTAAAAAATGTCCAAGTAATTTAACGAATTCAACATTCACTCAAATAAGTCAAGAGCGAATTTTAATTTGTTAAATTAGTTTGAACCCTAATTCTAACTAAGGCTAAAAAACCTAGAATTAACTTAATTAATTTAAAAACCATGCCCCTATGAGTCGAGCACACAGTTTAGATTAATTAAATTAATTCTCCTAATCTAATTACGAGCTCAAACTAACTAAACGCCAAAACGGTCAAAACTAAGCCTAAGACCCACTAAACTAAAACTAGACTCATGCTCAAAATGCAAATACATAGTAATAAATAAATATGATATAAAACCAAAAGCATAAATAATTAACTAAGGACTAAATAGATACTAATTTGGGGCACAAATACATTCAAATATATAAACATACGAACTAAAAAAGAACAAAATGTAAATTAATTAACATTTCATTAATTAAAAAAAAGTACAAAATACAATAAAGAAGAACATACTTGACTAGAAGCACGAACGAAAAATTTCGATCGACCCCACCAAAATCTACGTACTATGACTCCAAAAAAAGTTACTAAATCAAACCAATTAGGGCCGGGAGCGCTACTCCTAGCCCTTAGCACCCGTGCTCGGACTGCCCTCCCACAAATGTTAGGGAGCCTTGGCCGATTGTGTCCATGCCACTTCCCCTCATTTATAATCATGACAAACACATTTATTTTTTTTAAATTGATTTTTTTTCTCAGCAACTGATATTTTATTGAGATTTAATAAAATTATAACCTACATAGCGTGTTTCAGTAAAAACCTCCCAAAATTTAAATCAAAAAAATTGCACACACTACTAGGAAATATCACAATCGAAACATCCCTACTAAAAAAACAAACATCACCTAATCCAACTAATGATCACAAAGTATATTCCCATACATCCCTTGAACCCCTGCCCATCTCCCTTGCAACACATAATTAAAATATCTAACTATAATACCAACATCCACCGAGTGAATTAGTCTCCATTTCACCCACGAATCCGACAAGATTCCTTCCCAAGTTAAGCAAAGCAAAGCAGCTACACCTTGGACAATGAAGGCATTGATTTCACAACTAAATTACAACAAACCTCAAGCACCAAAAATACAACCAATATTAGGCTAATCACTAGAACCAGTTAGCCGGTTACTATGATGAAATCACCCTGAAGACCGATGAAACACATCCCTTAATGTTGCCATACATCAAGTAAGAAAACTTAAACTGAATGCACCAAACAATGTTCCCTAAGGAAATACAAAGTTACCAATTGGAGGTCCAACCAAAGCAAAAGAAGCATAATTCGAACCAAACTACAAACGAACCCCTCAAAACGACTAGACCATCCGAAATATGACATGAATTTTAAGAAGCCAATAGAATGAGTTGTATAAAAACTCCCAGACATGAAAAAGATCCCACCCCTAAAAGTTATTAATTTTTCATTAACTAAGGTCTAATCATCTCTTCCACGACTTCATCTTCATTACCAACAATTTGCACCCCGAATTTCCTACCTAGACCAAGAGCTTTCCTCGCCTCAATATGCAACGCCTCGTCACTTGATTTTTTTAATTTCTTCCGCTCAAGATTTTCTTTAACTGATTTTGTAACGACTTGATTTCTTGCAATATCTGAATTTGTAGGCATATAGACCTTTGTAGACTTATCTGAAGCAAATCGACTATGCTTCTTGCATCTTTTTAAGGTCCTATCCCTCTTCTTTTTTTCCTTATCAGAGAGATACTTATCTTGCACTTCGGCTAGGGAGATAAATTTTCTTCTAAAATGGTGGTCCTGAAGTTCAGGAAAAAAACGATTGATGCTCCTCCACGCAAACTCGACCTCGATCACCAGCTTCCTTATTACCATTAGCTAAATCAACACTATCTTCCCATGATATCCCTTTTTTCTCGAAATGAGTCATCTCGCAATCTTCTTCGAGATCTTCGTTAGAAAAAACTCATCGCCTTGAATTAATTATGTAAAATTAGAGTAAAGAGACCATAACATAATTTGAGCATACTAGCGAGATTAAAACAATAATTTTACTAACGTACATATCTAGAAATAGATATCAAAGTATATAAAATTAAGGTTTCATGGCCCGTTTGGCCCCTGAAGTATACACAAAATACCGAACTGCATTCTAAAGTATTTTTTTGGACGTTTTACCCCCTGAAGTATACACCGTGACCTCTGTTAGCCCCTAAACTAAAAATCGTGACCTCATATACCCCTTCCGTTAAAAAAATTCTCACAGACCAATCAGAACATGCCACGTGTCACTAATAAACAAAAAAAATCAGTTGACTTATTTTAAAGGGGTAAATTGCACGCTAAGTCTATAAAATTTTTATTTTTGTTCAATTTAGTCTTAAAAATCTTTATTTAACCCAAGTTGACCCAAATTGCTTTCTAATTATAAATTAGTCCATTATTTTTAATATGCTGATGTTTTTATTCAATTTAGTCCTCAAAAAGTTTATTTGACCCACAATTAACCCCTAATACTTTATAATTTTTAAAAATTAGTCCAATAATGTTAATATGTTGATATTTTTGTTCAATTTTGTCATCAAAATATTTATTTAACTCACAATTTATCCCTAATACTTTATAATTTTTATAATTTGGTCCAATATTTTAAATATAATTATATTTTTTGTTCAATTTAGTCCTAAAATCTCTATTTAACCTGAAATTGACCCATATTTCTTTATAATTTTTATAATTCAGTCCAATATTTTAAATATAATCATATTTTTGTTCAATTCAGTCAAAAAATAATTTTTAACCTGAAATTAACCCTAATTTCTTTCTAATTTTTATAATTTAGTCCAATATTTTAAACATAATTATATTTTTGTTCAATTGAACAAAATATGATTATATTTAAAATATATATTTAACCTGAACTTGACCCTTATTGGACTAAATTAAACAAAATACGATTATATTTAAATTTTTGGAATAAATTATAAAAATTATAAAGAAACATGGTTCAATTTCGGGTTAAATAAAGATTTTAAGGGCTAAATTAAACAAAAATATCAGCATATTAAAAATATTAGACTAATTTATAAAAATTACAAAGAAATTGAGGTTAATGTTGGGCTAAATAAAGATATTTTGGACTGAATTGAACAAAATATAATTATATTTAAAATATTGGACTAAATTATAAAAATTAGAAAGAAATTTGGGTTAATTTCAGGTTAAAATGATTTTTTTGACTAAATTTAACAAAAATATGATTATATTTAAAATATTTGACTAAATTATAAAAATTATAAAGAAATATGGGTCAATTTTGGGTTGAATAGAGATTTTAATACTAAATTGAACAAGAAATATAATTATATTTACAATATTGGACTAAATTATAAAAATTATAAAGTAGTAGGGATCAATTGTGAGTTAAATGAATATTTTGATGACAAAATTGAACAAAAATATCAGCATATTAAAAATATTGGACTAATTTATAAAAATTATAAAGTAATAGTGTAGCACCCCCTTCCCGGTCTGGTCGAGAACCGGGTCGGAGTGTGCTACCGGTGAACAGTACAGTGATCGGTGCTATAAAATTTCAATCCACAATCAAAACATGAGCAATGTTATACTATAAATCATTACCGAATATTCAACTCAGCCCATTTTACCCAATGTGAAACTATAATTAATCGTTTAGGACCAATTCTTAAGCTATTGCAAGTTTTAGGGACTAGACTGTAAATCTTTTACATTAGAGGTCTTTCGATGCAATTTATTATACCATATTGAAATTCAATACAATACTAACAAGTTGGTAAATTTTCATACTATTCGGAATTCATTTACTCATCCAATTTAATCATCCTAATTTTAGTGACCAATCTGTGAACAATTAAACATTCAATCTATGTCTTTTAACCAACTTAACTAACCCTATATCGAAACACCTTGGTGTCAATTCGATACGGGTATACGATGTTCAATCTGGTTTGACTTTTGCCCATTACCCGTATCGATACAGGTAATCCATGTTTCGGTACGAGTTGACTTTTATTGACTTTGACTTTGACCCATTCCGATACAGGTTAAACCCGTATCGAAACAAGGGTTTCCAGTAGCAAAATGTTTCCTTACAGCTCCAAACTGTATCAAATTTTTATATGTGATATACATATATCAGACAGAGTTGAGGAACTCGGCTCGAACTTAAAAATTAGTCTAATAATTACTACACTTTTAAGTTATTTGAGTATCATTTTATAAATTGTATTCAAAAAAAATTCTAGTCTATTTTTATTCACCGTTATTTCTTAAGGTTCTTTTCAATTTCGGAATTAGACGAATTAAACCCTAATCTCCTATTTTTTATTTAATTTTTTTTTAAAATCACTGCTAATTTCAAAATTAAACAAATTAAAATTTTCCGCTCTATTTCATCTTGGTTTGATCCATGAACATGCATTTACAAATTATCACAAAACATGTAATATAAAACATATACCAAACATATATATATATATATATATTATAAAAAAATCTATGTAAAGAAAAATTCCATTAAACTTGCATTGAATTATGAAGAAATTACTTTTATAATTATTAAAAAAAGAAATGAAAAATTGATGCTAATGAAACTCATTTACCAAGATTATTAGTATTATTATTATATGGAATAATCCAAGCTCTCATGTTCGGCATCATCCTCAAAGCCATCAGTACCATTATCGCCCTGAATTAATTTTGTAAAATTAGAGTACAGAGACCATAACATAATTTGAGCATACTAGCGAGATTAAAACAATAAATTTTCTAAAGTACATATCATGAAATAGATATCAAAGCATATAAAATTAAGGTTTAATGGTTCGTTTGTCCTCTGAAGTATACACAAAATACTAAAATGTCCTCTAAAATATTTTTTAGACGTTTTGCCCCCTGAAGTATACAACGTGACCTCCGTTGGCCCCTGAACTAAAAATATTAACTTCATATGCCCCTTCCGTTAAAAAAATCTCACGGACCAATCAAAACGTGCCACATATCACTAATAAACAAAAAAAATCAGTTGGCTTATTTTAAAGGTGTAAATTGCATGCTAAGTCTATACAATTTTTATTTTTATTCAATTTAGTCCTAAAAATCTTTATTTAACCCAAATTGCTTTCTAATTTTTATAAATTAGTCCATTATTTTTAATATGCTGATGTTTTTGTTAAGTTTAGTCCTCAAAAAATTTATTTAACCCACAATTAACCCCTAATACTTTATAATTTTTATAAATTAGTCAAATATTGTTAATTTGCTGATATTTTTGTTCAATTTTGTCATCAAAAAATTTATTTAACTCACAATTAATCCCTACTACTTTAAAACTTTTATAATTTGGTCCAATATTTTAAATATAATTATATTTTTTGTTCAATTTAGTCCTAAAATCTCAATTTTACCCGAAATTAACCCATATTTCTTTATTATTTTTATAATTTAGTCCAATATATCAAATATAATCATATTTTTGTTCAATTTAGTCAAGAAAATAATTTTTAACCTGAAATTAACCCTAATTTCTTTCTAATTTTTATAATTTAGTCTAATATTTTAAATATAATTATATTTTTGTTCAATTGAACAAAATACGATTATATTTAAAATATATATTTAACCCGAACTTGACCCTTATTAGACTAAATTGAACAAAATACGATTATATTTAAAATTTTGGAATAAATTATAAAAATTATAAAGAAACATATTTCAATTTCGGGTAAAATAAAGATTTTGAGGATTAAGTTAAAGAAAAATATCAACATATAAAAAATATTGGACTAATTTATAAAAATTACAAATAAATTGAGGTTAATGTAGGGTTAAATGAAGATATTTTGGAGTGAATTGAACAAAAATATAATTATATTTAAAATATTGGATTAAAATATAAAAATTAGAAAGAAATTTGGGTTAATTTCAGGTTAAAATGATTTTTTGACTAAATTGAACAAAAATATGATGATATTAAAAATATTGGACTAAATTATAAAAATTATAAAGAAATATGGGTCAATTTTGGGTTAAATACAGATTTTAGTACTAAATTGAACAAAAATATAATTATATTTAAAATATTGGACTAAATTATAAAAATTATAAAGTAGTAGGGATCAATTGTGAGTTAAATAAATATTTTGATGACAAAATTGAACAAAACTATCAGCATATTAAAATATTGGACTAATTTATAAAAATTATAAAGTAGTATGGGTCAATTCTAGGTTAAATAAAGTTTTTGAGGACTAAATTGAACAAAAACAATATTGGACTAATTTATAAAAATTAGAAAGTAATTTTGGTCAATTCGGGTTAAATAAAGATTTTTATGACTAAATTGAACAAAAAATAAAAATTTTATAGACTTAGCATGCAATTTACCCCTTTAAAATAAGTCAGCTGATTTTTTTGTTTATTAGTGATACATGGCACGTTTTGATTGGCCCGTGAGATTTTTATAACGAAATGGCATATGAGGTCACGATTTTTAGTTCAGAGGCCAACGGATGTCACGGTGTATACTTCAAGTGGTAAAACGTCCAAAAAATACTTTAGAGGGAAGTTCGATATTTTGTGTATACTTTAGAGGTCAAACGGGCCATTAAGCCTAAAATTAAAGTATATGAATCACTTGTCAAATTTAAACATAGTATAAGTATTAAGACCATTATTTTACAAAAGTAAACATCCAAAATTATCAAAAATAGAAATTTGACAAAAAGACATTACTTATGTGTCAATCAATTGATGAGCATTATAATTAGGTGTAAAAAACCGATCCGACTGGAGTCTGAATTGCTTGTGACCTAAGGTGGTGGCTGGTGATGAACCGAACTCGACTTGACTGAGAACGACATGA
Source organism: Hibiscus tridactylites (assembly GCA_958450335.1). Taxonomy (NCBI): domain Eukaryota; kingdom Viridiplantae; phylum Streptophyta; class Magnoliopsida; order Malvales; family Malvaceae; genus Hibiscus; species Hibiscus tridactylites. The sequence goes on along the minus strand of OY288268.1, from coordinate 85,001,906 downwards.
ACTCGAATTGAACCTGATAATGTTATAACTAAACCTAACATGCACCCATCTTGATATGAACCTAAACCCAAAAGTAACCTAGTAAATATATGATATAAACGACTTGAAATGATCCGAGATTCAATTTTATCTGACCTGTAATTAACCTGACTTGTTGTTGACTCGACATGTCAATTGACTCAACTTGTAGTTGACCTAACATGCTAATTAACCCGACCTGTAATTGACTCTACTTGACTACTTGTTACTGGCCCAAATCGATATTAGCATGGCCTATAATTAATTGACTTAAAGTGATTTACTTATTGACTTAACGTATTTTTGTTAAGTATTCGGTTTAATCGAAAAATTTAGCATTTTCACTTTATTACTTTAAGATATTAGTTGTTAAACTTTCTTGAATTTATTTATTTTTAACTATTTCAAGAATCCTACAAAAATAGTTGTCATATGCTTAAAACTTTAGAGAGTTGTGAATTGTGAGAATTGTGATTATTTTAAGGAAGAAAACGAAACTCTAATATATATTTGTGAGAGCTGTAACTTGAGAGAGTTGAGACTCGAACGACTTAACCCGACTTCAATTTCACCCGAAAATGATATAAACCCAACCTGAACTTGATCCGAAATTGATGTGACCCGATAGAAACTTTTATTATAATTTGATGGAGAGATTATATTTGATAGGGTTAATAACGCTCCATTTTCTAATGAGATCACGCAGTTCAACTTTTATTATAATTTGATGGAGAGATTATATTTGATGCAATATCAATACATAAATTTTATCAATACAAAATACGATTATATTTAAAATATATATTTAACCCGAACTTGACCCTTATTAGACTAAATTGAACAAAATACGATTATATTTAAAATTTTGGAATAAATTATAAAAATTATAAAGAAACATATTTCAATTTCGGGTAAAATAAAGATTTTGAGGATTAAATTAAAGAAAAATATCAACATATCAAAAATATTGGACTAATTTATAAAAATTACAAATAAATTGAGGTTAATGTCGGGTTAAATAAAGATATTTTGGAGTGAATTGAACAAAAATATAATTATATTTAAAATATTGGACTAAAATATAAAAATTAGAAAGAAATTTGGGTTAATTTCAGGTTAAAATGATTTTTTGACTAAATTGAACAAAAATATGATTATATTTAAAATATTGGACTAAATTATAAAAATTATAAAGAAATAAGGGTCAATTTTGGGTTAAATAGAGATTTTAGTACTAAATTGAACAAAAAATATAATTATATTTAAAATATTGGACTAAATTATAAAAGTTATAAAGTAGTAGGGATCAATTGTGAGTTAAACAAATATTTTGATGACAAAATTGAACAAAAATATCAACATATTAAAATATTGGACTAATTTATAAAAATTATAAAGTAGTATGGGTCAATTCTAGGTTAAATAAAGTTTTTGAGGACTAAATTGAACAAAAACAATATTTGACTAATTTATAAAAATTAGAAAGTAATTTTGGTCAATTCGGGTTAAATAAAGATTTTTATGACTAAATTGAACAAAAAATAAAAATTTTATAGATTTAGTGTGCAATTTACCCCTTTAAAATAAGTCAGCTGATTTTTTTGTTTATTTGTGATATGTGGCACGTTTTGATTAGCCCGTGAGAATTTTTTTAACGGAATGGCATATGTGGTCACGATTTTTAGTTCATGGGTCAACGGCTGTCACGGTGTATACTTCAAGTGGCAAAACGTCCAAAAAAATACTTTAGAGGGAAGTTCGATATTTTGTGTATACTTTAGAGGCTAAACGGGCCATTAAGCCTAAAATTAAAGTATAAGAATCACTTGTCAAATTTAAACATAGTATAAGTATTAAGACCATTATTTTACAAAAATAAACATCCAAAATTATCAAAAATAGAAATTTGACAAAAGACATTACTTATGTGTCAATCAATTGATGATCCAAAATTTATAATTGAAGCATTATAATTAGGTGTAAAAAATCGATCCGACTGGAGTCTGAATTGGTTGTGACCCAAGGTGGTGGCTGGTGATGAACCGAACTCGACTTGACTGAGAACGACATGAACTCGAATTGAACCTGATAATGTTATAACTAAACCTAACATGCACCCATCTTGATATGAACATAAACCCAAAAGTAACATGGTAAATATCTGATATAAACGACTTGAAATGATCCGAGATTCCATTTTATCTGATCTGTAATTAACCTGACTTGTTATTGACTCGACTTGTCAATTGACTCAACTTGTAGTTGACCTAACATGCTAATTAACCCGACCTGTAATTGACTCTACTTGACTACTTGTTACTGGCCCAAACCGATATTAGCATGGCCTATAATTAATTGACTTAAAGTGATTTACTTATTGACTTAACGCATTTTTGTTAAGTATTCGATTTAATCGAAAAATTTAGCAATTTCACTTTATTACTTTAAGATATTAATTGTTAAACTTTCTTGAATTTATTTATTTTTAACTATTTCAAGAATCCTACAAAAATAGTTGTCATATGCTTAAAACTTTAGAGAGTTTTGAATTGTGAGAATTGTGATTATTTTAAGGATGAAAACGAAATTCTAATATATATTTGTGAGAGCTGTTACTTGAGAGAGTTGAGACTCGAACGACTTAATCCGACTTCAATTTCACCCGAAAATGATATAAACCCAACCTGAACTTGATCCGAAATTGATGTGACCCGATAAAAACTTTTATTATAATTTGATGGAGAGATTATATTTGATAGGGTTAATAACGCTCCATTTTCTAATGAGATCACACAGTTCAACTTTTATTATAATTTGATGGAGAGATTATATTTGATGCAATATCAATACATAAATTTTATGTATTTTTGATGAATTATAAAATGAGTTATAGGTGTGTAAAAAAAATTTACACAACCCTTCATATTTAAGCTATAAAATTTAAAACCTAAATACCTAGCCCTAGCACCCTAAAACCTAAATTTTAAACCCCAAACTCTAACCATAAACTTTGAATTCTACGCCCTACACCAAACCTCTAAACCTTAACCTAAATCCCTAAACTCAAAATTAAAAGGCTTAAAAGTTTACACAAACTTGTGTATCAAAGTATTTTCCTTATAAAATATCATGTTATTAATTAATACAACAAAAATGTTAGAGAATCTATAAATAAATATTACAAATTAGACATATTTAAATAAATACTGAATATATATATATATAATATGGATTCGTATCCTAATAAATTTTAATCAAAGTAATAAAATAGTAACGAGCTAAAATTGGAAAATCAAAATAATGTGTTTGTTACAAGTGATACACCTAAGGCTACCGTGGGCAAAGCAGGCATAAGCGAGTCTGAGTCAGCAGGGAATGTTGCAGAGATGGGAGCAGTGGGATCCGAGCCAGCAGGGAATGTTGTGGTGCGCAGGAGTGTCAGAGAGAAGAGGGCTGACTTTATCCTATATTGAGTTTTACCCTAGTATAAATAATAAGCATGGTTTGTAAAGAGAGGCATGAAAAAGCTGTGAACGGTGAACTTTCTTCTAATCTATCTATATTTCCCTTCTTCTTCCTATTTGAATCGCTACTGTTAGAAAGAGTCTAATAATTTGTGCTTTAATTGGTTTCTAAAATACTGAGACACTCAAGATGCTCCAAGAAACTGGCAGCACTTCCAACAACCATGGCCAGTAATGCCCAAACACTGCAGGACGTCTTACAGTAGCTTCAGAATATTTCTACACAGCTGGGCCAACCTTCTCAGCCAGTAGTACAAAAGGGACGCGAGGCAAAGAGAAACTGAAACCTGACGGTGAGAATGAATTTCCTTTTCCCCCTAAACCACTCTCCGTGGAACTTCCATTGTTCACTGGTAAGGATCCTGAGGAGTGGATCGCGTCGGCTCAGGATCTTTATGAGTTCTACAGCACCCAAGATCATCATCCAGTGACCATGTGTAACCCCAAAACCTAGCCTAGAAAAATAGACCGAATTTAGGAAGTCAGGTTTAAATAATTTATAAAATAAATTAATTATTAATTAAAATAAGTATCGTAAAATACCATAATTGTTTTCAAAACTCAAATATTATAAAAATATTCTGATCATTTAATAAAATATCTGAAATAAAGTCTGTAAATATATGCTGAAACATAATCCTGAAATATAAAGTTCCACGATCTGAAATACGTAAATATCCCAAAACATAGAATAATAATAATCTGATAGTTTAAATTTAGTTCATACTGAATGATAAAATAATCGGATAAAATTGAGATCCTCCAAGTACCACGTCACCTAAAGTCAAAGTTATCTATAAGAGAAAACTATGTGGGAGTAAGCTAAAGAGCTTAGTGTGTCTCTAAAGTGCAATAAAATCATAGTCGTAAAACATAGTATTATTTTCTTAAAATCCTTTAAACCATAACACATAAATCACAACCGCAATGCAATGCACCTAACTACGTATGCAAATTAGAGTAAGGTTTCCTAGAACCCCTCACTACAACGTCACCAATAGATGTGTGGTAAAAATCACCTCCGTACAAATCTCAACCCATGCTCATGCATACATGATGATTAAAAATCAAATTTCATAAAAACTAATTCCATAAATCTAATATTCCATAAACATAACTCATAAATCATAGTCCATAAATCCATAAATTATAGTTCCGTAAATCTGATGTTCCATAAATCAAATATTTTATAAATCATAATTAAAACACATTATGAAATCGTATGCACGTGATGTTAACCATACCAAACATAATAATATAGATAATCACATAAGGGGTAAAACACCAACACATAAAAAATAACATATAATTTATTTATAGCACCGGAAGAAACACACATTAAGCAACAATGGCTCTAACGTCGGGAAGAACGCCTCTCACGTACGGATCTAGCTGAATCAGAACTAAGGTTTGATCGAAATAAAAAGCATAAAAAAAGATGATTTCGAGAGGTGAGAGGGTATGTTATTCGAATGAAGGAGAGAGAGGGGGAGGATGCGTCGAATGCATTTTAGGACTGATAAAGGGTTTTTATACCCAATTTAATGGGTAATTCATAAGAAAAGCTATTGAACTTTATGAGGGTTTGCAAACTAGCACCTAAGTTTTTCATGATTTACAAATTGATCCTTAAATTTATATATTAAGCTTTATAAATCTAATTTTTTTCTCAATTTAACCCTTAAACTCAATTAGGGTTTTCGAATTAAATTCCCAAATTATTTTGGTTTTAAGAATTAGGGATTTTGAAATTAGGTTTCTAAATTAGGAATATATTGAATCTATGGTTTACAATTTGGGCATAGTTTTTTGGGTGTTACACAATGGCTTCCTTTCGCATGGACGGTATCACCAAGCACTGGTATCGATGGATACAACATCGTCATCAACTTGTGGGTTGGGATCACTTGGTAGAGGCTATCCATAAGAGATTTGCAGTCACAGAAATAGAATCTCCGGAAGGTCAGCTTACAAAGTTATGCCAGACATCTTCGGTTGAAGATTATCAAGCCAAGTTTGAGGAAATGGATTTGCGCACCGAGAACCTCCTAGTGGTATTCCTAATTCAATGCTTTAATTCTGGGTTGAGAACTGATATTAAGAACGAGGTTTTGGCAAGTAGGGTTACTACCATGTTCGATGTGCTTGCTACGACACGTTTCCACGAGGCTCAACTGGCTGAGTCTAAGCGACATTTGGATCGAATTACAAGGCCCAAGTTGCCACCACTTTTGCCCACTCCTACTTACAACCCAACAAGCCCAAAAGAAATGTCAGGGCAACCTCCTACAGTAACGTCTAGCCCTCTTCATTTGTTACCTCATAAATTATCGGCGACGAAAGTGCAACTCTGTAGAGGAAGAGGCTTGTGTTACTACTGCCACGAGAAATTCATGCCGGGACATAAGTGTAAAACCTCACAGTTGTTCATTTTGGACGATGATGGGGAAGGGGAAGAGGTTCATGACGCGACGCTCGACGATTCGGCAAAAGAGGAGTCGAACGACCAACCCTGGGTGTCGTTCAATGCACTGGCAGGTTGTTATACCCCTAATACTCTATGAGTGACTGGGCGAGTGCTGGGAAGAGAGGTTAAGATTTTAATTGATAGGGGTAGTACCCACAATTTCATCTAAATACGAGTGGCCAAACATTTGGGTCTTCCAATCACGACCACGACGAATATTTGTGTATTGGTGGGCAATAGGGAGAAGCTTCGCAATGAGAGATGTGTCCATAACTTGCAAGTTGGGGTACAAGGCACCGAGTTACAACCTGATTTTTATGCTCTGCCATTAGAGGCACCGAGATGGTTCTTGGCATGGAATGGATGGCCATATCGGGTATGATCACAATGGACTTCTCCAAATTGACTTTTGAGTTTCGATGCGGTGGGAAGGTTCATCTGTGGCAGGGAGATGCTTGTCTTGGTCCACAATCAGTTCAATTCCAAGCCTTGCGTCGAATAAATGAAACAAGGGGAATCATAGAATATTTTCGATTACAGTTACAAGAGCCTCCTCTAGTGGATCAGCAATAGAGTAGGGAGGAAATATTGTGTTTGTTGAAGGAATTTGCAAAGGTTTTTGAACCCCTAACAACTCTACCTCCGACCAGGAACACCGACCACGCAATTCACTTAGAGTCAGAGCAGAAGCCAGTAAATGTGCGTCCCTAAAGGTATCCTCATTTCCAAAAAAGGGAGATCGAAAGACAGGTTCGACAAATGCTTGAGAACGAGTTGATTCAAAGGAGTAATAGCCCTTCTTCATCACATGTTCTTTTGGTGAAGTAAAAGGATGGAACGTGGAGGTTCTACGTGGATTGTCGAGCTTTGAACGCAATTATAGTGAAGAACAAGTTCTCAATCCCCACTGTCGATGAACTTTTCGACGAGCTTGGTGAATCCAAATATTTCTCTAAGCTGGACCTGCTGGTAGGGTACCACCAATTCGAGTTAAAGCTGAATATGTGCCAAAGACGATGTTCCGCACACACGTAGGGCACTACGAATTTCGAGTGATGCCATTTGCACTCACGAACACACCGTCGACGTTTCACGCCACAATGAATTAGATTTTTCAGTCGTATTTGAGAAAAAAAAATTAATTTTCTTAGAAGATATTCTTACTTACAGTAAGACTTGGGATGGTTATTTGCTTCACATTTGACAAGTATTGCAAGTTTTAAAAGATCAAAAATCGGTAGCCAAGCAATCGAAATGTTTGTTTGGGCAGAATTCGATGGAGTATTTGGGGCATATTTTGTCGATGAAGGGTTTGGCTATGGATTCGAGCAAGGTTCAAGCTATCCGAGCTTGGTCGACTCCTACCATTGTCAAGTAGGTACGAGGGTTCCTTGGGATAGCAGGCTACTACCAACGTTTCATTCGATATTTTGCTACTATAGCAGCTCCACTTTCAGATCTGTTACGCCAGGGAATTAAATTCCAATGGACTGCGGCTGCACAATTAGCATTTGTGAGTTTGAAGAATTTGCTGAGCGATGCACTAGTATTGGGACTGCCATGTTTTAACAAAGAGTTTATGGTGGAAACTGACGCGTCGGGAGTGGGAATTGGGGTGGTTCTGACCCAAGGAAAGCATTCTTTAGCCAAAAACTCAGTCCAACAATGCAGGGTGCCTCGACTTACCACCGCGAGATGTTCGCAGTCACACAAGTTGTAGGAAAATGAAGACAATATTTGCTGGGCCGCAAATTCACCATTATTACTGATCAGAAATCCTTATGAGAGCTCACCCAACAGACCATCCAAACCCCGGAACAGCAACGCTGGCTATCCAAGTTGATTGGGTTTGATTTTGAGATACGCTACAAGCCTCGCAAGTTGAATTCAGTAGCAGACGCTTTATCGAGGGAGGTAAATTCAACTCTAATGGCTCTCGTACAAACCACCTTTGGTATAATTGATAAGATTCGAGCAGCAACTTAGACAGATGATCAATTGCGTGTGATAAGAGAGCAATTAGCTCAAGGTTGCCTGGAATATCAAGAGTTTACAGAGGCGGCGAGATTATTGTTGTGGCAAGGCAGAGTTGTAGTTCCTATGGAGAGTGCTTTAAGGGCAAGGATACTTTGTCAATTTCATCAATCAACAATAGCGGGTCATACGGGAGTGCTTTGAACCTTCCATCGAATTTCAACTAATTTCTACTAGAAGGGCATACGCAAGGATATACGCAAGTTTGTTAATGAGTGCTAAACATGCCAACAGATGAAGAATGACAGTCTCGCTCAAGCTGGGTTACTCCAACCCTTTAACATCCCAAATCAAGTGTTTGAAGATATAGCACTAGATTTCATAAGTGACTTACCTAACTTCAGTGACAATGAGGTGATTTTAGTGGTGGTTGAAAGGTTAACTAAGTACGACCATTTATTTGCCTTGTCGAGACATTTTGATGATGAGTATGTGGCTAAGGTTATGGTGCAAGGAGTCATCAAGTTTCATGGGATCCCTCGATCCATGGTCAGTGACTAAGACAAGGTATTTGTCAGTGCAATGTAGAAGGAGATGGCTTGGCTGCAAGGGACTACATTGTGTATAGGGATAGCCTATCAACCTTAGACTGACAGCTAAATGGAAGCTCTCAACCTACGTTTAGAGATGTATTTGAGATGCTTGGCAGGCGATGAACCAAAACAGTGGGAAAAGTTTTTGGCCTAGGAAGAATATTGGTATAATACCTCCTATCAAACGTCAACAGGTATGACACCATTCAAGGCATTATATGGAAGGGATCCACCAACCATCATGGATTATTTGGAAGGCAGCACTCATGTTGCGTAGTGTGGTGTACTATAAATGATACGCAAATAGTGTAAGTATACGCGTCAAAACAAGTAGTAAAGTGATGAGTGAGTATCTTCTCCATAGGGATTAGAGGTATTTCAAGTAAAATTCAAGCACACAAAACACAAATTGAATATAAATGTGATAACAAGTGGGAAGATATCAGAAATGTTGTAGCAAAAGCAATTAAATAAAACTGAAGTGAACTGAATAAGCTGTAAGGTCCTCAATTGTATGTGAAACTCTCTATTGGGAATGACAGACTAGGTTTTGTTAAGGACTCCTACGCCTAGTTCTAATGTATATCTAACACTTTCCAGCTCAAACTATGCTCGGCAAGGTTTCCTATGGTGTTTCGAAACTATCTCTAGCAAGAAACCTGACAGACAGAATGCTACGGCAGTACCTCTCAGCGTGAACCCTAGCAAGCTACTTATCATTGACGTGCTACCCTTTTTAGTCGTCGAAACTATATCCTTATCTCTAAGGTGAGTTAGAGTTATGCCTCTCAGCAACCAACCCCCTTGTCTACATGGATCTAAGCTTAACTCTCTCGACCATTAAGCTAATCTAACACCTAAGTAAAGGTTAACTCTCGAAAGCTATTACAAACTTAAGGCAATAAAACATTAGACAAAGCATATGAAACTGGAAACATGCTAAACATTCATTAAAAACTAAAACAAATCATCCATAACAAACCCAAGCCATCTAAAGCTAGTTCATGGCTGGTGTAAATCATCCATCATCATTCGTCTTAAACAACCTATTTCCAAAATAAAAAGAGTTAAAGCAAACATCAAAGAAAAGAAAATATCTCGTGCTGCCTTGGACTGCCACGAACCACCCTAGACTTGCTGCTTCTTGTTGCGTGTAAAATAGTCTATCGCAATGGTAGTGCAAGTGTACACGACGCAAGTAGTAAAGTGATACGAAGTATCGGATATCGTCTCCACAGCGACAGCACCTGTCGCGACGTCTGTCCGTTGGCAGTCGCGGCAGCAAACACACCAACTCCGTACTTCAAATTTGGCAAGAATCCCAGATTTGCCTTGCCCTATCCCTAGGCACAAGTCTGTCGATGAACACGTCTTTGATGATACCTCCCGGCGTGAATTGAAGGATGAACACCGATGTGTATGAATTCTTCCTTAGCCACTTAACCTCGCCCTATCCCTAGGCACGAGATGGTTCAACTATAAACTAGAGAACGCGCTCTTATCTCTTTCGTATACTTAACTCTCCCGATGTTAAGTAAATGGATAACCTCACAATGCTCTCCCGATGCTCTTGCAAGATATTAAAACCAAGATAAAAGAACTTGAAGTTTATTTTATTGAACTTGAAAAATCCTAAAACAAAGCAACCCTTGCAACTACTTTACAAAACAACCCGTAGCCCTAGGGGGAATTTAGAACATGTCGGTGACGGGTGGACGGCAGGGTTTTGGTTTCGGTTATAGGATATCGGTTATGCCTCTAGGTTAAATCTATGCCCTTATATAAGCTTTGGGCTCAAGTTATCTAAGGTAACAAGGATTACAACTTTAATTAAAAGTAAGATTCTAATAAAGACTAAATCTCTAAAGTCTCCTACTTTCCAGCCGCATCCCTATTTTGTGGGAATTCCTTTCCTTGAGCTTTGGCTTGACATATCTTTTGATCCGGGGCTTGGAAAATTATTTGGCTTCCACACGACAGACGAGCAGATTTTTCTCTATCTATCGAGGTCCACTTGATTTTTCCTCTTCATAAGTCTGCTGTCACCTTGCTGTCGTGACAGGTCCATGACAGGTTCGTCTTCTTTGGCTGCTTGTCCCGTTCCGCTCTTCTGCTTATCTGCCCTGCGCCTGCCTTCATCTTCTAATATGACAGATACCTGCAAAAATAGCCATCTTTTAGTAGAATCCGTGCCTTTTATATAATTGTGATGTTTTATTGAAAACTAACCTAAATGCAATGCAATGATGCTTGAATGCAGCAGAAATATGGGTAAAAAGTGTGTAAATAATAGAACTTTTGCACACTCAACACACCCCCAAACTCAAGTTTTTGCTTGTCCTCAAGCAATCAAGACTTAAAGGAAAAATGAAAATTTTTGTGTTGGCCTTCAAACAGTGAACTGTCCCTTACCCGTCGCTCATTCTCTATGGCGGCAGCAACCTGTCGGAAAGGTTAGGATCTGTCTGGAATCTCCCAATAGCTCTCGTGCAGTGTGTGCATGCTTGTGAACAGTTATATGCTAAGACTCTCTTAGTTTCACTAGAATATTCAACTTCTTTAACTCGAATTTTTATGCCAAAGTTTATTTTTTTAGAAGGCATATTTTCATGCTTCTTTTCTTCTATTTTCAAGCTAAGTTTTTCTAGAGCCAGTTTTGGGCACCTCTAGTTAGCTTCCTAGAGCCGGTTTCGGGCACCTCTAGGTTTTTAATTTTCTTTTGCTAAACTTCTTTCCTAGAGCCAGTGTTAGGCACTTCTAGGGGCTATCCAAGTTCTAAGCTTCCTATTCTAGTTTGGCTAAAAGAAATCTAAGCAATATAACAGTCACAAAAGTGTTTAAGTTTTCAGAACTATAGAAAGGCTCTAAACTTTTCCTTAACCTGTCCTAAAGATGCTGCCACGACAGAGCCGTCATGACAGGTAAGTTAACTCCACAGTTTTAAGCCAACAGTTTTAAAGTTTCTGATTTTTTTTAAAGATAAATTAAATAAATAATAAGACACAAATAATTAATAAAAGATGTACTAAGACTCCATTAGAATGGAGGGTTGCCACCCCCAAACTCGAGGGTTGCATTGCCCTCAATGCAAAATGACACAAAAATTAAAGAAAGACAAGATAAATAAAAGTACATCACAAAAATATAAGGGCAGGCAGCAATAAGAGGAGAAAAAGAAATAAAAACTTAAATTTTATTCGATGTCCTCGCTGCTGCTGCTGACGCGGATCTGATGGCGGCGTCTGCGTTGTGGAGGTGGCTGGGCAGATTCCGGAGCAGGTTGATCAGCAGGTTCTTCATCCGGTTGGGGGACAGGGTCGTCAGCAGGTTGAAGGGCAGGTGGCTTCACTAGCCTGATGTCGGAACTGCTGCTGCTGTCCCATGAGCTGCTGGTTATGATGGCTTTGGACAGCCTTCTCTTGTTTGCCACGTGCTTAATGCGTTTGACTCGCGTGAAGTCGCTCTCCAGATTCCGCCGGACAAGAGGGCTGTCATCAGTGGCAGCTCGCTTGGTTCCTCGAGGGGAGGTGTCTGTCGGTGGGCTGCCGGCTGCCGTCGGGGCAGGGGATGGTGTGGAAGTGGCAGATTGTGTATGGGGAGAGACAGGTGGTGTGGGAGTGGGGGAGGGGATATTGAAATAATGGGCGGGGAAGGTGGGGAAGATGACATCCGGAAAATTCAAAGTATTAGTGATGAAGTTTACCGTTGCATTTGAGAAGTCACGGATGAAAGTCATCAAACCCATCTGGCGCTCCTCTACCCTCAGGATGGCAGCAAGGATGTGGGCGTTCTGATCTGCCGGAGCGGTGTTGGTGGCAGCTTCTGGGGCAGGTTCGGTGGCTGGTTCATCATCGGACTCAGCAGGAGGGGCGTTTGGATCGAAGGCGTTGAGGGGCGATACGACTATGATCTCCATGAGGCTGGAGATGTTGTTGTCTGTCCATCCGCTGCCCGTCTTGATTTTGTCTGAAGGCTCCTCCGGTACGGCAGCGCAGCGGCAGAGGGCGGTGATAGTGAACGGCAGGCAGAGTCGTGAGTCCGAGCGGAAGGCACAATCAAGGATGCTGTCCCGCATGTACCTGCCCACATTGATAGGCCTGTCGTGCATAATGGAGTGGATAAGGGCTAGCCGCTGTCGGTTGACTGTTGTATGGTGGGACGAAGGCAGGATACGCTTTTTGATAAAAGCGTTCTATAGTTTTGCCTCAAAGAGTAGCTGCCCCCTATTGACAGAGTGGGGGTTCTTCTTACTGGTGCTCCATGTCGTTCCAGCCTCTGTCAGCTCCCTCATGACAGCATCATGTCCAGCAGTGTCGAGGGTGTCCCAAAATTGTTGGTGAGCATCATCATTAGGGCCAAAGAAGAGGCCGAACACATGGTTGATGCTGCTAGCGCTGAAGGGAACTGTCACTCCTCGGACGGTGACAGATGTCGCCGTCTTGCTTTCGATCGCCGCATAAAATTCCCGGACCAAAGTATCATTAAGCTCCGCCGGCTGCTCGACAAAGTCCTCCCATAGTTGTGCCTTTATGGCCTTCATAATGAACAGCTGGAGTCCAAAAAGAGGTGCATCTCTGTTGTAAATGAAGCCACGCTCCTCCCATAGCTCCTTTTTGGTGAATGGCGATGCTGCTGCTGAAGAAGAAGCGGCAGCAGTGTTTTGACGGGTTTGTCGTGAGGACATTTTGGTTGCAAAGGCTGAAAAAAGAAAATAGATAAAACTAGAGGAGAATAACAAGAGAGAAAAATCGGAAGTGATGAAAAATGAAAATGGGAAGGGGTTTATATAGCTGTTGGGTATCTGCCCATTTAATGCCGCAACGGCAGGCGGGAATAACGGGGCGGCAGATTGAATGTAGCGTGTCTGACGCGTCTGACATGCATTAATGCGTCTGCTGTGCGTCTGCCGCACGCTTCTGCGTCTGCTGTGCGTCTATTGACAGCCTGTCAAATCCGTCTGCGCCGGCAGCCGAAACGACAGGTTACCATAAATGGGCTTTATTGGGCTGGTGGATGAGCGGTGGGCTTGGGCCACTTCTTCTTTCTCACTTGACTCCTTTATTTCCTAAAAACTGAAATTATAAAAACAAAACATTATTCGAATAAAATAAATCTAATTCCTAATAAATAATATTAATAATAAAAATAAAAATAAAAAATTAGGTTAAATTAGGGATGCCTTGTGGGGCATCACCTAAAGTAACCACTTCCTGTATTCCTGGGGCTTCAGTCCCTTGATAGTGCTTGAGGCGTTGTCCATTGACTTTGAATTGGTGCCCGTCCTTTAGTGATTGAATTGTAATGGCACCATGGGGAAAAACTTGAACTACTTGGAACGGGCCAGACCATCTAGATTTGAGCTTCCCTGGAAAGAGTTTCAACCTAGAATTAAACAACAACACAAGCTGCCCTGGGCAGAACTGTCGTGGCAGCAACTTCTTGTCATGCCACTTCTTAGTCTTTTCCTTGTAAATCCTTGCATTTTCGTAGGCCATTGTCCGTATTTCATCGATCTCATTCAAATCTAACAGCCTTTTCTGGCCTGCCTTGTCCAAGTCCATGTTTACTGCCTTGATCGCCCAATATGCCTTGTGCTCTATCTCGACAGGCAAGTGACAGGTTTTCCCATAAATCAAACGGTATGGAGACATGCCCAATGGAGTCTTGAAAGCTGTTCTGTATGCCCATAATGCATCATTCAGAAGCAAAGACCAATCTTTCCTAGTTGGTTTAACCATTTTTTCAAGAATGTTCTTCACTTCCCTATTGGATATCTCAGCCTGTCCATTGGTCTGTGGGTGGTATGCTGTTGTGATCCTGTGCTTGACACCATATTTTCTCAAGGCGGCAGCAATTACCCTGTTGTCAAAATGTCTCCCTTCATCACTGATAATCGCCCTAGGGATGCCAAATCTAGAAAATATGTTTTTGTGCAAAAACTTTTGGACCGTTTTGGCATCATTCTTTTGAGTTGCGATTGCTTCTACCAACTTGGAGACATAATCCACTGCTAGGAGGATGTAAAGATTTCCACACGAAGATGGAAAAGGTCCCATAAAATCAATCCCCCAAACGTCAAAGATTTCGACTTCTAAAATATTCTACAGTGGCATCTCGTTTCTCCTCGAGATGTTACCTGTCCGCTGGCACCTGTCACAGTTTTTGTAAAATTCCTGTGCGTCCTTATACAGTGTCGGCCAGTAGAACCCTGACTGCAGCACCTTGGCAGCAGTTTTATTGCCTCCTAAGTGTCCTCCATATTTTGAAGCATGACAGTGATGGAGAATGTCTTCTTGTTCTTCTTGTGGTACACATCTCCTTATAACCTGATCTGCGCACATTTTGAAAAGAAGAGGTTCGTCCCAATAATAATGTTTAACATCATTTTGAAACCTCTTCCTGGCTTGATAAGTAAGATCAGAAGGTAATATTCCGCTAACTATAAAATTAACGAAATCAGCATACCAGGGAAGGTTAGAAGACTTACCTGCCGCCATGGCTGTCGCGACAGCTATTGCGGCAGCAAAGAGCTGCTCATCTGGGAAGGTCTCAAGTATGTGTGTCTCATCAATGGGTAGACTCTGTCCCATCTCTAACCTCGACAAGTGGTCTGCCACCTGGTTTTCTGTCCCCTTTTTGTCTTTGATCTCAAGGTCGAACTCTTGTAATAGCAAGATCCACCGTATCAATCTCGGCTTGGCATCCTTCTTTGCAAATAAATACTTGAGGGCAGAGTGGTCGGTGTGTATTATAACCTTCGTTCCAAGTATGTAAGAACGAAACTTGTCGATGGAGAACACCACAGCTAACAGCTCCTTTTCTGTGGTGGTATAATTCACTTGGGCGTCATTCAATGTTTTGCTGGCGTAGTATATGACGTGAAACAGCCTGTCCTTGCGCTGCCCAAGTGCTGCCCCGACAGCATAGTCACTAGCGTCACACATAATCTCAAACGGTTGTGTCCAGTCTGGTGGCTGTACTATGTGGGCTGTCACTAGCTTTTCCTTCAGAACCTTTAATGCTTCAGTACATTCTTCATTAAAGTCAAAGGGTCGGTTCTGCTCTAAGAGATGACATAGGGGTTTCGTGATTTTTGAGAAATTGGCAATGAATCTCCTATAAAAACCAACATGCCCTAGAAAACTTCTAATGCCCTTGACTGTTGTTGGCGGCGGCAGCTTCTCTATGACTTCAATCTTTGCCATGTCGACTTCTATACCACGGCAGCTAATCTTATGGCCTAGGACTATCCCTTCATCCACCATAAAGTGGCATTTTTCCCAATTTAAAACCAAGTTTGCTTTTTCGCATCTTTCGAGCACCTTTTGTAAATTGCCCAGACAACTCTCAAAATCGTCTCCAAAGACAGAAAAATCATCCATAAAAATTTCTAGGAAGTCCTCTACCATGTCCGAGAATATAGCCATCATGCACCTTTGGAAGGTGGCAGGTGCGTTACAGAGTCCAAACGGCATCCTCCTAAATGCGTATGTACCGTAGGGGCATGTGAAAGTCATTTTCTCTTGATCCTCTGGTGCAATAGCAATTTGGTTGTAACCTGAGTAACCATCAAGAAAACAATAGTAAGGTTTACCCGCTAATCTGTCAAGCATTTGATCAATAAAGGGTAATGGAAAGTGGTCCTTTCGGGTAGCTTTGTTAAGCTTCCGATAGTCCATACAAACCCTCCAACCGGTCACATTGTACCGGGCTTACCCATTTGCTGTCGGAGATGGCGTAAATAATACCTGCATCTAACCATTTAATTATTTCTTTACGCACTACCTCCTTCATCGCAAGGTTTAACCGCCTTTGGGCATCAATAGTCGGCTTATGATCTTCCTCTAGGAGGATTTTGTGCATACAGATTGCCGGACTAATGCCCTGAATGTCTGCTATCGTCCATCCTATCGCCCTTTTATGCTGCTTTAACATGTCGATCAGTTGTCGTTCCTGTTCCTGCGGCAGCTTAGCAGAGATGATTACAGGCAGTGTGTCATCACAACCAAGATAAGCATATTTAAGCTGCCCTGGCAGGGGCTTAAGTTCTAAGGCAGGTGGTTCAACAGTAGAGGGCTTTTGGATTAAATGGTTATCCGAAGTGTAATTCAAAGGTTCGAATAACTTACCTGGACGATGGTCTAACCAGTTGACCTCCTCATGACCTTCAGTATCAGATGTATCGGATTCAAAGGGGTCACTGTCGTCGGTGCTGTCGTCATCGCTGTCGTCGTCACTGTCATGACAGGCTTGTAGGTGGCTGTCGCAGCAGTGACCAAATTTTATATCTCGGCACCCCGACCTGATGCAGGGTTGATCAAAGGTCACCTCAATGATGGCCTTGCATTCCTCGTCCACATCGGCATGTTTCATTGCTTGAAGGACATTCAACTTAATTTCTTGATCGTTCACGCGCATGGTGAGTTCTCCTTTCTCCACATCAATCAATGATCTTCCCGTGGCTAAGAAGGGTCGCCCTAGGATGACTGGTGCGTTCTCATCTGCCTCACAGTCTAAAATAAGAAAGTCAGCAGGAAAAATAAGTTTATCCACTCTTACCAAAATATCTTTAATTTTTCCCTCGGGGTGAACGTAAGAGCGGTCAGCTAGCTGTAGGGTAACTGTCGTGGGCCGCGCCTTGCCAATACCTAGTTTCTGAAAAACAGATTTGGGCATTAGATTAACACTAGCACCAAGATCACAAAGTGCCTTACCCACAAATTTATCGCCGATTACGCAAGGTATGAGGAAGCTCCCCGGATCCTTCTTTTTCTGGGGTGGCTGCCGATGAAGAATACTCATGCAACCTTCTTGCATCCTTACCGTTTCAAATTCCCCAAGTTTAGATTTTTTAGACATGACATTCTTGAGAAATTTAGCATAACCGGGCATTTCCCTAACAGCATCTAACAACGGAATATTAATATGAACCTGTTTAAAAATATCATAAATTTTTTTGAGTTGAGATTCATGCTTAGCTTGTTGTATCCTTTGAGGGAAGGGTGGTGGGGGACGATAATCAGCAATGCGTCCTTCCCACTGCATGCGAATCTGAGGACGATAATCATCCTTTTTCTCCTCTGTCGCTTCTGCTGTCGTGACAGGCTCATCGGCAGCAGTCTGTTTGTCACCTGTCGGGGCAGCTTCCTCGGCAGGTTTATCCAAGGCAGGTTCCTTTTCTGTATCAACTTCTTTTTCCGGCCCTGGTAGCTTTTTCCCACTCCTAGTAGTAATTGCCTTACATTGCTCATGTGGGGGCGGTCTAGCATTTTCAGTATTGCTAGGGAAACCTCCATTCTGCCTCGGTTTAATATGCTGCGACACTTGACCCATTTGTGTCTCTAGAGATTTCAAGGTAGCTTCATGGTTTGTCATTCTCATCTTAGTTTCATCCATAAAGGTTTCCGTCTTCTTGACAAACTGATTAATATTCTCCATATACGTGCCAGTCTGAGACATAAAGGTGGCCAGAGTCTGTTCCAATACACTACTCGTGGCAGGTGGTGGCTGCTGTTGCTGCTGCGGCGGCAGGTTCTGCGGCAGGTTCTGCGGCTGCACTTGCTGTCGCGTCAACAATCTAGGACCCCCTGATTCTGATTATATGCTTGCGGATTCAAGGCATTGTTAGGGTTACTCTAGGAAAATTTGGGATCTTTCCTCCAATTAGGGTTGTAGTTGTTGGAATTGTAGTTTGGCTTGTAATTTCCAACATATTTTCCCTCTTCTATATTTATAGGGCACTCATCCCTACTATGATTTCCCTCACAAGTAGCACAGACTTCCTCGACAGCAAACCCTCGTAAGTCCTCTTCATTCAATAAGTGTTTCATGGCTTTAGTGAGGAATGCTACCTGTGATTTCATAGTGTTGTCGGCCTCATAGTCCTTGACATCAAGTACCCGTTTACTCCCTCTTCTAGCTGTCGGAAACTGCTCCTCATTCTTGGCTAGATTTTTCAGAACTTGCAATGCCTCGTCCGGATCTTTATCCAATAATAGTCCATTTGCTGCTGAATCAATGCGAATGCGAGTTTGTAAGTTAGCAGCATTATAAAATTTAGTTACCTGATTCCAGACAGGGAATCCATGCGTTGGGCAGTTCCGAAGAAGAGTAGTAAATCTGTCCCAGGCCTCGTGCATCGGCTCGTCATCTTCCTGTTGAAAAGTAGCAATTTCGTTACGTAATCGCTCAGATAAATGTGAAGGATTAAAACGAGATAAAAATTCACGAGTTAGATCTGCCCAAGTCATAATAGAACCCGGCGTAAGTTTATTCCACCAAGTTTTAGCTCTGTCCCTCAATGAATGTGGGAATAACCGAAGCCTCAGTATCTCCGGACTAACTCCTGGCAGCCTAAACGAACCACAGATCTCCTGGAACGTTTTGAGATGCTCCCTAGCATCTTCTGTCGCAGAACCACTAAACTGCCCGGCGTTGTTGATCATACTAAACATGACAGGTTTAAGCTCGAAATTGTCAACATCAATATCCGGCAGCGTGGTTTCCAGCTCTACATGATCGTTCAGCATGTAGTCACGACATGATCGTCGTCCATCTGCCCTCGGCGGGTCGCCGACAAGCGGTATGTCTCCTCCAGCAGGCTGGTTACGGGCCATCTGCTCTAGCTGTTCTTCAAGGTATTTGTTCCTGTCTAAAAGGTGGCGAATCTGTTTCTTGAGATTGAATGATCGTTCAATTTCCGGATCTAACTTATACTCAGGATCTTCGCCTCTTTTCGATCTGCGCATAAACAAGAGGACCTCGTGAAAAGCAAGAGTTGAAAACACAAAAGAAAAATTAAAGAAAAATAAAAATAAAAACGAAAATAAAAATAAAAGCAAAAAGTGCAATAAAAGAAAGATGTAGTTATGTTGCCAATCCCCGGCAACGGCGCCAAAAACTTGTTGCGTGTAAAATAGTCTATCGCAATGGTAGTGCAAGTGTACACGACGCAAGTAGTAAAGTGATACGAAGTATCGGATATCGTCTCCACAGGGATTGGGCTAATGACTTCACCTTGAATTACTGCACAAAGTAAAGGAAATAATTAAGAGTTGTCACGAGAATAATAAGATAAAAACGTAAATAAAAGGATTGAGTTATCAAGATAGAGAGAATGGGCTGGTATTGAATTGCTCGGTAGTGCAGGTATTGAATTGCTTAGGATCTCCAGTTCTGTCGTCGCTCCCGTCGCCGACAGCACCTGTCACGACGTCTGTCCGTTGGCAGTCGCGGCAGCAAACACACCAACTCCGTACTTCAAATTTGGCAAGAATCCCAGATCTGCCTTGCCCTATCCCTAGGCACAAGTCTGTCGATGAACACGTCTTTGATGATACCTCCCGGCGTGAATCGAAGGATGAACACCGATGTGTATGAATTCTTCCTTAGCCACTTAACCTCGCCCTATCCCTAGGCACGAGATGGTTCAACTATAAACTAGAGAACGCGCTCTTATCTCTTTCGTATACTTAACTCTCCCGATGCTAAGTAAATGGATAACCTCACAATGCTCTCCCGATGCTCTTGCAAGATATTAAAACCAAGATAAAAGAACTTGAAGTTTATTTTATTGAACTTGAAAAATCCTAAAACAAAGCAACCCTTGCAACTACTTTACAAAACAACACGTAGCCCTAGGGGGAATTTAGAACATATCGGTGACGGGTGGACGGCAGGGTTTTGGTTTCGGTTATGGGATATCGGTTATGCCTCTAGGTTAAATCTATGCCCTTATATAAGCTTTGAGCTCAAGTTATCTAAGGTAACAAGGATTACAACTTTAATTAAAAGTAAGATTCTAATAAAGACTAAATCTCTAAAGTCTCCTACTTTCCAGCCGCATCCCTATTTTGTGGGAATTCCTTTCCTTGAGCTTTGGCTTGACATATCTTTTGATCCGGGGCTTGGAAAATTATTTGGCTTCCACACGACAGACGAGCAGATTTTTCTCTATCTATCGAGGTCCACTTGATTTTTCCTCTTCATAAGTCTGCTGTCACCTTGCTGTCGTGACAGGTTCGTCTTCTTTGGCTGCTTGTCCCGTTCCGCTCTTCTGCTTATCTGCCCTGCGCCTGCCTTCATCTTCTAATATGACAGATACCTGCAAAAATAGCCATCTTTTAGTAGAATCCGTGCCTTTTATATAATTGTGATGTTTTATTGAAAACTAACCTAAATGCAATGCAATGATGCTTGAATGCAGCAGAAATATGGGTAAAAAGGGTGTAAATAATAGAACTTTTGCACACTCAACACTTCTCCCAAAGGCCAGCAAAGTCACCCTTTGGAGCTTCAACAATGAAGGACACCAAGTTGAGGAAGAAGATGGAAAGTAGCCGTTTTTCCCTCACTCTTAGCACCCAAAAGTCACTTTTTCAGCTCTCTCTTCAATATGGGTATATTGTCCTATATGTAGTGGAGGCTCCTAGGGTTTTGTTCCCTAAACATTCCTTGTGTGTCCTTAGGAATATTCCCTGGGATATACTAGGTACAACAGACAAACGGGGGTTCTCTCACGTGGGCTGGAAAATATCTTCATTGCTTTGTCCTTTTCTACACCCAGAATTGTTGTCCAAATGTTGCAGCATTTCTTTGCTCAGCTACACTCCTTTGCTTACATGCACATCACCATACCAGAACAACCCTTTCTCAAGCAGCACTCATTTCTTAATTAAATCAAAACAACCAAGCTAACAACACCAAATGCAACTATATAAACTAAATTCAAATGAAATGAGCTTAAAGACAAGGAAATAACTAATAAAAGGGGCATGAAATGCATGCTTTTTACAAGGTTATCACACCCCCAAACTTAAGCTATTGCTTGTCCTCAAGCAATGAATAGAGAAAAACATAGAGAATGCTATGGCAAAACTTTAGTCCTCAGAAAATATAGGCTTCAACATGCTAGATAAATTAATATTTTAATAACTTTACCCTAGGACAAGATCCTTTTCATGTGTGTGTGTTGCATGCGATCTATGCTTAACAGAGTTAGAAAAATTTTGGGTAAGATCTTTATTGCTGTAACCCCCTCGTCTCGGTCTGGACGCTTAACCGATCCGAGTGGGCTACACGGGGAAAACTGAGGCGAAACCCGTTAAGGCTCCACTTCGATTAACAACCCGAGAAAACTTTTTCATTTATTGTCTTGTCTAGATGGATTTAATTAGACCTATGTGTGAAGCGGCAGCGGAAAACAAGACTCACAAGAAGACTAACATCGAACAGGGCCTAAGCCCAACACTTGAGAACCTTTAGAGATGTCAAAAGCCCATTTCCGGGCCTGTGTTTCAAAACTGGTTTTGCCCGTTTCAAAACACGGGCTCCAGTTTAAAAAGCCAAACACTCGTATCGAAACGCATCCACCATGTTTCGGAATAGGGGTCCATTTCGCCTAGAAGTTTCGAAACACGTTCCGGAACATGCAGTGGCCAAACCGTACCGGAACGCGTTCCGATACGGGTATTCCTGGAGCCACACCCGTTCCGAAACAGCCTTACCCATTCTGAAACGCTTGCAGTCTGTTAGTTTCCAAAACCAGCTTTAATCATCTCTAAACGATCCCAAACGACCCCAACGACTTCACAAAGCAAAATGCAACATGTAAACACAACTTTAGAGGCATACACCCTATTACAACATGCTCAAAACACATGACATACAAGATAAGGGCATAAATTCAAAGGGTCAAGCATTCACCACAAAAGAGACATACATTACATTTTAAGGTTTCATGCCTTAGAACCAAAACACATAAGCATTCATGATAGGCATTAAAAGCATGGTTTACAATTCAAAATAAGGCATCGATAAGCCATACCATAACATCCACATATCAAATGAGTCTAAACAAGCTCCTAACACAAACAACAACACATATCCCCATTGCTTAACTATTACATCAAATACTTAAAAGTCCATACTTGAAAGCTAAGATAGCACACTTGGAGGCCTTTTCCTTGCTCAAGCAACCCACGAACTACGGATCTGCATTGTCGAACAAAAGAGAGTGTAAGCGTAAAGCTTAGTGAGGGTAAGGTCATAAAACAACATCGATAATGCAGGGTCCAAGCACGAGCAACACAACCAAGGAAGAGTGCATGTTTTCTTACCTTCGAAGCCACAAGAGTCAAATATATACATGATGTATGAACATAATATCAAAAATCATGCCATGCTCAACATGTCCATAAACACAACCATATGGAAACACATTTATCAATACGTATTGGCACCTAGCTATGACCCGAATACGCGGATAACAACCGTTGGAACTCACATCCAAAAACTCAACCATTACCTTACGGTGGGATTACACTCATCACCGTTCACGCGGAGGGGATTCCACTCATCCTCACGCCCCATCGATGGGATTCCACTCATCACCGACTAACATGTAAAAGAAGATTTCTGGGCGTACCTGTACTCCATCTTGATAACTACCATCACCAAGACCACGCGCGCATTTCGACTATCGTGTGCACACTAAACATCCTAATGATCGATCATTTGTACCCAAGCATACTAGTGTCAATACTACTCATCACAAGGTCATCATAATACAATATCCTTACCAATACTCCGTGTCTAGCACGTATCAACCATGATTTACAATCATGTACACACATTACATCAACCACATGCATATCACAATGCATCAACAAACCATCATTCCTCAACACACATGTATATCACAATATACATATCAACATCAATCACAATTAATATGAAACAAGAGGCATAACAAAACATTTAGAAGTTCAACCAAGGTCTTCTAAACTAAGCTTGAGATTAGACTACCAATCTAATCCCAACTCTAGGTGGGTTTACCAAGCCTGACCTAGGTCCACATGCTTGAACCAACGTTTGAAAACCAATTTAAAAACGTAGAACCACTCACCGACTACTCCAAGCTCAACAAACTCTAGCCGGTCAATCCACCAAGCTATCCAGATTCGTTCCCAAGGATTCGCCAACACAATTCCTTGCTTCTAAACAATCCAACACAATCAAAACAACCACATTTCAGTCCACAATCACTGTAGCAACCCGAAACACAATTCAAGCTAATATTCGACCCAAAAACACTCTCAAAACACCATTTTCGAGCAGCCCACTTGCACAGCCAAAACCCATTGATTCCAACACTTTTAACACACCCAAAAGCTTCCAAAACAACCCCTAAACATCACACAAACATCAGCCAACAAATTCCCACACAAAACAGCCCCAAAACTCAACTTTAAACCTCTCTAAAACCTCCCTAAAACCCAAATTCGTGAATCAATATAAAACCAAATAAAAATAACATATGTTGGACCATTTGGGTTGTTAATAACATAAATAATGATAAGGAATCAAAAGCTTTAACAATGGACATTAAAGTTCAGATTTTTAACTTTGAACTTGAAAAACTCAAAACTCAAAACAATAGGTTTTAATGAAAACTAAAGGTATAGGAATGGAAAGGAAGGTGAGGACAAGTCAAATGTGTATTTACCTTTCAAAAACCTTCTAAGATGAGGGAGAATGGTGATGGAATAGTAACTCCAATGGTAGAGAAGAAGGGTGTCGTGAAATTTGGAAGAGAAGGGGGAAGAAGATGATAAAATGGGTGTTTTTAATTGTTTTGTTTTAATTTAAAAGCCAAAGACCATTTTACCCTTAATGAACATGGATTATTACAATATTGTAAAATTCATGGCCATTGGGTTTAATTCTACACAAGCCCAACTTAAAATTTACTTGTTTTGAAAATACGAGGCCCAACATAATATTTTAATATTTTTATTTTCACTTGACCCCCAAACTCGGGTGTTACAATTGCGACCTAGTATGAATTAATCAATTAAGCACAATTTTACTCCCTCGATTCCAAGTTCTTTTGAGAGGGGTGTCAACTCATCACAACTACTATCCTTAGCTCTAGATGAGTATGGAGCAAACATCTCACCCCCGAGCCAGTAAGCAGAGTCATCCCGTGACAACTTTCATTCACTCATTTGATGTTACTACCATTTATTTAAGTATGGTTTCCAAGCAATGCAACACAAAGTGGAGTGTCCCTCTATAGATATGTCGTAGCATTTATTCATAGTTTAGCATACTCATTAAGCACAGGGGAGTTTAATAAAGCCTTTACATGCTTTCATTTATCATTCAAGTTCATCAGGTTCATTCATACTAAGGCATGCAAGAGTTCTTCAAAAATCCTCTAACAATCTTAACCATAGAGAGCATACATCGTGTAAGTTTTAATCTAAAAGCATCAATTCCTAAAGTCAGTTCTACCAATCTCAACAGTCATAAACATTCAATCAATCCAAAGCCATAAAAATAAAAAGAAATACTCGTCATTGGACATCCTCAATTTATTCATAAAATTGTCTCTAAACTAAACAATATGTCATAGCAAAATTCTATTTCTAACTACAAATGCAAATGACTAACTATGAACACTACTCCCCCCAAACTTGAAAGATGCAATGTCCCAGTGCATGAAAAGGAAACTAAATGAAACTATCCTAAATACAATGTAGATATACCTCTTTGGGGTTCTATTTTGGTGGTGGTGTTTGTTGCGTGTAAAGTGTCTATCGCAATGTAGTGCAGGTGTACACAACGAAAGTAGTAAAATGATACATAAGTATCGGATATCGTCTCCACAGGGACTGGGCTAATAGCTTCACCTTGGATTATTGTAGGAGAAGAAAAAGAATAGTTTAAATTGTTGTCACGAAAATAATAAAGAGAACCGGAAATTAAGATTAAAGAAATCAAGATAGAGAGAATGGGTCGGTATTGAATTGCTCAGTAGTGTAGGTGTTGCAAAGTCTAGGAATGTATGTTCTGTCGTTGCGTCTGTCGCGGCAGCACCTGTCGCGGCAGCGGTATGTTGTTAGTCGCGGCAGCGATCACACAACTATGTACTTCAAGCTTGGCAAGAATCCATGTTGTGCCTTGGCCTATCCCTAGGTCCAAGTCTGTCGATGAACACGTCTTTGATGATACCTCCCGGCGTGAATCGAAGGATGAACACCGATATTGTTGAATTCTTCCTTAGCCACTTAACCACGTCCTATCTCTAGTCTGAGATAGTTCAACCATAAACTGGAGAACCCATACTTATTCCTTTTGTATACTTAACTCTCCCGATATTAAGTAAATAGATAATCTCGCAATGCTCTCCCGATACTCTTGCAAGATGTTGAAAACCAGAATAAGCAAACTTGAAGTCTATTTTATTGAACATAAAATTCCTAAAACAAATGCAATCCTTGCA
Organism: Hibiscus tridactylites; assembly: GCA_958450335.1. Taxonomy (NCBI): domain Eukaryota; kingdom Viridiplantae; phylum Streptophyta; class Magnoliopsida; order Malvales; family Malvaceae; genus Hibiscus; species Hibiscus tridactylites. The sequence continues at coordinate 84,976,043 of OY288268.1, read as the reverse complement.
ACTACTTTACAAATCAACCTGTGGCCCTAGGGGAATTTTAGAACATGTTGAGAAGGGGAAAACGGCTAGGGTTTTGAGAAGAAGGCTAGAGATGAAGATATCCTTCCCTAAGTCGAATTACATGCCTTTATATAGGCATTGGGTTCAAGTTTTCTAATATGGCAAGAATACAAGTTTAAATTAAAGTACAACTTAATTAAAGACTAAATCTTCAGAGAATATATCTTTAATTCGTCCTTCCTTCTTGCTTGGAATTTCTTCCTTGAACCTTGGGCTTGGCCTTCATTCTGATCTAGGGCTTGGAAAAATATAAGGGTGCTCCACGACAGACCGGCTTAATTTTCTCTTTCTGTCGAGGCCCACTTTGCTTCTTCTCCTCACCACTACTGTCGTCCTTGGCTGCCACGGCAGCGGCCGTGGCAGCATCGTCCTCCTCGTCTGCACATCCAGTTCCAACTCTGCTTCTTCACTGCCCAGCATCTGCTTCTCCATCTACTACAGCAGCTACCTGCAAAAGCAACCAATTTCAGTAGAAACTGTGCCATTTAATATATTTATGATGTATAACTGAAATCTAACCTAAATGCAATGAATTATGCTTGAATGCAGCAGAAATATGGGTTAAATATGGGGTAAATTATAGAACTTTTACACACTCAACATTGTTCTGGTTGCTTTTTTCTTGATGCCTTTCTTCTTCAGGGAAGCAATGGGTGGGCCAGTGGCATCCGCTTCTGGTGGTGGGGCTGCTTCGTTCTGGGCATCCTGGGAAGGCTGCTCGGGCTAGTTATCATCATTATCAGTATTGAAAGAGTCACTCTTTTTGGCAGGGGTGTTCCACACACGACCTGCCGTGCGCTTCTGGCGAGTCTTAGTCTTTGCTATGATATTTGGAGTTGGGGCAAGTGATGGTATAGGATTTTGGTCCATCAATTCCTCATCATCGCTCTCGATGGTGACAGTGTCATCGGCAAGGCCTTCAGTCGGTGGGACATGCATTGGTTCCTTTTCTCTTTCACTTCTTACGTTGGCATGTAGTGGCATCAGTAGATGCTTTCTCTTGAGTGGAGGGATGGGGTTGTGCACAAGCTTTTCTTGCGGTTGGGGTTTCTTGTGTGAGAGGAGGGTCTTTCTTGGTCGCTAGCAGCGCATCGGGGAAGAGTGGGAAGTCAGCATCAATATGCGGCAGTATGTCCTTCAAATAGAAGTTCAGCACAACATCCATTTCCTTGACATACTTGAAAAAAGTTGTCAAATCATTGTGCATCTGGTCCATGTCTACCCTAAGGCATTTCGTGTAGGTTACCAGTGTATCAGTTCGTGTTGCACTAAAGGTTCTGGCTCCTCCAGAATTCGTTTTTGCCGGGGCGTCCTCTTAAAATCCCCTTAGGCTGGGAATCTAGTTTAGAGTGATTTCACTCTTTCCTGCATCCACCTCGTCCACCATTGGGTCTTCAAACACTTCATTTTTCCGGCACAGGGCCGTAATCAAGTTGGGAAAGATCAAAGGACTTGACTTCCTCTTTAAACATGAGTAGACTTCATCTACTATAGTCTTCCCCACATCTATTGGACGCCCATTAAGAAAAGAGTGCAACATGAGCAGTCTGGTTATGTTCACCGTGGTGTGGTGGGATGTGGGCATCAGACGGGTCTTAACATAGTGAATCCATAGCTTAGCATCTAGCTTGAGGCGTGCTCGTTCCACGGACTTGTTTGAGGAGTCTAGCTCAGTGTTAGTAAAACAAAGGTCTTCCAAGACCTCTTAAATCGTTTAGGCGTCGGTGGTCTCAACAAAAGGAGTGTATTGGTCCACTACGTTCTTTAGACCATAAAACTTGTTGATCATTGCGACGGTGAACTTGATTTGGTCGCCTCTCACATATACTCCCGATTGTGTAGGGCTCGTAGTGTGCGCATAAAACTCTTTTACTAGTGGCATACAGATGTCCTCTGGGTGTTTGACGAAGGGCTCCCAATTGTGCTTGGCTATGACATCCATTAATCCTTTGTCGAAGCCAGCTTTCCCATCAGTAGGGCACTTGAAACCTTGCTCAGGAAAGACCTTTCTTTCCTTGAGAAGTTGTAAATGATCCTTGGCCGCGTTGTCGAAAAATTTCTTGATCTCAATGGGAGGTTAGGTTCGAGCACTACTAGACACGCCTTCGACATTCTTCTAACGGACCATGTTTGCAAGAAAAAGTTAGGGATTTTTATTGGTTTGGTTTTGGAGATTTTCTTGTGGGTGAAGGATATGTAGGAGATGAAAGATTAAGAAATCTAACTTTAATTGGGTTTTGGTTGTCGAAGAAGATTAAGGGAGGGGGTTATGGTTTAAGATAGGAAAGAAGTAAAAGAAACAAAAATTAATTATAAGGTGGGAAGTTGAGTGGAAAGAAACTGACACAAGCAAAGGGGGGAGAGAAGGTGATGTGGTTGTTGTGAGGCGTGGGGAAAAGATGTGATATGATGGGGAGTTAATACAGGGTAAAAAGAAGGTGAGGGAATCTGAAAAAGTAACGATTATCTAGGGTTTTAAAAGGAATAAAAATCTCTCACTTTTTGCTTCTTTGATGCCCCCCAAAACGTGGAAAATATTTGGCTTTATTCAACTTTCCCTCAAATAGTATAAAACAAAACTCTAATCCTAATATGAAAAAGCTTGTCTCCTTAAATCAAGCCCTAGTGTGCCAACTACAACTCTGGGAGTAATTCTGACATGGGATAAAAACAAAACAAAAGCATAAAATAAAATGAAGAGCAATTAAAATAAATGATGAAAGTACAATTAATAAAAAGACAAACTAAATTATTTATAAATAGAAAAACATTCAAATGTCGTAGTAAAATTAAAAAGAGTGGGGGTGCAAACTCTCAAAGGTCATGAAGGAGCAAGGATGACTTGTCTTGTAGGATAGGAGCTCCATTATAGACTTTCAGTCGTTGGCCATTGACCTTGACGACGGTATCATCGTCTAGGTTCTTAATTTCCATTGCACTGTGGGGATAGACCTTGTGCACTAAGAAGGGTCCTGACCATCGATACTTCAGCTTGCCAGGAAAGAGCTTGAGCCTGGAGTTGTAGAGAAGCACTTGTTGACCTTCTGAAAAATGACGTGGCAAAAGATGCTTATCATGCCACTTCTTTGTCTTTTCCTTGTATAATCGTGCATTTTCATAAGCATGGGCTTGAAACTCTTCCATCTCGTTAAGCTCTAACAACCTCTTTTCTCCAACTAGCTGGGCATCCATGTTGAGCTTCTTTATGGCCCAATAAGCCTTGTGTTCAAGCTCGACGAGAAGATGGCATGCCTTGCCATATACAAGCTTGAATGGGGACATTCCCAAGGGAGTCTTGAAAGCTGTGCGATAGTCCCATAGAGCGTCATCAAGTCTTGGAGACCAGTCTTTTCTCTTGGGATTGACTACCTTTTCAAGTATCTGCTTTATCTCTCGATTAGATATTTTCAGCTTGTCCATTGGTCTAGGGGTGATATGCCGTAGCAATTTTTTGTCTCACCCCGTATCTTTGCAATGCCTTGGAAATCAGCTTATTGTCAAAGTGAGTTCTCTCATCACTGATGATGGCTCGTGGTGATCCAAACCTTGTGAAGATGTTCTTGTGAAGGAACTTTAAAACGGTCTTGGAGTCATTCTTTGGTGTGGCCACTGCTTCGACCCATTTTGACGCATAGTCCACTGCCAACAAGATGTAGAGATCCCCAAATGATGAAGGGAATGGTCACATGAAATCTATTCCCCATACATCAAAGAGTTCCACTTCCAAGATGCCTTGAAACAACATTTCATGCCTTCGAGAAATATTTCCCGTCCGTTTGGCATCTATCGCAAGTTTTGCTATATTCATGTGCATCCTTGAAACGTTTGGGCATTAAAACCCTGATTGGAGGACTTTTGCAGCGGTCCTAGCTCCTCTAAAATGGCCTCTACATAATGATGAGTGGCAATGGAATAAGATCTCCTTTTGCTCCTCTTCGGGGACACATTTTCTTATCATTTGGTCATCACATTGATTGAATAAATAAGGTTCGTCCCAAAAGTAGAATCTCACATCATGCTTGAACTTCTTCCTGCCCTGGCTATTCAAATCAAGAGGCAAAATACCACTAACGAGAAAGTTAACATTATCAGCATACCACAGAATTGATGTAGCATATAATATTTTCTCATCAGGGAATTCCTCCTTAATTTCTTGTTCAACATTGCTTTCAGCCTTGTTTTCTAGCCTAGAAAGATGATCAACCACTTGGTTTTCACAACCCTTTCTATCTCTAACTTCTAGGTCAAATTCTTGCAAGAGAAGTATCCATCTAATAAGTCTAGGTTTAGCATCCTTTTTAGTTTTTAGTCACTAGGTACTTAATAGATGAGTGATCGGTGTGAACAATGACCTTAGTGCCTATCAAGTATGCTCCAAACTTATCAAAGGCAAACACAACAGCCAACAATTCTTTTTCAGTAGTGGTGTAGTTGATTTGTGCATCATTTAAGGTGCGTTTAGCATAGTAAATAACATGAAAGATTTTACCTCGGCGTTGCCCTAGTGCTGCCCCCACTACGTAGTCACTTGCATCGCACATCAGCTCAAATGGTGAGGACCAATCTGGTAGAACAACGATGGGTGCTAAGATAAGTTTCTCCTTCAGTTCCTTGAACGCGTTGTGGCAATCAGTATCAAATATGAAGGGCTGGTTTTGCTATAACAAAGTACATAATGGTTTGGAGATCTTGGAGAAGTCATTGATGAACCTCCTATAGAAGCATGCATAGCCCAAGAAGCTTTTAATGCCCTTCACAATGGTAGGGGGTAGCTTCTCGATCACCTCAACCTTTGCTTTTTCCACCTCTATGCCTTTCTTCGATATCTTGTTCCCCAAAACAGTCCTTTCGGTCATCATAAAGTGGCACTTCTCCCAATTAAGAACCAAGTCTTCTTCTTCACACCTCTTGAGTACCTTTTCCAAGTTGCCCAAGCATGACTCAAAGTCATCTCTAGAGAGTGAAAAGTCATCCATGAAAATCTCCAAGAACTCTTCAACCATGTCCGCAAAAATGGCCAGCGTACATCTCTAAAAAGTGGTTGGAGTGTTACAAAGTCCAAAGAGCATCCTTCTAAAGGCATAAGTACCGTAAGGGGCATGTGAAAGTTTTCTTCTCTTGATCTTCTTGTGTTATAGAAATATGGTTGTACCCTGAGTATCCATCGAGGAAACAATAAAAGGATTTGCCCACCAATCGATCTAGTATTTGGTCAATTAATGGGAGAGGGAAATGGTCCATCTTGGTTGCCTTGTTGAGCTTCCGATAGTCCATGTGTATCCTCCACTCAGTTACTATTCTTGTTGGCAACAAATCATTGTCCTCATTACTTACCACATTCATGCCTCCCTTCTTGGTTACACATTGTACCGGGCTAACCCACGAACTGTTGGATATTGGGTAGATAACACCAGCATCAAGCCACTTCATTATCTCCTTCATCGCCATTTATGACTGGATTAAGCCTTCTTTGGGGTTCGACCGATTTGTTGTGATAATCATCAAGCAAAATCTTGTGCATGCAAATAGTAGGGCTTATTCCCTTCAAGTTAGCCATAGTCCAACCTAGAGCTTTTTTATGTTGAGCTAATATATTTATCAAGCTAGATTCTTGCTTAGGTGTAAGACTGGAAGAAATTATCACAAGAAAAGTCTCATTGCTACCCAAATAAGCATATTTAAGGTGTGATGGCAAAGGCTTTAATTCTAATATAGGTGCATGCTCAAGTGAAGGTTTTGAAGGAGTAAATTCAGAAAAATCTAAAGGTTCAAAGTGTGTACATGGTCTGGCTATGAGCAAGCTGGATTGCTGCACCTCCATTGGGAACTCCTCAAGTTCCACGAACTCTTCAAGCTCCTCGACCTCTCCATTGTCATCTTCTTTGAGCTTCATATAATCCCCAATTTGCAAGAAATTGCTACAGCAAAATTCTACGGCTTCTTCTTCTGCCATAGCATCTATGTATTGACATTCCTCACGTTCATCCACATATCTTAGGGTGTCGAAAACATTTATGGTTACCCTCTGATCTGTCACTCTCGTAGTAAACTCTCCCTTTTCACATTCAATTAAGATATGGCTGGTGGCTAAGAAAGGTCGCCCCAAGATTATGGGTGCATTGTCATCCGCTTCACAATCGAGAATAAGGAAGTCAACATGGAAGACAAATCTATCAACTTTCACCACAACATCTTCAATCCTTCCTTCCGGATGGACATGAGATTGGTCGACTTGCTGCAAGATAACAGTTGTAGGCCTTCCTTCTCCCATACCAAGCTTCATAAAAACAGACTTGGGCATTAGATTAACACTAGACCCAAGATCACATAGTGCTCTACCCACATAATTGTTACCAATGGAGCATGGGGTGATAAAGTTGCATGGATCCTTTCATTTGGGTGAAAACTTACTCCACACAGAATAACATTCTTTTGCTGTAGCAACAATCTCATACCTTTCAACCTTCCTCTTCTTGGTAACAATATCCTTGAGGAATTTAGCATAAGTGGGCTTTTGATCAACAGCCTCCAAAAAGGGGACCTTGATATGCGGTTGGTCAAGAACATCCACAAATTTCTTGAATTGGAGGTCGTCATTTTACTTCTTCAATTTTTGAGGGACGGGTGGTGGGGCTCTGACTTCTTCCTCTGTTGGTAGGGATCTTTCTTTTGATGTAGCATTCGATCTTCCATCAGCAAGTTTGTTTGCCAATTCCTCCTCATTTTCCTTCTCACGAGTTGATTCCTCTTGCACATCAAATTCTTTCTACAAAATTTTGAGGTTAGAATCCTCCTTCTTCTTCCCCCCAAACTTATCTTCTTTGTTGAGTTAGGTGTCCCTCCTTAAAGTGAGTGCACTACACTGCTCCTTGCCATGACTTTTAGTGACTTCAGTATCACTAGGTAGATTTCCTTGAGGTCTAACATGCAAAGCTTGAGCGATTTGACTTACTTGGGTTTCCAAAGCTCTCAATGATGAGCTATGGCTTTGTAGCAGTGCTCCTTGACTCCTGATAGACGTAGAGTGTTCTTGAAGTAGAGCTCTCGTTGTTGTCATGAAGACCTCCGAAGTTGTCATAAAATCCTTGAAAGTAACTTCCAAAGAATTGTTGGTTGATGAAGATGTTGAACCCTTTTTGTTTTGCCATGGCATATTTTGATGGGAACCTGAGGGTTCAGTTAGATTTTGTTGCTGATTCGAGCCACCATAATTATTGTTTCCTTGATTTCCCAAAGAAAGGTTAGGATGCTGACGCCACCCTGGGTTGTAGGTGTTCGAGTAGGGGTTGTTGTTCCTATTGTAGTTCCCCACATAGTTGGTAGACTCGTTCTCTGGGCACTCGCTCAAATGATGGTTTCCGTCACAACGAAGACAAGTAGATGCAATCTTTACTTCCTTCACTTCGTTAGGACATTGGAGATTCTTTAGCATATTCTTGATGGTTGATAATTGAGCTGCAACTAAATCATTTGCATCAAGATCACGTGTTCCTTGAGTCTTCCTCCCCATTTCTAATCTCGAAGAAGGAAATTGGTAGTCATTGTTGGCTATCCTATCAAGGATGTCAAATGCTTCTTCAGGCGACTTGTCCAGCAAAGTTCCATTTGCTAAAGCATCTAACATCACCCTCGTGGGAGCATTAACACCATTGTAGAACATCATCACTTGCGCCCAATCATGAAAACCATGATTTGTACATTTGTGCAACAGTCCCTTGAATTTATCCCAACACTCGTACATTGACTCGTCATTAGCTTAACAAAAGGAAGCAATATCATTCCTTAGTTGGGTGTTCATGTTGGGTAGATTATACCGCAGCAAAATCTTTTGCACAAGTTTGTCCATGATTCTATCGAACCGGCTGGTACTCTACTCAACCACTCTCGTGCTCGATCACGTAATGAATAAAGGAATAATTTCAGCTTCAGCACATCTTCATGCACCCCTTGTTGTCTAAATAAGTCACAAACAATGCACGGATGTGTTGTCTTGCATCTTCATAAGGTGAGCCACGAAACTGTCCAATCGAGTTCAACGTGTTGAACATCACAAGTTTAAGCTCGAAGTGGGCTGCCTAAATCTCAGAAGCTACAATCCCAGGGTTGAGATCATCCAATATCGGATTCAAATTATCTCTAATAGCTCGTGGATAAGCCACAAGTCCGCCATTTGCTGTCGTATCAGGATTTGCCTGATTATCAGCTGGCAATCCTTGGTTCTGAGCTCTATGCATGATTCTGATAGCTTCTTGTATATGTCTTCTTTGTCGGAAGAGATGTTCAATTTCAAAAATGATCAGTAGTATGGGTTCGACGGGTCTTCCTCGGGTCATGCACCAACACACACTTGAAAAAGACAAACGAAAACAACAAAAAATCTATACAAAAAGAGAAAATAAAATGATACCAAAAAAACAAAACCTAAAATGACCAATTGTCAATCCCCGGTAACGACGCCAAAAACTTGTTGCGATGTGTGGTGTACTATAAATGATACGCAAATAGTGCAAGTATACACATCGAAACAAGTAGTAAAGTGATAAGTGAGTATCGTCTCCACAGGGATTGGAGGTATTTCAAGTCAAGTTCAAGCACACAAAACACAAACTGAATATAAATGTGATAGCAAGTGGGAAGATATCAGAAATGATGTAGCAAAAGCAATTAAATAAAAGTGAACTGAATAAGTTGCAATGTCCTCAATTTTATGTGAAACTCTATATTGGGAATGACAGGTTGGTTTGTTAAGGACTCCTATGCCTAGTTCTAATGTATATCTAACACTTTCTAGCTCAAACTATGCTCGACAGGGTTTCCTATGGTGTTTCTAAACTATCTCTAGCAAGAAACCTGACAGCCAGAATGCTACGACAATACCTCTCAGCGTGAACCCTAGAAAGCTACTTATCGTTGACGTGCTACTCTTTTTAGTCGTTGAAACTCTATCCTTATCTCTAAGGTGAGTTAAAGTTGTGCCTCTCAGCAGCCAACCCTTTTGTCTACGTGGATCTAAGCTTAACTCTCTTGACCATTAAGCTAATCTAACACCTAAGTAAAGGCTAACTCTCGAAAGCTCTTACAAACTTAAGGCAATAAAACAGTAGACAAAGCATATGAAACTGGAAACATGCTAAACATTCATTAAAAACTAAAACAAATCATCCATAACAAACCCAAGCCATCTAAAGTTAGTTCATGGCTGGGTGTAAATCATCCATCATCATTCGTCTTAAACAACCCATTTCCAAATTAAAAAGAGTTAAAACAAACAACAAAAAAAAGGAAATCTCACGTGCTGCCTTGGACTGCCACGAACCACCCTAGACTTGCTATTTCTCTCAAAGGCCAGCAAAGTCACCCCTTAGAGCTTCAACAATGGAGGGCAGCAAGTTGAGGAAGAAGATGGAAAGTAGTCGCTTTTTTTCCTCACTCTTAGCACCCAAAAGTCACTTTTTCAACTCTTCCTTCAATGTGGGTATCTTGTCCTTTATACAGTGGAGGCTCCTAAGGTTTTGTGCCCTAAACATTCCTTGTGTGTCCTAAGGAATATTCCCTAGGATATACCAGGCACAACAAACAAACGGGGGTTCTCTCACCTGGGCTGGAAAATATCTTCGTTTCTTTATCCTTTTTTGTGCCCTGAATTGCCGTCCAAAATGCTGCAGCATTTTTTTGCTTAGCCACACTCCTTTGCTTACCTGCACATCACCATACCAGAACAAACTCTTTCTCAAGCAGCACCCATTTCTTAATTAATCAAAACCACCAAGCTAACAACACCAAATGCAACTATATGAACTAAATGCAGCTAAATGCAAATGAAATGAGCTTAAAGACAAGCAAATAACTAAGAAAAGGGCATGAAATTCATGCTTTTTACGAGGTTATCAACTCACAATGATCAAGTGGCAAGGGAATTGAAAGCAAGAGATGCAATCCTGCGAGAATTGAAATGTAATCTGAGTCGCGCACAAGTCAGAATGAATAATCAGGCCGATAAGCATCGAAGGGAATTAGAACTCGAAGAAGGATCTTAGGCATTTGTTCATCTTCAACCTTATCGCCAGTTATCCCTACGATTACGACACAACCAGAAACTCAGTCCATGTTTTTTGGTTCATATCGCGTGCTCAAAAGAATTGGTCCAGTGACGTATAAGCTAGAATTACCAGAGTCATCTCGCATACATCCAGTCTTCCATGTGTCGTAGCTCAAGGCTTGTAAAAGGCAGCCCCAGGAATAGATAACTCTGCTACCGTTGCTTTTAGACTCATGTGCGCAAGGGGACACAAAACTGGGCTCGAACCTTGAGGACAAGGTTCCTGAAAATGGAGGGGGTAATCAGTAATGTTACAAGTGATACACCTGAGGCTACCGTGGGCAAAGCAAGCGTAAGCGAGTCTAAGTCAGCAGGGAATGTTGCAGAGGTGGGACCAGTTGGATCCGAGCCAACAAGGAATGTTGTGGTGCGCAGGAGTGTCAGAGAGAAGAGGGAGCCAACAGCTCTGACGGACTTGGTCTTTTATTGAGTTTTACCCTAGTATAAATAATGAGCATGGTTTGTAAAGAGAGCATGAAAAAGCTGTGAACAGTGAATTTTCTTCTAATCTATCTATATTTCCCTTCTTCTTCATCTTCCTATTTTCTTCTTTTTTGAATCGTTACTGTTAGAGAGAGTCTAACAGTCTTTCCTTGTGAAAACCCTGATGAATTAATTGCTTGAACAAGTTTAGATCTAAGCATATATTTCGTAAAAAAAACCCCTAGAATATACTATTATATAAGTGGTGATAAACTTGCCGTACATTCATATTTAGAGAGTGAGGCAATGTCGAACTTAGAAGGTTTGTTTTATCATACATACATACATACATTGTTATAACTTATAGCTCAAGTTGTTGGTTTATTAATGGAAAACTTTTTTTTTACTTTCAACACGCAGATCAATTTGACCTTGCTGATGCTCTGGATATGGAGTATGACGATGAAGCTAGGCGTCGAGAAGTGAATCGTCTGGTTCCGAGATGGTGACGGTTAGTAATTCGAGGGGAGATTGCTCGATTTGCCGTGAAAGTTTGTCGAATGGAACGGTTAAACGGACTTCATGCGGCCATGACCACCACCAAACTTGCATTACCGATTGGCTCTTCAAGGGTATTTCAGATACCTGCCCAAGTTGCCGTCGACAAATCTAATCTTATAGAACATATGATATACTATTTAGCTACCTGACTTTCTATATTATGTGAACTATGTTTCAAACTTGAATTTTAATTTTATTTTCTATTGTTCTGTTTTGGAATTATTATAAAAGTATAATAAAAAAACTTAATTTTATTATTACATATTGGTCTTGTGTGTTTATGTTATTTTAGTTTCTAATTTATAATAATAATAAAAACTTATTTGATTATTACATCTTAATCTCGTATGTTTATGAAACTAGTTTCTAATGTCACCTACACATCCAAAATTTTTAATTAATTTATTAAAAGTAGTTTTAATGAATTTAATTAGTATGATGTAATATTATTTTTTAATAGAATTTAAGGAAAAATACTCAATACACATGCAATTTACAATCTTTTTATTTTAGACGTTATGAATTTAATTCTGAGTTGAAGTTTAAGGGTTTATTTTGTAAGCTAAAGTATAAGGCTTATTTTGTAAGCTTTAAAATTAAGGTTTATGGTTAAAAGTTAGGGTTTAATGTTTAAATTTTAGAATTTTGACATTGTCAAAAAAATTACTCATAATTAAATATATTACCATTTAGTATAATTAATTTTTTTGGGAATTCTTATCAACTTTTTTGGAAAATTATATTCACATTTATAACTATATAATATAACATTTTAAGATTAAACAAAGAAAATTGAAATTTGGTCAAAATAAAATAATTGAAAGAAAATAACAACATAAGATAGAACACAGGGAATTAAAGAAAGTTAATCATCTCCATTGCACCCCCATGAAAAGGGGAAATTATGAGGTCAAATTTAAAGCTAAGGCAATGAAGCCCAAAATTTTCCCGGAAATAAAACTCAAGCCACAAATGTCTACCAACATATAACATTTAAACCTTTTTGTTTTATTCAAAATTGATGTTTGGGTATTTGCCTTGCAAAATAGTGCAAATATTAAAATCCAGGCAATGTTCTATTGCCGAGCCTAGTTGCCGACAACTTCAATGAGTGTTGGCTCGTAGTCGCTGGGAGCTACGTAACCATGGAGATTCATGACGGTTGCAGCCACATTCGCAAGTCCGCCGCTGGGAACATCATTGCGGAATCTAACACCCGTTGTCAATCCCGGACCTCCAATAGCAATAGGGACCTAATTGGAACATCCATAATATGCATCATATATTGCATGACTTTCAACACATCAACAACGAATATAATTTTTGATAATGCCACCCTTCGTTTTTCTTCTATGCAACAAGGTTAAGATAAGTGCATTGCTATACAATTCATGTCAAACCGATCCGAGGTTTATTAAATAAAGATATAAGAAAGGTTTTGGAAACTTACAGGTTGACAAGTGTGGGAGGTGAGTATTTGGAGGTTGCCATCCTTGTCCTTAAGAGGTTCCCCGGATTTATTCCTCTTCACCATGTCTTCGGCATTGCCATGGTCTGCAGTCACAACATATATTCCGCCAACTTTCTCGATGGCATCGAGGATCATCTGCACCAAACAAAACAATCAAGTAGGAAAAGCATTTTTTTGTATTCAAAAATAAAGTAAGAAAGGCCTTTGTAGAAAACAATGCTGCTCTGCTCAAGAATAAAATCGGATGTTAAATACAACTCAGCAATAAAACGACTTTGGAAACACACACATTCTAATAAAATGATTAAAATCATTAGATAGTTCCAAAGTAACAATTAAAGAATGAACTTGAGCCACCATACCTTGACAGAATCATCAGCAGCCTTGCATGCCACAACTGTAGCTTCGATGTCTCCGGTATGACCCACCATGTCACTGTTTGGTATGTTCACACGTACCTAAGCCAATAATAAAAGAAACCATTCAGCTAAGACTAAGCAAAATTCAGTTAAAATGACTTAATTGATTTAACCGATGTCATTCATTTATGTCAGTTCTGCTCTGGTTCTGGTAAGAATAGTCACGTTAATAGGTTAGGCTGGTCGGCCAGTCATTCTTGAATTTTACAACCGAACTAACTGAAACCGACTAATCATAAATATATTATTTTTCGTAAATTTAAAAGCCTATCAAGTATTACTCCATTAATCATCACCTGGTCAAATTTCCCACTCAGAATAGCATCCCTAGCCTTTTCACCGATCTCTAATGCCTTCATCTTAGGTTGAACATTGAATGTAATGCCAACATCACTAGGAATTTCCACATATTCTTCCATTTCAGGCTTGAAACATCCAGACCGATTTCCGTTCCAGAAGAAAGTGACATGGCCAAATTTGACCGTCTCACTGTTGATACATGAAGAAAGCAATTAACATATTGAATATTCCAACGATACCAGAAGTGCGGATCAGAATGACTTGTCCTAAACATACCTGCAAGCAAAAGTACGGACACCGTTATGCACCAAATATTCACCAGATGTTCTATCAATCTCAGGAGGAGAAACAAGGTAGCGGCTTGGAAGCTTCAACTCGCCATCATACTGAAGCATCCCAGCATAACGAATTTTAGGGAATCGTACACGATCGAATTTGTCAAAATCTTGATATTCAAGTGCCTTAGCAAGCATAACCATTCGATCTGCACGGAAGTTAATAGTAACAACAGCATCACCATCTACTATAGGACCCACAGCCTTGTTGTTCTCATCGACGATGACAAAGGGAGGTAAGTATTGGTCATTGGCATTTTCCCTCAGTTTCTTTACAGCTTCAACGGCACTCGTAAACTTGTGTGGGGCTTCACCAAGAACTTGAGCATCCCATCCTCTTTTCACAACATTCCAGTCATTCTACAAAAGATCCATTCAAAATATTTAGCTTCTTAATCAACTCAAATAAATCTTTTGAGATCTTTGAAAAAAAAAAACAGAATACAACAAAACAAATGCAAATTGTCCGTCCAACATGCTTTTTGGACTCGTGACAAAGATTTCTCACCTCATAACGGTCCATCGTGACATACATGCGGCCTCCACCAGATGCAATCCGGGCATCAACACCTTTTGCACGTAACTGTGCGAGGTCATTCTCGAGAGTCTCCACAAATCCCACACTTGAACCATCCAAAACATCGCGACCATCAGTAAGAATGTGAACACGGATTCTTTTAGCACCACGCTCACCAGCTCCCTTCAGCAACAACTGCATAAAAAGATTTAAAAAAAAAAACAAATTAAATAGCCAAACTAAGGAAAACAAAATGAATTCATTATAGAAGCCAAACCTCAAAAACATGGGAACCAATCCAGAATCACCCAACATTACCTGCAATTGATCGAGTCGAGAGTGAACGCCTCCATCACTAAGTAGACCAATCAAGTGAAGAGTACCATTCTCAAAAGATTCACTTATATACTTGAATCCTTCCCCATCATAGATTTTCCCAGAGGCAAGAGCAAGATCAACAAGCTTAGCCCTATGGTGACAAATGAATTAACATGTTAGAACACTTGCAACATAGTTAATTTGCCTACAAGATATCAAGCATATAAATACATATATAATAAATATATGTGTGTGAGAAGCTGAAATCAGAAATGGAAGCTTACCCTTGAGCAAAAATGCGGCCAGCGCCGAGAGCATTGTGACCAACTTCACTGTTTCCCATGTCATCCTCGGTTGGAAGCCCTACAGCATTTCCATGAGCCCTGATTAATCTCCATTTTTCAGGGGCACCCTATACAACAACATCAATTTCGCTCAAATTAAGTTTCATATGCTATATTGTAATCCTTTTATGAAACAAAAGATTGCAATAATATCCATATCAGAAATACTTAGAAATCCCTATAATTTAAGGAAACATATATATATTCCCCAAATTGGAGGAATCGATCTGACATAAATATATGAATATATATACTATAGTTTGATACATACACTATCAAAAACAAGTGTGCTAAACAGCGTAAAAAGTGACAACATGAGATTTAACAAACCGATATATAAAGCTAGAAACAAATACGAAGCTCAAAATCTGATTAACACAATCCCAAAACTAAAATAATCTTTCAAATCAAGAACAAAGCTTTATTTGCTTAAAATAAATAAGATCCATACAAATCCAACAGCATCGAGAACGATCATCAAATCAAAAATGGAGAAAATCCCAGATTCAAAAACACAAAAATAAGTAAACAGGAAACAAAAAAATGAACCTGTTTGAGGGAATCCATGGTGGGTGTTTGGGCAACATGGATACAATTGTATTGGTCGGGTTTGTATTCGCCCCAGCCGTCGAGGACGACGACGGCGATGGTCTTGCCCTTTGGAAGCTTTGGGTGGTCCTCTAACTTCCACGATACTGAACTCGCCATTGTTGTTAAACTTTTTTCGGGTATTAATCGAAGGAAGGTTTGATAGTGTTATATATATATATATATATGAGGGAAAATAAAAAGGGAAATAGTAGAGGAGAAGACGAAGGCGTGAAACGTGAGGCATTCAAACTTCAAAGTGTTACAGAGGATTAATTGACGAATAGGTGCCAAAACTATGTTTTTTAGTTAGTTCCTCAAATTATTTTTCGAGTCAAATTAAGATTTAAAATTTTATTTCATGATCAATTTAAGTTTTGTAATTAATTTTTTATGTTAGAAGACACATGTTATTTCCTAAAAATTTTAAAATTTATATTAAAAATAAATAAAATTAATAAAATAAAATAAAAATATATCCTGAAATTTTCAAATAGTCTTTAAATCTGACCACTCCTGCCGACGGCGACCGCCGGTGACGGAATAAAGCGTCCTCCCCTTGCCGAACATCTCACACGCCGTTCGTCTCCCCTCCTACCATCGTTTGTTGTGAATTGTTCGAAAAAATCATTCGATAATTTTGTCGATTCGCACAACGTCGGTTGACTTTCAGCTACGAAATGGTGAGAGAAATGATCGTGATAGTCCGGCGATCGATGTGGTTGGCGGCAGCAGGATCGGCCCAAATTGAGATTTAAATTTTGGGTTTAAGGATTTTGAAATTTGGGATTGTTTTGTAAAATCTGAAGAATTTAGAAATTTTTTAAAAATAAATTAATTTTATTTATTTTTTAAATAATTTTAGATTTTTTAGTCGACACGTGACATTTAACGGTGGATTTCAAATGAGTCACGAAATAAAATTCTAAATCTTAATTTGACTCGAAAAATAATTTGAACATCTAATTAAAATAAAAGATATAATTTAAGTACCTATTTGACAGTTAAACTTAAACCTTCTATAAAATGAAACTGGTGGCGTGGAGACAAAGCATGGCAAATCGGCGGTTGTCTTGTGTTCGCAACAGCATGTGCATGTCCCAACTCCCAAGCAAAGATAGTCCGTACAATAATTAACAAATATTAGGAGTATGTAATTGTTTTTTTATAACTTATATGAATGTAAATATATCATAATTTTTATTTTAATATATAATTATAAATTAATAAGAAATGAATTTTATTATAAAATTATTTTTTTTGACAATTATTATAAAATTATTGAATTTGTAGTAAAAAGGAGAAAAGTATAGAACACAATATGAAAAAGATACTTTTTCTATTTACCTTTTTTATAAGACATGTCTTTGTACAAAAATTTTGGCATGTTTTATAATAGAGTTTTATCATACACTTATAATATAATTAATTAATTACATTTTTAAAATATTAAATATTATTGATTTAGGGTGTTTAACTAAATTAATAATCATGTAAAAGGTTTAGGTATTTAGGTTTATGGTTTATAATTTTAGGTTGTAGGTTTTAGTGTTTATGGTTTTATTTTTTAGGGTTTAGTATTGTAATATTTTATGGGTTTAGGGTTTAGTGTTTTAGGGTTTTAGGGTTGTAGTATTTTATGGTTTATAAAGTTTAGGGTTTAAAATTTAGTGTTTAATGCTTACTGTCTGTCGTTCTATAGTTTAGGAGTTATAATCTATGGTTTAGGGTTTAAGTTTATGAATGTACAATTTCTAGGTTTTAGGGTTTTAGGTTTAAAATGTTAGGATTTAATTACATCAATACCATAATGTTTATTTTTTAGAAATGTAATTAATTACATTCTAATAGATTTTATTGAAAAATAAAACAAACATTAATAATAAGAATCTAATAATTCTTGTCATACGAGTTCAAATCGCTTTGTCTATAAGATATATGCCCATTTTCAAAGGGTTAAAAATATGCATAAATAATTATTACCTTTAAATTATTTAAAAAAAAAAACTTTGTAAAAAAATTGAAAATAAGTGTTAATTTGGTAATTAGTTAAGAATGTATGTTGTTTTATTAATTAATTTATAAAAGGTGTATATTGGTAAAAAAACCCTCTTTAAAACCATTCAACTAAACCCTAATTCTCTCTATCTGTTCTATTTTTTCCCTCAAAATTACGGTAAGAATGGAAAGGTTTCATCAAACAGATTGCATCGAGCTTTTATCGCAAATCAAGCATCAAGAGAAGCTGCTCAATCTCAAAAGAAGGTTCTTCCTCTTTTTCTATTTTCTTAAATTTTCTCGCCCATTACTCTTTGATTTCTTCTAAAAAAGTATACTTTTTTTTTTTATAATTCTTCAGAGTTCTGAAAATTCGTTAGTAATTTGTAATATAAAATGTACCGATGGTCTTTTTATTTATTTTGAATCAAGTTAAAAATTGGTGTTTTTTTTCTCTCGATGCATTTTTTGTCTGAAAGGGAATTGCGCTGTTTCTAGTCAGAAAGTTCAGTAGGAAAGGATATTCGAGTCAATCGTATGTTTGTTTTGCGTTCTAGAATGTTGATTTGAGTGATGGTATTGTAATGCATGTAGTATTGTTATGGAAAAACAAAAGCTTTTGGTGCATTATGGTTGTTTATGTTCGTATGGAACTCGGAAAACGGTTACTTATTGAGGTTTTTTGCAGGTGGTTGATGGGACTTTCGACTTCCAATTCGAAAGCGAATCAATTCAAGGAACCCAAGTTTTTTAAGTTCAAGTATGAAGGGAGCTTTACTTGTTGTATTTATATTTGTTATTGTTTCTCTTTGCTGTAATGGTTAATTTTTTATTCGTTTGTATTTGGTTCTGTCTTGCAGGACTTTGCCTGAATCTTTTCTGAGGGAGGATGATGTAAGTTAATGCAACATTGTATGATAACGGTGAATCTCGCATTGTTTACTTTCTATAATTTGCTACCTTAAATGTGTTTTTCATTTGCAAATGTTGTTGCTGTTGTATATTTTGCAGATGTTCTATGAGACTATTAAAGCACATGTTGAAACTGCCTTTGGAGCAAGCACTTTCAAAAGAGGAAATCATGTGATTGAAGATAGCGCCGAATCATTTGATGCACCAAAGATAAAGGGTGTCCTTTTCTCATGTCTCGATGCTTTGACTAATGACGGGCTTCAACAAATTGCTATGATACTTTCAGGTGGCTCAGGGAAGTTTGAGAAAACACGGTGCAAAATGAAAAAAGTTATTAGGGAATCTTCGCTGAGGTTTTTGAGCAGTGAAGGTCATGATCACCAGAAGAAGACCGATATTATGCAGCTATATAAAATTCTCAATAATCCTCAATATTTTCGGAGCAATACTATGAAATCAATGACTCCAACATCTCAGTTTTATCATGCTGCTGCAATCCACGTGCTGGATGGGTTAGAGGATTTGCCTTTGCAGACCTTGGTTGCAATGGACAGGAAGCTTAGATGTGTCAAATCTATGCCCGAGTTAAAGACTTCTGAACGGGGTCCGAAACGGAATCGTCTAATTCAAAAAGTGAGTAAAACAGCTAGAAAGATGCTTGTGGATCTTGATGAAGTGGGGAAACTACAAGAACCATTAGCTAAAGCATTGGCGGTGGCAGACTTATCACTAAAGCTGACTACAGGTTGTCGAAATACCTCTGCAACAAGCTTTCACCAATTCCCACCGGAAATAGTAAGCTTGCAGAATGATATTGTGAGGGCTATTTGGACTCTTAAAACGAAGGCTAGATTCCCAGAGCTGAAAGCCTTAAAGATCGTGTTGGATCCAAATGTTGAAATAGCAACTCGTTCTTTAAGAGGAGCAATTACAAATATGTTAACAGAATTCCTATTTGAGTGCAGTGATATGGATACGATTCCCAAGTCTTTATTAGAAGCACTTTCTGTTATTAACAAGGATTCCAGAACTTCGCCACAAGGATGCTTCGTAAAAGATGAAATCGAAGAAGAGGTTGAATGTATACTCACTGTGAGTGCTGAGATGAAACAAATTTTTTGGGACTTGCTTCCTGATCACGAGTTAGATGAGGAATTTGCTGATGCATACGAGGAAGAATTAGAAGAAAGTGATGATGATAGTTGTATTGAGGATACTGGTAATTATGTCAGTGATGGGAAAATGATGAATGGGGACTTAGAGAGTTGTATGTCCTATTCTGTCGATTTAATCGAGAGAGATGAGGTTATACAGGACATGAAAATGGAGCCAGAAATTTGCTCAGGTAATGACAAAAGTAGCAAAGATATAAACCAACTAAAGAACATGGTCAAATCGTATGCATCAAAGAATAGAAATTACCGTTCAGTTGAGAAAGATGAGGTTGAACAGAACATTGAAGTGGATCCAGAAAATGCATCGACTATTTCATCTAACTTCCAATCGGGGAACGAAACGTTTGTGGACAACAAAACAAGCACTCATAGAAACCAATATCTTGCAATCCAAGAAGCATGTGATGAAGCAAGTTTGGTTGCCCACAATCTAATTGGTCGGTTACTGGAAAAGTTTGCTAAGGAGCAGGACATGGATTTAGATTGGAGTGATAACTTGTATCTCGGAGGTGACTCTTCAACTCAACAACATACTCAAGGTATCAAACTTCTGTTCTCCCCCCTCAGTCGAGCCTTATGAACCATGTACTTTATTGGCCAATTTTTTTTTAAAACTGTTGCTAACACGAGCATGCTGGCTAACAAGCTATTCTTGTAGCTACATTGACATCAATGCTATATTTAAATTTACTGTACTGATGCAGGATTGTGATATGAATAACTTTGAGACTAATGTAGGATGCATTTAGTGCAAATTGTAGGAAATTACATAGGCAACCAGGTTCTAACTTTCTAATGTGTTAAATTATCGGGTGATGAGTGGATAATGAACATTAAAGCAAATGGATTTGCTTTAGTTGCTGCTAATGTGATAGTGAATTACATTTTCTTTGTTTCCACTATTTGCGCAGAAAAGCAGAAATTATCCAAGGAAGATGTCGGAGATCATCTTTTCGAAACACTTCGGGAACTTATGCCTTTTGTTCCAAAGAGGTATATAATCTTATCCATGCTTATTCTGGTGTATGACTTGGTTTTTTTACTCTTCAATTTTTTCTAAACTGTAGGCCCGTATTTTATCAACCAAACCTTTGATGTTGAGATGTAAACTGTCATTTATTTGCTGCAGACCGCAGTGACATCAAAATTGAAGGAGTTGATGGGGGCACATTTTGATCACCCCTATTTTGCCGGGAAGATTATATCCGCATTGGCACAGGTTTTGTACTGCATCTGTGTTTATTTATTGAACTCGACCTATTCAAATTTCCACTTCAATCTTCAATTATTTGAGATGTGGCTTGGCTTACAAGGAGCAAAGATTGAAACAATCATACAGCTTCACCGATTCATTGTACAGAAAAGTAATTGCTTGTGAGTGGTAAAGTCTGATCATCTTTGCTTAGCTTATCGCCGATATGGTTACCATCTGAGCGATGTGCTTAACTTATCGAAATTTTGTAAAATTCGGAAACATTCTATTTTTTCCACATGTACCAATTGTTAGTGAGTTACTAAAGGAATGAATCGAGGTTGAAGGGTAGCATTAACTCAGCTTCAAGCCTTAAGTTTTCAAATTAAGCTGAGCTCAAACTCGACAGAAAGTTACTATAGATACTCGGATTTGAATAAATCATAAATGCCGGTTGCGAAAACTAAAGTTATAATCTATAGATGTTGAATACGAGTATGTGTCAGACGTAAATGTAAGTTTTTTCATATATTAGGATAAGCATACCCTGTATATTTCTTAGACACAAATATCGGATATGGATATTTCATGAAAATGAAAACTCCATTAACATGGACTATAACTAGGATCCTATTTCTATTGCTCCCTCCTAACGTATACAGCCCTATAAAACTAACTGTGATCTATGCTCACATCTTCTTCACCCTTCTTCCTTGAACTGAAGCAGGAACAATGGTGTAAGATTGAAAAACAGCATCTTCGAACAAAGCAGCCGTTTAACTTGACAGGTTTCATTTGCATTTTCCCTCTACATAACCTGAATCGGGTTCGAGAAATTACTATGAAGGCCGATGATTGATTGCCGATGAGCATTGGCATATCTGTTACAAGCCTCGAGACAAAAAGAAGTTGCTACTGCTAGAACTGCCCATAGCACAAGGTATATCTCGAAGTTGAAACTTGACGCTTCGTGATCCGACATACTCCAACATTTCCAGGCACTCGTGTAAATCCGAGTCACTAACCAACATCACCCATTCCTCGTCATCATCCAAATAGTTGAGCTGGAACGTCCCGTTTTGAATTTTGAACCTTTTTGCAACTTGTTCATATAGTTGGAAGCACCCTGCAGATGGCTCGAACTTAAAACGAACAGTATCCTCTTTGTAAGTAGCTTTTATGGTAATTTTCGAGCTGCTATCAACACAAGTTATCTTCAATTCAGATTCCTTTGCCTCCATAGATTTTAGAGAGCCTGATGAACTCCCATGTAACATCGAAACAGAGCCATTTGAAGAGTATGTCAAGTTTGAAGAAGTAGGTTGGTTGTTATATTTGACGATCTCATCATCACCTTCCTTTTGGCCATCCATCTCATCAGGACCAGCCAAAAAGTTTGAGTTCCGAGACATGAAGTGGCAGTCAGGGATCTCTACGTTCGGATTCCTCTTGTTCAGGCCCTGCCTATTGTCTCCTTGGCGGAAAGACAAACCCATAGTTGCATTTTCAGGACAAGTCCAAGATACAGCGCCAACGTCAGCTGTCGGAAATGATCCTGCATCTGCAGCAACTGACTTAGAGTCCTCGCTACAATCAATTGAAGGACCACTTCTTTGCTTTACTTCTTGACAGATACTTGGAAAGAGCACACTCCTAGCAGCCTCTCCATTGTGTCCACCGAAGGAACCCTCGTTTTCATCCAACTTAACCACTGAATCATGTCCATCAAGGCGTTTCTCTTGATTGACAGCTTTGGATAATCCGATGTGAAGGTTTTTGTGGGAGAACATTAGTGTTTTTGGGGGATTATGCTCTTGGATAATGGCACCTGCTGCAACAAACTCTCCTGTGGCAGGGTCGAACTTCAATCCTCCATCAACCCCTTGTACAGAGTCGAGAACAGTTTGTATTTTTTTTAATGATCGATTCACCTTGTTAATCTTGCGAGACGGCCATCTTGAGATACCGTGTTGTCTGCATATCCTTTTCAGCGTAGTGGGGCAAACTACAAGCAGCAGGAAATTTAAAGGATAAAAATCCGTGGCAAGAACAAGTTTCAAATCACATTAGTCCCTTGGGTTGAGCCAAAAATACATTTGATTCGAAAAAATCTTCAAGTCTAAAAATTCTATGGTCAAACTCTTAGTTCATACAGTTTCTAAAAAGTCTGGATGTTATGAACTTAGAAAGAACAATCTCAGTGAATCAAGTTGGATCACAATCTCATAGAAAATATAAATCAACTTAAAATTGATGCTTCTACGAAGATAGTTTCTCTGCACAAGTGAGATAAGTACAATTCTGTATAGAAAGTCAACAACGAACATGGAAACAAATTTAAAGAATAACAGGAACCCGAAACAGATCCAAGTATATAATGGCCATGCAATGCATATAGAAACTAACATCGAAGCTTACCACCAATTCTTTTTGCAGCATCCTTCAGACTCCCAGAGAAATATTGCTGAAGAACACTAAAGCTCACATTTTTTTCTGCTGTACTTCTCTTCTGCCTAAACAGATCATTGATTGCCTATAAAGTAGATACTAAGAAATTATTTGACAACATAAAGTAAATATCAAACAAAGTAAATATGTTGTGTCTAAATATAGATCATAAAATTGCTTGCTCTCATTGCACCACTGAAATCAAATTCCGGGAATTCTATAGTTATGTGTTCGATAATTCTATTCTAGTTCCCAAGTCATTCATTAAAAGGCAAAAAAATGCTCAACAAAATACCATTTCAGGAGGACCATCAACCCCCTTTGCATCACTTGAATTAGATTCATTCAAGGGAGTGCTATGGCTGGCGTTCATGTCACCATCAGCAGGTAATGCCATTTCCGAGCTCCTCTGAGACATAGACATTGAGGGGAAGGTTGGGACTGTTACCCTCTGAAACTCGACTTTTGACCATTCGCCAAAAATTTCTGCATCTGGAACTGTTCTCAAAGTCCTACAGATTTGCTGCATGGTGCCTGATAGGTTGTTCAACAAGAGCTGCTGTTCGGAACTCCCTTTCATGTTAATAGGAAGAAAAAGCTCTAATATATAATCATCGTCACCAGTGTAGGTGCTCCTCATCCGGATTGCAACTGCAGCATTCAGGTTAAACTTACGTGCATGATGGACGAGTGGATAATCACTTACGTCACACCTCTTCACATCTGCAGAGAAGTACGGGTGATTTGATTGAAGTGCTTTTCCAGCAGCACCTTGTCCTTCTTCGAGATAATGTTCCACGCATGCATGCACAAAATCTTGCATCTCTGTTTCATTAGAGTAACAGGCCGTATCTTGGATGCATAAAACACACTTCCCATCCCAACCCTTATTGCTCTCTCTAACACGCACTTTTATAAATTCATCCTCAGCTTCCCCGGTGTAATTACAAGGAATCCATGTTAGAGCCAAAGGCAAGCTATGCGCATGACATAGCACTCGCAAAACATCAGTTATTTCAGCTAAAGCAGCTCTCTGATTCCTTGAGAGGCACTGGGAAGTGGGAAAATGCCAAAGTGGAGGTCTTAGGAAAAAGCAACAGTACCACATTACATATTCAGGAATGCATATGCATATGCATACACATGTAAATAACGTATACATAAACATATAAAAATCATATTTCTGAAACAACCGACATGAAACACATATCAGTATTTTAACATACCTGTGGAAGAAATCGAGGACGAGCGAGGGTCCTTAAATCCACAGCCTGCAGATAATAGAGATCAAAATACATTTCATGAAAACAGCCATAATAATGTTAAGATACAGTCGAGAATCTCATAGTTCAAACATTTATAACCAAAACATTTAGCATAGGAGAATAGCATAGCACCTAAATGATGATGTTAGCTATAAAATTATTTTTCATTTTTAACATTGTTAATCCAAATATTCTGCTTAACTTCAGTGTGAATATGCATGATTTTGGAGTTGTATAAAAATGTTAAAGTTTGCGGTGCACATCACAATTTCCAAATTGTTAGTGTTGCTCAACTTTCTTTTACCTCTTTTTACCTCCTTGGTGATACTCTTCTTTATGTCACCCCTTGCAAAGAGTTTAAGTTCAAACATGCTAATAAGGTAGCTAGGCCAATGACATTGATATGTTTCGGGTGTTACAGAATAGGAAGATGATATTCTTTCATTTCAGACCCCAAAACACTAGCTTTAACTACCATAGAAACAGAAATAATAGATACTAACCTCGAGAGCACGGCAGACATGGTCCATTTCTGAATCAAAATTGGTTTTCTCTTTTGTAGTCACAAGTTCCAGCACGGCACAACAAGACATCTCGTGAGGCTCAAAAACCGGTAAGGCCATAGAACCACGGACTTCGTGATTGACAGCATGTGTAATCCGCAAATACTCAGATTTACTGTAATGGATTACATTGGAAGTCCACTCAGGAACCCTAGAGATAAAAACACGACCAGGAAGCCCCGGGAAGGAACCCGGTTTCAGTTCTGCAGAGAAGATATATGTCCTTGATACTTCACGATAACCCAAAAGCATCTGGTCTAATAAATACGGCTGATCAGAGGTGGTCAGCATATACTGATCTCCATGCTTAATTGGAACCCAAACTTGTGCCAAAATGCCCTCTCCAGTTAACTCCCTAAACAAGGACAGTGCTCTAAGCATCTTCTCATCTAGTGATTGTCCAATCGGCCTAGAAAATAACAAATTGGCCAAATCTGAAGTATCAGATTGCCTATTACCGTCATGATGTCGATTAGTACCAAGTTCTACACCTGTGAAATCTAATGGATTACCAAAGTGTGCATTTGTTTGCCGGAACACTGTTCTGTCCGCACTATAATAGGAACTATCCATTCCACTTAATGCATCACCAGATTCAACAAATGTACCAGAACTTTGTCCTGTAACATTTAATGAATCAAAAGACCCAAGCGGCATGGACGGAAAGGAGAAGAAACCAAATGAGGCAAACATCTGATCCGTAGCTGCAGTGCTACTACACCAACTGGTATTATCCAAGTTCATGAGGTCTGAGAAGTTACGATCCTCGGAAAGCGAAATCCGGGCATTGCCACCCGGTTGTTCGCCACCCTCTATCCTCTGAGGAACCCAATAACAATTCCCCTTTTCTCTATATGAAAAGGGGTACTCCATCTCCCTTTTCCCACAAGAACAAACCAAAACAACTTCCAGCAAATGTTAGAGTTCTATGAAAAAGCTTTCACTCAATCGGATGATTCGACCCTGAATATCTTTCCACATATGTTTCCCAAAACCCAGGAATTCCCTCAACAAGCTCATCTATTTTCCCACTTTTTTCAAACACCAACCTCAATTTCCCCCCCAAAACCCAGATTTCCCCTAAGCCAAACAAGCCATAACCACGAAGAAAATCCAAACTTGAAGCTATATATAATAATATGTAACCAAAAATAGACAAATTTTGCAACTACAGCAAATATGTCTCGCATCTTAAGTTAATTCAACAATTATAGTTCCTAAAAATAGTAATAGAAAGCTCAAGAAGAACTAAGCACTGACCTCAGATGAATAAAAAAATGATGATGACAACCTAAATTTCAGTCTCCAAAGCCGCCGTAAAACACTGCATGAAAAATCCACAAATTTCAGTCAACATTACTCACAAAGCCCACCTCAGATTCATCCATTTATAGAAAAATATATCAAAATTTATAAATAACAAACCCAGAAAAGAAGTACAAATATCAAGGAGATGAAATGAAAATTTAGGTGAAATGAATCCAATATCAAATTCAAAACCAAGTGAATTCTCAGTCAAAAATTGAAACTGCCTTACTAAAAATACCATGTAACAAAGTAAGATAAGAAATTGCTGAAACTAGTAAACTTTTTCCCCCCTTTTATTACATTCAAGTTAAATGAAAATTTCAAAGACTTAAATAGGGAGGAAACTACGGCTTTTTACACCGACCTATAAAATCTGAAGCTCCTTACACTTACGGTGCCCAGAAATCTCGGGGAAGAAAACCTACTATAAAAGGAAATCTCAGTAACTGATCTAACGAGATTTTAAGTTGTGGAGGGAGAATATTGGAATTCTCTTCCAATACTCCCTAAACCTGAAAAAAAAATGGTACTAATCCGAATCTAATTTTGCAGGTCCGTTAGGAGGAGGATCATTCCAACCCAATTTTTTAAAGTCGCTTTAATATTTAAACTTTTAACATTATTTAATAAATTTAACACTTTATCTAATTGAATCGTATTAAACCAATTGATTATTGATAAAAATAAAAAAATTTGTTGAAAAGCTTAAATTATCAAAATTATACACTTAAACATGACTAATTTTAAGAGTAAACCACGTGAATGACTACTTAATTACTATTAATTTTATCAATCAAATCACTAAACTATTAAAAATTTAACAAGGCGGTTGTTATTAAAATTTAACAGAGAAATGACGTGATATTTAACAAACAAAAAAAAATATAATTACACAATTGATTTCATTTACTTACGTAATATATTAATTCAGCACTAATTTAATAAGAAATATGTTGTCACAGAGCCAAATTCCCTTGTTGATTTAAGATCTGCAACAACTTTTATTTAAGCTTTTAATATAGGTAAAAATTAGTAAGATAAAAAAAAAGAATTTGTACCTAAACACTTGTAAGAAAGTATTATCATGGAGCCAAATCCAATGTTTACTCTAATTTGACACTATAATTTTGGAACTGGATATGATGAGCAATGGAATTAACTTGTTTGTTGAGGGGAAAGTAGAGTTTCAGCGGTGATTTTGTGAAGTGTAGTCAGTGTTCATCCAGCGAGCCATTGTCTCTTATTTTTTTCAATAATTTTAAGGTTATTATATAGTAATATATAAATAAAATTATTACTTGTAAAAAATAAGTAAAATTATTTCAAAATAAACATCTATCTTTTTTTTTTATTGAAATTACTCATCAAGTTCAGCTAGCCATCATCTCTTAAAGCGCCATTTGTTGTAAAAGCTAAAAGGTGTATAAACCTTAACCTATTAACTCTTGGCTGTTTAAAGTACTGCATATAATAACGGTAAAGGTAACCATATTTTACAAATTTTTATATTGAAAGAGAGAAATACTTTTTTTTAACATAAAAGAGAGGAGATACAACGCATTAAAGCAGAGAATCCTGAGATTCTACATAGAGAAGCTTTCAGTGCAGCAGTTAAAAAATTATGAACAATAACAAATTGCAAGTAATTTCGTGCTAAATTTGATTATGATATTTTTTTACTAAATATAGATAATTATATTCTCATACAAAATGCCGAGACTCGAACCCATATAAAATGAAATCAACATGAGTAAGGTAGTATATGTACATACACATTTTTAACCATTTGACAAATAGTGTACACCTTGTAGACAAAGCGATTTGAACCCGTGTCTCCTAAAATTAACATTATCTGTTTTTCCATTGTGATACTTGTTGGGTTCATATTTATATATTTAACTATAGTTAACATATATATATATATACATATATTATCCTACACACTGGCGGTGAAAAACAAAGTTTCTACAAGTGGAGTTATTTAGGGATTTAAGGTTTAAGTTGTAGGATTTAGAATTTAGGATTTATGTTAGAATTTAGGGTTTAAAGTTTAGGGATTGTGGTTAGAAATTTAGAGTTTTAAGGTTAAAATTTTAGATTTTAGATTTAGGCTTGAAAATAAGCATGCTCGTATAAATTTTTTTTATACTGACAATGTATCAAATACTAATCTTATATATAATATTTTCAAAATTATAGTAAACATTAAATTTGGTTCGGCGGTAATACTTTCCTACAATGTCTAGGTTGAATCTTACTACAAACCTTATTTTTTATCTAATTAATTTTCACTGAGAATAAAAACATAAATAAAAGTTGTTTCGATCTTAAACCAACAAGGAAAGGACTCTTGGCTTTGTGGCAGTAGCGATCTCATTTGTGTCGTGATACTTGGGAACAAATGGTTTAAAATAGGGATGGGCACGGCTCAGGTTTTTGGTCCACTCGAATTTAACTCGAAAATAAATATCAGAATTTGACCTAAATGTATTTAGAAAAAAACGACCGACATGAAAATAAATACATTAAACCAGATTCCGACCCGACTTATAGAAAAATAATTTTAAAGACCTAATTGTAAAAAATAATTTTAAGGGACTTAATCTTAAAAGTATATTTTATGGACTAATTTGCAAATAAAAATTCAATTTTAAGAACCTAATTATAAAAAATATACATATGTGTATTATTATAAATATCCCTAAAAAATTTAAGAAAAAATTACATAATTAGTCCTAGGTCAGGTCAGGTCGAATATTTTTCACCCTAAACTCGAACTCATTTTTATTCATTAAAAAATTTAACTCGATCGGGCCAGGTTGGGCAAAATGTCCATCCGTAAATAAATCCCTATGGTCAGAGATCCATTTATTAATCAAGTGGTTAAGGATGTTTATTAAAAGTGTTTAGAAATATCCGATTTAGGTGACCCAGTCTATTGACATGCTGACCCAAATTCTACAAAACGAGTATTTTTCTAAAAAAATATTACTCGACCTGTGATTTTTCCTGGGTAATCGAGCTGGGTCTGGGCTTCAATTTCTGTGTAGCCGGGTACTCGACCCGACATTTTTAATATATATATATAATTTTAAATTATATTTTTATTTTAGATTCTTAATATTTTTTTTTTGCTCAATGATGTCGTATATTAAGAAACAAATATACAACTAAAATGCCACAACGGTCGCCTCGTTAAAAACCTTTCTAAAGCCTAACGGAGGAAAAGAGTACGAACCGTATGTGGTAATACAAGGGTCCAACAAACCACAATCGGAAACAAAACCAAGACGCTAACACTAACAAGCACAAAATAAAGAAATCCGTGTTACCCCTCCTTTGCCAACGCGTCTGCTAAGCCATTCGCCTCACGGAAAATATGGGAGAAACATACCGAGTGTAATGTAGAGCAGCAACTGTCAATCTCACGAAATACCTCCCAAAAACGCCAAGGTCGTTTGTCCATATGTAGCACCCAACTGATAGCAACCACATAATCCGACTCTACTACCAAAGGAGAAACTGCCCAAGCTGACTTCCGAAAGTACGATAGCGCAAAAGCAATCGCTCGCAGTTCAGCCTCATTTGAGTCAATACAACCAAAAGGGCCAGAAAATAACGCCAAGATACTACCGTGCTCATCGCGTAACACGCCCCCAAAGCCTGCAGGACCTGGCTTTCCACGTGCAGAGCCATCCACCGAAAACTTCAAGATCCCCCGCGATGGTGGTTCCCAACAAATACCAAGCCGTGCTGGTCGTGAATGTGATGGTTTAGGGTAAAGACTCGGACATTCCCTCCACATCGCCTCGCCAATGCATAGATCATTCCTCAAAGTACGCATCCAATAAAACGAACGTAACTTAATCAAGAAACACACCTCCTCGACCGGTAAGAATTTCTTGTTGAAAACCATCTCATTCCGTGCTAACCAAATCGACCATAACATCGCTGCTACGCATGACACCCACATGCAGCGACGCGTACCCGAAAACGAGCAGTGGAAGTCGGGCAAAAATAAATCAGCCAACGTTTTCGGCAGCGGTAAACACACTCTCCACCAGCAGCGAAACCAGTCCCAGATACGCTGAACCACGGGACACGAATACAATAAGTGATCGGCGTCTTCCTCCCATTCTCTACACCAGAAGCACAACGTGCATTGCCTCTCAAAAACAACACCCCTATGGCTCAAAAAATCAAACGTCGGCAGGCGACGCAGCCAAACGAACTACAAGAAAGCCTGTACTTTCGGTGGAACCACAACTTTTCACGTGAAACAAGCCCCAAAGTCGCTCTCCCCAGCTTACCCTTAAACAAAATTTAAATTCCCAAATTCTTTTTATGTCTTTACTATACACTTTTAAGTTTTTAAAAAAGTCAAAAATATTTTTATTAATTTGTTAATATAAGATTGAAAAGAAAAATTACGATTAAATTCATGATTAAGTTAGAAAAAGTAATTATGAACTTTAAATAAAACCAGCGACTGGCTTGAGAAAAAAAGCAATTTACATTTTAGATCATTGATTTTAAGTTTAAACTTTATTTAAATTATAAATATTTAATTTAATCAAATTATATTATTTAATTTTTACTATTGATAAAATAAGTCATTTATACTAACATAGTTAAATAATTATAACAAAAAAATTAAAATTTAAACTTTTATTTAACATATTTTCACATATCATCATCAAATAATATTTAATTGATTATTTTAATATTTTTGTTAGAATTTTCTCAAAAAAATTTATTTAAGTAAATTTAAAGAAAAAGAAATTAAAATATTTATAAATGCTGACAAAAATGTGAACAGCCAATAAAATATTATTGAATGATGATATATAAAAAATATTTTAAGTAAAATTCCAATTCAATTTTTTCGTTAAAATATTTAACGGTATAAGTATAAAAGATTTAACTTATTAATAATAAAAGTTTAATAATATAACTATTGAATTAAAATTTTGTGATCTAAATTAAAGTTAAAATTAAATTCAGTGATCTAAAATACAATACAAATTAACTGAGAAAATTGTCAAGTTCGGTGATAAATATAGATAAAGTATAGGGACCAAATTTAAAAATTATCAACTTCAAGTACTAAATGTTACTTTACCCAAATAAGGCGTACATTTGCCAAAGCGTTGCAAGTTGCAACGTGTCGAACATCAGAATACGACTCCGAACTTGTCTAGTTAGTATTTGTCAAAAAAAAAACTTGTCTAGTTAGTGCTACAAAGTTTTCACTTTTTTTTTAATAATCTGGGTTTTGGGTTTTGAAGTGGGGTTTTAATGGAAAAAGGGCTGGGATTAGATGGTTTAGGAGATTTATCTCTCCACATAATTTTATAAAAATTAACTCCTTCTGATACTGCTAGAGTTTCATGTGTTAGCAAAAAGCTTAGAATTTCAGCCTCCGAAGCTCAATTTTGTTCCCAAGATCTTCACCTTTCCTCCCCTCAAGATCATCATGGAAACCCTCTTCCTTCTTTTAAGGTAATCTGGATTTTCCTTGTCCATCTTTGAAACCCCATTTTAAAATTTTGTTATTTCATGGTTTAATTTATTTTCACATTTGTATTTTTCTATGAATGTTTTGGTTGATTGACTTGATTATGGGGCTGTTCTTCCTATTGAACTGGGAAAAATCTTAACTTTATCTTGCTTATGTAAATTTCCCATTACAAAATAACCATTTTGCAAATAAAGCACTGAAAACTTGGATTTTTAGAAGAGAATAAGCTAAAATTTATGAGGAAAAATGTTTGGCTAAATTATTAAAAAGTCCATGAACTATACTGTTTTGCTTAGATAAACCTCTTTACTTTATTCCCAAGTGAAAGTTGGATTTATGTTCAGGTTTTTTTAGGGGCTTATATGGGTATAAGTTACAGTTTAAGGGTTAGTACTTAGTACTAACAGATTAAGGGCCTATGTAGGTGTACAAAAAGTATGAGGGCTTATTTAAATAAAATCTTAAAGTCTAAGGACTTTTTTATATTTTAGCCAAAATGTTTCAATAGGGTTGAACTTGAATACAATAGCATGTATGAATTTATGAAATGCATAAGCTTAAAAGGCTCTAAAGAAACGTTTAGTTTGATTAAGAATAGGGAAATGTTTAAATGATTGAATTCCTTTAAGTAACGCTTTTATCTTTGTTTGTTTTTCAGGTGGCTTATCAGTTATGGCGAGAGGCTTTTTCGATGTATCCATGGCCGCTTGTTACACGAGTTAAAAGATGTTAGGATAAGCTTAAGAAATGGTTGAGCAATAATTTTCCGGAGGTTGAAGCTACACTTAGAAGGGGTGCATCAGAATCCGATATTGAACAATTGCACACACTTTTGAAAGTCCCACTCAGCTTCTCTATCATTTTCAGGATGGTCAAGAATTGGTAGACGACAAAGAGAACTCGAGGAGGGCAGTTGGTAGCTCGTTGGGAATTAAAGGCGGTTACTCTTTCTATAACCACTTGGTTAATGTTTACTTCTTACCTATTAGTCAGATAATTGTTGAAACGAGAGGGGTCATACGTCACTTAGGTTTTTTGAGCCGTTCCAAGTATGTCGTCGTGGCTGCTTCTTCCGCTTATAGTGAGAAATTGTTTTTCTTAAACTGTACTAATGGCCAGCTTTATGTTGGTACACAGAATCTTCGTACAGATGGAGAAATGATTCCATGTGTCCCCAGCGCCCTTATTCGTTCCGTGCACAATTTGAATGTTGATGAGCAGCAAGATGCCATGCTGCTGTGGTTAGAGGAACACGGACACCACTCAGAGAATGGCATAATCAAAGTCCACAAAGAAAGAGGTGTCCGAAGTATTAGTCTATTCTGTTGGTGGCAAGAATTAGATTTTCATTCTCTGCCGGAAGAGCATCTGCCACTTGACATCAGCCTCTGCATTCTACGTTGCGTTATCAGCCTCTGCATTCTAGGTTGTGTTATCAGCCTCGGATGGGATGCACGACCTCACCTCTTTGACAACATTGGATGTTTATGGTTGTCCCCTGTTAGCTGTTACCAAAAGATGCGAGCGTTGTATCTCAATCGGTACAAACTAGTATGTTAATGCTATAAGCCTATAACTGGTGTCCTTGGAAGCTGCCTGCTTGTGCATTGTTATAGACTGCATTAGGGTTATATGGATGATCTTTGATCACACTTCATTACTTGTTTGGATTTCTAATGAATTTGTTGTTGAAGATTGAGGTTTAACGGAACCGATGCAAATGTCGGAGCCAGAACTACCTTGAAGATCGAGAGAAACTACCATTGCAGAGTGCATGGTTTGAGACTTTTGAACTCAGTAGAAGATGAATTTGATCATACATAAATTGGAACTCGGGACTAACAAGATACAATACGAAAGGGAAACCAATAAAATTATAAAATTTTAATTTCAACACATGAAGTTTGAGCTGCATTTCTAAATAAACAATTTTAATGAGATTCATCAATTGGTCTGATGGTAATCTTATATTATTAGAGTTGATCCTAAAATTTTATATTGAGAATTTCAAGTCCTCTCCACTAAACCAAAAGTTGAATAATGCAGGCCAACCTTCAAGCGGAAATTATTTAAATATATCATTTAAAAATAAAAATATAAAATATAAAAAAACATTAGAGGACCCTAAATAAATATACAGATTCTGTAAAACTAATTTTATATAAATCTGCATATTTATACTATAAAATTTAAAATTTAAATTTCTAACCCTAATCTTAAATTCTAAACCTTACAATCTAAATTCCTAAATTAAAACTCTAACCCCTAAAATTAAATTGCAAGTATAAACTAAAGTTTACACGACATGTGTATCAAAGTTTTTTTCATAAATAATTATTTGAATAATACACTCTTCAATTACATCGTCTAGAAATAAAATAATCTAATTTTCTAGATAATTTTAGTTTTTGGCTCTTTCTTTAACCGAAGCAAAACATAAATTGACATGTGACTTAATACACATACTAATCCTTTTATTTTCGAACAATTATACTAAGGATTAATGTCCTATCCATTGACGGTAGAAACTGAAAGTTTCTACATGCTCCTTAGTTTTAGGGTATAGGGAATTAGTTTATAGTTTAGGGTTTAGAAGTTTAGGTGCAGGGGTTTAGAATTTAAGGATAGTTGTTTCAATTTAAGGTTTATGGTTGTAATTTAGGGTTTATAGGTTAGGGTTTAGTTTTTAGGGTAATATGATGAGGATTTAGGTTTTAACCTATAAACCCTAAATTATAACCCTAAACCTTAAATTGAAACAACTATCCCTAAATTCTAACCATACACCTAAACCTCAAAACCATATACCCTAAATTAACTCCATATACCCTAAAACTAAGGCGCTTGTGGAAACTGAAAGTTTATACCGCCTGTGTATAGAATATTTATCCTTATGCTAATCCTTTTAAAATAAAAATAATTAAGTAAAAAAGTATTTCTCTCTTAATTGAGTCATTATAATAATTATTAAAATAATTTTAAATTAAATAATTATGAACCATAAAAAAACTAAAATTAAATCACGGTAAGAAGAAATTATGTAAATATTAAATAAAATAGCTTATGATTTTTTTATGAAAATTTGTTAAAATATAATGTGTTGTGAATAAAGTAAGAACAAGAGAAATAGAAAAATGATTTTTTTTTTGTATTTTAAATTTAGATTTGTGTGCAATGCAATCTTTAAATATCTATTTATACGCATAAAAAGCATTCTATGAAATTCTAATTAATGAAGATATAATTTTTAATGACAAAATAAATAAAATTATTAGATAAATTTTTTATCATGATAGACATTATCACGTCTACATAGATAAGAATTCAAAATAGAATTAAAATAAAAATATTATAAGGAAAAGAATATGTGAAACTTACATAAATTAAATTATTAAATTTGCATTAGTAAACTTATAAAACATTAAGAACAACTAATTTTCAACCCCTCACGGTGGGTTTTTATTAGGGATGTAAAAAGCCAACCCGACCTGGAAATCCGACTGAAACTTGCTCGAGTCAGAACTTGATTTGACCCGAAGATTTGATGACCCGAACCTGATATGTAACCGACTGTTGTTGACCCGAACCCGAATTTGACATGTTACTGTAGTAACCGAACCCGATCTGCGTCCGACTGAAAACGACCTGAACCCGAATTGGACCTGTTATTGTGGACCTGAAACCTGACCTGCGTCCGACTGAAACGAACTCGAACCCTAAGTCGACCTGGCAGATAACCGAATTTACACGACTAAATTGACTCGATATCTTATTTTACCCGACCTGAAATTAACCCGACCTGAAACGGACCCGACCTGAAATGGACCCGACCTGTTTTAAACCCGACCTGTTAAGTGACCCGACCTGTTGTTGACCTGAACTAATAAAATACAAGAAGTTTGTTTGTAATAATATTAGATCTCGAAACTTATAGCAAAGACATAGTTTATCTCACATAAAATACTTTATTTCAATACAAAGGAGAAATCAAGATTGAACATTTGGTGGAATTAAAATATTGAATTTTAAAATTACAAGGACTTAATAAGTATTCAAACTCAAAATTTAGGGACAATACTGTAACACCCGGGTTTGGGAGTCGGGATAAATAAATAAATAAAATAATATCCCGGTTTTGTTTTGCAAAATTAAATTTAAAGTGTTGGACCAAATTTATGATATTTAAGCCCAATAGCCATTTTAATGGCATTTTTGTAAATAGTTGGACTTCCAAATTAAAAACTCCCATTTTTAATTAAAACACAAAATTTTCATCTTCCTCCCTCCTCATCTCTCCATTTTCACGACAATGAGAGAGTTTTTCTCCAAGTTCTATCCCACCTTCTTTCTCCTTCATTTTGGCTCGAATTTGAAAGGTAATTACATTTCCGACTTGCTCTCATCTTCCTCTCTTTAAAAGTACAACTAGATTTCATTTTCGTTCAAGTTTTAGAATTTGGGTTTTTAGAAGATTTGAATAAAAATGATATCTTTATTGTTTTTAACTAAAGATTTTGATGTAATAAGGTTAGATATGATGTTTGTGAACCAAATGGTCCAACATATATAATTTTTAGAGTGTTTTATAAGAATTCCCGAATTTGGGTTTTGGTGGGGTTTTAGGAGGGTTTTTAGTTGAGTTTTGGGTATGGTTGTGTTGGAATTTGAGGGTTGATGTTAGAGTAATAGTTGGGGCTGTTTTGGAAGCATTTGAATGTGTTAAATGTGTTGAAATCACAAGTTTTGGGATGGGTATAAGGGCTGCTCGGGTTTGGTGATTTTGGGGATTGTTCATGGCTTGAATTCATGTGTTTATTTCTTGATTAATGTTCCGGGTTGTTACATTGTTGTGTGGACTGATTTGAGGCTATTTTGGTTGTGTTGAAATGATTAGAAGCAAGAAATTGTATTGGTAAAGCTTCGGGAGTGAATCCGAAAACTTGAAGACCTTGGTTGCTTGGTAGTTGAGCTTGGAGGTGAAGGTGAGTGGTTAAATATTTTCAAATGATTTTCAAGTGTTGGTTCAAGCATGTGGACTAGGTTGGGTATTGGTAGACCCACCTAGAGTTGGGATTAGAGTGGTAGCCTAATCCTAAGCTTTAGTTAGAGACCTTGGTTGATCTTTAAAGTGTTGATTTATGCCTCATGTTTAATTGTGTTTATGGTGGCTATGTATATGTGGTTATACATGTATGTTGAGGCATGGCTTGTTGCATTTTTATATGCATGTTGATGATAGGTATGATGGGGATATACGTATGTATGAAATATGATGTGATATTTGTATTAATGATATATATGTAGTGTTGACATGTGAAATGATATTATGAGGTGGTTGCATGATCCGAGGATCATGGTGAGTACATGCTAGGCATGAAAATGTGGTTTGTGTATGACGGTAAGTCATGGTGAGTACGTGCTAAGCACGAAAGTTGTTATGAAATGATATTGTGAAAGATTAATGAAATGTGTTGTATTGACACTAGTATGCTTGGGGTACAATGATCGATCATTAGGATGTTTAGTGTGCACACGTGAGTCAAAATACGCGCGTGGTCTTGATGATGGTAGTCATCAAGATGGAGTACGGGTTCGCCCGGAATCTTTTTATATATATTAGTCGGTGATGAGTGGAATCCCATCGACGGGCGTGAGGATGAGTGGAATCCCCTCCGCGTGAAACGAGGCGTGAGGGTGAGTGAAATCCCTACCGCGTGAACGATGATGAGTGTAATCCCACCGTCAAGTAATGGTTGTGTTGTTGGATGTGAGTTCCAACGGTTATCCGCGTATTCGAGTCATAGCTAGGTGCTAATACGGATTGTGGTTTATGTTACTCATATGTTGAATATATGTGTTTTCCATATGTGTGGTTATGGACTCGTTGAGCATGACATGGCATTGATACTATGTTCATGCATCTTTTATATTTTTGGCTCTTGTGGTTTGGAGGTAAGAACTCGTGTATTCTACCTTGGTTGTGTTGCTCGTGCTTGGACCCTGCATTGTCGAGGTTCGCTTTACGAGCTTACCCTCACTAAGCTTTTATGCTTACGCTCCTTTTTGTTCGACAATGTAGATCAATAGCTTGTGGGTGGCAAGGGCAAGGAAAGGTCTCCAAGTGTCGCTTTTGGTTAGCTCAAGTATGAACTTTAAATTGTATAATGTAATAGTCAAGCAATGGGATAGGTGTTGTTGATTTGAGCTTTGATGTATGTTGAATTAGTTTGGCTTTTGGATGCTTTGATTGAATTGTAAACCTTGTTTATGTTGCATGTCTTGAATGCGTATATGTTTTGTTGGCTAAGGCACGTAACCTTAAAAGCTATGTATGCTTTCTTGTGGTGAATGTATGATCTTGTGTTTGGATGCCTATCTTATATCTTGTGTATCTTGAGCATGGTTGCTATAGGGTGTATACCTCTAGAGTGTGTTTGTATGTTGTGTATGCTTCTTGGGGTCGTTTAGGGCGTTTGGGATCGTTTAGAGATGTGTAAAACTGATTTTGGAAAACTGCAGGCTGTAGGTGTTTCGAAACGAGTTGGGCCGTTTCGGAACGGGTGTGGTTCCAGGGTCCCCCGTATCGGAACACGTTTCGGTACGGTTTGGCCACTGTGAGCCCTTGTTTTGAAACAGGTTTCGAAACGCTTTGGTCATTGTAAACGTCTGTTTCGAAACGGATATCGAAACACCTAGGCAAAACGTGACCCTGTTTCGAAACGGGGTGGAAGCGTTTCGGTACGGGTGTCTTGCTTTTTAAACTGAAGCTCGTGTTTCAAAACAGGTGTCGTCTGTTTCGAAACACATGCCTAAAAATAGGTTGTTTGACATCTCTAATGGGTCCCAAGGGTTGGGCTTAGACCCTGTTTGTTGTTAGGCTTCTCGTGAGTCTTGTTTCCGTTGTCGTTTCACACATAGGTTTAATAAAAGCATCTAGATAAGACTATAATAAACGAAAAAGTTTTCTAGGGTCGCTAACCGAGGTGGGACCTTAACGGGTTTCACATCGGTTTTCCTCGTGTAGCCTACTCAGACTGGTCAGTCGATCAGACCGGGACGAGGGGGTTACAAATACATAGTTTATCTAATAATTATACTTATAGAGACCTAAATTGTTATTAGACCAAAAAATTGAGGACACATGTGAGTTGTAACATGCTCATCCTTCTTTTAGTTCAACCATATTTAATCAAATCTAAAGAAATTATACCAAAAGTTAACACTAAAAAAACAAACTAAAACTTAAATAATGTAATTTCTAAGTATCTAATTAAGAAAGGGCCTAAAGAGTGATTAACCTTAAATAACAAATTAGGCATCTCTCTTTTCAATTAAGAAAAAAAAAAACCCTCCCATCAATTTTCACCAATTTTGGCGGCATCCCTCCCAATTTTCCCCCTCAATTTTTTTTATCGAAAATCCCTCCCCCAATTTGGTTGCACAAATTTTTAATTTTTAACTTTCCCCTAAATTAAAAATTAAATTATTTTTAACTTTTAACTTCCCCTAAATTAAAAACTAAAGTATTTTTAATTTTTAACTTTTCCCTAATTAAATTTTTTAATTAAAATTTTTAATAAAATAAATTTTTAATTTAATGATCATAATTAATAAAATGATTTAAATTTTAAATAATTTATTTTTAATTCATCCATCACAAGTTATTAATTTAATAAAACTTTTAAGTTATTAACGCCACAAATAATTTATATTAAATGAGTTAGTACTAAGCATATTGAATTATTTAATAAAATTTAAAACTTAGAAGCGTGAAATGAATATTTAAATACAATCTTTTTTATACATATATATTAAATTGATTATATATGTATATTTAACAGAAAGATTATTTAACACTTTAAATTAATTTAAAAAATTAACAGTTAATATTTTACATTTATCAACACTTTAAATTCATCAAATCATAGACCCTAAACTCTAAACTCTAAACTATAATGTATATAAGTATGTATATATCTATCAATGTATGAACTCTAAACCCTTGATGAGTTTTACCTTAAACCTTAAACTCTAAACACTAAACCCTAAATCCTAAACCCTATTGTATATAAGTATGTATGTATATACATATCAATGTCTAAAGCCTAAACCCTTAATGAAGTTTTCCCTAAACCGTAAACCCTTAAATCTACAACCTAACACCCTAAACTATAAACTTTAAACCCTAAACCCTAATGTATATAAGTATGTTTGTATCTATCAATGTATGAACCCTAAACCCTTAGTGAGTTTTCGATACACCCTAAACAATTTACCTTAAACCTTAAACCCTAAACCCTGATATATATATAGGTATGTATGTATGTAGCTATCAATGTATGAGCCCTAAACCCTTAATTAATTTCTCCCTAAACCTTAAACACTAAACACTAAACACTAAACATAAACCTTAATGTATGTATGTATGTACCTATCAATGTCTAAACCCTAAACACTTAATGAAGTTTTCATAAAACTCTAAACCCTAAACTCTATATCATATACCATAAACCCTTAAATCCACAACCTAATCCCTTAAAAATAAACTCTAAACCTTAAACCTTAATCTATGTAAGTATGTTTGTATCTCTCAATATATGAACCCTAAACCCTTGATGAGTTTTCGCTACACCCTAAACTCTAAACCTTAAACCCTAAACCCTAAACCATAATGTATGTAAGTATGTATGTATGTAGCGATCAATGTATGAGCCTACCCTTAATAAGTTTTACCCTAAACCCTAATGTATGTATGTAAATGTACCTATAAATGTATGTACCCTAAACTCATATTCATTATTTTTTAATCAGTCCAATATTTTATAATTTTAATTTGATATTTTCATCATTCTAGACCCTAAAACTTTATTTTTATTCCAAATTGACCCACATTTATTTTTTAATTTGTCTAATATTTTATTATTTTAATTTAATATTTTTTCATTCTAGTCCCTTAACTTTATTTTAATTTTGTATTGACCCTTGTATATATTTTAATTCATCATGTTTTATAATTTTAATTTGAAATTTTGTTCATTCTAGACCCTAAAACTTTATTTTTATTCTAAATTGACCTCTACTTATTGTTTTTTTATTACTCTAATTTTTATACTTTTAATTTGATATTTTTGTTCATATAGTCCCCAAAACTTTATTTTTATTCCAAATTGACCCATTTTCCTTGTTTTCTTTTAAATTTGTCTAATATTTTATAATTTTAATTTGATATTTTTGTTCATTATAATATGTGAAAGTTTATTTTCAATTCAAATTGACCCCTTTTCATTATTTTTTAATTACTCCAATATTTTATAATTTTAATTTGATATGACTTTAAATAATTAACTCAAAATCAATGACGACTGACGAAGGCCAACCTAAAGTCTATCAACTACTTATACGGTTGTACCGAACTCAAACTCAATACGAATTCCAATTCCGAAAATACCCCGACCTGAATTACCCGACCTGAAACTACCCGACCTGAAATTACCTGACCTGAAATGCACCCGACCTGAAATGCAACCGACCTGAAATGAACCCGACATGAAATGAACCCGACCTGAAATGGACCCGACCTGAAATGGACCCGACCTGAAACGGACCCGACCTGAAACGGACCCGACCTGAAATGGACCTGACCTGAAGTGTATCCGAACTCGAATTAACATGTCAATTATCTGCTTCGGACTCGACCTATTTTGACCCGACCTGAAATGGACCCGACCTGAAATAGACACGGCCTGAAATGGACCCGACCTGAAATAAACCCGACCTGAAAAGGACCCACACTCGACCCGAGTCGAGTCAAAACAGAAAAATGACCTGAAATGACCTGTATCCGATTTTACCCGACCTGACAGTACCCGACCTGAAACCCGTCCGATTACTTGTTTTTACATCCATAGTTTTTATTAACTCAAGATAATTTTAACAAATATATATAATATACTTAGAAATACTGAAATAACCTTTCTCGGTGGGATTTTATTAACACAAGATAATTTTAACCAAAACATATTAAAAAAATAGTGCCACATGGAAGCACATTAGAGCACCACGTGTACATACCACGTCACCGATCATAAGGATGGGCATTTTACCTAATTCGGCCCGATTGAGTCAAATTTTTAATGAATAAATTGAGTTCGGGTTGTGTCTTTATTAAGGTCGAGTTGGGTTTTGTTCGGGTTTATTGTAGAAAATATCTGACCCGACTTGGGATTAATTATGTAATTTCCCCCTAAATTTTTTAGAGATATTTATAATAATGCCCCATCTTTACATATTGTTTTTATAATTAGGTCATTAAAATTGAATTTTTATTTATAATTTGGTCCTTCAAATAATATTTTTATTATGATTAAATCTCCTAAAATTATTTTTTTACAATTAGGTCCATAAAATTAATTTATTTCTATAGGTCGGGTCGGGTTTAGTATATTTATTTTCAGATCAAGTTGCTTTTTTAAAGAATGCTTTCGGGTAGGGGTCGAGTTTATGGTATTTATTTTCGGGTCGTGTCGGGTTCGAGTGGGCCAAAAATCCGACTCGTGTCCATCCCTAACCGATTAACGTTGTTAGGCTCATGGGCACAATAAAATACAGAAGTAAAGTACAAAGGGTGCATTGAACGTTTAGAAAGTATCAACCTCACATTGACAAAAAATGACAAAGTACAATGGGCAATTGTGTCATTATTCCTGTAAAAAAATACAAATAAAAATTAAAACCCCAAAATCCCCGGATGCATGTTTGGTTTGTGAAAAGACTATTATTATAGGGAATAATCTTTCATAAAATTACATACCCAGTTTAAAACAATTTCTTTCATGAGGTAATATATTACATTATCATACTTAAAGAAAATGATGTAGCATAAGTTGTTGGCTAATTGGTTTGGATATTCCCCTTAGGGAAAGTAATGGGAAAAGTACTTCCCTCAGTCCGTTACTTAGAAAAATACCCTCCTTTCACGCCATGTAGGACAAATTCGTGTCCTGGAAAACGCGAATTCCGAATTCGCATTATACAGAACGCGAATTTCTATGCCATGTCAGTAAAACAAAATTCGCGTCATGCGTGACGCGAATTCAACGATATTTACCCCCAATTTCTCGCAGTAAATTGGTAGTAAATTAGGACGGTTGGGGAACCGAATTCGCGTTCTGCATAACGCGAATTTGTGTTATTATAGGGAATTTGC
This sequence comes from Hibiscus tridactylites, assembly GCA_958450335.1. Lineage (NCBI taxonomy): Eukaryota > Viridiplantae > Streptophyta > Magnoliopsida > Malvales > Malvaceae > Hibiscus > Hibiscus tridactylites. The sequence continues at coordinate 84,933,020 of OY288268.1, read as the reverse complement.
GTTCTCCAGGACGCGAATTCGGTTTGAATTCTCTCCCTCCAGAACGCATTTTCTCTATAAATTGGGGTAGTTCGGGAGAGAATTTTCACCCCTGAAAATTCTCCCCCAAATTTTACTGCTTCACATATTCTACTGGTGCGATAATGGCGGGTTTGCTGAGGTTAGATGAAGGACACACATGCAATTATCGTTGAAATAATGTAAGTTTTTTATTTGTTACTTTAATTCCAATATGTAAATTTAATTTAGTGTTTCCGACATGATTTGAATATGTAAATAGTATTTATTTTTAGAGTAAAAAAATTAGTAAAATTCGAATGTGTCTTTAGATTTTATTTTTAGACTAAGAAAATTAGTTAAATTGGAATATATCTTTGGTATTTACTTTTAGTCTAAAAAAATTATTGCTACAGTAGAATATGTGATTAGTATTTACTTTTAGAGTAAGACAATGAGTGAACATTCGAATATGTATTTAGTATCAACTTTTAGACATAAAAAATGTAGTGTGCATTCAAATATGTGTTTAGTATTTAATTATAGACTAAAAATAGTTAATTTTAGACATAAAAAAATAATGTTGATTCGTATATATCGTTAGTATTTAATTGTTGAATAGTGAACATTTCGACCCCTTTTTAACACTATAAAAAATTGTGACATTCAAATATGTGATTATTAATTTATGTGCATCTTTAATTAATTTGTAGAATGGTGAAGAACGTCGGTTGGAGGTTTTTATCACTCGGATGAGGACGGAACCGGATCCTCGTCTAGCAAATTACATAGCTAAAGTCGGATTTGGGTATGTGTCGAGGATTGTTGGAGGAGGTACGAAATTAGATGTTGATTTAATCAACGCGCTTGTGGAGAGGTGGAGGCCAGAGACACATACCTTTCACTTACCCTGTGGTGAGGCGACCATAACATTAGAAGATGTGTCACATATTCTTGGCTTGCCTGTAGATGGGGAGGCTATCACCGGTTCCGCCAATGACGACTGGGAGGGCTTGTGTCTAGAATTGTTAGGGGTACCACCAAACAAACTAGAGGGCGGATGTGTGTATCTACGGTGGTTGCGTGAGAAATTCTCTAATTTACCGAATGACGCCAATGAAGATGTTAAGAAGGTAAAAAATTAATTTTTTTGTTAGTAGTAATGAAATTATAAATTTATTATATTTTAATATTTTTTTCATATTGTAAGCATATGCTCGGGCGCATATCTTACAGATCATTGGGGGAATATTGGTGGTCGACAAAACTCGCAATAAAGTTCACATGTTGTGGTTGCGGCACTTGCGGGATTTTGAAGAGGCCGATAAATTAAGTTAGGGTTCGGCAGTACTTGCATTTCTGTATAGGGAGTTGTGCAGGGCCGCGCGTGCTGATAGACACGACATCGGAGGATGTCTTTTGCTGCTTCAGGCTTGGGCGTGGTTTAGAATGCCATTTTTACGCCCTGAGTTGTCTGCGCCAGTTGCCTATGCCTATCCACTATGTTTGCGGTAAGGAACATAATCTTAACTAAATTTTATTTATAAATTGGTTATTTTCTTAATATATTTTTTTAAATATTAAAGTTATTGTAACCCCCTCGTCCCGGTCCGGACGCTTGACCGTTCGAGTGGGCCACACGGGGAAAACCGAAGCGAAACCCATTAAGGCTGCTCCTCGGTTAACGACCCAGAAAATTTCTTTTTAATTTAATCTTTTCCAAAGGCTCATTCGAATCCTATGTGATCATAACAGCTGAAGACAAGCATTCATAAAACAATAACTCGAGCAACCTATGCAAAACAGTCCATTTTTAAAAGATTAAGCAGGCCGTTTCGAAACACCCTCAAGGTGTATCGAAACGCCTTGACCTGGTCAACGGTTCTAGCCTACACGAAGAGGCCGTATCGGAACGGGGGTCAACCGTTCCGAAACACACTCCATGGTCAACTTCTCGTGGTCAACGAGATTTTGACCGTTTCGAAACTCTTAGACCCGTTTCGGAACACCTTCATCTCGTCATTTTCTCAGAATTCCAGTAGCGAAAATGTACCGAAACGGCCTCCACGCGTTTCAGATTACCCGGCCAAAAACAAAGGGACCGTATCGAAACAGGGTAGCCCATTTCAAAACGCTCCGTGTCTGCAGACTGGTTTTAGCTGGTTTATGGCACAAGGATGGCCCTAAACCCCTCTAAAACTTCAAACATCACACTAGCATCAATCCTATGGCAAACCAACATATCAAACATGCTTAAAACACCCCAAGACATATAGAAAAACATCAAATCAAGGCATTACCAAAAGCATACTTCAACATAGCCAATAATTAGACAATTCTAGGTAGCAAAATACTAACATGGTTACAAGCATGACATACATCCCAAAAGCCAATTTAACAAGCACAAACGAGGAGTCTAACATACTCCTAAGCAACATCAACAATAACATAATTCAAAAGCATCATAACACGATTACATGTCCCATTGCTTGACCATTACATCTTAATTAAAATGTTCATACTTGGTAGCTAAACAAGCACCACGAAGCACACTTGGAGGCCCCCTTCTTGCACTTAGTAACCCACGAACTAAGGATCTGCATTGTCGAACAAAGAGAGAGCTAAGCAATAAAGCTTAGTGAGGGTAAGCTCTTTAAAAACAAACTTCGACAATGCAGGGTCCAAGCACGATCTCAACCAAGGTAAATGCATGATTACCAAAGATCCTCAAAAGCCAAATGTTAACGATGCATGAACAATATACAATTATATGCCATGCTCATCAAGCTCTATTTCACAACATATGTAATCATATATAAACATCCAAATAGAGATCACATTTCACAACACATTGATACACATATCAATCAATATTGGCACCTAGCTATGACCCGAATACGCGGATAAATACGTTGGAACTCACATCCCACAACCAGTTTACCTCATGGTGGGATTACACTCATCACCAGTCTCGCGGAGGGGATTCCACTCATCCTCACACCCCGTCGATGGGATTCCACTCATCATCGACATATATATATATAACAATTTCCGGGCGAACCCGTACTCCTCCTTGGTGACTCAACGCCACCAAGGCCACGCGCGAATTTAGACTCATGTGTACACACTAACATCCTAATGATCGATCATTTGTACTCAAGCATACTAGTGCCAACATTTAACTCAATCCACATTATTCATTTCAACCAATTTCGTGCTTAGCACGTACTCACCATGATCACAATTATGAACCATTCACATGCATGCCATAATGCATCACAAATCATGTCTCATCTCACATGTATAACACATTATACATAAACCATCACATCACAAATATTCCGAGGCATATACATCACATACAAGTTCAACCAATGGCTCTAGTTTAAGTTTAGGATTAGGCTACAACCCTAATCCTAACTCTAGGTGGGTCTACCAAGCCTGACCTAGTCCATATGCTCGAACCAACCATTTAAAACCACTTTAAAACATTAACCACTCACCTAAGCTTCCAAGCTCAAAGCCAAGCAAGCAACCACCCTCAAGCTTTCGGATTTCCTCCCGATGCTTCACCGACACAAGTTCTCGCTTCTAAACAACCTCAATACAATTCAAATAACTTCAAATCAGCCCAAACATCAAAATACTAACCCGGAACACAATTCAAACACAATTCACACAATTTCAAGCCATGAACAAACCCCACATTTAGCAAACTCGAGTAGCCCCAAAACCTCATCCAAAACCCATGTTTCCAACACCTTTTATACCCACAAATGATCCCAAATCAACCCCTAACCATAGCACTATCAATAGCCCATCAATTCCAACCTAAAACAACCCCCAAATCTCACCCAAAACCCTTCAAAAACCCCATTTAAACCCAATTTCGGGAATTTGCTTAAAACCAAGAAAAATTCACATATGTGGTACCATTTAACTCCTAGACTTTATAACTAACAATATTAAATCAAAACATTAAGCTTAACAACATAAAGTTACCATTTTTAATTAAAATCTCCAAAAACTCCATTTTCAAAACATTGAGGAAAATAAAAACCATTTGTACTTTTGAAGAGAGGATGATGAGGACAAGTTGAAAACGTGGTTACCTTGCAATTCTGAGCTAAAATAGAGGAATAAGGTGATGGAATAGTAGAGGGGATGAGCTCTCTCCTTTTTCCCGTTGGTTTGTCTTGAAGAAGAAAGTGAATAGTGAAGTTGGGAGTTTTTTTATTTGTTTTGTTTTAATTTAAAGGACAAAGACCATTTTGCCCTTAATGAAATGAGATATTCACAAGAGCTTATAATCCATGGCTATTTAGGGTTTAATTTCAGAATATGGTCAACACAACTAATTAATTTGAAAACGAAACCCGGAACTTTATTTTAATTATAAAACTGAACCCGAAGTAATATTAAAATATTATTTTCACCCGACCCCTAAACTCGGGTGTTACAACTCTCCCCCACTTAAGGAATTTCGTCCCCGAAATTACCTGACGGAAACAAATACGAAAACTGCTCAACCATATCAGCTTTCCTCTCCCACGTGGCCTCTTCCACACCTCTATGTCTCCACAACACCTTGACCAACTCTATGGTCTTACCACGCAACACCTTGCTATCAGAAGCAAGTATCTCAACAGGCTCTTCATTATAAGACAAATCTGGATTCAACTCTATCTCCTCAACGGGCATAACATAAGAAGGGTCTGACATATACCTCCTAAGCATAGACACAAGAAAAACATCATGGATCTTCTCTAACTCAGACGGTAACCTCAAACGGTAAGCTACAGACCCAATCCGCTCAAATATCTCATACAGACCAATGAACCTCGGACTCAACTTACCCTTCCGGCCAAATCTCATTACCTTCTTCCACGGAGTTACCTTCAGAAACACTTTCTCACCCACAGAGTACTCAATCTCTTTCCTCTTCAAATCCGCATAAGACTTTTGACGATCGGAAGCTGCTTTCAAACGATCACAAATCAACTTCACCTTGTCGGTAGTCCCCTTAAGCAAATCCGGCATATGTAACAATCTCTGGCCTGTTTCAGCCCAACAAATCGGAGTCCTACATCGTCTACCATACAAAGCCTCATAGGGAGCCATATGAATACTAGACTGATAATTGTTGTTGTAAGCAAACTCAACTAAAGGTAGGTGCTTCTCCCAAGAACCCTGGAAGTCAATTACACAACAACGAAGCATATCCTCTAAAATTTGTATCACTCGCTCTGACTGCCCATCGGACTGCGGATGATAAGACATGCTGAAATGCAAACGGCTACCTAGAGCACTATGCAAGCAACCCCAGAATCTCGAAGTAAATCTAGGATCTCTATCTGAAACAATAGACTTCGGAACTCCATGAAGTCTCACAATCTCACAGATGTACAAGTTTGCCAACTTGTCTAAAGAATCAGTAGTGTACACTGCTAAGAAGTGAGCACACTTAGTGAACCTATCAACAATTACCCATACAGAATTCTTCCTCGAAGGAGACAATGGTAACCCCGACACAAAGTCCATGGTGATCCTCTCCCATTTCCATTCCGGAATCTTCAAAGGCTGTAACAAACCTGAAGGAACCTGATGTTCTGCCTTCACTCTCTGACACTCCATACAACGGCTCACATACTCGGCTACATCCTTCTTCAAACCAACCCAGAAGTAATCATTCTTCAAATCACGATACATCTTGGTACTACCCGGATGCATAGAAAAATGACTCGAATGTGCTTCACTCAGAATCTGACGTCTCAACTCAACATCTTCTGGTACAAAAATTCTATCTCTAAAGCACAACAAGTTCTCACCACTGAAACTATACTCGGTCAGTCTTCCTTCGGCTATGTCTTGAACACGAGGAACTAAAGTCACATCTTGCAACTGCTTCTCTCTAATAAACTGAATCAAAGAAGGCTTCACTTGCAACTCGGTGATCAACCCACCATCATCGGACACACTCAATCTAGCAAACATAGCTCTCAACTCAACAGCCACTTTTCTACTCAAAGCATCGGCTACTACATTTGCCTTACCTGGATGGTACTCAATGGTCAAGTCATAATCTTTTAGCAACTCTAGCCATCTTCTATGTCTCAAATTCAACTCTTTCTGTGTCATCAAGTACTTCAAGCTCTTGTGATCGGTGTAAACTATACACTTCTCACCATACAAGTAATGAGTCCAAATCTTCAATGCAAAAACAACCGCGGCTAACTCTATATCATGAGTAGGATAGTTCTTCTCATGAATCTTCAACTGTCTAGAAGCATAAGCAACAACTCTTCTTTATTGCATCAAAACACATCCTAAACCTATGTAGGAAGCATCACTGTAAATCACAAACTCTTTACCTGAAACAGGTTGCACTAACACTGGAGCGTTTGTCAGAGCTTCTTTCAATTTCTCAAAGGCCTTCTGTCTTGCATCTGACCACTCGAACTTAACTTTTTTTGCAACAATTTAGTCAAATGAGCAGCTACTCTAGAGAAACCATCAACAAATCTCCTATAGTAATCAGCCAATCCTAGGAAACTCCTAATCTCGGTCACGGACTTAGGTTGTTTCTACTCAACAATAGCCTCAATCTTCGATGGATCAACACAGATACCTTTGGCCGAAACAACATGGCCAAAAAATACAACCTCTCGAATCCAGAACTCACATTTACTAAGCTTCGCATACAACTGATTGCTCAACAATCTCTGCAAAACAAATCTCAAATGCTCACCATGCTCTTCTTCGGTCTTCGAGTACACAAGTATATCATCAATAAAAACAACTACAAAACGGTCTAGATAGTCCCTAAAAATTCTGTTCATCATATCCATGAATGCTGCAGGTGCATTCGTGAGCCCAAACGGCATCACAAGGAACTCATAGTGACCATATCTAATCCTAAAAGCTGTCTTCGGAACATCACACTCCTTCACTTTCAACTGGTAGTACCCGAATCTCAAATCTATCTTCGAGAATACTGAAGCACCTCTCAACTGATCAAACAAATCATCTATGCGAGGCAACGAATACTTGTTCTTCATAGTCAACTGATTCAACTGTCTATAGTCAATACACATGCTCATACTACCATCTTTCTTTTTCACAAACAACACGGGAGCACCCCAAGGAGAACTACTAGGCCTAATGAAACCACGGTCTAATAATTCTTGCAACTGACTCTTCAATTCTTTCAACTCTTTAGGAGTCATACGATACAGAGCTATCGAAACTGGATTAGACCCTGAAACAGTCTCAATCACAAACTCAACATCTCTGTCAGGAGGTAAACCCGGTAACTCTTCAGGAAACACATCCGGAAAGTCACAAACTGTTATGATATCTTTCGGTCTAGTTTCACTTATAATCGGATTCATAACATAAGCTAAGTAAGCCCCACATCCGGAATCCATCAAACTATGAGCCTCTAAAGCTGACACAACATTAGACAAGAACTTAATGTTCTCGCCTACTAGTACTACTACTACCTCGTAGTCATCAGAAGGTTTCAAAGAAATCCTCTTCGTCTCAAAATCCACACTAGCCCGGTGCTCAACCAACCAATCCATACCTAGAATAATATCAAAACCATAGAAAGGAAGTTTCATCATATCAATAGAGAACACATGACCCTGAATCTTCAGTGGACATCTCCTATACATACGTCTAACCACAACCGTCTCACCAAAAGAACTAGTCACATGTATACCTACATCTAAAATCTCAACAGGTATATCTAACTTCCGTGCATGCTCACTCAAAATGTAGGAATGTGTAGAACCTGAATCAACCAAAGAAAGCAAAGACATAGACTGTAACTCAAAATTACCTGCTATCACATCGGTGTCGTTCCCGGCCTCTCTCTGAGCATAGACTCTCGCTGGTCCTCCTGCCTCTGGCTGCACTGCCACAACATAAGCAAGGTTCCTCTGAGCATCTACCCTAGGTGCATCAGCCCTAGGCTGGAAGTAGCCACGACTGCGCCCACGGCCTCTCTGAAAATCATTCGCTCTCGCAGGAGCCTGAGCAATGTTCGGTGCCTGTGCCGCCTGATACGGACAATCCCTCCTAAAGTGGTCCCTCGAACCACAATTCCAACAAGCATGGAAGTTACCCCAACACTCACCAGCGTGCTGTCTCCCACAACGGGTGCACTCGGGAAAACGCCCTCTTCCTCTATGGCCCTGATGGCCCCTACCATGATGGTCACCGCCACGTCTATGGTCAAACTGATGTCTGCCACCTCTATGCCTCTTGGCATCTCTACAATCAAAGTTGTTGTGCCTCTTACAAGAACTGGATCCTCTAGAACGCTTGGTCAGCCCCAAGCTATGCTCAATGTCCTTGGCTCTAGCAACCAAGACATCAAAGTCAGAATAATCAGAAGCTAAGGTGTACCTCTTAACTTCCTCATAAAGCCCATATCTGAAACGATCACATCGGGCCCTCTCAGTATGCACCAACTCTGAAGCATACTGACTCAGACGAACAAAGCGGATCTCGTAGTCAAGCACAGTAGCATCTCCCTGAACAAGAGTCATAAACTCCCGCTTCTTCTCATCTAGATACCTCGGTCCCAAGTACCTCTTCCTGAAAGCAGACTCAAAGAAATCCCAATCAATCTCTGCCTCTGGAATTCCAGTAGTAATGGTGACCCACCAGGTGTAGGCATCACCCTGAAGTAAGGAGATTACACAGCCCAATCTACGTGCGCCCACACAACCCATCTGAGATAAGATGTGAACTGTCTTCTCCAACCATAACTCTGACCTCTCTGGAGTAGACCCTCTGAACTCTTCGGCCCCCAAGCTACGGAGCCTCTCCAAAGGTAGACTAGCATCGTCACCCCTAGGCTGAGCTGCAGCCTGAGCTCCCGCAACTGCGGCCTGAAATGCTCCCGCTATAGCTTGCACTAGCGGAGTCATATCAATTCCGGCCGGACCTTGGCCACCTTGGGGTCCCTCTCCTTCAGCTCCATCCTCGCCTCCAACTCCAGGCGGAGGAGGTGGTGGTGGAGGTGGTGGAGGAGCTCCAACTCCCGCGGCCACCGGCCCTTCTATATGAGCCTCCACTCCAATTACCGGCTCAACAGGAGCCGCAACACGTGGTTCCTGACGAACCACTCTCGGCCTACCCCTCGGCCTAGACATCGCTCACAAATGATAACTACAACCACAACAAACAAAATATACAAGATTGGGTTAGCAAGGCAAGGCTTCCAAGTGCTCAAGTACGTTTCCCTCACTTAAAAATTCTTTTCCGATGTAATAGTAGCAATGAGACTCCCAAACAACATGCTTTTAAACAAAACAATCAACATACTTGTCACACAAGCAATCATACTTACAAAGCAAGCAAACATCGTGCATATCAATACAAAACTTGAACTTACCTCACTTACCTGCCCAAGGTCTCGGTAACCTTAGGCTCTGATACCAACAAGCTTAACCCCCTCGTCCCGGTCAGGACGCTTGACCGTTTCGAGTGGGCCACACGGGGAAAACCGAAGTGAAACCCGTTAAGGCTCCTCTTCGGTTAATGAACCAGAAAATTTCTTTTTAATTTAATCTTTTCTAAAGTCTCATTCGAATCCTATGTGATCATAACAGCGGAAGACAAGCATTCATAAAACAATAACTCGAACAACCTATGCAAAACAGTCCAGTTTTAAAAGATTAAGCAGGCCGTTTTGAAACACCCTCAAGGTGTACCGAAACGCCTTGACCAGGTCATTGGTTCTAGCCTACACGAAGAGGCCGTATCGGAACGGAGGTCAACCGTTTCGAAACACCCTCCATGGTCAACTTCTCGTGGTCAACGAGATTTTGACCGTTTCGAAACTCTTAGACCCGTTTCGGAACACCTTCATCTCGTCATTTTCTCAGAATTCCAGTAGCGAAAATGTACCGAAACGGCCTCCACGCATTTCGAAACACCCGGCCAAAAACAAAGGGACCGTATCGAAACAGGGTAGCCCGTTTCGAAACGCCCCCTGTCTGCAGACTGATTTTAGCTGGTTTATGGCACAAGGATGACCCTAAACCCCTCTAAAACTTCAAACATCACACTAACATCAATCCTAAGGCAAACCAACATATCAACCATGCTTAAAACACCCCAAGAAATATAAAAAAACATCAAATCAAGGCATTACCAAAAGCATACTTTAACATAGCCAATAATTAGACAATTCTAGGTAGCAAAATACTAACATGGTTACAAGCATGGCATACATCCCAAAAGCCAATTTAACAAGCACAAACTAGGAGTCTAACATGCTCCTAAGCAACATCAACAACAACATAATTCAAAAGCATCATAACATGATTACATGTCTCATTGCTTAACCATTACATCTTAATTAAAATGTTCATACTTGGTAGCTAAACAAGCACCACAAAGCACACTTGGAGGCCCCCTTCTTGCACTTAGCAACCCACGAACTAAGGATCTGCATTGTCGAACAAAGAGAGAGCGTAAGCAATAAAGCTTAGTGAGGGTAAGCTCTTTAAAAACAAACCTCGACAATGCAGGGTCCAAGCACGATCTCAACTAAGGTAAATGCATAATTACCAAAGATCCTCAAAAGCCAAATGTTAACGATGCATGAACAATATACAATTATATGCCATGCTCATCAAGCTCTATTTCACAACATATGTAATCATATATAAACATCCAAATAGAGATCACATTTCACAACACATTGATACACATATCAATCAATATTGGCACCTAGCTATGACCCGAATACGCGGATAAATACGTTGGAACTCACATCCCACAACCACTTTACCTCACGGTGGGATTACACTCATCACTGGTCTAGGGGAGGGGATTCCACTCATCCTCACGCCCTGTCGATGGGATTCCACTCATCATCGACATATATATAACAATTTCCGGGCGAACCCATACTCCTCCTTGGTGACTCAACGCCACCAAGGCCACGCGCGAATTTAGACTCATGTGTACACACTAACATCCTAATGATCGATCATTTGTACTTAAGCATAATAGTGCTAACATTTAACTCAATCCACATTATTCATTTCAACCAATTCCGTGCTTAGCACGTACTCACCATGGTCACAATCATGAACCATTCACATGCATGCCATAATGCATCACAAATCATGCCTCATCTCACATGTATAACACATTATACATAAACCATCACATCACAAATATTTCGAGGCATATACATCACATACAAGTTCAACCAATGGCTCTAGTTTAAGTTTAGGATTAGGCTAGCACCCTAATCCTAACTCTAGGTGGGTCTACCAAGCCCAACCTAGTCCATATGCTCGAACCAACCATTTAAAACCACTTTAAAACATTAACCACTCACCTAAGCTTCCAAGCTCAAAGCCAAGCAAGCAACCACCCTCAAGCTTCCGGATTTCCTCCCGATGCTTCACTGACACAAGTTCTCGCTTCTAAACAACCTCAATACATATCAAATAACTTCAAATCAGCCCAAACATCAAAATACTAACCCGGAACACAATTCAAACACAATTCACACAATTTCAAGCCATGAACAAACCCCACATTTAGCAAACTCGAGCAGCCCCAAAACCTCATCCAAAACCCATGTTTCCAACACCTTTTATACCCACAAATGATCCCAAATCAACCCCTAACAATAGCACTATCAATAGCCCATCAATTCCAACCTAAACAACCCCCAAAACTCACCCAAAACCCTTCAAAAACCCCTTTTAAACCCAATTTCGGGAATTTGCTTAAAACCAAGAAAAATTCACATATGTGGTACCATTTAACTCCTAGACTTCATAACTAACAATATTAAATCAAAACATTAAGCTTAACAACATAAAGTTACCATTTTTAATTAAAATCTCCAAAAAACTCTATTTTCAAAACATTGAGGAAAATGAAAACCATTTGTATTTTTGATGAGAGGATGATGAGGACAAGTTGAAAACGTAGTTACCTTGCAATTCCGAGCTAAAATGGAGGAATAAGGTGATGGAATAGTAGAGGGGATGAGCTCTCTCTTTTTTCCCGTTGGTTTGTTTTGAAGAAGAAAGTGAATAGTGAAGTTGGGAGTTTTTTTATTTGTTTTGTTTTAATTTAAAGGCCAAAGACCATTTTGCCCTTAATGAAATGAGATATTCACAAGAGCTTATAATCCATGGCTATTTGGGGTTTAATTTCAGAATATGGTCAACACAACTAATTAATTTGAAAACGAAACCCGGAACTTTATTTTAATTATAAAACTGAGCCCGGAGTAATATTAAAATATTATTTTCACCCGACCCCTAAACCCGAGTGTTACAGTTATATTTTGATGTTATGTAGGTGGTTCAATGCTTGAAGCCATGTTGGGCTTCCTAGTATGATGCATTCTATTAGGCAACATATTGACCAAAAATCTGCAAATGAGGTCAATATTTTAATTTTTATATTAACTTTAATATGAATATAGTTTAGTTTACTTATTTTTAATTATTTCTATATTTAATTTACTTATTTTTAACCACTCGTGAAAGCAAACCCATGTGTATATGTGCCAGTGTGTATAGCTGCCATCAAATCCATTTACAAGTACACCGTCAAATACGATAAGGCATGGTATGCAAGATATCGAGCCATCGAAACACTGTACGAGCAATGGGAGCAATCATACAATGATCTGCAATCATGGCTTCAAGTTATGTAGGAATACGATCCAGGGACAATTGTGGAATTGGAAACTGTTCTGAAGTACTACAACGATTGTGTTGTACCAGGGGAGGTCAAATTTCATCGCCTTTTTTGGACGTTCCCCCAATGCGTAAAGGCTTTCCGTCACTGCAAACCTATGCTCCAGATCGACAATACATTTTTATATGACAGGTACACGCAGATTTTACTAATTGCAGTTGCCCAGGATGGCAACAGAAAATGTATCCCAGTTGCTTTTGCGATTGTTGAAAAGGAAAATATCCATTCTTGGGAATTTTTCTTTTACAACCTCCACAAGTATGTCTTGCGCCGGGTTTTACGTACATGTGAAGATGGCATCGCTATTATTTCAGATAGAAGCGTAGGGATTTGGGGAGCAATTCAACGTTTGGGAGATTCATGGAAACCCTCATATATACATCACTGGTACTGTTTGCGGCATATAGCAGCAAACTACTATTAGAGGTTCAAGAACGACGATGAACATATAATGGTTTTCCGTATGGGTATGCAACCATTCCATTTTGTTATTCTACGTCCACCATTTTCATATTATTACCAATTAACTATTGCATGTCTTATTCAACATGCAACGCACAGCATGTTAATCAAGTTGAAGAGCTGCTGGAGGAGTTGCAATTAAGGAATCCTCAAGGGTATAACTATCTTATGGATATCCCAAAGGAGAAATGGTTGCGATGTTATGACGGGGGTTACCGATACGGCCATATGACAACAAACTTGGCTGAGGCCATCAATTCGTCTCTTAAGGGAACACGCCATTTACCTATCACGTCCGTTGTCAAAGCAACGTATTACCGATTGGCAACCCTTTTCACAACCCTCGGGAAACAAGCAATGAACTGGATGGCATGTGGCCACATATTTCATCCAGGTCTCCAGAAAAAAATTCAACCGTCCATTGCGCATGCAAACTCGATGGGTGCGCTGTGCTTCTCTCGTCGGGAACACATGTTTGAGGTCACGAAATTTTCCGAATCACTGCAAGGAATAACACAATACACCTACGTGGTTGATTTGAAAAAAAGAACATGCGATTGCAGGGTGTTCCAGACATTCAAGTTCTCGTGTTCGCATGCTTTCGCATCATGTGCATCGGTTCATTTTGATGCAACGACACTCATTGATTTCGTCTACAGGCTCTAAACTGTTTTCAAGGTTTACCAAAACGAGTTCCCTCCAATCGAAAATGCACGTGACCGTCGTATAATCAACAGCGAACCAAAGATATGCCCAGATCCCTCCCTACGACGAAAGAAAAAAGGCCAACCAAAATCAACGAAGATTCACTATGCCGAGGATATGGTTCCTCGAGAAAAGACTGGACAACCTAAGCGGTGCAGTAAATGTGGGAACATTGGACATGATATTAGGAAATGTCCTCTTAGGACCGGCCCCCGAATTAACTAGATCAACCTATGTGTGATGTCTTCTGTGTACTATTTTCTGCTTTGTGAACTTGTATTATCTGCTAATTTAATAAATCTTATGGGTACTCTTTTCCCCCTATATAGGCTTATAGGGGGTTTTAACGAGGCCATTTACCTTTAAAAAAAACATGCATATGGACATATTTTTGCTTCGAAAATGTTACTTTGATAGCATTTTTAACACAATTTTCTCACATTTTCAGACACCATCTTCCTCTGAACTTTAGCACCACTGTAAAATTAAGTTGCACATCTTTGTCTCCAAACTTAGGAAAAAACAAAAAAAAGGTCGAAACACACCGTAAAATGCATTTAAACATGCCTATACAATAATGTTTCCTTCTAAATATTGTTACTTGCCCATTTGCAAGCCATTTTCAAACATCTTAGGATGTTGTATACGCTCATATCTTCACACCATCTTAAAGATATGTTTCAATACGACACTGTTATAGTTCAAAAATTATAATGGGGTCCCCATATAACCCGTTATTCGATAAAAAATATAGCTACCCAATCATTTTTTGTTGGTTTGAATGAATCTTCCTCTTGAATTTCTCGTGTACGGGGTGTAATAAAACGTTGAATTCGCGTCCGCGAATTCTGGTTTCGAATATTCATCCGTCCCACCAATGATTGGATTCTGAAAAGGGACTGAAATTCGCATTCTGTGTAACGCGAATTCTGAATTCGGGATCTGTGTAACGCGAGTTCTGAATTTGCGTTTTTCAGGACGCGAATTTGTCTTACATGGCGTGAAAGGGGTATTTTTCCAAGTAGCAATCTGAGGAAGGTACTTTTCCCATTAATTTCTCTAAGGGAAATATCCAAACCAATTAGCCGAAGTTGTTGGGGGTAGAGCTTACACTGCTCAAAGAAAATGGTGAACCAATCGAGAAAGAGAACTATGCATAAAACCATATATTATTTTTAATAATATTTTCAAAAAAATTAATAATATTTTAAATTTATATAGTAAAATATTAATATAATTAATCATATTTGTTAATTTATTACATGTTATTTGATTCATATGTTATATGTTGTCACCTATTTATGAGGGATAAAGTTTATTTAGTGGTTTAATATTTTAGTTTTATCAATTAAATCTGAGTTTAAATTTTATTAATTCCTTTCTATACTCTTTAATTTTCACTAACAAAATTAACTCTTTAATAAAGCATGGTATCATCTTATAACACATAAAAGTAGTTCGCCTAATGGTTGGTATGGATCGTAATATAATTTGAATCTGATTCGATCTGAAGAAAAAATTTAATCCAAATTTGATCGAAAAAAGTTTGAATCCGAAAAAAAGTTTGAGTCTTAATAGAAAGTGGATCAGATATGGATATTGTCATGATCTGATCCAAATCTATATTCTGAGTTCGATCTATATATGAATATGAATAAAAACATTTAAAACTCTTATATTTAAATATATATATATATATATATATATTGAAATCCTAATTAAGTTGAATTGGAATTATATATATTTAATATATACAAATATATATTAAAATCTTAATAAAGTTGAATTGAGATTATATATATATATATATATATATATATTGAAATCCTAATTAAGTTGAATTGGAATTATATATATTTAATATATACAAATATATATTAAAATCTTAATTAAGTTGAATTGAGATTATATATATATATATATATATATATTCTAATTAAAGTTAAATTATGATAATATATATATTGAAATCTTAATATATGTTGAATTAAAATTACAAAGCATATATAAAGGCATGAAAGATCTAACCGTCATTAATGCTTTTTGGAAAAACCTTCTAAATAGTTTAGAGAGTTTTATATGTTCGTTTCAACTGGGTGAACTACGTAGAGGTCAGAGCGTTATCGTTGTGGCTTAGGAATCGACATCGTGAAATCGTAATTGGGTATCTTCCTTCTCCAAATTTAGAATTTCAGATCTTAAACAAATAATTTTTCACCCTTAATCATCCCAATTCGTTTGATGAAAATTATTTGTTATTTTTATTTAAAGATATTTGTTTGAGTTGTTACTTTAAAAAGGAAAAAATTAATTGAATTCGGACTTTCGGATTTGGATTTAGATTTTAGATATTCTATTGGATCGGACTTGGATTTATGTAATCGGATTTAATTTTTTTAGAGGTCCAATTATTAATTAGATTGGACTTGGACTTTATAAAGTAGAATGTATTACCATCCCTAATGGTTGGGAGTTTAGCTTGGCGTTTGCATGGGTTCGATTCCCATCATGTGAAATGTGGCTTAAATTTTATTTGATTCTTTTGCTTTGTCGAATCAGATTATCTGGTTGGTCGGTTAAATTTATTAATTTAAATAAATTAGAATTAAAAAATTTGGTATGTGTCATCATGTGATTAATTGATTGATTAATTTTATAATATTAAATTAAAATCATGATAAATAGGAGCACTTTAATTGTTCAATTGCAATTCACTATCATGGCCGAAGTTTCTCCTTCTCTTCTTTATAGATGCAATGTATGTTCCGACGGTAACTCAAACATGGGCTGCAAATTTGTGACAAAAGTTTTGAATGTCTATTCTTTAGCCATATCCAATGGAAATTGATGCTTTATAATCATTTTCACAAAGTCCAGATGACTCCTTTCTTGATCAAAGTTTGCGCCTCTTTCATTGGAATCAGTTGGAAATATCAATTGCCTTTCCTGGTTTTGTTTTTCAAAACAAGAATAATTCAAAGTCCTTCCAAAGAAAAATAAGAAAACAAATATCTCTAGCATGAACTATAAAGCAAGTAGTAATCAAATTGAGAAGAGATTTACCATGTTTTCTGCGGGAAGGGATGCGGCGCTATCCACTACTTTCATTGCTTCCAAACTATCACTACACCAAGTTTGGTATATAGCGGCGTTTTTCGCGGCGTTTTTGAACTAAACGCCGCTAAATTTAAACATATAGCGGCGTTTAGGAAAAAACGCCACAAAATGACACATTTCGCGGCGTTTTAGTGGAAACGCCGCTATAGCTATTACGTTGGTGGCGTTTGTTTATAGAAACGCCGCAATAGGCGTCTTATTAATGTAAATGTTAGAATGGGTGTCGTTTTTAGTGGCATTTTTTTAAAAACGCCGCAGAAGATGTTGTATTGGTGGCGTTTGTTTCAAAAAACGCCACAAAAGGTATTGTATTCGTGGCGTTTGGTCTTAAAAACGCTGCCAAGGATATTGTATTAGTGACGTTTAATTAACAAACGTCAGTATAGGTGAAACTCACCGTTTTGAGTTGAGCATTATAACTCATTCTGACTGGTTCTCTCCCTTAACATATCGTGAAATCCCCAAATCAACATATCGTGAAATCCCTAAATCTCTCACCGGTGCTCTCCCTCGCTAGTTGTCTCCATCATCGTTGTCTGTCATCGTCGTCGGTCATCACGAATGGGTGTCGTGGTGCCATCGTACGGCCGGTGAACAAGTCTGTCGACGAGGCTGGTGGAGGCGCGGTGAGAGGTAAACGACGCGCCATGGAGGAACCTCCTTTGGATAAAGCCACGCAGCAGAAGCAGGGGAGGATGATCAAGAACAGAGAATCTGCTGCTAGGTCGAGAGAACGCAAACAGGTCAAGCTCTCCTTTCTAAATTCTAAATTCTGTTTGGATGCCTAGAAAATGGAGAGAAATAAAATAATGATTGTGACAAGCATCCTTGAAATGAATGCAGTTGATATAACTAGTGCTGGTGGGTGCTGGGAATTTTGTGTTGCTGCTGGTAAAGACTTCATATTTGGCTTTCTTCTTCTTCACGTACTTCTTTAAACCCTGAAAATTTAATACTGAAATGTTCATTCTATAGAAGTCAATGATTGTGAAACAGGGAAAATTGTAGGAATTCTAATACATGAATAGGGTGAAGTATTTGAACATTAAGAGAAAATAAAATCATATTGTATGCTTGTGGTTTATGGATACAAAACATGAATAGCTGATGCTCCCAAATTTTCATGGTTCCTTCTTTGGATATCCTATTACGCATCAGCCATCTATTTTACAATTTGTGTGCTGCGAGATATAGTTCCACGGTTCCAACTAAAGTGAAGTTGCCTACAGTAATTCATATTTTATAATGAGATTCTTTGTCTTTAAAAATAATGGCGGATATGTGAGGAAAATTGGAAGTTTTGAGAGGGATTTTCCTTGTTATGAAATGGGTTATAATTGCAATTGGCAATGGAATTTTGTAATTTGTTTGCTTGGGATTTTTTTATAGGTATTCTGATTTCATTGTGAATGAAGTGGACAATGAAGGAAATGTTGTTCATTCAAAGGTAATCTGACTCAAATTCCATTTTTCAAATTTAGTTTATGTACAGTTAATAATAGATGATAGTCTTTTTCTTTTCTGATATAGACTCAGGCTTTCGAGGAAGGTGAAACAAAGACATCCGATCAACTTAACAAAAGCTATGCGTCTGAAATCGAAAAATTCAGATCACTTGCCTGTGAAACTGATGTGGATAGCTTAGAAGCTTTAATTAACAAAATTACTTCAGGCAGTGAGGAAGATATCTCCCCCATTGTTCTATCTCCAGACTCTGATAAATCTCATCGAACTGTAAGCTTTATATTATTTTTCAATTTATTTATCCATTAATCTTTCTGCCCCTTTAGCCCGTGTAGGGTGGTACTCAATCTATTGGGAAGAGGGAATCAAGCTAATTAGAAGAGCCTTATCTTTTTTATTTTGACATTTTCAGGCAATGCATAATTTCTTTAAAGAGAATCTTAGATTTCTTGTCACTGACACCGTTGATGTACCTGATTCTTCCACAAAATGCATTCGTGTGAGATTAAACTCTGGGAATAATAAAAGGGGAGGAAATTCCAATAAGAGGAAGAGAGGTGATAAGCCTTATGACAGTAGAGGTTCAAGCCACTGGCCAGAGCATCTTGGCAAGTTCCTTAGGTAGTGTGTTTCTCTTCTCCATTAATTTGATCCCCTTTCAAAACTAGTAGGGAAAAATCATTTCTAATTTTCTATCAATGCTATGAAGTGTCTATTATTGCACTTGAACTACATTTTGAAGGTGCTATCGTCTATGTTAATATTCAGATTCCATCTTTTCAAGGAGAATAAAGATACACAGGAAGCTTTAGGATTAATTGGAAAGATGCTTGGCATTCAGGTATGAGGAATGGTTTATTGAAGCCCTGTGGTTACCTATTCAGTGGAGAACTTTTTCATTAATCTTTTATTTGACAGACAAGGTCATTTGGTTTTGTGGCGTGTGAATGTAGCAAAGAAGCATTGAAAATGTATATCTGCAAATTTAATGTGTGAGCTAATTTTGAGTTATGCAATGCGTGCTGGGTTTGCTGGTGGTGTGGTTGTTGACTACCCACACAAGTACGCTTCTATTCTACATTTTTATAATGATATAATAAGGTTTATAAATTTAATGGAGGGACATATTTGGATCGAGAGCGAAGGTCTTGGTAAGGGATGTACTGCTATCTTCATTGTAAAACTTGGGACATATTTCCATACTTTTGCTTTAAGTACCATGTTTGAATCGGAGCATATTCTTGATTGAAATTGATGACGGAGTGGTGTACTTGCACATTAAGTGCTGTGTTGAAATCGTAGGAAAAAAGAAGACTGTCTTTTTTACTAAGTTGTGTTGATATCTCCATTGTTGCATATCTTGTCACCACCAAGCTTCAGGCCGGTAATTGATTTAAATTTACTCATCATGGTTACATTTTTGTAAAGACATCTCAGTGGCATGCTAACTTCTTCAATTAAAATTGAGATTTTACCAATGGAAAAAAATGTTAGATGCCTTCATGGATTTAATCTTTAGCATTTGGGTGCATATATCCAGTTCCCTACTTCAATTCTACACCTTTCATGAGTTACATTTTTTTCTTGTTTTGAAACCCCCGTAAGAAATGTTAAATTGGTCAATTCATAGATTATAGTCTAGAATCTAGATATGAGTTTAGTATCGCAATACTATTACATGTGAAGGTGTTTGTAATTTATTCTAATTTCAGGTTGAGAAGCAAAAGATTTTACAAGTAAGCAACGGAAAATTTGTGCATAGAATCGA
Source organism: Hibiscus tridactylites (assembly GCA_958450335.1). Lineage (NCBI taxonomy): Eukaryota > Viridiplantae > Streptophyta > Magnoliopsida > Malvales > Malvaceae > Hibiscus > Hibiscus tridactylites. The sequence continues at coordinate 84,912,754 of OY288268.1, read as the reverse complement.
TGGATGCAGCAAGGCAGACCAGGACTTGGTAGGGAAAGGGGCCAATAGAGGTCAACTGCTGCGGATAAATCATGTGACTATGATTTTTAGTTTTTCTTTTTCATTTACATATAGTTTAGATTTTTCAAGTGTGTGTACACTGACATGGAGGACTGTTGTGCAGGCTGTTTCATAATTAATATGTGTTATACATTTTAAATTATTATATAATATGTGTAATGCATTTTAAATTATTATATAATATGTGTAATGCATTTTAAATTATTATATAATATGTGTATGCTTTATTTGATTTTTTTTTTTGAAATATGGTGTTATTCGCGGCGTTTATTAAAAAAACGCCACTATAGAACATGATCTCGCGGCGTTTGAGTTTAAAAACGCCGCTATAGAACTTGATTTTTTGCGGCGTTTGAAAAAAAACGCCACTAAAGAACGCTTATTAGCGGCGTTTGTATTTAAAAACGCCACTATAGAACATGTTCTCGCGGCGTTTGAAACACAAACGCCACTATAGAACTTGACTTTTTGCGGCGTTTGTTATTACAAACGCCACTAAAGAACACTTATTCGCGGCGTTTGTAATTACAAATGCCACTATAGATCTTGACTTTTTGCGGCGTTTTTTACCTAAAAACGCCGCGAACTATTGCGGCGCTACTTTAGGCGGCGTTTCTTGCGGCGCTTTTTTAAGCGCCGGGAAAGTTTTTAGCGGCGCTAAAAAACGCCGCTATAGGGTTAAAAAAACGCCGCTAAAGAACTGTTTTGCTGTAGTGTATCCCTCGTTCAAACTTGAAACAGCATTAGTAGAAAACACTCATAAAAGATTTGTGGGCTTCACTTGTTTCAGAACCTTGGAACCGGGAAAGAAGACCTGCACATATATACATAGAAACTAAAATAAGGGTTTAGTTTAAGGTTTAGATTTTATGGGTTATACTGTAGGATTTATAATTTTAATATTTAATGTTAGTGTTTAGGGGTTTAAGATAATTTAAGGTATTAAAGTTAAGGTTTTTATATTTTAGATATTAAGGAAATGTTGCGTAAATTTTTTTTACAAGACTTGCATCAAATTATAACCTATATATTCAATCATATATATATTCAAGGGTAATTTTTTTATACACTGGCGGTAAATAAAAAGCTTTTACGAGCGTCTTAGATTTAGGTGAGATTTAATTCATGGTGTAGAGTTTAGGGGTTTAAATTTAGGATGTTAAAATTTTGAGATAATTGTAAGAATTTAGGGCTTAGGGTTTATAGGTTAAAACTTAAATCTATCACCATATTACCCTAAAACCTAAACTCCAAACCATAAATCCTAACCACAAACTTTAAATTCTAATTTTATAAACTTTAAACCGTAAACTAAAATCATAAACCTTAAAATTAAGACATTAGTGAAAACTTTTAGTTTCTGCGGTGTGAATATAAACTTTATATTCAAATAAGTTGTAATAAGTAATTTTTTATGAAAAATATGTATCAATATTTTAGGTTTAGAGGTACTATTTAAAATTTAGGATTTCGAATTAAAAATTTAGACTCAAAGAGTAACTATTTGATACACAAGTACAATACTTTTAAGATTACTACATGTCTTTTTTAGGAGTCTTGTATTATAAACCTAAAACATAATCATAATCAGATTTATAGACGCTAAGTATTATTATCTTATACACTAACAATGGAAAAAAAAAAAAGATGGAAATCCTCTGTCTCTTTTCGGAGTTCCTACTTATGCCTAACGCTCAAAATTAAATTTAGAGTTTAGGGTTTTAAGTTAGGGTTTATGGTTAAAGTTTAGGGAATTTATGGCATGGTGTATTTTTTAGGGTATAGGGTGTAGGGTTTAAGATTTAAAATTTAGAGTTTAGGGTTTGAAATTTAATTTTATAATATTTTTTATGTTGTGCCATAAATAAAAGCATGCATCGAAAAGGAGAGTAAATTTTATCCAGAAAAAAGTTCTCATAAACTCCACCAAGCACGCACAAGTACAGTTGCTGAATACCGTATCACATATCCGATATGGCTACGACTTGGGTACAGCTTGCTTAGGTATGTTTTAAAAGGTAGGGCTAGAATTAACTCAATACTTGGGCAGGGTAACCAAGAAGAGTATACGCAGCATTCATTGAGAAAATACATTTCGAATACTTGTGGAGCAGAAACAATGTCACCACACTTTTAATAACAAGGGAACGAACTGATGATGCCAATAGCAAATGATCTTAATAAACATCACCATATCCCCACTAACACACCCTATTTTCTTCATTGTATTAAAGAGATTAAATATTTGAGATCCATTAATTGTTTGCGTCTCTCGAATCATTAGTCTGTCAATTGTCTAATAGTAAAGTGACTGTGTTTGTCAAGTTATTACATATGTCGATTATCGAACCGAGGGACAATAACATGGAATGTGACAAGTAGTCGGAAGGTGGATCAGGTGGGTGCAATATCGAAATTTTTAAATGTGAAAGGTCAAATTTATTGAATTATTTTTGAATTAGAACCAAATTATAGTGTGTATAAATTTTTAGGACTAAATTTTTTAGGATTAAATGTTATTTTTGTTACCAAAATAAACAGACACAACAGATCATTAGGGCTATTCATTGTCGGGTACTTAGTTCATCCGGGTACCTCCTTTGTCGGCCCATGTCCTGGTTTGTTTTATCTAAGTATCCGAGTAATCGAGTAATGGGTATCTGGTTCACATTTTTTAAATTTAAAATTCTTAAAATACCACGTTGTAAACACATAAAATTTAAAAGTTCATAATACATAATCAAACACAAAAATTAGTGACTTGAAGTTAGTTTTAAGATAAAATATTTGAATATATATATATATATTAAAATTTATCACCAAAAAAATTAAAAAAAATTAATATATATATATATATATATATATATGAGTATCTTGTGTGTGAATGCAATACATCTTTATTTAATAAAAATATATTTGAAAAAAAATAAAACTTGAAAATCCATGATACAAACATAGAAATAATTTAGATATTTAAATTTAGTTTTAGGTAAAAAAATATTAAGGAGCCTAAAATAAAAATATAATTTAAAGCTAAAAAATAATATATAAAACTATCGGGTTGGGTACCCGTTTAGCAAAAATCGGCTCAGACCCGGCCCAACTACCTGGGAAAAATCCCAGGTCATGTAATTTTTTTAAAAGAACTACCCGATTTTTTTAGATTCGGGCCGTCGAGTCGTTGGGTCGAGTCAACCGGGTTTGGGTATTTTTGAACACCCCTATATGTAATTAACTCGAATTTAGAATGATTATACGAGTATATTACAATTTAGATAACACAAATAATTTTACCATTTTTAAAATCGAGTGATCAAAATATAAACACGAGTAAAGTTGAATGGTGGAAAATGTAGTTTACCCCATAAATAATTAATCAAGGTCAAAAGGGTCAATACATTGTAAAATTCTCTAGGGTTTTCTGCAAGCACCATATATTGTTAAATGTTGAGGAATCAGACGTTTAGAGCGCCGTTTTTTGCTTGGGTTTACGCGAATTACTCTCTGAACTCTTCAATCGAAAATGGTAAAACTCATTAATCTCTTCATTTCTTTTCTTTGAATCTCTCAACTGTTCTTATTTTGATGCTATTGTTCTTCCTTCATTACTCAACCTGTCTGCATTTGAATGCTTTGTTGTTTATGTTTCTGGTTTTCCCCTCAAATTGAACTCCGTAGAAATTTGGCACTGATATAATATAATCGATTGTCTTATTTTCTTCCGTGTTTTTATTATTTTTCAAGTTGATTCATATTCACCGTAATTGATTTGTTAATTTGATTTGATTTGAAAACTCATCCTGCCTAAATGAATGTTTTCCATTTTCTTTATTTACAGCCTAAGCAGATTCATGAGATCAAAGACTTTCTTCTCACCGCCAGGAGGAAGGATGCGCGCTCCGTGAAGATCAAGAAGAGCAAAGACGTTGTCAAGTTTAAGGTCCGCTGCTCCAAGTACTTGTACACACTTTGCGTGGCCGATGCCGAGAAGGCTGACAAGTTGAAGCAGTCCCTTCCTCCAGGTACATTGATATAATGTGATTGTGCCTTTTTTGTTGTTTTTTATTTAACCAGCATCCTGTCTTTGAATTGTACAAGCATGTAATAGAATCATAGATACTTAGGAGGACTGAACTGTCAGTATTAATGCTTCCATATAAGCAGGATGCAGTTGACCCTACTGTTTTTTCTTATCATCTTGGTAAAATGTCTTAAGTTTCTGGTTTTGAGCATGATGGAGGATTGTCATTTTTCTTGTTTTGATTCAACCAGCATCCTTATTTGAAATCAACATTTGTAATAGAATTGTAGACCCCAAAAAATGAACCATTTTCCCATTCTTTTTCATACCTGCAGCATTACAATTGACCTACTGTTTCCTTCTTACCATGTTGTTAATATCTCAAGCTTCTTCGTCGGGACCATGGTGGAGTCTTGTTTTTCTTATTTTGATTCAACCAAAATCCTTATTTGAAATTAGCAAGCATATTATAGAGTTGTAGATCCATAGCTGAAACAAACTGTTGTTCCCATTGCCGTCCAATCAGTAGCATTACAATCGATCCTACTGTTCGCTTATTTCAACTTGGTAGTATCTCAAGGTTCTAGGTTGAGACCATGATGGTGGAGTCTTGTTCCTTTCTCATTTTGATTCAATGAGATCCTTATTTGAAATGAATTGTAGATCTGTAGCTAGTTGCTCTAGTTGTTCCCATGCCGGTGGCATAACAATTGAGCTTGCTATTTTGACATGCTGATAACATTTCAAGGTCCTTGCTTTTAACCTTTTCTTCTCCATTCTTTTCATGGTTGCAGGTTTGAGTGTTCAAGACCTGTGAAAATATGACTGCCCCAAGTTTGTGTCACCTGATTTGTAGGCGACGAAAGTTAGATTTTAATTTTTTGTTTGTTGGTATTTCAGACCATTTTGCAACAGTGAAGCTCAAAATTTTTCCGTAATCGGATTTATGTGTTTTTTTTTTATGGATAGTAGGATGATGTGCACTTCTCAATGATTACAATGAATTTCATTTTTTAAAAAGCAACTAAAATTTAATGTAGTATCTTTATATTTCCTTGGCATAAAGTCAAAATTGAATAATTACTTTGGCCTCTATTCTTTCTGGGAGTAATTTAATCCTTAATACTTAATATTTTATTTATGGTTAAAATGGCTTGATTGATGTAATGTTTTTTCAAGTTAACACATTTGTTTGTATGATATTGTTATATCATTATGCACTATCATATAGGTTTGTTATATTATTTCAAGTTATTTTTTTGTATTATTTCAAGTCATTTTTTATTGAATTGCTAAAAAAGATAGGGGCATTTTTTTTTTACTTTATGTCAACTTTCTTTTGGTATTAAGTTTAAGCAAAAGCAATGAATTCATTCAATTAGCTCGTGCATGGGGACGGTAATTTGGATTGTGTATTAGGATTTTTACGGAATTTTAATTTGGCTTTTGTGGATTCAAATATTAAGATTTGGATAATCTGAGGATTCGGATATTAAAACTACAATTTGTTTTTAATTCGGGGTGGATTCATATTACTTATGTTGATGTAGATTGTAGATTTAGATATCTAATTTATAATCCTAATTAAAAATGGAAAATTTTATTTATTTTTAGGATTAATTATTGGGATAGTCACTTATATTTCTCCAGTACAAAGTTGATCACCGATTCTGAAAAACGATCAGTAAGGTCACTTACGTTTTCGCGACGTAAACTTTTGGTTATTCAGTCGTTAATAAAAGGATAAATTACCTAAACAATCCTTAAATTATTACTTTATTCTTATTTTGACCACCGAAATAAAAATAATTTATATAATTATACATTTAATCTTCCACATTTGCATTAACTTAATCTTTAATTTTTCTATTATATTAATCTTCAATTCACACCGTATATTATAATTCATCACCATATATATCCATGTTTCAAATAATATCTATAATTCTTAATATGGTTCAATACAAAATAATGCCTAATTTACGTGCAGCAATGTTTATACAACATATTCGAAAGGCTTAAATAAAAATAGGTGCCTAAAGTATACCTTTTTTGAACTTTAGGTGCCTAAAGTTTTTTTATTGTTTGTAAATATAGGTGTCCAAAGTTTCAACCGTTATAATTTTAGGTGCTAGTAGAGATAGGCACGGGTCGGGTTGAGTTTTTCGCCCACCCGAACCAGAAACATATTTTTTAAAAAACTCGATCCAACCTAAACATATTTTTTTAAAAAACTGACCCTACCTATAGAAAAAAATAAAATTTTTAGAGACTTAATTGTAAAAAAATAATTTTAGGGGACTTAGTTAGAAAACTAATTATGTAAAATAATAGAGCCGAGTCGAACAAAATACAGGTCTAAAATGTACAACATGGATTCACATTGTAGGTACTAGCCTACTAGGTACTGCACTTGTGAGTTTCGGACAGCAAAATCTGAGCTAAAAAGATAGAACAGTGATGTACCACCTTTCACAAAACCAATCCTTTCTTTTAACGTTTGAACTTTGTAATATTATTCTCACTACGGACAAAAACATCGACGGTCCATTTCACGTGTTACGAAAATAATGTTTTTAAAATTATTTGCAAAATAATCGAACATAAAAATTAAATAATTATTTCATGCATATACATTTGTATAAATTTTGTTTCTAATAGTATCTCGATTTTAGGATTTAGAAATTATATTTAGGGTTTAAAGTGTAGAGGTTTAGGTGAAGGGATTTTGAATTTAGGAGGTGTAGTTATAATTTAAAGTTTTGGGTTAAAATTTAGAGTTTATAAGTTAAAATTTAAATCTCTAACCATATTACCCTAACCTCTAAATCCTAAACTCATAACCCCATAAACCTTAAACTCTAAACCAAGATCCTAGACCTAAAACTAGGGCGCATGTAGAAACATTTCGTTTCCACCGCCAATACATATGATATTTTCCTAAAAACTCGATTAAAAGTTTTTAAAATATATTTTTTTCATATTTTTATCAATGATACATTTTAAATAATTATGAGTCAAAGTTGAAAAAAATTGACCCAAAAAAAGTCAATAAGGAACAAAATTGTGAGACGGAGAGAGTAATACTTTTATATATTTTAGTCCTATATTTTGCTCAAATTGATATTTAATGATAAAACATAATCATATTGAAATTTTAGTCCTCAATCTTTTATGGATCTTAATCAAACTCATTCGTTTCATGCGAATTTGCATTTTTAGGTATTTCAAGATGTTTCGTGTCATATATTAAGGACAATGATAAAATGTTAAACTAAAACTGATAACAGACCCTTCAAAATTATAACATTTAGATGCTAATTTTTTAAGTCATGAATACACATGACTCTCGATGCAATAATCGACAACTTTATATATAGCATTAGTGTGTTAATATTTAATGTACTGTCGGTAAAAAAAATTCTTTTCACAATTGGACTTTAAATGATGTTACATGTTATTTTTAGATATTAAATCCTACGCACTAAAAACTAAACCATGAAATCTAAACCTTAAAGACTAACCATAAACCTTAAATTCATAACTATAAATCTTATAACCCTAACTATAAACTCTAAAAATGCATTACTTGCGAAAAACTTTATTTCTACTACTAGTGCATCAAATCATTTTCATAGCATTTGTTGAAACTATTATTATTTATATTGTAAAAAATATTAACAAAATGTTTTATATATATAATGGAAAATACTTTGATACACAAGCCTTTCAATTTTAGAGTTTATGGTTTTAGGTTAAGGTTTAATATGTATGGCGTAGAATTTAAAGTTTATGATTAAAATTTAGAGTTTATGGTTTAAGAGTGCTAGTGTTTGAAATTTAGGTTTTAAATTTTATAGAATGGTTGTGTAAATTTTTTTACACCCAAAACTTAAATTCTAATTATAAACCTTAAATTTTACAACCTACAATATAAACCCCTAAACCCTAAATCACAATCTAAATGTCTAAACCCTAAAATTGAAAGGCTTATGTAAATTGAAGTTTTCACAAACTTGTGTATCAAAGTATTTTTGATAATTTAATTTGAAAAGTTGGTAAAAAATCTTTTGAGTAGGAAATCTGCTTTGATATTGTATTAATTATTAATTAATATCTTAATGAACATTGAATCTTTTGCTTGAAGATTGCTTATTAAATGATGATTCGTGTAGACAATGACCATAAATCTGTTTATTTATCTTTATTAACTTTAAGTGAAGAAATACTAATCAACACTCTTTTCTCTTTTTTTATAACAACACTCTTTACTCTTTAATGTAGATTATTAGGTTTTTAAATATTAATTTGCTTTATTCTTTTTGTTTTATTTCCCAATTTTAAACAAATTTCCAAGAAAAAATAAAAATTAATAGTTAATAAGTCAAAAATCTTTGTGTCGGCTATATAATTAAGAATGAGTAATTACAAGTATTTTAATCTCTGGTTCCATAAATAAATAAAACTCACTCACATTTACAAAAAAAAAAACATTGCTCGTACCAAGTTACCTAGAGAGAACATTCCACCTCTTACCACTTAAAACACTCAATAGATTCTTAATGCTCATTTTAAGTGTAATCTCTTTGGTGAATGAAGTAAACCTTTTGAAGTTATAAATATGATTCTAATTAGTATATTCGAATATTTATTACTCCATTAGAGTAAATCATTATAAAATCGAGACATCAACCTTACCAAGATTGATAGGTATTTTCTTAATATAATATATTTTTAAATAAGTCACAAGTTTTATTAATGAGAAAATACTCAAAATTACAATAAGGGTTTACAAACTATCATTGTAAACTAAATACATAATTTGGACTTCCTCCTGAAACTAGCCACTTTAGATCAGACATGAACCATACATGAAAAGGTTATAAACCCATCCAAATACTCGATCGAAAATAGATACGAAACCTGACTGCATCGGTAAAACGAACCACAAAAGGGGATGAAGTTATTGATAGACTACCGAGAAAACACAAATCAGAGCCGAGCAACTGAGAAACTCTTCACAAGCGCAAACCGCGTATCCAAATTCAAATCGAAGGTCCATAACAGGGAAGATCAACATGATTACAAATAATCACCATCTTGATCAGTCGTGGCGTCGTCAAATCAACTCTGATAAGAAAAAAATAATAGAAAAACGTGCCAAGAGACAGAAAAACATGCTAAAAAGCAGAAAAACGTACAAACGGTAGGAAAAAGTGTGTCATAAAAATAGATTTATTGAATTAAAAGACTGAAAATCAAAAGAACGAAACAAATAAATGAAAGAGGGTGACCGGCGACCGACAAATAGCCCGAAAGTTATTGCCGCCGTCAGCCTATGTTCAAACCAAAGACAAAGAAAACGACGACAATAAAAAAAGAGAGAAAACCCGAGAAAAAGAAGAAAAAAAACCCTTCTTATTATAATGTCTAAATTAACTAGATCAGTTAAAATTTCATCCAATGTGACTCATGACTATCCCTAACAATAATTAAAATCAACAAAACTAATACACAACACGCTTAATAATTAAATTAAATCATAAAAATTTTAAATTTCATTCTTACTATATTTATTTTTCCCTGTGATTTTAAGTTGTTTCCTAACAGGTTTTAAAGTTTTTTGTTTGGACTATAATTATGTTCCTTTGGGTTTTAAGTTGTTTTTCTAATAGGTCCTTTTGTACATGTGACCACATACCTTTAAGTCATTATATTTTGATTGGACATTTCCCATTAAAAGAAATGTGGTTAATATCAAAAGCCAAAATAAATAAATAAATAAAATATAACCATCATGATACAAATGAAAATAGTAAATACATGAATAAACTCTGGAATTATTTCATATTTTAAAATAAATATCTTTTGGACGTTAAATCTAGAATTTAGCTCAATATTCATTCAATTATCTTAAATGAATAATTATTATCTTATTCTAATTTTTAAATATTTGAACATAATTGATTTATTTTTCGTATAACCACTAATATTCGATTCAATAATCGATTAAGTCAAATTTAGTACTATAAAAATTTATTAAATATGATATTTTAATCCAAATGTTAATGTTTCAACGTGTTTAAATATATTTATTTATTTTTTAGTAATATGCATGTTCGTCTTACGATACATGTTTAGGATGTTAGACTGCCGCTCCTGACAATATCATTTTTTTTTAAAAGTAGTATGTATGATTAAATAAGGTAAATCATACAACGGGGCACGGATACGAGCCTCGTTAAAAAACCTCCCTAATCCTGGATGGAGGAAAAAGAGTGCACCGTATCCGGCTGTGTTACAACATTAAGCCCCTGATTACATGAGACAAATGAAACAAGCCTGTTGTCCTTTGACTTGCCTACCCTAACCAGTATCAACCCAGAAAACAAAAAGCTATAGCGTAGATGAAACAACCAAAGCGAGACGAAGCCCATACAATCAAAAGGCGGTCTCCGAGCGAGCCAAGGGAAGCCAATGACAGCTGCATTCGAAACAACAACAGACAACAATAGATATCTTGAGACGACCCCACCTTAATCCTGCAACACCTGTTAAAAACAGAAAAGAAACCATCGTCCGAGAGGACCGAGATCCTACCCGCTGGGGAAACACAAGTCTGCATGCTAAGCAACTTAGGGGTTAAACTCAAATTAACATTTAATGCATTTAAAAAGGAGAAAAACCAAGGAGAATCGAAAGAATAGGATAAAGATTAGCCTACTCCCTGCTTAGATAAAATATCAGCTTCCACATTGCACGTTCTCGAAACCCACCGAAAACACACACCTCTTTTTCGACCCAGTTCAGCCATTTCAGCGGCTTGCACACGAATTTGAGGTGGAGGGATCTCATTCTCAATGCACCACCCCACCACTAATTTACAATCTGACTCCACAATTAATCTGTGAGAAGAAGCCCATTGTGACGAAAAGAACATTCTGACCCCTCTTATCAGTGCGTCAAACTCTAGATAGGCCGGAGGGGCAAAACTGGAAGTCTCAGAGAATTCAAACAGAGTTTCTCCAAGTTCATTCCTAAGCAGACCACCAATCCCCCCAACGAACCACGACCTAGTGCGCCGTCAACATTAAGTTTTAGAAAACCCGTGGGAGGGGGACACCAGCCCACATGCTCTGGAGAAAAACGTTTCCGGTTCAAAACCAACTCAACCCGGGAGAAATCCAGTAATAACTCATCGATGATCAATCCACAATCACAGAATTTCGCTTTATACCATGAAGCCAGGCGAAACTTAACTAAGAACTCAATTTGCAACCAGTCCACTACCTTGTTATTGAAAACAATTTCATTTCTAAACAATCAGATTGATCATATGATCGCAAATGGAACAAGGCTGAACCAGGAAATATTGCACATACTCCCCAAAGTGCACCATGCTTCTAAGAAACCAGAAGAGTCTAAAATAGTCTTAATGCTGGCGAGGCTACAGAAGTAATTCCATATCCGCCAAACACCCAAACAGGAGAAGAATAGGTGTTCACATGTTTCCGGAAAAACTTTGCATAATGGGCAAAGCAAGCAAGTCAAATTAGTACATCCCCTCTTCACAAGTTCCGTTTTTACCGGAATTCTAACCCAAAGGAGCTTCCAAATGAAAGATTCAACCTTAGGGGGAGCGAAACCTAACCACACACATTTCTTCCAAATTGGGTTAGGTTGGCTGATCGGGGCAATAAGGGAGCGGAAAGATTTTGAGGAAAAGACCTCATTGCTCGTTCCCCCAGCACAGCCAATCTTTATTAGACAGGGGCAATTTGAAATTTTCAAGGCAACTCATAAAAGGCTCCCAAAGGGAGGCTTCCCAGTCAAGCAGGAGACGTCGGAGGGGGATGGACCAAACCCAAGCGGAATCAACTACGGAACCAAACTCAGCAATAACCATTAAAAGATTTGATTGGACATTTCCCATTAAAAGAAATGTGGTTATCAAAAGCCAAAATAAATAAATAAATAAAATATAACCATCATGATACAAATGAAAATAGTAAATACATGAATAAACCCTGGAATTATTTCATATTTTAAAATAAATATCTTTTGGACGTTAAATCTAGAATTTAGCTCAATATTCATTCAATTATCTTAAATGAATAATTATTATCTTATTCTAATTTTTAAATATTTGAATATAATTGATTTATTTTTCGTATAACCACTAATATTCGATTCAATAATCGATTAAGTCAAATTAAGTACTATAAAAATTTATTAAATATGATATTTTAATCCAAATGTTAATGTTTCAACGTGTTTAAATATATTTATTTATTTAGTAATATGCATGTTCGTCTTACGATACATGTTTAGGATGTGAGACTGCCGCTCCTGACAATATCATTTTCAAGTCTTGAACTCGCGTTCTCTCCTTGAGAGTGCAATGTAGGGTAGGCTTGGGGTGTGTCATGTCTCTAGGGTACGGCTCAAAGACGACAAGTTTCGAAATTTGTCATCAAACTGAAAATGTTAGACTTATTGATAACTTTTTCAGTTATTTTTGCAAGTATCGATATTTATTTTGTAGGTACCGATACTTAATTTTTCTTGGTAAATTTTTAGTTTTGGATAAAATATCGCAACTTACAAAATAATTTTTGATACTTGCAAAAAAAAAACTAAAAAAAAAACCGAAAATGTTATCAAGAAATTTAACATTTTACGTTTGAGGACAAATTTCAAAATTTGTCGTCTTTTAGCCGCACTTTAGACATGCCGCACGTTAGAGTCGTATGTTCAATATAGTTATTTTTTAAAATCAATATAAAAACAAATAAGTATAGTTATTTGTAGAACTAATGTTTTGATATAATAATTGAAAAATGTTTTGGACTGATTTAAAAAGTATTTAAAACAATTTCCAAAAGTCCAAATAACTTGAAACTATGTTTAGGGACGTTTTAAAAGGTTTTCATGTGTTTTCAAAGGCCAAACTACACAAAACTGTCCAGGTGTTTCGAAACACCTTAGGGCGTTTCGAAACAGGGGATTCCAGTGGCAAAATCGTTTCGATACTCGTATCGAAACGGGCCTTCATTGGATAGGATTTTTGCCCAGCGTTTCGAAACGGGCTAGGCCGTTTCGATACGCCCACGTGGCAATGACCCCAACGGTCATAAACCCCAACGGCTATTTTCCCAACTAACTTTTAAATGCAGGCGTTTCGATACGGGCTTATAGCGTTTCGATACGCGTTCCGAAACGGCAAGGGGGTGTTCCAAAACGGGTACTCTGACAGACTGCAATGGCTCTTTCTACATTGAGAGTGTTTCGAAACGGCTTCGAGCGTTTCGAAACGGGGAGCTGCAGAACTGCATTTATGGTGGGAATTAAAGTCCTCAACGGCTCCAATATGATCCCAACGGCTAGTAACGGCTACAAACTCATTTGGGAGTATAAAAGGGACCTCCAAGCATCAAGAGAAGGCTAATGCTCATATTGTCAAACATCAAATGATCAAAAAGTGTCTTAGTGCTTAAATTGTTAATTCTTGTATAGACAAACACTAGTGAGCCAAAATTGTCAAATTTGCTCAAGTGTTTTAGGTTTTGGGTGAGTGCTTAAAGGTGCAAATAAACACCTATTAGAGGGTTCTAAGTTTGCTTTCATTGTCTCTTTGTAAAGAGGGTTTTGATCAAGGCTTTGGGTAGAAGCTTGATCGGTTGTAAGGGTTTCCTCCTAATCCTAGAAAAGGGGACGAATCAATTAGTGGATTGATTGTGAAATCCTTAGTGGGAAGCTAAGGTAGTGGATGTAGGTGCTTGTTAGAAGGCCGAACCACTATAAATCATTGTGTCTTTTTACATTCTAGCTTCCACAACCCTTCCACCCAAAAATCCATCTCTCCACCACTTGGTGAGCTAAATTGGTTGATCGAATCGAGCCCCTAAAAACTTAACAATTGGTATCAGAGCTTGGCTCAATCGAAGAGGATTCACATCCTATTGAGAAGATCCGACAAGTTTGATCACTTTTTCATCAACCGGCTCAATGGCACAATCAATCGACAAACCGCCTTTCTTCGACGGAACTCATTATGCCCATTGGAAGACAAAGATGAAGTTTTTCATCAAATCAAGAGATTACAAGCTATGGGATGTAATTGAAGATGGTCCGTTCGTGCCTCAAAGAATTAAAGCGGAGTGGAGTGCCGACGATCGTAAGAAGATGGAGCTTAATTGCAAAGCCTTGCACATCTTGTTTTGTGCATTTGGCCCAACCATCTATGAGAAGATGTCTTCTTGTGAGAGTGCCAAGGAGGTATGAGACAAGCTTGAAGTCACATAAGAGGGGACAAATGAAGTCAAGGAGACCAAGATTGGGCTCCTAACCTTGAAGTATGAGAACTTTAAAATGGATCCGGAAGAGAACATCGAGAAGATATTTGATAGGTTCTCCACTATCACCAATGGTCTCAAAGGCTATGGAGAAGCCATCCCGGAAGAAAAGCTTGTTCGAAAGCTCGTCTACTCACTTCCCGAGTCTTGGGACTCAAAGAGGACCGCCATCATCGAAGCCAAAAATTTGAAGACCTTGAAGCTTGATGAACTCATGGGGTCTCTCATTACTCATCAAATCATGAAGAAGAACAAAGAGGATGAGAAGAAGAGGGAAGAAATTAGAGCTATGGGAGAGAAGAAAATCAAAGGGCTTGGCATCAATGCAAGTGCTATTGCTCTCAAATCCTCCACTTGTCATCATGTCTACTCAAGTGAAGAGGAGGATGAAGATGGAGAGATAGTTCATCTCTTCAAGAAGTGTGCCCTGTTCATGAAGAAAGCCTTGAGAGAGCTTGAACGAGAACCTAAAAGAAAGGAGAGGGCAAGCACTTCTAGCCATAAGAAGAAGGCATTTGTGGCTACTTGGAGTGATGAAGACTCCACCGATGATGAACAAGCCAACCTTTGCCTTATGGCCATCGAAGAAGATTCAAGGGTAACTTCTAATTCATCTACTCCATGTTCTTATTCCTTTGATGAATTACAAGATGCCTATGATGATTTGGTTTTAGATTTTAAAAGCCACATTTTGAAAAACAATAAATTAATTTCAAAGTTAAAAATTCAAAATGATTTGCTTTCTAAAACCAAACTTGAACTTGAAGCAAAACTTGAAGAGTTTGAGTTAAAATGTTTTGATTTACAAAAATTGCTTCAAAAAGTTCAAGAAGAAAAAGATTTGATTTCCAAAGAGCTTGAAAAGAAAAACAATTTTGGAAAATCAAATTTTTATGTTAGACAATCTAGTGCCCCTAGATTTATAAAAGGTAAATGTTTTAGAAGTGTTTGGGTCCCAAAAGGACTAACCACTTCAATTAAAAAGGATGACATTGAAAAATGGATTCCTAAGGGGACTAAAATTTGTGCTACTAATGTTCATGGATCCAAAGCAATTTGGATACCAAAAATTACTTGATTGTCTATTGCAGGTGTGATGGAGATGTTCAACAAGTCAAATATTGAGGGGGAGCTCCATGCACACAAAGAAGAACACTTGAAGAAGGAAGGCTTCACATCCTCCCTTGGGTTCAAGTGTTGGTAAAAATCTAGTTGTTTTAGCATTTATTTGTTTTATTCTTAGTTTATTCAACTAGATGATCATAAATGTTGGACTAACAATTCAATGATGCTTTAAGTAAGGGGGAGCCATTTTAAAACCAAATTCTTATTTTTGTCAAATTTCACCTCTATTGTTATTTTTGAACTTAATGTTTTAAATTCTTTTTGATATAACAAAAATGGGGAGAAATGGTTTGAAAAATTGAATTTTCAATTGAATAAGGGGATTTTTATTTGAATTAAAATTTTTAATCTCTTATTCACATTTTTAAAGATAAAGGGGGAGAATCCCAAACAAATTTTCAAGAGTTTTATTATATCAAAAAGGGGGAGATTGTAGAACTAATGTTTTGATATAATAATTGAAAAATGTTTTGGACTGATTTAAAAAGTATTTAAAACAATTTCCAAAAGTCCAAATAACTTGAAACTATGTTTAGGGACGTTTTAAAAGGTTTTCATGTGTTTTCAAAGGCCAAACTACACAAAACTGTCCAGGTGTTTCGAAACACCTTAGGGCGTTTCGAAACAGGGGATTCCAGTGGCAAAATCGTTTCGATACTCGTATCGAAACGGGCCTTCATTGGACAGGATTTTTGCCCAGCGTTTCGAAACGGGCTAGGCCGTTTCGATACGCCCACATGGCAATGACCCCAACGGTCATAAACCCCAACGGCTATTTTCCCAACTAACTTTTAAATGCAGGCGTTTCGATACGGGCTTATAGCGTTTCGATACGCGTTCCGAAACGGCAAGGGGGTGTTCCGAAACGGGTACCCTGACAGACTGCAACGGCTCTTTCTACATTGAGAGTGTTTTGAAACGGCTTCGAGCGTTTCGAAACGAGGAGCTGCAGAACTGCATTTATGGTGGGAATTAAAGTCCTCAACGGCTCCAATATGATCCCAACGGCTAGTAACGGCTACAAACTCATTTGGGAGTATAAAAGGGACCTCCAAGCATCAAGAGAAGGCTAATGCTCATATTGTCAAACATCAAATGATCAAAAAGTGTCTTAGTGCTTAAATTGTTAATTCTTGTATAGACAAACACTAGTGAGCCAAAATTGTCAAATTTGCTCAAGTGTTTTAGGTTTTGGGTGAGTGCTTAAAGGTGCAAACAAACACCTATTAGAGGGTTCTAAGTTTGCTTTCATTGTCTCTTTGTAAAGAGGGTTTTGATCAAGGCTTTGGGCAGAAGCTTGATCGGTTGTATGGGTTTCCTCCTAATCCTAGAAAAGGGGACGAATCAATTAGTGGATTGATTGTGAAATCCTTAGTGGGAAGCTAAGGTAGTGGATGTATGTGCTTGTTAGAAGGTCGAACCACTATAAATCATTGTGTCTTTTTACATTCTAGCTTCCACAACCCTTCCACTCAAAAATCCATCTCTCCACCACTTGGTGAGCTAAATTGGTTGATCGAATCGAGCCCCTAAAAACTCAACATTATTTTTCTTTTGTTATTTATTTATTTAGGGAAAACTACACTGGTGGTCCCCAAACTATTACCGTTTTCCTATTTTGGTCCCTAAACTATGTTTTTCGGCAAAACCGTCCCTTCTGTTACATAGTTCTCCTGTTTTGGTCCCCCGACGTTAAATAGCTAACGGTTTTGCTGACGTGGCATTTTTTAAATATTTTTTAATAATTTCTCTCTCCTCTTAAAAAAATGCCACGTCAGCAAAACTATTAGCTATTTAACGTCGGGGACTAAAACATGAGAACTATGTAACAGAAGGGACGATTTTTCTGAAAAACATAGTTTGGTGATCAAAATAGGAAAATTGTAATAGTTTGGGGACCACCGGTGTAGTTTTCCCATTTATTTATTTGTATTTAACCAATGAAAATGATAAAAAAAAAGGTGTAGGGAAGAGCAATTATGTTGGGGTATGTGACATTTTGTTGAAGGTAGCAGGCAAAGCCATTTACATGGTTCCCAACACCCCCATTACATTGCACATGCATAATTTAATTATTAATTCAATTAAAATACTAAAAAAATCCCCCTACTAAAAAGAGAACTTATAGTAGTTAACTTATTCTCTCTGCCTAGATTCTCACTTCAGAATTCTTGTATTTATTGGCTCAACAAAATAATAAAAAGCTCAAAATAATAAAATGAATCTACTTTTCTCTTTTTATAGATAAATTAATTGTTATTAAAAACAAAATTTAAAAACATGGGAAAATGGTGTGGTACCAATATTTATTGGATTGGGTAATAAAAAAGTTTGGTGTCTAGTAATAATAACAGATTCAATATTTATATTTTTGAACTATTTAAATTTGTATTCATAAATATGCCTAAAATTCAAATATGTTTTTTACTTACAAATTATCCAAATGTTATTTGATTTATATCTTATATACTAGCGGTAGAAATTGAAAGTTTTCACAAGCGCCTTAGTTTTAAGGTTTGAGGTCTTAG
This sequence comes from Hibiscus tridactylites, assembly GCA_958450335.1. NCBI lineage: Eukaryota > Viridiplantae > Streptophyta > Magnoliopsida > Malvales > Malvaceae > Hibiscus > Hibiscus tridactylites. Next base: position 84,894,665 of record OY288268.1, on the reverse strand, counting down.
TTTAGGGTATAAGGTTTATGAGTTTAGGTGTAAGGATTTAGAATTTAGGGATGATAGTTAGAATTTAGGGTTTATGTTTAAAATTTAGGGTTTAGAGGTTGGGTTTTTTTAAGAGTAATATGGTTATGATTTAAGTTTTAACTTATAAACCCTGGATTATAACCCTGAACTCTAGATTCTTACTACTATTCCTAAATTCTAAACCTCTACACCTAAACATATAAACCATAACACTTAAACTAAGACCCTACACCCTAAAACTAAGGCGCTTGTAGAAACTTTCAGTTTTCACCATCTATGTATAGAATAATAATCCAATATTATTATTCGAATTTGAACTAAAAAATTTAAATAATATATAAAATATTAGAATCCTCACAAATTTGAATATAAATCCATAAAATTTAGATATCCAACTCAATAATCTGCATGTTTCTGCATAAGTAATGCAAGTTCAAATAACGAATATTCATAATGTCTATCTGCATCCATAAGGACTACAACAAACAATATTTTTTTACACTCCAAATATTATCCGAATCTTCGATATATAAATTCGAAAAATATAGGTTGAATATCCAAAAATATTATATTAAAGTAAAATTTAGACTCAAATACTATAAATATAAGGATATACGCATGATTTTATATCAGAGTGTGAACTTAAAGAATTCTACCAACAAGTGTTGTGTGCATTGGTAACGCACGTTGCACTCCAAAGAAAGGACATGAGTTCGAATCTTAGAGACAACATTGTTGGGAGGGACAGCCTCGCCCCCCGAACATAGACCAAAGACGGACATGCATATAACTAAAAAATTAAAGAGTTCTATTAAAATTTTAATAGTACAAATTTAAATTATAAATAAAAATATATAAATTATATGAGAGTTTAAAATTTCTATAGGTGAGACCCCTTGACACCTCTACAATTCATCATAGAACCTATGATTGGAGATTTGACTTAACTAGATTTCCATATAGTTGAAATGAGAAATTATATCATAGGCCTGGCTCGCCACGTTATCCATGGTCCCAACCAATAAAAAACATCCATTTCATTAATTGTTTCCATATCACCTTTTTACCGAGTGAATCTACAATTGGTAAAAAATGTTTTTTAATTTAATTTACAGTAAATCTGAGTGAAAATTCACTCGGTAAAAAGGTGATATGGAAACAATTAATGAAATGGATGTTTTTTATTAGTTGAAATTTACATGACTATTTGCATTTAAAAAAAATAGAATGGCCAGATTATTTTAATTTTGTAATAATATGTTTTTTCACGATCAATAAAATTCAAAATATTTATATATAATTTTTTTATTTAAATACCAAAACAGTTCACCTTATTGAAAACTGTAATATTAATTAAAAAATTTAATGAATTTATAAAATACTAACTTCTTCTCTGAGTCAAAGATTTCATATTCAGTTCTTGTAAGAATCCTCTAGACCAATTTGTACTTCATCTCTGTCTCTCAAAAGAAAAGAAAAAAACATTTCTTTATCCTAAATTTTCTTTTGTTTGCCTATGAACTGGGAAACTCAATTCTTAAAGCTAAACTGTATGTTCAGGATCTAAGTTTGGTTTCTTCACAGTATATAGGTGTGTCAGATTTCTGACACTATTTTTATCTGATTTTTTCTCTCTGTTTTATGTTATGTCAATCATGTAATGAGCCAAACAATCTAATTTTCCCTTCTTTTTTCATTTTCCTTTCCTGGAAAATTTTCAGCTATCCTCCAAGTTCACCCCTTCTTAAGCTTTGTTTTTCTTTTCCTTTTAAAACCCTTTACTGGTGGGGTTAGGTTTGTATTATGTGACTTCAAAACAAACCCAGATTTTTTTATTATCAAATTTTAACTCCCCCATTTTCCATACTGGGTTTCGGAAAATAATTTGTTTGTTAATTCAATATTTCTGGGTTTGGTGTGTTATATTTGGTAAATTATCTTCCTTTATTCTTTCCTTGCTGTATTACCATTTTTGTTGTATTACTACTAATTATTGGATTCGTCTCATTTAATTCAAAAATCTTCTAATTGGTCTATGATTAATGTGTTTCTTTGTTAATAAATCTCTTCTGGGTTGTTGTCTAATGTCTATCCTGTTGTTTCCCTTTTCTTTCTTTGCCATTAAAGATCCCAAAAAAGCCTGCACTCTGAAACTTTGAATCTTGTACAATATTAACCCTTTTGTTATATGGAAAAATTTAATATTTCCATGTAAAATGCATAACTCCATACTTAACATCCACCATCTGTTTGTCAAAATTGCTCTGTGATTCTTGATTCCTTGTTTCAAGTTGGGGGTTTTCACTTTTTTTCGTAATCTCTCCAGTTTCTTTCATCCAAGGTCTCTTTGATTCTCTCTCTCATATAGAAATCTTTTTGAGTGTGAAAAGTAATGCAAATTGGAGGCAGCCAAAATGGCAAATCTTGTTCCAGGTGTTCTTTTGAAGTTATTACAACATATGAACACAGATGTTAAGGTTGCCGGGGAGCACAGGTCTTCTTTATTGCAAGTAGTGAGTATAGTTCCGGCATTAGCAGGTGGTGAGTTGTTCCCTAACCAAGGTTTTTATCTTAAGGTTTCAGATTCATCTCATGCTACATATGTATCATTGCCTGATGAACATGATGATTTGATTCTTAGTGATAAGATCCAATTAGGTCAGTTTATTCATGTCGACCGGTTAGAATCCGCCTCGCCGATTCCAATTCTCCGTGGGGTTCGGCCGGTTCCCGGTCGGCACCCTTGTGTAGGGAGCCCTGAGGATATTGTTGCAACTCATTCTCCTGGGTTCCTTAATAATGGTAGTAAAAGTGGCTTGGGTTCAAAACTTGGGGAGAAAGTTAAGTCACCGTCGAAAATGGTGTTAGGTAGTTGTTATGGTGGAGAGAAAGGGAAATCTGTTGGGAGTAGATCAAATGGTGGATTAAAGGATGATCAAACGGATAAGAAAACGAAAATGAATTCTTTGACTCGATCGAAGTCTCTATTTAGTAAACCGGCTTTGAGTGTGGATGTGAAGAAGGGTTCTTTAGGGAAATTGAAGCCATTAAGTTCGCATTCGATTCCATCGTCCCCGACAAGTTGTTATTCATTGCCGACTACTTTTGAGAAGTTTGCCACAGGGATCAAGCATCAGGCTGAAATAAAGGGGCCGGGGAAAGGAAGTCCCAAGGTGGGATCTGTGGAGAAGGCAAACACTTTTAATGGGGCGAGTTCGGCTGGAAAAAAGTTGCCTGTGATTAAAAGTTTGGTTCAAGGGATTGAAATAGGGGCCAAGGCTTTGAGAAAGAGCTGGGAAGGGACTATGGAAGTGAAGGGTAGGGACCATTCGAATAAACCGAGGGCTACCAAGCATGATACCAAGCTAGAATCTCGAAGCACTTCTGTAAGTTTTCTTGTTCTTGATCGTTTGCTTCCGACTTAAACATAAGAAAGTTTAAAACATGAGATAATAGATTCTGTTTTGTTCTTTTGTTATAAATTGTTTTTTACTGTTTTATATTAGTTGTTCGATTTGTGTATCAGTATTTCTTGTAGGACATAACTTGACGTGGTTCTTGGTTTCTGCTATTAAGTTCAGGATACAGCATACATGTGTTACATTTGTCTATTTGTTCTTTTGTTCGTTTTTACTAATATTTGTAGTGGTTCCTGTTAGATATAGGTACATTGAGGCTTCGGGTTTGGGCAATGCAGAACGAATCAATCTATATATGTAGACTTTTATTAAAAGAGTTTAAGTAATGAATATGATTTCTATATGAACTTTAATGTTGAAAATGTTTTAGAATATGGAAGTGCATGTGTATTATTTCTTCATTGTCTTGTATTCTTGTTTGATCAAGCTACCTTTTCCTTGTCATTATAATTGAAATCTCGATGCCAGGCTCCAAGGAAAAGCACATCAAGTGAAAAGTTGCCATCCAAGGAGGGGACTAAGTTCCAGACGTCCACAAGGCCATTAAAAGAGGAGAGTAAATCTCAGGTGTCAACTAAAAAAGCTGTGGCGAATGGAACATTGAGTGACCACGAGAAACAAAATACGCCAAGAACTCATGTTGGGAAGAAATCTGGAGAACTGACTAACAATGGTGGCATGGGGAACTTGGTTAAGGTTCCGATCAATAGTAAAAGATTGACGGATGGAAGTAGTGTTTCTTGGGGCTCACTCCCGTCTTCTCTTTCGAGGCTTGGAAAGGTATGAACATATGACTTTTGGGATCTTTACAGCATTCCTAGAATTTATATGAAACTCTTATTTGCCAATTATTTTGTAAAATGGCTGCATTTTCTATTAGCTAGCCTAAATCCGACTCTTGCATCCGAGTAACATCGAATTTGTGTTTGTTGTTATAGGAGGTCATGAGACACAGGGATGCAGCACAAACAGCTGCAATAGAAGCTTTACAAGAGGCCGCAACTTCTGAGATCTTACTTCGATGCTTAAGGTATGGATATTTCACAATAAAAGAAATGCTATCGAAGAAATTTTCAAAACTAGGAAACATCATATATAATGGCTTAAGGGTGACACAAGTCCTCGAACTTTAAAAAAAAATTAATTAAGCCTCATATCATTTTTTGCACTCAATTAAGCCATTGTACTCTGAAATTTCATCAATTCTCCCCTTTGACGAATTTGACTGTTAAATCTAACGTTTTTTATCAGTTGGTGCCACATGCACGGTCAAAATTGGTCAAAGAGTTTAGTTGTTTCAGTTTCTACTTTCTAGGTTCAAGGGTTCAATTGGGTGCAAAAACAGTTCGGAGGATTAATTGATTTTTCTTTCCAAAAGTTTGAGTGCTTTAGGCACCCTTAAGCCTTTAATAATTGTAATAGCTCATAAAATCATACGAGCTATAAGCCTATAAGTCTCAATTCTGAACACTCTGCATGTGTTATAACTTGCATTTTTATCTGAAACCTCTAGAATATGCTAATATCGATGGAATCTATCAAGTTAAAAATGTCACATATGTTCAAATAGAAAATGTTTACACTACATATCCCTCGATCTGTTGTTTCTATTCTTGTTTCGAACGTCTTTTAACTACTCGGATAAGTGACTGTTCTTTGCTTTTATGACAAATTTGGTATATTGTTATGTTTTGCAGCTTATATTCCGATCTTACTACCTCAGCCAAGGAAGACAACCCTCAGACTGCAGTGGATCGGTTCTTGACCCTCCATGCAAGCTTAAATAATGCTCGTATGCTTGCTGATTCTTTATCGAGAACTATTTCAGTTGGCTCATCTCCGGAATCAGAAGGAACCCCATCAGAAGAGGCTATAAAGGTTGCATCGGATAGACGAAAATACGCAGCTTCATGGGTGCAAGCTGCATTGGCTACCGATATGTCATCTTTCTCTGTATTTACAAAAGAACATAATTCGAAGCCAAGTCTTGGTTCAGCTTCTTCACAAAGCCAGAAAACTATTCCTGCCAACCAAAAGATATTAATTCTCGAAAGTTCGGATAAGAATGTTGCCGCAAAATCCCAAGGAAAAACCCGTCCAGTAGTTGTTTCTAAGCTTGTAGCACAGGGTGTTCTTCCCAAACCTGGGAATGTTTCAGGCCTTAGTCCCAAGACTTGGGTCCAACCACCACCGGAAATATGGACAAGGGGAAATGGACTTGATGAGGCTGTTGATATGGCTGATATGTTGCGAATGGAATCTCAGGATTGGTTTTTAGGATTTCTCGAGAAATTCTTGGATGCCGATGTAGACACGTCTGCTCTATCCGACAATGGTCAAATAGCTGGGATGTTGGCACAGCTCAAGAGTGTCAATGACTGGTTAGAAGAAATTAGTTCGAGCAAAGATGACGGAGAGACGCCCCCAAATGTTTCATTGGAGACAGTCGATAGGCTTAGGAAGAAAATATATGAGTATCTTCTTACACATGTTGAATCTGCCGCTGCGGCTCTTGGCGGCGGATCGCAGCTGTCACCGCCCATCCGAGCAGTTGAAACGAAATCAAGAAAGTAATTCAATCTTGATGACAAAGAATGCCGGATCATTGATATGTATATAAATTCTACATGGGTTTGGAGGTATAGATGCAGAAAGGGTTTGGATTCAAAGTTTAGGTGATTTTCTTTTTGAAAGTGTTCATCCTCTTCCATCAAACTTGAAAGTGTATCTTTCAGAATTTATTTTAAGAATTGGTAAAAGATATTTATAAAACTCAGTCCCATTGGGCATTGGCAATGAAATACTGGTTTATTTTATTTTCCATTGATGTTCATGCCTCATGGTGTTTTTGGATGGTAAAAAGTTTGATGTTCTACGACTACAATTGAGTTCAGGATATTAAGAATATCAAATTCAACTCGAAACTCATTATTGAAGCTTTGAAAACACGTGTAAACTCCACTTTGCAGCTTTGAAAAGCTGGGTTGGCATTTGGCAATGGGCCATGATTTGTTTGACCATCTATTCTAGTGTTTTTTCCACCCGCCCACCAAGTGCTTTTGCACGTGATTTCAATATTGAAACAAAAAGTTCAATTTTTCACACCAAGGACTAGGACCACACACTTTCTCACTTTTATTGGTCATTTAATACATTCCTTATTGGATTCATTGAAACTATAAAATATTTCTTTTTTGGAATTTCAAAAATATTTTTTTTAAGGTAAACAATACCAAATACTAATTAACTTTACTCTTTAAATCGAACATACCACTGAACTTTATTTTTTTGTCAATCCAAACACTCGGCCGTTAACTTATAACGCACCGTTAAATTCAAAACGGCGTCGTTTTAATTTCAAAACACCGTTATCTTAGGCTTCAAAATAACATCATTTTATTAGTAAAAGATAAAAAAAAATATTACATTTTGAAAAGCTTAAACCTAAGACCTTTAAGATGAAAACTTTTACCAAACCATCAGGCTAACTTAAATACTTGATATTATTCTAACAAAAATAATATATAAATATTACTGCAATTGAACTTTATTTCATTTATCCCCTGATATAATTTTATAATATTTATAATATAATTTTATAAATATGTTAACTTTATAAATAAATATTATTTATAATTTATATATATAATTAAACCCAAATGCTAAACTTAAAACCCTAAACTCTAAATCAAATATTAATTAAAATCCCAAATCTTAAACCATATATTAACTAAACCCTAAAACATTTATTAACTAAAACCCTAAAACATATATTAATTACAACCATAAACCATATATACAAATAAATCATTAACCCTAAACAATAAACCATAAGCCCTAAAAATAATTAAATCGCAAATCTCAAAATTCTAAAATTAAAATATTATTTATAATATATATTAGAATTTGTAATATAGAGTTTAGGTTTAGGGTTTAGTTACATATATTGTTTAGGGGTTAGGATTTAGAGTTTATTTATGTATATGATTTAAGGTTTGGGTTTTAGAGTTTAGGGTTTAATTATATATATTATATCTATTCAAATATATATATATATTATAAATAATATTTATTTATAAATTTAATATATTTATATATATAGTTTAGGGTTTAGGATTTATTTATATATATGGTTTAGGATTTGAGGTTTTAGTTAATATATGGTTTAGGGTTTAGGTTTTGGGGTTTAGAGTTTAATTATATATATTATATCTATTTAAAATATATAAATTATAAATAATATTTATTTATAAAGTTAATATATTTATAAAATTATATTATAAATATTATAAAATTATATCATGAGATAAATAAAATTAAGGTCAATTGTAGTATTATTTATATATTATTTTCGATAGAATGATATCAAGTATTTAAGTTGGCTTAATGGTTTGGTATAAACCTTTTATCTTAAAGGACTTAGGTTCAACTTTCAAGCTTCCCCAAATGCAATGTTTCCTTTTTTTTACTAACAAAACGACGTCGTTTGGTCTATCTTAGGCTTCAAAACAACGAAACCAAAATGACGCCGTTTTAGATTTAACGGTTCGTTATAACTTAACGGTCGAGTGCTTAGATTGCAAAAAAACAAAGTCTAGTGGCATAATAGTATAGTTCAGTGGTATGTTCGATACAGAGACTAAAGTTGAGTGGTATTTCATGTAGTTTACCCTTTTTTAAACTATCCCAATGACCACCGAACTATAGGGGCGTACCTATTTTAACTATCGAACTCGTCAATCAGACCACTAAACTTATTAAATTGACTTATTTTGACCACCGCCGTTAAAAAATTAACATAATGGTAACAAAGGGGTGACAAAGCAATTAACAAAAAAATGTAAAATTACATATTTGATTTTTGTTGTTTACCTATTATATTAATTTGATCTTAATTTTTATTTAATTAAATAAAATGACCAAAACATTTTTACTCAAATCTGGGCTTAAGGATGCACGACGAAAGGGTGGTCCCGACGGCGGTTCAGTGAACTGAGGGCGGGATTCGACTCGTGGGTGTACGAGTCATACAATGATGGTGTTGATGTCGCGAACAGACGATCGACGGCGGTGTAAACGGCCAAAAATAGAGAGGAAACCTTGGGTTTTCGCCAAACCTTTAGGTGGTTCTACACGGCAGACAATAGCACGACACTACGAGTGGCTCTTGGGTTTCGATCGGGGCGTGACGACGAATTCGTTGGCGACGGTGGTGATAGCCTCGAATCGGCAGTGGCTGAGATCAGAGGTCGGACGGAGCTGGGAATGTAGAGAGTTTGAGGGGAGAAATATCTGGATATTATTTAGATCTAAGTGGGTGCAACTCATATTAATAAGAGTGGTTTGGTGTGTTAGTTAAGGATGTGGAATAACATCCAAAAGTCTTAAGTTTGATCCACCCTAAGGCCATTTATGGTTTTTAATTTTTTTTATCCAGGTGGTGACACATGTCGCCACCTGATTGGAAGAAAAATATATTAAACAAACTAAATTAAAATTAAATTTTTTTATCCATTTGAAAGATGACACGTGTCATTATTTGATTGGTTGATTAATTTTATTTAATTATAAAAATTAGGATCAAATTAATATAATAGGTAAACAACATGGACCAAATGTGTAATTTTATAAAATTTTGTTAACTGTCATGTCACCCCTTCTTACCCTTCCGTTAATTTTTTAACGGTAGTGGTCAAAATAGGTCAATTTAATAAATTTAGTAGTCTAATTGACGAGTTTGATAGTTCGATAGTCAAAATAAGTATGCTCCTATAGTTCAGTGGTCATTTAGGTAATTTATTTTTTAAAAAAAAAAATACGTCTCTTTGTTGACCATCTTACTAATCTGGTACAAGTACAATAATTCAGATTTATTCAGAGGAAGATATTCTATGAAATTAGAGGAGCCAAAGCTTCACTGAAATTCGGAGAATTTGTTTTATAATCTTATAAGTTTTTTAAAATGTTTTTATATATAATGGCTCCCAAAATTTAAAGAATTTGTTTTATACCCTATAAATTTTTTAAGGAAAATTTTACGGCACTCAATAAGTACCGATGAGCATCATTAACGGTGAACACCGATGAGTACTGTTAATTTAATTTATAAAGAATTAAAATCTAAATGACTCAACATATAATTATAAATTATTTAAAAATTAAAAGATAAATTAATTAAATTTTCTTTTGAACATAAATCAAAATACCTATCTACCCTTAAATTACAAAATTTTAATTTTAATTTATTTAAAATTTAAGCTGCCGTCGTTGTTGCCGCTGCTGCCTTACCGTTGTTTCAAATTATTTTCCTTTTCTCTAAATCTTATCAATATTGGAAAAAACAAAAACAAAATATATTTCCTCCTCAAAATCCAGACTTATCAATAGTTGAAGGGAGAGATCATCGTTAATGGGATTTTGTTTTAATCATTTTGCTTCTTTGCATCTTTTTCTTCATGCTCTTCCATGGAGCCATATCTCTGTTTTCTTCTGATTCTACCACCGCTATTTATCTCCCTTCATTCTCTTTTATAACTCTTTATTCTCACAATTTTTCCCTTTTATCTCTTTCTTTTCCTTCCCGAACTTTTTTTAGTAACATTTGAAATAGCGTTGACAACAGTGACTTAAATTTTAAATAAATAAAAATTAGAGTTTTGTAATTTAGGGTTATATAGGTATTTTGATCTGTGTTTAAAAAAAATTAAAAATAAAATAATATATTTTAATTAATTTACCTTTTAATTTTTAAATAATTTATAATTCTACGATAAGTCCTTTAAATTTTTAATATTTACAAATTAAATTAATGGTGCTCATTGATGCTCGTCGTTAGTGGTGCTCGTCGAGCGTAGCAGACTCATCCAATTTTTAAATATCTATTTATATACGATGGCTCCAAAAAATATAAAAATTATCTTAGGCACTCTAAAAAGTTTAATTTTATAAATCGTTGACTTTTCAAAATTAAATATCAAGACTCCTCTATAGATCTATTCAACTGGTTTCTCCACCACCGAATCTAATGCCCTTGTCGCATATTGATGCATGCGGCAAAGGAGAAGTTAGGTTAATATAGACTTTTATGATAAAAAAAGGGGGTTAATATAGACTTTTGCTCGGTTTATATTTCACCTTTCTATTGGAAAAACATACAGTTGAATTAGATCGGACTCTTGAATGAGAAAGTAATTCTTACTATGGCCCTGTTTGGTAATTAACGGATAATTGATAGCTGATAACGAATTATATTAGCTGATAGCGAATTACATTAACTGATAGCTGATTGCATTAGTTGATTTGACTAGCGAATTGTATTAGCTGATTGTATAAAAGTGTTTGGTAAAATTAACTGATAGCTGATAGCTGTTTGATTATTTAAACGAGCAAAATGACATATAAAGACATGATTATATTCAATACTTGTTTGAATAATTTATCAATTATGAATATTTTGTATCTAATAAATATTAATTAGATTTGTAAAAATTATTTTTAATATAAATTTTCTAAACATATTTAAAAAATTTATATATCAATTTATTATTTATATAATTATTAAAAAAAATTATATGCACATATAAATATGTGATAATAAAAAATAGAATTAACTTACAAATATCACCATATAAATTAGTAGTAACAACAAATAAGTCGAATATTTAATACGTTATTATTTATATTAAAAAATATTATTATTTAATTTAAGTTATTTGGAGATTTTTGGTAATTGTTAAGGGTAAAAGAATCATTACAACTAAAAAACTCTCAAATAATTATTATAGAAAACACAAATTAGGGTTTTCATGACGTCCTCCGAAACTCCAGGAAGTGCTTGCGGAATAGCACCGGCTGGGCGTCCACCCGATCAGCAGACGCCAGCGGCGACAGGGGGGATGGCCCGGTTCATGAGGATGATGTTACCCTTGGGGACGACAACGGTGGTACGGGGCAGCAGATGGAGGTTGAGTCTACACCTCCCGATAACGTGGTGATGGCAGACGTGGAGGGTGTGCCGGTAACTGGATCGCCGGCGGCAGGAGATTAGTTGGGTGCGGCGAAGGGAAAACTTTTTTTTCGCGACATGGTTGTCGGACAGCGATCAGAGGGCCAGAAGGACAATTTTATATGCGACCTTGATGTTGATCTTGAAGCAGATGATGTAGTGATAGGAAGTGTTGGGGAGGTGCCGGAGATTAAATTCTCTGAACGTATTCATCGCATCATTGATGACAAACTGGCAAAGTCATTGGTGGTAAGACTCTTGGGTCGATCGATTGGCTATCGTGCGTTACATAATAGAGTTCATATGATGTGGAAACCAGTGGGTGAGATTAGTATTGTCGATTTAGATAACGAATATTTTCTTGTGAGATTTGCGATGGAATCTGATTATGAGCGTGTGCTGTCTGGGGGACCGTGGGTGATCTATGGTAGTTACCTAACAGTTCAACCATGGTCGCGAGATTTTTCTACGGCTATCGATCATCCTAGGAAGCTATTGGTATGGTTGCGGCTTCCCGGATTGCCTTATAGATATTATTCGCGAAGCATTTTTGAAGCCATTGCTGGGGTTCTTAGGGAGGTTGTTCGTGTGAATTTCAACACAACAGAAGGATCACGCGGGAAGTTTGCTCGACTCGTAGTGGTTGTGGACTTGGAGAAGCCGTTGATACCGGCAATTATCATTGATGGGCGGCACCAATTGATTGAATACGAGGGTTTATCACATATTTGCTTCTCTTGCGGAAAATATGGGCACTTACAAGATGTTTGTGGGAATTCCGCGGCAAATAAGGAGAAAGCGAAGGCTATGGAGAATATTGTACCAGAGAAAACGGACCGTTTTGGGCCGTGGATGCAAGCCCCTAGCCGTCGACGACGGGCGACGTTGACGAAAGACAAAGGCCCGATACAGGCGACACCTAAACCGCATCCTGGCTTGCGCTTTAGGCCGTTGATCGTGGAGAGTGAGGGTCGTGATGTCGCAAGGGCTGCTGAGGTAGTCGGTGGAACGCAGGATGTTGCGCCTAATGCTAATGGGCGCAGGGTTAATAAGGGTGCTACGGGGAATATCGCGGATGGTGCTGTGTTCGTTGGTGCAACAGCAAAGGAGGGGGTATCGGGTGACATACGGGCAGTAGCGAAGGACTCGATGAATGTGGGGGCTGCAGGAAGGAGTGTCGCGGTGAACATGAAGGGGGTTGTGATTGAGAGTAGCCCGGAGGTGCCGATTGCGTCAGCTGATGTGATTGTTGTGGAACAGTCGACTTTACCGGCATCGAACCATACTGCGGTGCGGGTTATAGACCTGGCAAACTTGACCCGAGACCCGAACCGAAATATCCGAACCGAAACCCGATTTTGACCCGAACATGATGATTCGAAGTTGACCCGAAACCCGAACCGAATCGAACTGAACGAAATTTTTTGTTGAACCGAAATGGACCCGAACCGAAAACTGAACCGAAAGCTGAACCGAATATCGACCCGATTTTTACTCGATTTTGACCCGATTTTAACCCGAATATCTATTGTTAACAATATAATAAATAATAAAATGAAGTATAGAAATTTGAGATCTTGGTGACCAATTTTATAATTTTATCATAAATTATAGCATAAAATTGAAATTGTAGATTAAATTGACAATTTGGAAGTGGATAAATTTGAGAGTCCAATGATCAATTTTTTAATTATACCATATAAATAAATAGGGGTCAATTTTAGCTAAAAATTAAATCTTTGAAATCAAAATGAACGAAAATATCAATATATTAAATTAATAGACTAAATTACAAAGATTAGTCAATTTCAACTAAAAATAAATTTTTAGAGACTAAATATCACTATTGGGAGGAGATTTCTATGTACGAAGTCTAAACCTTGGGAATACTTGTGACTAAATTAAATTAAACTAAAACTTAAAGTTGACTAAAATGTAACATTTTAAATGCAACATGACCTAAAAAGTAATTAATCTCTAGCTTAAAAAATTGGTGGCTTATTTCCCTCCAAAATTTTGTCTTTTCTCTCTCTATTTTTTCCAATTGTCTTTTTCTTTTTTTTCAATCTAGCTTAAAAAATTGGTGGCTTATTTCCCTCCAAAATTTTGTTTTTTCTCTCTCTATTCTTACCAATTGTCTTTCTATTTTTCTTGATTTAATTGAGTTTCAATTTAGATTAATTTAATTGAAATTTCACATTTAGTTTTAAAATTATTTTAATTATGTCCGTGATTTATGCTTTTAGATTTTAGTTAGTTCAATTAGATCCTAAGTTTAATAAATTAATTAATTTCAGACATTATTATTATTATTATTATTATTATTATTATTATTATTATAAACTTTGATTCAATATAATTATACAAAAAAATTATATGGATACATGAAGCTTTGATTTAAATATTTAATCAAATTCAAATGCATAGATTGACAAGTTGAATCAGAATTAATCTCATACACCAATAACTCTAAACTGAACCATAAATACTAAACCTCAAACCTTTAACCCAACTCAAATCAAATTGACACGAAAATTTAAATGTTGACCCGACCCGAAATTGACTCGATTTTAACCCGAACTGAAAGCGACCCGAACGACCCGATTTTGACCCGAACCGAAAGCGACCGATCCGATATTGACCCGACCTGAAAACAACAGATTCGATTTTGACCCGATCCATTACCCGAACCGAATCTGACTCATCACAGACCCGAATTAGACCCGAACCCGAACCGAATCTAAACCGATTCTAGATAGACCCGAACCGAACCAGAACCGAATGACCCGATTGCCACCTCTAGCGGGTTATGGACAATGGGGGGCGTCAACCGTTGCAAGAAACAAATGGGCGGCAAAATGTGGGAAGTAACCGGGGAAGTGGACATAAAGGGCCAAGTCGAAATCGATTAGCTCCCAAGGGTGTGGCGTTGAAAGGGGCTAAGGCTAGAAAGTCTGATAGCTCCGCATTGACTTAGGTAGCTGTTAAGGATTGGGCGAATGATTTATCGCACTCCCTCACTTTGTCCAAGGATGGATCGGAGGCTAGAGGAGTAAGTCGTGGAGACGTTCAGTGGATCAGGAATGCAACATTCGAGGGGTCGTCATCTGGAACACCTCAATGAGTTTTTGTTTGTTTTTCTCTCTTATTATCCTTATGGTTAAGTTTATTATTTGGAATGCTCAAGGTGCTCTTGGCCTTGATTTTAACCGTTATTTTCGAGTGGTGGATAGATCGTATATTCCGGATATTTTTGTTATTGTTGAACCACGTATAAGTGGCACTGCGGCGGATACTTTTATTCGTCGTGCTGGGTATGATTTCTCGTATAGAGTTGAGGCGAATGGGTTATCAGGTGGCATTTGGGTTCTGTGGAGGAATAAAGTTCAGTTTGATGTGTTGGCTTTATCTAATCAATTTGTGCACGGATGGTGTAAAGATCTAGATTCGAATATCTGCTTTTTTATCACGTTTGTGTATGCTAGCCCTAATCATAGTAGACGGCGTTTGTTGTGGGATCAGTTACGTGCGTTGGAAGTTGATAGAGAGTTTCCGTGGGTCCTCGGGGGAGACTTTAATGACATTTATTCCTCGGATGATAGACAGGGGGTTCACAGCGGAGAACAGGGATTTGCCGTAATTTTAGTGACTTTATGTTCAGGTCTGGTTTGCATGATATGGGGTTTAATGGCCCTCGGTTTACTTGGAAAATGGGGGACCTTAGTCAGCGTCTGGACAGATGGATTTGTTCGGGTGCATGGTATAACATGTTTCCCCTATCGGAGGTGTACCATCTTCAGCGTTTGGGCTCGGACCATCGGCCTATTTTACTTTCTACGGATGTTTTGAATAACGGGCGAGGTGAACGGCCGTTTAGGTTCATTGCGGCCTGGAATGAACACCCGGAGTTCGGTAATTTATTAGCTGATAGCTGGAATCAGGAGAGTGTGGTCTTTGACAATTTAGCGAGGTTCCAGAATAATAGTAAACGGTGGAATAGAGAGGTCTTTGGGCACATTGGGCAGAGGAAAAAGTAGTTTCTGGCCCGTATTCGGGGGGTGGAGATAGCTTTGGAGCGTCATCCAACGCCGTTTCTTGTTGAGCTTGAGAAGAGTCTAAAAGGGGAACTATCTGAGGTTCTTAAACAGAAGGAAAGCCTTTGGTTCCAGAAATCGCGCAGTAAGTGGATACAGCAGGGGGATCGTAACACTAAATTTTTCCACGCGACAACCTTACAACGTCGCCGTAAGAACTCTATTAGAATGCTAAAGTTGGACAATGGTGAGTGGTGTGAAGAGCAGACGGCCCTTCAGGATCACGTCGTGGAGTTCTTTTTGTCTTTGTTCACATCGGAGATGTGTAGGGAACCCCATGGTATTTGTTCGAATGGGTTCCCGGCCGTGAGTAGCGATAAGCTTGACGGCTTGGTTCGAAAGGTAACTTTTGAGGAGGTTACGGAGGTTGTGTTTAGTATGGACCCTCTGAAGGCGGTGTTGATGGTTTTCAAGCGGCTTTCTTCCAACGTAATTGGGGAACTGTGGGTGAGTCGGTTTTCCGGTTTGTTGAAGATTTCTTTGAAAATGGGGTGCTACCTGAAGATGCGAATCAAACCCTGCTGGTTCTTATCCCGAAAGTTCAGTCGCCAATCAAGATAAGTCAATATCGTCCTATTAGCCTTTGTACTGTCTTATATAAAGTCATTACAAAAATTTTGGTTAATAGGCTTAAGCCCTTACTTGACGGTTTGGTGAGTCAAAACCAGGTGAGCTTTGTACATGGTCGTCAGATTACTGATAATATTATTTTGGCACAGGAAATTATGCATTCAATGGCTAGGAAGAATGGAGCAAAATCTTGGATGGTGGTTAAGGTGGATCTGGAGAAAGCGTATGATCGATTGGAATGGGCTTTCATTGAATCCACGCTTATTGATATTGGCTTGCCGATGCGTTTTATACATTGGATCATGCATTGTGTGCGATCTGTTCAGACCCGTATCATTTTGAACGGGAATCTCACCTCTAGTTTTCGGCCATCGCGTGGGATCCGTCAGGGAGACCCACTCTCGCCGTATCTCTTTGTGCTTTGTATGGAACGCCTTTCCCATGCAATTAGTAGAAGGGTTGATGAGGGTGCATGGAAGGGTATCGCTTTATCGAAGTATGACCCAGGTATATCTCACCTCTTTTTTGCCGATGATTTGGTTCTTTTTGCTGAAGCGAATTTAAGTCAGATGCGGGTGATCAAAGAGACTCTTGATATTTTTTGTGCTTGCTCTGGGCATCGGGTTAGCTCTGATAAGACAACTATCTATTTTTCCAAGAATCGTAGCAAGCCTAGGGGGTTGGATGATAAATGGGGTACGTTGCTTCAGAAACAACGCTCATTGTTCGTAAACGGATCTAGGATCGTAGCAAACATTTCTCTGCAATAAAACACAAGAATGGACGTTTTTAGATAGTTAAAATAACAAGACAAATATAAAGAAATAAAAAGAAACAAAGAAAAAGGGTGTAGGAATTTCTGGGCAGATTTGGACGACGAAAAAGGACGAATGCTTCAAGTAGCGTTCATGGCTGTTTCGGTGTCCTAAAATGGCAGAAACGTTGCTGGAAAAATCAGCGAAAGTTTGGCAACGTTAAACTCGAAAGAACTCGAACAATCTGCTGAACGAACCCGAATCGAATCTGTCTAACGTCAAAGACGAAAAGCTCGAAAGAACCTGCACAATCTACTGAGCAAACCCGAATCGAATATGCTTCACGTCGGAGGACTTGGACCCACTAGATAGCGATCTAGGAACCCGAAGTATCAAGTAAATTTGACAATTCAAAACAAAGTCTGAAATGTCAAAAGATAGTTCTAAAAAGAACCGAACAAGAGAAACTCTCTCAAACAAATTTTATTTCCAAAATGTCTTACCAAATTACATTGTTTAAACACACATATATATATAGGTACAAGGGCTGCCAAATTCGTTTAAGTTGTGTGGCTGATATTAAAAGGAGTTTAAAAATTGAATTTGAGTGAAAATAACTCCTTTTGGGCGGACTCAATTGGCAGCCACAAGTTTAGGCGCCCAAAACACATGAAAATCACATTTAACATGTGATTTTTATGTTTGAAATTCAAACATAACCACTCGGGCTTATCCTTTCTTGCAAATGGCATATAATGAAGGAGAAAACGGGCTGATTCGGCTGCACATTCACACACATGTGTTAAGCTGCCACGTGGGTGCTGGAGATGACCGGATGCCACCTAGGCTGCCACATGTGCACTAGCACACTCCCCGATATGCAAGACGATTTTCAGCTACTTCTGGACTTGTCAGCTGAAGTTGAGCTAGTGGAGCTAAAGTTGAGCTGACTGGAAATGAGCTGAGCTGAAACGAACTAGCTGAAAGTGTGATGAGCTGAAAATGAGTTGGTTGCACTCTCCTGAGCTGGATTTGAGCTACATATGCTCACTTGAGCTAAAGTGGAGCTGCATATACTCACTTAAGCTAGTGTCCTCCTACGTACCTATGTCAAAAGGCAACAAACTTCCATCAAAGCATTGTAAACTTAATGGAAACAATAATACAAATCGTAAACAAGTGCACAATTATTTATTAACACACAAACAAATATAAACACACCATAAGTTATATCAAACTTATTCAAAACACACCAAACATACTATATACATAGTAAACACATTGATATAAATAATATAAGTATAAGAAATGTTACACATCAGTATGTAACAAATGATAAAGCAAACTTCCCTGAAAGTTTGAAGTTGCATCGTTGGTAGGCATAAACGTGCTCACGTCATTGGAGCTAGCCGATTTTGGTGGCTTTAAACTTGTTGATGATTTGGGGATGTACTTAGGAGTTCTGTTGTTGCACAAACGGGTCACTTCTGCTACGTACAGGTTTCTTATTGAAAAGGTTGAAAGCCGTCTATCAGGCTGGGCGGCTCGCACTTTGTCTTTAGCTGGCCGGATCACTTTGGCTAAGGCTGTTCTTCAGGCTATTCCCGCATATACTATGCAGACGGCTTGGCTTCCGAAAGGTGTTTGTGACGCGTTGGAGCGCATTATTCGGAGATTTATATGGGGTTCACCGAGTGGTTCCAAGGGTATTCCTTTAGTTCGTTGGAGTGTTGTTACGACTGATATGAAGGAGGGGGCCTTGGTTTGCGGCAACTTGGGCGCCAAAATCAAGCCCTTCTTATGAAGGTTGGGTATCGCCTAGTTACGGATCATCATAAATTGTGGGTTCAGGTTCTTCGCCACAAGTATAAGTGGGTTGGCCCTCTTCCACAGAGTATCCACCGTTTGGGATGTTCCCGGTTATGGCGGGGGTTGAGTCAAATATGGGACATGATTCGTAGTGGCATATGTTGGAATATCCATAATGGTTGGAACACGGACTTTTGGTTTGATCATTGGTTGGATGGCGATGGGGTTTTGGCGGAACGGTGCCTTAGTGGCGTTACGCCTAGAAGCTCACCCGTGGCGGCTTGAATAGAAGCGAATGGAGAGTGGGACTAGGGCAAGCTCGAGGGAGTGTTGCCGACAGCCACAATACAACAGATTCGGACTGTTGCGCCGCCGCACACTGCTGCTGGTTCTGATATGGCTGCGTAGAGATGGGAGCAAAACCGTCGGTTTTCAGCATCTTCGGCTTACAAGGCTTTGGGGAGTGGTTTGGTGGCGAGTAACCCGAAGGCGTGGCCTTCCATTTGGAAGCTTAGAGTTCCACAACGAATTCGAACATTCTTATGGTTGGTAGCTCACGACAAGTTATTGACGAACGCGGAACGGGGACGTCGACACTTGACGGCAATCAAGGATTGTAGTGTGTGCAATGGCGTGGTGGAAGATATCGATCACATCCTCCGATCGTGCTCACGTGCTTGGAGTCATTGGGATAAGATTGTTTATCCTAGTCGGTTGCGGGAGTTCCTTGAGTTACCTTTCGAAAACTGGTTTTGGGGTAATCTCACCGGGGCTCATCGTCCTTGGTCGTCGGAGCCGGATTGGGCAAGCTTGTTTGCCATTGTCTGCTGGTTGCTATGGAAGAATCGCTGTGCAAGGGTGCTAGGGGATGACGCTGTCGGGTTGCGGGAGCTGCTGGTGGTCGTTGTGCGCACCAGGGATGAATGTGCTGCAGCAGCAGTGGAACTTGCTGCTGGGGGCAGTCGCACGCCTGAGGGTCGGTCTAGCTTGGTTGCATGGTGTCGTCCGGTGCAAGGGAGATTCAAGGTGAATGCGAACGGTTCAGTCAGAGGGCCTTTACAGGTTGCGGCTATTGGGGGGTTATACGTGACGATATGGGTGTTTGGGCGTTTGGTTTCGGCCGGTGCATAGGGCGATGTTCGGTGCTCATGTGCGAGCTTTGGGCGGCCTATGAGGCACTTCGGCATGCATGGGATTATGGTTGTCGTAGAGTGGATTTTGAGACGGATAGCACTACGGTTGCGGACATGCTTAATGGTAAGGTGGACGCGAGTGGGGGGCATAATTTGCTTCACCGGATTATGGATATTGTGAGGCGTGATTGGGATCTGACAATACGGTATGCCCCTCGTGCATCTAATCGGGTTGCAGATAAGATGGCTTCATTAGCTTTCGAGTGGGATTTTAGTGGGAAGACGTGGTTCCATCCGCCCTTGGAGGTGGTGGATGTGTTTCTTGATGATATGAACTTGTCGGTTTAGTTGTCGTTTTGTTTGGTTTGGTTTCCGGTTAATGCTATGTACGTAACATCACATGTACTATTTTCCCCCATTTAGGCTTAGGGGGGTTTTTAACGAGGCATGTGGTGTTACTCCTTCTTATTAATAAAAAAAAGAATCATTACAACTCTAATATCAAACTTCTAATCTCAAAAAAACTCATATTATGAATTTTTCAAAATTAGCTTTTTCACCCCAACCCGCTCTTTCAATCCGCTATTTACCAAACATCAATATTAGCGGATTTGACTAGTCAAACCTCTAATTATAGCTCAAACCTCTAATTTTTACCTAAACCGCTATTTACCAAACAAGGCCTATAATTTTTTTATTTAAAATTTTGAACTAAGATTAGATTAAAAAGAGATAAACTTTGATTTTTTATTCGATTATATATGTTTTAAAAAACATATACATCAATTTATTTTCATAGTGAAAAAATATAATTATTTGTGTATAGAGCGTAAACGTAAATAATGCTATGTTGGTAACAAAGTTAATAGTTTATAATTAAATTTAAACTTCATGTACACGATTGTATAGAATAAAAAAATCATATATTTCATTGCACATTTAGTGAAATTTCATATGAATTTTGATATTTATCCCCTTAAAAAATATCAACATCCTGCTCACTTGAGTCAACAAACACTAATTTTAATAAATCTATTCGAAGTTTGTAATAGAAACTCGAAAGCACCTAAAGTAAAATAAAATTTATATTTGTTAAAAAATTCATTAGCTTATGTATTATATTTAAGTTGTGGATTTAATTCATATATTAATGGGTAAAATTTTAATACATAGTATGTGTAAAAAGCATGCATATTTACACTATAAAACTCAAAACTTAAATTTGTAACCCTAAACTCTAAACTATAAATTCTAAACACTAATGTTACATTCTAAACCTTTAAACTAGAATTCTAACACTTAAAATTAAAAAGAATGTATAAGCTAAAGTTTATACGGTATGTATATAAAAAAAATTCTTATTATAATTTAATATTTTTAGTTCTGAACTTTTCAAAAATTTAAAACCTCAGTTTTGACCTAAATAACAGTCATCAATTATGCTATGCAGAAGTTATAAATTTAATTCATGTTCTCTAATTTGTTTATTTCAAGCCTATGCAAGTTAGTTATACGATGGGTTAATATTGGAATATTAAAATTAAAAAAATAAAGGGTAAAAAGTTGATGAAATTAGAATATAAGGGTTAAATATGCAATTTATATATAATAAAAGGACTGATAATTTGACCCTATATATATACATTAATGATTATTGGCAAATATTGACTTAAATATCTATTCAAAAAAATTGACTTAAAAATGGTATACCAAGGGGCAAGGGCTAATATGTCATTACGATTTCTCTACATATTTTTCTTGAAATCACACTCTATATCTTAGCTCTTAGCTTCTATTTTCAGATCAGAACTCCATTCAAAGGCAACTTTTGATGACTTAAATTCTTAACCAGAAATGGGGAAGTTCGTCGCCAAGCACTCGGTGTTCCTTTTATTTGTCCTTTTTCTTCACTCTCAATTCTTCGATTTCGCTCTCTCTGAGATTTTCTTCGAAGAACGATTCGAAGGTAAAATGATAAAGGAAAAAGAAGCTTTAATCCTTGATTTATTTTTACAATAATACGATTCAATCAAATATTATTCAACTTTCTTTCGTCTGTTTTATGTTCTATAGTGTATTTTGAGTGATTTGCAGAAGTTTCTAGAACACTTATGGACTGGTTTGTTCTTAGCTAATTAGCGATGCAATTTCTGTATTCTTCTTTTAGGATTTAATAACGAAAAATTTGTAGCTAAAAGAGAACATAGATGATTCGTGTGGTAGTGATAGGAAAAAGAAGGTTCTGGATGTTTTGGTCAAACGCGTTGACTTTATTACTGTACTTGTAGTTTATCACTTTTGATGATGGATGCTGTGTGTTTCAATGATTTGAAGTGATTTCATTTTGCTTTTGGATCAATTTGATCTTTGCAAAGTAGCCAAGAAATTTCTGTTTTTTCTTAACGGAAATTGTGTATCTAAATTAAACATAGAGAATTTATGTGTTAGTATCTTAGTGATAGGAAAAGATAATTCTGTAAGTCTTGGTCAGTCAGTTTGCTTGTATCATTGTATTTGTAGACTGTAGCTATCATTTACTGTGTGTTTTATGGGATTTGGAGACAGATGGGTGGAAGAGCCGTTGGGTGTTATCAGATTGGAAAAGGAGTGAGGGAAAAGCTGGCACCTTTAAGCACACCGCTGGCAAGTGGTCTGGTGATCCCGATGATAAAGGTATATTTACACTGTTATATATATATATATATATATATATATATATATATAGATGCTGAATCTGGAACCCTAGTAATTTGAGGTAAAAGATGCAGTTGTTGTTATATATAAACAATTTTGTAAATTGGTTGTGTTCTATCAGAATTGTTATTATTATTTTGAAATTGTATGGCTTTATTAGACATTACTAGCAAGTATCATTTTTTCATATAGATTTTATATTCATCTAATAATAGGTGTAACATATAGATGTCTAAATATCCAAGGCTACATGGAACATGGTTTCATATATGGAAGGCCAGCTGAATTA
This sequence comes from Hibiscus tridactylites, assembly GCA_958450335.1. Lineage (NCBI taxonomy): Eukaryota > Viridiplantae > Streptophyta > Magnoliopsida > Malvales > Malvaceae > Hibiscus > Hibiscus tridactylites. The sequence goes on along the minus strand of OY288268.1, from coordinate 84,871,876 downwards.
GTGTCTTTGACTCTTTGTGTATCTACGTATATGGAAAGCACTGCTGACTATAGCTTTTTTTTAATGCTTGGAAATATTGCAGGTCTTCAGACATATAATGATGCCAAACATTATGCTATTTCTGCTAAGATACCAGAGTTCAGCAACAAGGACAGAACTCTAGTGGTTCAGTATTCTATCAAATTTGAACAAGACATTGAATGTGGAGGTGGTTACATTAAGCTTCACTCCGGTTATGTAAACCAGAAGAAATTTGGTGGTGACACTCCTTACAGGTCTAGCGATTTGTTTAATCATATAATTATAATTTCACCAGTGACAAATTCCTATTCTTAGATAATTAACATGCAAGTCCAGACTGGGATAATTAGTTGTCACTTGATTTAGTGACACCAACTCAGCCAATGACATGAAAAAATAATCAAAATCTGATTATAGTAATTTTATTAGATAAATGATGAAAATGTCATTTAGTATGAAGAACTACCCACTAACCAAAATTCTTTTTCATCTTATATTTTATACCAAAGTCATATCTGTCACATTTGTATGTATATTTTGGTACCACATTTCATTTTCTGGTTAAATTGCATATTTTACTTGTCTTGTTGGAGACATTTGCCTTCTATATATACATGCATATTTTATAGAAGCTAATACCATTTAAGACTTGCTTTGTATTACTTCAAATGCTAGCTGATTGGACTTTTGCCATGGTGCAGTTTGATGTTTGGACCAGATATTTGTGGCACACAGACCAAAAAGCTTCATCTTATACTATCCTACCAGGGACAAAATTATCCTATTAAAAAGGATCTACAATGTGAAACCGACAAGCTAACTCACTTTTACACATTTATACTAAGGCCCGATGCCTCTTACAGTGTCCTAGTTGATAATAGAGAGAGAGAAACTGGCAGCATGTATACTGATTGGGATATCCTTCCTCCACGGAAAATCAAAGATGTTAAAGCCAAAAAGGTAGGATCCTAAGAGTCAATGTGGGATATTCATTCATAGACAGCAACTCTGAGACGATGCATCAATATTTCACTTGTATTCTGAAATTTAACTTTTAAGAACTTACTTATGCAAATGACCTTGAAGAAGCACTGAGTTACATGTGTTACTATCTGGAAAGAATATAGTTCCTCTCATCGTCTTTTGAATTTGCTTGTATCTTCTAGTCTAGTTGCTTGCTGCTTCAAAAAACTAACTCACCTTTGTTATTTTTACAGCCTGCAGACTGGGATGATAGAGAATACATTGAGGATCCTAATGCTGTGAAACCAGAGGTAGCACATACTTATTGTCTTTTCAGAATGGTGATCTCTGAAATGATCATGTGGTTTACTATGATCATCTGGTTTTATGCAGGGATATGATAAAATTCCTGCCGAAATTCCTGATCCCAAGGCAAAAGAGGTTTGCACCCTTTAATTCAAGTCCAAACGTCTTATGTTCAGATGCCTAAAACAGTTTGAAGACAGACCATTTGGACTGATTACCTTTCTTTTGTCTAAACACTTTGGCTCTTTATTGATAATGTGTTTCCCTTCCCCCTCCATAAAGGATGATAATTAGGCTCTGATTGTGGTAGTTGATTTGCTTTCAATGATAAGAAGTCATTCTTTACATGCTTTTAATTTTTTTTTCTTATAGCCTGATGACTGGGATGATGAAGAGGATGGTATTTGGAGACCACCCAAGATCCCAAACCCAAAATACAAAGGGCCATGGAAGCCCAAGGTACTTTCAAGCGAGTGGCATTAGATAGAAAGTAACATTTCTGCAAAAGTTCTAACATTTGCATCCCTTCTGCAGAAAATCAAGAACCCCAACTACAAGGGAAAGTGGAAGACTCCATGGATTGATAACCCAGGTATGTCTTACTCACTAGATGTCAGTGGCTTGACGGTAAAATCACTCATTTGAAAGTTTTAAACTAGAGCATTAGCAGGGGACTTTAACTTCTCAAAAATGCTTATTACACTCTATATAAGTAGTCACTGAGCTGCAATCCAAACTACTCTTTGCATTTCTAAACATTGGCCATTTTAGATGTGCTTTTCAATTGAGTTCTGAAGTATTCATGCAGTTGTTATCTATGCCTGTCCTTAGTCCAGTCTTGAATATATACTGTCTGCTTTCCGGTCTCATTGTTGCTTCCTTTTTCTGTCCTCTAGAGTTCGAAGATGATCCAGACCTCTATGTGCTGAAACCGATCAAATACGTGGGTATTGAAGTCTGGCAGGTAAGCATCAAACATTTCTTCATATGCTTCTGGTGGTTGAAGATAGATCTTCTCTTTTCGAGAACAAAAGAAACAATTCTATTGTGCCAAAAGTGACAACTTTCCAATGTTGTTGTTGTCGCTTTTTTTTGTCTTTCAATAATGTTAAATGACACGCTAACGAGGTATACATCTTATTCCACTGGTACATTTGCATGTTGGTTGGCAACCCATATTGAATACCTAAGATCGGCAGTATAGCAAAACTAAATGGATTATATTTCATATTGCAGGTAAAGGCTGGTTCTGTTTTTGACAACATATTGATTTGTGATGACCCACAATATGCAAGAGAAGTTGTAGAAGATTTCTTGGGCAACAATAGGGAGGTGAGCTGTAAATTTTCAGAGTTCATTTTTACAGTGAATTGAGCTGTCTAAGCACCTAATAATTTGCATGGTAAATTTCAGGCTGAAAAGGAGGCCTTTGAAGAAGCAGAAAAAGAACGAAGAGCTCGGGAAGAAGAGGTTGTTTGCTCTTATATAGTTTCTCATAGAGCCTTGAATCTGGAATTAGCATTATATACGAGTCTTGTTGAATTCTTTAAATGGGTATTTGTACAGGAGGCTAAAAGAGCAAGAGAAGAGGGTGAAAAGCGTAGAAGAGAGAGGGACCATCGACATAGAGACAGGAGTCACCGAAGAAGGGTATTTATGTCTTCTTTATTCTCGCAACACATCTTTTTTTCCCCTTCGGAAATCATTTAATCAACGAAAAGCCCATGACCCCATGTGTTCATTGTTAAAAATGTGAGATCAGGTTAGATTGAGTTTTAATCATAATAAGCTAAGTCTGTGCTATATCTTCGGTTGCAAAATGTTTCTTGATGTCTCGGGTTAGTGTACACACACACACACGTTCACCCCCTCCCCCAATGAATAAACAGTTCTAGGTTACTTAGAAAGATAGTGGTGCCGGATGTAATCACAGGTTAGTGTGAAGTCTGAACAGTGAGACTGTCATTGTTGCACCATGTTAGAAAGAGAGGCCTGAAATATAAACTGTTGGAATATTCCCTTCTTTCCTTGTATTCTAGTTCGAGTTGATGTTTATTCGATTTTGTTTTTGTTTTGGCAGCATGATCCTCGTGATTATCTGGACGATTACCATGTAAGTCCATTTTCCTTTCTGTCCTTTCTCAGTAATTCCTTTTACAAAAACCATTTATTCCTTTTGGTTGAGTTTATATATGAATAAATAGACACATACAGTCATGGCAAAAGTCGCTATAGTTCGGGGGAAGGTCTTGGGGTCAGGGACTTCGTTCCCCCTACAGTTTATAGGAAACTTTAAGAAATATGTTTAATATCCTTTTGTTAAGAGCTTCAAATTAGATCAATCTATATTAGACATGACACGGAAAAATTAAGTAGAACACAAGGCATATCAGTATCCAACACTGCAGAACCTAAGTAACATACTCGAAAGCATTCCAACCAAATTTCTAACCACGAGTTATTTTCCTTATCTGTAGGATGAACTATGAGGGGTATTTTGCAAGTTTTCAGGCTCCATTTCGATTACGAAAAAGAGAAAAACCGAAGCAATCTGCCACTCTGAGAGAATCAGCATTACTGTTGTTGTTTACTGTTGTCTGAAATGTTTCTGGTACCGGTTATCTTAGTCGTTGTTGTTGTAACATTATGTTGTAGTGATATGAACATTTAAGCTGAAACTGCTAATTCTGTGATCCACCGAACGTTTGGATACTAATTTTTTAAATAAGCTGGAGCTTCAATCGTTCCAGTTTTCTTACAGTTTGCAGCACCGTTCAGCTGGGGATGGCAACAGGTCGGGCTGAGTTTATGGTCGCTGACTCCGGCCCAAAATTTAGTCATGTTAATCTGACTACAACTTGATTTTCACCGGACATAATAAAAACATAATACGATAATAAAATTTTAACAAAAAAAATCTGACTAAATCCTCCCAGATTTGGGAAAAAATAATAAATATATCATAATAAATTTAATGGACAAGTGGATTTCATCTAAATTCGGCTCCAATCCAATCTTGATTTAAAAAAAAAAAAACTCGACTTGTTCCGTATCGAAAAAAAAATTATCATCCATAATCAAAAGATTTAAATTGATAAATGGAATAATTTCTTAGTTTATTTTTAAAAAACTAGTTTTTAAAAAACAATTAGGTAGCTATTCGGTCGTCTTGTCTTAAAACGGATTGTTTTCCTCCATGTGAGATGAACCGGCAGCAACTAAAAAATTCCTGATTAAAGTGATTCAAATGCACCAATTTCCAAACGGACGGTCACGATTTATTGAAGGTTGTAGAAAATATTAAATATTTACAACTTACCTTTACAAATTGCCCCATTTCAAAGAGTGGTAGGTATAGCTAACGATGTCTCATAAAAAGGTGACACCAATTATGTCACCAATATGGGTCAACTTCACTTCTACATTAACATGATGATGGAAAATGTTATACATGAATATAAAAAGCATGTATAGAATAATATTTTGATCCCTAAAATTATTATCATTTTTATATTCGAAAATTTTTAATCCACTTTTTTGAAGAAAAAAATATGACAATCTATAAATATTCCTATTTTGCTATGGGAAAATTCGAGGGTGCTTTTGAATTATATATATATATATATTATGTAATATGTCACGTGGCATATTATTAGAGTGTCACGTGATTTTTAATAAAAAATAAATTTTTATAGTAAAATGGTTAAATTAATAAAAAAATCTTTTTTAGGTATATCATGATAATGAAATCCAACTTCATTGGTTAACATACCATATAACCTTCAAGTGATCTATGTTAAGAGATATTTTTGATTAAATAGGGGTTAAGATTCGAATTATACAAGATAAAATAACATAATCATTTTTTATTACTAGACTAATTAGTAGATCTCATTTAAATATTATTTCTGTAACTATTTATACTTTATAAATAAACATGATTTCAATATATATATATATATATTATTCTGGAGTATGAATTAAAAGAAATATTTTTATTTATAGATGTCGATTATATTCATAAACGTTTCATATTACTTTCCTTCATTTACTTTAATTTATACTATAAAATTATATATTTATAATTTATCTATAAACATAATTTTATTATATAAGATTCTTTTACAATATATATATGTATATATAATATTCTACATATCTAAAATTTTCATATATTTAACTAAAAATATTAAAAAGATATGCACATAGAAACTTTTAAGGATAACTAATAAAAAAATATTATAAGAAAAAAAAATAAGAATTCTAAAAATCGAGATGGACATAATAAAGTAAACATGTATCATGAATGTCCAGATTCATCGTGCAGGACCATTTTTTTAAAGAACTTTTATTCAAAACGAATGATTACAAGTTTTGTGAAAGATTCAAATTTATAACAATTCATTTATATGCACAAAAATTGATAATATTTTAAATATAAACTCATAATTAAAAGGAAGATCACTTCTTTTGAACTTAAAGAACGGTTTTAATGAATAAAAAGAATTTTATCTTAGATACGTGTAACGACAGAATTACATGAGGTTGGGAGGGGCAATTGTCTTTTACCTTCCAAATTTTTCCTTTTCAAGTTGGTATGTATATAATTTTTTTGGATGAGTTTACCACGTGCGACGAACATTGATGAACACCACTAACGATGAACACCGATGAACACCATTAATTTTTTTTAAATAATTTAAAAATCTAAAGAACTAAAATTATAATTAAAATTATCTCTTAAAAAAATAAAAATCAAATTTAATAGTTACTTTATAATATTTTTTAATAGGTTAGAATCAAATATATACAATTCTTCTTTTCAAGTTGTGTATATTTGATTCTAATCTATTAAAAAATTATAAATTGATTTCTATTTTTTTAAGAGATTGATTTTGTTAGGATTTAGGAGAATTGTGTATATTTGATTCTAATCTATTAAAAAAATATTATAAAGTAAATATTAAATTGATTTTTATTTTTTAAGAGATAATTTTAATTATAATTTTAGTCCTTTAGATTTTTAAATTTTTAAAAAATAATTAATAGTGTTCATCGGTGTTCATCGTTAGTGGTGTTCATCAATCTTCGTCGCCCGTTGTAGAATTTTTCAATTTTTTTAATCTGATTAATAATGAATTTGCCCCCATTTTCAAATATTTATGTTTTGTCCTAACTCTAAATCCTTACTCCGTCTATACATGTGTTATTAAAAAATTTAAAAATATATGAATATATACTATTATATAACTACACTAGTATATTAAAAAAATTCATATCTTTTAACCTAGCTGCTTTCATTAATTTTTTTTATTACGTTGTTGTAGACAATATTAACTTTCTGCTGGTTACCAACCACCAATGATTTGTTTTAATTTTAATTTTCAATAAATTTTTTCTCTATTTTAGATTTTTTTTGTACATTTTATTTACGTTTGTTTTATTTGTCTTTATCTTATATTTTTTTGTCTATTTTATGATACATTTTTTTACATGGTTTAAAGGTGATTACAAACTATTTATTTATATATATTTTTAATCATTTAAAATTACGCGTATACCTTATAGACAAAGCGATTTGAACTCGTGACTTACGATATTTTTTTTATCTTTGGACATCATTCTTGTACATCCTTTTCATATTTCTAATAAAAACTAACCCGTTATTTAAAAATATAAATTCATAACTCATTTTCAAATCTTAAACTAAAGTTACACCTTGTCAATTTTCCCTATAATTTCACACAAGTTTCTAGCTTTAATAAATCCTCACCGACAAGTAACTTTATCGCTACAATAACAAACAAACGCGTTCCATTATATTAACATTTTTCACTAACAATCAGTCTAATAAAAATTGTTTTTAAGCAAAATTAAAACTTGAATTATGGATAGCTTTTATCACGATTTTTATAATATTTAATTTGAATTAATCTATTAATAAATTAAATATTAATATTATATAAAAATATTATAATCAAATTAATTTTAAATAATATAAATTAAATTTGCAGATTTATTTGAAGAGTTTTATTTCAATAAAAATACTGCCTAACTTCATAAAATATCTCACTAATACAAGATATTTCAATATTTTATCAACAAATGCAAAATTCATTCATTTAATTATTATTTCCCCCTCAACATCTTTCATTCACAAATTAAAATTATTATTTTTTTAAATGTTTTCCACACACCAAAACATACATAATTGACAAGCTGACAGCCCACAATATACATTCACTGTCTCTCTCTTTAAAAAGAGAACTTTCTCTAAAAGAGATTTTTTTTTCATTTCAAGAGAAATATGCAAATTGCAAATGCTCTCTAAAGCTTCATCTGCTATGGCTTCCGTCACTTGTTCCAAGGTTTGTTTCTCTCTTGATTATCAATTTTTATTGATTTTTTTTCTCTTCCCCCTTCTGTTTAATACCTGAATTTGTTTGTTTTTGTAAAAATAATGAAAAAAAATAACGGCAAAGATCTGATTTTTTTCTTGTACCCAATTCGAGAAAAATGAAAACAATCTTGTTCTGGCTAATTGAGAAAATGGGTGCTTTTTTTATGTTTTATTTTCACTTTGTTTCTTTATATTTCCCTTTTTCATCTGGTCTAGAGTTCTAGTTTAGCTTGATGGGGAATCTGGGTTTTGGCTTTTTGTGATACACGATTTGCATTTTTATGCCAATCTTAACTATTTTTCGAGAATTGGGTCATATGATTTTCAGTAGTTTTGCCTTATAAGAACGTTTGAAACTTGTTTTGTCAGCACTTGTTGGTATGAATCTTGTTTGGTCAATTTTCAATGTTTGTACAAATGGGGTGATTTATAGTACAGAATTTTCGGTTGCTTGCGAAGGGTTTTTGTTTTTTAAGAGCTGTCTTAAGGTGGGAGAGCTTAGTTCATAACAAGGAAATCACATACTTTCCAATTTGGGATCCAAGTACCCTAGCAATTAGGCACGGAATAGTTCACCATGTCCGTAGTTGCCGGTTGTCTTTGCAGTGGACTATCTAGCCTGAGATGAATCTTACAATATCGGTTTCACCACATCTGCTACACGGTTGCAACGAAGAGCAGTGGTAGGAAGCTCTTATACCAATTGATATGGATCATTCCTCAAAAGCTATTCGGGTGATAAGGCTTGGGCCCTTACATGATGAAATTCCATGCTTCCCGATGTGGGATTCGAACCCCGTACCCTGCAATTAGGCACATATTATATTTGTATTATATTAATTGTTTCCGACACATCATAAGGATAAAGCCTCGACTTCGATATGAACTTGTTTCTTTCTCTCCATAGTCCATACATTTGCTTGCATTGCATGTATGTATATTGACATAGGCGAATTGTCGGTTTACAATCATGATTGTAATTCAAAATCCCTTTTTTGTGATTTTGTATTTGATTGTTATTGCAGGAACTTTATCTTGAATATATGTTGGTTTATGGTTAAATTTGAAAGCCTACTTTCGAATTTTATAGGTAAGGAGTGGACTTTGTGTGTGGCCAGGCTTGAGGCAGCTTTGCATAAGAAAAGGTCTCGAGTATGGTTTGTGGTTATTATCAACGCCCCTCAAAACCTTACGCGGAGCAAGTCGTTCTCTTAGGGTTACTGAGTTCTGCAGTGTTTCCATCATGTCTTCGTCATTACAAATTGAATTGGTGGGCATGCCTCTTCTAATATGTTATCGGATTTTAAATGTTGTTTTAATAATTCTTTACTTGTTTCTTTTTTCTTGATTGTTTATTTGGCCTTCTTTTTGTCAACTCATAATTCTCGTTTGATATCATTTTAACCTTGTAATAGTGCTTTTAGGTTTGTTGTTGTAGAAGGTTATAGTAACTGAATTTCATGTACAATACCAATATATTACACATGAACTAACATTTTTGTTTTTCAGGTACCGTGTCTTCAAGACAATTATGCGTATCTTTTACATGATGTGGACACTGGCACGGTTGGTGTCGTTGATCCATCAGAAGCTGTACCAATTATCGACGCTTTAAGTCGGAAAAACTGGAATTTGACTTATATATTGAACACCCATCACCATCAAGATCACACTGGTGGGAATGCAGAGCTGAAAGCAAGATATGGAGCAAAGGTATAGAAATTGTCATCTCTTGGTTCAGTTAACTTTTCAACTCGTATCGGGCAATGAAAATGGACCATATACCAGCCCGGCTCATGGACAACTTTATTTGCATTGCAAGTGGAGCTATGAAATGCTTGCTCTTCATTGCCCTTTGTTAAAAAAAAAGCTTCTTATTATTTAAGGAATGGAAGTTGTATTTTACAAATAGCTTTTAGACAGTGACATATAAGGTTTTCAACTGTTCCATAAGGCATTTGAATCGCGGATTTTTTTAAGACAATGGCCATAATAATAACAACAGTTGTCATTCGTGTAGGTTATTGGTTCGGCAATAGACAAGGATAGAATTCCTGGAATTGATATTGTTCTAAAAGATGGGGACAACTGGATGTTTGCAGGTCATGAGGTGCATGTCATGGAAACTCCTGGTCATACCCGAGGTTATATTCATTAGTCATTTTTTCTTCTTCAAAATTTGCTGAAATAAGTTTGAATGTGTAGCAGTCATTGTTCGCATTTTATAGTAGCCTGTACCTTCTCATTCCCCTTTATTTCATTTTTAGCTACGGGATTTGGTTTTGAGTGTAGGTATGTGTGCAAGACTAGACTATGTTCAACTTCTGTAAGTTTTTCATGTAGTTGGAGCCTGGAGGGTATATACTCGGACTCGTGTCCATAACATTGGATCTTAGTTGTAAAAAGCGCGCTTCAGGCGCGCCTGAGGCGTGAGGCGCAGGAAAAAACGCCTCCAATGGCTGAGGCGAGGCGAGGTACAAGAGGCGCTTGGAGGCGCGCGCCTTAAGGGCTTTTCGCCTGAGGCGTGAGGCGAGGCTTTCGCGCTTCTTGTAATTAGAAGAAAAAAAAACATGAAAATGAAGAAAAACATGGAAAATCTATTGAAGAAGATGAACAGAAGATAGCTTTTGAAGAAAAAAAAAAGTCGTATTTTACTTCTATCTATTGAGTGGCAGAAGAAAACCTTGGGCCTATCAAAATTAGTGAACAGACAAAAACACCCCTCCTTACTTCCCATCAAAAATATCTCAAGTCTAATATTGTCTTTTTATTAGGATTTTGTTATTATTATTATATTATTAATTTTGTTACCCAAATACTTATTCTAACCAAGAAATTAATATTGATTTTAATATAAATTAATATAATAAAATAAGATTTATTTTTATTTTTTTTATTTAAATAAAATATTAAAATTACATATTAAAATAATATAATTTATTAATATTTTAATATATTTATGTTTAATACTTTTGAAATTTACATATAATTGAAATATTTTAATTTTTTAGCATTTATATTATAATTATCATATTTTTAAGTATAAAATATGTTATATAATTAATTTATAAATTTTTAAGATAAAAAGGCGCCTCAACTACGAAAGGCGAGCGCTTTCGCCTCACGCCTCGCGCCTCGGCTCTAGGGGCCTTTTACGCCTCGGACCGCCTCACGCTTTTTAAAACCAAGCATTGGATACAAGTGTTGGTCATTGTTGGTCATTGTTACTTTAAGTAAAATGACGAGTCGTAGGAACATAGTTTATTATTATCATTATTGAAAAATTGAAACATTCACGCAGGCCATATCAGCTTCTATTTTCCGAGTTCTGCAGCAATATTTACCGGAGATACATTGTTCAGCTTATCATGTGGCAAGCTTTTCGAAGGAACCCCAGAACAGGTAACTGACATCTATAACTTATGATATATTAGTTGACAGTAGATAACGTAAGAGTTATTTGGACTTAAGTACGAGTGTTGGATATCGGTGAGATAATCCAGCAGATCATCTTTGCTGTTCTCGATACATATCTTAATGGCTGAATTCTACTCTGCAGATGCTTTCTTCCCTTCGGAGGATCACGTCTCTGCCTGATGATACAAATATATATTGTGGTCATGAATATACTTTGGTTAGTCTATTTATATTTTTGGTTAAGCCCATTAAATTTTCCCGGCTTGGAATTCCAAAAGGCACTAACCATATATGTACCTGTTTTGGCAGAGTAATTCAAAATTTGCATTATCAATGGACCCCAAGAACGAGGCGCTTAAGTCGTATGCAGCCCATGTAGCTCACCTTCGCAACAAGGGGTTGCCTACGGTAATTTCTAGATTCTGTCTTTTTCTCAGACCTTTTAAGGATTAATGTTACAAAGTTATGCCTGTGGCTGTTAATTTTGTGTGTGTGTGTGTGTGTTATGATTCATCTAAAGGATTAGATAATGAAATTTGTCGAAAAAACCGACAATGGTTTATTTCACTGAGCTAAGGGTGTTTGTTCGTTAGCATTCAATCTTCTTATTATCTTTGGTAATACATATTGGATAACATGGGTCTTTCTCCATTTTTCGAACCATATGTCGGTTCAGCTGTAACCTAGTTATTACATTAGTTGTTTAGATATTCACCATTGGCATCATTTTTCTTGATTCAATGGTTTGTGTTCTGCCGACTTGATCCATACTAGTCGAGAGAGCACCCCATTTGCCAAATAATGCTGTATTGACCATCAATATGCTGTTTCAGATTCCAACTACACTAAAAACAGAGAAGGCATGTAATCCGTTCCTCCGGACAGGGACATTGAGTGCGGAAATCAGGCAGGCACTAAATATTCCGGTCGACACGAATGAGGCCGAAGCCTTGGGTGTCATCCGCCAAGCAAAGGATAATTTCTAGGGTTTGCTAAGACCCCATTGCTGTATGTGTATAGATGATGTTGGCCCTTCCAAATGTGAAATAAAAAAATCCACAATGTTTACCAGTGCCAATTGTTAACGCTGTTAACGCTTTTATGTTAAATTCGTTTATGTGACACTCTGAAATAGAGAAATATTAATTTTACAACCATGTAACCCAAAAAATATGTTGCGATGAAATTGAATTTACGAAAAAAACAAAAAATATCAAATAAAATTTTTGTTTCTTACAAATATTAATTTTAAATATTTATTTTTGTTGTAAAATATTTCAAACCCTTTTCATATTGGGTAATCTTCACTCATGGTTCCTTTTATTTAAGTTTTGTTCTATTTTTGTTTTTTGCCATATACGTTCGAAAGTGTTTTTATTTTAGTCACTAGATCGTTGTTAGTCTCCGTTACTTGACTAACGTGTAGCTGATATGACACCTTAAAAATAAAAATAAGGGTAAACTACACCGGTGGTACCCTAACTATGCCTGTATTCCTACTTTGGTCTCAAAACTATGTTTTTCGGCAAAAGAGTCCCTTCCGTTACATAGTTTTCCTGTTTTGGTCCCTCGACGTTAAATAACTAACGATTTTGCTGATGTGGCATTTTTAAATATTTTTTAAGGCTGACGTGGCATTTTTAAATATTTTTTTAATCATTTCTCTCTCCTCTTATATATTATTTTTATTTAATTTTATTCACCCAATCATGTTGTGACACGTGTCACTACACTATTAGGTGAAAAACCCCTCAAATATCCTAAAAATCAAAAGTGGTGGTGCTGCTGGGATTCGAACCCAAGACCACCAGCCCACCAAGCATACACTTGAACCATCTAGGCTAAGCTGAATACTTGATTCAAATCTACTAACACTTATATTTAAGCTGTACAAATTAACCCAAAAAAACCTAAAAACATAATTGGTGCTGCTGGGAATTGAACCCAAGACCACCAATGCATAAGGCTTGCGCATAAACCAACTATGCTAGGCTGGTTAACTAATTTAAATTTACTAACATTTATATTTTAGCTGTGCAAATTAACCCAAAAAAACCTAAAAACATATTTATTTATTATAAAATTAATATTTATTAATAATATAAGAGGAGAGAAATAATAAAAAAAATATTAAACTAATGATATTTATTAATATTAATAATTGTTAAATTTTTACTTTACTATTACTGCAATTATTAATATTTGTTTTATAAAAATATTAAACCTAATAATTGTTAAATATTTATTTTATAATAATATTAATAATAATTGTTAAATATTTATTAATAATTGTTAAATATTTATTAATAGTAAAGTAAAAATTTAACAATTATTAATATTAATAAATATCATTAGTTTAATATTTTTTGATTATTTCTCTCCTCTTATATTATTAATAAATATTAATTTTATAATAAGTAAATATGTTTTTAGGTTTTTTTGGGTTAATTTGCACAGCTTAAATATAAATGTTAGTAGATTTAAATCAGTTAACCAGCCTAGCATAGTTGGTTTATGCGCATGCCTTATGCATTGGTGGTCTTGGGTTCGATTCCCAACAGCACCAATTATGTTTTTAGGTTTTTTGGGTTAATTTGTACAGCTTAAATATAAGTGTTAGTAGACTTGAATCAAGTATTCAGCCTAGCCTAGATGGTTCAAGTGTATGCTTGGTGGGTTGGTGGTCTTGGGTTCGAATCCCAGTAGCAGCACCACTTCCGATTTTTAGGATATTTGGGGGGTTTTTCACCTAATAGTGTAGTGACACGTGTCACAACATGATTGGGTGAATAAAATTAAATAAAAATAATATATAAGAGGAGAGAGAAATGATTAAAAAAATATTTAAAAATGCCACGTCAGCCTTAAAAAATATTAAAAAATGCCACATCAGCAAAACCGTTAGTTATTTAACGTCGGGGGACCAAAACAGGAAAACTATGTAACGGAAGGGACTCTTTTGCCGAAAAACATAATTTTGGGACCAAAGTAGGAATACAGGCATAGTTAGGGTACCACCGGTGTAGTTTACCCTAAAAATAATACATGTATAATTTACCTTTCCAGAATATCCTTCTTTTTCTATTTTTTCCCTCTCTTTTCTTTGTTCTTCTATGATTTTTCGCTTATGATTCTCTGTTTTTATCGGAAAAATAAGAAATAGCTATTGTTTCTGCAGCTCAGCCGCGTGCTTCTAAGACGAAATTCTACATGGACAACAAACTCAAAGAAGACATCCGCCAAGCATAGCACCTTGATCCGTGGCTGACATCGTCCGAACTAGCTTAGAACCCAAAGGTATGGACGCAATGATCTCAACCACACAATGGTAAAGTCATCATTACCAACAATGGTGCCACCACCTTAGACAAAATGAAAGTCTTACAACTCGCCCCTAAAATGCTCGTCAAACTTTTTAAATCTCAGGACGTCGCCGTCGATGACGGTATCACCACAATCGTTGAAATTGTTGGCGTCATCCTTAAGCAATGCTTCTCCCTTCTCTCCCATGGTATTCACCCCACTGTTATATTTGATTCTTTCCGCAAGGCTTCAACTAAAGTCAGTAATGTTCTAACCGCCATAGATAGGATATTATACTCAAACGAATAGAATATTGAGCAGAAAATTGCAGTTTCTGATTATACTCAAATGGATAAGATATTGAAAGAGGGAAGAAATTATATTTTGGGTATGTTAAGAAGATTAAGGCCACTGATTATAATGCTTTGTTGATTCAAAAGAGTATTTCGAGGGATACATTCACAGATTTACCCTTACATTATTTGGCCAAAACAAAAGATTATGGTTATCAAGAATGTCGAGGGGATTATATTGACTCATTACCAAGACTTTGAATTGCTTGCCTATTGTTAATATTGAACATTTTTCGAGCCGAAAAGTAAGACAATGTAGATATTGTAAAGGAGTTTTCACTTAGGGATGCAAAGATTGTTGAGGCTATTGGGATTGAAGATATGGGAAAAACTACAACTATTTTGTTAGGAGTTCAAAGATTATTGAGGCTACTAGGATTAAAGATATGGGAAAAACTACAACTATTGACGAGGCTGGGAAGAATTTACATGATGCTTTATGTGTAGTTAGGTGCTTAGTGAGTAAGAGGTTTTTGATTGCACGTGGTGGTGTTTCGGAGATTGAGTTGTCGAGGCAGCTTGGTGTTTGGTCTAAAGTTTTGCATGATATAGATTATTTTAATTTTTTGAAGACGTCATGTCAATTATCCGTTAGTCAAATAATGGAGACTAACGGTCCCGTGATCAAAACAAAAACGTTTCCAAGTGGTAAGAATATATTTTTTAAAAAAAATTTAATGATTAAAATAAAATAAAGTTTAAATAAAAAAGATCACGAGTAAAGATTACCTTTTAATATTTGATCATAACTCCGTTCTAAAATAATATAACAAGATGAGGGTGAGGATCACCTCATTCTCTCAAATATTAATTATATTTTTAATCGCTTTTAATATGTTTCATCTTAATTTTTATTAATAACTTTCAACTTTAAATAATTTTAAAATATATATTTTTGTAATTTATTCATGAACAATTTTTTTTATATATAACTCTTTAATATATTTTATAATAAAAATGTATCTGATTTTCAAAATCATACTAATTAAACCCGATTTGAATGATAATTTAATAATAATAAAAGGGTAAACTACATCACATACCACTCAACTATGGCCTCTGACTCGAAAATGACACCAAACTTTAAAAAAATTTAAAACTAACACTGAATTTTAATATGTGACTCGAAAATACCACTCCGCCGTTAAGGGTTTTGAACCCTAGCCCTCTAAATATAAGGGTTAAATCTTAATCACTGAACTAACATAATATTATATAATGTTTTACCACAAATATTATATATCTCATACTAGCTAAGATTAATTAAAATTATTTTATGAAATAAATAATACTATAAATAATATTAATACATAAAAGTATAAATATATATTATTTAGATATATATATATATATATACCAATAAAAATATATTAATTTATATATTATTAATAACATAAATATATTATTAAAAACCAAAATATTCATAAAATAATATATTTATGTTATTAATAATATATAAAAAACCCTAAACCTTAAAATGTTAACCCACAAACCCCAACCCTCGAACTTAAACTGTAAACTTTAGAGTTTAAAGTTTAAGGTTTAAGACTTCTTTTATATATCAATTTTATGAATATTTTGTGTATTTTTTAAAATAATATATTTATATTATAAATAATATATAAAAAATAAAAAAAAATTATTTAAATTATATAAATTTATCCATTTGGTTGCAACCAAATTATTTTATAAAAAATAATACTACAAATAATTTTAATATATAAATAATATAAAATATTATTTTTTTGATGAAAATAGGTGTGACTTCATTAATAACCATCAAACACCAAAGAAAGTAACACATGCCTCATTAAAAACCTTCCTAACCTAAATAGAGGAAAAAAGTACCCATACTACCTTAGAGGAACACAAAGTTCAAAGAACTACAAAGTTACATGCTCATTCTGAACTAACGAAATAACGGAAGAAGGTGGTTCCTCCCACTGTACGCGATCAAAACTATTAGTATCGACGAGCTTTGCCAACACATCCGCTACATTGTTCTCTTGTCTCGGAATATGTTGAATACGAACAACGCATGGTCGACTACGAAGCTCCAGAAAGTAATGCTCCAAGATGCGTCCATATAAGATTTAGGGTTTGAAGTTTGGGCTTTGTATAGAAATAATATATTTTATGTGAAACAAATATTTTAATTTTGATATAACTAAAAACCTAAGGACTAAATCGAAAAAGTCAAAACGAATTTTAAGTCCTTAAAATATCCCCATATATTGTTAGTATTATGCCCAAGTTAAAAACATACATTTTCAAATACCTTTTTCTAAGTGTTTCAAGCCTAAGCAGTGTTTTTCAAGCACCCGTTTCGAAACGGCCCTAAGGCGTTTCGAAACATTTTCACCACTGTCGACCACCGTTCCGAAACGTGTATCGAAACACTTGAAAGCGTTTCGAAACGGCACAACTCGTTTCGAAACTGTTCTTCATGTTGGCTTTAAAAAGGATTAAAATTATTTCAAAAATTTCATATTTTCAAATATATAAGGGGTGTTTCGAAACGGATCAAGCCCGTTCCGAAACGGATCACTACCGTTCCGAAACAGGGGCTAGGTTTTAGTTTGAAAATATGACCGTTGTATGTTTTAACTGATTTTATCAAAACTGTTAAGGCGTTTCGATACGGTCTAGGACCGTTCCGAAACGACCCTTTTACAGTGGCAAAACCGTTCCGAAACGACCCTAAGGCGTTTCGAAACGGGCTCTTAAATGCACCCCAACGGCTCTTTCTATTTTAGTCCGTTCCGAAACAGGTTTCCCGTGTTCCGAAACGGGTTGGTGCAGACAGCATTAATGGTGGCAAGAGAGGGTTCCAACGACTCCATTTATGTTCCCAACCACCCAAACGGCTAGAAATCAATGAGAAGGTATAAAAGGGACATCCAAAAGCATCAGCAACAACTATTGAACTTAAAGCAAACATCCAAACATCAAATTCAAGCATTTGAGCAAAAATCCCAAATTTGTGTAAAATCCCAATTTGTGTTCTTCATTCATATTTTGTAAAATTGGGTTGAGTGCTTGTATTGGGGCTAACATTTGTATTGAGAGATACCTAATTAGCCTTCAAATTTCTTTGTTCTATTGAGTGAGAGTTGGGTTGATTTTTGGGTAGAAAAATCAACCGATATTGTAAAGGGTTGCCTCCTTGTCCTAGAAAAGGGGAAGATCAATTTAGTGAAATTGTTGCAAATCCTTAGTGAGACTAAGGTAGTGGATGTAGAGTTCATTTGGAACTTGAACCACTCTAAATCCCTTGTTCTTCAATTTTTATTTGCCAATTTCCACTAAAATCCTTTAAATTTCCAATTCACCCCCCTCTTGGTAAATATCGATCTTTCGATCCACTCAACAATTGGTATCAGAGCTTAACTCTTTGAGGATTAACAACCACAAGAGGAGATCCTTGGAAGAGTGTGATCATCAAAATATCAAGAGATGGCTTCAACCTCCGGTTCCGGCATGTACGAGTCACAATCAACCACCAAGCCCCCTTTCTTCTATGGTGACAACTACTCCTTTTGGAAGAACAAAATGAGGCTATTCATCAAGTCAAGTGACTATCTTGTATGGGATGTCATTGAGGATGGGCCATACATTCCATTGAAGCAAGATGGTGAAGGCAAGATGGTGTTGAAGAAGAAAGCCGAAATGAGTGAAGAGGAGAGGAAGAAGATTCAAGTCAACGATAAAGCTCTCCACATGCTTTTTTGTGCTTTCGGTCCGGACATCTATTCAAAGGTCTCTTCCATTGAAAATGCCAAAGAAGTGTGGGACACACTTGAGACCACTTATGAAGGCACCAATGATGTCAAAGAAACTAAGATTGGACTTCTCAATCTTAGTTATGAAAATTTCAAGATGGAGCTCGATGAGACGGTGTCAAAGATGTTTGATCGATTCTCCACAATTGTCAACGGGCTAAAGGGCTATGGAGAGATCATACCGGAAGACAAGCTTGTCCGGAAGCTACTCTATTCACTTCTCGAAGCTTGGGATGGGAAGAGAACCGCCATCATCGAAGCAAAGAACTTGAAGACATTAAAGCTTGATGAGCTTGTGGGTTCTCTCCTTACTCATGAGATCATGAAGCAAGGAAGGGAAGATGAGAAAAAGAAAGAAGAGAAAAGAGTTGAGAAGCTTGAAGTTGAAAAGAAGAAGAAGATGGGAATAGCTCTCAAGGCAAAAGCTTCACAACATGATGAGAGCTCATCTTGTGAGGAGGATGAACTTGAAGAATTGGCTATGATAGCCAAACGATTCTCACGCTTCATGAGGTCCAACCGGGGAAGAAAAATCCAAAGAAAGATGGACTTCAAAGGAAGGAACAAAGAAGAAGGGAAGGATCCCATCATTTGCTATGAGTGCAAACAATCCGGTCATATCCGTTCGGAGTGCCCTCAACTCAAGAAGAAGGGCTTTGAGAAGAAGAAGAAACTCAAAGCCAAGCTTGCTACTTGGAGTGATGAGGAGTCATCGGAGGATGACGAACAAGAAGTGGCTAACCTTTGTCTCATGGCACTTGAGGAAGATTCCTCCTTGGTAACCTCTAACTCATCTACTTTAGATTTTTCATATGAAGAATTAAATGATGCATATGATGAGTTACAAGAGGTATATGATGAATTAGTTGAGAAGTTTAAAGAGTTGGTCATTAAAAACAAGAAAATCATTTTAGAGCTAAATGATAAAAATGACTCACTCACTCAAGCTAATTCTAAATTTGAGAAAAAGATTTTAGGATTAAAAGATGAACTTAAGTTCTTTCAAGATGAAAATGTTGATCTTAATAATCTTTTGTCTCAATGCAATAGTGAACACCAAAAGGTGTTAGGTGAGCTAAATGAGCTCAAAAAGTCCTTAAAAAATGTTGGTAGTGTCAAACATGAAGTAGGAGAATCCTCTAGAACACACCAACCTAAGAAAAGGACTAATTACTACAAACAAGGTAGCTACCCTAGACATAGTAGAGCTAAAAGAATTAGAAGTGTATGGGTTCCTAAGGAACTTGTAAAATCTAATAATATTATTGCTATGTCATCTTGGATTCCTAAGGGAACCAAGGTTTTGGGAGCTAACACTCATGGACCCAAAATGATTTGGGTACCAAAAACCAAGGTTTAATATCTTTGTTTGTAGGGGGAGCATTGCTACAAGGCCAAAGCACAAAGTCAAAACTCATGGTACCTTGATAGTGGATGCTCGAGACACATGACCGGAGACAAGAGTCGATTCATGGATTTAAAGCCAAAAAGTGGAGGAGTAGTAACATTTGGTGACAACTCCAAAGGCCACATTAAAGGTATTGGCTCCATAGGTAATCACTCTACCATTCTCATTGAAAATGTCTTATATGTCGATGGTCTTAAACATAATTTATTGAGCATAAGTCAATTGTGTGATAAAGGATTCAATGTTTTATTTGATAAAAATGGATGCAAAATTGTTGACATTAAATCTAATAATATTATGCTCATAGGCCATCGCATAGGAAACATATACATGGTGCATTTAGATGACATACATACATCTCATGCATGTTTAGTTGCTCAAAATGAAAATGATGCATGGTTGTGGCATAGGAAGCTAGGACATGCTAGCATTAGTGTTTTGGAAAAACTAGTCTCTCTAAATCTAGTTAGAGGTTTGCCCAAAATTAAATTTTCAAATGACAAAATTTGTGATGCATGCTCTAAGGGTAAACAACATAAGTCTTCCTTTAAATCCATTAATGATGTTTCTACTAGTAGATGCTTACAATTAATTCACATGGATTTATTTGGGCCAATTAGGACTATGAGCTTGGGTGGTAAATCTTATGCATTTGTGTTAGTTGATGATTTTTCTAGATTTACTTGGGTTCTCTTTTTAAGTACTAAAAATGAGGCTTTAGAAAAATTCATCACATTTTCAAAATTAACCCAAAATGATCTTGAACTTAGAATTTCACACATTAGAAGTGATCATGGAACCGAGTTTCAAAATTTAGGGTTTGAAGAATTTTTGAATGAAAATGGTATTAGCCATAATTTTTCGGCTCCTCGAACTCCTCAACAAAATGGGGTAGTTGAGAGGAAAAATAGAACTTTACAAGAAATGGCTAGAACTATGCTTTGTGAAAATAATTTACCTAAATATTTTTGGGCGGAAGCCACAAACACCGCTTGTTATATTGTAAATCGAGTAATGATTAGGCCAATTTTAAAGAAAACACCTTATGAGATTTTAAAATCTAAAAAGCCTAACATTAGCTATTTTCACCCTTTTGGGTGCAAGTGTTTTGTTTTAAATAATGGAAAAGACAACTTAGGTAAATTTGATGCAAAAAGTGATGAAGCTATTTTTATAGGTTACTCTTTAACCTCTAAAGCCTATCGAGTATTTAACAAAAGAACTTTAGTAGTAGAAGAATCTATTCATGTTGTATTCGATGATAACCTCCTTCCTAGGAAGGATTCTTGTGATGATGATGATGTAGGAATCATAAATGCCTTTGATGGAGGTCAAACTTCAAAGGAGGATGAGATTCAACCAAAAGAAGAAGATACACAAGATCCACCTCTTGAAGCCTTGAAGGACTTGGCTATTGAGGAAAAGGAAGTGAGCTACCCAAGGGAGTTGAACTATGTCAAAGATGGTGAAATCTTGGGTGATCCATCCAAGGGGGTAACCACTCGTTCTTCTCTTAAATTAATGAACCATGTTGCATTTATCTCATGCATAGAGCCTAAAAACATAAAAGAAGCATTGAAAGATGACTTTTGGATTATGGCTATGCAAGAAGAGTTAAATCAATTTGAGAGAAGTAATGTATGGACATTAGTTGATAGGCCTAGTAATCAATCTACAATAGGAACTAAATGGGTCTTTAGGAACAAACTAGATGAGAGTGGTAACATTGTGAGAAATAAAGCTAGACTTGTAGCACAAGGTTACACTCAAGAAGAGGGAATAGATTTTGATGAAACCTATGCACCCGTAGCTAGGATGGAAGCCATTAGGATGTTGCTTGCATATGCATGTTATCATAATTTCAAGCTTTTTCAAATGGATGTTAAAAGCGCATTTTTAAATGGTTTTATAAATGAAGAAGTGTATGTGGAACAACCACCGGGTTTTGAAGATTCAAAATTTCCAAATCATGTTTTCAAACTTACCAAAGCTCTTTATGGTTTAAAACAAGCTCCTAGAGCTTGGTATGAAAGGCTTTCAAATTTTTTGATTGAAAAAGGATTTGAAAAAGGTAAGGTGGACACTACACTTTTCATAAAAATGTATAAAAATGACATCTTAGTAGTTCAAATTTATGTTGATGATATTATTTTTGGTTCTACTAATGAATGTCATTGTCAAGAGTTTTCTAAGCTAATGCAAGGTGAATTTGAGATGAGCATGATGGGGGAGCTCTCATTCTTTTTGGGACTCCAAATCAAGCAAAAGAAGGATGGCACCTTCATCAACCGAGCAAAATACATAAAGGATATGCTCAAGAAGTTTGGCTTGGAGAATGCAAAGCCTCAAGCCACTCCTATGAGCTCATCTACAAAGCTTGACAAAGATAAAGGAGGTAAGTGTGTTGACTCTAAGCTTTATCGTTCTATGATTGGATCTTTGCTTTACCTTACCGCAAGTAGACCGGATATCTTGTTTAGTGTTTGCTTGTGTGCTAGGTTTCAAGCTAGTCCTAGAGAGTCTCACCTTATAGCCGTTAAGAGAATATTTAGATACCTTAGAGACACTCCTTGTTTAGGCCTTTGGTATCCTAGAGACTCTACCTTCAACCTACATGCTTACTCGGATGCGGATTATGGGGGTTGTAAAATTGATAGGAAAAGTACTTCGGGAACTTGCCAATTCTTAGGTAGTATGCTCATATCTTGGTTCTCTAAGAAACAAAATAGTGTAGCCTTATCTACCACCGAAGCCGAGTACATATCCTTAGGGAGTTGTTGTGCTCAAGTCCTTTGGATGAAGCAACAACTCTTAGATTATGGTATTAAAGTTGGAATCATACCCCTAAAATGTGACAACACTAGTGCAATATGCTTAACTAAAAATCCCATCCAACACTCTAGAACCAAACATATAGAAATAAGGCATCATTTCATTAGAGATCATGTCCTTAAGGAAGATGTGGTTATAGAGTATGTAGACACCTTGAATCAATTAGCGGACATTTTTACAAAACCCTTAGATAAAGAGCGTTTTTGGTCCCTTAGGAGAGAGTTAGGTCTAGCTAGCCTATCTTGACCTTTTTGGACCTCTTTTGTGCTTAAATATGCTTGATCTTGTGAAATGCCATGTTGATGTGTTTAAACTCCTAATTTTATCCATGCTTATAGTTAGGGGGAGTATGTTTATGCTTAAATATGTTTTGCCTGCTCATTCATGACATTTATGCATGTTAGGCCTCTTAAAAGATCATTTTTCTGCATTTTTAGAGCCTCATCTGCACTTCCAGGCCCAGGTGTATCGAAACGGGTGAACCGGTTTCGATACGGATACCTTAAATCCAGCTCTGAGAGAAGGGCGTTTCGAAACGCCTCAAAAGCGTTCCGAAACGTTTTTGATTCTGCCAAGGGGGTGTATCGGAACGCGTTCCGATACGGGTCAAAGGGTGTTTCGATACGGTCAGCAGCGTATCGAAACGTTATGTTTATGGTTTTAAAAAGGTCAAAACCCTAGCCGCCCGTTCCGAAACGGTCTTGACCGTTCCGTAACGGCATCGCGGAATGCTTTATTTAGGGCTTTTAATGACACAAATACACTTTTTATCAAACACTAAAACCCTAAACCGCCTCCCTCTCTATAAATACCCTCTAAAACTCTTTGATTTTCACAAAATTGTGAGGGGTTTTACTCTTCAACTCAAGTCTAAGCAAGTTTCATCAATCTTGTGCAAGGATTTCTTCAAAATCATCCAAAATCCCAAACTAAGGTAATTTTTCAATTTTTCTTTCTTTCAATTCATGTTCGAATCTTAGGTTAGAAAATTTTATTTTTGTATAAATTATATGTTTTTGGTTGTGGGTTTTCAAAATCTTGTAAAAAAATTTTCAAATCTCAAAATTTTTGATTCGAATATAAATTTTTTCAATCGTATTTTTTAAACTGTTTTTATTTTAATTTTGTTTTCAAAAACCTAAGTGGGATTTATTATTGGATTGATTTTAATTATCAATGCATACACTTAATTTTAAAACTCTTGCTTAATGTTTTTAGATGGCGGATCAATCGAACAAAAAGCGCAAGGCCGTTCAATCCGGTGATTCAAGCATTCGTCCGAACATCACTATGGTTTTTCAGAAATCTCTTAAAAATTCGGACGCTCGTGCTCGCTTTGCTTATGTCAAGGATTTCGCGGTTCGTAAGGAACGTGTAATTGATCTTGATTTCCTCAATTCCGAGCGATTCCTTTTCCGTTATCTCGGCCGTTTAGATGAGTGGGATCTCTGGTATTTCTTGAGCACTCCGGATGTTTGCTACAAAAATATGGTACTCATCTTTTACTCCAATGCTCGTTTTCTTTATGATGAGTCCAAAACCGAGATCATAGGAATTGAGTCATCTTTACTAGGCAAAAAGATTGTTATTAATGTTGCTCTTTTGGAATCTGCTTTTAAACTTAAGAATATGGGTCTTGAGGATGAGCGTCATTTTGGCAATTTCACCGGTAAAGCACTTAATTTGGATGTGCATGATCGTGTCCTTCATTTGATAGTCTCTTGGTTTATTCGCCCTTCCGGTGGTAAATATTCCCATATCCGTCAAAGAGATCATTTTTGGTTAGAGTGTTTCCGTAGGGGTGAGCGCCCGAATGTGCCTAAAATAATCTTTGCCGAGATAGTCAATAATATCAAGCTTATTGACACAAATGAGTTGACGTCCTTTACTTATGGTATTGTCTTGAGCGCCCTATTTGAATATCTTGAAATTGATTGTACCTATGACTCTCCGGAACCTCGCAAGACCAAGATTGGTGAGTCATCCCTTCGTAAGTCCGGGTTTCAATATGTGAATGGTATTTGGGAAAGAGTTGATAGAGAAGCGGATCCTCCTCTCGTTGCTCCTCCACCGCAAGTTCAAGCCGCAAACAACGATGCCCTCACG
The DNA here is from genome assembly GCA_958450335.1 of Hibiscus tridactylites. Classification (NCBI taxonomy): domain Eukaryota; kingdom Viridiplantae; phylum Streptophyta; class Magnoliopsida; order Malvales; family Malvaceae; genus Hibiscus; species Hibiscus tridactylites. The sequence continues at coordinate 84,846,985 of OY288268.1, read as the reverse complement.
GCTTTCCTTACCGAGCGATTCAATGCCTTGGACACTCGGATGAATGCTTTGGACACTAGCATTGCTTCGGGCTTTGAGTCTATGGGCAATCGGTTGAAGAATGTCGAGGATCGTCTTCATTCTCTTGAAACTTCTCATTCCAACTTGGACCTATCCTTCTCCACTCTTTATGGGCAATGGACGAAGTTTCACCGTTCTCAAACCAAGAACGATGATGATGATGATGACGAGGATGATGATGATGAGGCTTAGGAAATTCATATCATCTCATATTATTTATGCTTTTTAGGATTAAGAATGCATCTTTTTGTTTTCTCATGTTTTAGGACCTATGCTTATGGCTATTTTATTTTGAGATTTTATTGTTTGAATTATGTTGAACTTAATGTTTTGAATTATGTTTTGGATATTTTGGTTATGAATTTATAATATGGTTGCTTATTATTGCTTATTGGTACTAATCATTTATCTTCTCTATGAGCTTATGTCGTTCTTTTTGATCTAACAAAAAGGGGGAGAAGAAATTTAAGAGCCACAACACTAAATTTCGTTTTTAAATTTTATAAGGTTTTTAAACTTAAACTTCAAATCAAATTTTTGTTAAAAACCTATCTTAAATTAAGGGGGAGTTAGAATATTTTTCAAAACTTTCAAAATTCCAAAAATTCTAACTTTGGTTTTGTTATATCAAAAAGGGGGAGATTGTGAAACAAATATTTTAATTTTGATATAACTAAAAACCTAAGGACTAAATCGAAAAAGTCAAAACGAATTTTAAGTCCTTAAAATATCCCCATATATTGTTAGTATTATGCCCAAGTTAAAAACATACATTTTCAAATACCTTTTTCTAAGTGTTTTTCAAGCACCCGTTTCGAAACGGCCCTAAGGCGTTTCGAAACATTTTCACCACTATCGACCACCGTTCCGAAACGTGTATCGAAACACTTGAAAGCGTTTCGAAACGGCACAACTCGTTTCGAAACTGTTCTTCATGTTGGCTTTAAAAAGGATTAAAATTATTTCAAAATTTTCATATTTTCAAATATATAAGGGGTGTTTCGAAACGGATCAAGCCCGTTCCGAAACGACCCTTTGACAGTAGCCATTCCGTTTCGAAACGGATCACTACCGTTCCGAAACAGGGGCTAGGTTTTAGTTTGAAAATATGACCGTTGTATGTTTTAACTGATTTTATCAAAACCGTTAAGGCGTTTCGATACGGTCTAGGACCGTTCCGAAACGACCCTTTTACAGTGGCAAAACCGTTCCGAAACGGCCCTAAGGCGTTTCGAAACGGGCTCTTAAATGCACCCCAACGGCTCTTTCTATTTTAGTCCGTTCCGAAACAGGTTTCCCGTGTTCCGAAACGGGTTGGTGCAGACAGCATTAATGGTGGCAAGAGAGGGTTCCAACGGCTCCATTTATGTTCCCAACCACCCAAACGACTAGAAATCAATGAGAAGGTATAAAAGGGACATCCAAAAGCATCAGCAACAACTATTGAACTTAAAGCAAACATCCAAACATCAAATTCAAGCATTTGAGCAAAAATCCCAAATTTGTGTAAAATCCCAATTTGTGTTCTTCATTCATATTTTGTAAAATTGGGTTGAGTGCTTGTATTGGGGCTAACATTTGTATTGAGAGATACCTAATTAGCCTTCAAATTTCTTTGTTCTATTGAGTGAGAGTTGGGTTGATTTTTGGGTAGAAAAATCAACCGATATTGTAAAGGGTTGCCTCCTTGTCCTAGAAAAGGGGAAGATCAATTTAGTGAAATTGTTGCAAATCCTTAGTGAGACTAAGGTAGTGGATGTAGAGTTCATTTGGAACTTGAACCACTCTAAATCCCTTGTTCTTCAATTTTTATTTGCCAATTTCCACTAAAATCCTTTAAATTTCCAATTCACCCCCCCTCTTGGTAAATATCGATCTTTCGATCCACTCAATAGGGTAAACTACATAAATAGTCCCCCGACTATGCTCTAATTATCTTTTGCATCCTTTAACTATCAGAAGTTACAAACTGGTCCCTTAACTAATCAGAACATACAAAGTAGTCTTATTCCGTTAAAAAATAAACGGGCGTTAACCTGCTGATTGAGTTTTCTTCTTACCTGCTGACTGGGTTTTCTTCTTACCTGCTGACTGGTTTTTTTTTTACAAAGCTTTTTCTTTCTTCTCGACGGGACATGGGAATATTAAATCAGCAGGTAAAATTTCCCATGTCCCTTCGCTAAAACTAATAAAACACCTGCCGCTTACCACATCTCTCCACGTCGCACCACCCCATTTCCCCACCTTTTCTTTTCCATTCTCTTTTTCATCCGCCTCCGCCGTCTCATCCACTCTCTTAGCTAGCTAGTTGGTATTTCTTCAAGAGTCGACGAAACCGGCGTTTTTGTGACTGCTGCGCCGCCTTACCCCTGCAAATCTCGAAGGTGAGTTAAAAAAATTCTTTTTTTTTTCCATTTCGTCATTTACATTTGGATTGCCTTAATGGCTTGATTAGAGTGAGTTAGATTTATTACATTTCTACTCTTGAAATGAATATTTGAAGTGAAGGAGGTGAATTTTGGTTGAAATCAAAAGGTGGAGATGGCGCCGAGCACATTACGGAAAGTGATCGGGGCCGTCAAAGACCAAACCAACATAGGAATAGCTAAAGTAGCCAGCAACATGGAGCCAGAACTTGAGGTGGCTATCGTGAAAGCGACGAGCCACGACGATGACCCCGCCGACGAGAAATACGTACGCCAAATCCTCAGCTTGACCTCCTACTCCGGTGGATACTTCCGGACGTGCGTGTATGCGGTGTCGAGACGAGTGGGGAAGACACGTGACTAGATCGTGGCACTCAAAGCACTGGTGCTTGTTCACTGGCTGATCAACGATGGAGGCCTGGTTTTTCAAGAGGAGATCTTGTATGCTACGAGGAAAGGTACGAGGTTGTTGAATATGTCGAATTTTAGAGACGAGGCACATTTGAATTCATGGGATCACTCTACTTTTGTTAGAGCTTATGCTATGTATTTGGATCAAAGACTTGAATTGATGCTTTCCGATAGAAAAAAATGGTAGGGGCAGTGGAGGAAGTAGTCATGAAAACGGCGGTGATCGATACGGTGGTGGAAGAGATAATGTCCGGTCACTGTCGCTGAGGCTGAACGAGTATGGTTACTGGGATTTCAGAGGTGACAGTGCATATGGAGCTTATGGGGTGCCATGGAAAACAAGGTCTTATGATGATGTGAGTGAGGCAGTATGATTAAGAGATGGGAAAGAGGAGAAGAAAACAGTGACCCCATTGAGGGAAATGGACCCTGAGAAAATTCAGTCAACAAGTAAGAAGAAAATTCAGTAACAGGTTAACGTCCGTTTATTTTTTAACGGAATAAGACTGCTTTGTATGTCTCAATTAGTCAAGGGACCAGTTTGTAACTTCTGATAGTCAAAGGACGCAAAAGATAATTAGAGCATAGTCGGGGGACTATTTATGTAGTTTACCCTATATTTTATATTATAAATATTATATAAAAAATAAAAAAAAACAATACACTTTTATTTATATATTTTTATATATACAAATAATATATTTTATATTATTTATATATTAATATTTTTTATAATATTATTTATTTAATAAAATAATTTGAATTAATCTCAAGTAGTTTTAGATATATAATATTTGTGGTAAAAATTATATAATATCAAGTTGGTTTAGTGATTAAGACTTAATTTTTTTTTTCTGTAAAGGTCCTGGGTTCAAAACCCCTCATGTAACACTCGAGTTTAGGGGTCAGGTGTTAGGAGAGTTAAATCGAGTTCGGGTCGTTGGGCTTGTTTTAAATAAAAGTAGGCTTGGTTTTAATTGAAAAGTGCTTGTGTTTTCATTAAGGGCAAAATGAGATTTTCTAAATAAATGAAATAAGCTATGTAAAAGTGACTTTTTGAAAGTCATCTTCTTTCTCCCCTTCAAACCAAAAATCACGACACAAAATCTTCTCAAACCCCAAGTTATTGTTCCGAAACGATTCGACACTATAGGCCCCCATATCGGAATAAGGTGGACCGTATCGGTACGACATGGTCTGACTTTTAAACTAGAGTCCGCATTTCAGAACGGGCAAGCCTGTTTCGAAACGTAGACATGTAAATTGGCTTTTGACATCTTTCAAAGGTTCTCGAACGTTGGGTTTAAGTCCCGATTGTTTGCATGCTTCCTTATAGAGCTCTTATGCATCTTTCATGTATGGTTTTGCTTCGTAAGCATAAAATTAGACTAACATGTCACTTGGTAAATTTAAGTTTTCTCACGTTCTGTTTGTATCGTTTTATTATCGTTTTCTGTTGTTGCCTTCGTACATAGGATTAAATGTGATATTTAGATAAGATAATTAAATGAAAATTTTCTGGGGTTGCTAATCGGAGTGGAACTTTAGCGGGTTTCGCTTCGATTTTTTCCGTGTAACCTGTTCGGACCGATCTGTCGGCTAGCCCAGGACGAGGGGTTACATCCCAAGCATATAATTTTAATATTTTTTCTTTCAGCAAAACGTAGTCATTTTGGCTTCATAGAATATTAAGGTTAACGTCGAAGAGGTATTTTCGAGTCACATATTAAAGTTCAGTGTTAATTTTAATTTTTTTAAAAGTTCGGTGACATTTTCGAGTTAGGGGCCACCATAGTTGAGTGGTATGTGGTGTAGTTACCTTAATAAAAATATTTTTTTAAATAATTTGAATCGCCTATCCGTGAAGTCAGCAGGTCGACCCGAAACTGCTGACATCACTTATTATGCGCCTCACAAAGGGCTCCATTGGTTGAAAACGACGGCGTTTTAGCCTTCCCTCTTATATTTCTCCTCCCGACTTGCTATGTATATATTGTAAAATTTTCCGAACCTTCCCCAAATTTCTCTTCCTTAACATCGTCGGTTCTCTTCTGGAATTTTTTTATTTGATTTGTCAACTTTTAGGGTTTCAGATTTCAAATCACTCTTTCGCTCATTATTTTCTCAACGATTTGTTGGAAAACTAACGGTTATTATTTCGAACGATGTTGCCGTCGATGATGCAACAGAAGCTAGGGAGGGAATCGGAAGTGTCCGATACGCCGTCGAACAATTTGTGGGTTGGAAACTTGTCGGGCGAGACGGTGGATTCGGATCTGATGGAGTTGTTCGGCAGGTACGGCGAACTCGATAGCGTAGCCACGTACTCTTCCAGAAGCTTCGCTTTCGTGTTCTTTAAGCGCGTGGAGGATGCGAGGGCGGCTAAGGACGCTCTCCGAGGAGCAACCGTGCACGGGAGCCAGATCAAGATTGAATTCGCTCGACCGGTTTGTTTCGTTGTTCTTATCTTTTTCGTCTCTTTAGGCTTTTCGAATTTGTGTCAGTTTTTGTGTAATTATTTGTGTTTATATTTTGAAAGAAACAAAAGAAAATTTGATGTTCTAGTTCTTCCAAATCCATATATTTGCATTCTTTTTACACTGTCATAATTATTCACCTCGTTTATATCAATTCTCGGAATATATATTGGAATTTTAAGGAACGCACCCAATATGAAACTCGGAATTTAAATTTTTATGAAGTAACATAAAAATTAAGGAATGCGCGTTCAATCTTATATAATTCTTTCTTATAATAAGATTAGGCAAAATTAAAAAGAATCAAGATCTAATCAGGGATTAGATGATTAAGCATTTTAGGCAGGAAATTGTTTGTTTCTTAACTCTTTCTTTCGCGGAACCAGGAAAGCTTTGCAGCTGTTAAGGGCGTTTCAATCATAATGTGAAAATTCTTCAAATTTTACTGATTTATGGGTTACGGAGGGTAATCGCCGGGAACTTTAAGACAATTTCCAATGTTCTAACTCTTATGTACTTTTATCAAAAGAAACATGTCTAATTAGAAGACTAAAATGTTCAGATTCTAGTTCTTCCTTGTATTCAGTTTGTTACATAAACCTCTAGCAATAATAATAATCTTTCATGAGTAAGAGCGAGCAGTATTTCCAAAAGGGATAAAAAGGGGTCGAATCTAGCAACAAGCGATAAAAAGGGATATTAATGAAATTAAATAACATTTAGTTAGTAATATTTGTAAAAAAAAGTGTTACATCCTTTTCTATGGTTCCTATAATGTGGGAAACTATTATAAGAGAAATAAGTTATCTCTGAAATGCCATACTGCCCTTTTAAACTAGCTTCATTCTTTAAAATGAGTTCAAGCATTCCACTATGGATAGCTAAATTGACTTCTAATCTAGCCAGTAACCATCGGTACAAAACTACTATGTTTCATTTGGTTTCTATCATTGATCTCATATCTTCATTCTTTGGTCCATTCTTGGATGCGAACTACCTACTAATGTGTTATTGCAATGAAAAAGTACAATATATAGGGTATATTGCCAAAGCGAAGACAAAAATTTAGCCCTTAGATACCTCTCAGAAAGAAATTTATAAACTATCATGTTGAAGATAAACCATTGAAGAATTCACGTATCTGTCTCTGTAAATGCCTTTCCATGTCATTAAATAAAGATGCAGTTTTCCTTGTTGAGTTCTCGAATAACATTGTTCCCTTATACGCAAGGCATGTAATGATTTACTTCAAAACTGATTTTATTTTCAATTAACTTCCACTAATGTTTCGCGCAAAGAATTTTGATCCTCTAAAGGTTGATAACCTCTGTTTGTATAATCGGAGTCTGACAAAAAATTCCAGTTTTCCATGTATTTGGAGGGTCTTTTGAAGGTCATATCCCCGCAACCATGTCTGGATATGTGTAATAAAAATGAAGTTCGTAGCAACATAGTTTAAAAGATCTCAGTATACGATTTTTTTTCTCTCTCCTTTGTTTCTCTTTGTTCTTTTTCCTAAATTCTGTAACTCTTCACATTAGGTCTTTGTGCCTATGAGAAAAGAGAAAAAAGGTGGGAAACAAAATTGATGAGGTCTGCGATCTCTTAAGTAGCAAAGAAAGCTACAAAACCCCCTAAAATATTTGAACTCCTTTTAACTGGGATGTTATAAGAGTATTCAATTTCTTCTCAGGTCTCCTTTAATACTGCCATTAGAATTAGATAGTGAATTGAGATGATTAATATCTCATAAATACATATTTTTGCATATTTAATTAGATGGTATTAAGTTAACTTTGTGTCATAATCCTATTTCTACCAAGCTTGATTGAAGTCTTTTCATTCTTGACATATAGAGTGAATGGTCACCTTATACAGCATTAGGCAGAAATTGGTATTGTATGAATCCCCATAGACTCTCTTTTTTCTTCTTTTGTTTGTTAATTTTGCTTAATTTCTCCTTAAAGGAATCTATTTACTTTTCTCGTCTTGCTAGACTTGAAAGAGTAGAAGTTGGTCATGCAGAAAGTGGTTTCTGTTAATTTTTAATTTCTCTCCTTGTTCTTCCTTCTTAACTTGAAGGACGATAGAACAGCAGATCTAAACATTTGCTTGGAATAGATTAAAATTTAGAGCAGTTTGCAATTATATGAATTCATGGTAATAGGATTTAAATTTTCTATTATATGATTTATATTCTTCCAGTAATTAATGTGGTTAAACTTGATCGTCTAATTTTCCCCTCCTATATGTCCTTTCTTATGTGAGAAACAAAGTCTAACCATTTGATCTTTTTGGGGTTTGTTGTGAAAATCCTCAGGCAAAACCTTGTAAGAGTCTATGGGTTGGTGGAATTAGCCAATCTATTTCAAAGGACGAATTGGAAGAAGAATTCTCCAGATTCGGTAAAATTGAAGACTTCAAGTTCCTTAGAGATCGTAATACTGCATTTGTTGAGTATTTTACAATGGAAGATGCTTCACATGCTATGAGAAGCATGAATGGGAAGAGAATAGGTGGTGCACAGATACGTGTTGATTTTTTGCGATCCCATCCTTCACGAAGAGTAAGTACATGCATTTAGGATTTTAGATCTGCTTTTAACAGTTAGGTCTGCATTTAGTATCCTTTGCTTTTAAATGTGAAAGTTGAAACACTTGCAAATGCTTAAAGTGCTCATAGTTTTCATATTGAACAAACTTCCTCCTCAATCCTTTTTACAGGAACAGTGGCCTAATTCTCATGATTTCAGAAATGGGCCTTTTGCTGGTAGGTTGGGGCCATCTGACAGCCATTTTGCAAAGAGACCTGTGAGTTACAAAGCTAAAGCCTCTGTTGAACTAGATTTTGCATAATCATTCTTCATTGTAACCGCACCTGCATCTCTTGCCTAATTTGAATAATTTTTGCATTCTGGTTTGTTGAATAATCTTTGCAGCATTCTCAATTAGGTGGCCAAAAGGGAGATGGTCAACCTAGCAAAGTTTTGTGGGTAGGCTATCCTCCCTCTGTGCTGATTGATGAACAAATGCTTCATAATGCTATGATACTGTTTGGTGAGATTGAGAACATTAAGAGCTTCCCTTCAAGGCACTTTGCTTTTGTGGAGTTCAGGAGTGTCGAAGAAGCTCGTTGTGCTAAGGAGGGCTTACAGGGTCGTTTATTTAATGATCCAAGAATCACCATTATGTTTTCAAGTAGTGAACTTGCACCTGGCAAAGATTACTCTGGCTTTTATTCAGGCATAAAGGGGCCAGGGCCTGACATTCTCTTAAGTGATCATCCATTTAGATCTTCACAAATGGACATGTTTGGTCAAAACCATACAGTGCTATCAAGTACAGTAGCTGGACCATTAGCAACTAGTGGAATTCTTGGATCAAATGTGCCAATCAGGCCTTTTCATCGTCAAGGTAGCTATGACCCTCTGCTTTCTGGTCTGGAATACAATGATTTGTCTGCGCATCGTAATATGTTGGATGCTGATCTTAAAAATCTCACTGGTCCAAACTGGAGAAAGTCTTCGCCTTCTCTCCCTTCTGCTCAAGGTCTTAGGCCTCCATTGAGACAGACATCTGGTTCTTGGGATGTTTATGATGTGAGTCAATTTCAGAGAGATGCAAAACGTTCGAGGATAGAGGCTTCATTGCCCATTGATGATGCTTCTTTACTACTAAGAAAAATGGATGATCTTGGGCCTGGCTCGAACCACATTGGTCCAGTAATTGGTGCGGGTGTTTCAGATCCATTTTTGAATGTCCAGGGGAAGGGTCGTATGAATCCAGTGCCTGGAAAGATTCATGCTGGTGGACCTGGACGAGCTCATCCTGATAATGATTACATTTGGCGTGGCATTATTGCTAAGGGTGGAACACCTGTTTGTCATGCTCGATGTGTTACCATCGGAAAGGGGCTCGAGACAGAACTGTAAGTGTTCTTATTTTCCATGGTACTTCTTTCCCTGCAGACTTCCTTATTTGTGAAAGAAATGCTTGGTAATTTTTGTTTGATCTAGTGTAGATTTCCATTGAGGCTTACTTTCAGGTTTGGATTCTGGACGTTGCATATTGTGGTTTTATGTGATGGACTTTTGTTCTGAGTGTTAGCTGGAAATGTTCTTTTGACTTTGTATTCTATCGTTAATGTTCTATGGATTGACAAAGGGGGCATTCAATAAACGTCCCTCTTCTGATTTGTGTGTTTTTTCATATACTTTTGTGTGCTACCCTTGTAATTTATTGGATAATTACATTTCTGTTGTGTTTCATTATAGCCAATTTACTAGTAGTACCTGGGTGAAATTTCTTATTTACTAAAGGATTTTCTTGTATTTGAGCATTGTCCATAAGATCATTTTCTTTGAGTGCTCACTTCCTCAAAATATGTTAAACTTGAGTTTTATTTGTTGTAGTTTCAGTGTTTGTTTGTTCGTTTGTTTATTCATTTTTATTTTTTAATTCCTTCCAGTCGGGTATTATCATGTTACTAAAATCTCCTTTTTTTTCAGTCCTGAAGTTGTTAACTGTTCTGCCAGAACAGGACTGGATATGCTAGCAAAACACTATTGTGAGGCCATCGGATTTGATATTGTTTTCTTCTTACCAGATAGCGAAGATGATTTTGCATCATACACTGAATTTCTTCGCTACCTTGGCTCAAAAAACAGAGCTGGCGTTGCTAAGTTTGATGACGGGACAACACTATTTTTGGTGCCTCCATCGGAATTCTTAACGAAGGTACTTAAAGTTGCAGGACCTGAACGGCTCTATGGTGTTGTTTTAAAGTTGCCTCCACAGGTGCCTAGTGCTACACCATTGCAACCACATCCACCCCTTCTTTCTCAGCGTGATTATAATCTTGCACACTTGAAGGATGAACAGGCTTTGCCGATGGAGTATGGTAGGGTTTTGCACGAGGAATCCATACCTTCTGCAGAACCACTTGAGCAATCTACTGTGCGAAGTCAACCACCCAATAATGCTGCAACACTTGCCCAAAGTGGCGTTGCTTTAACACCTGATCTTATTGCTACTCTGGCCTCTTTCCTCCCAACGGTGTCACAGTCTGCAGCTGTCGGAGATGTTCAGCATCCGCCAGTGACATCAACTACACAGTCCTCATTTGCTCAAAGTGTAGCTCCAAAAGGAGCTTCTCAAATTTGGAACCAGGAGCAGCAAGCTTATGACCCTGCAGCCTCATCCTTCCAACAGTTTGATCCTCCGGCACAGTTACCAGCACCAGTTCAGCATTACTCGTCTATAACTAGTACAGCCATCCATTCCTCCCAAATGGCTCCTGGTGGAACTCATAATCTGGACTCTGCACTCAGCTTACCACAGCAAATGGCTGCATCTTCAAGGCCATTAACTAATTTTGATATCTCCTCTCAAAGAGAACATGGTGCAGTTTCTGCCCCTTTTAGCCAGCAGTATCATCCTGAGGTCCCTTTTAATACACGGAATGGCTATGGAATGATGCATGAAGCAGATGCTTCTGGGTTATATGGTGTACCAGCTTTTCAGCAGCCGAGCAACCCTGATATTTTGTCTAATCAGGTTCAAGGTGCTAATGTTTCCCAGCCACTAAATTTGATGCAAGGTGACAAACAAAAATTTGAGATTCCTAGTCAGGGACAGCAGCTGCAATCTGTGGTTTCCGGAGCTGATCAGAGCACATCAGATGTGGATGTTGATAAAAACCAGCGATACCAGTCAACGCTACAATTTGCAGCTAGTCTTCTCCTCCAGATTCAGCAGCAGCAGCAACCGACAAATACTCCTGGAGGACAAGGGGCGGGGAGTCAGCATTGATATCTTCTTCAATCTATAGGTAATTATCCCTTAACTTGTTTTTCTTGAAGGTTACATGCTTAATTGATTAGTTTATTGAATTTATTGATTTTTTAATTATGTTATGATAGCTGTATGTTGACTGTTATTATCCTTCTTTTATATGGCTGCATATGCATTCTTGAAATTATGCATAACCTTGCTGATTTAGAGCATAGAGAATGTAGCCATAGTGTTTTGGGTGCGTGTCATGAGATTTTTCTAGATATTTTACTATTTTGTGAGTAGAAAACGGGCATTCTTTTTTGTAATGAGATGGCTGCAATCTGTTTTGTTTGTGGAAGTGTTTCAAGGTGGCATTTTGAGAATGTTATGGGGTTGGTTGTGAAATAAGCATATGGGAGTTGATTTAATCTGATATGTATTTTTAAGAGGTTTTTCGTGTGGCGTATTAACGTCAGCTGTGGTGTCCTATATATCGTCTCGTGGTGTTTGAAAGCTGATTCACTGTCAACAAAGTTCATGGTGTCCGGAAATTCCAGATTGATCTAGTCGACAAAAACATAATTGTTGGATAGTTAGACAAATGGGTGCATTGTTCGATTGGATAGTTGGCTTTATCATATAAGTTATCATTTATTTGGATGGTATTGGGATATTTCCCTCTAAAGTCCTTCCAAATACATGGACATTTTTTTTAGAAAATTGAAAATATCCGTGTCAAATACATACCCTATTTCTGACACTAACATCCACGTTCATATAACACAGGTTTTTACAATTAATTATTTCTTTACCGAATCTGGGCTCATTTGCATTGACATGACTTGTAAACTATGGTTGATGTTTGATCTCTTTTTCCTAGTTGTTTTTCTTGCACGAGTTGATTTTTTTTGTCCCACTAGTTTTATCTTCATTATAGAATATTATTGTATGCATTCATTTTTCTATGGAAGTAGTACATGTTAGTTTTGTTATTCTTTTATTTTCGAGCATTGTTACTGTGTTTCTGTAGATTGCATCTCATGCTATTATCTTACTGTTGCATTTATTCCAAAGTGTTTTGAAGCTTTTTGCACTTTTCACTAGACAATAGGATGAACCTTAGAATTTCTAGAAATGTAAATATTATGGGATTCAAGTTTGTAATGTTACTTTGTAAAACCGAGTTTTTTACTGAATTTGAGAGACTATGTTGATCTGCCAAGATTTCCTTTTACACTCGGATATTTATTGTTAAAGTTAGGTGTAGTAGTATGTCTCTAACCGTGTCGAGTTGTCTACCTTGCTATTAAATGACGTTCAAAACTTAACCTAATTAGGTTCCTCAATAATTTAAAGAGCAAGAAACTTCAATAACTATTTCTAGCATGCTTCCATGCCCATCAGCATCTCTATCTCAATTACTTTTAAAGCCACAAATTTTATATTTTAAAAGAATCGGAAACATAAATGCCGACATTCGAATTCACATTCATTAGTTTATACTCTTAGGGATGGATCTTATGCTTAAGGGGTCCTTTTGGCATTGATTCGAGATAGGATCCATGAAACAAATACTTCAAAAAAAATATTCTCCAAAAGTCAGTTTTTGCGAAACAAATGATTCCTATAAGTAACAAAATATTTACTAATCGATTCTATTGATTGCTTGGGCGTCTTTAGAAATTATATGTTGAAAGAAGTATGGGTTTGATTGTACATAATCAAAATATAGAGATATTTCTACTATACATAATCTTGATTAAGACTCTATATGTAGGCTTTTCCCGATTTTGTAGTTAATCTCTAGGAAAGAAACAAGTTATTTTGGGCATTTTTGGCATATGTGTGCCATGAATGCCAAGTTTTAGTGGCATAGGTAGAGATTTAAGGTGAATGTCTGATTCCATTTTTGGATGGATTTGATTTAACTTGGATATCTTAATCGAACTAGTTGGCTAAGCGAAACAGGTTATATTATTGCTATTTTACTTGAACTTTGAAACATATCCATTCGGATGGATAACTAGTATTTATCGCGGTTCTGATGGCGATGGAACCTTATTGAGTGAAAAGGTTGAGTTTTCAAACTTATCATGTGTATCTGAAGCTGAGCCCTGATAATGATGTTACATGCATACATATATAAATTGAAGTTTGATCTAAATGTATGATGTGCATTCATCCCTACGGTGTTACATCCGTACATCGTAACCCTGTTTGGTTCATCCATAATCGACCCTTAAATGGCCAAAAGGGTTGTAATTGAAACTACTGACACAGCACTTGTTTCTCCCGAGTCCCACCTTGCAAACATCCAACTTTTCCCTTATGCTTGAAGGTAAGGGACAGGTCGGGATAGGCCAGGCACGGTTTTTCGTTTAATGAGCAGAAACAAATTACTGCACATAATGTAAATATGCCTTTTGAAAGAGCGCGGACGAGAGTATAATTTAGTTTTAGTTTTTCGGATTCGAATCATGCACTGATTTCCGAACCAAATGCTCATTATATCTCAAATTCATCGACGTCGTTCTGTTATATGTTGAATACGGTTTATTCATTGGTGCTTCGTATCACATTCTTGGCAAAATAAAATCAAAATAACTCCCATGTTATTACGGTTCATCTCGAATATCATCATAATTAAATCTTCATTAATATATGTGGTTCTTTTTTCCCAATTTATGTAGGCAAAGTTTGGGCTGTGAATGTTCTCAAATAACACAAATTTTGTTATTCTTACGTTCCCGTATTTGGTCGTGTATACTTTGCGAGATGCGTTGCGAGTGTGGTCGTGTATACTTTGTGTGATGCGCTGCGAGTGTAGACTTTGCTGCTTTGTCGAGCCAACCGATGGAGCGGATACGTATCGAGCCAACAGATGGAGACTTGGAGAGGATACATATTGGGTTCATGTGGACGAGAGCCAACCGATGGAGAGGATACGTATTGGGTTCATGTGGACGAGAATGTACAAAATGGGGGTTTGGGTTTTTATTTTTTTTGAATACTTGGGTTATTAAATCTTAAAATTAAAGTCAAGTGATGTTGCAGAATGATTGATTGCTTTATCTTTTCATTTTATGAACTTTCTTTATAAGAACCAACGCTACGGTCCGAATTCTTCTCATTTTCTTATGAGTCTATTTTTGGCCCAAAATATTTGATCAAATGTATAGTTTTATTTATCTATTTTGTAATCAAATCTACACTGATTTAAAGTTTATTATGAATAGATTGTATGCTAACTACGTCAATAAATTTATAAAATAAATTTAATTCGGAAAATATATGATTATAAGGGTTTTTAATTTATTTTATCATTTCAAAATCAAGTAATTTTTGAAAGGAAATATATTTTTATTTGGTAATATTTATGCTCGTCTTGCGGTTTATGACTGGGGTGTAAAGACTGTCCCTTTCAACAATGTCGTTATCGTTAGGGACGAATCTATATACAATGTGGGAGGAGCAATTACCCCTAAATTTTATGGGTTAATTATATTTTAGTCCCTTATAATTTTAAAACTATTACAATTAAGCCCTTTTTCCTTCTTTGCTCTTCCCAAAAATTTTTTGGTTTATTATTTTTTAGGATCTTGTAATCTAAAATTAATAATATTAAACTTTGACCTCTCTTTTTCTAGTTTAATTACTTTTTGAGATCTTTTAAATTTAAAATTTATAAAATTAAACCTACAATCCCTTAATTTTTACGATTTAATTACTTTTTAAGGCCCTATTATTTCAAAATTAATCAGTCTGTCTCCGTCGTAGTTCAATTCTGGCTCCGTCTTTGGTTGTCGTCTCTAAGGTTCGAACTCACGAACTCTCGTTAAAAATACAATGTAACTTACTAATACACTCAACACTGTGGATACAATTTAGATATTTTAATCAATATAAAAAATAAATTTTCACATGAAATATGACATTTCTAGTTTATTAAAGAAAAATATGATGGGATGGGTTGCGTTTACCGGACTCATCGGATAAAGTTATCGATCAATTTACCTAATACAAGGGGATAAAGCAATATTAGCCCCTGAATTTAATAATCTGTTCAATTTAATCCTTAAACCTTTTTAATTTGCATAAGGCGTTGAGCTTGATAACTTATTCGATACAATATTTTTGGCCCACATTAATCTCAGGACTCAACAGTTTTTCTGAACTTTTGACTCTAAATTGAAGAGATTTGATCACCCGCTTTAGTCTTTTACAGAATTAAAGTTTAAAATTTAATGCGAGACAAAAATCAACTTGAGATTTAGTGGGACTAGAAGGTTTTTGAGATGGGGGGTTTTAATGGCAAAAGAGAAGGTTTTTGAGATGGGGGGTTTTAATGGCAAAAGAGAAGGTTTTTGAGATGGGGGGTTTTAATGGCAAAAGAGGTGGGACTAGAAGGTTTTTGTTGAAGGGGCTTGATTGTAATTTGCAATGTACTACGAGCAAGAATAAAATAAATGATTCAACTATTGCATATGCTCACATTTTATTTAGCATCATTCCAAGATATCCACATTGTCTTTTCTTCCGACAGGTAGTTCCATTTTCACACTGTCGCTATTTCAATTTTCAACTCGAGTTTCTCATAAACGGAACAACAAGAAATGTGTTTTTTTTCTTCTTTCAAATTAAGATTGTTTTCCATATGCTGTGAATCTTTGTTCCATGCTACAATGTCATTTATTATCAATGTTTCGGACGTGGGAGTGTGTCTATGTAGAACATAGATATGTGTCCGACATGAATATTTTCTAACGTTCGTTTTTTTCCGTTGCGGTTAGGTTGGCTGATCCGAAAGGCAGTCCATTTGAAGCTCAAATGGCAAGGTTCCCGCTACAGAAGCCGGATTATGTGTTTTGATAAAACTTCGGCTTTGATCTACTTTCCAATCTATTTCGCAGACCCTATCTGATATTTACTTATTGTTACCAATATATTTCACATATGTGTGTGTTTTTGTTGAGATAGTTAATTAGATAGATGATTTGTTAATTAGTTAGCTGGTTAGTTCATCTAGTTAGTTGACAGATATGTTGTATATAAATACATTGTATTCTTCTAATACTATGTGAGGCAATTTTTTGTATTTTTTATTTACACGTATTTTAACATGGTATTAGAGACCAACTCACTTCTCTCTTTTTGGGTCGACCGTCTTTCATTTTGATCTCTTTCATCTCCCATTCGTTTTTGTTTTCCACCTCTTTTGGCTCTTTAAGGTTTTTTTCTGGCTCTTGATTTCTTCTATGAAAATCGATTCTAATCATCCGCTCTTCATTCATCCATCTGACACTCATGGTGCTCACTTGATTTCTTATCAGCTAGTTGGTGTTGATAATTATAATGTTTGGCATCATTTGATACACATTGCCCTTCTTGCCAAAAACAGGTTAGGGTTCGTCGATGGTTCTTGCCGTCGGGATAACTACGTCGCTGCGTAACAACCAATGTAGGATCGTTGCAATGCCCTTGTTCTATCCTGGATACTGAATACTGTGAGCAAAGAGCTATCCGCCATATTGTCTTCGCGTCCAGTGCCGCCCTGGTTTGGGCCGATTTGAAGGAACGATTCGACAAGGTCGACGGCTCGTGAATTTACTTTCTTCATCGCGAGATTGTTGGGTTCGTTCAGGGTGACTTGATGGTTTCTGCTTATTTTACCCGTCTGAAGCTCCTCTGGGATGAACATGGAGCCTTGGTTCGTTTCTCAACTTGCAATTGTGAGGCGTCTCAGGTGAATCAGACTCATCTTATACAACAGAAACTCTTTCAGTTTCTCATAGATCTCAACGATTCGTATTCCACGATCCGAAGTCAGATCCTTCTCATGAAGCCCATGTCGCCTGTTAATCAAGCCTACTTGATGATTGCTCAGAAAGAATCTCAACGTTTACACATCTCTTGTATATCTTATGGTTTGGATTCTACTGCTCTTTATTCAAATTCCTCTTCCCATTGTCGTTTCTCTAGGGTTTGTGATTATTGCAAGCTTGGTCACAAGAAAGAAAATTATTATCGCTTAATTGGTTTTCCTTCTAATTTTAAATTTACTAAGAAGCGTGATGTTCAAGCTGCGTTAACTACTAATGATGCTCCTTTGTCTTTGGGTCCTGAAATGACTTCATCTCCTTCTGATTCTCCTATGGCTCCACCACTGTCTCAAGAACAGTATGATAGGATTTTGGCTTTGTTGCATTTGGTGCCTCAGAATTCTTCTGTCAACATGGCAGGTATGCATCGCCATTATGTTTCTATTACTGGTTGCAACTGGATCTTGGACACTGGAGCAACTGACCACATTTCATCTAATTTTTATTGCTTGATTAATCCAATTTTCTGTGCCTTGGCTCCTCGTTTTGTGCGTCTTTCAAATGATAAAAGCGTTCCTATTACTATCTTGTGCCTTCCATGGTTTATTTTGGTTTGAGTTTTAATATTTCTCAGTCTTTTTTTTCTTCTGATTCTGTTGGTTGTCAAACGTCTGTTGATATTACTAAATTTTGGCATACCAGACTTGGTCCTGCTCTGATTAATAAAATGCATAAATTTCTTTTATTGTTTAGTTCTAAATTGCATCCTGATTCTGTTGCACAATGCTCTGTTTGTCCCCTTGCTCGTCAGACTCATTTACCTTTCTCTGATAGTACTTCTATTTCTTTAGAACCATTTCAATTAGTGCATGTTGATCTTTGGGGACCATATCGTTTCTCTACACACTCAGGACATAGGTTTTTTTCTAACCATTGTAGATGACTTTAGCATAATGACATGGACATACTTGTTGAGGTTGAAATCTGACTCTTTCCTCTTCTTAAAACATTTTTTTCAATACATTAAAACACATTTCTCTGCCTCTGTTCAAACTCTCAAAAGTGATAATGACACTGAATTTTTTAAATCAGCATGTTTTGACTTGTTTTCATCCCTTGAAATTATTCATCAAAGTAGTTGTGTGCACATTCCACAACAAAATGGGGGTGGTTGAGCGTAAACACATCGCTTGCTTGAAATTGCCCGTGCCATTCGCTTTCATTCTCATGTACTCATTAAGTTATGGGGTGAATGTATATCCACTGTCTGTTATATTATTAATAGGCACCCATCTTCCGTTCTCTCATGAAAAAGTCCATTTGAAATTCTATTCTCTAAACCAATCTCTCTTTCTCATCTTAGAGTCTTAATTTGAATGACTTGCCTATGCAACTAATTTCACTTCTTTTGATAAATTTGGCCACATGGCTGTTTCTTCTGTGTTTATGGGTTACTCCCTTACTCAGAAGGGCTATATACTTTTCAATCTTGCCACTTATTTCTTTTTTGTTTTTAGGGATGTTTTGTTTCATGAAGCTATTTCTCATTTCAACTTTTAAAAAACTCTTCTTCTCATTCTCATCCTTTTTTCCCACCTTCTTCTTTTTCTCATGGCAATGATTTCTTGGTTCTGGATTTTCCTTCACCACCTCACTCTTCACCACCTCATCCTCCACCAAATGATCCTCCAGAACCTGATCCTTCACAAAATAATCCTTCACAATATGATCTTCCACAATATGCTCCTCCACAGTTTCCTCCAGACACCTCAACAAGTGTCAATCCTTATGCAATTACTTCCTCCAACCCTACTACTCTTCGCAAGTCTTCTCGGGTCACTAAACCACCTTCATAGCACAATGATTTCACCTGCTCTTATCAATCTTCTTCTCTCCCAGTCAGATATCCTCATTCTACATATGTTTCTTATTCCCATCTTCCTTCTCATACTCAAGTTTTTTGTCCTCTATTTCTTCTATTATTGAACCTACCTCATATTCTGTTGCTATAAAAAACCCAATTTAGATTCAAGCCATAAAAGAAGAATTATCATCATTGGAATCTATTGAAACTTGGTCCATTGTTCCTTTGCCTCCGGGTAAGGTTGCAATTGGTTGCAAATGGATTTTTTCGTGTCAAGTACAAGGCTAATGAATCTGTTTAAAGGTATAAAGCTCGCCTTGTGGCCAAGGGTTACACTCAGTTGGAGGGTGTTGATTACACTTAGACTTTTTCTCTTATGGCTAAACTTGTCACTGTCAAAACTGTCTTGACTCTTGTTGTCATGTTTGTTTGGCCCTTGTGCCAAATGGATGTTCACAATGCCTTCTTACAAGGAGATCTCCATGAAGAGATCTATATACAGCTGCCTGAGGGATTTTGCAGCCAGGAGGAGAACATGGTGTGTAGGCTGCAAAAGTCGATCTATGGACTGAAACAGGCCACAAGACAGTGGAACTTGAAGTTGACAAATGCCTTGTTAAGTGTTGATTACAAGAAAAGTAAATTTGATTATTCTTTATTTACCAAAAGACAAGATAACAAGTTGGTAATTATGCTTATATATGTGGATGATCACTTAATCACTAGGAATGACATTAAGATGGTTGAAGAACTAAGGAGATTTTAAATAATAGTTTTAAGATGAAAAACTTAGGAAAATTAAAGTACTTTCTTGGTTTGGAGATTCTGAGATCTAAGGAAGGCATATTAATAAATCAAAGGAAATATGCTTTAAAGTTGATTGAAAATACATGCCTGGGTGCAACTAAACCAGCTCTAACACCACTGGAACAGAATATAAAGCTCACTACTGTGAAATATGATGAAGGAATTCAGAAGTAAGAAGTTGAAGATCAAATTTTAATTGACAGGACTGTATTTTAGAAATTAATTGGGAAGTTAATACATTTAACCCATATCAGGCCGAATATCACCTTTGCAGTCCAACACATGAGTCAGTTCATGAAAGAGCCTAAGAAATCACATCTTGATGCAGCATTAAGGGTTGTAAGATACATCAAATTGGACCCTGGTCAAAGAAGTTTGCTAAAAGCTGACACAGATTGTAAGCTAAAGGCCTATTGTAACTCATACTGGGCATCATGTCTAATGTCTAGGCGACCAGTTACTAGTTTTTGCATTAAACTTGGAAATTCATTGATTTCCTAGAAATCAAAGAAACAGAATACAATGGCAAAATATTCAGCAGAAGCTGAATATAGAAGCATGGCAGTCACAACATCAAAGATAGTGTGGTTGAACAGTCTGCTCAAGGAACTTGAAGTATCATGTCTTGAACTAGACAAGTTGTATTGTGATAATAGAGCGACTTTACAAATAATAGTGAATCATGTGTTTCACGAGCTACTAAGCACATTGAGATAGATTGCCACTTTATAAGTGATAAGATACAAGAAAGATTGATACAAACAGAGCATATAACTTCAGCAGAACAACCAGCAGAGTTACCGACCAAGGCTTTGGGCATACAACATCATAATCATCTTTTGTATAAGTTGGGGGGTGAAATCTGTATTAAAACCACCAACTTGAAGGGGAGTGTTGAGATGATTAATTAGTTAGATGATTTGTTAATTAGTTAGCTGGTTAGTTCATTTAGTTAGTTTGGCAGATTAGTTAGTTGGCAGATATGTTGTATATAAATACCTTGTATTCTTCTAATAATATGTGAGGCAATTTTTTGTATTTTTCATTTACACATATTTTAACAGTTTTCTCTTTAAAATATTGCCAGATTGCTTATAAAATTAAATGTTAGTGGTGATTATAATTTAGTGAGTAATCTTAGTAAAAAATTATATAATGTTTATCTTAAGAGATTTAAGTTTGAACAACTTTGAATGTAATATATGTATGTACCTTAAAGGGTTAAGAAAAGTATGAATAATTATTACCTTGTAATTATCTTAGGATCATTCGAAGAAAAATGTCTTTGGATACCAATTACATCAATAAATTTATAAATTTAACTCGATCAAAAATAAGAAAATATATAATTATAAGGTTTTTAATGTATTTTATGATTTTAGTATTAAAAATTAGTGTGAGTGTGCGTTTTTTAATTCTATATCCATTTTAATCACAACGTATGATTTGTTTTCATATATATATATATATATATATATATATATATATATATATATATATATATATATTTTGTAGAACTAAGAATTTTGATATAATATTTGAAAAATATTTTGGACAAAATTGAAAATAATTTAAAATATGTTTTTAGTCAAAAATAACTTGAAAATATGTTTAAGGGTTTTACAAGGCTTTGAAATGATTTAAAGTGCATTTAAAGTAGTCAAAATCGAGCTTTTCAAATGCCCGTACCGATACGGTCTGGTACCGTACCGATATGCCTTAGGGTTTCAACTACAAAAATTTTTTAGTAGACAAAACCTGTACCGATACACTTAGACGTATCGACTCATTGTGATTTAAAATAGCCCAACGACTAGTTCGCGTACCGATAGGGTTGTATCGCGTACCGATACACTTAACTACCCCCAAGGGTCATTTTCCCAACGGTCTTTTAAAACCCAACAATTGGTATCAGAGCTTGGCTCAATTGAAGAGGATTAACATCCTATTGAGGGGATCCGACAAGCCCGATCAACTTTTCAAGCAACCTGCTCAATGGCGCAATCCATCAACAAACCGCTCTTCTTCGACGGGACCAATTATGCTTATTGGAAGGCGAGGATGATGTTCTTTGTCAAATCCAAAGACTACAAGCATTGGGATATCATAGAAGATGGCTCGTTCGTACCACAAAGAAGCAAGGCGGAGTGGAGTGCCGACGATCGTAAGAAGATGGAGCTAAATTCCAAGGCTTTGCATTTCATCTTTTGTGCACTTAGCCTCAACATATACGAGAAGATGTCTTATTGTGAGAGTGCCAAGGAAGTTTGGGACAAGCTTGAAGTTATATACGAGGGGACAAACGAAGTAAAGGAGACCAAGATCGACCTCCTCAACCTTGAGTATGAAAACTTCAAAATGGATCCGGAAGAGGACATTGAGAAGATGTTCAACCAATTCTCCACCATCACTAATGGACTTAAGGGTTATGGAAAAGTCATTCCAGAAGAAAAGCTTGTCTGAAAACTTATCTATTCTCTTCCCGAGTCATGAGACTTAAAGAGGACTGCCATCATCGAAGCTAAGAATTTGAAGACCTTGAAGCTTGATGAACTCATGAGATCACTTCTCACTCACCAA
The DNA here is from genome assembly GCA_958450335.1 of Hibiscus tridactylites. Lineage (NCBI taxonomy): Eukaryota > Viridiplantae > Streptophyta > Magnoliopsida > Malvales > Malvaceae > Hibiscus > Hibiscus tridactylites. Next base: position 84,824,767 of record OY288268.1, on the reverse strand, counting down.
ATTATGAAGAAAGACAAAGAAGATGAGAAGAAGAAGGAATAGATAAGAAAGATGGGGAAGAAGAAGATCATGGAGCTAGGCATCAACGGAAGTGTGCCATCATGTAGAACTAAGTGATGAGAAAAGCGAAGATGAATAGATGACCTATCTCTTCAAGAAATTCACCCGGTTCATGAAGAGCGAAATAGATAAATCCAAGCATGAATCGAAGAAGAAGGTGAAAGATTTCCACAAGTCCAACAAAAAGGGATCACCTTCAAAGAAAGCATATGTGGCTACATAGAGTGATGAAGACTCCACCGATGATGAGGTAGCCCACCTATGCTTAATGGCCCTCAATGAGGGGAGGTAACTTCTAACTCATCTAGTTCAAATTCATATTCTTTTGATGAGTTACAAGAAGCCTATGATGAATTGGTTTTTGAATTCAATGCTTCATTTTCGAAAAACAAGAAATTGATTTCAAAGTTAAAAACCAAAAAATGATTTGCTTTCTAAAACCAATTTAGAGTTTGAAGCAAAACTTAATGATCTTGAGCTTAAAATTTTAGACTTATAAAAATTGCTTCAAACGATGGAAAAAGATCATCAAAAAGAAGTTGATGATCTTAAGAAGGAAAAAGATTTGATTTTCAATGAACTTCAATAGAAAAACAATTTAGGAAAAATCAAATTTATATGTTAGACAATCTAGTGCCCCTAGATTTGTGAACGGTAAATCACCGTTATAGTTCAAAAATTATAATGGGGTCCCCAGATAACCCGTTATTCGATCAAAAATATAACTACCCAATCATTTTTTGTTGGTTTGAATGCATCTTCCTCCTAAATTTCTCGTGTGTGGGGTGTAATAAAACGTTGAATTCGTGTCCTACATGGCGCGAATTCTGGTTTCGAATATTCATCCGTCACGCCAATGATTAGATTCTGAAAAGGGACTGAAATTCGCGTTCTATGCAGCGTGAATTCTGAATTCGCATTTTCCAGAACGCGAATTTGTCTTACATGGCGTGAAATGAGGGTATTTTTCCAAGTAACGAACTGAGGGGTACTTTTCCCATTAATTTCCCTAAGGGGAATATCCAAACCAATTAGCCTAAAAATATAGGGAGCAAATTAAAAAAACAAGGGTAAACTACTGCATGGGTCACTTTCGTTTCCCGTTTGTAAAGATTTAGTCACCACTTTTGAAAAATGTCAATAAGTGCTCATCTACGTTTTCGATGTGTAAAGACTTGGTCACTCCGACGTTATAGTCCGTTAGTCCCCTAACGGATTGCTGATGTGGCGGAATTAATTAACAAAAAAATAAGGATAAATTACTGCAATAGCCATTAAAATTTATCTCATGTACATTTTTTCTCTTCAATATTAAAAAGTAAACATTATAGTCACTAATAAAAATGTTTCTTTATAATTTCACCCTTAAATTTTTTAAAATTCATTTTTCAATCCTAAAACTTTACAATCAATTGGTACAATAATATTATAAATGCTTAGATGAAAAATAGGTGCCCAAAGTATACCCTTTGAAACTTAGGTGCCCAAATTGCTCCTATTTAATAACTCAAACTTAAAAATTTAGTCCACTAACTACTAAAAAATTCGAGTTATTGGAATTTCTATTTTATAATTCAAACTTTATTTTGAATTTTTGAGTCGAGTTTATGAAATTATGAGTCGAGTATTTTCACATCAAACCAAAAAATTTAATGTTTTCGAGTCAAGTCGAGTTATTGGAATTTCTATTTTATAATTCAAACTTTATTTTGAATTTTTTAGTCGAGTTTATGAAATTATGAGTCGAGTATTTTCACATCAAACCTAAAATTTAATTTTTTCGAATCAAGTCGAGTGTTGCACTTCCCTACATATAATTTTTAATTTTAATCTGTGTTTGTCCCAAGCATGAAATGCTACAGTAAATATCACCCATAAAACCACATCCAATTTCCATCTTGAATACCGCCATATTATATATATATATATATAAGAAAATGTGCTCTTCATTAACCATTTAATCACAAAAAATATACCTTGCTTGTGCATCGCTGTAAACTGGTTCATATGGCAGAGATGTTTTATCCTGTGCAAAGCAAAAGATACTAACCCATAAGCTAGGCGTGAAAGCAGAGCAGTAGACGTGAAATGAAGTCAACATTGTTCAAAAGTTGATATCGATCCAAGCGCTGAATTGGGACAAACACAGATTAAAATTAAAATTATATGTAGGGAAGTGCAACACTCGACTTGATTCGAAAAAATTAAATTTTTAGGTTTGATGTGAAAATACTCGACTCATAATTTCATAAACTCGACTCAAAAATTCAAAATAAAGTTTGAATTATAAAATAGAAATTCCAATAATTCGAATTTTTTAGTAGTTAGTGGACTAAATTTTTAAGTTTGAGTTATTAAATAAGAGCAATTTGGGCACCTAAGTTTCAAAGGGTATACTTTGGGCACCTATTTTTCATCTAAACATTTATAATATTAGGGAAAACTACACCGGTGGTCCCCAAACTATTACTGTTCTCCTATTTTGGTCCCTAAACTATGTTTTTCGGCAAAACCGTCCATTCTGTTACATAGTTCTCCTGTTTTGGTCCCCGACGTTAAATAACTAACAGTTTTACTGACGTGGCATTTTTAAAATATTTTTTAATTATTTCTCTCTCCTCTTAAAAAATGCCACGTCAGCAAAACCGTTAGCTATTTAACGCCGGGGACCAAAATAGGAGAACTATGTAACAGAAGGGACGATTTTGCCGAAAAACATAGTTTATGGATCAAAATAGGAAAATAATAATAGTTTGGGGACCACCGGTGTAGTTTTCCCATAATATTATTGTACTAATTGATTATAAAGTTTTAGGATTGAAAAATGAATTTTTAAAAATTTAAGGGTGAAATTATAAAGAAACATTTTTATTAGTGACTATAATGTTTACTTTTTTAAATTGAGGAGAAAAAATGTACAAGAGATAAATTTTAATGGCTATTGCAGTAATTTATCCTTATTTTTTCGTTAATTAATTCTGCCACATCAGCAATCCGTTAGGAAACTAACGAACTATAACATCGAAGTTTTTACACATCGAAAACGTAGATGACCACTTATTGACAATTTTCAAAAGTGGTGATTAAAATATGTACAAACGAGAAATGGAAGTGACCCCTGCAATAGTTTACCAAAAAAACAATTATCAATTTCAAGTACTAAATGTTACTTTACCCAAAACCCAAATAAGAAAGCGTTGCAACGTGTCGAATAATATCATAATACGACTCCTAACGATTACGATAGAGAGCAACAAAGCAGAGAAAGTAATCAGCCGCCAACAAACAATAGATTTTGCTGTCTCTCTCCAACCTTCCCTTCATCAAACAGTTGGAAATCCCAATCTCCACATTCTAGCAATTTGCCTGGATTTAGTGCTACAAAGCTTTGACCTTTTTTTGTTTTAGAATCTGGGTTTTGGGTTTTAATGGAAAAAGAGGTGGGATTGGATGGTTTAGGGGATTTAGCTGTCCACATAATTCTATCAAAATTAACTCCTTCCGATACTGCTAGAGTTTCATGTGTTAGCAAAAGGCTTGGAGCTTCAGCTTCTGAAGATTCCCTTTGGGCTCAATTTTGTTTCCAAGAACTTCATCTTTCCTCCCCTCAAGATCATCATGGAAACCCTCTTCCTTCTTTTAAGGTTATCTGGATTTTCCTCTTCCATTTTGTTTAATTTATTTTCACATTTCTATTTTTTCTATGATTGTTTGTGTTGATTGACTCGATTATGTGGCTGTTCTTCTTATTGAAACGAATTGGGAAAAAATCTTAACTTTATCTTGCTTATGTAAATTTCCCCATACAAAGTAACCATGTTGCAAATAAAGCACTTTCAATTTTCATGGGGATCTCAGACTGGAAACTTGGAATTTTAGAAAAAAGTAAGCTAAACTTTATGCGGAAAAATGTTTGGCAAAATGCTTCAATAGGGTTGAATACAATAGCATGTATGAATTTATGGATTTATGAAATGCATAAGCTTAAAAGGCTCTAAAGAAACGTTTAGTTTGATTAAGAATAGGGAAATGTTTAAATGATTGAATTCCTTTAAGTAACGCTTTTATCTTTGTTTCTTTTTCAGGTGGCTTATCAGTTATGGCGAGAGGCTTTTTCGATGTATCCATGGCTGCTTGTAACACGAGTTAAAAGATGTTGGGATAAGCTTAAGAAATGGTTGAGCAACAATTTTCCAGAGGCTGAAGCTACACTTAGAAGGGGTGCATCAGAATCCGATATTGAACAATTGCAGACACTTTTGAAAGTTAAACTGCCGCTTCCCACTCGGCTTCTCTATCGTTTTCATGACGGTCAGGAACTGATAGACAAAGAGAACTCGAGGAGGGCAGTTGGTAGCTCGTTGGGAATTATTGGCGGTTACTCTTTCTATAACCACTTGGTTAATGTTTACTTGTTGCCGATTAGTCAGGTTATTGTCGAAACGAGAGGGGTCATACGTCACTTGGGTTTTTCGAGCCGTTCCAAGTATATCGTCGTGGCTGCTTCTTCCGCTTTAAGTGAGAAATTGTTTTTCTTAAACTGTACTAATGGCCAACTTTATGTTGGCACACGGAATCTTCCTACAGACGGAGAAATGATTCCATGTGTCCCCAGTGCACTTATTCGTTCTGTGCACAATTTCCATGGTGATCAGCAGCAAGATGCCATGCTGCTGTGGTTAGAGGAACATGGACACCGCTTAGAGAATGGCATAATCAAAGTCCGCAAAGAAAGAGGTGTCCGAAGTATCAATTTATTTCCGGAGGTTCCTCCCCTATGTTCCACTGCTGTAACAAATGGTGTGCAGGTATATTTTTTTGCCAAGTACTTGTGCACCGATTACTTTCTTCCGGTACTTCGTTCCAATTCCATGCTGGAAACTACATAGTGATTTTAACATCTTAGGGGATTTTACTCATAACAGTACTAACAGAGTGTATTAGTAACATGGCATTTACCTCTATGCTTAAATAGTATTGTGATAATTGTTTTCATTTTTATTCACATAACAGTACTAACAAAGTGTATTATCTGCAGGTTCGTGCTTCAGCTGTGTTTGTTCCGGAATTTGCTGACCTGCAAAATGAAGCTGAGAAGTACACGTTTGCTTATTCAATCCGCATGTCGCTCTTGCCCGAAGGGTGTATCATTAATGGAATGACCTTCGGCTCCTGCCAACTGAGTTGGAGGCACTGGATCATTCGTGCTAATGAAGATATCATATCTAATGTTAATGGAGAGGCCGTGATTGGAAAGGTAACATTAAGGATCATCTGAATGTGTGGAAAACTCAGAAAATTTTGAACATTTTCGGATCAATAATGTACTTTAATCCAACACTTGCACCAATTTCCGAGTAAAATAGATAGATACTGAGCCTAGCAATTAAGTTTTCTGTTAAGAATGGCCTAATAGGAACACAATATTTTGCTTTCTCGTGAACGATAATGATTTAAGAAGAAATTCAATGTCAGGGCTGTCTTTTTATGTTGACTGTCACTAGACGTGTGGTTTTTGTATATGTTATTAACACAAGTCATTTAGTCTTTCGACTTATGCTATAACTCTCATTTTCTCTTGTTCTTGCAGTTCCCGCTGTTGCATCCCGGTGAAGATGAATTTGTTTACGAGAGCTGCACACCTTTACCATCTTCTCCAGGTTCCGTTGAAGGGTCTTTCACATTTGTCCCTGGCAGGTATCGTGCACAAACTTATATTTTCTTCAATGTCGGGTGTGAGTATCGGATATGGATATGCTCAATTTGTTACTGCTTCTCTTTGAAGAGACCGAGTATTAGATACGAGTATATTTATTTTTAAGTTTCCTTATATACTCGGAGGATCAAATTTCCGTTACTCATGGAAAATGAAAAGTCCGGTTAACATGATTGATATTAATGTACTACGAGCCTCATTAATGACACAACCACTATCCCGAAGCAAGAATAAAACGAACAATTCTGCTATTGCAAATGCTGGCATTTTTTCCGCATCATTTCAAGATATCTGCATTATCTTTTCTTCCAACAGGTAGCTCATTTTCAGATTGTCGATATTCCGATGAACGAAAGAAGTAAAAATTGTTTTTCTTTCTTGAATTAAGATTGATTTCTGTAGGGGTTGTGATTGTGAAGCTTTGTTCCCTTCTTCAATGTCGTTTATATCGATGTTACCGGGACTTGGGAGAGTGTTTATATTAGAACATTAGATATGTGTCCGACATGAATACTTTCTAACGTTCACTTTTGTCGTTGCGGCTAGGTTGGCCTATCCGAAAGGCAGTCCGTTTGAAGCTCTAGTGGAAAGGTTCCCGCTACAGAAGCCGGATTATGTTTTTTGACAAAACTTCTGCTTTGATCTGCTTTCCCATGGATTTCACAGACATCATCTGTTTTTGTTACATAATACACACATATATGTATGTATGTTTGCTCTTTATAACATTGCCAGATTGTTCATACTTATATTTAAGTTTTAAAGAGCTTGACTTGAGATTTGAGGCTCCAAGATTAATTCTTACTTATAATGTCCGGATTTGTTTCGAAATATAATCAAATTTTACTTCTATTGTCCGAATTGGATTCGAAATAAAAATTAAACTATGAGATCTTGGTCAACTAAACCCATTTAGTCACTAAAAAAGGAGTTTGACTTTTACATTAGATTTTAAATTCAATCACCAGCCCAATTTAAATTGTGAATTTTTAATATAATTAAAATTAAATATACATTAAAAATCAAATGTCCCCTATATTTTGGTCATTAATTAAGTTTGAGATTTAAATTTTAAGTCGATGATTAAGTTGTTCAAATTTGAATAAACAAACTCGATCGATAAAAATTTAAATTCTTAAAATTTAAGCCTTTGATGAAGAGTTTAATTTATTCGAGTTCATTTCGATCGATAAAAATTTAAATTCTTAAAACTTAAGCCTTTGATGAAGAGTTTAATTTATTTGAGTTCAAACGAACGATCCAATCATAACTCAAGTTTTTTGAGTTTAAGTAGATAAAATGTCGGGATAAAGTACAAATATTTTTGTCTGAATTTAAATCTTTAAGACAACATTAACACTAAGATTATGTACAATTTGAAATGATGAATTTAAATTTGTTCGAATCAAACTTGAATAACATGAATTGAAAAAATATATTAAATAAAGATGAGAGAAAATGAAAAGGAGTAGAGTATAATTGTATTTCAGATCTCAAATTGTGTACGTGCTTTCCCTTTTCCCACCATGTGAAATGCTTCATTCGATTCCTTTCACTTTTATCTACGAAACGCCCTGTAATGTAATCAATTCCCTCTTATTTCCTTCCTTTTATGAAATGATTTGATTTCTTTCCATTTTCTCTCCTATTTAATCTCGAGATCTAGTCTTAGATTTTCAAACCCATCATTTTCTCGGGAAAATCTTCTTTAACTACTGTTGTTCTTCTTCAGTTTTCTTCCCCAACTTTCTCACTTTGTTTGTTTTTGCTTAATTTCTTTGTAATTTATCGTTTCCGTTCGCTTTTAATACCCCTTTTTGTAGTTTGCAGATCTTTGCTGTCCTTGGGGTATTATTTTCTGCTCGTGTTTTACTTCAAAATTTAGGGTTTTTTCCTTTCTTATTCGTTTGCTAGAATGGAGAAGGATAAATCTCCTGGCTTGCCGCCGCCGTCCGGTAGGTATTCGGGGTTTTCATCTGCCGGAAGTGTTTTGAACTCATTTGGTCAAAGTTCGGATTCGAATCGTTTCAGTCATGATATTAGCAAAATGCCTGATAATCCGCCGAAGAACATAGGTCATCGCCGTGCCCATTCCGAAATCCTTACTCTTCCAGACGACCTTAGCTTCGACAGTGACCTCGGAGTTGTCGGGGCGGCTGACGGGCCGTCTTATTCCGACGATACAGAGGAGGATTTGTTCTCTATGTATCTTGATATGGATAAGTTCAATTCTTCTGCAACCTCGACGATTCAGGTCGGCGAGTCTTCAGCCACCACTGGTGCTCCGGCTACTTCTGCGGCAGCTGCCGGAGCGGGGACGGGGATGAATGGTGGAAACCCTGTTGTGTCTTCTGAGAAACCTAGAGTTAGGCACCAGCATAGCCAGTCTATGGATGGGTCAACCAGTATTAAGCCGGAAATGCTTATGTCCGGTTCTGAAGAAGTTTCACCTGCTGATTCTAAGAAAGCTATGTCGGCTGCTAAGCTTGCTGAACTTGCCCTTATCGACCCCAAGCGTGCTAAGAGGTATCTTTTTGTTTATTTCTTTTTCATTTCAGATTCTTATATATGCTAAATTGATTGAATTGGAATTTATTGTCAGCATCTTAAGTTATGAATTTAGTTAAAAAGATTCATGTTTAGAAGGAAGGTTTGTGGTTTTCGGCATTACGTAGCTGGGGATTTTACTTATTTGTTACCATGATAGTTGTTTTAATGACTACACATTTCTTTTTATGATCTTGATGATTGTAATTTAGAATGAAGTGTGATCTAACTCATTGCTGAAGATAGATTTATAGGGTTGTGCTAAGTGCTAGTGAAAGAAGCGGACACCGTGTTCCGCCCGAATTTAATATTTCTCTTAGCTTAAAGCCCAGCATTAAAAGGCTTTCCCAACGAACATCGCGTGATGTTAATTTTTTTCTTAGCTTAAATCCCAGCATTAACCTTTCACAATGTTTTCTGTATGATGTTGTTGATTTGTTATTAACTTAAACCCCAGCATTAACCCATTTTCAACTTGCTCCACGTGGCGGTGTTAGCTTTTCTTAGCTTAAATCCCAGCGTTAAACCTACGCAACATGCTTAACGTGGCGGTGTTAGCTTTTCTTAGCTTAAATCCCAGCGTTAAACCTACGCAACATGCTTCACGTGGCGGTGTTAATTTTTCGTACCTTAAATCCCAGCGTTAAACCTACGCAACATGCTTCACGTGAAGTTGCTAAATTTTCTCTGCTCAAATGCCAGCACTAATCTTTCACAATGTGCTCCATGTGATGGTGTTAGTTTTTTTCTTAGCTTAAATCTCAGCATCAATTCTTCTGCAATATTCTCCATGTGATGATGCTATATTTGGTATTATATCCACCTGTGTTTGCATCTCTTGATAATTCTCCTCCCTCCCCTTTCGGCCCCTTGAAAAAATCTTTGGATTTCATATTTTCCCGTTCAGGGATGAATATTGTTACCCTGATATGTTCTTTTTTCCTATTTTGATTCCATCTTTTCTTGTCTACTTTGTAACAGGATCTGGGCAAATAGGCAGTCTGCTGCTAGGTCAAAGGAAAGAAAGATGCGATATATAGCTGAACTTGAACGGAAAGTACAGACGTTGCAAACAGAAGCAACATCACTCTCTGCCCAGCTGGCTCTATTACAGGTTGTTTCATCAGCTCAGCGCCCCCTCCCTGTGTGCTTGCTCAATGTTATGAAATATATATACACATATATAGCAGGCCTTCAAGTTTGTGTTTATTTTATGTTTTGGGTTCTTTTAATTTATTTAGATCTAATGATTCGTCCGGCTCTTATTTGGTAATTTATGAGCAGAGAGACACCAATGGTCTGAATTCTGAAAATAGTGAGTTGAAACTGCGGGTGCAAACAATGGAGCAACAGGTTCATTTGCAAGATGGTGAGCACGGGCACCTCTCAAAAGCTTTTGTTAAATACCAATATCTTTGCTTTGTTGCTTTTCTTACCGTATTATTTCGCCTGCCATCTTCCACATCCTGGTGGAATATGTATTATGGGGATATATGCTATTGATTTGAAAGATTTTTACATGTGAGAATATGGTAATACGATTAACAAGGCTCTTGAAGAAATTCCCCAATATGTGCTTAAATTGTTATTTCGAGCCAATTGAGTGGCTCTCGATGTAGATGTTCAACTTTTGGTTTTGCATATCGGTTATGTATGTAAACCACTTCCTGTTCTTCCATAAACACCAAAGTTACGTTTTAGTTACTTCCACTGTTTGCCTATATTAATGGATTTTTCTTTGCTTCTGTTTGATAGCATTAAACGATGCACTGAAAGAGGAAATCCAGCATCTGAAAGTACTGACCGGCCAACCTATGCCTAACGGTGGAGCAATGATGAACTATGCATCTTTCGGAGCTAATCAACAGTACTATGCAAATAATCAGGCTATGCATACCCATCTAACTGCACAGCAGTTCCAGCAACTTCAGATTCAATCACAGAAACCTCCGCATCCTTTCCAGTCGCATCAACTGCATCAACTTCAGCCGCATCAACTGCAGCCACAGGATCAGCCGCAACATCAAACTGGAGACATGGGAGTTAGAGGTTCCAACCAAAAAGATGCTTCATCAGACATCAGCTCGACAACATCAAAAGATTGATGAGTTATATATATGCCCATAGGACCAGGTATTTGTGGGCCTTTTATTGTTGTTAGATAGGACATATATTTCCTTTCCATTTGTCCTTTCACCTCTCTTTATCTCTTTAGGCTTTTCCCATTATAACATTTATTTCTAGGTGGTTCTATTTAATTCTAGCTGGAGATTGACCTGAGATTTATATATGATATCATCCGGTATAGTTTATCGTTTATGAAATTGTCCGATTTAGATCTGTTCCGTTCCGCTGCTTTTATCACTATGTTGAATGGCTGAGCTGTTATTAACTTGTCATGTGGTATGTGATTCAGATTCAAGCTCGAGTATCATTGTTTTTTCCAAACTAATGTTTGAACATATATCGACACAAGTCTGTCCGAGCAACATAGATCACATGACTTAGGGGGTTGAAATACAACTTAATTACTTTTAATGTACTTTGGAAATTAAAACGAGAAAGGATTAGGTTGAATAGTTTTATAAAGTTTAGGGGGGTTGAAATACAACTTAATTACTAATAATAAATCTGAGATTTAGAGTAGAAACAAAGAAGAAAACGGCTGAAGAAGAAGAAGAAGAAGAGTATGTTCATTTTCATTCATCTGATCGAAATAGGACAAAGTATAGCACTATCAAAACGGCATCGTTTGACTAGGGATTAAAAACATGACATCATGCGTAAAACGACATCGTTTAAGTAAAGAAAACAAAACCTAAAAACGGCACCGTTTTATGGAAGTGAAATGAAACAGCCCATACCACCGGGTCTAAAAAACCGGTAACCCGTGTTTAACCCGAATCCTTAAATGTTGAATCAAGCGCTTTCAGGAGAATCGCTAGGAATTCTTTATTATTGTCGCTGTGAATGGCGAGCATCGAATTCTTCAGTTTTCTTGCAATCTTGTTTGCTCGGTTCATCGGAATCGCCTCTGGTTAGGTTATGGTCGGCGCAAACAATCTCCTTTACCGGAGCATTCGGAATGGCCGTCGTTTCGTCATCTTGGTTTGAATCTTGTTGGTTCGGAGAAAACTCGGCGCAAATGTCATCGTTGTCACTCAGATTCGGCATCTCTTCATCGTCTTCCTGCTTCCAGTACAGGATGAGACCCGAACCCCTGTCATCGGAGATGTTGCGGTTTGAAGACCCGGGTTCATGGCTCGATTTCGGGTTTAGATTCCTACACATTCTTGCACCCGTGTTCTTGATCTCACAAATAACTCGATATTTGAAATTCTGGTGGTTCAAAGAATACTCATGCATGATCCAATGGCCATTATCTTGGTTCGGCGGTTGATCAGTGGTGATATAGAAAGTGAAGTTCTTTTGAACCCCCAATACCCGACTTTGTTTGTCCAAAACTTTACTGGGTAAGCCCCAAGGACGCCAAGTACCGGAACCCGCCTTCCGATGGATTCTTGAATTATCCCTCTTCCTCAACGTAGTGAAAACCCAAAACGACTCTCGAAAAGATTCCAAGGCTCCTTGTTTTCGCCATAGATTTCGAGGAGGAATAAGAGCTCCATGGACGACTACCGGTATTAGAAACGAGGAGAAAATCTGTGGTTTGGAGGGACGGAAACGATATCCTAAGGGCAGTTGCCCTGCTGAAGACATGGCGCCAAGAAGTGGAAACTCCGATCTCGGTTATAACTTTTATACCTGAAGTCAGAGTATCCCCAAGTTTTCATCTCTTCAAGATTCAAGAAGTAGGGTTGGGTTGTTAATCAAAGTCCAAGGTCGTTGCTATTTTCTTTTTCAAATTTCACACTTATATCATTCTTTCAATTAGTTACCTAAGGTATTTTTTGGTCTAAATAAGTACTTAAAGTATATTTATGGTCAAATTAAATACTTAAAATATACTTTGCTCAAATTAATCCGTATCGACCCGCGTTGCACCTTGACTTTGTTGAATAAGTCTCCCAGCAGGATTTTCTGTATACATAAAACCTCAAACTCAACACATGCTTAAGTACATATTTTGACAAAAAAAATATATTTTAAATACCTAAATAAATTTTTTTGGTATACTTTAAATAATTATTTGCAATATAAACCTAAAAATGTATGGTTTGTAATATTATTTTAAAAATGTATAAGGTATGTTATTATTGCATCAACGCTTCTTGGTTGGCGTCCAATAATTTTTCTTTGATAAAATTTAAATTTAATCTTAATCATATAATCATACCTAAAGAAAAGAGGAAGGAAAATTTTAGGGAAAAGAAGAGAGGTGTTTCTTACTAAAATAATGAGGAATAAGGATGAACAGTTTAATCAATCGACTAAATATACTTGCTCGAAGTTTGTTTGATAATTGAGTGAATTTTAAAAGCTTCTAAAGTTATTAATTCGATATCTTTTAAAATTTTACATTATAATTCATTTGAACCACTCGTGTTATCATTGATATTTAATTAATTGGTTAGACAGAAGGAGTTTTTTTTTAATGAAACCCATTCTATTATAATAAAAAATTATTGGTTGATTGCTTAATGCAAACCGAGTTCTAAAGAGATTCATCATAGGAATAACACTCTCAATTTAATTTACAAAATAAATTATTGATAGACTTTCATATATTATTAATACACTAGACTAACTGATTATTGATGTAAATTATTAATTTGAGGGATCAAATAGGGTTATAGAAGAAGATAGAGTTGGTAAAGTTCTAATTAAATCGAGTCCAACTCTAATAGTAACAAGCCGAATTTCAACCTTCGTTCTTCATAAACTAGGTGAACCAAATGTAAAATAAAAATAATTATCGTTTGCAGTAATTTTAATAAATAATTATTAATGAGTATAAAAATTTTGTTATATTAAAATATGAGTATATTATAGAAATGATATTTTTTTGTTTAACATCGTACGTATGCTAATATGAACTCTAAGGATGCTTCAAATACATGAAAAATCTTTAAAAAAGTACTAAATATCCACATATTTGACATATACTCACATTCTAGTTCGAGTAACATAACCGGCAGAGCTCTAGAATTAAACCTAATAAAAAAAAGTAAGATTTAGAGAAATACAGTTTTCTTATTCATCAAGTTATTCAACAAATTTATATAAATGTCAGATGAATTTTGAATTTTCAACATCTTTCTGAGTTTAAAACCAGACCTGAAAACATGTCCGATCACAGCCGAGGACTAATGATAATGCATGTCCTGGTTCTTCCAACTGTGGAATCACCATCGAACTCCAGAAAACGAATTGTGAAGCATTGTTAAAGGATTACTCAATGATCTGGATCTACACTGTACGTATAATGGCAACATCTTCGGGCACGAACTAGACAAGTTCAATTCCCCCAAGTGGAACCGTACTCTGCAACGTTCTACCATTTCCGATAAACCGAACTGAAGGCAACGAAGGATCGGTAACAGATTCAATCTCGAGGAATTTGAAATCATATGCACCTGAGCGCTTCAAACTGAAAATGAAAACAAGAGTAATCCATCCCAGCATGGAAACCGCCCAATAATTAGTCACCCCATGAATCAACCCCCAAGCTATAGCATACCCCACAAGGATTCCAGACAAATGCCCGAGAAAACTCGCTTGAGGAACGATGATCGAAGTGAAAATCAACGACTCGAAAGGTGCGAAACTAATAGGAAGCGAAACAAATCCGAAAAGATCCAACTTCGACGAAGGTTGCTTAACAGACAAAATCGTCATCCAACCAAAAACAACACAAGAATACCCAACAGCAGTCACTCGCCGGAAATACTCGATCTTAAAGCGTTGGATCAAGACGTGGTACGTTCCCAACACAAGCAAACCGGATAATACGACCAAAACAAGTGTGTAGCGAAGATAATAAGCAACTCCAAGACCCAAATGACCTAATTGTTCCACAACACCAAGACTCCAAAGGGCACTCATATTGAAAACAAGGTGAATAACACTTATATGTGAGAAAGCTGAAGTAATTATCCTCCAATGGTGGCCTTCGACAGCGGTTTCGTAACTCAAACCGACATGCTGATAACCAATGTTCTTCTTCTGTATGTAAAACCAAATTGCACTACAAATTCCTATTACACAACTCGTTGCCGGTTTCTCCAATATCTCATAAATTAATGGCCTGCCCATATCTATAAAACTCCTTCAACTTTCCTATTTTTTGCACTTTATTCAATCAAAACCCAGAATTTCAAGAACCCATCACAGAATTAATCAAAAAGATCCATTTTCAACACAAAAATGAAAAACCCAGATCTAAAATACCCAATACTTTTCAAATCCTAATCATTTAAATGCAGGTTTTCAAGCAAGAGAAAAGCAAAGAGGGAGATGTGGGATCTTACTTTCTCAGCTCTGTTTGTAAATCGATTCAGATTCCTTGCTTCTAACTTTTTACCTTACCAATAAGAGATCAGAGAACGGTTCAATGTTTCGTTTCGATTAATAAATGTTCTGGGACACTCTCATAGATTGTTTGAAATGAAATCTGGTCGGTAGCGTGAGTTAATCCGGAAATTTTGTCAAATTATGGTTTTCATCCCTCTTCTATGTTTACATTTGATTTTAACCTTTACATTTTAATTGTTTTACAATTTGGTCCTCTATTATTTCGATGTCATTAGTTCATATAATAAATCGTTTGTTTATAGAACAAGTTAATCCAAATAATTGATACTATTAATATTTTGGTTAAAATGTTGACTTTTTTTAAGAACACTCTCCCCAACTTAGAAGAATCTCTATTAACCTGATGAACTTGGAAGGAATGTTTTTTTTTTAAATATTGACGAAAATAATTGATGGTGTTAATTATTTGTATTAATCAGTGGGGTTCTGGACAAGCGCGATAGGAGCGACCGCACAGGCCCCCAATAGAAAGGGGCTCCAAAAAAGAGAATCTAAATTAAATTAAATTAAATATTTGTAAAAAAATATAGATTTATATATATAATTATGTGTATATATATATTTATGTGTGTATATAAGTTAATTTTTTGTATTAAGATTTTTTTTTGAAAAAAATAACTTATATCTCTTATTGATTATAAATTAAGGGGCTCCATTTTAATATATTGCACAGGGCCCCAAAATCTTTGAACCGCCCCTGGTATTAACTAATGATATTATTAAAATAATATGGTTCACCAACAATTTTTGATCTAGTGGAATGAGAGTAGATCCCTTAAGCAAGATTAGAGATTCGAAACTGGCGTTGTAAAAGAAATAAATTTATTTGGGAGAGTCGTTCTCTTAACGAGTCTCTGTGGTACTCGATTTGGATTAGTCAATTGATAAATTAAATACTGATTGTTATTCAAAAAAATAATTAAATTCTATCAAATTAAAATATAAGGACTAAACCTTAAATGTAAGGATAATAAAAGGACTAAATCATAACTTGACCTATTTTAAAATTAAAAAAAAAATCAATTTCATGATATATGGAATTCTCATATTTTCTCCCTTTCCATCTTTACATAAATTAGAATTTATGAGAAAATTTTCCATTTTTAAGGCTAATTGTTGATTGAAAATGACACATGGGATAGAGATTTCGTTGATTATCTTGAAATAGAATCATTGTCTTGTAAAATTGCAACAATCAATACATTTCCGAAACCGATATATTTACTTAAACTCAGTTAAAGGTTAAGTTCAAACTAACAACTTAATTTAAGCGGTAAACAATTTAATATCGTTAAAGTAAGTCTGGAATTCGAAGTTCTGTGTATGCAAAAAATCATCTTAAAGTCAGGTGTGTGACTCAAGTCGATTCATGTTAGTTAGAACAAAACTCCGAGAAACTAAAAAAACAATCAAGTTTAATTATAATTAGACACAAAAAGTTACTTCCGTAATTAAAATACTTTATTTTTAAGCTTAAAATGTCAAATTGGCCCTCAACGACAAAATCAAAAACTAATTAAGTCTTTATGAAAGTTTTGCACTAAATTTAGTCATCAGAATTCAAATTACACTCAATTTGACCCCTCCGTTAGTTTGACCGTGTTGATCGACAATACCCTCTAACGGTCAAAATATAGGACACGCGACACGCTATGGACGTGTCATGTCATCAAATCGATATTATTTTTAAATTCTAAAAAATTCCTTAAAAAAATATAAAAATTGATAAAATAATTGTAAAAATTAAAAATATTAAATTAATTTATTTTTTCTTATTTTCCTTTTTTTTATAAAAAAACATAAAATAATATTTAAAAAAACTTCAAAGTTTCATTTCTTTAAAAAAAAAGCTTCATAAATCCCTAAATCAAGCATTAGTGTTGAAGACTGTTAGTATAAGCAGTTAGGGTACTTAGTTACAGGTTACCCGTTTAGTATTTCATGTTAGTTAGGTTAGTTGCTTAGTCTATTTAAGGAAGCTATTCACATGTATTTTAGATCATTCAATAATAATAAAAACTTCTCTCATATTCTTCTTTCTCTTAAACAATGTTTTCATCCTAACTCAAAGATTCACAATCTTTTAACATGGTATCAGAGGTCACTCGGGTTCGTTCCATTGAAGTTTCTTTGTTGAGTATTGGGAATTGAGTTGCAGGTTCTTTCTTCTTCTTTTTCCTGTTTTCACTTGTGTCAATGGAGATCGATTCAAATCATTTTCTGTATTTGCATCCATCAGACACGCCTGGAACTTTGTTAGTTTCTCATCAGTTAACTGGTATTGAGAATTATAGTTTGTGGAGTAGGTCCATGCGGATCGCTATGCTTGCAAAGAACAAGATTAGTTTTATAGATGGTACTTGCACCAGGGAGAGTGTTGCTGTGAATTTACGATCACAGTGGGATCGATGTAATGCTTTGGTTCTTTCTTGGATCTTAAATACTGTTAGTCAGGAACTTTCTGCAGGAATTGTATTTGCTTCTTCAGCTTCCTTGGTTTGGAAAGACTTGAAGGAGAGGTTTGACAAGATTGATGGCTCAAGGATCTACTTCTTGCATCGAGAGATAGCTGCTCATACTCAGGGTCTTTCTTCTATTTCTGTCTATTATACTCGGTTACGCTTGCTTTGGGATGAGTATGATGTTCTTGTCCCTTTTACAACTTGTAATTGTGAGGCATCTCAGCAGAATACTGCACATGTGAAGCAACAGAGGTTGTTTCAGCTTCTTATGGGCTTAAATGATACATATTCTATGGTTAGGAGTCAGATTTTGTTAATGAAACCCTTGCCTTCTGCAAATGAGGCATATTCAATGCTTGTTCAAGAAGAAGGGCAGCGTTTGAACTCTAATTCTTCCAGTGTTATGGCTGAACCAACAGCTTTGTATTCAAGTGTTCAGCAGAGGAAGAAGTTCAATGGTGTATGTGACTATTGTCATATAAAAGGTCACAAGAAAGATTCTTGTTACAAGCTTATTGATTATCCCAATGAGTCTAAATTTCACAAGAAAGGGTCTTACAATAGATCTGTTGCTAACTCTGTCAATTCGAGTGCTAATAATTCTTTTTCGAGTTCAAGTTCTAACTCTATGGGTCCTGTTTCCAATAGTGTAACTGATTCTTCAGATACACAACAACATGTTTCAGCAAACGTTGTTCCTACACCAACTTTTACGCAAGATCAATATCAACAGATCTTGACTACCAACGTGAGGGCCTTGACTACCAAGAAACCTTTTCTCCAGTTACAAAACAAGTTACTGTTCGTGTTGTTATTGCTTTGGCTGCAATGTATGGCTGGCCTTTATTCCAGATGGATGTGTTTAATGCCTTCTTGCAAGGCGACCTCTATGAAGAAGTCTACATGAGTCTCCCTGAAGGCTTTACCAATCGAGGGGGGAATATGGTATGTCGTTTGCGTAAATCCTTATATGGATTAAAACAGGCTTCAAGGCAGTGGAACCTTAAGCTGTCAGAAGCTCTCACAAGCAATGGATATAATCAAAGTCTTTATGATTATTCCGTGTTCACAAAGAAGGAAGGAGACAAGATTGTTATTGTTCTTGTCTATGTAGATGATTTGCTTATTACAGGCAATTGTGAAGAAATGATTAACAGACTTAAAGGAGTTCTTCATGGAAATTTCAGAATGAAGGACCTAGGGAGTCTTAAGTACTTCTTTGGAATTGAGGTATTAAGATCTAAAGAAGGCATAATTCTGAGCCAACGAAAATATGCACTTGAACTTATTGAGGACACAGGTTTAGGGGGTGCTCGAAATGCTTCAACACCTTTGGAAGCAAGTCAGAAGTTAACAACAGTCAATTTTGACAAAGACAATCCGACTAAGGATCCAGCTGGAAGTGATGAACTACTTGAAGACATTACAGTATATCAGAGGCTAATTAGGAGATTGTTATATCTCACCAATACACGACCAGACATTGCATTTAGTGTGCAACATCTAAGTCAATTCATGCAGGCACCTAAGAAAAGCCACTATGAAGCAGCCCTAAGGATTGTTCGATACATAAGAAAGAATCCTGGTCAAGGAATCTTCTTTGCTGCAGAAAATGAACTGAAGTTAGTTTGCTACTGTGACTCAGATTGGGCTGCATGTCCAATGACAAGAAGATCTGTTACAGGATATGTAATTAAGCTTGGAAAATCATTGGTTTGTTGGAAGTCAAAAAAGCAAAACACAGTTTCAAGGTCATCAGCTGAAGATGAATACAGAGGAATGGCAGCCACTGTTGCAGAAGTAGTTTGGATACAAGGTTTGTTAGGAGAGCTTGGAATGAAGCTTAATGGTCCTGCTGAGCTTCACAGTGACAGTCAAGCAGCTCTTCAGATAGCAGCCAATCCAGTTTACCACGAACGCACCAAACACATAGAGATCGATTGTCATTTTATTCGTGAAAAAATTCAAAAAGGTGTTGTTAAAACTAAACACGTTTCAACCAAGGATCAACAAGCTGATATACTTACCAAAGGACTTGGGATTGCGCAACATGTCTATATTTTGGACAAGTTGGGTGTGAAGGATATTTTTCACCCTCCAACTTGAGGGGGTGTGTTGAAGACTGTTAGTATAAGCAGTTAGGGTAGTTAGTTAGAGGTTACCCGTTTAGTATTTCATGTTAGTTAGGTTAGTTGCTTAGTCTATTTAAGGAAGCTATTCACATGTATTTTAGATCATTCAATAATAAAAAAAAACTTCTCTTAGATTCTTCTTTCTCTTAAACAATGTTTTCATCCTAACTCAAAGATTCACAATCTTTTAACAATTAGCACCGATTTAACCAACGGTCACTCCCCGTCGCAAGAACACCCTTGTTCTCGCTCAATATTTTTTCTCACCAACACCGTCGTCTATTACAGTACCAACAACTTCCACCGTCGATTAAATTGATTTGAGGGCATTGAAATGTAGGGTTAGAGATTTAAAAATTTTGGGCATTTTGAAAATTTTTAAATTTTGGAATTTTATAATTAAAAATATATTTTATAAAAAATTCTACAGTTTTAAAATATTATTTAATTATAAATATTTTTAATAATTATTACAATTATTATTTTTTATTTTTTATTGAAAAAAAGTGGATATCTCATGTGCATCGTTAAAAATTCTCTAATCCTAAGTGAGAGAAAAGAGTACACATGACGATATATAATTATATACAAGGCCAGAGACGGATCTATGCTTATGGTGGGAGGGGCAATTGCCCCACCCAAAATATATGGGTTAATTATATTTTAGGTCCTTAAAATTTTGAAACCATTGCAATTAAGTCTTTTTTTCTTCCTTGCCCCTCCCAAAATTTTTATGGTTTATTATTTTTCAAAGTCATGTATTCTAAAATTAATAAAATTTAACTTTGAACCCCCTCTTTTTATGGTTTAATTACATTTTAAGACCTTTCAATTTTAAAATTTATAAAATTAAACCTAAACTCCCTTAATTTTTATGATTTAATTACTTTTTAGAACCTTATTATTTCAAAATTAATCGGTCTGCCCCCCTCCTCGTTTAATCCTGGCTCCGTCCCTGTACAAGGCTATCAACTGAAGTAAACGTGAGCTAGCGTGCAACACATAATAAGAAACCACAAACCATCATGTTTGGTCAAGAACTACTAAATTCTCCACCTCAAGAGGAGGAGTCGTGTAGAGACATTCACTCAATGGGAGATTCCGAGCCAAACCCGCCAACTATTATATTCGGCTCGTCTTACGAGAGACATGAGCTATCGTGACATTTCAATTTTGAGCCAAGTAGTTCTTAGTACTTTAAACCAACACATTATCATATAAAAGTGTTTATTGATCACTAAGCATCTTCACCATTGTGATGTTATCGATCTTCAAGTCAATGTATTGATAACCAAGAGCTCACACATAGCGCAACGCATCATGCGCCGCACACAGCTCCGCCATAAACACCGAACAAGATCTAATACTCCTAAAAAAAACCAAATAGCCAATTACCCATTGCATCCCCCAATGGTAGCCATATTGTTGGATCTTCGTACCGCCCCATCAAAGTTAATTTTAACCCTCCTAAAACTCGGTTTTACCCAGCTTTCACGCGTTGAAACCAGCGAACTATGTCCGGTGTCCCTGGCCCTACATCGCACAAGTCATATTGCCTCAATCCACGCACTCATCCCTCATGCGCACCGCAAATATCACCACATCCCCAAGTCTCACATGGCTGGTAGCAAAAATATGTGAGCATCTTTATTTCCACAGACCCCAACAAACAATACCAAACAAAATGTTCCAATGGGGTTGAGGCGAAATCCTTGGACTAGTATCCTTAAGATTTAAACTCAACCATTCTTTAAAAGGCTGGTGTAGAAATTCATTTAAACTATGCGGATGAATAATTCGAGACCATACCCGACGCGCAGTAGTACAAGAGTGAAGCACATGGCTCGTGTCTTCCACATTACCGATGCCATATGACTTCGACACCGTTCCACATTACATTAGTAAGAATGCAATCATGTGCAACTAATCAAACAAATGTACGAATTCTTTGTGGGAAATTTAGCTTCCAAATCGTCTTCTATAGATCATTCGTAGGACCCCCCCATCCCAGTACCAAGGGCAGAATATGCAGTGGCCGTCGTGAATTCCTCGACTCATCCTATCGTCGTCCAGGTTTATCGCGGCCAAGAGCCGCATGTGGTGGATACGACAATCTGATTTACAATGCTAGAAGGAAGCGCATGAGATAGTTTGTCCCAGTCCCAAGTACCCGAGGGATGTACCATGGCAGCTACGGGAACCAATTGTGTCGGCATTCCATTCAAGCTATACGAGGCAAGCGGCTCATTCCTATCAAGCCAAAGGTCTCACCAGAAATTCGTATGCCACCCGTTACGAATTTGCCAACAAATGCTATTATGAATCACATCCTAAAGATGGCTCAACCCCTTCCAATGTCTCGAGCAACTTGGTCGATTAATACTTGTAGGGATATCGTCGACCCCTTTATATTTTTGTTTAAGAACTTTCATCCAAAGCTTATTTTCATCAGTGACTAGTTGGAACCCCACCTTCATGAGCAAGGCTTTGTTATAGCGACCAAGCGTGGGGAGGCCTAAACCCCCTTCAACCATCGGGGATGTAACCAGGGTCGGTCCTGGCTATTTTTTGGCTCGGGGCGAAATAAAAAAATATAGGCCCTTAATTTAATTTTTAAAGAAATATGTAATATAAAAGTTCTATTTATTAAATTAAACAAATAATAATTCATTACGATCTTAAAAATATCAAAAATATATTTAAGCATACAAATACTTATAACAATAGCACCTGTGAAATGAGAAGATCTTCGATCGAAATATTTATATACTAAATCCGCAACACCGCCTAATTAAACTTTAAAACAATAGTACATGTAAACATATGAAAAAGATAATAAACATTTGAATCACATCTTAAAAAACTATCAAATATTAAAAAATTCAAGCTTATTAAACAAAAATAAAAGAACAATCTTAACTATAATTTAGAAATATATAAAAATAAGAAGAAAAAATAGAAATATGATCTTACCAAAAATTTTAAGAACAAGTTTCAATAGGATCCAAACACCA
The DNA here is from genome assembly GCA_958450335.1 of Hibiscus tridactylites. NCBI lineage: Eukaryota > Viridiplantae > Streptophyta > Magnoliopsida > Malvales > Malvaceae > Hibiscus > Hibiscus tridactylites. The sequence goes on along the minus strand of OY288268.1, from coordinate 84,802,341 downwards.
CGATTGATGATAAGTAATTGTAATTTTGTATTTGTGAGAAATATGAAAAATTGAAAAGTGAATAATAATTTTCAGATGAGTTGCAAAATATAGAAGAAAAAATAAAAATGTAGGATTATTATACTTGAATTTTCTCCACCCAATGAGCATTAAAGAAAAAAAATGACGTTAAAAAATTCTCCATTAATATGGAAAATCTGGAAATATGGTAAATTGATGGTGGTGAGAGTTTGAAAAGACGGTAGTTTAAAAATTGAGTTATATTTTCATTTAAATTTTTAGAAAGATATATTTAATGAGTGTTTCGTGGGAATTAAAATTATTATTACCGTTATTATAAAAATCTATAATGTCAATTAATAGGTTAATAAATTTATGGGCCCCATCCTTTTACTTATACAGTTTTTTAATTTATTATCAAAAATAAAAAATATATTATACTAAGATTTTTTAAAAAAACTTATGAGCCCTGGGCGGGTGCCCCTTCTGCCCCGGCCCAGGGCCGGCCCTGGATGTAACAACATCCCAATGGGCAAGCGAGATACCCTTAGAACCACTAGATGCACCCCAAACAAATCGCTTAATGATTTTCTCCATCTCATCGCACACTCCTTTAGGGATCCATGCAATTTGTATGACATATGTGAGTATGGCTTGAAGTACAGCTTTAGCGAGTGTAATTCTTTCAGCTAAAGAAAGCGTACGAAAAGCCTATCCCGAAAGACGTTCAATTTTATCAATTAAGAAACGACATGTTTCTTTTGTGACTCTTTTATGGAGTAGAGAAACTCTCAAGTAAGTGTCAAGATCTTCAACCTTCTCAAAGCTAAAGCTATCAGATATTATTTGACATTTATTTAATGCACAATTTTTTGAAAAAAAATATGTGTTTTTGCCGCGCTTACTTTAAGCCCAGAACAATCACAAAAATTAACCAACAAGTGTTTGGTGCATTGGTAAAACACATTACACTCTCAAGGTGAAGACATGAGTTCAAACTTTGAAAATGACATTGTTAAGAGGGGTAATCTTGCACCCTAAATATGGATCATAAAATAGACATGGAATTACTATTATTTTATATTTTTTTAATTTTAAGTAAAAAATATTTTTTTATGATTTTATACATAATTTTATTTTTTACACATTTAAATATTTTTTAGATCATTCTTAAATTTTTAAATTATTTTTTTTATATTTATAATTTTTAATTTTAAATATATTATTTTATAATTTTAAATATATTTTTTAATTTTTAAATAATTATTTACGATTTTGATGACATGGCACGTCCAGAGTATGCCATATGCCACATGTCACCATCATAATAATTACTTTTGAGTTAACGATCAATTTAACGGAATGGTTAAATTGGTTGCGATTTGAATTTTAAGGGCCTGATTGATCATAATTTAAATTTTAAGAGCTCAATTGAGTGAAATTTTTTATAAGAGCTTAATTAGTTTTTTATTTTTCCTTGAGAGTCAATTTGACCGTTAAGCCTTATTTTTACTAGCACAAAATTGCAAATTTATGTTTTAATTCTAATTAGACTCAACATATTTATTGACGGTATCTTTATTATTCATAAGTAGATTTTTAATTATTTACAAATATGTTCACAAACATAACATATTTGTGAAAAAGTTCAAGAATTTACAAATATTAAAAAAAAACACGAACACTCATAATTTTAAATAAACAAATGCAAAATTAGTTTTAAAGTTCTTAACCAATATGAACCAAACAGGAACAAATTCAAAATAAACAAAAGAACATAAACATTTTTTTTTTCTTTTAAAATTGAAGATGAGGCCGAGGCTATTACATTAAGAATCCCGCATCCGCAGATAAGGGGACCTAAAATATCACGATCAAGAACAGCAAATAAACCAGGAGGCGGAACAAAAATTATTTGTTTAAACTTGATTCATTTACAATCTTGAGAAATATATCTCCTAATCCAACCAAAGGAATATGATAAAAACATGAAATGTCAAAAGCAAAGCAAGCCCCTGTTTTTATTTATGTATTTTCCGATAATTCATATAGCTTAAGTTGTAAGATCCGCTATGCTATGGGGACAACTTTTTTTTCAGCATTCCTAAATCCCTATAAATAGGTTTCAATGTTCTCTAAAGGAAATCAAACCAAAATCTCAATATATATATATAGCAAGAAGAGTTAATACCTGATATCAGGGGCACATTTGATCATCAATGGCTAGGCTTAACATCAAAGCATCACTGCTCTTTAACTTCCTTCTGCTCATATCATTTCTCCTCATAATCACCCTGGCTGAGAGCAAGCTCCTGAATAGTAAGTAAATATAACATACAAGAATCTTTTTAATGATAGATTTTATGTTTAATCTTCAGCTTTTATGTGTGTGTATGAAAGGGATGCAAATACCAAGACCTGAATCTCGGATTTACTAAAAGTGATTGTATGAACCGACTAGACTAAATCCGGGGTTCGGCTTTTTGTATCTTTTGTCGCCAGTTATGATTAACTTGTGGTGATGTTTTTGTGCAGCTGGGATGGGAAGAGTGAAACTCCAGGAGGTGAAACAACCAAGGTTAGCTTGTGTAGGCATCTGGTGCCCAAGGAAGAGACACTTATAAGCTTTGAATTCATCAGACTTCCACAGTGGACTATATATATATATATATATATTGAAGAATAAACTGTCAAATAGAATAATGTTTACTGGCAGGAGATTATATTTCATGTACTTCTGGGGATGTTCTATTTAATATTTTAAGTACAACTCTCAGCCCTAATAGCAAATCATGGCCCTGAGAAAGTAAATTTAAAACAAGAAGCAGATCATATTTAACATGAGCTACTAGCAAGGTTGGACTCATCTGAGATTGGAGGATGTTGGGATATCTTATACTTCCAAAATCAGCAATTTGCATACAAGTAAAAACTAGATTACCCTTATTCCCCAATTGAAACTTTCCCACGGTATCAGTCAAAATTTTAAAAGAAAGTTGAAGGATTCACTTACGACTACGTATAGGTACTCTTGTAATTTTTTCTAGAATATTGCAGTCAACTATACTTGCAGAAAGTTGAATGGTAACAGCTCAGTTTCTGAATCATGAGGACCATAGTTTGAGATACTGCACCTTTAACACGCTTCCATAGAGGAAAGCTTCCTTTTGAGGATCTCATTCTCCTTTCTTAGTTTCATAATCTTCAGCTTCAGTGTTTCAACTTGTCGACTTGAAGCTGAATCTTCTTGTTGTTCACCAAGCTTCGTTCTGCTGATCAATACTGCACCAAACTCATTATAATTATATCATGCGAGGAGATCAGAAATTCTTAGAAATGCTAGAACATCCTGATTTCTTATGCAATGAAGCTGAGTTCAGCTACGTCAAACTTCACTAGGCTTTATGGAAAAGCCCATCATAGTGTTCGGAAAGAGTTTTGCTTAATTAGGCAAGCATACAAAGTTAATTCAAAACCCGGTCTTTGAAGATTTACTATCTACCAATCAGACACTTTCTGTTTTTCTTTCAGATTAGGAATCTGATTTAAAATTGTAAGTAGTTCTATATGTCCACACAAGTATAACTAACGATATATAAACAGTTTGAATGTTGAAAAGCAATCACAAACTCACATTCCTTTTCAGCCTCCTGTAGTTTTTTATTCAACTCATTTTTCTCTTCTTGTTCAACCATCAGACAATCTTTTAAGTCCCAAATCTCGAGAAGATCTGTCAATGTATAATTAGCATCTGTAAGATTAAGCAACAAAATCTGGTTGAAGGAAATTTGACCAATTTTGAACATAGGATCTCACATCTTGATTCCTCATCAGACTGTACTTGATCCAGCTTCTTTGATAGCAATTGTGCATGGGATTTATGCATTGCTAAATCTTTACGCAGCTGAATTATGGTTGCTTCATTTGTTGCTTGTTCAAGTAGAAGACCTCTAACAGAAGGCAAATCATATTTACAGCCACAGAAACAGACATGGGGAGCAACTTAACTTACTGGAAACTGACCTGACTTTAGCTTCTAAATCCAAAACTTCCTTTACATGTTCTTTCTTCAGCAATTCCATAGCCTTCCTATGTTCCTGCTCAAAGATTCCAACTTCCAACTGTTATTCAACTTGTTTAAAAAGATTGTCTTTAGCCCCAACAAGATGATGGGAATTCACAAGACATTTTGCGGAGCCATTTTCCATTTCAGTCCTCCGTATTTTATTGGGACACATACATTGCTTAAAAAGAACTCACACAGTTAGGCAAACTAAAGTAACTGACTGGATAGTGCATCAATGATGCTAACCTCTTCTTTACTCAGATATTCATCCTTTCTTCTCTGGAATTCTTCTTTCAATCTCTGGCATTCAGCATGATTTTCAAGCTGGCCTCAGAAAATTAAAGCGGTTATGTTCAGTTAACAACAAAAATTTAAACCCCATTGTTGGTTTGACTTCTTACTACTAAAATTTGGTACATGAATTGTAAATGATGTGCAAATAAGAGGATGGTGCACCTGCTCAGCAAAATTGTTCAAGGATTCTGTGTACAGTTTTGTAAGTCGCGCATTATCTACATTTATGGGGAAAAGTTCAATCTAAGTTTTGGCATGAAAAATTCCACTGAAATTCTAGAAAAAAGAATGAGCTATACAAAGTATTCTTGCAAAATATCCTCTTCACACTAAGAACATCCAAGTTGAATACAAAATTAGAAGGGACGAAACGAGGGGCCTTTCAGTTCAATGTGAAGTAAAAAACAGTAATCACTACATGCAAACTTCCCAGGAAAAGTCCAGGGAAGGACCGATATCGAAATTCCAACAGATTCATTACGAGCAACTGGAGTTTCAGTCAAAGGATGGACTAACATGGCAATAACAGGTGCTAAACTAGATCTCTAGACCTAAATTACACTTATTGGAGTAGGTTTACACGCATAAAATATGTACACATTTCTTCATCCAAATTCCCACCTAATCCTATCCCTGCCAAAAATGATCAGAGGAAAAAATTCATTTCATTTACACCTTTCCCCAATATTGTAACTAAAAAGCAATAGAAATACTACGATAATCAGTTATGATCCTTGAACAGATCAAAAGGATTTAAGGAAACAACCTTGTTTTAGAGAGTCACAAGTGATTTCAAGAGCCTCTCCTCTCTTTATTTCTGCATTCCAATTCGATTTCAGTACCTGAATCTCCTCGATTCTCCTCTTGAAATCCTGAATAATCCAAAAATAAAAACCAAGTAATTTCCTCTATTTGTGAATTCAAAGAGTTACGTTATGTAATCCAAGTAATAATCCATTTTCAACCTTAAATCAGGATCCAAACACAAAAGGGAAACCTCGATAAGGTAATCTAAGCTAAGATAAAAGAATATGAAAAACTACAAAACGGATAAGCAGAATGGTTTACCTCGTAAATTTGATCGAAACCAGAAAGAATAGAATCCTCGCTGGTTGCCGCCATTTCCCACTGCGACTAAGCTGAAACAAGAGCAAAAATATTTAAAATTTCCTTGCTTTATAAATTAACGGCTTTATGAATGAAAAGCATGCCACGTGTTGTTTTGATGGGTTGAAAATGTGTGTTTCGGTCGATATAAGTGACCCGAATTCGAGTAGCTTAGTCTGTATGTATATGTGATTTTATTTAAATTTAAAATCAAATACAAATAGAGTTTTGTTCTTCTTCTTGTAGTTCGGTCCGACTTTAAAAATTAATTAGTATTATTTAGATTGTTAAAGGTTGATTGAGTCTAATCCGATTATCATCAATGTTAGTACAATACACAAGAAAACTTAAGATTAAACACGTTTAGATGTTTAACATCTTTTAATTTTTAGACCGGTGAAATTTTAATAGTATTTAAATTACATTGCTTTAATCCTAATTGACATTAGTTCTTGAGATTGATCCCTTCTCCCTATAAAAATTAACCTAGTTAAATTAAAATATACAATTTTATGTAGGTTTAATTTAAGGAAAAATAAATAAATTCCACAAACCAATTTTAAATAATAAATCCCTTTTTATTTGTAGCATATATATATTTTTTATTAATTAACATTAAAAAGTCTTAATTTAAACTCATTTCCAAACATTATAGTCATGTTTAAAATCAATTACGAAAATTGACCATACTTTTACTAGGTGAACAAATTTAATTAGATGAATTCAAACAAATAAAATTGAGTTTAAACTTTGTTTAAAAAAAATGAGTTTAAACTTTAAAAATAACTATTCGATCTCGAATTTCGAGTCAAACCCATTTCAACTTGAAGTCAAGATAATCAGACAACCAGTTTAATCTACAAAAAAAGTGTTAGGAATCCTTCCAAGCCAACATTGAGGCATTCAATGTGTACATCAAAATATGGTCATTCATCAACTGACAATCTAAAGATGAGCTTACATGAAAAGATGGTCATTGATTCTTTGTTTGGCTGACTGGAAAATTTTCTTCTGGCTGTTTCTGCCACAAGAAATTCGCAGCTTCTATCCACCGCGGATGGACCAAAAACTTGTTCTCTTTCACCGCCCAACGGGACTTCTCCGTTCCAGCATCTGTTGAAACAACGTGCGTCACTGAAGAATCAGTTTCAGTCAAGCATGTGGCTCCCAGCTGCTCTGCCATCTTCCACAGAAGATGATTCTCTGCCTGGAACTTCGTGGGAAAGACGCGGCTGAAAATAATTTTGCAATCCTTCAGCACTTCCTTACGAACCGTCTTCAAAACCTGTAAGAGTAGAGGAGGAAAAACATGGAATTGAACTCAATGACAATCATCTCCGGAAACGAAAGATACTCATTTGATGCCTGGAGTAGTGTCTAAATCTGATGCATGTATTGAATCTCAAGATCATGACAAAAAGCATACCTGCCTAACATCTCGACTAGCAAGATCGGAATCAAGTTCCTGCAAGAAGTTTAAATGAAGCTGAATAAAACTTGAAAGCCGGCCACAACTTAAAGAAATTAATATCTATAAGAAATGCTACATACATCGAAGAAAATATGATGGACTTGTCGAAGTACTTTAAGAACAGAAGCAAGTGCTCCATCGGGCTCACTTTCGTCGTTCTTCAATTGAGAAAGAGACTTGCAATTGAAGCCAAATTGATGACAACTTGAAGCAAAGAAATGATATCTATCCATCAGTATCAGATTGTCTTTATGTTTCGTCCATGCCTATAATAAGAGAATGCAACAAATACATCATCAATCTTCTAACAATTCAAACGTTTTTTGGTGTTTCATTGAAGTTTCTCTATGCTGCTTAATCTCTTTATTTTTCCGAAAGTAACCCATGTCCCACACATTTGGACATGGGTAAATACAACTTACAAAGACAATATAAATACAAGAAAAACTTTGAAAAAATCGAGCATACCCATGTTGTACACATATTCGTATCTAACACTCACACCCAAGTTCAACTAACATAATTGCTCCATTCATACCACTCCAAATTATCCTTTTTTGATACCAAGGAAAGATATTCACTCTCTGAAATCAATTGTCAGCATATATATAAACTTATTTCCTAATTTATGTAATTTTTGTTAAAAAATGAAAAAATAGTAGACATGCCAAAATTCTCTCATCATAGTGTACTACTTATCGAAATATGCTTCCACCATAAAACTAGATACCAAGGTCAGCTCATTAGAAGTGAACTCACGTTTTCCGTATCGTCAAGGATCACGACAGCACTCTCCTGCCCTAGTACAATATCAAGACCCTTTTGGTGTTTCTGGGTGCCATCGTCTCGTGAAATAACTCGGCCACTGAAGTATTCTTGTTTGGGATCAAGCAGTTTAGCCATTTCTAATGCATAGGGTCGGTCACCCATTGTATAAATGTACATCTCAAACATTTCGCTTGCTTCTTTGAGAAAGGTTCGAACAAAAGGCCTCAATTTGGTCATCATATGCATAAAACCCAACATGAAGAGGCTGCCTTTTGAAACATCTGTCCAAGAATCCCAGAAAGTACATAGAGAGTAACCCATTAAAGCAGCTGATGACATGAAATAAGTACATACGTATGAGTGCCAAGTAATGACATACAAAATTTGAAACTCGTTAATTCAAGCAACACATATCATAAGTGCACACAGATTAGATGGCATAATTTTATTAAACTGTTGGGTTGTTATAGTTAATATTTCTTTTTAATTTCAAGAGAATGCAAGACTAATATTATCCCAATCAACTAATAAATGTTCATTTTCCAGCCATAAAGCCTCAGGTTTCTTGTCATCTTTCCATTGTTCAGTTTAAGCTTTGATAATTGATACTACTAGTTTAGGATGCTTAGTCCTCAGAATTACAACCACCACAATTAATGGCACCAGTGCATCAAATTTGATTATTTCTTTAAAAGTTAATACATATATATATATATATATATATGTATGTATGTATGTATATAAAATTCGAGTTTACGGTCATTCACGGTTATATTTTGGCTACAATACATTAACGTCCAAGACTAACTTATTCCACCAAATATGGAATGGTCCAGAAAAATATTGATGCATCCCATAAAACAAATTCTGATTTTAATCCAAAAATAAGGGCACATAAACTTTTTCATCCACATGTTATAACCACAATGTTGCAGTTTCTTTGGATGAGAATATCACATAAGAAATTTGAATGAAAATTATGCAACAGCTAACAGACAAAAAATGTCAATCAAAACATACCAAAATATTTTACACTCATAGGCCTAATTGATTTATATTTAGACTCACCAAATCAAGCTTTGAAGCAAAGCTTATTTTCACATAATATCCAACACAAGAACACACCAAACATGATAAAGTTAGTGTGGCCTGAAAAATAAAATTGATCTTAAAAGGTAAACTACACTACCAAAACATGGAAGGCAGGACTTAAACAGTTTAATAAAGCATACCTTGAAGAGAATCAGATTGGGCCTTCAAATATTCTTCCTCAGATGTTAGGTGATTGAGTAGAGTAGAATTTAGCAGTGTGTGATCTAAATCAAGAACTAAGTAAAGCTTCTTATGATGTAACAAATTTTTCATGTCTGTGCTGCGTAATCTAACAATTTCATCATTACCGAGCCTTAAACCCTGCAAAGAAAGTTGTTCCCACATGTTAGTCCAGAGTTGATCAATATAAACGCAGCTAACTATTGCTATCTTCATTCTTATGATTTGAAATAAATGCTTGGAATTACAGAGCAAAACTTTTTTGTGATTAACCATAGCTGATTAGAAACACATCGTCATGCCTCAACACGTAAAGAATACTAATAATTAAATAGTGACAGATAGTAGAAATAATTATACAAACCGTAATTTCCATGAGTGACAGTTAAGAGAGATTATTTCACCTTATGTATATAACCAAATGTTACACCAGATTCTTCATCTACCCTTTGCCCGCACATGATGCACATTTGTCCAAACGAACCAGGATGTGCACATATATCCTTCTTCAAAGATACCTCTGCGTGTATAAAATCTGAAATTAGCAAAAAACAGCAACACACCAAACACAAATTAAACTTAACCACTGAATAGATACAGTTTATGTACGGAACCTTTTTCTCATTTTCTTTTATAACAGTACATTCAAAGTGACATGCAATTTCATCACTAGACGTGTTTTTAAATCTTTAGACAAAAATGTCAATCCTTGACTCTTGTGCAAAAGCCTTTTTCTATTAGGTGATCTCAAAGGTAGTTTCTAGGTGGGGGAAAGACAGTCCAAGAAAGAGCGAACATATGTTGATGCATGCATCAACAGCAAACAATTTCCATGAAGTATAACAAATCAAGCCAATTGAGGTTACAAAACTTTGAAAGCTTCAGTATGGCAAACCGTATACAGACACGCCCTATTTGAGCATTTATCAATAGTATTATATTAAAACTTAAGAATAGGCTAGTTCCAGCCAAATTGGTCTCTTGCAGTATATCCTAAAAACCATCAATAACTTGTGATATTTCAGAGCAGGTCAAGTCAATTGTGCTGAATTTCAGGGAGTGGAAGGCATCCAAGTTTTAAATAAACTAGAGGAGCAGCCAACCAAATTAAGGAACATTACCTAGCTTTTCTTCTATCAGACCCAAAGAGGTTGACCCTTGAAGTTCTACTTGGTCTTCCAACTTCTCAGTCTTGCACCTTTTGTTCCTGCAAGTTAAATTTATACATGACCTTTAGTTTAACCAGTGAATTTTATAAAGAGAAATGGATAAACGCAACAAGTTCAATTCAAAATCCAAATGATATATCCAATAAGATGCTACTATAATCAATCCTCAATTTCTGCCAAGAACATAACCAAATGGCCACATGATTCAGTACCATAGTAGCCAAAAAATCAATAGGAATAAAACTCAAAACTTTTTTAATTATTTTCCTGGAACTATCTTATCTACACATTAACTGATATCTATCCAGAGTGAACTCAACCAAAACCCATAACAAAAACTTATAGGAACTCAACCAAGGAAAAGCTTATGCTGTGTGTATCCTTCAAAAAGATCATGGATCTTAAAATTAGCACAGTTTCATGCAACACATAATAAAATACACAAATACTGTTAGGATAACATAATTAATAAAGTAGTAAACCTCCCACAATAATGAGCTCAAATTTCATTATTTGCAAATTTATTTGATAGTAACTCCAACAAAATTAAAAGTTCAGTATTTCTAGAAAAATGTACCGATGACCATTAAGCTCGTCATCTACATCATCCTCTTCCTCAAACTCCTTGTTCTCCTCGTTGCTGTCATCATCATTATTGACATCAACTTCTTCCTCTTCATTGTCGTGTTCATCAGAGGACGAACCCGAAGAACCGACTTCGAGCTCTGCATCTATCAATGCAGCAAAATCATCGCTGCTAGACGAGTGTACCGGGGAATCAGTTGCAAAACTCATCTGCAAAATTGCAGTGCCAAATTGAATAAGTTACAGAACTCCTTCACAAAATTACGGAGTCATTCAAACATTCATAAAGGAAAAATATCAAATATATGAACTGAATCAGTTGCAAAACTCATCCGCAAAATAACAGAGCCAAGTGAAAGCTCTACAATTCAAATTTCAAACATTAAAGAGAAAACATAAATCAAATAAGTGAACTAAAAAAACCCAAACGCGCCATAAAATAAGATGCGGAACCATAGATCATATACAACAAATCAAATAAAAAAACACAAAAATCTCACGGCTGAGTAAGAAATCTATTAGCTTAGGCATTACAAAATTACCTCATTTTCTTGCTTATGGGCTTTGGTTTGAGCCGTCGAGAACTTAAAGCCGGGACCGGAAGAGGGGATTCGGGTCAGGAATCGGGCGGATTGGAGCAGGAGGGGCTGGGGCGGGCGAAGTAGACGGTAGAAGAGGAGAAGGCGAAGATACGGCACGCGCGGAGGAGTGTGAGTGGTGGCGTGGCCTGTCCGGGTATTGAGAGTTTGGGGGGGAATGGGGAAAGGAAGTCGAGCATTGGGCTGAGGTTTGATGGTTGCGGGGCGGGACTTTGGATATAAATTGTGAGAAGATATATGGGTCGGGCATATTTGAGTGACCCGATCCAAATGTTTTTAATCGAACAATATTTCGTTTATTGAAAAGAAATTATTTCAAAAAATATATATATTAGAAAACAATTTTCATTTATTTTCTTCTCATTTTCACTTAATTTTAGCACCTTTTTTTTCAAACTATTCAAATACATGTATCTATTTGTTATTGAAATAAACTTTCTAATTAAGATAATATTGACAATAAATTTACCTTATTAAAATACCAAAAATAATAATTTTCATTACAAAATTTCAACTTTAAACTCAAATTTATATTTTAAAGTATATTTAAGCATAAAAAAAGGGATAAAAATGTAATTGAAGAATTCTGGACTATAGCTTTGATTGGTACAATGACTCAAAACGTACAAGGTGGGCGACACGTGCCTCACAAGATTTTCCATATTTTTCGCTTATATTCATATTTTCTCCAGATCTTTCACCGTTACTTCTTCTCTGAGCTTTCTGCTGCCGCCCCGCAGTTCCACGTGGAAACCCTCACCGGAATCTCATCGGAGCTCCGATCTATTCATCGAACAAACACTCGAAAGGTCCTTTTATTTTCCGATTCAAATCTCTCTCTCTCTCTGTATGTATGTAATTTAATAAAATAATTTTATGTAGATATGCATTTGCCTTGATCTGATTACTCTCAATAGTTTTGCATTTCGGAAAGTGGATACTAGGTTAAAAATGTATAAATCAGTGGACTTTTGTTGCTTGGGTTCAATCTGGATGTAAAGATTAGATATTATTATATGAAATTTTGGTTGTGTCGGTTGTCTTTCCTGCTGTTACTTAAGGGCTTAGGTCTAATTTGATCAAATTAAAAGAAAGAATAGGGTTTAAAATAATTGAGATGATTGGGCTATGCGGTATGAATAGAAGCTGCAATTCTATTCAAGGCTATAGGCAATCTTTCGACATTGTCAAATTATCAAGTTGAAAAGAATGGGTATTTGCAATTGAAAGCCGCTCCCATGGTTAGGCACTTTTTAGAATGATTAATAAACATATATAGTAAAACACGAGAAACATACTTCAGTGCAGATTTCATATGTTAAATAGTCTAAAAGATTATAATTATCCTCCTAAACAATTTATAATGTTATGAGATAAATGATTTCTATTGTGAAAGGTTTAAATTGCAAGACGCGAGGAACTTGAGCTGAATATCCACTGTGTTGGTTTTAAATGGACATTCCAATGATGTATTCATCATTTTCTGCATTTCATTTAAATTAATGTCAGCCTCTGTAGCTTTTACCTTTTCCCCAAGAGCATTTTGGCATATAATAATAGCAATGGTCAATGAGCAGTGCTAATTTTCTTAACAGTTCATGCATGCACATATGTATGAATGAATGCATCTATGTATGTATAGTTTTATTATGATAGTTATGTCTTATTGTTTATCTTATTATTAAACAGAAGTGTCAACTTTGGCTTCTGTTTATACCTGTGGGATATAATGTCGCTTTTAATTTTTGAAGCTCACGATTTGCTAATCTTGCACCATGATTAGATATGGTTGTTGAATAAAGTTTCTCACTGTCTTTTGTTTGATTTTAGAAATGTATAATAACATGGGAGCCCAGCCTGGGGTGCCGATCCAGCCTGGGGTGCCGATGCAGCCAAAAAATCCTCAGCCAACTCCTTTTGGTAATCCATTTTATGGGGCTGGTTCTGGTCTTATCCGAGGTGGTCTAGGTGCATATGGAGAGAAGATTTTGGGATCAAGTTCCGAATACGTGCAAAGCAATGTAAGCAGCATCCTGGTGCAATTATCATTACAATTGCTTAAATAATGTGTTACTTTTACTCGCTGCATCATAGTATTGTGTTTTCTTGAAGTTCCCATATCATAACCCCTGTCCAACACATATCTGGACATTGGTGTTTTATTTTTGGGGCCGCGTGTTGATATTTCAAGAACCTTCTAAATACATTGAAACCTTGAAAAAATTGAACATATCTGTATCTGTTCCACACTGACCACGCGTAACATAGCCGTGTGATTGTTTTTAGGGGTGCACTTGATTTGTCTCTGTTAAGTTTTCAATGAACTTTTCAATCAAACCATGATATCTAACATATCTTTATATTTAAAATGATTTTTGATTTTGTAAGTGTTTTCTTTAATATACTTGAACTTTAAGGGGAAAAATAATGCAAGTATTGAAGTAATCAAAACCAAATTCAATTTGGTTAGAGGATTTATCTAGGATTTTCAGTAAACAATAAACACCCATCATACCAAATGGTTCTTACTATTACCTGAGCTGAAATTGATCTAGGAACAGTCAACAACTGATGCTAACTAACATTATGTCTCAGTTAAGTTTCTACATTTCTTTTTACTCTGTTCATTATTTTGGCACAATCCTATGTCCTAACCGTGGACCATTGATTTATCCAAGGAGTGACCCTCAGAAGTTAATGCTTATGACGAGTTCTGTGGAAACAATTGTATATGCCATGTAGATGTCTTTAATAAGCATTGGTTAATTGAGTAATAGAGTTAAAAAAATGTTTGCTTAAATGGCAGATAAAGTTGAAATATATTCCTATTATGATAAAGGTGATTAAAGGCCTTCATTTCAAAATGTTACTTAGAAAGGGATGTGTATCTCAAATTCTCTGAAATTTTGAATTTTTTTTGGGCCTTGTGATTTTTCACTATTTACATCTTGAAATGAGCAGATAAGTAGATACTTTTCTGATCCTCAATACTACTTTCAAGTGAATGATCAGTATGTGAGAAACAAATTGAAGGTTGTTTTACTGCCATTCCTGCACAGGGTAAGCATATGCTTCCATTTGTGATATTTTCCTTGTTTTTATTCAATTCATCTTCTCAAACTGTCACTTTTCCATCAGGGCCATTGGACAAGAATAAGTGAGCCAGTAGGTGGCAGACTTTCCTATAAACCTCCCATTTTTGACATAAATGCACCAGATCTGTACATCCCATTTATGGCATTTGGTACCTACGTTGTTCTTGCTGGATTATCACTGGGCCTTCAAGGAAAGTAAGTGAACTTTTTCCTCAGTCTATAGCTTATTCTATTCCCCCTCCAACTCTGCAGTGTACAGCTCAGTTGTTTTAATCTTTGTTTTGTTGCTCCAATTTTCATTTTTCTTTTAAAGTATTCATGTCCAACACCAATGTGTGACACATGCGGATACAGGTATGGAGATATGACCCTTCAAGGACCATCCAGATACATGTAAAAATTTTAGAAGAAAAAAAAAACCTGAAACCATCTGTGTCAGACACATACTCGTGACACTTAGACCCAAGTCAGAGTAACATAGGTTCTAATCCATAAACCTTATTCCAGACAGGGTTTTTCTGCTTTGTTGCAGTATTTGATTAGAGTACCTCCTATCACTTACTAACAATACCTTGGCATCTTTAAGCGCTTTACTTCTTTTTGTTCCCGCTATGGCCAAATTCTGTGCTAACCTGAGAGGTTTTCTCATTATGTAGCCAATAGTTAAACCAATGTGTATGGAAGCGAACATTTTTTATTCTATAATGGAATACCCCTGTGAAATGAAGGCAAGTTAAGGATTTCTGCATTTAGGCGCCATAGAATGAATCTTTAGATAGCATTCAAATTATGAAGGAAAAAGAAACGGTCATTGTTATTCTTGTACGTCAATGGTTAGTTAACATTTTTCTTAATTTTTTCTTTTGTACTTGCAACCTGCATTAGTCCATCTTGTGGCTCCTTTTGAGAAACATAGGCTTCAATGATTATGCTGTTTATCCCTATAGATACAGTGTTGTGATTCATTATATGAACTTGATTTCAACAACATTTTGTTTTCTTCCTATATGATGCTTGGCTAGAGTCCTCTTTTTGTCTTCTTTTTTCCCTCGAATGATTTCTATTCTCTTCTTTCCCACCAGGTTTAGCCCCGAAGCACTCAACTGGCTGTTTGTTAAGGGGTTGTTCGGCTGGTTTCTGCAAGTCATGCTGCTGAAAGTAACATTACTTTCATTGGGCAGCGGTGAGGCACCTTTGCTTGACATTCTGGCATACGCCGGGTACACCTTCACGGGATTGTGTTTGGCCGTTCTCGGAAGGATCATATGGAGATACTCGTACTACTTTTTGATGCCATGGACATGCTTATGCATGGGAGTCTTCTTGGTGAAGACGATGAAGCGAGTCCTCTTCGCCGAGGTTAGAAGTTACGATTCCAGCAAGCATCACTACCTTTTGCTGTTTATCGCCCTGGTTCAATTCCCGCTGTTCACATGGCTGGGCAACATTAGTATCAACTGGCTTTTCTAAAACCGTTGTCTAAACTGTGTGTTTAATACCAGCTTTAACTGTGATTTTAGGCACTTTTTACCACAGAGAAATTCCTTCTCTGTTTAGATTCTTTTGTTTCTCAAATTCATAAAAACCAATGTCCATGTTCTCTGAGAAATCTAAAAGTAGTTTTGTTTGAACGATTTGTGTTTGTAAGCTAAAATATTATAGTTTCTAGGGAATTGGAAAACTACTAAATGCTACTATTTTAGTACCCAACTATTATTTTTGGTAAAATGGTATTTAACGTTACGTTTTTGTTTTGTTTTGGTACTTCAGCCGTTAAGAACTAACGGAGATGATGATGTGGCTCGGTATAATTACAGTTTTAGTGCAAAACCTTATATATATTATCAGTTTAGTCCAAAATTCATCAATTTAAAACATCACATTAATTTTGATTAAATTATGTCTTATCCCTTTCTCACCCATCGTATTCTCGTTGGTATCTCGATTGTGGAATTTGGCTCCTCCAATAGACCTTGTATTAGCTCCCATTGATCCGTAAATTTTAAAGTTTTGATTGTTCCTAACGTATTTTTTAAACTCTAAAATTCAAAAAAAATATTTAACTAGAAGAAGAAAAATATATGAAGAATTAACAATTTTAATTCAAAAATTAAAATAATATTTAAATTAATAAAATTTTAAACTAAATTGATAGATTGCATGAGTTTTTGACTAAAATTGTTATTAACTCAAGCCACACCACTATTTCTATTAATTTTAAATAGAAAAGGTACCAAAACAGAACAAAAACATAATGTTATGTATTATTTTACTAAAAATAATAGTTAAGGTATCAAAATAATAACGCGGGCATAGTTAGGGTATTAAATATGTAGTTTTTCCTAGTTTCTATGGAGTTCAATTGATGAAAAAGAGGGTTGCACTGCGACTCTAGATTTTTATAATATTCGATTTATATTAATTGATCAATGGGTTGAATATCGATAGTTATATAAAAATAAATATTATTTGGTATTTATGCTCGTCGTGTCCTTTATATGGAAATCAGAGGCCAGGGGGTCATTCCCTTGATTCGTACTGAAGGCAGGGCTAGTGACTGGAGTGAAGTCGTAACAAGGTAGCCGTACTGGAAGGTGCGGCTGGATGGAATTTACGCTTGTGAAAATTATAGAGTAATTGGAAATGAAAAGGAGGGCCCTAAATTTTGTGAACAATGCGGAGTTGAATTTATATTCTCGAATACGAAGATATCAAATGGGAGGGAAACTCGTACCCAGCGAGAGTTAGAGGAGGCAGAACCCTTCTGAGCCAAAATAAAATAAAGTGCCATAACACGTCGGTACTCTTGTCAGATAGAGGTCTGAAGTCCGCCGATTTGGGCAAGCGAATCTACATTATATGAGCACAGAAAGGGCTGAGCGAGACCCCATCCTATATTCTATTATGAAATAAAAACTCGTCCCCAAAGAAGGGAGGTATAAAAGCTTTATTTGATCTTTTATTATTGAAACTCTAAAATTTAAATCATCAACTTTTAAATATTAAAACTCGAACTCAACAAGTGTTCCAATAAAAAATTAAATCTTAAAATAAAATTAAAATTTGTGTAAACTATGTATCAAATTTTTTTTTATAAAAAGGTTCTATGATACTTTTTCTAAGTAACAAATCAAAAAAGTTATTTGATTTTATTTTATTTAATACCGAATTAAGATCTGCTAATAGTAGATATATCATTGGAGAGTAAAATTTCTATTTTATTTAATGAGAGTAATTTAGAAAATTCTCACTATATTTTGAAGGGTCAATTATACTTGCAATCAGGGACAAATCTTGGTAATAAAGTTTGAAAAGGTGTGTTTAAAATTTTTAAAATATGTGGACGTTTAAATTAAAAAATTTAAAATTTAATTTTGATGAGTATAATTTAAAATTTTCAAAAAAAAGGTTTAGCTAAAATTTTCAAAAAAATAACACTTTACAAGATTTTTTCAAATTTTTAAGAGGGTGTTTAATTAAAAATATTCAAAAAAAAATTGAAACATAATAAGAACATTTTAAATTTTTGAAGGGGCCAAATTATATTTTTTTCAAAACATGAAGGGACAAATAATAAAATTTTGGGTAAACTACACAGATGACCACTGAATTATATATTTGGTGTCAAAATTACCATTATATTATTTTTTGCCGCAAATGCACCACACAACTATTTAAATGGTTCAATTTTAGCCACACGCCGTTAAAAAAAACGAAAAAGTTGACGGAACTGTTAAAAAAATTGGTATAATTACACATTTGGTCCTCTATATTTATACAATATATCAATTTAGTCCTAATTTTAATCTAAAAAAATAAATTAATTATTCAATAAAATGGTGACACATGTCACCACCTTAATGTGGTGACACGTTTCACCCTGATTGGAGTAGGAAAAATGAAAACCAAGGAACTACCCTTGGTAGGAATCTAAATTGGGACCTTGAGGGTGTAGCACACGCAAGTTTGCCACTGAGCCAAGCATATACTTGTGATATGCAATACTAATAATAATATATGTGTTATCTGTTGATTTCCTTTAAAAAGTAGACTGAACTCTTTCCACCTGGTTGATTTCCTCTACCGCTGCTCAAAGTTGATAAGAACATCATATGCAGCAGGCCCTTCGATTCTGCTGTGTAAATCATGCCATGGTTGCCTTGGAGCCTTGGTTCCGGCCTAAAAAGTAGAGACAGATAGAGAGAAGAGGAGAAAATAAAGAAGTGCCAAGATTAGAATTTAAAGTACGTGAACCTAAACCATGTTTGATAATTAACTAAACAAAATGCCAGTCTCGTATGAAAGCAGCTTGTTTCAAATTGCAACAAAAGCACCAAAGTCTTAATCGCAATCTAAATAGCTAGTTGGAAATTTTAGGAAAAGTAGGATTATGAAAATCATCCTTGAAAACAATGTCAAGATCACGAAGTAGTCGATGTTCATAGCGACCATCACAAAGATCGATACCTCCAACAAATGCAGTTATCTTTCGATGATTGTCAACAAGGACACATTTTTGATGATGCGTAAACATGGTTCCAACAACCTGCACAAAAGCAACCTCAGCAAAGTGTTTAGTTGAAACACTTATCAGAATCAATTAAAATTTGTCAAATCCATAAAATAGTTCGCTAAACTAATCCACCAAGCAAAACCAGAAACGTTAAGTAGAATATATGCACCTAGTTAAATGTGCAGGAAATGAGTTCTCCAAGGTAAAGGGTCTAAGTTTCAGATGCATCGAATTAGCAAAATACATAATTCAAAGCATTAGGGATATTCTGACTCGAGACACATGGTTAGAAATACATCAAATAATTACTTGAGCGCAAAGATAAACAAGTTATTTACATACAACAATAGTTCAAAATAAAGAAAGCCTTGCCTGCTGTTTGAAAAACCCAAGCTTACTGCTAGCATAGCGTGGAGCCAGCACACAAGTAACATACGAATGCTTAAAAAACTTCAACGTTTCTTCATCGTGCGTCTGCATCACTCCAGCCTGCAACACCCACATTACCATCTCATAATTTTGAATAATCATCAGATAAAACAACAGAGTTTCGAGGGAACTTATTTTACCGTACGGATACTGAATTTATCGTGCCAAGTTTTATCATCCCAAACCAACAACAGATAACACATATATTATTATTAATATTGCATATCACAAGTATATGTTTGGCTTAGTGGCAAACTTGTGCATGCTACACCCCAAGGTCCTAGGTTCGACATTTTTTCCTAACAACCCATCGTCGTTAAGTGTGTCAATCGAACGTCGTTCAAATAGAATAGTTCGCGTTCGCCGTTCAATTAACGCGCTTCTCGTTGGTTTATTTTCAATCTTTTTTTTAATATCGTATTTATTTTTATTAAGTTTATAATTTTTTTTTTAAAAAAATTGAATAATATTTTGATTTTTTGTGAGAGTTTTCATTTTGCTTATTTTTAAAATTACTAGGGACTCAAATGATATTTACATCAATTTGTTAATCGATTTTTCATATATTCTGTTTGTTAAAGTCTAACTCGAAAAAACCAAATTATTTATCCAATTTTATTCAAAAACTAAATAAACCAAGGGTAAAAGTGCTCTAATTAATGACTTCGAGGGCAAAATTGCATGAATGACTTCGAGGATAAAATTGCCCCGTCAGCACCGTTAACTGCCATGTCAGCATTTAACGGTCAAAGGGCAACATTGCTACAATTAGCTGACTTTAAAGGTAAAATTACAGGAAAAAAAAGTAGGAACAACATTGATAATTTTAAATTACTACAGAGTCAAATTTGACCCTTTAGCCTATTATTTATTTCATTACGTATATGAACAAGGACAATATCATTTTGTCCTCATATAATAATGTAACGTTGTCAATTTGTCGTAAGCAAATTCGGTACCATTTCAATTTTCAAAGATCCATTAAAAAAATGACAAATAAATATTGTAGGTTGTTTTTTTCTTTTCTTTTGAATTAGTCTCTTTCCTAGATTTGGAAAATTAGACTTTTAATAAATTAATTAAATATGTTTGGATACTAATTTAGATTCTAATAACTGATATAAACGTAATAGTTACTTAGATTATGTATGCGCTTGAAGCCCTAAAACTTTTGAAAAAAACTAAGTTCATGATTTTTTTTGTATCCAATTAAGTTTTTAAATTAATAAATTAAATCAATTTTTTTTTATTAATTTTGACCATTAATGTTGACACTTTATTCTTGAGATATAAATGTTACGTGACACACTATAATTTTATTATATGATATTTACAGATTTGTTAGAAATTTTTTTTTTATAAATTTTATAAGTTTATTTTAGAATTTAGATTTTTAAAATAAAATAAAAAATTCTGAAAATGTCAAGTGACAATACCGTAACATGATACGTTGCACCAATTATTCTAAAAAAGTGTCAGGTTTAACGGCTAACGTCGGTCAAAGGGGTGAATTGGTGAAATTTTGGAGTATAAAAACTTAATTAAATGCAAAAAAAAGTTCAGAAACTTTTACAAAACTTCAAGGGCTTATGATACCCTTAAATCTTTATTCTTTATACTCCAATTTAATAATTATAATTTATGCATTTTTTCAAATTTAAAATTTCAGTTTTATTCAAATTGCATAATACAAACTAAACCTATAACTTAGGTATAATATCAAGATTAATAGAAAAAATTGACATCTACTATTCAAGTAAGACCCGAATTTCAAAATTTGATTAGTACCGTTGATATAATAATAGAACTTGGAGATTATTTTGGTAAAATAAATAAGTAGAGATTAGATTATTTTGGGTCAGGACTATGTTAAAGTTTTTTTTTTTCTCAAAATGAAATAGGAACATATAAAGGAAGAGTTGTTGAACACAGTCTTATATGGATTTTGTATAACCAGGTGTATCCAATGGTCACCACCTCCCCTACAGTGGGTGGCCCTAAATACAGACGGTTCAATTGGCTTAACATCAGGTCGGAGGCCTAGGAGAAATGGGTGATGAGATTTAACCGAGGCATTGGTTTTTGGAGTGTAATTCAGGCAGAGGTGTGGAGCATTCATGATGGCCTTTGTCTAGCTTGGCAGCATGGATTTGAATTTGTGCAGCCTGCAGGTACAATCAGATTCTTCCCTTGCTATCTCGCCCATAAACGATCTTACTGCTACTGCACCACATATCTCCCTTCCCCTTGTCTGTTGAATTCACATGGGTTCCACCACAGGCTAACAACACAGCCGATGCATTAGCAAAGGATGCTATCCAGTCTCATTTCAGGGAGGGTCCCCCTATTGTATTACTAGTGCTATTGTATCTCGGAGGTATTTTTTGTTGGAGTATGCTCAAAGACCAATCATATGATGATTGAATAGACATACTATTTTACTAGATTTATCAAGTAATGGCATTGCCATTATTATCATTTGGTATGTTTTTGTGCATCAAATTAACCATTGGATAATAATGTCCATACAATAATACGATTATTGTTAAATAGAATCCTTAGTCGAATATTATTACGGGTATGGACAATGATAATATATAAAGACTAATATGTGATTGATTGATAACAAGTGTTGTTATTGACATAGAGATGTCAAAATCAACACATAAGTATTTGTTAGAGAACAACATACTGGATTGACCCGCTATGAGCATGTTTCTTGGGTAATTATGTGACAGTCACAACATTGCTCATGATAAACATATGTATGATCCTCAGACTTGAGATCAACATGATTTCAACATAAAGATTTACGTATTTTGACATAGTCAAACGTGTGTCGTAACTGACTACATTATAAAGACTGATGATTGGATACGTAATGACCTATGTAGTGAAATATGGTTGATCAAGAAATGATTTGTCCCTCCTACATAATGGGAGAAATATCTTCGGCCACTTGATTGAGTGAGATTAGAAAATGCATGGCCATGCTCGAATATTATGATATGAGATATCATAGAGATTCGTTGTAACACCCGTGTTTTGGGCCTAGGAGTTAACCGAGTTATAATTCGAGTCAAATTAAATTTAATTAAAATAATTCAACTTCATGTAGTGACCTAATTAAGCTTCAATCGAAAGGGGAGGGACCAATGTTGCAATTTTACCAAAAACTTTTAAAAAGCTAGACTACTTTAACAAAAAAATTGTCTTCCCTCTTTCCTATCTCCTTTTCATGTTAAAACCCCATCTTCTCTTTTCAAACTCTCCCAACACTACAAACCCTATTCCATTCATTTTCTTCCTCAATCCAAGACGTTTTTCAAAGGTAATTATGTTTTCTAACTCTCCTCTTCAATCCCTATCTAACCATGGTCTTGAATTTCAAAAATTGTGGGTTTTGAAAATTAGGGTTCATATGAAATTTGGGGATTTTGATGGGGCTTTTTAATTTGTTTTGTTAAATTATGTTGGGGGTTTGTTTAAGCATGATGAAATACACCATATACTTAAATTTGGTTGAATTTTGATAGAAATTCGTAGAGATGTCTTAGGGCTAGATTTAAGGTTGTAAAACTTGAGTTTTTGGTGGGTTTTGTGTTAAAATTGGTGGGCTGTTGGTTTACCTATGGTATGAGAGTGTTTTGGGATGCTTTGGAAGCCATTTGGGTGTTTGGAAGTGGGTTTTTCAGCAAGGGATTTGGGAAGCACGAAAATTGAGTTTTGGGAGATTTTGTGATTTGGGGAATTTGTGAAATTTGGCTTATGTTGTGAAGTGAATTGATAGTTGAGCTTTAGCATTGATTTGTGGTGTAATAAGTGTGTTTTGCTTGGCTAGAAGCAAGGGGAAACGTTGAAGGAGCTTTGGGACCGAATCCGGGTGCGTAGGAGGATTGTTCGATTTGCTAAGGAAGGACGGTGAGTGGTCTAAACTTGTTTTAAAGTTGGTTCGAGCATGAGTAGTGTGTGTGTGTGCAAGTGTGCTTGGTAGGCCACTTCCTTTTAATCTAAGTAGTTAACTTAGTCTAATTTCCTTGAATGCTATGTGCTTGATGACTATGCTCAAATGCTTGTGATTAGATGGTGCATGTATATGTATATCATGATGTGGATATATGTGTTGAGCATGAATGTGTTGATGATATGTGGTTGGTGATACATGCTGTGGTTATAATAATTGGCACTAAAAATTACCGGTTGTAAATGATCGATCATTAGGATAGTGTGCACACAAATTGAGTCAAAACGTACGTGGCCTTGATGGCGTTAAGTCATCAAGGAGGAGTACGGTGATGTAGCATTCCACCGGAAGCTTATTATATTTCTACGGGATGATGAGTGGAATCCCATCCGTAGGGCATGTGGCGATGAGTGGAATCCCGCACATGCAAGGTCCGGTGATGAGTGGAATCCCACCGAGGTAAAGTGTTGTCAAGGTTTATATCCGCACAATCGGGGTAATTAAAGTGGCCAATTAAACTTGTTTATGTAATGTGATATATGATGGTGATATGTGGTTTTGATATATGGTTTTGTACATGATAATTGATATTGATGTGTAATGTTGCTAGGAATGAGAAACCATATATGCCACTTGAAAGACTAGCTAGGTCTACTTGATTATATGCAATGCTTGATAAGTGTGAGACTAGGATTAACATGCTTGAACCCTGCATTGTTGTTGTCTTTCGTTTTAGAGCACCCTCACTAAGCTTATAGCTTACGCTCTCAATGTTCAACAATGCAGATCATTAGCGTGGTGTTAGCTCGAGGCAAGGCAAGAAGGGCTTCCAAGTTTGTAGCTCAAGTATGGTTACCGATTTTGTAATAGCTAGCAATGTGGCAAGAGTCTTTGTATGAGCATGTGTGACTCATATGATTGATGTTGTTTTTGGTTTTATTATGGATTGTATGCATGTAATACCTTGATGATTGTTGGTGTGTATGATGGCATGCTTTAGGGTGTTTAGGTTGCCTTATGTATGGATGCAAACCTCTTGTGTTTGACTTGTGCTTTTAAGACCATTTGAGCCTTCAAGTATGCTTATTAATGCCTATATTGCTCATTGAATTGAATGCTATGTATGATTGCTTAAATCCATGTTTGATTGACTCCCTTGGCTTAAATATGCATGCTTTATGGTTGGCTTGCCTTAGGGTTTGATGATAGTGTGTTGGTTGAAGGGTTAGAGGGATTTAGGGGCCTCCTTGTGCTCTAAATCAGCTCAAACCTGCAGTTTCGTAGCTAGGGTATCGATACCGTTGATCTGGTATCGATACTACCCTGTGGTTCCAGGCCTCGTGTATCGATACTCGAGGGGGAGTATCGATACCTTTTTGGCCACTGGAGCTACTGTCGATTTCGGTATCGATACTCATCTCAAGGGTATCGATACCGTTGTCTTGGCTTTGACCGGGGGAAGTCAACTTTAGGGGAGGGTATCGATACCCTCATTTAGGGTATCGATATTGTCTCCTCAGGTTGACCAAACCTTGTTGACCTAGTCACAGGGGTATCGATACCCCTCTTAAGGGTATCGATACCGCATGCAGTTTAACTTTAAAAATGGGCTTTTAAGTGTTAGTTTGGGTTCGATTGATTGATTCATAAATATTGTTCCGCTGTATGTTCACTTAGGATGTAAATCTCATTTAGACAAGATTAAAATGAAAAAAGAAAATAGGGTTGCTAACCGAGGGAGAGTTCCTTAGGGAGTTTTCACTCGGTTTTCCCCGTGTAGCTCACTCGGACCGGTCATCCGGCCAGACCGGGACGAGGGAGTTACATTTGTTTATAATAATCTACTCAAGACATCAAGAAACACTAGATGGACAACGCAAGTGTGACTAACCCATGACTTGTGTTCATCTAAGATATAAAGGACAAAAGGATGAAATACATAAAAGAAGTTTATTCAGGAATTAGGAAATTCAAACCATGACTTCATGCAACTTAGGTAGCAATGATGTATTGCTAGATGCCACTCATTGTTTGTAAAATTAGAACAGTTCTAATTTTGCCTCTAACTTTGCATGAACCTACAAGGGTCACACCCTTCGAATGAAACGAACAAAAAAATTGGAACCATACTCCCGACTGGTCCGATGTCTAAAACATCTAGGCCCAAAACCAGGGCGTTACACAATCTCTATGGAGACGATATCTTAATTACTACAACTTGGAAGCAGTGTAAACTTGCACTCAATTTAGAGGACACCTTTACGCTCTACAATAATCCCTTGACTGTTCACTGTAAGGCTATAAAGCGCATATTACGATGATTGAATGGCACAATTGACTATGGGCTGTATTTTCAACATGCTCAGGATCTTCAACTTGCCTGTTCAGTAGATATTGATTGGGCCTCGTCTCTTGATGACAAGCGTTCAACCATTGGATACTGCATATTTTTTTTTGCTCTAATCTTGTTGCTTGGTGCTCAAAGAAACATGTTGTTGTCTCCCGCTCCTCGTTTGAAGCAGAATACAAAAGTGTTGAAAATTCAGTCTCTCAACTTGTTTGGGTGGAGCAATTGTTGCACGAAATTGATGTTCATTGTACTAAAAAACCTATTGTCTAGTGTGACAACTCCTCAATCGTTTCCATGTCTGCCAATCTAACTCACCATGCACGCATCAAACATTTTGAGATTAATTTGCACTTTGTCAGAGAAAAGGTTCTTGCTGGAAGTTTAGTAGTCAATCATCTTTCTTCTTTTTAGCAGATTGCAGATGACCTTACCAAAGCGATTCCTCCTTCATTGTTTGATTCCATGCGAAGCATGCTGGGAGTTTTGTCTAGAGATGAAATTCAAGAAAAGGAGAAAACAAGAAGAATGATAGAGTAGTTATATTGTGAAGTCAATTTGTAATATTTTTAGATTAATTGTATATCAAACTGATTGTATATTGGGCCAGCTGTAATCCGTTATAGATTGGTTATGAGTTGTTAAACAGTTGGTGACTGAGCCTATCTCTATAAAAGTCCAATCCATTTGTGTAATGGGTAATTGATTCATTATCTGAAATTGAAAAAGTCTTAAATATTCCTCATCTTTGTTTTCTCTCTCAATTCTCCTCAAATCTCTCTAGGGTTTTTTTAACTTTTCAATTTCTGAATTTCATCTTGAATTTTTAAAGTTATTTTTATAATCGTAACAACTGCGAACACCTATCAAGATGATATAATTAACTTAAAGGAACATGTAGATAGAAAGAACAAAAAATCAGCTATTAAGTTATTGGTGGTGACGAATGACAAAATTCAATCTCATTTCAAAGAAATCGTTTGCAAAGTTTAAACTTGGGCGCATTTAAAAAATTTAAACTTACGAAGAACTGATATATACATATATATTCTATTTTTTAAAATATCTTTTTGAAGTAGAGATTAGGTCCTAGGTTAATTTATTTCAAGGTAGAATAAAGTAAGTTTAGGCAATCAAAGTTTGTTGTAATTAATTGGGTTCTGACATTTGATAAAGTCTATTTGGTTTTGAGTTTAGGTTGTAGTTTAGATAGGTTAATAAAGACTAATACATTATAATTAATTTGAGATGGAATCAATTAAGATTTCGTGTTACATTTTTTAGGCACGTGGATTTTGCAGTGTTGTAGCTAGGGATGTAAAAACAGGTAATCGGACGGGTTTTAGGTTGGGTATTGTCAGGTCGGGTAAAATCGGATACAGGTCATTTCAGGTCATTTTTCTGTTTTGACTCGACTCGGGTCGGGTGCGGGTCCATTTCAGGTCGGGTCCATCTCAGGTCGGGTCCATTTCAGGTCGGGTCCATTTCAGGTCGGGTCAAATCAGGTCGGGTCCGAAGCAGATAATTGGCAGGTTAATTCGGGTTCGGATACACTTCAGGTCGGGTCTATTTCAGGTCGGGTCCATTTCAGGTCGGGTCCGTTTTAGGTCGGGTTCATTTCAGGTCGGGTTCATTTCAGGTCGGGTCCATTTTAGGTCGGGTTCATTTCAGGTCGGTTGCATTTCAGGTCGGGTGCATTTCAGGTCGGGTAATTTCAGGTCGGGTAGTTTCAGGTCGGGTAATTCAGATCAGGGTATTTTTGAGATTGGAATTCATATTGAGTTTGAGTTCGATACAACTGTATAAGTAGTCGATAGACTTTAGGTTGACCTTCGTCAATCGTCATTGATTTTGAGTTAATTATTTAAAGTCGTATCAAATTAAAATTATAAAACACTGGAGTAATTAAAAATAATAATGGAAATGAGTTAATTTGGACTGAAAATGACTCAATTTGGATTAAAAATAAAGTTTCACGGATTATAATGAACAAAAATATCAAATTAAAATTATAAAAATTAGACAAATTTAAAAGAAAATAAGGAAAATGGGTCATTTTGGAATAAAAATAAAGTTTTGGGGACTATAATGAATAAAAATATCAAATTAAAAGTATAAAAATTAGAGTAATTAAAAAAACAATAAGTGGAGGTCAATTTAGAATAAAAATAAAGTTTTAGGGTCTAGAATGAACAAAATTTCAAATTAAAATTATAAAACATGATGAATTAAAATATATATATATAAGGGTTAATATGGAATTAAAATAAAGTTAAGGGACTAGAATGAAGAAAATATTAAATTAAAATAATAAAACATTGGAAAAAATTTAAAAATAAATGTGGGTCAATTTAGAATAAAAATAAAGTTTTAGGGTCTAGAATGATGAAAATATCAAATTAAAATTATAAAACATTGGACGGAATAAAAAAACAATAAATAGGGGTAAATTTGAAATTGAAATAAAGTTAACGAACTAGGATTAACAAAGTACCATATTAAAATTATAAAACATCAGACAAATTAAAAAAAACAATAAATATGGGTATGATATGTTATATATACTTACATACATTAGGGTTTAGAGTTTAGAGTTCATATATTAATATAGACTATGTTAATAAATTAATAATAATATCATCGTGTATGATATGTTATATATATATATTATATGCTACAGACTATATAACAATTCAAAATAATCTCCTATATAACCCTAAACCAATTTTACCATAAATATATAGCATAAAATCGAAATTAGGGACTAATTTGACAATTTGAAAGTGAAGAAATTTGAGTATAATGACCAATTTCACAATTTTACCATAGAAATAAATGAGTCAATTTTGGCTAAAAATTAAATCTTATGAGCTAAAATAAACAAAAATATTAGCATATTGAAATTATTAGACTGAATAATAAAAATTAGAAAGAAATACGGACCAAATTCGACTAAAAGTAAATTTTTAATGATTAAATATCACCTTATGAAGGGGATTGCTATATCCGTAGTCCATATCATAAGGATATTTGTGACTAAATTGAATTAAACAAAAAATTAAAAATAAATATTAGGACTAAAATAGAATATTTTAACACAATAAAACTTAAAAGGTAATTAAACTCTTCTAAAAAATAAGAGTTTTTTTCCCTCCATATTCTATTTGTTTCCCTCTCTTTTTGCTAACTAATTTTTTTTCTCTATTTTCGAATTGAAACGTGGTTTCCCCCTTTTTTTAATTGAAATGAAAGGGCGTGACCGCGGGAGAAAGTACAGGTTATTTTTTAGGTTAGGGAAAATTACTTCCTTAACCCTTCTGATTTTAGATGTTTTCATTAAGTCTTAAATTTGTACTTTTAAATTTTAATTTAATTTAATTGAGTCCAAATTTAAAATAATTTATGTTTATAGGTTTTAGTTTAGCTTAATTAGATCTCAAGTTTAATAAGTTAATTCAATTTTGATATTATTATTATTATTATGATTATTAGTTTTGGTTTAAAATAATTATACACAAATTTTTTATTTGAATGTAAACATGTAATTGTACACATGAAAGTTGAAACTTTAATTTAGTTCAATTATACACATGAAGCTTTGATTTAAATATTTATTGATTAAATAAGAGGTATTACATTTTCATATTGAGATTCAAATCCATACAAGATAGGAAAAATATGAGCATCATTAATCAATTCAAATGCATAATTTGGCTGGTTGAATTGGAATTAATCTCGCAAATCAATAACCCTAAACTAAACCATAAATAATTAATACTAAACACATAACCATAAACTTTAAGGAATCGAAATAAATCTCATAAACCAATAACCTTAAACTAATTTAATATTTTTTAATTTCATAAATTATATTTTTTTAAGTAACATAAATATTAGTTAAAAATAAGTATGTTTAATGTTTGTCTTGGTTTTGCTGAATGCTGATGTTGTTTGTGAGTTGGTGATGTTGAATGTTGCTGCTGTTAATGGCTTGGTGTTGCTGCTGGTTACTGGTAGCTTGCTGTTTTTCTCTTATCTAAGTGTTGCCCTAGTTTAAATTATGTTGGTTCATAAATTAACGGTAAAGACTTATACAACTTTTATTTATTTTTTTATAAATTGTAAGTATACAATTTTATTCAAGTTAATGAGAAAACTTAAAAATTAAAAACAACTCTTCAATTAATTTTTGTAGTTCATAAATTATCAATTACTTATTCTTTTTTCAACTTTAGTACTTAATACATATATACATACATATATATATATACACGCATATACATCATGTACATCAATATATGTAGGTGTATATGTATATACATTATATATGTATATGGTATATCAACTTCTAAATTTTTTTAATTCATCATGTCATAGATTTTGGGTTAATTTCAATTCAGGTCAACAACAGGTCGGGTCACTTAACAGGTCGGGTTTAAAGCAGGTCGGGTTCAAAACAGGTCGGGTCCGTTTCAGGTCGGGTCCATTTTCAGGTCGGGTCCGTTTCAGGTCGGGTCCATTTCAGGTCGGGTTCATTTCAGGTCGGGTAAAATCGGATATCGGGTCAATTCATTTATTTGCCAGGTCGACTTCGGGTTCGAGTTCGTTTCAGTCGGACGCAGGTCGGGTTTCAGGTCCAAATTAACAGGTCCAATTCGGGTTCGGGTCGTTTTCAGTCGGACGCAGATCGGGTTCAGTTACTACAGTAACAGGTCAAATTCGGGTTCGGATCAACAACAGTCGGTTACAGATCGGGTTCGAGTCATTAAAATCTCGGGTCAAATCAGGTTTTGACTCGAGCAGGTTTCAGTCGGGTTTCCAGGTTCTGACTTGTTTTTACATCCCTAGTTGTAGCCATGCACCGTGGAGTCTATAAAAAGGCATTCTTGCCCACCATTACTTCTCAACTTTTCCCGCCACATAGACCAACGGAAAGCCACCGAAAATTCTCTCATCGACAATGGCGTCCGCCACTACAACCACCGCATTCCTCAAGCCTTCTCTTTTAATTTCCAAATCCTTCCTTCCCTTTTCAACCATCCCTCCAAAGCTAACGCCTTCTCGTTCCCGCACCATTTCCAGCTCTCCTTCACAGCCAAACTCCACTCCCAGACCCCCTGCCGCCATCCAAACTATAGCCCCTCGCCGTGATTTTGTTTCCCATTATCCCCCTGACGAGCCTAAAAAAGGCGCCGATATCCTCGTGGAAGCCCTCGAACGTGAAGGGGTCAAGCACGTGTTTGCTTACCCGGGAGGAGCTTCAGTGGAGATCCACCAGGCTTTAACCCGATCGAAAATAATCCGAAATGTCCTTCCACGACACGAACAAGGAGGGGTCTTTGCCGCCGAGGGCTACGCGCGCTCCTCCGGCCGTCCCGGCGTTTGTATCGCAACCTCCGGCCCAGGGGCAACTAACTTAGTAAGTGGCCTTGCCGATGCGATTCTCGATAGTATTCCTCTGGTTGCGATCACCGGTCAAGTCCCTCAAAAATTGCTCGGCACGAATGCTTTCCAAGAGATTCCCTTTGTTGAACTAACAAAGCTTATTACAAAGCATAATTATCTTGTCCTTGACGTGGATGATATTCCTAGGATCATTACCGAAGCTTTCTATTTAGCCACTTCGGGCAGGCCGGGCCCTGTTTTGATCGACATACCTATGGATATACAACAACAGCTTGCTGTTCCTAAATGGAACATTCCCCTCAGGTTGCCTGGTTATAGGTCTAGATTGCCTAAGGAACCCAATGAAGCTCATTTGGAGCAGATTGTGAGATTGATTTTTGAATCTAAGAAGCCTGTTCTGTATGTTGGCGGTGGATGTCTGAACTCCAGTGAGGAGTTGAAGAGGTTTGTCGAGCTTACCGGGATACCCGTCGCAAGTACTTTGATGGGTCTCGGCTCGTTTCCGAGCTCGGATCCGTTGTCGTTACAAATGCTAGGGATGTATGGAACTGTGTATGCTAATTATGCAGTGGATAAGTGTGATTTGTTGCTTGCTTTTGGTGTGAGGTTTGATGATCGGGTGACCGGGAAACTCGAGGCTTTCGCCAGCAGGGCAAAGATTGTGCATATCGATATCGATCGGTCGGAGATCGGGAAGAACAAGCAGCCTCATATGTCGATTTGTTCGGATGTCAAATTGGCATTGAAGGGGATGAATAAGGTATTGGAGAGTAAAGGAGCTAAGCTTAAACTTGATTATTTGCCTTGGAGGGAGGAATTAAATGTGCAGAAGGTGAAATTTCCTTTGAAGTATAAGACCTTTGGTGATGCAATTCCACCGCAATATGTCGTCCGGCTTCTCGACGAATTGACCGACGGGAATGCGATTGTAAGCACCGGCGTCGGCCAACATCAGATGTGGGCCGCTCAGTTTTATAAATACAAGAAGCCGCGGCAATTGTTGACATCGGGTGGGTTCGGGGCAATGGGGTTCGGCTTGCCTGCTGCCATTGGAGCTGCCGTTGCGAATCCTGGGGCAATCGTGGTTGACATCGACGGCGACGGAAGTTTTCTCATGAACATCCAAGAGTTGGCCACGATCCGTGTGGAGAATCTTCCCATCAAGATCCTCTTGTTAAATAATCAGCATTTGGGCATGGTTGTTCAATGGGAGGATCGATTCCGCAAGTCGAACAGAGCACATTCGTACTTGGGGAACACATCCGACACGACTGAGATATTCCCGAACATGTTGAAATTTGCCGACGCATGCGGAATCCCTGCCGCTCGCGTGACAAAGAAGGAGGATCTCCGAGAAGCGATTAGGAAAATGTTGGAAACGCCGGGGCCTTACTTGCTAGACGTAATCGTTTCACATCGGGAACATGTCTTGCCTATGATCCCGACTGGAGGAACATTCAAAGATGCGATCACAGAGGGTGGGGGAACATCAAAATATTTATTTTAACCAACATCAGATATATGTGTTTTAAGTAACATATGTTATATATAAATTATGAGTCTAAGTCGATGAAAAAATACCTTATCATCTTAACCGATTAATCGAAAAGCCCTTCAATAATACTATATAAATAAAAATATCAGTATAAGATAAAAGGACGATTAATTAGATACCTGTCGTAGAGTACTAATTGTTCCCCACATATAATCCAACTTCGAAAAATAATAGCACGAGCAATGTCCAAATAAAACACACATTATATGTAAGAGATACCGATATAAACATGGACCGCAATAACGTACATATATGAATTTTATCTTCATTTACTCAATAAGATATAAATTCAAAGACAATATTTACATACATATAAAAATTTGGATGAGTCTACTACGTTCGACGAGCACCGCTGAACACCACTAACGATAAATATCGTTGAACATCATTAAATTAATTTATAAAGATTAAAAATTTAAAAGACTCGGCGTATAATTATAAATTATTTATACATATATTCATAAATTATTTACAATAAAATATTAATAAAATTATTTTTCATATATATAATATTATTTTTAGTCTAAACCCTAGCACCCTAAAACCTATGCATTAAACCCTAAACCATAACACCCTAAAACCTAAACCTTAAACCCTTGCACTTAAAACCTAAACTTTAAACTCTAAACTCTAAATTCTAACCATAAACACTAGGTTGCTTCAATTTTTAATTACATTTCCCACGCTTAATTTCTCAAAGTTCAAACTTGAGATTGATGAGAAATTCGAAGAAGTTTTATTTTTAAAGTTAAAAATTGTTTGTCGAAATTGTTTTGAGATACAAATAAGATATTTGTATTGGTTCGATTAAGCTTGTTTGTCAAAATTGAGTCAAATATTAGAATAATTGAAATGGAAAATAATTGGGGTTTAAGGTTTAAATTTTAGGGTGCTAGGGTTTAAATTAAAAATATTATAAATATAGAAAATAATTTAATTAATAATTTATTTTAAATAATTTATAAATATATATGTAAATAATTTATAATATACGTTGAGTCTTTTAGATTTTTAATCTTTATAAATAAATTTAATAATATTAACTGTTAAACAATGTACATCGTTAGTGGTGTTCAACGGTGCTCGTTGAGCGTCGTAATTTTTTTTTTAAAAATTTACATTCAATCGATATGAAATTTACTTCTTTACATTTCCTGGAATCTCTCTTTCTGATTTCCGATACTTTTATCCATAATAATGAAATAATTATATCAAATCTGTTGTCGTTACAAATGCTTGAGATGCATAGAACTGCATCCGATAATTATGTTGTGGACAAGAGTAATTTGTTGCTTGATCATCAAATCGCACCCCAAAAACATGCAACAAATTACTCTTTCCAGAGCATTATCAACATACATAATTACTCTCGTGACTATTTTTAAAACTCGTTGTGAAAAAAAAACAGCGATTAGAATTTTAGAAATTAAGTTTTTTTATTTATTTTAATTTGATCTTGAAATTAGGATTTTTTTTATTTTTAATTAAATTTAATTTATTTACTTAAAAATCGTTTTGGAGTCGTCACCGGTCACTTTGGTAGACCGGACACCATAAAAAGCGGACCAGAGATTCTTTTAACAAAATTCGAGTTCGGGAGTCGGTAACGTGTAGAGAAGGGTTAGCAACCCTACAAACGCCCGTTATCGGTACCTTATTAATTCCACGTGACATTTTGGCATTTCGAACATTAATCTAAATTTAATTTGATCTTTAATTGTTAAATAGATTCCATTTCAAATAAGAATATCCTTTTGCAAGAAAATAAATTTTAAACGAATATAAGTCTTGAAACGTCCAAATACATTAGGACACTTCAATTTATATTCAAAATATATCTCAACACAAAAGGTTTAATGCATGTCCAATTATTTTGTTGTCCATTTTAAGTAAGACCTAGTTAAGACTCCATTAATTAATCAGTTAAAATTCTATGAATATTATTAATTTTTAGGGTTTATGGTAACACTCAAATAATTAGACATTACGCATATTAGGCACAAAAGTAATAATATTCTTAACTTTGGTGTCACTAAACATTTAATCCTATTTTTAAATTTTATTTAAACTAACCGTAGGTAATTTTCATTTTCTATGTTTAAATGGAACATTGAATTTCTTATTTAAATATCCCTTGATTAATATGACTTTAGATGATATTAACCAACTTAGGACATTTAAACTCTTATTCAATATCCATTTATTTGTCTATAATATTCTCTCCTATTAAATTAATTAGTTTCAATTCGAGAACTTAGTTCTAAAGGCCCTAATTTAATTACACTAGGTGAATTAAAGTCTTCTAAACAAGTATACTATATGCTTAATTTTGAAACATGCAAGTATACTGTTGAGTGGATCGAAAGATCGATATAAACCAAGAGAGGGTGAATTGGATTTTTAAAGTTTTTGTGGTGGAAATTGCAAATTAAAATAGGTAGACAAGGGATTTTAGAGTGATTCAAGTTCCAAATGAACTCTACATCCACTACCTTTGCTTCACTAAGAATTTGCAACATTTCCACTAATTGCTCTTCCCTTTTTCTAGGCTAAGGAGGCAACCCTTACAATTTCGGTTGAATTTTCTACCCAAAATTCAACCCAATCCTCACAACAAGATAACAAAGAAATTTGTTGGCTAATAGAGTATATCTCAATACAAATGATAGCCCAATTACAAGCACTCAACCCAATTGAATAAGATAAGAATGAAAATTACAATTGGGGTTTCTAGACAATATGAAATTTTGCACAATTGCTTGGATTTGATGAATAGATGTTTTCTTGAAGATCAATAGTTGTTGCTGTAGCTTTTGGATGTCTCTTTTATACCTCATCATTGATTTCTAGCCGTTTGGGTGGTTGGGAACATAAATGGAGCCGTTGGAACCCTCTCTTACCACCACAAATGCACTTCTGCAGCTATGAGTATCGGTACGCGAGAAGGTGTATCGATACCTGTCTCAGAAAAGAAAGAGTTGTTGTGTGCAATAAATAAGGGGTATCGATACGCGCGTAAGCGTATCGGTACGGGGTATCGAAACGGTAAAGGCCGTATCGATACCTTTTTCTCAACTTAACTCACTGTCGATATCCGTATCGGTACGGGGGTTAGGAGTATCGATACGGGTCAACGACCTTTTAAAGTTTGGTTACCAACCAACTGACACCAACGGTCATAAAATTTAAACCGACTTATATTTAAAAATATATTAAGGCCGTATCGATACGAGGAT
Source organism: Hibiscus tridactylites (assembly GCA_958450335.1). NCBI lineage: Eukaryota > Viridiplantae > Streptophyta > Magnoliopsida > Malvales > Malvaceae > Hibiscus > Hibiscus tridactylites. The sequence continues at coordinate 84,766,465 of OY288268.1, read as the reverse complement.
TTACCGTATCGGTACGCCATTCAAACTCTTTAGGTTTTAACACAAAGGCGTATCGATACGAGGGTTTGTTGTATCGATACGTGTTCCGACAGTAACCAAGTTTGGCAAAAAGGTATCGATACGCTTGGGAGTGTATCGATACACCTGAACGTTTTTCAATGGTTTGGCCTTGGAACACTTAGAAAATATTTTGAGTTTGAGTTTTTCAAATCAGTTTCAAAGAGTTGGTGTTTTAAAATTATTAAAGGACTTTCAAAAACAATTTTAAGTTTTTCAAATTGATCCTTAAAGATCTAATTATATCAAAATCAAACATTGGTTTTACAATCTTCCCCCTTTTTGATATAACAAAACTAAAACTTAAAATTTTTGACATTTTTGAAAAACTTTACAAAGTTAACTCCTCCTTAATATAAGCTTGGTAACCTTTGAGTTAAAATCAAAATATTTGAAGCGTGAGCTAGTTTCTCTCCCCCTTTTTGTTAGATCAAAAAATCTTGAGACAATTAAGTGCATAAAGAAGGCAAAGGTATAAATAAGCAACACTTATATTATTCATCATAGCATCATACTTAAAATCCAAACAAAAACAGAAAATCAAAGCATAGGTTTAATCCTAAAACAAACTTAATCCTAAGAACATAAAGCAAAGGTGCATAAAATAGAAAATCCTAAATGATATGCATGAGATGCAAGAAGAAACGTTTAGGCATCGTCTTCGTCATCTTCATCATCAACTCCCATAGGCTCATTATACCGCATGCTATTACGCCACTCATCATGAAAAGTGGCGATGGAAATATTCAAAGAATTGTGCTTGCTTTCAAGGGATGTGAGGCGATTCTCCATACCCGTCATTCTTGTATCAAAGGTTGTTTCCATGGAAGTAAGACGAGTATTCATGTCCGTGCGCAACCCGGTAAATTGCTCATTGAGATAGGTCATGAGAGCATCCATGGAAGGTTGTGGGACTTGAGGAGCTTGAGGAGCTTGAGGCTCTTCAAACATGGCGGCGGCCTCGGGTGGTAACTCGGCAAGACGTACCCATTCACCATTAAGATATTGAAACTTTGCCCGAGCAAGAGATCGCTCATCAATGGGATCAGTGAGGGGAGTTGGGTAGTCATAAGAGCAATCAATATCCTTTTTAATAAAGAAATAACTCAAAGCCGTACCATATATAAAGGAGGTGACGAGAGTTGTGTGACGATTTTTCACGAGGTAGACGATCTCCGCGGACATGAGTCGAGCAAGATTTGGGCTCTTTTTCTCACGGAAACAACGAATCCAAAAATCATCCACTTGACGGATGGTGGAATATTTTCCTCCGGAGGGACGAAACCACCAAAACACCATCAAATGTAAGATCCGGTCTTGAGCATTTAGGGCGGTGACAGATCCACTAAGAACATGCCCCAAAGCATGCTCATCATCAATGCCTTCATCCTCTAATTTGAAAACCTCACAAATGGATTTGACATCAATAATGATTTTCTTTCCCATGAGGTAAGAGCTAATGGCAACGGCTTCCCCATCACGAGTAATACATTTGGCATTAGAGTTGAAAATCAAAACCAAAAGGCGATAATAAAAACCGGGAATAGATATGAAATCCATGAAGTTCCAACGCTGAAACAAAGGAAGATATTCAAACTTAAAACGCTCGGAGTCGAGAAAAGGAACGGATATTACCCTTTCGGCACGAATCTTATAATTCTCATATTGACGAAAATGAGTTAGACCCGAGTTTCCATCAAAGGATTGCTCATAGATGATTGAGTAGTTCGGACGAGCAATCGCTCCAAGGGTGGATGATTCACTAGCTTGAGAAACCCTTGTACGCTTCCTCGATGGTTCTTTTGGAGCCATGATCTAAAAGAGAAATTAAGCAAAAAGATTTCTTCAATTTGAGTAAAAACCAAGGTAAAAAAAATTTAAGAAAAATTTGAAGAAAAGTTTTGAAGAAACAAAGGTTTTGATAAAAAGATGAAACAAAACAACAAAACAAAACAAAAAAAATGAAAAAGAAAAAAGAAAAATTACCTTGATAGAAACTTGAGAGATTGAAGAAACACTAGCACAATAGTGATGAGAGAGAGCACAAAGCCTTGCTTGATTCAAAAACTCTTTTAGATTTGAGTTGAGGTGTGAAAAATATGAAGGAGGAAGGGCCTTTTTATAGGCAAAAATGGCTAGGGTTTTTAGGTTTTAAAGAGTTTTAATTTTGGTAAAAGTTGAACACATTAAAAGCCAAATTTAAAGCTGTCTGCGCAGTCGAGTATCGATACACCTCGGGGTGTATCGATACGTGGGTAGAATCGTCATTTCCGCAAAAATGCCCATTGGAAAGTCGTATCGAAATGGAGGGGTCCGTATCGAAATGACCCGTATCGATACGAGTTTAATCGTATCGATACCCGTGAAGCGAAGTAAATTCTGGTAAATTGAATGAAGAACACGTATCGATACGCGTAAATCCGTATCGATACCGTATGCCCAGAAATACATATTTGGTTCTAAGAACAACCAAAGGCTCGAACTTAACATCTCCTAAAAGCATGCAAATGATGAATGAGCAGTTCTAAGCATACTCCCCTAACTATAGGCATGGATGAAATTAGGAGTCTAAACACATAAACATGACATTTCACAAGATCAACCAAATTTAAGCACAAAAGAGGTCCTAAAAGGTCAAGATAGGCTAGCTAGACCTAACTCTCTCCTAAGGGACCAAAAACACTCTTTGTCTAAGGGTTTTGTAAATTTGTCCGCTAGTTGATTCAAGGTGTCTACATACTCTATAACCACATCTTCCTTAAGGACATGATCTCTAATGAAATGATGCCTTATTTCTATGTGTTTGGTTCTAGAGTGTTGGATGAGATTTTTTGTTAAACATATTGCACTAGTGTTGTCACATTTTAGGGGTATGGTTTCAACTTTAATTCCATAATATAAGAGTTGTTGCTTCATCCAAAGGACTTGAGCACAACAACTCCCTAAGGATATGTACTCGGCTTCGGTGGTAGATAAGGCTACACTATTTTGTTTCTTAGAGAACCAAGATATGAGCATACTACCTAGGAATTGACAAGTTCCCGAAGTACTTTTCCTATCGATTTTGCAACCCCCATAATCCGCATCCGAGTAAGCATGAAGGTAGAGTCTCTAGGGTACCAAAGACCTAAACAAGGAGTATCTCTAAGGTACCTAAAGATTCTCTTAACGGCTATAAGGTGAGACTCTCTAGGACTAGCTTGAAACCTAGCACACAAGCAAACACTAAACAAGATATCCGGTCTACTTGCGGTAAGGTAAAGCAATGATCCAATCATAAAACCAAAAATAATATCATCAACATAAATTTGAACTACTAAGATGAGCTCATAGGAGTGGCTTGAGGCTTTGCAATGATCCAATCTTTGTCAAGCTTTGTAGATGAGCTCATAGGAGTGGCTTGAGGCTTTGCATTCTCCAAGCCAAACTTCTTGAGCATATCCTTTATGTATTTTGCTTGGTTGATGAAGGTGTCATCCTTCTTTTGCTTGATTTGGAGTCCCAAAAAGAATGAGAGCTCCCCCATCATGCTCATCTCAAATTCACCTTGCATTAACTTAGCAAACTCTTGACAATGACATTCATTAGTAGAACCAAAAATAATATCATCAACATAAATTTGAACTACTAAGATGTTATTTTTATACATTTTTATAAAAAGTGTAGTGTCCACCTTACCTTTTTCAAATCCCTTTTCAATTAAAAAGTTTGAAAGTCTTTCATACCAAACTCTAGGAGCTTGTTTTAAACCATAAAGAGCTTTGGTGAGTTTGAAAACATGATTTGGAAATTTTGAATCTTCAAAACCCGGTGGTTGTTCCACATACACTTCTTCATTTATAAAACCATTTAAAAATGCGTTTTTAACATCCATTTGAAAAAGCTTGAAATTATGATAACATGCATACGCAAGCAACATCCTAATGGCTTCCATTCTAGCTACGAGTGCATAGGTTTCATCAAAATCTATTCCCTTTTCTTGAGTGTAACCTTGTGCAACAAGTCTAGCTTTATTTCTTACAATGTTACCACTCTCATCTAGCTTGTTCCTAAAGACCCATTTAGTTCATATTGTAGATTGATTACTAGGCCTATCAACTAATATCCAAACGTTACTTCTCTCAAATTGATTTAACTCTTCTTGCATAGCCATAATCCAAAAGTCATCTTTCAATGCTTCTTTAATATTCTTAGGCTCTATGCATGAGATAAATGCAACATGATTCATTAATCTAAGAGAGGATCGAGTGGTTACCCCCTTGGATGGATCACCCAAGATTTCACCATCTTTGACATAGTTCAACTCCATTGGGTAGCTCACTTCCTTTTCCTCAAGAGCCAAGTCCTTCAAGGCTTCAAGAGGTGGATCTTGTGTGTCCTTTTCTTTTGTTGGAATCTCACCCTCCTTTGAAGTTTGTCCTCCATCAAAGGCATTTATGATTCCTACATCATCATCATCACAAGAATCATTCTTAGGAATGAGGTTATCATCGAATACAACATGAATAGATTCTTCTACTACTAAAGTTCTTTTGTTAAATACTCGATAGGCTTTAGAGGTTAAAGAGTAACCTATAAAAATAACTTCATCACTTTTTGCATCAAATTTACCTAAGTTATCTTTTCCATTATTTAAAACAAAACACTTGCAACCAAAAGGGTGAAAATAGCTAATGTTAGGCTTTTTAGATTTTAAAATCTCATAAGGTGTTTTCTTTAAAATTGGCCTAATCATTACTCGATTAACAATATAGAAAGCGGTGTTTGTGGCTTCCGCCCAAAAATATTTAGGTAAATTGTTTTCACAAAACATAGTTCTAGCCATTTCTTGCAAAGTTCTATTTTTCCTCTCAACTACCCCATTTTGTTGAGGAGTTCGAGGAGCCGAAAAATTATGGCTAATACCATTTTCATTTAAAAAATCTTCAAACCCTAAATTTTGAAACTCGTTTCCATGATCACTTCTAATATGTGAAATTTTGAGTTCAAGATCATTTTGGGTTAATTTTGAAAATGTGATGAATTTTTCCAAAGCCTCATCTTTAGTACTTAAAAATAGAACCCAAGTAAATCTAGAAAAATCATCAACAAGTACAAAAGCATAAGACTTACCACCCAAGCTCATAGTCCTAATTGGCCCAAATAAATCCATATGGATAAGTTGTAAACATCTACTAGTAGAAACATCATTAATGGATTTAAAGGAAGATCTATGTTTTTTACCCTTTGAGCATGCATCACAAATTTTATCATTTGAAAATTTTATCTTGGGTAAACCTCTAACTAGATTAAGAGAGACTAGTTTTTCTAAAACACTTATGTTAGCATGTCCTAGTTTCCTATGCCACAACCATGCATCATTTTCATTTTGTGCAACTAAGCATGCATGAGATGTATGAATGTCATCTAGATGCACCATGTATATGTTCCCTATGCGATGACCTATGAGCATAATATTATTAGATTTAATGTCTACAATTTTGCATCCATTTTTATCAAATAAAACATTAAATCCTTTATCACACAATTGACTTATGCTCAATAAATTGTGTTTAAGACCATCAACATATAAGACATTTTCAATGAGAATAGTAGAGTGATTACCTATGGAGCCAATACCTTTAATGTGGCCTTTGGAGTTGTCACCAAATGTCACTACTCCTCCACTTTTTGGCTTTAGATCCATGAATCTACTCTTGTCTCCGGTCATATGCCTTGAGCATCCACTATCAAGGTACCATGAGTTTTGACTTTGTGCTTTGACCTTGTAGCAATGCTCCCCCTACAAACAAAGATATTAAGCTTTTGTTTTTGGTACCCAAATCATTTTGGGTCCATGAGTGTTAGCTCCCAAAACCTTGGTTCCCTTACGAATCCAAGATGACATAGAAATAATATTATTAGATTTTACAAGTTCCTTAGGAACCCATACACTTCTAATTCTTTTATCTCTACTATGTCTAGGGTAGCTACCTTGTTTGTAGTAGTTAGTCTTTTTCTTAGGTTGGTGTGTTCTTGAGGATTCACCTATTTCATGCTTGACACTACCAACATTTTTCAAAGACTTTTTGAGCTCATTTAGCTCAACCAACACCTTTTGGTGTTCACTATTACATTGAGACAAAAGATTATTAAGATCAACATTTTCATCTTGAAAGAATTTTAGTTCATCTTTTAATCCTAATATATTTTTCTCAAAATTTGAATTAGCTTGAGTGAGTGAGTCATTTTTCTCATTTAGTTCTAAAATAATCTTTTTATTCCTAATGACCGACTCTTTATATTTCTCAACTAATTCATCATAGACCTCTTGTAACTCATCATATGCATCATTTAATTCTTCAAAATCTAAAGTAGATGAGTTAGAGGTTACCATGGAGGAATCTTTCTCAAGTGCTATGAGGCAAAGGTTAGCCACTTCTTGTTCGTCATCCTCTGATGACTTCTCATCACTCCAAGTAGCAAGCTTGGCTTTGAGCTTCTTCTTCTTCTCAAAGCCCTTCTTCTTGAGTTGAGGGCACTCCGAACGTATGTGGTCAGGTTGTTTGCACTCAAAGCAAATGATAGGATCCCTTCCTTCTTCTTTGTTCTTGCTTTTGAAGTCCATCTTTCTTTGGATTTTTCTTACCCGGTTGGACCTCATAAAACGTGAGAATCGTTTGGCCATCATAGCCAATTCTTCTAGTTCATCCTCCTCACTAGAAGAGCTCTCTTCATGTTGTGAAGCTTTATCCTTGAGAGCTATTCCCATCTTCTTCTTCTTCTCAACCTCAAGCTTCTCTACCCTTTTCTCTTCTTTCTTCTTCTCATCTCCCCTTCCTTGCTTCATGATCTCATGAGTAAGGAGAGAACCCACAAGCTCATCAAGCTTCAAAGTTTTCAAATTCTTAGCTTCAATGATAGCGGTTCTCTTCCCATCCCAAGACTCGGGAAGTGAATAGAGTAGCTTCCGAACAAGCTTGTCTTCCGGTATGATTTCTCCAAAACCCTTTAGCCCATTGACAATAGTGGAGAAACGATCAAACATCTTTGACACCGTCTCATCGGGCTCCATCTTGAAATTTTCATAACTAAGATTGAGATCTTAGTTTCTTTAACATCGTTGGTGCCTTCATAAGTAGTCTCAAGGGTGTCCCACACTTCTTTGGCACTTTCGATGGATGAGACCTTAGAATAGATGTCCGGACCGAAAAAACAAAATAGCATGTGGAGAGCTTTGTCATTGACTTGAATCTTTTTCCTTTCTTCTTCACTCATCTTCATCTTTTTCTTTATGACCATCTTGCCTTCACCATCTTGCTTCAATGGAATATAAGGGCCATCTTCAATCACATCCCACACTAGGTAGTCATTTGACTTGATGAAGAGACGCATTCTATTCTTCCAAAAAGAATAGTTATCACCATTAAAGAAGGGAGGCTTTGTAGTGGATTGAGACTCATACATGCCGGAACCGGAGGTTGAAGTCATCTCTTGATATTTTGATGATCACACTCTTCCAAGGAACTCCTCTTGTGGTTGTTAATCCTCAAAGAGGTAGGCTCCGATACCAATTGTTGAGTGGATCGAAAGATCGATATAAACCAAGAGGGGGGTGAATTGGATTTTTAAAGTTTTTGTGGTGGAAATTGAAAATTAAAATAGGTAGACAAGGGATTTTAGAGTGGTTCAAGTTCCAAATGAACTCTACATCCACTACCTTAGCTTCACTAAGGATTTGCGACAATTCCACTAATTGCTCTTCCCCTTTTCTAGGCTAAGGAGGCAACCCTTACAATTTCGGTTGAATTTTCTACCCAAAATTCAACCCAATCCTCACAACAAGATAACAAAGAAATTTGTTGGCTAATAGAGTATCTCTCAATACAAATGATAGCCCAATTACAAGCACTCAACCCAATTGAACAAGATAAGAATGAAAATTACAATTGGGGTTTCTAGACAATATGAAATTTTGCACAATTGCTTGGATTTGATGAATAGATGTTTTCTTGAAGATCAATAGTTGTTGTTGTAGCTTTGGGATGTCTCTTTTATACCTCATCATTGATTTCTAGCCGTTTGGGTGGTTGGGAACATAAATGGAGTCGTTGGAACCCTCTCTTACCACCATAAATGCACTTCTGCAGCTATGAGTATCGGTACGCGGAAAGGTGTATCGATACCTGTCTCAGAAAATAAAGAGTCGTTGTGTGCAATAAATAAGGGGTATCGATACGCGCGTAAGCGTATCGGTACGGGGTATCGAAACGGTAAAGGCCTTATCGATACCTTTTTCTCAACTTAACTCACTGTCGATATCTGTATCGGTACAGGGGTTAGGAGTATCGATACGGGTCAACGACCTTTTAAAGTTTGGTTACCAATCAACTGACACCAACGATCATAAAATTTAAACCAACTTATATTTAAAAATATATTAAAGCCGTATCGATACGAGGGTTTACCGTATCGGTACGCCATTCAAACTCTTTAGGTTTTAACACAGTGGCGTATCGATACGAGGGTTTGCCGTATCGATACGTGTTCCGACAGTAACCAAGTTTGGCAAAAATGTATCGATACGCTTGGGAGTGTATGATACACCTGAACGTTTTTCAATGGTTTGGCCTTGGAACACTTAGAAAATATTTTGAGTTTGAGTTTTTCAAATCAGTTTCAAAGAGTTGGTGTTTTAAAATTATTAAGGGACTTTCAAAAACAATTTTAAGTTTTTCAAATTGATCCTTAAAGATATAATTATATCAAAATCAAACATAAGTTTTACATATACAAATAAATTAAACAATTGTGATTAAATTATATAATCTGCAAAGGACTAATTAAAAAAGATTTAAAACTATAAACAAAGCTAAAAGGGACGAAATTGAACTAAATTCAAATTTAGAGTACCAAATTACAAGAGATTAGTGACTGAATTGAATAAAAAGTAAATATGACAAGCCCAAAATATAAAGAATTAAGAGTAGGGCGCAAATCCTCTTTATCTGGCCCGACTCGGTACATGAGTCAACCTAAACCGGTGCCAAAACGATGTAGTTTTGGAAACCCTATATAAGACCCTATCCGAATGCAACTTTTTTCCAAAATTTGCACCCAAACAAGATCAAACTCCTATTTTTCTTTCATGCTCTTCACATATTCATCGTAGTTTCCCCTTTTGATCCGCGTCCACCATTCACCGGTCATAATACCTTGTTCTTCGACCACCGCACACCTTACTCCGGTCACCCTTCCCTTTTGGCCGACCGTCGGCCGGAGCCCTAAAAAATCCTATCTTTTTTATTTTTCACCTAAAATTTTTAAATCTACCCTGATCCAATTGAATCTAATCCTTTCTTCCCCAAAATCAAACCTAACTAACTGAATTCGAAAGAATCCACCCATTTTCCCCGATCTAACCTAAATCTACCCTTGATCTGAGTACTTTTTCGACACCGTCGAAGCCTTACACCGACCGTCGTGTATTATTCGAATAGGTAAAGACTCAGAACCTTTTAATCTTTTTTATTCATTTTTAAGACTAACATGTTTGTTTATCTTTTTTACAGATTCACCGGTTGAGCCTCTCCGGTGACAGCTCCAACTTTTCGGAAACGCTTCGGTTTCCGCGGTGGTTCCGGTTCCCAAAGTGGAAATACCTATTTTCCGGCAACGGTTGAGCCTCTCTGGTGACAGCTCCAACTTTCCAACAACACTTCGGTTTTCGTAGTGATTCTGGTTCCCAAGATGGTAATTTTTTTCTCTCTTTGATTATTATATTAATTATTATTTTTATCGAAAGTAATTAATATCATTATTAATTACCCCGACTTTTCTCTTTCTCCCTATTTTTTGCTCAAGAAGTAACTTTCATTCAATTTCAAGGGAAGATTACAAAGGAAAGATTACAAAACAGGGAAGACTCAAGGTCCCACAACTTGAGTCCCCGATGGTTTGTAGCAATTTTAGCTAGCCGATCGGCAGCCTGATTACAAGTCCGAGGGACAAAGGCAAAGATACAAGAGTTAAAAGATTCATCAGTCATTCTGATGTCCTCTTCCACGGCTGTTGTGGACCAGTCAGAGAAAGCTCCCTTATTGATCCTATCGATCACAGCTTTACAGTCGTTTCAACAATGATATCGTTGAAACCAAAGCGGATAGCCATCGAAATGACAAGCCTAATGGCCAAAGATTCGGCTATTACGGCGTCGGACACAACAAAAGAGTCAGATAACCCATAGAGAAAGTCCCCATGACTGTTACGGGCAATAGTTGCAGCGGACACAGTCCCAGATTTTGGGTCAAAGGCAGCATCACAATTAATCTTGATTGAACCCATAGGTGGTGGTGTCCAACACTTTGGTTCTTGGTCAAGATGAGGAACCCTTTTCTGGCAAGGTGAAGGGGCATGGTTAAATTCTGTGAAAGCTCGTTCCGCTCGCAGCCATACATCGCATGATTGATCTTTCAGATTCTCATAGACCAGCGCATTCCTGGACTTCCAAAAGGTCCAAAGAAGGAAAGTGATCAGGGCGCAACCATCTTCGTGCATTCCCGTTTGGCGTAAACCGTTAACTTTGCACCACCATTTCGGGAAACCAGGGAAACCAACAACAGAAGGGGAATAACTAAAGCCTGATGCCTTCCAAGCCCCCTGAGCGAAGGGGCAAAAGAAAAGAAGGTGTTCAACCGATTCACCCTTATCTCCGCATCGTGGACAGCAGTTCGAATCTTGAAACTTACCATGGAACCTTGACGCTAGGGTACCCTTTGTTGGCATAATATTATGGCATAATTTCCAGAGAAAAGATCGGATTTTTGCAGGAACCCCTAGGCTCCAAATAGAGTTCCAAAATTTCTTGCTCTCACTTGGATCTTCACTCGGAGAAGGATTATCAGGATTCTTGGAGGAAACCACAATAAACTTGTATCCGGATCAGGCTGAATACTCTTCATTCCTCGTCCCAGGCTAGATGAGCGAGTCCTTAACATAGGGCCCACCAATTGGGATGGACAAAATTGCCTTTGCTTTAGTCGGATTAAACATAGCCTGGATCTTTGATTCGTTCCATGACTGTCCATCGGGATTCATGAGGCTGCTAGCGGTTGGCGAGGGGGAGTCATGAGGGATTGGGGACCCTATGCGGAAATTAGGTAAATCAGGGACCCAATTATCCTTCCATGTAGAAATAAACCTACCATTCCCAACTCTCCATAGGGTCCCTTCCTTCAAGATTTTCACTCCTTCCCTAATCCATGTCCAGGCCCAAGAGAGGTTTGAACATTTCGGAGCATCAAAAATATTTCCATTCGGGAAGTAAATTCCCCTAAGAGTTCGAGCATGTAGGGACTCCGAATTTTTAATCATTTTCCAGGCAATTTTTGTCATGAGGGCTTTGTTGAAAATCCTCAAGTTCCTGAAGCCCATTCCACCCTGATCCTTCGGTCGGCAAAGATCTTTCCAGCACATCCAGTGGATGCTTCTGTCCTTTTCCGAACAGTTATTCCACCAGAATTTAGCAACCATTGAGCTCAGTTCATCGCAGAAGGTAACTGGGAGGAGGAAACACTGCATTATGTACGAAGGGATAACCTGAGTCACAGCCTTGATGAGAACTTCCTTGCCCGCATGGTTAAGCAACTTTTCTTTCCAGCCTTTCAGTTTATTTTGAGCTCGCTCTTTTATGAATCCCAAAGCTTCTTTCTTGCTTCTTCCCCAAAAAGAAGGTAGCCCCAAATATCTGGCCTCTTCCTCCATTGGTTTGAAACCCAGAACATTAGACATGTGAGCTTTGAGATTGCTGCTGACATTTGGTGAGAAATACACAGATGATTTCTGAAAATTTACAGATTGTCCAGTTGAAGATTGAAAGAGCTGAAGAATCCGGATGATAGCCTCACAACTTTCTTTCTTTGCTTCAGCAAACAAAAGACAATCATCGGCGGAAAGCAAATGGCTTAGTTCTGGGCACCTTCTTTTGATTCTCAGACCCGTAAACTGGCCCCTATCAGATTCTTTTGCGATTATCCAAGTTAGGATACTGGATATGAAAATGAAAAGAAAGGGTGATAAGGGATCTTCCTGTCTTATCCCTCTACCTGCTTGCACTTCCCCGAAGCGTTCCCCGTTAGCTACCAGGGAGAAGAAGACCGTTGTAACACATTTCATGACTCTAGTGATCCACCAGTCATCAAAACCCATCTTGCTCATAACAAATTGAAGCAAGTCCCAGTCCACCTTGTCGTAAGCTTTTTCAAGATCGATCTTTAGCGCCATTAAACCACTTTTACCTTTCCTTGCTCTTTTGATTGCATGGAAGGCCTCATTTGCTAGGATAATGTTCTCGTGGATTGAACGACCATGCACAAAAGCTGACTGAGATGGGGGAATTATGTCCGGGAGTATGACTTTCAGCCTCGTGGAGAGAATCTTTGTGATGACTTTAAGAGAGAAGTTACATAGGCTAATTGGCCTAAAGTGTGAGACTTCAGTAGGATTAGGATTTTTTGGGATAAGGACACTGTTTGTTCTATTCAGCCCCTTTCCCATCTTTCCCTCCTTAAAGAACGCGAAGACCATATAAAAAGGCCATCCTTCACCGTGTTCCAGTAGGATTGGTAGAAATACCCACGGAAGCCATCCGGTCCCGGGGCTTTCAATGCACCCATGCTGAAAACTGCATCTCTAACCTCTTCTGCCATTACCTCTCTTGTAAGCGTTCGGTTCATTTCATCAGTTATCAGTTGCGGGATGTAGTCCCCGAGGCTTTGAAAATTAATAGGTTGACTTTTCGTGAAGACCCTTTGAAAGTGATGCTGAAGATGTATATCAATGTGGTCCGGATCTTCAATCCAAGTTCTATCCTCTCTTTTCAGCTTAACTATTGCATTTGTTCTTCGGCGTTGAACGGTCGTGGCATGGAAAAACTTAGTGTTCTTATCTCCCCATTTCAACCAACTCACCCTGGATCGCTGATGCCAATATCTCTTCTCACTTTCCCATTCAACATCCAATTCCTTCTTCAGATTTTTGTACTCTTCTAGTTCAGATTCTGAAAGCTTTCTTCCTTACAGATCCTTTATCGAGGCCACAAGTCTTTGTTTTTTCTCGTTCCTCTTATTTTCTTTTTCTTTTCTCCATTTAACAAGGACAAATCTGGTGTTGTGAATTTTCCTTCCAAACCTAGAGGCGACCTTCTCCCCCGGCGAGATATCCCAACCTGCGTCCACTGCCTAGTAGCATTCCCCATCCAGAAACCATTTCGACTCGAATTGAAAATCCTTCTTATACTTTCTAGTGAGCCCCTTGATGAGAAGAATTAGAGGGGCATGATCCGAAGCGATGTCTATCTCCATTATACCCAGAGCTTTCGGAAAGCTGAGGCTCCATTCGGCGGAGCACAGAATACGGTCGAGTTTTTCAAGGATGGAATTTCCCCGCTTCTCTGATTGAACCAGGTGTAGAGGCCTCCCTTAATGGGCATTTCAATTAGGCCCATTGAGTTGACAAGATCGTTAAACACCCTTGCCTCTTCTGTATTCACTGGTCACCACCAACTTTCTCTTCTTGCCTTAAGACCAAATTGGAGTCACCAATGATCAGCCATTTGTTGCTGGTAGAATCTCTAAGCCTTGATAAACTCTCCCAGAAAGGTTGTCTTTCCTCTTTATACGGGAGACCATAGATGAATGTTCCAAACTAGTTATCACCATTTTGGAAGACCACCTTTGTATCTATGAGATTCGTAGTGTGGTAAAGGACATTGATGGATACCTCTTCATTCCACTAGAGAGCTAAACCTCCCGCTTTTCCTCTTGGTTCAACATAGAACGAGAAGCAAAATTTCATCTTCATTCTAATCTTTTCTAAGTAGTGCTTTTTCTGCATCGTTTCACTGAGGAACACAATACTTGGTTTGTGTTTAACAACCGAATTACGGAGGGCTCTAACCGTTTCTTGGTTATCCAAACCTCGTTCATTCCACGCAAGAGTTGTCATGTTTTAGCTGAAAAGATACAAGAATACCAGTGATAAAGAGCAGTCGGAGGACCCCAAAGAAAGCAAATGAAACGCCACAGGTAGACAAACAGAACCACCAGCACAATGGAGGATAAGCAAAATTGGCCCTGTTTCGACTTCACAGCATAAAAGGACACAAAACCAGAGCAAGCAAATAGATAGCTTATAGGTAGTTTCTTGTAGAAACTCAACATAAATAAAGCAAACAAATTCAAAAAAATAGGACATCCACCGTCCCAAAGTACGTGGAGAAACAACGGAGAGAGGACCAACAATCAGAAATGAAGAAAGACAAGGGCAATATAACTTTCTGCAATTGCAAAAAGAACGGCCAGATACACCCCAAGATTCAAAATAACGTCTGTAAAAAAGGGTATGAGTCACCAGAAAACGGGGAGCTTTGGCGAGGGGAAGGGATATAGCAACCAGATATCGGGAATTCACCTGAGAGGGGGAGATAAAGAAAGTGGTTACCGGAAAACGTTTCCCGGAGGAGGGAGTCGACGACACCCGAGTGCACCAACAGCCGGCTGCGAAGTTCGACCTCGCACCAAATCCTTCTTCCAAACCACCGCGAAGATGTCACTGGGAAACCTCTAAACCAAGGGAAAGTGAAGCTTGGTTTCGTCACCATCGGAGTGCCAAGACGCTGGCAAACTCAACAGCTCCCGACGTTCCTCCGATCACCTGTCGAAACGGCTACGTTGAACTCCTTGGATTAAGCCTAGTTTTGTCTTCGGGAGAGAATTAAGAGGTCAAATATCTAAACAGTCAAATCCTAGGAAAAAAAAGTGTGTCCATGTAGGCGCTGATGTCATATAGGAGAAAACACAAGATCCATGTGAAAGCTCTCTAGACCAATAGACGACAACCACGTGTCCCTTGAGACTAAATTTGGGCGGGAAAGATGAAATTTGGCTTAAATTGTGTTTTTTAGTTTTTTTATTATCATATATGGGTTGTAGATGAACTGTAAAAGAATTGGAACTTGAGTTATGTCTTGGGCTTTTGTATTCTTATATATGTAAATGGACTTGGAGTGACTTTTGGACTATTATTTATTTAAGGGATGTATTGTATTTATTTATTTATGACCTTATTTATACCGAACTATTGATATATGACTATCCCTAGACAAAATACAGGTATTACAATTACATACATCCCAAGTATTTGTAATGACAATCTGACAATGTTGAGAGGAAATGAAAATGAGAACATTCTTATATGTAAGTTACAATAATAACCATTGTTGTTGTTATGATGATAAGTCAAATTAATATTTATAATTGAAGTAGAAGTTGAGAGGAAGTTGTGTTAGAACCAAATCATAAATTAAAATGAAATTTAATCCAGGATCTATCATGTCAAATCATCAAGAACAATAAACCGAATAAACTGAATGCGGAAGCGTACATGAATTTATTGATATACTAAAAACCTTGAATCCTTTGACGAAGATTGCCTAGAACGTGGTTGTGATCTTCCAAGAAGATAGGTTAACTCTTGCCATAAAAACTTTCTAATAGGGACAATAGTAATACAAGTTAACCTATTTCTTGGGGACCACTACCTCTTTATATAGTTGATTATTAAATAAACTATTAAATATTTATAACTTTGCCCCTCATTGAATTATAAATATATCTTATGGTGTCTACACTTTTATTTCCATGACACTTTAATACCTATGACATGCCTAACATAATTGGTCACTTGATTTTGTGTCATACTTTATAATAGCATCATACATTTTACATATGTGCCCACAATTGAGGATTTTAATCCAACAATCTCCCACTTGGGCAACATATGTTTCCTGATAAATGTACAACCTTATGAGCTTAAAATTTTGCTATTATATAATAGGTATTCTATAACAATCTCATATATCAACTATATCAATATAGGATCAAATCGGTCTTCGCCATATCAATCATGACTGGACCCATCAATGGTCATGTATACAAACATAGCAAAATGACACATATTAATCATGGAAAATTACATGAAATGTGAACCGAACATGTCTATTTCCAACTGGTGATCCTAAACCTTATTGAGATCAACTTTACTGAATTCAGAGTGTGCATAAACCAAAAAAACTTTATTTCTGCAGAAAATAATCTTAAAATATCCTTAAACTGGAGTAACTGAAATTGTGTCTAAATCGAATGAGCATTTTTCAAAATTACAAACTCCCACTAAAACTGAATATCTTTAAATAACATCACACATATATGAGTAGTGTGGCCATGAAAGACCTAGGGTGATAGTTTCTTAATATGCGCGCAATTATGGAATTTGTACCAACATGCTCTATAGACACACAACCACTCTGGATTTTCTTTAACAACTAGGAACTTAATATTTATGTGCTTCAATTTTGAAGTGTTCCTATTGTTTATAGAATAAATAAATGCATATTTATTGTCACAAAATAACTGAAGTGATTTTTTTATTCAATCTACAATTAGCAGCTCAAGTGACAAAATTCTTTTGCATTAATATTCTATTAGAATCGAAGTCTGTAAACCTGATGATCTCTAACTTACCAGAACTACAATATGTGAGCATGAAATTTTTGTTCTCTAAATATATCTCATAAATCTATTGGATGTTATCTAATAGTCTGTACTAGATTTTCTTAATTATTTGTCTAACATTCCAACAATGTACGCAATATCCAAACACATACATACTTGAACATAAATTAGATTCTCAATAGCTCATGCATATGGAATCATTTATATTTTTCTAAATTTCAAGGTTACTTTTAGGGCATTGAGTAAGATAAAATTTGTCTTCTTTAGCAATATGAGTATCACTTGGTTTAATCCCACTGAACTTGTAGTATATACAATTGTCAACCAATTTTTTCTCAAAATCGAATGAAATAATCAATATGAAATTTATAATTTCATTAATGATAGTCTTACTTAAGCTTATAGATGATTTTTTTTAATTTACATATCATTGATATTGTATCATAAGACACAACTCTATAATTGTACCATATAAATAATTTCTTCAATGTCGTCATTGGAAAACACAAGCTTAACATTCATCTTATGTAGCTCAGGATTAAAATAAGAAACAAACGTCATGATTATCCTAAAAGAGTCTTTCAATGAAACTTGAGAGAAAGTCTCTACAAAATCAATGCCTTCTTTTAGAGTATATCCTTTAGATACCAGATGTACTTTATACTTATCCGTACTACCATTTCCATCTCTATTGGTTTTAAATATCCATTTATAACCAATTGGTTTGCACTTTAAGATAATGAGACAAGTTCCTTAATTTTGTTGTCTTGCATAAAATTATACTCTTCTTGAATGACATCAATCCATTTTTGAGAGTTAGAATTTTTATGGTCTGATAAAAAATAATTGAGTCACTTTCTATTATTTCATTGTTATCCTTATTTTCTTGAGAAAATATAATATAACAATCTCGAATAGTATTTCCCCTTCCTCTTGTGGACCTCTTTAACGACACTCATATTTTTTAGGTTGTCGAGTTTGTTCTTCTGAAACAACGATCTTAACTTGAATGGAGTTGTTCAACATTGTTTTACTGAGGTACTTGATTCACTTCTTGATTAATGGTATGTGTGAAAACCTAAACATTATGAAAAGTGATAGTAGGAGTAAAATTATAATTCAATTCCACCTCAATAACAATGTATCTGACCTTATTTCTCCCTCCAAACTCAACATCCTAAAAAACTTTATAAATATCTCCTTAAAATAATCTTAATTGTGGGATCATAAAACTTACAGCCCATGGATCATTCAAAATAACTGAAGCAGTTGCTCGCTTTTGAAGTTTAATTTTTTTTACATGTGTCCTAACTTATACAAAAGAATCAATAAATAAAAACTTATTGTCGTTTCTTTTGGTTAGGACCCTTAGCAACTTTATTCTAACATTTTCTTTTATTGAATTTATTCTTAGATACACTAACTAAATGAACAACAACCAAATGAGTACTTGTACACTTATAATGCTTCAACTTTTCTTTCTCTTGAACACAATGAGAAATGAGCCCAAATAAAGTCTATTTCTCCCTTTAACAATTGTAACTTGAATTGGTTAAATTGTATAGGAAGCAGTGCCAAAACCATAAGAATAAATAATTCTTAGAATGTTCGATCTTATGTGCCTTAAATTTTGAAGCAATATTAAACATTTTCATATTGTACTCCCTCACATTTCTTTGACCCTTATACTTAGTAGACATCAAGAAGGCATAAGTGATGTCATCTTAACCTTAATGTTTTGAGTAAAATATTTCTTAATTTCATTAAGGAAACCCTTAATATGAGTAATCTTTTTAGATTTGTGCTCCAAAATACATCTAGAGTGTTGTGCTTTATGATCATTAGACTCGTGCAATTCGAACGATCTCACCTCTCAAAATACCTTTTATGGGTGCTTACCGCTGTGAGAGGTGCAAAATATTCATTCCTTAGTGCAAAGTCTATGTTCATACGACCAAATACTATATGTAAGTGTCTTTTCTTATTTCTCGAAATTAGTTTCACTAAACATGAGTGTAGAATGTATTTAACAAATATTGTGACAACAAAAGATAAATTAACTTAATATAGAACAAAAATAAATAAATAAAATTATAACAAGCTCACATAAGTATTCATAAGTAAACAAATAAATTCAAAATAATGGCTAGTTCCCCTCAAGATACCAAGCACAACATTAATATCAAGTCTTTGGACAGTGATATTAACTGTAAGCGGTACTCTTGTTGTAGCAATCAAACATTGACAATAAACTATGTCAAACAATAAATTAATCTTTGGACTAACGTATTGCTCACATAAAATACCTTATAATATTCACACATTTATCACCACAGTTGTCGTTGTAATTTTGCCAAATATTAACTTTCCTTTGGGCCAATTAATAAAGGCATGAGTTACAAAAACTCATAATTATCTTAATATTTTAAATAAACTAATCTACACAAAAGCGGTCACTTTGGTGACATTATGTTTCAATTAATCCATTAAAATATTAGACATCCGAAGCTAAAACTTGAATTTAATTGTTTAAAAATATTTGTCTTAATTTTATTTTTCAATCAAATTAAAAGATAACCAAAATAATAATAAATTTGAATAAAGGTAACCTTAATGTCAAGATACCAGACACTCCATTAATATTTCATCTTTGGACAAAACATTAACTTGCAAGTGATATCTCGGTATAGTAATTAAACATTGATAATAAGAACATGTCAAACAAAAATCCGCCTTTGGGCTGATTTATTGCTAACATATAAATTTGAATAATTATCACATGTATATTACCACAGTTGCACATGTAATAATGTTAATTATTAACTTTTTTGGACTGATTAATACTAACATAATCCGACTTACATGCACAAAACCTTCTATATTTTAAAATAAAATAATTTCCACAATAGAGGTCACTTTGGTGACTTAATGCTTCAATTAATTTATCTCAAAATATATAATATAAATATATTGATATTCAAATTTAAAATTTTGTAACTGTCAAAACTGAAATTTCTGATAACACTTAAGTTTCAGAAATAACTCAAAATAAGATTGTTTAAATGGGGCTATCAGAAATCGAAAAAACTGAAATCTTTGACTGTTTCTCAAAAAATTCTTTAAACATGCATTTACCAAAATTAAAGTCAAATTTAAAACAATCAATCTTTAACTAAAAGTAAGAACCAAAGTATAATATAATGGGTAATTCATATAATGATCACATAAAACCTTAAAATATATCCATAATAACTTAATGATCAAAACTGAAATTTTAATCAAACTGAAACGAATACACATCAATACCAAATGCAAATATGTATACTCCGTAAGCATAATGTCAAACAAATTTAAGTAAAATATTTTGTACAAAACTAAACACGATTCAATAAAATTCAACCGTAATTTATTAGACATAAACCGAATATAAAGTTTCGAGAGCTAACCCGATTATAAAGTTTCCAAGTCACAATAAATTTACCACGACAAAACCCAAGTAAACTTTGTTTTTCTTTTAATTACTAACTATCAAAACTAAATGTTTGATCAAAACGAATTGAAGATGTATTTTAAATAAAATATATATTTTATAAATGTGATTACTAAAGAACCGAAAACAATACAAAAATTAAGGGCAAATTCATATTCTGAAAATAGTTTACTGTTAATGAATTTCCAAACCAAAACATAATATACGACACATATATTCTTTAGTATTAAAGGAACCCTAAATACAACCGAAATTAAATATATAAGATTAGGGTTATTAAAGATAAAAGTTGTCGCTATAATGATCCGATAAATTTGTAAGAAATGATATAAGAACTAGAGAGAATATGAGATGTAAGAGAGAAGTTTTTCATTCAAAAATAGACATAAAGAATTCCGGCTACAACAATGACCTAATAAAGATAGGCACACCAGTTAGTTATTTGTGTACAAGTGGCATAATGTCCTTACTCCTAAAATTACTGAAAATACCAACACCCTAAGGTAACATTCCCTGCAATTGGATCATCACGGATGGGTCACTTTGCCCATAGTCCACTTCAGGCCTGTTCAACTGGCCCAATAACCATTTGATCTGTCTCCACAGCTGCGCCTAAAACGATGTCGTCCCCCTTTGCCACACTTCTTTCTCTTTTCTTCTCGATCACTCTAGCCACAAGCCCTAATTTTTCCTCAACTTCCCCCAATTCTCATGTTTCCTTGCCCACATCCGTGACAATACCCCCTCCTTCAGAGGATCCTTGACCCCAAGGATCAAAATTCGGGAACTGAGCAGTCATAGAAGAGTAGTCCTCCCAAGTAGCATTCTCAGAACCAAGGTTTGTCCACTGTATCAGAAGCTGAATAATGACTATGTTGTTTCGTTTAACCATCCTCTTGTCTAAAACCTTTGTGGGATAAACCTTGAGGCCGCCATCATTGGTCATCTCTGGAGAGTCTTGCAAGGTAACAACTCCATCGCCAATTCATTTTTTAACAAGCTAACATGAAATATCGGGTGAATTTTCGAGGAAGCTGGCAACTGAAGCTTATAGGCCATTGACCCGATTTTTTCAATCATTTTGTAGGGACCAAAGAAGCGTGCAGACAATTTCAAGTTTCGTCGGACTGCCACTAAGGTTTGACGATACAATTGGAATTTCAGGTAATCCCAATCCCCGACATCAAAGTTTCTGTCACTGCGTTTCTGATCTGCAAATTGTTTCATTCGATGTTGTGCTTTCAAGAGATTGTTTTGAGTAGATTGTTTAGGTTTTGTCGTTGTTATAGCGTTTGTTGTACGCTCTGCACCACGAAATTAGTAGCCCAGGACATTTCCTGTGGTGGGTAGTCATAAAACGCCTCGAACGGAGTCATTCCGAGGGCGGTGTTATGGGATGTGTTGTACCATCATTCCGCCTGAGGAAGAAATTTTGCCCAAGTAGATGGCTTAAGAAAATAGAGACTCCTTAGGTATTGTTCGAGGCATTGATTGAGTCTTTCAGTCTGCCCGTCTGATTCTGGGTGATAAGCTGTAGTGAAGTGTGTCGTCGTGCCCAACTGTTTCATAAGTTCCCTCCAAAAAAAACTAGTAAAGGTTTTGTCTCGATCCAAGATAGCCACTTTAGGAGTTTCATGTAATCTGTAAATCTGATCGAGATAAACTCTAGCAATATCAGTAGCTATGTAGGGGTGAGCCAAGACCAAAAGGTGAGCAAACTTAGTGTACTTGTCAATTATAACGAGAATGAAGTTGTACTTCAATGAAATGGGTAACCCTTCAATGAAGTCCATAGAGATGACTTCCTAGGCTCTCACTGGAATGGGAATAGGGTGTAATAACCCATGTTTTGCAACATGCTCAGCCTTAGTGCGCTGACAAGTCTCACAATGGCTAACATAGTCTTTAACAAAACTCTTCATACCTGGCCAATAAAAAATAGAGTTGAAGTCTGTGATAAGTAGCTTGGACTCCAGAATGACCTCCTTGAGGTGAGTCATGCAGACGAAATAGGATATCCTTGCGCAAAGTACCATGAGTACCCACATAGACTTTAGTTTTGAATCTAAGAACTCCTTTCTTAAAAGACAAGTTCTGAACATTATCTGCTTTAAATGCTAGAGCAGAGATCTTAGCAGTAGCAAACTGATCATTGATGTAACTGTCTTCCACCTCTTTAACCCAAGTAGGAATTAATTGAGTAGCATGAATTTGACAAAAGTCTGAACTAAATTCTTCCTTTCTAGACAAGGTATTTGCAGCCAAGTTAGACTTCCATTTTCTGAATTGAATGACATAGTCTAGCCCTAATAATTTAGTTAAATCACGCTTTTGAATGAAGGTGGTCAACTTTTGTTCTAATAGATGCTTGAGGGGTTCATGATCTGTTTTAATGACAAAGGGAGCCCCTTCTAGGTAGTGTCTCCATTTTGTTACAGCCAGAAGGATAGCTAAGTACTCCCTTTCATAAACTGAGAGATCAGCATACTTAGGACTTAAAGGCTTGCTCAAATAGGCCACTGGTCTATCATCTTGAGAGAGTACAACACCAATACCTTTGAAACTAGCATATGTTTCCAAACATAAAGGTTTGGCGAAATCTGGTAAAGCCAATACATGAGTATGGCACATAGATGTCTTTAGACATTCAAATGCTTTTTTAGCTTCATGTGTCCAAAAAAACTGTCTTTCTTAAACATATTTGTAAGGGGTTTGCAAATGGCACCATAATTCCTCAAAAATTTCCTGTAATAGCCAGTCAACCCCAAAAATTCCCTTAAGGCTTTCAATGTCTTGGGCAGAGGCCAATCTCGAATTGCTCCCACCTTATTGAAGTATGTAGCAACACCCTTTTTCTGAAATAATATGCCCTAGATACTCAACCTTCTCCTGGCCAAAAAATAATTTGCTACTCCTAGCATACAATTGATTAGATTGCAATAGTTTTAGAACCAGCTCCAAGTGGTGAAGATGTGCAGTCCAACTCTTGTTGTAGATAAGGATGTCATCAAAAAAAAAAAACTAGAACAAAATCTCTTAGATATGGTCCAAAAAGGTCATTCATTAAGGATTGAAAGGTGGCAGTGGAATTTGTGAGGTCAAAGGGCATGACCTTAAACTCGAAATGGCCATGATGAGTCCTAAAAGCAGTGTTCTCAATATATTCAAGTTTAATTTGAATCTGCCAGTATCCGGACCTTAAGTCCAACTTTGAAAAAAAAATTGCCCCTGAAAGCTCATCTAACAGATCTTCTATAATATGAATTGGGAACTTGTTTTTAATTGTCATAGTGTTAAGCTGTCTATAATCCACACATAGTCTCCACGACCCATCTTTCTTCTTAACCAAAAGGCATGGTGAAGCAAAAGGGCTTTTGCTTGTCTGAATAATGGAGGCTGCTAGCATTTTTGAGATCTGCCTTTCTACCTCTGTTTTCTGGTGGTGTGGAAATCTATAGGGTCTTAGGTTGATTGGGGATGATCCATTGTGCAATCTTATTGCATGGTCCCGAGTCCTTACTAGTGGTAGTCCATGTGGTTCCTCAAAAACATATTGATAGTGTTGTAGCAATGCCTCCAGATCAGAGGAAATATCAGTCTTTATCCCTTCACAAGTTAATAAATACATTTCTCCCAATAATTCAGTATCTTTCTCAATTAATCTCTACATTTTTTCTCCTGAAATGACTTTGAACTCACTAGATTTTTTTCCTCCATGTAGTGTCACTTCTTTTCCTTCCTTTTTGAAACTCACTGTCATAGCATTGAAGTCCATGATTATAGGGCTAAATTTCTTCATCCAATCCACCCCTAATACCATGTCACTTCCCCCATCTGAAGAATTCTAAAGTCATGTTCAAATTGGTGACCCTGCATCCTCCAATTCAATTGCTTGCTTTTAGTTATACTGTACAATTTCTCCCCGTTAGCTACTGTAATTGCAAGGGGTGTAGTTGCAATAACTTCTGTTCCTTCTTTAACCCAACAAGCTGTTGCAAAACTGTGTGTACTCCCACTGTCAATCAAAATATTCAAGGGTCTGCCCTTGATGGTTCATTGTATTCTCAATGTGTGGTGCCTTATGTTCCCTCTTAAAGCATTAATAGAGATTTCTAACTCTCCGTCATGTTGGTCAACATTGGACACTTCTTTCCCTTCTTCCATTGCTTCTTCTAGTTCATCTTGTTGAATCTCTTGTTCCATAAAATTTAAATTCTTGACTTTACATTGGTGGCATGGACTAAACTTTTTCCTACATTTAAAGCACAAATTATTGGACCTTCTGTAGTCAAGTAAAGTCTGTTTGGCATTAGGTTATGTAACCAGTGGCTTTTGTCCTGCAATAGCATTAGGCAATTTCTGTGTTGTAATGCTATTCTGAAATGTTGATGTTCTGGCAGTGAACCTTTATCTTTTTCCCTCCAATTCAGCAACTATTTCATACAACTTGGCCTGCTTACTAGCTTCCATTACTGAATTAGGCCGATGAACCTTCACTTTGAGCCTCAGTTCTTCCTTAATTCCACTCACAAAGCTGGACACAAAGTAACCCTCTTCCAAGGAAGTGTTGTGCATAAGCATATAAGGTTTCAGTTCTTCGAATCTTTCTTGATACTCATCAACTGGTCCCTTTTGCACCAGCTTATTGAACTCCTCTACTATATCGTTACAATTTTTTTCACAAAACCTGTGACATAAGTCTGCCATCACTTCTTGCCATGTAGCCTTGTCTTTCTGCATGATGCAACTATCAAACCACGTTTCTGCCTTCCCAATAAAATGCATGGCTGCTAGTTCCAACTTTTTTTCTTCAAGGATTGCGAAGATAGAAAAATATCTTTCACATTTTCTAATCCAAACCCTAAGGTTCTCCCCATCAAACATGTGTAACTCGATCATGGGTCTAAGATTAAAGGTGCTCCAGTTGAGGCATTGATTCAGATTTTCAAGTTTGTTAGGCTCTTGAAGTAAAGAGGTATCCCCTTTTTTCAGACCATTTACCACCAAGTTTTGATTTTTCATTAGGTAGGGTGAAACCTTGTGGTTTAGAAACTAATACGCCTGGTTCTTCTAGCTTCATTTCATATATTTCATTATCATCTATAACAATTATAAGAACTGGTTTTTTACCTTCCTGTTTTGCTTGAGTACCAGTAGATGATGCATTGTTTTTCTCATGTGTGACAAGCTCCAAGTCTTCTGCTTCTTTGGTCAGCAACCCGATGATCTTTCTAAGGTCTGTTTGAGTCTCCTCTATCTTGGTTTCAATATGGTCCATCTGTATCCCTATGGTGCCCTGGTTAGCCTTTATCTCGTCCAGCTGCTTTTGGATGCCAGCCAAATCAGTGCCATCACCCATCTGTTGTAATTTCTTTAGCTTTCCCAGTGTGAAGGTGGATCCAATAAACCTTGCTCCAGATACCAAATTGTAATGATCCGATAAATTTGTAAGAAAGGATATAAGAAGTAGAGAGAATATGAGATGTAAGAGAGAAGTTTTTCATTCAAAAATAGACATAAGAAATTTCGGCTACAACAATGACCTAATAAAGATAGGCACACCAGTTAGTTATTTGTGTACAAGTGGCATAATGTTCTTACTCCTAAAATTACTGAAAATACCAACACCCTAAGGTAACATTCCCTGCAATTGGATCATCACGGATGGGTCACTCTGCCCATAGTCCACTTCAGGCATGTTCAACTGGCCCAATAACCATTTGATCTGTCTCCACAACTGGGCCTAAAACGATGTCGTCCCCCTTTGCTGTATTTCTTTCTCTTTTCTTCTCGATCACTCTAGTCACAAGCCCTAATTTCTCCTCAATTTCCCCCAGTTCTCATGTTTCCTTGCCCACAGCCGTGATAGTCGCTAAGTAAATAGAAGCATGAAAACATAAACCAATTGTCGATTGACAATGCATCCCACGAAAAAATACAATTCCTAATATGTCGATTGCTGATGCAACCAACGAAAAAACTCAACAAATTCATCCAAAGATCGTAAATTACAGATCGGGAAAAAACGATGAAAGATTAATAACCCAAAAACTATAATCTCAATGATTCGATATGATGAGTCTCTGATGCCACTTGTTAGAACCAAATCATAAATTAATATGAAATCTAACTCAGGATCTATCATGTCAAATCATAAGAACAATAAATCGAATAAACTGAATGCAGAAGCATGCCTGAATTCATCGATAGACTAAAAACCTTGAATTCTTTAACGAAGATCGCCTAGAATGTGGTTGTGATTTTCCAAGAAGATATGTTAGCTATTGCCGTAAAAACTCTCTAAGGCGGACAAGAGTAATACAAGTTAACCTATTTCTTGGGGACCACTACCTCTTTGTATAGTTGATTATTAAATCAACTATTAAATATTTATAACTCTGCCTCTCATTAAATTATAAATATATCTTATGGTATCTACACTTTTATTTTCATGACACTTTAATACCTATGACACGCCTAACATAATTAATCACTTAATTTTGTGTCATACTTTATAATAGCATCAAATATTTTACATATGTGCCCACAATTAAGAATTTTAATCTAACAAGCTGTTCTTTTTGCAAATTGAGTTAATTGAAATTAAAATGTTGACTATTATTATTTATAATTAAAGTGGCTGTTGAGAGGAACCTGCTTTCTGCAATTTGATTTTTTAATGAAAACCTTATTATATCAAGTTACAATGATGACAAATTATTATTATTTCTCAGTCAAATTATTATTTATGATTGAAGTTGAGGTTGAGAGGTATTGGGGTGAACACAATTTTGTTGTACCCTAATTTTTTTTAAATTATTCGAATTAACTTAAATTTTAGTTCAAATTTTGAGTTCAAGTCGTGTTTAAATACTTTATGGGGTAAAACGTTGACTAAAACGAATTGGATGAATATCTATTTTAACACAATTTGAAGATCAACTTTTTTCCAGTAACTTAAAATTGATCTCTAAACTAAAAATCATTGACCAAAAACGAAGAAAAACAACTAAAAAACAGAAAATTGACGGATAGCAGAACTATTTGCAGATCTGGAGATCAATTTTACTGAAACTCACAAGAAATCTGGATCGAATTGGCTCTTGATACCATGTTGAATCAATGAATACTCAGAGAAAATGAAAAAATTTCATACTTTCATTCATCATATATTGTTTAACTCACAAGCTACCTATTTATACAAAGCATAATTATATAGTCCTTGACGTTACCGAACCTTTCTTTTTCGCAACCTTGGGCAGGTCGGCCCCTGTTCTGGTCGACATACCTGAGGAAGGAGTTGAAGAGGTTTGTTGAGCTTACGAGAATACCCGTCACGAATACATAGACGGGTCTCAACTCGTTTCCGAGCTCGGGTCCGTCTTCGTTACAAATGCTTGGGATGTATGGAACTGTGTATGCTAATTATGCTGTGGATAAGAGTGATTTGTTGCTTGATCGTTAAACCTCACCCCAAAAGCAAGCAATAAATCCCTCTTTCCACAGCATAATTAGCATACACAACTCCCCTATTAAATGATGTATTCAAGTCCTTTATATAGAAAATCTTGTTAACTAAATCCTGGCTTGCTTTAATTAATGGTTATATTATATTATAGGACTGGAGAAAGAAAACCGGTTAATAATATAATGTATATTCAAATATTTTATGATTTTTTTCTTCTAACAACTAAGCCATCTTGTTGAATCCAAGTAATTAATCAGAATCATTATTTATAATTGAAGTAGAAGTTGAGGGGAAGCTGCTTTTTGCAAATTGAATTGTTTTTTTTTTTATTGAAATGGAAAAGTTCTTATTATATCAATTTACAGCGATGACTATAACAATTATTATTACTTTTATTTTTCAACAAATTATTATTTATTATTAAAATGAAAATTTAAAACCAACGATTAATTGGTCTATTGCGATGAGGTACTAGATCCCTTAAATTAAAGCTAGAGGTACAAATTATGACGTTGTTTCATTAAATTGTGAGAGTTGACCTCTTAATAAGAGGATGTTACTTTTGAAAAGTTGATTTTTTTTATTGAAATGAAAACATAACAATTGTTATTATTAGAATAAACTACAACACATACCATTGAACTCTAAGTTTAGTATCAATTATACCTCTTAACTGAAAATCAATATTATTTTAGCATTAACTTTAGTTTAAGCTCCAATCATACTAGTGGGACATTAAAATCTTCCCACATCATCGCAGACGGACCATTAAAATATGTCTATATCGTCGTTTTTAATGACCCAACAATATAATTAAAATTTAAGCTAAAATTCAGTGCTGAAATAATATCGATTTTTAGTTTAATAATATATTTGATATTAAATTTAAAATTTAATGATATTTGGTTCAGTTAACCCGTGTTATTGTTGCCGCATTGCTCAGTCAATTTATTATCTTTAATTGAAGTAGAAGTTGAGAGGAAGCTGCTTTTTGCTAATGGATTTTTTTTATCGAAATGTAAACGTTTTTATTAGTGAAAGATTAGATAATAATAGGATAAATTTCACTGCAAGTCTTTATGTAATATTAAAAAGTCTACGTTAGTTCACCTACTACGAAAGAAGACATTTTACTCCATTGTATAATTGAAAAATAAATATCTAGCTCAGAAATATTAAAATTATAGCTAAGTGATTCAAATGTTTTGGTTTAAACATTTTCATAAGTTTTTGTCAATTTTAAAATCGAACAAGCCGATTTCAATTAAAAAATAACTTGAGACTCACTAATTGATCGAGTGGTCAATGAAGCTATTGTTCTTTCTTTGCACAGTAAAAATATAATTTTTATTAAAATTTACTAATTGTCCCGTCTTGTATGAGTTCAATTATAATATTTGCTATTGAGAATGTAATATCTCTACTTTATAAAAAAAGAGTAATGTAGTCTATGTACATTTCAAAAGTGAGTAAATAAAAACAATATACGACTAACTTTTTCCTTTAATACAAGACATCTATCCAGCTGCGATTGAATAATAATTTGAAAAAATTATATCATTTTTTTT
Source organism: Hibiscus tridactylites (assembly GCA_958450335.1). NCBI lineage: Eukaryota > Viridiplantae > Streptophyta > Magnoliopsida > Malvales > Malvaceae > Hibiscus > Hibiscus tridactylites. The sequence continues at coordinate 84,737,332 of OY288268.1, read as the reverse complement.
AAATATTATTCGTATATGATTTTAAAATATGAATGTTGTCATTTTTTGAATTAAATCCGTATTGTCAAATACTTATGGAATATATATATAAAATCAGCTCAAGGTTTTTAATCTTGCTTTATATTTGTTTTCTTTTTGCGTACCTTTGACCATGCTTGAAGACTCTATTGTAGTTAGGGGTGTAAATGAGACAAGTCGAGTTTAAGTATTGTTAAGTTTAACTCGAACTAAAAAAAACTCAAAACTAACTTTAATTCAGCTTGTAAAACCCTCGACCCGGTCTAGTCGAAAGACCGAAATGGGAGAGTCACACGGGGATAACCGAAGAAAATCCGAGAATTTTCATATGATTAAAAATCCTAGATTAAAATTTACCTTGTCTAAATGCAATTTAACGGTCCTATGGTGTTAAGGGTTACATCCGAAGAACAATGACTCAATCGGACGTCAATCGGATGTCCAATTGGAGCCAAACAGTAGGACCATTTTGCAAAACCACATCAAAATAGGGGTAAAAAGGTAATTTAAACCTTACCAAATAGTTTATTGGTCATATTTCAAGCACACGAGGCAAGACCAACACAAACGAGACATTTAAACTCACTTAGGAAGCATACAAGCATTAGAGACTAAAACGTAACATTTGGGAACCTTCAAAGATACCTTTTAACCACTTTAACTGCTTGTGTTTCGAAACAAGGGTTGCCCGTTTCGAAACACGGGATCTCATCAAAAAGCAAAACTAGGCCGTTTCGAAACGACTCCTCTTGGTTTCTAAACGGAAGTCTCCAAAGGTAAAACGTACCGAAACGACACCACCTCGTTCCGATACAGGTGCCCCAAAAGCCTGGCCGTTCCGAAACCATACCAGGTGTTTCGAAACGCTTGGGCATCGATTGGTTCGAAAATGCATTTTGGCATCCCAAACATTCCCAAACTTAACTCGGAAGAGCACAAATCACAAAGCAACATATTGAACAAACATTCTATAGGCAAAACACCCTAAAAATAGGTTTCAAACATGCATACACACAAGCATGGATTCCAAACTCAAAAGCTCAAAGAGGACACTTTAACTCAAACACCAACAAGCCAAAACACAAGGCATTTAACTAAAAGCCAAAGCAAGTCTCCACATAGCATGATTTCAACATTTAAAACATGTAGCAACATGGTCAAACACATGAGAGTTTACAACCACCTCTCTAACCACAAAAGCAAATATTCTCATTGCTAAATCATTATTACAACTTTAAATCTATACTTGAGCTTAAGCTACGGTGACCATAGCCTTTCCCTCGCCTTCCTTTGCTTCTCGGATCACTAACGATCTGCATTGTTGGGAAGAATCGCGTAAGCATAAAAGCTTAGTGAGTGGTGCTCAAAACCACAACAACAACAATGTAGTTTTAGTAAAACCATTTAAGAGTTGAAAATAAAACCACAAGCATGATTCCCATCAATAAGACTAACATCAACCATACATGTGCTTGGCATCTTACATCTAACTTCAAGTCAAAGAAGTCGGAATTTAAAGGATGCATTCAATGCTAAAGCTACTTTATGATGAGGAAGACTTCTACTCCAAGGAGGACTTAACCTAGGCCAATGCCATATATATACCCGACCATACCTTGTATTTGAGACTACTCATAGCCGGTATAGCTTATGTTTCTCTTGTGTTTTCTTGCCGCCACTATGTTTAAAATCCTCTAGGGTTTGGGTTATGTTGTAAAGTAGTTGTGAGAACGGTTGTTTAGGTTTAAGTTTGTTTTTGTAATAAATTCAAGGTTTGCTTTTTTCATGTTCTTCATTGTTTTCAATTGAGTCGAGATATCGATTGGGAGCAATCCATTTGTTTGGTATCGAGAGAGTCAAACTCATGAAAGAAGTAAGCACGATCTCATCAATATCAGGCGTTGATCAATCCAACCTAGACATATGTTAGGGTTTAAGGCGACTAAAAAGGAACGAACCAAAGGTTGTTGTTCATTGTATGATTCACGCCAACGGGTATCATCTGCAGTGGGCAACAACAGCAGTCTGACTTAGACATAAGCGAGATCATTATCGAAGCGTTCTGTCGAGCCTTGAAGGACTGCCAAGTTTGTCGTCGAGCCAATCGTCCGTTCCACTACCGAGGTAGCGAAAGCGTCGAAGCATCAATTTGACATCTTCCGCCGAGGCAGCAAAGTCTGGCAGCGCAAAACATCTTAACTTGTTGAACACAGTTTCACACTACTAAGCAGCATAACCTGACCCATTCTATCACCCTGATCTCTTCTATCAAATTACTTGTGTTTATTTACTTTTATTTACAAACTAAAATTTACTTGTGCATTTAATTTTCCTTGTGCAGGAATTGCGATTCGAATCTATCCAATACTCGTGGGAGACGATATCTTTTATACTATAACTTGACAAGAGTGTGCACTTGCGCTCATATTTAGAGAACACCCAAATGCTCTACAATCCTCATCCACAGTTTGGAGACTGATAATCCTCACTTGTTTGATTGTCCCCATATGAACGGCCACCGCGTCCACTTGTTCCTCGTCCACCTCTGTATCTTTCATGATATCCTCCACGATTTCCTCTGTCACGTGCATAGCTGATGCTCGTTTCTCCTTCGTTGACGTGCAACTTGCTTTGTAGAACTTACTCCAAATTTTAGTCTCTTCATTTAGCTTTATTTTCTGCCCATGGGCTTGGAGCGATCCCACAAGCTCATTGATAGTCATTTGAGTTTAATCATTTGATTCTTCAATTGCAACAACCACTTAATCAAATTTACGTGCTAGCGATCGCAAAATTTTCTCCATCACTCTGACCTCGCCAAGCGCTTCGCTATTTCTTTTCATTCCATTTGCTACGGCTTTCACACGGCTAATATAGTCATCTATTTTTTCTGTGGTTTTCATTTTTAGCATCTCAAACTCGGCTTTGAGCGATTGAATACGTATTTTTTTTGCTTTTTCAACGCCTTGGAGTGATTTTTGCAGTCTCCCATGCTTCTTTAGCAATTGTTGCTTCTGCAATTTTTTCAAATGTTGATTCGTATACCGTTTGGAAAATGTAATATAACGTCATTTGGTCTCTTTTACGAGCATCCCTTAGTGCTCTTTTCTCTTCATTGGTTAGAGTTGCTTCTGCTGCTGCATTTTACAATAATGTCTCAGTGATCTTGAGAACCAAGTAGCGTCTTCATCTGAATACTCCAATTGCCATAATTTATCTTTGTCAATCTTCGGATTTGGGGCTGAATCATGTGTTCCATCTTCTCGTGACGTGAACTCGTATTTGGCTCTAATACCACTTGTTGGAAGCGTTGGTGGGCACTCGATATATTTTATAACTCACACAGTATATTAATACGAACCAATATACAAATATAAATATTTTTTTGACACTACACTAGTCACGGCTAGTTTACAAACACTTCTCTCAAGCTTTGCTAAGCTTCACTTAACTCTCTCATTTTTTTTTCAGCTTACCATCAACTCATATTTATAAGATCATACACCGACTTAAAGAACTGTCTAGGAACTAATTAAATAATAGTTATTTTAGATTTTCTTTTCATCTGCCGTGTGCTTCTTGATTGTCTAGGGGATGCTGCCACATGTTTTTTTACCGCCATTAACATTGCTTAGTTATTAAGGACTTCATGAGAATTTTAGACACCATATTTCATTATTTTTTGCTACGTTGTGCTGCCATAATGCATTCAATTTCCAAGTGTTAATAGATGCTAATCTTTGCTTTATCATTAACCTTTCAAATTTCCAATGTTGTCGACAAAATTAAGTTTGAATTCTACCACGTTTGTCTGGTTTTTTTCAACTCTTAAGTCTATTACATGTCAAGTAGTAATTCCTTAAATAAAATTATATGTTCAAATATGAGATTATAAATAAACCAAATATTCAACGACACCCATTCACCTTCTTTTGGAGACAAGTTCCATTCATATGTGACTGACATTGCAGGAAATTTGGCCTACATAATATGGGACGATGATATGTCTCTTTGTGAGATTTTTGTGGTTTAAGGACGAACTTAAAAATTAAGTCCTTAATAATAATTATTAAAAAAAAATTTAGACTCAAATAATAAGTTGAAAAAATTAAACCCCTAATAATAAATGTTGAGAAAAAAATTAAACCCTTAATAATAAATATTATTTTTTTTGAATTTTATGCATAAGCCCCTAATAACAAATTTTGACAAAAACATTTAGACTTCTAATAACAAGTATAAAAAAATTAGACCCTTAATAATAAGTATTGGGGAAAAAATTAGACCTCTAATAATAAATGTTGGAAAAAATGAATTTTAAGCGTAAGCCCTAATAGTAAGTATTAAAAAATGGGTAATTGTTCCATACACAAGCGCTTGTGGAAACATTTTTACACAAGCGTCTTAATTTTAGGGGTTAGGAACTCCGTTTAGGGTTTAAAATTTAGGGATATAAGTGTAGTAGTTTTTAATTTAGGGATTGTTGATAGAATTTTTTTGTTTAGGGTTAAAATTTAGGGTTTATAGGTTAAAACCTAAATCCCAACTCATATTACCCTAAAACTAAACCCTAACCCTAAACCCTAAATTCTAAATTCTAAATTCTAAACATGAACCCTAAATTCTAAACATTTACACTACAACCCCTAAACTCTAAACCATAAGCCCTAACTCTAAACACTATAATTGAGGCGCTTGTGGAAACAAAAAATTTCCACCGCCAGTGTATATGATATTAATCCTTAAAAAATTAAATATCTAATAACAAGTATTAAAAAAACTAGGCTCATAATGACAAGTGTTGAAAAGAAAATAGACCCTTGATAACAAGTATTGAAAAAAATAGACTCTAATAAATATTGTAAGAAAACTGGACCCTAAATAAGTACCCCTTGTGTCCAAACTCAAAAACAACAGTGCATGATGAGGTGAATATAGAGCACAGAGATTCATATTATATAGTTTCAGCCCATGATGAGGAATCGCTTGATTTATCTGTTACATCTATAAGCAATGTTTTTGAACAGAATGATGCTGGAGAAGTGACATGAGGGAGTTGTTGATTTCGGATTCATTTTATAACTATTTACTATGTGATTTTTGTCTTCACTAAAGATAAAACATGTTTAGCATTATGTTGTCAACAATCATTAGTCCTTACTTCAAACAAATACCACTTTTTTTAAGCCTTTGGCTATAAATGCGAAAAATGTCATTGTTTGTGTAATTGCTCGAACATAAACACTTACTTTGCTTACTTTTCTGATTAAGAAATGAAGAATGTAATAAGAAATCTCCAATTTATTAAAAAGAATCTATTCTTTCTTGACACACATTAGGTATCAATTTTCATTTGTCTAATCACAAAGCAAGGAATAAAGTCAGATTGGACATCAATCTTCATTTGTCCAATCCACAAAGTAAGGAATGAAGTGAGAAATATATTTATAAATATACGAATTATCATTTGATACACTATTAAAAAAATTATTTATTTACAAGTAGGATTAAAATTACACTATCTCAGTAAAAAAGCAGTTGATGTTCATCTTATGAAAGTTTGACAATTATATTAAAACGTTAAACAATTGAAAGAAATATGAAGAAACCCAGTTACACAAGCAAAGTATCTAAAGCAGGACAGCTAATGAGTCTTGAAAAGAAATATTAGCATGATTGCTCCCTTTACTTTGGTTACTGGATTTCGGAGAAATGGAGGAGTCAAAGAATTATGGGCATCAACATCCAGTTGTGTTGTTGAATGAAGAGCAGGTGATGAGCAATCAAAGTGACTGCTCCAGGTGTGGGGAGATGATGTCTGCGGAGGACTGTGGGTTTTACCTTCACAAGGTATGTGCCGGCGCACCTTTGGAGCTTAATCACCCTTTCCATCGCCACCATCCTCTTCTTCTTATGCAAAATTCACCTTATCATTCTGGAGGCTACATTTGCGATTTTTGCGACAAAAGGGGTGATAACTTCGTTTATCATTGCTCTTGTGGTTTGGACTTTCATATTAAATGTGCTTTGTTTACATACCATATTGCTGAAAATAATTTCAAAGAGCTTGAGCATCTTGCCCTTGAACCTGAAAATAATGATGAACAACTTGAAGATGTTACCAAGTGCTTTGGGTGTTGGGAACCCTTAGCAAATTATGCATACTTCTCTCCTCATTCTGGATTTAATCTGCATAAGAAATGTGCTGAGCTTCCTCTCAAACTCAATCATATGTGCCATCGCAAACATCCTCTTCTTCTGCAACTTAACAGCGACCGGCTCACTTGCAAGATATGCCAAGAAACCCAACGAAGAGGATTCCTTTATGTTTGTTCACCTTGTAAGTTTGCTATTCACATTGAATGCGTATCACCGTCGCCCGTCATTGAAGATAAAAGTCATCCACATCCATTCTCTTTGCTCTTGAGACAAGCTCCATTCGTTTGTGATGCGTGTGGTACCGAAGGAAGTATTAGGATTTGTTCTTAGACAGTTTAGAGAAGATAATAGAGGAAAGAGAGACGGCACTCTCTGGTTATTTTATTGATTCAAAGACTTGTAATATCTCAATTGAGACCAAGTCACTTATATACAAAATGGTTTGGATGGGGTGAGTCAGCTTACATAACAGAATTCTTTAACAGACTCCTAACCATATTGCTGACTCACCCTAACTACCTCAACTTACAACAGATCCTATCAGCTATACATATAACATTCACCCTACTTTCCTGAATCCTAAAAAAAATCTTTTGATTACCACCAAACCACTGCGAGCAGCTGTAGCAAGATTTACCAAGAACCTGCAGAAAACCAACAAAACAGACAAGAAAGAGCAAGACAGCAAACAAAAAAAAACCTCAGGAAAGCAAAGATACATCAGTCACTGGAACTAATCCAAGTTTCGACCGAAAACGAGAGAAAAGAGGAGCAGAGAGAGGCTTAGTCATGATATCAGCAAGTTGCTCACATGCAGGAACCTCATTCACAAGCAACTGTCCAGCCGCAACTTTCTCCCGAACAAAATACAAATCAAGTTCAACATGTTTGAACTTAGAATGCATGACAGGGTTAGCAGAAACAGCAACCGCACTAGAATTGTCACACCACAATACAGGCGTATCCAGTAGATGAACATGCAACTCACCAAGAAGAGATTGAAGCCACAAGACCTCCGTAGTGGCACAAGCAACAGCACGATATTCTGCTTCGGCCGTGGAACGAGATACAACAGGCTGCTTTTTAGAACCCCAAGACACAGGATTGCCACCAAAAAACAGACAAAAACCAGTTGTGGAACGACGATCATCCACATCGGACCCCCAATTCGCATCAGCAAACGCAGTGATAGTCATTCGAGAACAAGCAGTAAACTTCAACCCATAATCGATAGTACCTTGTAGATACCTCAAGATTCTCTTGACTGCCTGAAGATGAGTATCTAGTGGTACTTGCATAAACTGGCATACACGATTGACCGTAAAAGCAATCTCGGGTCTCGTTATCACTATATACTGTAAGGCTCCGACAATACTTCTGTAATCAGAAGCTTCAACTATAGGACTACCATGATTAGCAGATAAATGCAGGTTTGTAACCATAGGAGTAGGCAACTCTTTCGCATTTTCAAGACCAGCTTTAAGTAACAATTCACGCACATATTTCTTCTGACTTAAAACAATTCCATCAGACCCATACTGAACTTCAATACCTAAAAAATAATACAGTAATCCCAAATCCTTTAACGAAAATGTCTTATTCAGATCATCTATTACAGTCTGAACTTCAGCATCATCACTCCCGGTAATTATAATATCATCTACATATACTAAGAGATAAAGGATCCTATGATCTATCTTTCGAACAAACAAAGACGAGTCAGATTTGGAGACACAGAAACCCACAGACACCAAATAACCACGTAATTTTTCAAACCAGGCTCTCGGAGCCTGTTTCAAACCGTAAATAGCTTTGTTAAGTTTGCAAACATACCTGCGTTTGTCACCTTGCTCGTATCCAGGAGGTTGCGTCATGTAGACCTCTTCGACTAAATCACCATTGAGGAAAGCGTTGTTGATGTCGACTTGGCGCAACTTCCAGTGGTTGGAAACAGCAAGAGAAAGAATCACACGAACCGTAATTGGTTTGACCACGGGACTAAAAGTCTCATGGAAATCACAACCCGGCTGTTGAAGATACCCCTTTGCCACTAACCGCGCCTTATAACGAGAGACAGACCCATCGGCGTTTCGTTTGATTTTGAAAATCCACTTGCAATTAATGGCGCGGCGATCCGGAGGAAGTTCAACAATGGACCACGTGTTATTTTGAACTAGAGCATCAAACTCGGCTTGGGCGGCTGACCGCCACTGAGGACTTTGCAAAGCATCGTAAATAGTCTGAGGCTCAACATCATCGGAAGAAGAAGCAACAACAGTGTAAACTTTGGGCTTTCGAATCCCCGATTTCCCTCTGGTGACCATGGGATGAAGATTAATAACCGGTGGTGACGACGGAGGAACAAGCTCAGCGGGCACCGGTGAAGAAGACGACGGAGGAACAGACTCAGCGGGCACCGGTGAAGAAGACGACGGAGGAACAAGCTCAGCAGGCACCGGTAAAGAAGACGAAAGAGACGCATCATCGGAGACAGACGGAGGTTCCAAAGGATCGACAGGGGAAGAAACCCTAGGCACATCCCCTGATTGTGAATCAATAGAACCAAAGGGTTCTGTGTTGAATATAGGAGATACGGGCCGAGGAACTGGACTAAGCCCAGAGCAACCCAGACCATCGGGCACCCCAACTTGAGAATCCAACGAAGTAGCAACCTGAGTTGGATCAGGATCAGGAGCTAGTGTTGGACTTGAAGACGTGTGTGGACTGATATGCAATCCAGGCGAAACACCGGATCTGGGCTCAACAGGCATATGAACCGGACCATCCACTGGGGCATTATGCGTGAGCCCATTCGCCGAGTCAGCAGACGGTGATCCAACAGCTGGGCCAGCATCAACAGGAGGACTAGCTGGGCCAGTGTTAATAGAAGAACTTGTTGAGCCTGAAACACCCTTAGGAGAAACAACAAATAATGGAAAGTTTTCAGAAATCCCAGGAGAAAAATCAGTGGAACCATTTGAATTATGGTTAAGTCGAGGAAACACACTTTCGTCAAATACGACATGACAAGACAAAATAATCTTCCCATCATCACTTAAACATTTGTATCCTTTATGTTGGGAACTATACCCCAAGAAGACACATTGTTTAGTATGAAAATCCAACTTGTGACGGTTGAAAGGCCGAGTCAACGGAAAACACGCACACCCAAATGACCTAAAAAATTCATAATCAGGTTTTGTGCCATGAACAACTTCAAACGGGGATTTACCATGCAAAACCGTCGTAGGAAGCCGATTAATTAAGAAAACCGATGTCACAAAAGCATGGCTCCAATATTCAAGACCCAGACCGGCTTGGGCTAATAAAACCAAACCCATTTCGACTATATGCCGGTGTTTACGTTCTGCTTTACCGTTTTGCTCAGACGTACTCGGACAAGTAACCCGATGTTGTACACCATTTTCACTCAACCAATCAGACATAACTTTATATTCAGACCCACCATCCGTTTGCAAGGATCGAATTTTGCAATTGAATTGTACTTCAACTAATTTGAAAAAATTCTTGAAACATTGAGCAACATCAGATTTTCTTTTTATCAAACAGAGCCAAGTAAACCTACTGTGAACATCAATAAAAGAAACGTAGTACAAAAAACCATTTGATTCAATGTGGGCTGGACCCCAAACATTCGATACAACCAACTGAAACATAGAAGAATACTCTGTTGTAGACAATTGAAAAGGGAGCTTGTGAGCTTTTCCCTTCAAACACGGCACACAAACATTCGACATATCAGTATTACACACTTCAATACTACAAGAGGCTAACACACTCTTAAGAACAGCTAAGGAGGGGTGACCAAGCCGACGGTGCCACAGCTCCAAAGGCAGTTTGGACTTGGTAGCAACACACGCCATAGCTGCACCTTTATTTGCAGAAAAGGAAGAAGAAACAGGCCTGACAACTGAACGAAGCTCGTACAACCCCTCAGGAGTGAGCCTCCCCTCCAACAGAAGTGTTCTGGTCCGAACATCCTTCACAAAACAAGTATGAGGATGAAACTCAAAATAGACAGAGTTATCTCGAGCAAACTGAGAAACTGACAATAAATTCTTTTGAATTGTAGGAACACATAAAAGATTACACAAACTCAAGTTCCTGTCATCAGTTGAAATCACTCCAAAGCCCATATGAGAAATACCAACAGCACTGCCATTACCCATAAGAAGAGAACCCTTACCTGAATACACTGCATCCGTTTGCATATTGGATCTATCATTTGTAATGTGATGGGTGGCTCCAGAGTCTGGATACCACACCACTTCACGAGGACTAGAAGCATTCACAGTAGGATACAACAGTGAGCCTGGAGGAGAAGAAACAGAAGAAGGAGAGACCTGAGAAACCAGAGCAGTATGAGGAGAAAACACTGAACCAGGATGATGAGAAGAAGGACCAACAGTCGGAGGAGCAGTGGGAAAGGTTGCTGCATAAGGAGCTGCATAAGGAGTGGGAAAACCAGGGGAGGCAACAGGAGAGAAACTATGAGTGTACACTTGCGCAGGAGAATGATTATAAGCATGATTAAACGAATCAGGCCTAGGACTAGGAGAAAAATTACCACCCCTGCCAGAATTATACTCAAAAGAACCTTGATAATTCCTATCAAACCGATAATAACATTTCTGCACCAAGTGGCCAAATTTACCACACAATTGACATTGGGGACGATTGGACCCATAGCCATACCTGCCACGACCTCGACCTCGAAACGAAGAATTGCCACGTTGACCCCTAAAAAAGGTCTGAGAAGAATTTTGAAATTGATCCTGGGATTGAAAATTATCATCAGAGAACTGTTCTTTATCCTCAGAGACATCAGACAAGACTGGCTTAGGAGGAGCGCGTGTAGCAACATTTGCTTGAAGTGAAAAACTGTCTGCTAGAAACTCTTTTTGACGAGCCTCACACTCAAAAAGCATCTCAGACAACCCTTCAAGAGTCAGCGTTACGCGAGAGGCCACGGCAATCACAGATTCAAATTCAGCCGTTAACCCCGCAAGGATAACACTCACCTGTTCTTGTTCAGTAACTGAGCTCCCAGAGGCATTTAGCGTATCACATATAAGCTTGACCTTAGCCAAGTAATCACTCACAGAAAGACCTCTTTTCCTTTGAGAGTGTAAACTATGACGCAAGGACGAGATTTTAGACGCAGACTTAGCAGCATAACGTCTAGACAGTGCGTTCCAAATAGACAAAGCAGTAGTAAGACCTGTGAGATGCGGCAGAACATCGGGACTCATGGTCAAAAGTAGCCATGAAGCCAGCAGCCTATCTTGCTTCAAATAGGCAACACAAATTGGATTTACAACAAGTTGCCCAGTAGCATCAGTTATCACTTTCTCAGGAACCTTATGATCAACCAGAAATGACATCAAATCATACCCTTCAATTATCAACAAGACTTTATGTTTCCACAAAACATAACTATTTTCAGTTAACTTGACTATATCGAGTTTAGGCAACTGCTGAACATTATACTCAGTGGAAGACACAGTTAGAGAGGAGGGAATCGAATCAGAACTTTGCGGACCAGTAGCTGAATCAGATTCAATAGCCATAGACAATAAACTTGACAATAAACGAAAGAAACTATCAGAGACAAAACCTCAAACAAGTAGAAGGCACAAAAACTAGACCTGTCTCCCAACAGAGGCAATTCGTCAAACAGGTACCGTGCAGATCCTTATAGCACACGAACAACAAAGGAACAGAATAGACATCACACAAGCATTATACCAACACAGCCAGCACCATAATCAGAAAATAAGCAATCATCAACCATTATAACAGATCAACGAACAGACAATTCCTTCACGAACCAGATCAACAAGAATCAAGAAATGAAAATGCGAAAGCATGAGAAAACTACGATGTCTAGAAGAACAGATCAAAACATTCTAACAGACACAGCCTCTGATCTAAGAATTATCCACAAATCATTCATCTGCTCTCAATCAATCAACACGAACAGATATCCTGACGACTTTACTGACAATTCTTGATACAGATCAGAAGAAACTGAAGTGAAAATTAGATTGGATGAGTACATAAATCTTACCTCACACGATCACAAGAAATCGTGAAAAGAGATCGATTATTGAGTCATCAATCTAACGCAAAATCGTAGCTTTCAACATGCAACCACAACACCGGACTGGAAAAGAGAAACAACCACAGCGGAACATCACCAGGAACTAGCGACTGATACCATATTAGGATTTGTTCTTAGACAGTTTAGAGAAGATAATAGAGGAAAGAGAGACGGCACTCTCTGGTTATTTTATTGATTCAAAGACTCGTAATATCTCAATTGAGACCAAGTCACTTATATACAAAATGGTTTGGATGGGGTGAGTCAGCTTACATAAAAGAATTCTTTAACAGACTCCTAACCATATTGCTGACTCACCCTAACTACCTCAACTTACAACAGATCCTATCAGCTATACATATAACAGGAAGTCATGCTGCCTATGCATGTGGTGCATGCAACATTATGGTCCATAAAGAATGTATTTCATTGCCACCTATTATCAAAAGCAGGTGGCATGGGCATCGTGTATTTCGCACATATTCCGTTCACAAAGAAGATTTTGGAAGGTTGGATTGTCTGATATGCCACCATGAGGTCAATACAGAGTATGGCAGCTACTACTGTGCAGATTGCAATATCGTAATCCACGTGAATTGCGCAACGGAAGATGAGTCCTTCTATTATATTGTTTCACTAGAAAATGAAGATGAAAAGTCTCTTGATGTTAACTCCATCACTAATGTTCTTGAGAGGAACGATGCCGGAGAAGCCACATTAGTTGAACATTTCAAGCACAATCACTATTTAACATTAAGTGACGAAAGCAGGGAGTACGGCGATAAATGTTGTGATGGGTGCATGTTACTGCTCTCGGATTCATTCTATTGTTGCTCTCAATGTGGATTCTTTCTTCACAAAGGTTGTGCTTGTTGTAAAAATATAAGTTTACCTAGTATATTTCAAAAAATCTCACATCTCTCTTTTATATTATTTATTTTGTCTTTAAATATAATGGTGATTGTGCACATGAGGTTTGGTCAAGAAGTTCAGTCCAGTTGAAACCGACGAATTTTCCCATGTGCATGAACTAGAGGCTCAATCTATTTTTATTATTTATTTATTATTTTTAAAGTTCGTTTTTAACCATCCATTTTAAAATGAAATTATATTCATTTTTAACCATCCATTTTTCTAATTAAATCTTAACCATTCATTTCAAATAAAAATATCTTTATTTTTAACCATTCATTTTATTTTCGACCGATTTGCCCTTGACTAATTGTTATTTTTAGATGCCCTTTTTAGGCATGCATGATACTATAAATACCATGCACATATGCCTTCATAATTCACATCTAAAGTAGAATCATCTACTTATTTTCTTCTTCTTTCTCTCATTTTAAACATCTTTTATAAGCTGAGTATTCATTGGTTCTTTGCTCTTTCTGTTGCTTGCTTTAGCAGAAGTGCTTGTTGAATCCTGGAGGGTACGCTTCACCGCGAAATATCGTTAAGGACAGTGTTTAGTGCACGCCTCAAGCAAGTCTTATTTTCAACCCTTTTCGGTTTAACCAAACATTTTTCCTACAATCTTAAGGATATTTTACCCATTTCCTATTTTAGACCGAAAACCTGCGACCTCTTAACAAAGATTTCCGTTGGTGTTGCTGTTGTTGTTGCGTTGTCCGTGCAATACTCTAGAGCGTCCCTTTACAATCGCGATGTTGTCTGTGCATCATAATTTGAACTCCGCTGCTAAAATAGGTATGTATTGTCTATGAATTTTTGAGAATGCTTTTAGATAATAATTTTATTTATCTATGCTATTATATTGAATTATTATTATTCTTATGCCTAATATCTATGCTTACAAAATTTTGTGAGTTGAGCTTTAAGCATGATTGAAGTTGAATACAAACTTAAAGTAATATTTTGAAGAAAAAAAAAGAAGGAAAAGGAAAATTATTTTATGTGTGGCAGACTCCATAATTGATTGTTGGTATAATGTGAAAGTGCATGTCTAGGATTGGTCCTATCAAAGACTTGGTATTTAAGAGTGTCTTTTACACCACCTCTCTTTCATAGGAACTTACCTGGTGCATTATTCGTTGACTATGCCCACGATTTTTATCTCCAATTATGATGACACATTGAGCCACCATATAACTTAGTACAGAAATTTCAATGAGAAATGATTATCTTGTTAAGCCAAATATTAATTTGGATGAAACAGATGTCGTTAATCCTGTTAAACCAATTTGGTTAAAACATACGTTGTTAATCCTGTTAAGTCAAATATCGATTTGGTTGAAATAGATGAAATAATCAAAAAGGGAAAATCCTGTTGAGCTAAATTTTAATTTGGTTGAAGCAGATGAGATAATTTGTGTGATCATTTCTCAAAGTTGATATATTTACGAATACAAAAGAGTGGATGATAAAAAATGATGCTACTAAGCACATATTTATGTCATGCCCCCTTACGGAGGAAGGGGAAGAAACTATTTATCTTAAACACCGTTTGAAACTGCACAAGTATTTGAAGAGACAAGGTATTATTCAAAGTAAAAAAAAAACCTTAGCCTAAGTTTCCTCCAAATGTGACGAATCGAGAATATATTCTGTGAAAAAAGGGTTTGTAACATGTTTATTCAAAATTATTACGCATGCTATTTATATTTCTTGTATGATTAAATGTTATGATGATCTATGTGATATGTTAATGTGAGAACTTATATTGTTATGATTGATTTGACATGCTAATATTAATATAATTTGTAAAATGTGTATGTTGAATTTTCTACGTGGAAATGATTAGAGACACCTTAAGTTTATAAAAGTTATATGTTCTTAAAATGTTTTTAAGTGTGGGGTACTTTACCAAATTGTTTTTAAAATGTTAGATTGCATGTTCACAATGTTGCATATATGCTTTGGACAATAACATATTTGGTTGAAATAAAATTGTTAAACAAACAATGACAATAATTTATCTCAATTTTTGTGATACATGTTTTTCGAGTTATACCATATTTTATTTCAATAATAAAAAAGATGAGTAAGATAAAGGAGATGTTTATTTTGTTTAATGACTATAATGGAAAAGAAATAATAATTTGTGATCTATCTCCTCTCATAAATTGGTGTATCATTAAAATTGCACCCTTGTTTCTTCTAATTTATGAGTCAAACTTATTTGAAACTTGATTGTGAACATAATGATTTGAGAAGATCTGAATGACCTAGAACTGTAAAATTCTTTGGAAGTATTATTTTTTTGGATTTATACTTGGCTGAAAATGATACAATTTTTCTGAATCGATTTCTTCTTACGATGCTTTTCTTTTGAAAAGTGGTTAGTATTGAATGTAACTCGTTTTTACAATCTTTGTAAATTAGTTTTTTACTTCATAAAACAGAACTTATCGATTGCAAACAAATTCTATTTACAAAGAAATTTTAAGAATAATTATTCTATAAATATATATTGCAAAACTTTTGATATTTTTACTTCATTTACAAAATAAAAAATTTATTGAAATCTTTTTCTCTAGTTTTAATACAATTTTTTTATCAGTCAAATGGACGTTAAAGTTATATTTTTTGTTACTCAAAAGTATATAGTGAACAACTCGAAGAATGCATCGTATCAGGTCGTGAAATCAAAGTTTGTAAATTTCTCAAATCATTGTATGTCTTGAAACAAACTTCCAAAATTGTGGAATGAGAAATTCAATCAAGGGATAAGTGAAAACATGAGTGATTATTTGTTTGTGTTGGTAGTATGTTTATTTTAATAATATTTTTTGTTTATACCAACTGATTGACGATATTTGTGTGATTATTTATTTATGTATTGATTACATGCTTATCTTAGTAATTATTATGTGAGACTGGAAGATATTTTGCTTCAATGAAAAACATGAATGAAGCAAATGTCATATTGAATATTTAAATCATGATGAAGCGTGGTAGCAAAATGCTATCACAAGAACATAACGTTAAATTTTAAGAAGTTTGGATATATTGATACTAAACCTGTAAATATTCATTGTGACGCTAATATTCAAATGAGAAAAAATATACATGTGATCATGTTGCTCAATCCAAGTATGTACAAAATTATTAAATTTTGATGCACTTGATGAATTTTACTAGACCTGAGATGACACATGTTATTTTTCAATTGAGCTGATATACACAACTCAAATCATTATTGTTGAGTTGATGTGGTAAAGTTAATAAGATATCAAAAGAATATCATGAGTTATGATATTCTAGTTAGTGGAGTACCCGTTGTATTAAAAGAATACAATGATGATAATTAAATATTTTATTCACGTGAAACTAGATCTACTAGTGGTTATGTATTCACCCTTAGAGGTAGAACATTATCTTGAAAACTAGCCAAACAGACATTTATAGAAAATTTACTATGAAGTCTGCGTTTATCGCGTTAGAGTTGGCTAATAATGAAGCTAAATGGATTCTTGAACTTCTTAGCCTGACAATGAAGCTAAGTGGTAAGAAAACTTCTTAGCCTGTGTAAAGAAGTTAAGTGGTAGAAAAATTTCTTAACCTGGACAATAAAGCTAAGTGATCTCTTAGCATGTACTTGAAGTTGACCGGTTGAAAAAAACCTTTATCCTGTATTTCATTAGGCACAAAAATGATAGATTCAGTGTCAATGCATTATGATTGCCAAGTAGCAATAGACATTGCAAAGAGTAAAAACTTTTAAAGGTTAAACTAGACATATTTGTCTAATGACATGAGGTAATAAAGCAGCTGCAAAAAGATGAAGTGATATCAATTGATTATGTGAAGTTAGAAATGATTTTAACCAAATCATTCAGCTAAACCCCTGGGAAGAAAATTAATATGTGAAACATCGAGGGGAAAAGGGACATGCCAATATAAGAAATCAACAGTGATGGTAACTCAACCTTTGTGATTGGCGATCCCATGAAGAAGGTTCATATGGGTAATAACAAGTCATTGATTGATCTTGTAGAGAAAGCACTGCATTATTTTTTTTGTCCCTTCCTATGGTGTAAATAGTGCTAAAAACTGCAAGGATGGTGAGGGTGAGTAAAACTCTTAATCAAGTTCATAGCCTTTATAGGTGGTGTATTGACCTGCAGAATACACTTGATGACTTGACCTATATAAGTGTGAAGTGGGGCCGCTTCTATGAGATATATGACAAAGTCTCTAGACCACTTATGAAAACCAGGCACGCACATGGCCTATTAGCGCACAACCGCGATAAAGAGCAAGAATAGATATAATGTGATTAATGAGAATATTAGCTTACAATAATGAGTTATTGGTTCATAGAAACATGTTTCACCAATTACTCTGTAAGTTATGTCTCATTTTTCTAAGTTTTGGTTCATAGTCCGAAAGACACCAGAATGAATACGTTATGTCAGAATACTCAGCTAATTTTTTTCTTCATTCTTTGAAATATGTGGGGGATTGTTGTAAAAATATAAGTTTACCTAGTATATTTCAAAGAATCACACATCTCTCTTTTATATTATTTATTTTGTCTTTAAATATAAAGACATGATATTGAGCTTGTAAGAGAAAAATATAATGGTGATTGCGCACATGAGGTTTGGTCAAGAAGTTCAGTCCAGTTGAAACCGACGAATTTTCCCATGTGCATGAACTAGAGGCTCAATCTATTTTTATTATTTATTTATTATTTTTAAAGTTCGTTTTTAACCATCCATTTTAAAATGAAATTATATTCATTTTTAACCATCCATTTTTCTAATTAAATCTTAACCATTCATTTCAAATAAAAATATCTTTATTTTTAACCATTCATTTTATTTTCGACCGATTTGCCCTTGACTAATTGTTATTTTTAGATGCCCTTTTTAGGCATGCATGATACTATAAATACCATGCACATATGCCTTCATAATTCACATCTAAAGTAGAATCATCTACTTATTTTCTTCTTCTTTTTCTCATTTTAAACATCTTTTATAAGCTGAGTATTCATTGGTTTTTTGCTTTTTCTGTTGCTTGCTTTAGCAGAAATGCTTGTTGAACAGTGTTTAGTGCACGCCTCAAGCAAGTCTTATTTTCAACCCTTTTTGGTTTAACCAAACATTTTTCCTACAGTGCTGAATTACTAAAAATGAAGACTATTTGGCATCATAGATGCCAATTAGCTGCCCTCGTCCTCACTTCAGACGACATTTTCGAATGTGAAGTATGTGATTGCATTTCCAATGGCTTTGCCTATAAATGTAATGAATGTGAAAGCCACATGTGCCTTAGATGTGCAACTCTTACTCCTGATGCTGTAACATGTCCAGGACACGAACATCCTCTTCTATTCTATTTAGAAGTGGAAGGGAAGTGTAATGCTTGTGGTGGGGAAATAGAGCTTCCTGCATATTGTTGCAAAGATTGCAATTATTATGTAGATCTTCTGTGTATTCGACTGCCGACCAGAGTTGGACACAAATGCGATGATCATCTTCTCCCACTCACTTATCACCAGGTTAATGATTATTAAAAACATCATTACTGTGACATTTGTGAGCAAAAAACAGATCCAAAGCTCTGGTTTTATGGCTGTGCAACCTGTGATACTTGTGCTCATGTGGATTGTGTTCTCGGGGAATATCCGTTTATCAAAATCGGGAGCATCTACAAACTAGGGGATCATCCACACCCTCTCACATTTGTCAAGAAGATAAATTACTACCCAGAGTGCATTGAATGTGGTGAGCACTGTGATGATCTAGCTCTTGAATGTGCACAACCTGGGTGCAACTATCTTGTCCACTGGAAATGTATAAACCAAGAGGGCTTTGGTAGCAGTTTCGCTCCCAGAGAAGATTCGGACGACAGTGATGTAAGTTTAAATAACTTAACAATGTTGTTCTACTTGTATTATGCTTTAATTGTTTCCCCTGTTGCTTAAATAATTTGGAAAATCAAAAGAGCTTTTAGGAATTGGCACGTTTAAACAATTTGGTGATTTCAGTTGTCAGGATCTTGATCATGTTGCCATTTTCTGCTTTGCAATGGCTACTACGGAGTGCTCACCTTCCTCGAGAGGATTTATTACCGTCCCGGTTGCGATGAATGTGGTAAGCCTCGTGGCGATCCGGCCAGTGTAGCACCTTAAAAAACTTGCTTGCTATATTCGTCCTTGTATCTTTTAGGTTTGCATCAAATGTCATGTAGTGATCTAAACTTTG
Organism: Hibiscus tridactylites; assembly: GCA_958450335.1. Taxonomy (NCBI): domain Eukaryota; kingdom Viridiplantae; phylum Streptophyta; class Magnoliopsida; order Malvales; family Malvaceae; genus Hibiscus; species Hibiscus tridactylites. The sequence continues at coordinate 84,717,856 of OY288268.1, read as the reverse complement.
AGTTAGTGAGGTTTGGATTGATTCTAGACTTTAGCAGTGTGATTTTACTTACATAAAGACGATAATAATAAGGTTGTTTGTTGTTGTATGTTCTGTCTCAACTCTCAAAGCTCTTGCTTCTTGATACGAGTTTACCTGGAAATTGAACCTGAATGTTTGTGTTATGTCACAAGCTTTGTATGAAACCTCCTTGCTTGACTGAGACGGAAACTTGTTCTCCACCGTATGGCTGTTGAGGATGGCGACCGGAACCCATCATAGGAATAGTGAATACTTACGTCCATATAACTTCAAATTCACCACTCCTCTGCTCAATAAAAGAAAGATTTGTAGTTTAAACGCCCCTAATTGTAATATTAGCCTTTTGGGCTGAGTCTGAATTAGAATAACAAAGAATATAAAAATGTATTTAGGGCCACAAGCCCATAGAAACACCAATAAAAGATATTTTGGTCACAAGATTCCTTTTCTCTTGCTACCCAAGCTCTCGTCGACAACAATGGCGGCGGCTACTGCAAACACCACAGTATCCAAACTTTCTCCTTTAACTTCCTCCTTCAAGTCTTCGATACCCATTTCGAAATCCGTCCTTCCATTTTCAACTATCCCTCGAAAGCTCACGCCTTCCCGTTCCCTCATCATTTCCAGCTCTCTTTCACAGTCAAATTCCGCCGTCACCCAAAATACATCCCCTGAAAGTGATTTCGTTTCCCGTTATGCCCCTGATGAGCCCCGGAAAGGTGCCGACATCCTCGTGGAAGCCCTCGAACGTGAAGGGGTCAAGGACGTGTTTGCTTACCCAGGTGGAGCTTCAATGGAGATCCACCAAGCTTTAACTCGGTCCAAACTGATCCGAAATGTCCTCCCAAGACACGAACAAGGAGGTGTTTTTGCTGCCGAGGGCTACGCGCGCTCATCCGGCCTTCCCGGCGTTTGTATTGCAACTTCCGGTCCTGGGGCGACTAACTTGGTGAGCGGTCTCGCCGATGCGATGCTCGATAGCATCCCTGTCGTGGCGATCACCGGCCAAGTCCCTCGGAGAATGATCGGCACCGATGCTTTTCAAGAGACTCCGATTGTTGAGGTAACAAGGTCTATTACAAAGCATAATTATCTTGTTCTTGATGTGGATGATATCCCTAGGATCGTTACGGAAGCTTTCTATTTAGCCACCTCGGGCCGACCGGGCCCTGTTTTGATCGATATACCGAAGGATATACAGCAGCAGCTTGCTGTTCCTAAATGGAACCAGCCTCTTAGGTTGCCTGGTTATATGTCTAGATTGCCTAAGGAACCCAATGTGGCTCATTTGGAGCAGATTGTGAGATTGATTTCAGAATCCAAGAGGCCTGTTTTGTATGTTGGTGGTGGGTGTTTGAACTCCAGTGAGGAGTTGAAGCGGTTTGTCGAGCTTACCGGGATACCTGTTGCGAGTACCTTGATGGGTCTCGGCTCGTTTCCGAGCTCAGACCCATTGTCGTTACAAATGCTTGGGATGCATGGAACTGTCTATGCTAATTATGCTGTGGATAAGAGTGATTTGTTGCTTGCTTTTGGTGTGCGGTTTGATGATCGAGTGACTGGAAAACTCGAAGCTTTTGCCAGCCGGGCCAAGATCGTGCACATCGATATTGATTCAGCCGAGATTGGGAAGAATAAGCAGCCTCATGTGTCGGTTTGTTCGGATGTCAAATTGGCGTTGAAGGGGATAAATAAGATATTGGAGAGTAAAGGAGCTAAGCTTAAACTCGATTATTCGGCTTGGAGGGAGGAGTTGAATGAGCAGAAGGTGAAATACCCTTTGAATTATAAGACCTTTGAGGAAGCGATTCCACCTCAGTATGCAATTCAGCTTCTTGACGAATTAACCGATGGGAATGCAATTATAAGTACCGGTGTCGGTCAGCATCAGATGTGGGCTGCTCAGTTTTACAAGTACAAGAAGCCGCGCCAATGGTTGACATCCGGGGGTTTGGGGGCAATGGGATTTGGATTGCCTGCTGCCATCGGAGCTGCCGTTGCAAATCCCGGGGCTGTTGTTGTAGACATCGACGGAGACGGAAGTTTCATCATGAACGTCCAAGAGTTGGCAACGATCAGTGTGGAGAATCTTCCCGTCAAGATACTCTTGTTAAATAATCAGCATTTGGGCATGGTTGTTCAATGGGAGGATCGATTTTACAAGGCAAACAGAGCTCATACCTATTTGGGCAACCCGTCCTCGGAATCCGAGATATTCCCAAACATGCTGAAATTCGCAGAAGCATGCGGAATTCCGGCGGCCCGTGTGACGAAGAAGGAAGATCTGCGAGCAGCAATGCAGAAAATGTTGGAAACTCCGGGACCTTACTTGTTAGACGTAATAGTCCCCCATCAAGAACATGTGTTGCCTATGATCCCGAGCGGAGGGGCTTTCAAAGATGTGATCACAGAGGGTGATGGAAGAAGAAAATATTGATTTTGCATTAGAATGATATGTGGGCTTATAATCTAGTAGTTTTTGTCTTCCAAGGCTTATTATAATCTAGTAGTTTTTATGTTCTAAAAAGGCAGGATGTGTTGTGTATTTCTATGTTGCTCCGAATGTTAGTTTGATATTTAAATAAAGCTATGAGGATATGATCTTCAATAACTTCTTAATTAGATAGAAACATTAGCATACTCGATACTCGTGTTTGATATTCACATCCGAATTAATTCCAGTAAAACATGAAACTGAAACTTTATCCTTTTTCTTTGAAATGTTCAGAGCTTGTGGTTAAAAGTTATTAGTTAAAATGTTCTTGGGTGTTGTTTTCGAGCTTCGTCAACAAGGGGAATGGAGAGAGTTATCGCAATCGGCACAACAGTGTTCTGGTTGTCTTTCATTCTCATAAAAGATCACAATAAAGTTAAAATAAGCCAGATTAAGAGGACGTCTGTCGAACTTGTACCAAGCAGTAAGTGGTAGTGTAGCACAACGTATATCCAAAGGGAAAACACAACTTGTTCAATAGTTTTGGACAGGAAAGAGTGCTTCAAGGTGTCCGATAATAACATACATCAAACGTCGAAATTGATATCATTTGGTAACAATTCAATAAGTTTGAAACATATTTTGTAACTTGTGAATTTTTTTATGGTAATATCAAAAGTTTAATGGTTGTTTTATAACTTTTTAAAACCTTTGTGACAAAAAAACACTTCTTTAATAGTTCAATGACCTCTGATGTATTTTACTCTTTTAAAAATATTATTTTTAGAAAGTAGTGTAAAACCGTTGGGGGAAACAACAATTGAACAATAAGCAAAAACCCTATTCTGTTTCTTTCACTCTGCATTTCCCGCTCCGCCGCCACAGCTAATTTTGAGGGCGGCTAAGGCTCTGAAATATCTTCACTTATCTTTGGTATGCTCCCTTTCACGTTTCTCTTTATTTATCAAATCAAAATAGGGTGAAGTAGTAAAAAACAGTTTAAGCAATCCCAAATAAGTTGCTTTTGATGGGTCTTTTTTTGGCAAGAGATATGGAATTTGAAACAAAGGATGAGGAATTTAAGGTGGGTTCTTTTGTACGTGTATAATTGCAGTACCCAAAGGATGATATGTATTTTTTTTTGTTTCTAAGAGTTTAACTTAAAACCTTCTTAAGTAACTTGCTTTTTGGATGTGGAATTGTGAATTAATTTTGTTTTCTAAATTTGGAAGTCCTTAGAAATATGTAGATGAGTGAATTTTGTATGGTTTATTTGGTGCATATTTGCTATTTTTGGTGGAATATATAACAAAATATGAAGTTTTTTCCTTTTTAAAATGAACAGTTTAATTTTAAACCTATGTGGATTTGTTGATAAATACTGCTTTGAATTTGAATATCTATATCTATATATATATATATATATATATATATATGTTGTGGTGCATATTTGCTAAGAAAGGTCATTTGTTTATTTTGATTTTAAAGGTTGTTACTTGCCACATTACATTTCTGTGAAAATGGAGAAAAAGATGATAGCCCTTGGTTTCGAAGGATCAGCCAACAAGATTGGTGTTGGTGTTGTGACATTAGACGGCACCATTTTGTCGAATCCGCGTCACACCTACATTACCCCACCCGGGCAAGGTTTCCTTCCGCGGGAAACTGCTCAACACCATCTCCAACATGTGCTCCCACTGGTTAAGTCGGCTTTGAAAGAGGCCCAGATAACCTCGGATGACATTGACTGCCTTTGTTACACTAAGGGTCCGGGTATGGGTGCACCGTTACAAGTGTCCGCCATTGTTGTTAGGGTTCTTTCACTGCTATGGAAGAAGCCCATTGTTGCGGTTAATCACTGTGTTGCACATATTGAAATGGGAAGGATTGTTACTGGAGCAGTTGATCCTGTTGTGTTGTATGTTAGTGGTGGGAATACTCAAGTTATCGCGTATAGTGAAGGGCGATACAGAATCTTTGGAGAGACTATTGATATTGCTGTCGGGAATTGCTTGGATCGGTTTGCTCGAGTTTTAACTCTCTCAAATGATCCAAGCCCTGGATATAACATTGAGCAGGTACTTAAAAGTTGTTATGTTGTATTTTTCAAGTTCAGAAACATCAAATATTTCTTGATTCCCGGATATAACCGAGTTCCTTTGCAATGCTTATATTGAACCTATTTCCAATTTACTGTTATGCTTTAGATGCTCAAACATCGGAAATTTTGTCACTGGTTGAATACCTTTAGGTTGTCAAAGGCAGTGCATTTTGGTACTTAAAGTGATTTAAGTGCTTGTGTATGTCTCTAAAAAAAAGTGTGTATATATCAGATAGAAACTGTAAGTATAAGGAAAGAGAGCTAGATTTTGGTGTTTCGGTATGGGGATATGGTCTTTCAAGGACCCCCAAAATACTTGGACATCTTAGAAAAAATTGAACATACCATGCACTCATACACAAGTACAAGTTGTGTTAATTTTCTTGACGGTATGTAAGTCATTTTTATTCAATCCAGTTTCAACCATTCCGAATCTGTACATCTTGCTGAAGTTTGATTTAATCATTCAGTTGGTGCATTCGGGTTTCTTTCGATATATCTCTTTACATCTTTCTATTCCCCATTTGCACTTCTAGAGACAAATTGGATGCTTTTAGCCTTTTAGCAGGGCTTCCATGTTTCTAGATTTGTTTTCAATCGGACAAAGTTTTTCTCCCACAACTTCATGTGCTAATTCATGTTCTGAAAGTATTTCCATTCAACCTTCCTGATATGACTTTTGTCCATTCCCAGCTAGCAAAGAAAGGTGAAAAATTTATAGATCTTCCATATGTGGTCAAAGGGATGGATGTTTCCTTTAGTGGAATATTGAGCTACATTGAAGCTACTGCTGAGGAGAAGCTCAAAAATAACGAATGCTCCCCTGCGGATTTATGCTACTCGCTTCAGGTGAATTACTCAGAGGATCCTTTTGTATTCGTACTTGGAAAGTATATTCGTAAAGGTTTAGAGGCCAAGGATCGTTATGTCCGCATCCTAATGTATTGTTTTCAACTTATACCGTCAAATGTTGCAGGAAACTCTATTTGCAATGCTTGTGGAGATCACAGAACGAGCGATGGCTCATTGCGACTCAAAAGATGTTCTCATAGTTGGCGGTGTGGGTTGCAATGAGCGGTTACAAGAGATGATGCGGGTAATGTGTTCCGAACGGGGTGGGAGACTGTTTGCTACCGATGACAGGTACTGCATTGACAATGGAGCCATGATAGCGTATACGGGTCTCCTTGCCTATGCTCATGGGTCCACAACACCACTTGAGGAGTCTACATTCACTCAGCGGTTTCGGACCGATGAGGTGCACGCAATCTGGAGGGAGGAACAGGAGTCCGGTGACTCGAGTGGTCTTGCAGACATAGGAAATTAGATGCGAGTTGCTATTAAGGTATGCATTTCATCTTGGTGTTGCCAAAAAGGGAAAATAAATTTGCTTGCATGGGCTAAATTTCTGGTCCGGGGTTTTATTTTCTTTCACTTAATTTGCTGCAGATGTATGACTGTCAGATTCAGGTATGGTTAAAAGGTTTTTATATGAATGTAAAATCCATACGACTGTCGGATACGGGTAGGGTGTCAAACTAGGGTACTCGGAATAGCACAGATTAAACCCTCCAAAGACCTCCTTTCAAATACATGGAAAAATTTATGAGGAAATGAAAATCCCTATTTTGGACACATACTCGTATCCGAAACTCTCACTCAAGTCCGAATAACATAAGTTGTGACCTAATGGCCATTTGTGTGTGCTTTGCTTCGTAAGTCATTAATCTTTTCCCGCCATTATCGTCTTTTAAATCATTACAACAACATGCTACATTTTTTCCCTTTTCCAGGTTTCAGTGATTGTTGCATGTACCAGATGAGGATCTTGAAGATTCATTGAAGATTTATGTATCAATTATATATACATTATCTTGTAGTAGACTTTACCAGAAAAGATTTAAGTAATGAACTTTACTCTGTACCATGAATATGTCTGAACATGAAATCATGTTCTGAATTATGTTTATTTGGAAACTTGGAATTTCACTTCATCACATGCTGTGTTACACATACACTATCGAGGCTATCAAGACTTCGACTGTAACAAATCGTTTCAAAATTCAAACTCGAGACTTTCACGGATTCTTACAAGCTTAAAGAGTTGCATTTCTTAAAACATATTCTTAAGATCATATCAAATGATAACTATTCATTTATCATTATCTTTTACAAGGTGTACATGTCCGATGCATATTTGATGCTCACACCCGAACCTAAGTGATACAAATCTCACTGTTCATAAAGATTAGCAGCCTACTGCCAAATATACAAAACCTAGGAGATGGAACAGTACAAAAGCTTTTCTAGCAAACAAAACATTTGTGAGAATTCGTTTACCCTGTTGACAGATTTATCAAGGGTGGAACTACAACACCATGAATGCTACAAATTATGACTGCAATGATCTCTAGATTCGACCTCTTTGATGTTTCGAAGAGCACCATCAATAGTTTCCGACAGGTGGTTTGTGTGTTCCTCGATGGAGGCCATAATTGCACATAGTTGCTCTCTACAAAGCACTAATTCTTCATTTGCTTGATTCAACTCGGAAGATAATGCCTGGATTTTCTTATCTTTTCCATCCTGTTGCATCAAGAAAGAAAAAAACACGGTTGATTTGATTTATGTCATAACATTGAAACAGATATGCAAACAAACTTATAATCACATATTGGCACATGAATATGTAGATGAGCCGCAAAGATTTAAGTGGATAGAAAAAAAAAATCAATTTATAGAATCTAAGCATATTCCAGATATGCATGGAAACTTCAGAAAAGCTGAGGTTTGTAACATTTTGCACAGATTTCAGTCTATTGGTTCATTTTGACATCACCTATATTTCTCCGACACTTGGATGTGAGTGTCGAACTCACATTAGCGCCTGAAACGTGAATTTCAACTTGTTTTCCAAGTTTCCATGTATTTGGAGAGTCTTTGAAGGATCCTCTCCTTACCATGTCCGGATAAACATCAAACATCGGCGCTAGACACATGTACTTCATGAAAAACAAAGAGACGAGCAACATAACATTCTCCCATCTCTCCAACAAAATGAACCAGAGCTTTGTAAAGTAAGGATAAAAAGTAACAATCTCAGATTGTAAAACGTATAATATAAAGTATCATTTCCAGCAGTAAAAGAAGAATAGTAAGAATTATCAGCCTAATTCTTTCAAACAAAATGAAGGGAACGTACATGATCCTTTGACGAGGTAACAATTAGAGGATGATTATGCTCCTTGACAATTTTCGAGATGACGTATCTCCCTGATTTATCTTGCTTCACGTTCATCCTCGCCATGCATCCTTCTCGTTTGCTCTGTCGTTTTCGAATCCGAGCACGGGTACTCTTTTGTCTGTTTTGATTAAAACCTTCTTTGTTACAAGCAAGTCGACGATGGACAATCGATCCATCAAGCTCGGACTTATGTGACGTAACAATTCGTGTTGAAAAACCTACACGTCTAGCATATTCATCATAGAAAGCTTTTGCAGCTTGTGCAGATTCAAATATCATACCCACATGTGGTTCTTGGTTCAGGTCGGGTTCACATAACTCGGATTCATGTCCTGCACAACTTTCTGTAACTAAAACCTTTTCTTCTTTGTTTTTGTTGACTTCAATTGCACCCGATTCACCATCAATACTACTTTCTATGATTAAAAGTTTATCTTCTTTGTTTTTGTCAGCTTCACTTACACTGGATTCACCTTCGAAACAACTTTCTGTTACCACTATATGTTCTGTAAGGCTCTCCTTTTCCACTGCAAACACCAATAAAACAAGTTTTCGTATGCCAGTAATCATACACATGAACACAAAACAACCATAATTCTTAAACAAATTAGTATCATTATGGCATTCAGGAATTGTCAAGTTATCAGAACAGCCAACAGCATACACAGGTCTACAAACATCAGCACAATTTATATTTGGCATAAAAGAAGGGGATAACATATAGTGGTACTCAAGATCATAAACATAAACTTCAGAAAACTGGTAATAATAACTGGATTTACAACTCCGGGATTATTTATCAACTTGAAAATTATTGAACAAAATGGCGTAGTAATTTGAAATGAAACCCTGCAATTTTATATTTTCAATGCTAGTAAAAACACCTAATTGACCGGATAAACCCACAAGTAGAACTACAAATGAGACAATGCTCCCAAGCTATTCAAGTTCGATTTGTAAACAGCTCGAGTCAAGCTATCAAGGGAGTCAAGTTTGAGCTTGAGCTTAAGATTGAACTCAAGTTTGAGCATATAAATCGTGTAAACGGACTTAATTGAACAGAGCTCGAGATTAGATAATTGTGATCGATCAAGCTTTAGCCGAGCTTCAAGGAGCAAGTTCCGAATCGAATCGTTCAAAGCTCGGACCAGTCAATTATAGCCCTAACCAAAGGAACATGAACAAGCTAGACATATGCATAAGCGAAATTTAACATTTCTTTCCTTTAGCTGCTTGGAAACAGGGAAAGGAAGGTAAAAACCAACACAAAACAAAAACGAAATTAATTAAAAAAATTAGTATTTCTCATTAGGTTCTAACAAGCTAAGTTTTCTACGAATTTTCTTTTCTTCTTTTCACATTATTTCCACTTTTCCTCCAAATCTAAAAGCAAGAAAATTTTAATTTCTCCTAGTTTCCGTCCATTTTCTAGGGAACCAAACAGGTGCTTAGTACATTTAGCGGAAGCTAAAAGATACATAAAAATGACGAACCAGTATAAGCAATCAATTATTCCATTTAACTAAGTAATCTAATGATTTCTGGAGGATCAAACAAGAGGATACCACATACATAACAATTATAAAAAAAACAAATTACAATTTCAGCAAAAACAAAAATAAATAAATCGCAAAATCGAATTAGAATACAACACGAGCACGAAATAGTTACCGTTTAGAAAAAGAAATAAAGAAAAACATACTTGATTTTCCTCTCCTTCAGTCACCTCATTGATCATTGAAGGATGCAGAGTGTTTGGGAGTACTAATGGAACTAATGTAAATGTAGTAAACCAAGCTAAAAATTAAGAATTCTTATAATGTTTTATAGGGAAAGTATGTCGGGCGTTAGAAAGGAAAAGTTTCTCTGAGTGCTTTAATTATAGGATATAAGTACGTAGGATTTAAGGGTTTAGGGTTTAGGGTTAAGTATATGTTTAAAATGTAAGGTTTATTATTATAATTTAGGGTTTAAAGTTAGAATTTAGAGTTTAGAAGTTAAAGTTTAGTTTTTAAGGTAATATGATTAGAGACTTAAATTCTAACCCTAAACCCTAAATTCTAACCACACCCCCTAAGTTTAGGTCTACACTAAACTCTTAAACATTAAAGCCTAATAATTATCCTTTATTAAATGATATTTTTGTCACTTAAAATAAAAATAATAATTTTAACTTGTTATTTTTCTTGACAACAATAATGTTTAAGTTAAATTGTATTTTGAATTAATTGTATTTAATCTATGAAAATATATTAATTATAAAAATATAATAAGAATGATTTTTTGACTGCAATAAAAAGATATTGATTTTATAGGAAAAAATGTTTATAATTTATTTTACAATATTGAAAGATTAATGATGACGATGACTAAAAATGTAATGATAAATATTTATATTTGGTTATTTACTGAAATAATGTTGTTGGAAAAAATGGATAAACTACTCAAATAACCATTTAAGTATGAAATTGATGTTGATATGATTATTATATTTACAATTGTATCATTGTGACCATTTAACTATGTAAAGGGTATCAATCAAGTCATATAACGTTAAAATTTAACGGAAAGAATTATGTGGCAGTTTATAAAAACTATACATGATTGGAGGAAGAAAATAATAACAAGCTATTGCTTAGTTTGGGCAGGATTCAAACCTAGCCAAGCCTAGTGTAACCCCCTAGACCCGCCTATGCGTTACCACGGGTTTTAAGAAGTCACATTAGGGTCACAAGAGCGACCCACGATAAATATTCACATAACAACATTTTTTCCTTAAAACACTTATTAAACTGTAAAATAAACTTCTACTTAAATATGATTTCAGGAAATCATATAAACATACAACAGTAATTTCAGAAAACGTTTTACAGACACTATCATAAAATTATACATGACATACATGCCCACTAACTGTTCTAGTACCGTACTCTCAAGCAACGCCGAGAGAACTCTAAACATTGATATTGATCACTGTAACATGATATGTTTCTTCTAACCTGCGAGGGTAAAAACAACGCGAGCTTTGAAAAGCTTAGTAATACAGTATTGTCAATATATTTTATAAGTAACATGCATGAATATGGTTCAGCACGAAGCTACCGTGGTGATCCGAGAAACAAGTCCCAGATTTACAGTTTATTATTTTGAATACATGTTATATCTAAAGATAATAAATTTGTTCTTTATTCGATCATCGAGTAACATGGGAGGAGCATATAGACCATTTAATCAAAAGAGATAAAGATGGATTATGGTGGTTGAATTTAGAGAGTTAGTGTGTGTTCCCACTATGCAAAGGTAACATATACAAAGTAACGGTGCGGTGAACATTTTATTTCGCGGTTATGTAATAGTAGCGGTAAGGTTCATTTTAAATTTCTTATCTACCATCCAATTAAACTCTCCGGCATGCAGTTCCCCAAAACTGAATCTATAAGGGGCATTAACCCAGGCCCATTGGGCGTAGGTGCCAGCCTAAGGGGGTGTCTTAGGTACGGTAAGAAAATCACCCTAACCGAAGTATAGGAATGAACGGTAAGGAATTACCCTAGCCGAAGCATAGGAACCTGAGACGGTAAGGAATTACCAGCCTGATCAAGGCCGAACCTGCGGTAACTTCATACTCTATCCCATGTACCCCAAGAACAGTCTAGGCAATGATAGCAGTAATTGGTAATAATCGGTGATAACAGTAATCGGTAGTAAACGATAATAACAGATGATAACAGTAATATGTTAGTAATCAGTAATAACAGTAAATATAAGGTAAACTTTAGTTTTCAATGAAACGATATTCAGAGGTTACTTTTTTCGATTTAGATACAAAGGTATATTTCAGTAATGAGGTCCCGATTAAAAAGGGACTTGGTAGCCAACGTTTCCAACCGGGCGTTCGGGAAAAACTACTATACTATAATCTTTCATGATATCAGCTATATTAAGGATGTTTCGATCACTTTGGCTAACAAGGGCATTTTGGTCATTTTAATGTCAGAGGTAACTTTCTAACTTAGCCCAATAATGACAAAATGATAATTTAGAATATTTAGGATCCCCAACGGTTTATCAAGCCTCCAAAATCTGTTCCTTGCAATACTTACCAAACATTCAAATGTATGTGTTTCACGTGTATCCTTTTCAGGTATTGAGTGCATCGTATATCTGAACGATCACCTTCATATTTCACCACAAGGCTTACCACTAAGTAATCAACTTGTTATTCCATGCGAATCTTCCTACCTTATTTTAATATCATGAGTGATTGACGTAGATGAGTCATGCTTTACTTCACGTAAAGGCATTATAAACATTTGCACCCAAGATTCTAATCTATCCTCCAAGTCCTCTGAAACTGAGTAGTTCATATTATCGTGGTACTTACCAAGTATTTGGACATGTACATATCTCACGAACTCAATCCTTAACATTAGAAATCACCAACAACTACGTATCGTGTAATACAACTTTTAGAACCATCACACTCATTTAACTTTATTGAAATTTCTTATTCCAAATCTTAAAGGGGGTTTCAATTATTTTAGTATTTGAGGGTATTTCAGTCACTTCGATGCTCAAGAGTGTTTCAGTCATTTAAGTACTTTCAGTATCTCCAAACAAGTCATTCATTTCAATTCACGAGAGTTGATCCATTGTTCCAGATAATTTGGTAATTTCAGTGCCTGAGGTTATTTCTCCATTCCAATCATTCTTGTCAATTCATTCTCCACTTTCATTTAAATAAGTTCAAGAATACGTAGAACTTTCACTTATTTAACATCAGGTGTGTCCAGAGTTTGGGTAATCCAAGAGCTTTGTTGCATATTTATTTGTATCTTAATACTGAAGTTTTTCCTAATAGAGTATGAATTTTAGATAAAGTAAACGTTTAATAGGATCGTGTGTAAATTTCAAGCCATTTCCTTTGTTAGGGGTATTTAAGTCATTTTTATTTTTTAAGGGGTATTATCGTGTGTAAACGTTTAATCGAATCGTGGGTCAAACGGGTCAGCCCAACAATTAATTAAGGGCCTAATTTATTTTATTACTGGTTTAGAAGCTTGGCCGGTTCGGTCAAGGGTTGAAGGGTCTGGTCGGTTCAGTGGCCACCGTTCAAGGCGGCCGAAAAACGCCAGCGACGGCGCGTGAAGCCCACGCACGGCCTAAAATGGCCAGAAAAAGCTTTCGATCACGCCGCTATCATCCTTTTCACAATTATAACCCAAATAACTTGATATTTAAGCCGAAATACTCACCAATCTTACCAAATCAGAGAAAACACAGTCTGATTAATGTGGCTCTGACGACGGTCTAAACGGCAGCTGTTTGACGCTCGGTGGTATGAGTTTTGCTCGGTTTGAACCCCTGAGGACGATAGTGACCTATGATTCGATCCACGACACCGGACGGTGACGAAAAATTCGAAAAGCAAAGTTGAAAACTCTGTCAAAACTTCGAACAGATTTCTGCATGAACGACGATTGACCTGCGCCAGTAGACTTAGGGGTTTTGATCGGGACGTCGAGACGGTTCGTCTGGAAACGGCGGTGGGGTGTAACTGACGATGGCCGTTTTGTTTAAGGGGAGAAGATGAAGAGTCGACGATAGAGGGAGTTCTAGAACTTTTGGGAAGGGCAGTTGGCCTAATTAAATACCCTTAATTGGGGTAGGTGATATATTTTTGTATTTTATTATTTTATTATTATTTCGGAACCACATAAAGCTAAGTGAGGGAGGTTTATAACCAAGAGCTCCCTTAGCTCAGTGGTTGGGCATTTGGCTAAACTACTTAGGGTTGTGGGTTTGATTCCTACAACCTCCACTTTTAATTTTTCAATTTTTTCTAGGGTGTTACACCTAGTTTGAGTGGCTTGAATTTTTTAATAAATAAGAAAATATTATCATGTGTCTCATTAAAAACTTCCCATACCTAGTCGGAAAAAAATAGTAATAATATATTCAAATTACATAATTAAAAAACTAGCCAGCAAGCAAAACCTGCTTGAATGAGTGGCATGACTTTACCACTAAGCTAAGTGCAATTTTGCAATATAGAGTAGAAATTTTAATATATGTGTTAATTTGTTGCTAATGTCAGGAAAAAATAAATATAAATTAAGGAAACTCAAATATGACACACTTGAATGCATAAAAATATCTAAATCACTAAAATAAATCTAATAATTAAATTAAAGTTGACACACTTAAATGTTCAAACTAAGTTTTATATATTTTCCCACAATTATTTTTTATAATTTCACATATATAATCATTGAATTTTTTTAACTTAACTAATAATTTTATTTTTATTAGAAAAAATAATTAAATTATTATATATGTGAAGTTATATTAAAATTTAAAATTTTAAAATTATATTAAAAATTCATTTAACGAATCTACACTCACGAACATAATTCGAATAAATTAATATAATTTTATATTTCTAAATTTTTAATATAATTTCATAAATATAATAAGTTAATTAATTTTTTAATAAATATTAAAATTATTAATTAAGTTAAAAAATCAATTTAATCATTATATATGTGAAACTATAAAAATAAACGTAGAAAATAAAAAATATATTAAATTTGGTTTAAAATATAAAAATTTTAAAACCATTTTTATTTTAAATCATGCATTAATAATAATGTGGGGTCATACGAACGGAAGAGTGGTCAGTGGTGGTTGAACGCCTGCCGAGGGGGAGAGTCTTGGGGAATTAAGGTTAGAGCTTTTGGGGTTATTTCGGGTAACTTTTTAAGAAAATGATTTTTTTATGATTTTTTAAAATAAAAAAAATAAAACAAATAACACATGTCTATATATGATTGTATAATAGAAAAAAAGTTAACGACAATTGACGAGAAAACCTTATTTGAGTTACGAAATGAAATTAGACACATATTTGACCAAAAAAATAATTTAGTCACATAACTGAAAAAATGTATAATTTGAGCATTTATTTAACAGTTAAGCCTACTAAAGAAACTTGTTGATTTTTTTGATTTTTTAATTTACGTATATATTTTTTAAATCTAACTAATTTGATTATATGTAATAGTAGAACTTCATGAAAAGAAATACAATGTCAATTAGGTTGTTCAGATTATGGAATACATACGTATATTCGATATTTAATCTAAATTCGAAGAACATAAATTTTCATTTGAAGCAAATCACATATCACTTGAAAGGAAAATAAAGAAAATAACATACATTAAAAAGATGATGATAATGGGAATTCATCAAATAAAGAAACAATTACACCATTGTCCCAAATCAATCTTACAACCCTAGAATTCAAAAAAAAAAAAAGAAAAAAAAAACTCACCTATCCCATTGTACCATCTTCCCCTCACCCTAGTTGATATTATTGATTCCATATCACGAGTACGTGCGACACTTGGCAACAATCAATTGGTTGTAGTTTTTTGCGATGTGGACACTCCTACTATGTTGGACCGATGTGATATATCCGAAATCGAAACCGAAACTGAAGAGATGATTGTCTTGATCTAGCGTAGAATGATGCTTGAATATCAAGATAGAGCACTAAGACCACCTCCTTTCATCATTTGTTTGAATTCATGAAAGTTTACTCTACCATCGCCATCCTCGTCCACTTGCATTATCATCCTCTTGCAATCCTCGACGTCTTTCCCTTGTTTAAGTCCAAGAGAAACCAATACGGTCCCCAACTCGTCGACAGAAATGTAACCGTCTCCGTTCCGATCGAAAATCTTAAAAGCTTCTTTTATATCTTCCTCTTCGTCTTTATCACACATAATGAATTGATACAACTCACTAAACTCGTCGATGTTGACACAATTATCGCCATCGATGTCGAATTTTTCAATCATTTGGGTTAGGTCTGCTTCCGGAATGAAGATACCTAAGCTCTCCAACGACTCGAGTAAGTCTTTCTTTGTAATCTTTCCGTCTCCATTCTTGTCAAACATTTGGAAAACCCTTTCTAATTCTGTCCCATCCATTCTAACAAAGATGCAGATGTCGATGTCGATACTGGTGCCGTTGTTGTCGTCGTTGAAATGAAAACGAATTAGAGATGTATGTTTAGAATTGGGCAAAGATTAATCCAAGAATGAGGCAGCAAGGATTTTAGTTTCTTAGAAACCAAATAATCTAAAAAATGATTGTTTGTATGGTAAGAAAATCAACAGGAAAGTAGTAGGCATTGAAAGAAAAAAAACCCCAATGTCCGAAAACAATGAAGATTGTTCTCAATACAATGGCTGGGAGAAAATTTTGGAGAAATATTAGATGCAAAGTTGAACGAAAAGCACCCTTAATATGTTTATTTAAAAGAAAAAGATTATATTAAATATATGAAAACGCGTTGTTGTTGATTTTATTAATATTTTATTTCGAATTAAAGAATTGGACCGTGGACAATGGATCTTTAGGAAAATGAAGTTGCCGGCTAATGATTTGCTACTATGGATATTTATTTATTTATTTTCCGATTAAGAGTATATGAAATCTTTGAATTTTAGAAAAAAGATTATTAGGATATTTATTTTTTTATTTAATTGAATTTTCGAATAAATAAAATTGAATTAATTAATTAATTTTTTAACTAATTTTAATAGTTAACTTTTAATGATTATTTTTTATCATTAATATCACGTTACATATAACGATTCTCTCCCACAACATTTACATATTTTAAAGAAACATTCTAAAAAATTATTAAAATTATAGATGAATATTTAAAATTTAATAAATTTCTATAGATGTCATATAACAGCATCGTAACGCAACACGTGAAAAATTAAATTTAGTGATTAACATTAGTTAAAGGATATAGAATTTTTTTTTTTACAAAAGTTCAAAAGCTATTGATACCCTTAAACCATTATTTCTGTTTTAATATTATACGTACCTGATAATAATGTGTTTTAGTGTTCTGTTTCAAATTAATCACTATATTTAAAATGGTTTTTCTTTCATATATTTAGTTTGATTTATAATTTATAATAAGATGTATATTAATTATTAATATACATGTGTATATATATATATTCATTACACACGTAGAAATATGTTTAAAGACAAAAGTAAATTTTAAATGATTAATTTAATTATTTTTATTTAGATAAAAATATTTTTTTGATAAGAAAGATAAAAATATTTTAAAATGGTTTAAAAGATAAAAATATTCAGGTGTAATTAAATTTGATAGCGATTTAAGATCGAACAATATGTACTGACCGGTAGGGCTGAAACCACCATGGTTGAGATTATTTATAATGCTTGCATTTAAAAGCCTAATATATGATATTATGTTATGTATTATATACAAATTCTTTTCAAAAAAAAATTTAAAATTTTTCATTGTCAATTTTTTTTTTAAATTTCTCTCAGAGATTGAATTATATCGAATATAAATAATTATAAAAACAGAATAATATAAAATGCCATACTTATATATATATATATATTAGTTGAAGAGTTGACTAACCCATTGCAATGGTCCATGAAGAAGAGACAAGAAAATTTAGTTTTAGCCAATTTATTCACAAGCAGTGATTTCTTTAGGAAACATTTTTGTCTGCAAATTTTCGTATCTGTCTATTTGCTGGCGTCTGCTTCGTTTGTTGCCTTGCCTGGCGGACGAAATAAGTAAAGAAAAAAAAAAAGCAACAAAGATTCGGTCTTAGGGCTACACAAAGAAACTGATAAAATAGAAAACTCGTTAAGTCATAGTGTTCGGTAGGGTTGCGTTCTACGAATTGTTTGTATAACCTCATTTATTAAGATAAATAAATAAATATGAACAAAAATTTTACGTTTGTTTAATAGGTATGTTCGGTTTGTTTATGTTCACGAACAAGCTCGTTTATCGACTCGTTTATAAGCTCGTTTATTTGGTTTCCCTTTTTTTTCTTTTTTACATTTTTAATATTTGTGAAGATATGGACTAAATTGAACAAGGGTAAACTTTGGAGTTCTAACCTGTGAAGTTTAAGGAGCTTAGGGACTAGTGG
Organism: Hibiscus tridactylites; assembly: GCA_958450335.1. NCBI lineage: Eukaryota > Viridiplantae > Streptophyta > Magnoliopsida > Malvales > Malvaceae > Hibiscus > Hibiscus tridactylites. Next base: position 84,700,046 of record OY288268.1, on the reverse strand, counting down.
TGTTATTTCAGCATCTTGACGAACATATAAACGAACATGTTCGTGAACGTTAAATGAACATGCTCACGAACGTTAAACAAACGAGCACAAACACCTTCAAAAATAAATAAACGAGCACGAAAAGAATATTAAAAATTTAAACAAACACGAACCGAACATGAACACATTCAAAAAAATGAAAAGTCTAAAGGTGATTACAAGTTAGTATCTATCCATGCATATTTTTCACCCAGGGACGGAACTATGTTAAGGGTGGGAGGGTCAATTGCCCCCCTCACTTTTGATGGTCTAATTACATTTTAGACCATTGATAGTTTTGAAACCATTTCAATTAAGTCCTTGCACCTCCCAAAATTATACGGTGTAATTTATTTTGGCAAAATGACAAAAGATGTCCCCCAACGTCTGTATGATTTGTCATTTGGCCCCCTATTCTTTTTTTGGAGCAAACAACCTACAACGTTTTAATTTGGTCCAAATATCCCCTGTTGGATGGAAAGTCAACTAACAATCAACGGTTGATTCTGACTGGACTTGTCACACATTAAGATCGGCTGACGCCAGGCCTATGCCACATCAAATTTTAAAAAAAATTATTTTGTTATATCATGTTTTATGGTGACACGTAGCTGACTATAATGCTGACACGTGGCCGAACTGAATGGTAACACGTGGTGAATATGATGAAGACACATCAGCATATCTTAACACGTGGCAAGTCTAGTCAATATCCCGTTGACTGTTAGTTGACTGACAGTTTCCATATAATAGGGGCATATTTGGATTAAATTGAAACGTTGGGGGTTGTTTGCTCAAAAAAAGAATATGGGGGGCAAATGAGAAAACATGTAAACGTTGGGGGCATCTTTTTTCATTTTTTCATTTATTCTTAGGACCTTATTAGTTTTAAAATTAATTAAATTAAGCATTGACCCTAAAATTTTATGGTTTAATTGCTTTTAAGACCTTTTAATTTTAAAATTAGCGAATTTAAATCCTATCTTCTTTAATTTTTTATGCTTTAATTACTTTTTAATATCTCAGTCATTACAAATTTAAATACTTGCCCCTTTTGAAGTATGCCCAAAGACCAATCATGAGATGGTTGTAAAAATATATACTTATTTTTTTTTTTTTTTTTATAAGAATATTGGCCTCGTTAAAAACCCCTTCATAATGATCAATACCTTGAAGGATATAAGACCAACAACGAAAGGAAGAAAAAAAGTGCCACTACGATATTATTCAATGAAACCAAAGCCTTACAACCCATATCAGTTCTAAAAGAAAAATAAAATCAAGAACAAGAAGATTTCACCAATATTAGCCTTAGCTAAGCTATCAGTTCTAACGTTAACAACCCTGGAAATCCAACAAAACAGACATTTCCTAGAAAGACCAATACTTGCAATTTTCTGAATCAGGCTGCACATCGAGGTTGGGCAGCAAGACGGGTCGCGAATCCAGTCAAGAGCAACTTTGCAGTCGCATTCAAGGATGATCATGTTACCTTGGCAAGCCTCCAAAGAAGCGGCGAGTGTAAGACCAAACGTAATCGCCATTAATTCCGCAAGAACGAGAGGCTTTATCTTGATTATTAATAAAGTTATTATTATTATTATTATTATTATTATTATTATTATTATTATTATTATTATTATTATTATTTCAGTCTTATTATTATGTGTATTTATAAATAAACTAAATCATAATAAATTTCTTAGAATAATATAATTATTCTTTGGATAGATCATCAACCACGCCCGTGAGAGAAAAATTTGCAAGGTAATTCCTTTCTTACCACGAGCTTAAAGTTAGCATGGACATACTATCTTTATATCATATGGGAAGAACGCAATGCAAGAACTTTTAGAAGAATTGTCCGCTCTAGCGATGAACTTTTTGATACTTTAAAATACATCGTTAGTATATGGTTGTATAGATTCAAAACTGATATACACAATAGTGATAGTAGACGTCTTTGTACAGTTTGGGGGATCGATTGAGTTCGATTCTTCTTTATTTGATTCTTGATGTTCTTTGTAGCAGCTCGCTGCTCCCAGGTAAATACAACACACCATTTATCCAAAAAACATATAGTTATTCTTGAATGTCCTTAGTCGATAATTATTGTAGGCGTGGACAACAATAATATATTAAGACTAATATGTAGTTGATTGATGACAAAGTGTTGTTATTGACATAAAGATGTCAAAATCAATACATAAGTATGTGTTAGATAACGACATACTAGACTGACCCACTATGAGCATGTTTCTTGAATTATTATGTGACAGTCACAACATTGCTCATGGTAATAACTAAGTGTATGATCCTCAGACTTGAGATCACCATTATTCCAATATCGAGGGTGATGTATTTTGATGCGGTCAAAACGTGTGTTGTAACAGACTACACTATAACGACTGATATTGGATATGTCACGATCTATATAGCGAAATATGGTTGATCAAGATAAGATTTGTCCCTCCTACATAATAGGAGTAATATCGTAGGCCACTTGATTGCGTGAGGCTAGAAAATGCATGGCCATACTCGAATAAATTGATATGAGATATCATAGTTATTCGTTTATCATAGTCTACTCAAGATATCGAGAAATATTAGATGGACTGTACAAGTTTGACTAATCCATGACTTGTGTTCGATCTAGATATGAGGACAAACGAATGTAATACATAAAAGAAGTTAATCACGGAAAAAAGTAAAGTCGAACTACGACTTCATGTAACTTTAGTAGCAATGATGTATTGCTAGATGCTACTCATTGCTTGTAATATTAGAATTGTTCTAGATATTACTACTAACGTTACACGAACCTACAAGGGTCACGCCTTATGATTGAAACGAACAAATATCGACTAGATAGCATACGTACAAACTTGTTGTACAGTAATAACTATTAAAACGAAATTATTATAATTATTGTAATTTTATATATATATTAATACTAGATAATTATTGTAATTATCAAACACTATTAAAATATATATACCCTAAAGAAACCTAATTAAAGTAGAATCAGATTCTACATATTTAATTGTATTTAGTTAAATATATTGTATATTTAATGAATTTGAATTAAAGTAGAATAGGATTCTACATATTTTATTATTTTTGATTAAATATATTGTATATTTAATGAATTCGAATTTAATTAGAATTAGGTTTCTAAATACTATATAAAGACATAAAGTCTAGTAGCTAAAGTATGATTTTTCGGAAAACTTATCTAACAGTTAGAGAAGATAAAATATTGCTCTTTCGTTCGGGTGGACTGCATAGAGGTTGGAACACTATTGTGACGACTCATATTCGATTTGGTTTATCCTAACTCCCTAAGGATATCAAGATACTAGATTTATTAAGGTAATATGTCATCCCTATTCACCCCAAATTCGTCTCTTGTACATGGATCAATGACGGAATTCGCCGAGTAATTTTTCGTTGCGCCATGGGGAGTACCGGCATTTACACCCTTTGACAATGCACACAGACCTTGCAGACAAAGCGATTGAACTCGATTCTCCTAGGATGAACCCTACACAAATAAATAACAAACACGAACAAAGTCTTGTGCGTTCAAGCTCGGTTCATTTACACCCCTAGTGTTCGGTTTGATTTCAGTTCGATTTTTTTGTCTCACTTTGATTTATCATTTAAATGTATTTTTATTTAATTTGATTTTTTATTTACAAAATTAAAAAATTAATCAATTGTACTGAAAATATTTTTTTTTCAATTTATAATTTCTATTATTATGATATAAAATAAATATTTTTGTTAAATTAATGAAAATAACTTAAAATTGATGTTTTCTTTTGACATTCCAAATATATTGATTATTTCATATTTGAAATTTTCCGATCATTAATAATGTCTATCTATTTATCTACTCAATATGTTCATATATTGCAAAACTGGAACATGGACGGAGCATAATTGAGTCTTAAGGGGGCCTTTGCCCCTCCAACAATTTAAAATTTTCATATTTAGCCTTTTATTTTTTTTAAAAAAAAATTAACTTGCCCTCCTTAATTTTTTATAAATTCATATTAAACATTAGTTTCTTTTAACATTTGTAATTAATTTATCTAAAATTTTAATTCAAACGACGAGTTCATGGATCTTTGCACCAACATCTTCATGGAAAGAGCAATTGGATTGAATCCAAAGGGTCACGGTCGCATTCCAAGCTGCCCGAGGGAATGGAATACTTGCACGGTTATGCTTGTCCACCGGATATTCATAGGAACATCAAATCCTTGAACATTCGCACCGATAAAGACCACAATGCTCGAGTGGCTGATTTCGATCACTCTTTGCTCGGACCAGCTTACAGTAGCTGTCCATTAGCCGAGCTACCAGCTAGGACGCTCGGTTATCTCAATCCAGAGTACTATAGGCTCCATTGCCTCACAACTAAATCCGATGTCTATAGCTTTGGAGTGTTACTATTGGAGCAAGTCGTCGGTACCGGAAGCTGATGTCGAGGGAAAGAACACGGAAGCAAAGAATGTGGGCATTGTGAGATGTGTTGGGGATGGTTTGAGACAGCCTGCACCTGATAAAGCACCAAGCTTGATACAGCCTGCACCTTCACCTTCAGCTACAACGATGTTGAGTTTGACAATGTCAAGCCATCTTTGCCTACTAATAAACTCAACATCTTCACCTAATAAACTCCCAAGCTTGACAATGCCAACAATGTCACCTTCAGCTCACCGAGCTTCATCATACGAAACGGCGCAGCGGAAGGATTAGATAATGATCAAATTCAGATTTACTTATGGAGATGACAATGGCAATGGAATTGGCTTGAAGATAATGTGAATAATTGTTGTCCTAAATCCTAATCGTAATTAATTAGGTAATCTTTACGATACGACTCTAAATGATCTTTCTAATCACAATTGAGGTAATCCGAAGTGTGAAAATGATAAACAATAAATCACAAAAAACTTGAAGATTGATTTGCTTCTAAACACAAGATGAACTTCTTCCGGAGTATGAACTCGAAGAGAACTTTATTTTAATCAAAAAAAAAAATTGAATAACAATGAAGAAAGTATTATCCTTCTATCACTTTCACCTAAATTTAAAAATGAATAAAAATAAATTGGTTTGCTTGAAGTTACAATTTTATTTATAAGGTGCGCATAAATTGATAATATTTGATTTAATAAATTTACCCGATTAAAATTAACAGATACGGACGTACATAATTTAAAATGAACTGATATAAATACAATGTTCCAAGATTCCTAACAAACAAACGTTAACAAAGATTCATTGAAAAAACATACCACTTCTTCAGTTATTCAAAGAATTGCTGAAAACCATGGTGTTGTTATGGAGTTGCACGAATACTAATGGTGGAACATGATTGATCTCGGCCAAAGTCCCTTAGTTTAAGAATCAAATGCACCACAATTCCGGAAAGAAATCCGATTGCCGCACTCGAGCCGACGAGCGAAACAGCCGTGCATATCAGCATTACAAACACTTCTCCCTTTGAATTCATATCTCTGCAGGTCATTGCTAGCTCAATCCCTGCAAATAATAGCAGAACTCCCAAGAGTCCGACCGGAAACTGGTGCAAGATGATGACCAAAGAAGTTCCCAAAACCAAGCCCAACACCATTTTTGCCGCACCGAGGATCGCCACACATCCGCCGCTCCTGCCTCCAAACTTGTACTGCCCGGCTAGTCCACCTGCACCATGGCAGCATGGCATGGCACCGAACCAGCACCCCACCAAGTTCATTAGTCCGACCGTTATCGAGACCGATGTAGCCGAGAATTCCTTTCCAGGGAAAAGGTCCGACGACAATTTGCAGACTGCAATCACCGAGTTTAGTATTGATAAAGGCAATTGAGGGATGGTTCCCTTGATGAATCCTTCCTTCCACGCATGTCTTGTTATTTGGACTACCTCAATCGATGACGGTCCGAATTCGATGTCTTTTACCACTGCAGGCCTTCGTATGAATGCCAAGACTACACCCAACGTGAAAATGATGAAAGCTGAAGGAACACTAGCCATGATTCTCCTCATTCTTTTGCTTTTCGAATTCCTTTCTTCGTCGACCACGACATCGGTCTCTGTTTCATTTCGTTCTTCGCCTGCACCATTAACAAAGATTATGAAACAAGCACAAACGAGTGCCAGAACCAATCCATCCAGCCCCAGCCAATGCCTGTTCCCTTTAGATTTCGATTTCGAAAAGTCCTGAACTTTTCTAATGTACTTAACAGCACTCATAGCAAATGACAACCCTTGTGCCAGCTGAATTCCCCTAACAACAGACAAAGGTATCAACCTATACACCAGCTGCATCAACCCCGTGGCACCCAAAACCAACAAGACTCCACCCGTGCAAATCCCGGCCGCCATCATTTCCGGGATGTTAAAACCCGAATCCGATATAGCCGCCGCCGCGATCGACTTCATCGGTTGAACAGGCATCGGAACACCGTATATGGCGCCGGTGACGATGTTGTACACACCGGTGAATATCAACGTGGTGCCCAAGTTAAGGTCCTTGGCAAGTGTCAAGGCCAGCACAATGGGAATGTATGTGCCCAAATCTCCCATGGCACCATTCAATTCTGCCCATTTGGACCGAAAAGTTAAGTTCCTCTTCAGTTTATGAGCCATGGTGGGAGGTGTTTCGGCTAAGTTTGGAGACTCCATGGCAATGAAATGCAGCTGTGATTAGACTGAGAAAGGAATGTGAGGGTTTTATAGGTTGCAGAGGGGAGATTTGTACTGTCCTTTGGGTTCCGGAGAGGCCAAAATATGGGATTAGCATCTTCTCAAAATACCGGCCTTAGTTCGAACCGGATCAAGTTCATGTGACGTGACCCAAAAATCAAATAATAAAGAATAATCCTATGCTCCAAAAGTCAATTTTAATATTTGAATAAGTAAATTACTTAAATCACCATTGAATTTTACTCAATTATACTTTAGTTACAGAAGTTTCAAAACGTTTAATATACTCACTGAAGTTTAGATTTGAATATTTTTTTATCACTCCTTCATTAGTTTCATGACGACGTTAAGACGTGAATGTGGTCCACCTTCGATGGCTATAGATGGATCTCAAATTTCACATTCATTTCATCTCAGTCGTTTGACTTCAAATTTGACTTCTATTTCGTCAGAAAGTACCCTGAAGTCTACGAATCAAGTAAAATCCTTTCAATTTTTCTCTTGTCGATCTCTCTCCTTATCGTCAGAAGGTGCTCATTTCTCAATATATCATTTCTTTTGTGCCGATGAAGCTTTCCACCGTTCAAATCTTGAAAGAAAAATTTCCGTTCACCGATAAATGGACGTCGTCAAGAAATTAACGGAAGAATGACCAAAAACGTCTAATGGCTAAACTTCAATCAATAAATTGAACGTTTTGAAACTTCAGTTTTCAAAATAAGTTTGTTAGTAAAGTTCAGTGATGATTTATGTGATTTACCTTATTTCAATTTTTATATTTGAAGTTATATTTGTATTGATGGATTGAACCCAATAACTAGTCCCAAAGATGATGATGTTCTTATTTGGAGATTTGTGTTCAATCAGCTTTAGCTGCAAGGTGTGTTGTCAAATAGTTAAGAACAAAATATGAACAAATATTACCTTATAATCACCTTAAGACTATTCAAAAAATATATATATTTGTACGGATGAATTTAATCCCAAAACATCAGGATGGACCGAGGGGGGCTGGAGGGGACGGTTGCCCCCCTGAAAATTTAAAATTCGTATATAATTTTTAAATTTTTTACATATTTTTTATTAAAAATCTATTTTTGCTTCTCAAAAATTTTATAAGTCCGCCCCTAAAATTTTATAAGTGTGTATAAAACCTTCCGTGCATCCCTTGAAAGCATCATAATTAATCTATCATTAATGTGAACAATAATACATTTTAAAAGTCAACTTTAACATTTAGATTTTTTGTTTTTTGTTTTCACTTACGTGTGACAGTGACGGCTATTTTAATAAAATTTCGGAGATTTTTTTTCTTAGGTTTCAATTCCCCTTCCGTATAATTAGGATTAAATTTAAAATTTGTTAATTTTTTTTTGTTATTTTAACACTTTATTACAACTGTCGGTGCTTGAATCTGTGACCTTTAAGAACAATAATCATTCTTTTAACCATTGAGGCAAGTTGGTTTGTATGATTGTGTCTCTTTCTTATCGGTAAATCAAACGAGTAGAATTATAATTTAAAATTAGATTACGAAACAAAATGAAAAATAAAAATGTTATAATGAGATAACGACGAGTAAACGAAAGAGGACGTAAATTAAAAGGAAAAAAAAGTAAAATTTTGATACATATATATATTATGTAAAATTTTACATAAGTCTTCATATTTACATTATAAAACTGAAATTCTAAATTTCTAATTATAAATCCTAAAAACTTAGACTTAGCTTGAATTATTAAACTTTATACCTTAAGTTCTAGGCATTAATTTTAAACCCTAAAACATAAAACCTTAAACTAAATTTCTAATCCCTACAAATAATATATATATATATATAAGTAAAGTTTGTACGTGTATCAAAGTTAAAAAAAAAAAAAACATACGAATTTATATAAAAATTCTAAACGGGAAAATCATGGACATAAAAGAAGTATTTCATTATATCGACGATAAATTGGAAGAGAAATGTTATAAGCACTTTTTTTAATGGTGTAAAGTTGATTATAAGGTAGTGTCTATTCATAGATATTCTTAACTTTTTGACAATGCGCATACACTTTGTAGATAAAATGATTCGAACATGTATCTTCTAGAATGAACATCATCTGCTTTTGCACTAGGACACTTATTGGGTTCAATTGCCAGAAGTACTTTAAATATTATCATCCACTAATATATATATATATATATAGGGTTTGTCTAACATACGACATATTACGGTACGGCTACAGTTCGACACCAACTGAAAATGTAAACATAATAATGAAAATGCTTTTAATAACATTTTCAGTTGTGATAAGTATCAAAACTTTACTTTCGAGTTTCGAAACTTTCATCACTTCTGATAAGATTTTAAATTTTTGTAAGAATCGAAAATGTTATAAAAAATATAACATTTTCAGTTTGTGCCGCACCGTAACCTGCCGTACCGCAATATATATATATATATATATATATATATATATATATATATATATATATATATATATATAATGGTAAATTGTGTGGTAAGTTGTGTATGAAGGTTAGAATTTTACTTTTTGAAAGTCAACAATGAGTTATATCTAGGGAAGGTCATCTGATTCGGACCTGATTTTATAGGTCGATTTTAAAAAAAAAAAAAATTAAGTTCAAGTCACATTATAGTGAAATATTTGCCGACTCAAAATAATAATATAATTTTATTATAAATATTTAAAGATAGTAGTTATAGTGCCTATATGTATTCAATTCTATCTTTGTCGAATATAAATAGAACAAAATAGTTTTGTCGGGTTGGAGTCAAAGTCGTGTTTTTATCCTAAAATTAGGGGTGAGCGTTCGATCGAGTCAAGTCGAATAAAAAAAATTCGAGTTATTTGAGTGGACGAGTCATATTTTACAACTCAAACTTTATTTGAAATTTTTTCGATGATCAAGAATTTCGGTTTTTGAGAAGTATCATGATCATCCAATAAGAAAGGTTTCAATTTTTTCAAATGAACGATTTGAAGACCTATTGATTCTAACAACTTATTGCAAAGTTGATCATTCGGACCTTTCAATTCATAGATGTGATTTGAGTCGAGTTTAAGAAATTCGAGTCGAGTCGAATTTTCGAGTTCCTATAAAAAATTTAATTGTAATTATTTATCATGTTATAGTAAGGTTTGATTCCAATTTAAACTCCTTTTTCTAATCATATAAGATATGCACATATATATTTTTTCACATGTGATAATATTTCTTCATAATTTTATGTATCAATATGTATATATCATAAAAAATAGAGGAACTCGTCTCGAACTTAAAAATAAATCCACTAATTACTAAAAATTTTGAGTTATTCGAGTTATTCAAATTTCCATTTTACAACTCAAACTTTATTTGAAATTTTTTCGAGTTATTCGAGTTTATGAAATTTCGAGTCGAGCCAAGACGAGTCGAGTATTTTTGCCTCGAGTCGAGTTATTCGGTTTTTTTGAGTCGAGTTTTGCTCACCCCTACCTAAAATTGAGCTGAGTTGAGTTCGGATGAAGGCTTTGAATTTTCAGACGAGTACAAGTTGACTAAAACCTTGACCCAATCCAATCCACGACCATCCTAATTGTGTGTATTTTTTTAATTTTTATTATGGGTAATTAGTTCATATATAGGCGGTGGAAACAAAAAATTTCCACAAATGTCTTGGTTTTAGGGTTATGGGTTAGATTTTAAGGTTTAGAGGTTATGAGTTTGAATTTGAATTTGGTTTGTGGTTAGAATTTTGGCTTTGACTAAAATTTAAGGTCTATAGGTTAAAATATAAATCCATAACCATTTACCCTAAACTCTAAACAATAATATATGAACCCCAAATTCTAACTCTAAACCCTAGATTTTAATTACACCCCTTAGATTTTAACCGCTAAACATAAATTCTAAATTTTAACCATAAATTAAAGCATTTGTGGAAACTTTTTGTTCATTATATTATTCATATTCGTTTATAATTTATATTGGCATAAAGCCAAAATTAACCCTTAACGTTTGATCACTTTAGCTCATATTCTTTTTTAGAGCATTTAAGTCTCTAATGTTTCAATTTTTGGTCAAAATAGCCATATTTATGGAAACTGTTAGTTTGCTAATAGCCAACGTACTTTACTTACTAGGCACGTCCATGTATTCTTAATTGATGATGTTGCATGTCCATATGTGATGCCACGTCATTAATTTTTTAAAAAAAATTAATATAAATATTTTTTCATTAAATTAATTATAACCGATACGACGAGTACAATGCCACCGAGTAAAATGTTACCAGCAGAACACATATATTGGATTAATTCCTAGAGGAAAAACGGTCACATAAGCAACTATAAAGATGTTCGCGACATTGGAATGTAATTTGCGCAAATCAGCCTTTGGAATCTTCACTGCATTGTATATGGTAAGTGAAAGGAAAATGAATGCATGTACAAGTTAATTGTAATCACTTAGACCCGCCTATGCATTACAACGGATCTTAGGAAGTCACATTAGGGTCACAAGAGTGACCCACAGTAAAAATACGCATAAAAATATTTTTTCCTCAAACACTTATTAAACTGTAAAATCAACTTCTGTTTAAAATACCATTTCAGGAAGTCATTTAAACACATAACAAAGATTTCAGAAAGTGTTTTAGAGACACTATCATAAAACAATACATGACATGCATGCCCACTAACTATACAGTACCGTACTCCAGAGGCAACGCCGAGAGAACTCCGAACACTAATGTTAAACATTATACCATGATATATTCCTTAAACATGCGATGGTAAAAGCAACGTGAGCTTAAAAATGCTCAGTAATACAGAACTACCAAAAGATGCTATAAGCTCATGCAGATATAGGTAGGCATAGTAACAGTCTTTATTTCTGTTCTACTAGTTTGAGGTAGCATCATACTCGAGAATAACAATATTTGTTCTTTATTCGAACATCGAGAATTAGACAAGAATTATATAGGTTGGTAGCGTACGGAGATGGAATCAGAGAGTTTAGCGTCTAGTGTGTTTTTACAGTGCAACGTTAATGCATGAAATGTAACAATGCAGTAAACCCTTTTATTTCAAATACATTTGTTTCAAGTAACAGTAAAGTTCATTTTAATTCTTTGTTTACCCTCCAACCTTACACCAAATATGCAGTCCCCCAAAACTGCATCCATAAGGACTTACCCTAGGCCCGATGGGCATAGGTGCCACCTAAGGGGTTGCCTTAGGTCCATAAGAATTTACCCGTGCTAAAGCATCGGAACTTACCCAAGAGGAGACCTTGAGTCCATAAGGATTTACAAGCTGGATCAGGGTTGTACCAACAGAGACTTCATAACATAACCCAACAATATACCCCAGATAGCAATCGATATTCAGATTTTAGACATGAGTAACAGAATACATATGACAGACATATTCCATTCGAGGCATCAGAAACATAAGTTCATGCTCCTTAGACACATATGTGGGCATACCATTGAGCAGACAATATCATCATTCATCATGCAATAGAGTGTACCATCCTAGGTCAAGCTAACAGATTATATTATTACTTACATCAGGCAGACATACAATAATATCACAGATCAAATAACCACATAGCACAATCATATACCAAGTATACAGATCGAGCGAACTTACAACGGGAAGGCAGAAAATGTTATCATATGTCCAGTTCATCATTTCATCAAGCATATCATCGTTCATAATGTAACCCCCCTCGTCCCGGTCTGGCCGGATGACCGGTCCGAGTGGGCCACACGGGGAAAACCGAAGCGAAACCCAAAGGGTTCCTCCTCGGTTAGCAACCCTAAATTTTTTTTTCATTTTAGACTTGTCATAAACGAACCCCAAACCACAATCAAACGACCAAAATTCAATCTTGACTAAAGGCGCATTAAATCCTATGTATTTATCCCATTAAAAAGGTCAACAAGTCAAAACAGTACAATTTTAAGCAGAAGTTTCGAAACCTTTACCAAGGGTTTCGAAACTTTTGCTGGCAGAAACCCCTGGAACCCATTTCTCACCCAAAGTTTCGAAACCTTAGGGAAGGTTTCGAAACCTTGGACCTTAGTTTCGAAACCTTTCCCAAGGTCTCGAAACTTTTGGTTGGCAGAATGCCCTGGAACCCAAAATCTTCCAAAGGTTCCGAAACCTTGGGGAAAGTTTCGAAACCTTTGACCATAGTTTCGAAACCTACCCCAAAGGTTTCGAAACTTTGGCTGGCAGTGACCCCTGGAACCAAAATTTCTGCAAAGGTTTCGAAACCTTACCCATGGTTTCGAAACCTTAGTGCAGGGGGTCACCTACTGCCCAACTTAAGGACTTCCTACCCAAGAAAAACGTTAAGATCATACATAGACATGTATAGAAGCTTAAAAAGACCAAAAGCATGATTCAACGACTACAAGGCTCACACATACGACCATTCTAACAAGCATACATACAACAATCACAGTTGGATTTTAGCTTACAAGCATTGAATATAACAACAATCATACTTATCTAGACTTCAAGCAATATCATAAGAAACCACTTAACAAGCATAGGCATCATACACATGGTTGACAAACTTAAGGCATGCATAGACCAATCCTCATACAAAATCAGGCATAAGCAAATAATCCACATAAGAATCATAGAGCATAATCCAAGAAGCAAATCATAACACAACATAGGTTTAACAATTTCAAACATAACTTCCTAAGGAGTTTGACCCCAACTCCTAACACTCTATACCCCATTGTCTAGGCATTATTACAAAAGCAAACCATACTTAAACTTGCTTGAGAACTCCCAAAAGCTCCTCCTTCGCCCGCTCGCCTCCCGAACTCTAACGATCTGCACGTTGGAAACAAAGAGCATAAGCAACTAGCTTAGTGAGAGAGGCTCTACAATTCACAACATGCAGTTTTTCAAAATACGAGTTGTATGCGAGAAAACTATGGATGCACAAGGGTCTATCTCAACCACTACTCTTGGTTTGCTCAAGCACAACCAACATACACTTACGGTGGGACTACACATCACCGTTTCGACTAGTGGATGTCCAATGGGACTACACATCAAAGTACTACCCTACTAGTCACTACCGGTGGGACTACACATCACCGTAGTTTAGACCACCATCACGTGAGGCACGAACTCAACACGACTACAACATTGACAACTTAAAATGCATTCAATGGTCACAATGTATATACAATCAACTTGTCACAACAACTTATGAGTAGGGAGACTTACACACGGGTTTAGGCAACCTCTCAAGGTTCTACCCAAACCCCAAAGGAGTCCATATCAAGCACAAAGTAAAAACCAATGAATCTACTCACCGTTGCTACCCAAGAGAAGATCGAAGACCGAGCTCAAGACTCCGAAATCCCCGGATTTGCCCCCGAAGCTTCACCAACCAAATTCCTTGATTCTAAGCATTTCAACACAAAGCAAATAACCCCAAATCAGTCCATGTTCTAAAATGATCAACCCGGATAACATACTAAGTACAACACACCAATTTTTCCATTGAAACAAGCTCAATTTTTCCAAAATCCGAGCAGCCCTTACACACCCTTCAAAACCATTGATTCCAACCCTCAATTTACTCCCAAAAGCCTCCAAAACATCACTCACATATATCCTAACCACTAGCCCTCAAGATTCCACCTCAAAAACCCTCAAAACCCAACTTAAAGCCTCCCAAAAACCCCATTTTCTCCCAAATCCGAAAATTCCATAAAACATTATAAAAATCGGTTTTGTTGGACCCTTTTAGTTGTAGGCAACCCATATGACTTAAACAAATAGAAAGCTTAGATCAAAGACTCCAAAGGCAACATTTTTAATCCAAAAATCCTTCAAACCTCCAATCTCAAAACATGTCTAAAAATGAAAACAAATGGTATTAACTTGAAGGGAAGAACAAGGGTAAGTCAAAAACGTGTTTACCTTCGCGAAATTCTTCAAAACGAGCAAGACATTGGATGAAATAGTAACCTAAGGAGAGGGGGGTTTTGACGTAGAAGTGAATAGTGGGGAGAGGGGAAGAAGATGACTCAAATATTGTTTTTGGGTTTATTTGAAATTAAAAGGCTAAAGACTTAAATGCCCTTAATGAATCAAGGGAATTACAATGGATGACACCCATGACCAATTGGGCTTGTTTTGGGGAAAGGGTCCAACTAAATAAAACCCGAGGCCCAAGTCATTATTTAAAATTTGAAACCGAAACCCAAACTATTTTTAAATTAATATTTTCACCCGACCCCTGAACCCGGGTGTTACAACTCTCCCCTACTTAAGGAAATTTCGTCCTCGAAATTACCTGACGGAAACAAGTACAGAAACTGCTCAAGCATGTCAGCTTTCCTCTCCCACGTGGCTTCCTCCACACCTCTATGTCTCCATAAGACTTTGACTAACTCTATAGTCTTGCCACGCAATACTTTGCTATCAGAAGCAAGTATCTCAACTGGTTCCTCGTTGTAAGACAAGTCCGGATTTAATTCTATTTCTTCCACTGGCATAACATGGGACGAATCCGATCTATACCTCCTAAGCATCGATACATGAAACACATCATGAATCTTCTCTAGCTCAACTGGGAGTCTCAATCTATAGGCAACCGGACCAATTCTCTCAACTATTTCATAAGGCCCTATGTACCTTGGGCTCAACTTGCCCTTCCTTCCAAACCTCATCACCTTCTTCCAAGGTGAGACTCTCAAAAACACCCTATCCCCCACGGAGTATTCCACCTCCTTCCTTTTTAAATCGGCATAGGACTTTTGCCGGTCTGAAGCCGCTTTCAAGCGATCACAAATCAATTTCACCTTCTCGGTGGTTCCCTTGAGTAACTCGGGCATCGGCACTAGTTTATGCCCGGCCTCAGCCCAACAAATCGGGGTCCTACACTTCCTACCATACAAGGCCTCATAAGGAGCCATCTGGATGCTCGATTGGAAGCTGTTGTTATACGCAAACTCCACCAATGGTAGGTGCTTCTCCCATGACCCCTGAAAGTCAATGATACAACACCTCAACATATCCTCCAAAATCTGAATCACTCTCTCAGACTGCCCATCTGACTGCGGATGATACGAAGTGCTGAAGTTCAACCAAGTGCCTAAGGCTCGATGCAAACACTTCCAAAATCTAGAGGTGAATCTCGGATCTCGATCTGACACAATTGACTTCGGTACCCCATGTAGTCTCACAATCTCCCGAATATACAATTCGGCCAACTTGTCCAACGTATAGGTGGTATGAACCGGTATGAAGTGTGCACACTTGGTGAATCTATCTACAATCACCCACACTGAATTTTTCTTCGAAGGAGTCAACGGAAGTCCTGATACAAAGTCCATAGTGATACGCTCCCACTTCCACTCTGGAATCTTCAACGGTTGCAACAACCCTGAGGGAAACTGGTGCTCAGCCTTGACTCTCTGACAAACCATGCATTTACTTACGAACTCGGCTACATCCCTTTTCAAACCAACCCAATAATACTCTTCCTTTAATCCTCGATACATCTTCGTGCTACCCGGATGCATAGCAAAAGGGCTATTGTGAGCCTCACTCAAGATCGTACGCCTCAACTCGGCATCCTCCGGAACCACTATCCTATCCTTGAAACATAGGATCCCATTCTCTCCAAAACAATACTCGGTAGGCCTATCTTCCGCTATGTCTTGCACGTGAGGTGCCAAGGACTCATCTCGCAACTGCTTCTCACGAATCAACTGAACCAATGATGGCTTAACCTGAAGCTCGGCCACTAGCCCACCATCCGTAGACACACTCAACCTTGCGAACATTGCTCGCAACTCAACGGCCATCTTCCTACTCAAGGCATCGGCCACCACATTCGCCTTGCCCGGATGATACTCTATGGTAAGGTCATAATCTTTAAGGAGCTCTAACCACCTTCGTTGCCTAAGATTCAACTCCTTTTGGGACATCAAATATTTCAAGCTCTTGTGGTCGGTGTACACAGTGCACTTCTCACCATAAAGATGGTGTCTCCAAATTTTCAACGCGAACACCACTGCGGCCAACTCTATGTCATGTGTGGGGTAATTCTTCTCATGAACCTTCAACTGTCGGGAAGCATATGCCACTACCTTACCTCCTTGCATAAGTACACAACCTAGCCCCACGTAAGATGCATCACTGTAAATTACAAACTCTCTCCCCGGCTCGGGCTGAATCAAAATGGGAGCTTCGGTCAAAGCTTTCTTCAATTTCTCAAACGCTTCTTGTCTTGCATCTGACCATTCATACGGAACATTCTTCTGTAGCAACTTGGTCAACGGAGCCGCTATCCTTGAGAACCCTTCAACAAACCTCCTATAGTATCCCGCCAAGCCTAGGAAACTGCGGATTTCTGTCACTGATTTTGGTTGCTTCCAATTTACAATGGCTTCAATCTTCTTGGGATCTACACTAATCCCACTAGCTGAGATCACGTGGCCAAGGAAGACCACCTCTCTAATCCAAAACTCACACTTACTTAGCTTGGCATACAATTGATTTTCAAGTAGGGTCTGAAGCACTAACCTTAAGTGTTCATCGTGCTCCTCTTCGGTTCTAGAGTACACTAGGATGTCATCGATAAACACTACCACAAACCTGTCCAAGAACTTATGAAACACCCGGTTCATCATATCCATGAAGGCTGCTGGAGCATTGGTCAACCCAAAAGGCATCACCAAAAACTCATAATGCCCGTATCGTGTACGAAAAGCTGTCTTCGGTACGTCCACATCCTTTACCTTTAGCTGATAATACCCAGACCTCAAATCAATCTTTGAAAACACGGAAGCACCCCTCAACTGGTCTAGCAAGTCATCTATCCTTGGCAAGGGGTATTTGTTTTTCACCGTCACCTTATTCAACTGTCTATAGTCTATGCACATTCTCATGCTACCATCCTTCTTTTTCACAAACAAGACCGGAGCACCCCACGGGGAAACACTAGGCCTAATGAAGCCTCTGTCAGTCAACTCCTGAAGCTGTGTCTTCAACTCTTTCAATTCTTTCGGTGCCATTCTATACGGAGCAATCGACACCGGTGTGGAATCAGAATATGTCTCAATAGCGAACTCAACTGCCCTGTCTGGAGGCAAGCCTGGTAGTTCTTCCGGAAAAACACTCGGAAAGTCACACACAGTCCTGATGTCCTGAGGTCTCACCTCACTCATATCCGGGTTCATTACGTAAGCCTGACACCCTGAACTCAACAACCTCTGAGCTTCTAAAGCCAAAACCACATTAGACAAAAACTTAACATTCTCCCCAACTACCACAACCTCAAAGTCATCGGTAAGCTTCAAAGAGACTCTCTTAGTCTCAAAGTCAACCCTAGCTCTATGCTCTACAAGTCAATCCATGCCCAAAATCACATCAAAGCCATAAAAGGGTAGCTCCATCATGTCGACTGGAAATACATGGCCCTGAATCATCAAGGGACACCTCCTATACACTTTCCTGACTACCACTGTATCACCAAAGGAGCTAGTGACATTTACACCTACTTCTAACCAATCACAAGGTAGTCCTAATGACTTTGCATGCTCACCCAGAATATACGAATGTGTTGACCCCGAATCTATTAGAGAAAGCAAACTCAAAGACTGTAATGTGAAATTACCTGCAATGACATCAGTGTCATTCCCAGCCTCTCGCTGAGCGTACACTCTAGCCGGTCCTCCTCCCTCGGGCTGGACTGCTACCACATGAGCCAAGTTCCTCTGACCCTCATTCCTTGGCTGGAAGTTCCCACGGCCGCGCCCACGACCTCTCTGATGCTCAAAACCCCTCGCTGGAGCCGGTCCTCCTCTAACTGGGTGTGGACAATCACGCCTCAAATGATCTCGGGAGCTACAGTTCCAACACGCCCCAAACATACCCATGCAATCACCTGGGTGGCGTCTCCCGCACCTAGTGCACTCCGGAATGTGCCCAACAGCCCCTTGGCCCTGACGGCCCTGACCATGGTTACCACCCCTAGGCCTCGTATCCGGCTGATACCTCATATCCTTATGCCTCTTGGCATGATCTCTATCCCAGTTCGCATGTCTCTTCCCGGAGTCAGACCCACCAGCACGTGCTCTAGAGCTTAGGTTTTGCTCTACATCCTTGGCTTTAGAAACCAAGACATCGAACTCAGTGTAGTCGGCGGCCAACATGTAGGTCTTCACATCAGTAGTCAACCCATATCTGAAGCGCTCACATCGCTCCTTCTCATCCGGAATCAACTCTGGCGCGTACTGGCTCAACCTCACAAATTGGATCTCATACTCGGACACGGTCCTATTGCCTTGAACCAAAGCCATGAACTCCCTTTTCTTTTCATCTAAGTACCGGACTCCGAGGTACTTCCTTTTGAAAGCATTCCTGAAAAACTCCCATGTGACATCTACCTCGGCCATACCAGAAATAACAGTGGTCCACCAAGTGTAAGCGTCTCCCTGAAGCAATGAGACAATGCATCCCAACTTACGAGCATCCGAACACTCCATCTGACCCAAGATGCGAGTAGTGCTCTCAAGCCACCCTTCCGATACCTCCGGAGACAACCCACGAAACTCAACTGCCCCCAAATTACGAAGCCTCTCTAGGGGTAATCCTGTCCCCGCACCTTGAGCTGGTGCTGCAGCTTGCATACCAGCCAAAGTTGTCTGGAAAGCTCCGGCTATAGTCTGAATCAAATGAGCCACATCTGGGCCTGCCTGACCTTGGCTCGCTTGAGCCCCATTACCTCCAACGTTCCCTCCATTACAAACCGGAGCATTAATAGCAGGAGGCGCGTTCTCGGGTGCCTGGTCACCCGCTCTAGGTCGTCCCCTCGGTCTCACCATAGCAATTAATGTAATTTAAAACAACAAACACACAACAACAAGGAAACGTTAGGTTAGCAAGGGGCAAAGGACTCCGGTTCTCAAGCTCTTTAAACCAAAACAATTTTCCCTTTTTATTTTGACAACAATGCCTAACAATGGGGACTCAAGCCAACTTTCAAACATCAGAAAAGTCACCAAAGCATGCATACATACACCGTACTAAAACAAAACTTAGACAGGCATGGCAAAACACTCATAATACCTTAACTTACCTCACTTACCTGCCCGAGGTCTCGGAAACCTCAGGCTCTGATACCAATAAATGTAACCCCCCTCGTCCCGGTCTGGCCGGATGACCGGTCCGAGTGGGCCACACGGGGAAAACCGAAGCGAAACCCAAAGGGTTCCTCCTCGGTTAGCAACCCTAATTTTTTTTTTTTCATTTTAGACTTGTCATAAACGAACCCCAAACCACAATCAAACGACCAAAATTCAATCTTGACTAAAGGCGCATTAAATCCTATGTATTTATCCCATTAAAAAGGTCAACAAGTCAAAACAGTACAATTTTAAGCAGAAGTTTCGAAACCTTTACCAAGGGTTTCGAAACTTTTGCTGGAAGAAACCCCTGGAACCCATTTCTCACCCAAAGTTTCGAAACCTTAGGGAAGGTTTCGAAACCTTGGACCTTAGTTTCGAAACCTTTCCCAAGGTCTCGAAACTTTTGGTTGGCAGAATGCCCTGGAACCCAAAATCTTCCAAAGGTTCCGAAACCTTGGGGAAAGTTTCGAAACCTTTGACCATAGTTTCGAAACCTACCCCAAAGGTCTCGAAACTTTGGCTGGCAGTGACCCCTGGAACCAAAATTTCTGCAAAGGTTTCGAAACCTTACCCATGGTTTCGAAACCTTAGTGCAGGGGGTCACCTACTGCCCAACTTAAGGACTTCCTACCCAAGAAAAACGTTAAGATCATACATAGACATGTATAGAAGCTTAAAAAGACCAAAAGCATGATTCAACGACTACAAGGCTCACACATACGACCATTCTAACAAGCATACATACAACAATCACAGTTGGATTTTAGCTTACAAGCATTGAATATAACAACAATCATACTTATCTAGACTTCAAGCAATATCATAAGAAACCACTTAACAAGCATAGGCATCATACACATGGTTGACAAACTTAAGGCATGCATAGACCAATCCTCATACAAAATCAGGCATAAGCAAATAATCCACATAAGAATCATAGAGCATAATCCAAGAAGCAAATCATAACACAACATAGGTTTAACAATTTCAAACATAACTTCCTAAGGAGTTTGACCCCAACTCCTAACACTCTATACCCCATTGTCTAGGCATTATTACAAAAGCAAACCATACTTAAACTTGCTTGAGAACTCCCAAAAGCTCCTCCTTCGCCCGCTCGCCTCCCGAACTCTAACGATCTGCACGTTGGAAACAAAGAGCATAAGCAACTAGCTTAGTGAGAGAGGCTCTACAATTCACAACATGCAGTTTTTCAAAATACGAGTTGTATGCGAGAAAACTATGGATGCACAAGGGTCTATCTCAACCACTACTCTTGGTTTGCTCAAGCACAACCAACATACACTTACGGTGGGACTACACATCACCGTTTCGACTAGTGGATGTCCAATGGGACTACACATCAAAGTACTACCCTACTAGTCACTACCGGTGGGACTACACATCACCGTAGTTTAGACCACCATCACGTGAGGCACGAACTCAACACGACTACAACATTGACAACTTAAAATGCATTCAATGGTCACAATGTATATACAATCAACTTGTCACAACAACTTATGAGTAGGGAGACTTACACACGGGTTTAGGCAACCTCTCAAGGTTCTACCCAAACCCCAAAGGAGTCCATATCAAGCACAAAGTAAAAACCAATGAATCTACTCACCGTTGCTACCCAAGAGAAGATCGAAGACCGAGCTCAAGACTCCGAAATCCCCGGATTTGCCCCCGAAGCTTCACCAACCAAATTCCTTGATTCTAAGCATTTCAACACCAAGCAAATAACCCCAAATCAGTCCATGTTCTAAAATGATCAACCCGGATAACATACTAAGTACAACACACCAATTTTTCCATTGAAACAAGCTCAATTTTTCCAAAATCCGAGCAGCCCTTACACACCCTTCAAAACCATTGATTCCAACCCTCAATTTACTCCCAAAAGCCTCCAAAACATCACTCACATATAGCCTAACCACTAGCCCTCAAGATTCCACCTCAAAAACCCTCAAAACCCAACTTAAAGCCTCCCAAAAACCCCATTTTCTCCCAAATCCGAAAATTCCATAAAACATTATAAAAATCGGTTTTGTTGGACCCTTTTAGTTGTAGGCAACCCATATGACTTAAACAAATAGAAAGCTTAGATCAAAGACTCCAAAGGCAACATTTTTAATCCAAAAATCCTTCAAACCTCCAATCTCAAAACATGTCTAAAAATGAAAACAAATGGTATTAACTTGAAGGGAAGAACAAGGGTAAGTCAAAAACGTGTTTACCTTCGCGAAATTCTTCAAAACGAGCAAGACATTGGATAAAATAGTAACCTAAGAAGAGGGGGGGTTGACGTAGAAGTGAATAGTGGGGAGAGGGGAAGAAGATGACTCAAATATTGTTTTTGGGTTTATTTGAAATTAAAAGGCTAAAGACTTAAATGCCCTTAATGAATCAAGGGAATTACAATGGATGACACCCATGACCAATTGGGCTTGTTTTGGGGAAAGGGTCCAACTAAATAAAACCCGAGGCCCAAGTCATTATTTTATTATTTAAAATTTGAAACCGAAACCCGAACTATTTTTAAATTAATATTTTCACCCGACCCCCGAACCCGGGTGTTACACATAATTAAGTCATTAGATTGTTTACTAACATGTAATAATCATACAACACATTCAACTGAAGGTAGCACACATGGAATACACTAGATGGAAAAGTTTATTTCTTGAAGATACTCGGTATTTACGAAAGGGGACACATCGAACTTTTGACAATCTGGACAAATTTCAAAAACGAGATCCCTATTAAAAGAGGTTCGTACTAACGGTCAAACCAGATATTCAGGAATTGATACATCAAGATCTTTGAGAGTTCAGATATATCATGAGTGATTCAGTCATTTAAGCCTACAAAGGCATTATGGTCATTTTGTCATACATGGGCATTTTGGTAATTTATGCCAACAAGGCATAAACGGAGACTCGAGAATTCCATTTACCCATCAGGTTTCCAACCAGGCATTCATGAATTTCGAAATCAAGATCTTTCACGATATCAGATACAATTAGGGCTATTCCATTCATTTTGGCTAACAGGGGCATTTTAGTCATTTGACTGTCAGGGGTGATTCTGTATTTCCACATACTAAGGATAAATTAGTAATTTGCATACATGAATATCTCCACGGTTTATCAGGTTTCTAAATTCGGTTGAACTTACGGATCCCAATACTGCGATATTTACCAAGTATGTGAATATAGGCAGTACACCGGAACTCAAACCATAGTATCGAACGTACCCTTAAACAGACGACTCTCACCGTTAACTATATATTTCCTCCAAACATATCAAATATGCCTTCATATGGTATTCACTCAAATTCACATATATATCAAACGGTCAGCAAACACGAGACTTAGAGATATTTTCAGTCATTTTAGTGTTCAGAGGTTTTTCAATTATCTTGAGCCTTTCGAGTCCTCCAAAATATTCATTCCATTCGAGTCTCGAGGGTACATCCATCATTATGGTTAATTCGGCATCTAGTGCTCGAGGGTATTTCCATTCTTTTGGTAATTATATACATTCCGGCTAGTTCAGATTTATCAGCATTTTCAATCCTTTTAGTCATTCCAGATCAATCCAACTTTTACGCCACTTAGATTAATCTAGACATACGAATAATTTTATGTAGTCTTATCTTTAGAGATTTATTCAGAACTCGAGAAGATCTTAGCACTTTGCAATTTTGAAGGTTTAGGATTCGTTAATATAACGACTGGAGCAAAATCGGGGTTTACAGATGAATCGATTGTGTTACCAGATCTAGTGAAGGTTTCTAGATCGCTTCCATTAACATAGGTAATTTTTAGTCTTTCTTATACATCAAGGCATCTTTGTCACTTCACAACCAAACATTCTGAGCATTAGACCTTAAATCATGAAATAGTTTGAATTAGATGTTTCGAAGTGCACTGTTTTACCGATTAATCATTGAACTCGGATCACTCATTGATCATCAATTCCTTATTCGCATAAATAAAAATCTTATTCAAAATCAATTATAGAACTCTAGATCTTTTCGATTTATTCATATTATTATTTTTTATCGAATATGTCATACTTATCTGAATTTTCATACTTACGTTTCGTATTTGATTTGACTTAGGTAGATTAACAATATACTTCAACAAGAGCATGCAGGCTACAACCGAATACCAACATGTTCATAAAACATACAAGTGGTAGAAAAGTATTACCTTAACTCCGAGCTACATCGGTCGATTCACGATACCCCATTCGATTGCACTCGAACCCGAATTCGACGTCCATCAACAATTAGTATTCAAGGAACTATGAGTACCTTCAATTACAAAAATTCCCATTCCAGTCCTTATTCATAGTACCCTTAACTAAATAATTAAATACATAAACAAGTCCAGGTTCAAGGTCAGATTCAAAGGCTTTCGGGTCAGAATTTTGCGAAACGGGCTTCAAAACTGGACTCAAGACGTCGAATAACATAAAATACGACTTTTCAGAAAATTTGACTTTTTGGGTCAAAGTCAACGCTGGCGTCACTGGTCAACTGGGTTGACTCACTAAGTTGACTCAGACGAGCAGACTAGCTCAGTTAACTCGGTCAATGGGTTGGGTTCGGGTCAACGGGTCGGGTTGGATCGATTCAAGTCAGATACGGGTTTGGGTCGGGTAGATATAGGTTTGGTGTAACACCCAGGTTTAGGGGTTAGATGTTTAGTGTGTATCGGGTTCGAGTCGTTGGGATCGTTTTAATTAAAATGGGCTTTTCTTTAAAATTCAAAAGGGCTTGAATTTCACTAATGGCAAAAATGTAATTTTTAAAATAAGGGAAAAAGATGAGTAAAAGGGGCTTTTGAAAATCTTCTTTATCTTCTTCCTTCATCCTATTTCCACGACAAAAACCCTCCAAACCCCCTAGTTACTATTCCATCAAATTTCTTCACCATTTCAAGAGCTCTCATCAAGGTAAGATCATTTTTGACTTCTCCTCATCATTCCTAACACTTATATGGTTTTAGATTTTCAAAAACACCATTTTTATAGTTCTTCAAGTTTTCAAAGTTTAAAAAAAAGGTTGAAGCTTTGATGGGTTTTCATGTGGGTTTTGATTTGTAGAGTTAAGATATGTTAAACTCTTGCCCTTAAGTGTTTTATATTTCAAAATGGAGAGGTTTTGAGGGAAATCCCGAAATGGGTTTTTGTGGGTATTTTAAAGGGGTGAAAACTTGAGATTTTGAGGTAGTTTGGTGTGGGAGAGTGGGGCTGATGTTATAGTGTTGCTTGAGGGTTGTTTTGAAGGTTTTTAATGATGTTTTGAGTGTTGGAATCAATGGATTTCTGCTGGGTTAAATCCAAGTCCGAAAATGAGGATTTTTGGGTTGGTTCATGGCTTGAAATTATAGAGAAATGGTCTTGTGGTTGAAATCTGATTAGTGGCAGTGTTTTGTGGATGTTTTGTGTGGTAATATGTTGTTTTTGATTGACTAGAATCAAGGGAAACCGTTTGAGAAGCTTCGGGCACGATTCCGGGAAGATTGGAGGCTTGATTCAGCTTTCTCGGTTTGCTTAAGGGTGTTCGGTGAGTGGATTCCTTAAAATGGTTTTAAATTGGTTCAAGTGTGTGATTGTGATGTTGGATTGTGCTTGGTAGGCCAATTCCAGGTGGGGATTAAGTTGGTAGCTTAATCTCTTGTTTTGCTTTATGAGTTCATGTTTAATGTGCATAATGTGGACTTGTGAAGTATGTGTTGGTTTATGCATGTTGATATACATATTGATGATGTATAATGATGAGGATATGTTGTGTTGCATGATTTTGATATCATGATGTTACTTGTATAGTATGATTGGCACTAGTTAATTACCGGGTATAAATGATCGATCATTAGGATGAGTGTGCACACGGTAAGAGTCAAATTCGTGCGTGGCCTTGGTGATGTGTAGTCATCAAAGAGGAGTACGATGAGGTAATCTTCCACAGGAAAAATGTTAGCATGTGATGATGAGTGTAATCTCATCCATGAGTGAAAACGCTGATGAGTGTAATCCCACCGGAAGGTAATTGTTGTTGAGTACGTTGGGGGTGAAAATCCCAATGGAAGTTATCTGCATATCCGAGTAAGCTAATAGTTGCCAATATACTTGTTCATGTATGGTTGTTGCATAAGATATTTGTTATATCTTCTTTAGCATAACATGAAGTAAGATGCCATGTTCATGCATTCTTGTGGTAGTTGGATATGATGCTATGTTAGCGTAAATGTATGCCTTGTGAATGTCTTAAGGAAAACATGCTTTGAACCCTGCATTGTCGTTGTTTTTGTTTTAGAGCTCCCTCACTAAGCTTCTAGCTTACGCTCTCATTTTCGACAATGCAGATCATTAGTGTGGAATTAGCAAGGAGAAAGGAAAGGGCATCCAAGCGCGGTTGTGGTTGCTCAAGTATGGTTTTAGTAAATAATGTAGTAGTTTAGCAATAGGGATGCTACGTGTTGTAGAAGCATGTGTAGACTCTTATTTTGTTAATGCTTTTATGTTGTGGATTTGTAAACCATGATTATGATATGTTATGTGTTGTTTTGAAAGCATGTAAACCTTGCTTCACGAATGCTTATGTGTTGCTATGAAGGCATATAACCATGTTTTATGCTATGTGATATGGATGTATGTTTCTTTAAATGAATGACCTTGTCATGTATGTTTACGTGCTTGACCATGTTTGTAGTAGGATGAAATGCCTCTAGATTAAGTGTATGATTGATGTTTCTTGTTTCTTGTGGTTTTGGGCATGTTTGGGAACATTTGGAGATGCAGAAAACTGATTGCAGGGTCACAAAGAGTGCATGTTTTTCGAAACGCTTGTGGTTGTTTCGAAACGGGTGTAGCTCCAGGGATACTCGTATCGGAACGGGGGTAATGTCGTTACGATACGATTTGACATTGTGGGTGCTCGTTTCGGTACGCGTTGCGATACGGTTTGCCTCTGTGAGTGCCCGTTTCGAAACCTGTTCCGGAACGCTTTGTTTCTGGAGACCCCCGTACCAGAACAGAATGGACCGTATCGGTACGGCCTGATCTGGCTTTTGAACTGGAGCCCGCTGATCAAAATAGGCAAACCTGCTTCGAAACACAGGCTTGTATTTTGGGCTTTTTTAAGCATCTTCAAAGGTTCTCGAATGTCAGGTTTTAGTCTCGTTGGTAGTATGCTTCCTTGTTAAGTTTATATGCATTGTTTATGTATGTTTTGGTCACGAATGCAAGCAATCGGACTAATATGTCACTTGGTAAATTTATATTACCTTACGCCTCGTTTGTATCTTTTCCTTTATCTTTTCCCATGTCGTTTCTCACAAAGGACTAAATGATACGTTTAGACAAGATAATATAAAGAAAAAATTTCTAGGGTTGCTATTCGAAGTGGAGCCTTAACGGATTTTGCTTCGGTTTTCCCCGTGTAACCTGCTCGGACCGGTCTGTCGTCTAGCCCAGAACGAGGGGGTTACATCTGGGCTCAGTTCGGTTTTGGTTGTTAACTGGACCGGTTCGGTTTGGTGGGTTCAGACCGGTTGACTCACCAAGATCGAAAACATGTCGGAACTTCACCGAAAACCTCACCAGAATGCTGCTGGAGATCCCAAAACACCTACTTCGACCGAAAAAGAAAAAAAAATTAACTCATCAACTCAGCAATTCACATCCACAAATCAGATTCAGGTTGGAACTTATCGAATCTTACCAAAATTGAGGGGAAACGGTCGAACTCTGCGTAACTCCGGCGAGGCCCCTAACGGCGACGAACCGATGAACGGAGAGATGAATTTTACTCGCCCTTGCACGGAGAGTTTGAATCTGGCGACCATGTCTCACACAAACGGCAGAGATGACTGGAGCCGATGGAGGCAAGTGGTGCAGTTTAAACAACTTTCACGAATCTCTCAAGTGACTTATACGGCAAACAGAGCAATGAACCGGCGAGTGGGAAATTGGGTTTTGGTCGGGTTGCAGTGACGAGCCCAACAGTGTTGGCGATGCATGCCACAGACCGCCGGTGGGGGAAAGATCGGACGGCAAAAATTTTTAAGACCTTTGGTTTACCCTCTCACATTCTCTCTCTGCCTCGATGGAGAAGAAGTAGTAATGACGGTAGAGGGAGAGAGGTTGACTGACTTATCTTATTCTGAATAGGAAACTAAGCATAACTTAAAATTTTATTCGAGGCAAATAAAACTAACAATGGTCTCAGTTGAGTTGGATAAGGCAATTGCCTAACATGCCAAAAGGCACGGGTTCAACACCCCTCAACAGCAAACTCCTTCCTTTTTATTTTATTTCTTTTACTTAAAACTTTAAGGGTGTTACAACTCTTTCCCCTAAAAGAAATTTTGTCCTTGAAATTTATCGGAGTCAGAGAGAAGCAGGAACTGGTCTTCCATCCATTCATGCACCGAAACTTATCCATCAAAGCGTGCTTGTTTCTCTAGACTCTTAAACGGTGAGAAATCAATATGGTAGAGTCCTCAATCCCTTAGACTGACTCGAGCCCGAAACCATCTCGTCATACACCTCAGACTAACTTAACAGAATGCAGTATATGAATCCATATAAAATCTCATACGGAGCCATACGAACATTTGTCTCATAGCTGTTATTATAAGCGAACCCAGACAGGGATAAGGAAATCTCCCCGGTGACAACAAGAGATAACCATGCAACCCAAAGGTACATCTTCTAGAATCCAGGTTACTCTTCCAGGTTGACCATCAAATTGCGGATGAAGAACTATAACGGTAGTTCAAACGAGTACCCAAGGCCTCCCATAAGGCCTTCCAGAATTAAGATGTAAACATCAAATTTCAATCAGTAGGATACGTATGACGGTACATTGTGCCACTTTTCTACAAAAATGTATTTCTTCAAACCAACCATGCATAACCAAGGTTTTAAACGAATATCACTTACCTTCAGCGTAATACTCCGATAGTTGTTTCCTTCGTGCATAACAGAGTCACCTCATAATATATACTTTGACCAATCTCACGGACACATTTCTTTTAAATTTGTAAAACTTTAATCAAATTTTCATCAGAATATTCTCAAACACAATCATTATCACCGAGATGCCTTACATTTAATCTTATATCGGTTACCTCATATGATCAAACATTTATTCTTAATCTGATTCAGATCTTCTAT
Source organism: Hibiscus tridactylites (assembly GCA_958450335.1). Classification (NCBI taxonomy): domain Eukaryota; kingdom Viridiplantae; phylum Streptophyta; class Magnoliopsida; order Malvales; family Malvaceae; genus Hibiscus; species Hibiscus tridactylites. The sequence goes on along the minus strand of OY288268.1, from coordinate 84,670,935 downwards.
TTCACATGCATAAATCATCCCAGGTTCTTTATCCAGATTTAAATCAATTAAGTTAATCCAATTCACAGACGAATGTTACAGACATTCCTTCCCAGTACGATTCGAGCTAGAGCGGATAGAAAACTTAGATTCAGTTATTTCAGAAAAAGATTCGGCATCAGAGTCTCGGCTTGGTGGAGTACGGTCAGGATATAGGGGCATGCACAAACTAGACACCCTATGACAGACGATCGGCCGATCTACCCAGAATGACGCAACTCTAAGCTCTGATACCAATAAATGTAACCCCCTAGACCCGCCTATGCGTTACAATGGATCCTAAAAAGTCACGTCATGGTCACAAGAGTGACCCACAGTAAAAATACACATAAAAATATTTTTTCCTCAAACACTTATTAAACTATAAAATCAACTTCTGTTTAAAATACCATTTCAAGAAGTCATTTAAACACATAACAAAGATTTCAGAAAGTGTTTTACAGACACTATCATAAAACAATACATGGCATGCATGCCCACTAACTATACAGTACCGTACTCCAGAGGCAACGCCGAGAGAACTCCGAACACTAATTTCAAACATTATACCATGATATATTCCTTTAACCTGAGATGGTAAAAGCAACGTGAGCTTGGAAAAGCTTAGTAATACAGAACTACCAAAAGATGATATAAACTCAAGCAGATATATGGTAGGCATAACATTTTCACGATGTTCTAAGTAGTAACAGTCTTCATTTTTGTTCTACTAGTTCGAGGTAGCATCATACTCGAAAATAACGATATTTGTTCTTTATTCGAACATTAAAAATTAGACAAGAATTATATAGGTTGGTAACAAACGGAGATAGAATCAGAGAGTTTAGCGTCTAGTGTGTTACATTAGTTATAATGGTACTACTCTCCTTAACATCACCATAGCATAGTATGAACAGGTGACAACATGGTTCATTGGTAAGGGTAAGGGTAAATAAAACTTACCTCCAAACATTTACAGTCTTGTTGTGGATTTACAGTCTCGTTGTGGATTGAGAAGACGTTGATCCAATTATTTCATTCACAACATCTGAATTCGAACATCTGACGTTACTTATGGATTCAGTGTCTCATCCTACTAAACTAATTGGTTGTTGCTCAACACTTTTTCTCTTTAATTTCTCTTTAAACTCCACGACTAGGAATAGCCTGAGTTAGGGTTGTGTGTTCGATCGAGTCGAGTAAAAAAAAATTGAATTATTCGAGTTTACAAGTCCTATTTTACGATTCACAATTTATTTGAATTTTTTTCGAATTGAGTCGAGATTATAAAATTCGAGTCGAGTTTTTGTACAAATTTAATTGTAATTATTTATAATGTTACAAATCGTATTGAATCCAATCTAAACGACTTTCTATATCCATATATGATATACATAAATATTTCTTCATATTTTCACATGTGATATACATAATATATCATGCAAAATTAACAGACTCGACTCAAACTTGAAAATTGATCAACTAATTACTAAAAAAATATCATGCTATAACTCGAACTTTATTTTAAAAAAATTCGCGTCGAGTTAAGCCGATATAAAATAAAAGTCGAATAACTCAAATTTTTAGTAATTAGTGGATCGATTTTCAAGTTTGAGTCGAGTCTGTCAACTCTACCTTACATATGTACATCATATATGAAGAAATACATGTGTAAATTGTATATGGTTACAATTAAATGTTTACAATTAAATTTGAACATAAACTCGAACAATTCGACTTGACTCGAAAAAGATTTCAAATAAAATTTAAGTTATAAAATAAGACTTGTCAAGTCAACTAACTCAATTTTTTTTACTCAACTCGATCAAATACTCAATCCTAATTAATGTTGCTTAATATTAGACTTAATGCATATTTTAAGTCCCGAACTATATTGTTTTTCTAGTTTGGTATTTACATATTTTTGTCTCAATTTAATATTTAAAGTATTCTACCGTTACCTATTTTAGTCGACGTTATTTATGTTGGACCGATCGATAAACAAAAGTTGCTAAGAGGGGTGAACTGTTGAATTAAAACTTTTGGTGGAAGCATTCTAAACCAAGTTACATCAACTAGCTTAGCTATGCAACTAAAAATTTTCTAAAATCCGCTGTATTTTTAAATCTTTAAAGAAAATGTTTAACTTTACAATTTTTTTCTCAAAGTTTATAACAATATGTACATCAAACAACAGAAAAATCTCACAAGGTAAATATGTTTACACAAATTAAATTTTCGCTCCAAAAACACTTAGCAAAATTGATAATAATAATTCACAAGTATTTTACCAAGAAAATAAGTCTTTAAGCACTAAAATCAATCTTGAACGTTGATTTTTTGCTTTGGAACAAATTATAGTGATTGGAGAAAGTTTTTCAAATAATAAATATTGTCCAAACACTATTGATATCGACATAAAATAATGGTATTATACTCTCCTATTTATAACTAAAATAATCATTAGACACATGGTAATAGTTCATATTTAAAGCGGAGTATCGATACTCACAGTTTAATATTGATATCGATATTACTAAGAATGTCAATATTTAATATAGGTAGTATTGATATTCAATCTAAAATTTTGAAATTATTTTTAGAGTACTAATATTGTATTGTATGATCCAGTATCAGTACTTACAATGAAAATTTATATTAAAACATTGTACATTAAAATTTAGACAGTTTTGAGCATAAATTGACTTAGAAAACTGTTTTAAACACTTCTTTACACAAATTTATTTTGTAAATATGTTGAAATGAAAATCTTTTAAATTATATTTAGAAACCCATTTTTGTTAAAAATTTCATTAATCTTAAAAATCCATTTGAAAATATATTTTTTTTCAAAATAAAAAACTAAGATGTCTGACAATTTTAAAATTTGACACATGACATGACAGCTTTACAATGTGGCCAGTGTCTTTTCTTTTTAAAAAATTGAATAATTCTATAACGGACGGCGAATATTGCTGAATACCACTAACGATGAACACCATTAAATTCTTTTAAAAAAATTAAAAATCTAAAGGACTAAAATTATAATTAAAATTATCTCTTAAAAAATAAAAATCAAATTTAATAGTTACTTTATAATATTTTTAATAGGTTAGAATCAAAGGACAAATTACTTAAATATTGTTGTGAGAAACTTTTTTTCTCAAAGTATTGCACTGTGTAGATTAATTCCAGAACTATGGCAGTTTGAACAGTGCATTGAAGTCGGATTCATCTGGTACCGACTTTGAGTGTTTTTTTATGAAATTGGCGTCGACTTTGAGGGTTTTTCTCTAAAGTCGGATTCACTTGGTGCCGACTTTGAGGTTTTTTCCTAAAGTCGGACTCACCTGGTGCCGACTTTGAAGTTTTTTTTCTAAAGTCGGATTCACCTGGTGCCGACTTTGAGATTTTTTTATGAAATTATTCTAAAGTCGGATTCAGCTGGTGCCGACTTTGAGTTTTTTATTCGATTCCTGTTTAAAGTCGGATTCAGCTGGGGTGGTCTTTTGGTGATGTGCAATATTTTGGGAAATAATATTGAACCTACAATATTTTGCGGAAAAAAACCCACAACAATATCTATGTAAATTATCCTAGAATCAAATATACCCAATTCTCCTAAACCCTAACAAAATCAATATCTTAAAAAATAAAAATCATTTTAAAATTTTTTACTAGATTAAAATCAAATATACTCAACTCTCCTAAATCTAAACCCTAACAAATTCAATCACTTTAAAGGGGTTGAATTTGTTAGGGTTTAGGTTTAAGAGAGTTGAGTATATTTAATTCTAATCTATTAAAAAATTATAAACTGATTTCTATTTTTTAAGAGATTGATTTTGTTAGGGTTTAGGAGAATTGAGTATATTTGATTCTAACCTATTAAAAATATTATAAAGTAACTATTAAATTTGATTTTTATTTTTAAGAGATGATTTTAATTATAACTTTAGTCCTTTAGATTTTTAAAATTAAAAAAATAATGGTGTTCATCGTTAGTGGTGTTCATCAATATTCGTCGCACGTGGTAGACTCATCCTAAAAAATTATACACAATTTGAATGAATAAGAAATTCAAAAACTAAAAAAAACACTTTAAATTTTCAAAATATTAAAATATTAAAAAATCCATAGAATTGTGAAATATATAAACATAAGTTCAAAAGACATAAAAAAATTATAACAAATTAAAAAGGGTAAATTTTATAAAATAAAAACAAATCCTATAAAAGTGAAATATTTAGGAAAACTTGAAAAAAAATATATTTTTTTTTAATTTATACTTAATTTCTACCATTTAAATTTGGTCAATAATCGAACAATACCGTTCAAAGTCGGTCAAAGTTAAAGGGTATTTTTTTAATTTTTTTAAGATTTTTTTTGAATTAGTTCAATGCTCAAAGTCACATGGTATTTCTAATTGGATGAAAATGTCACAAGACATATTCAGAAAAATGTCACATATTTAAGGGGGAGACAATATTTAAATAAAATTCTCTAATTTCAATACATAAAGTTTATATTTTATTAATACTAATAATTACTCCATCTGATTTAATTACTCATTCAGTAAAAAAATATTATTATTTTAAGAGATTTAAGTTTGAATACTTTATTTTTAAAGTGTGTTTACGATATCAAATATGTAATTTTGTTTGAAATTAATTTTGACTAAAGAAAAAATATATTTCTCATTACTTATGATTTCGAAAGTAATTTTTTTACTTCAATAAAAGCTAATTTGAAATGTAAGGAAAATATGTTGAATGATACTAACGAGTTGGTCCAAGTGGTAAGCAGCTTGGTACTAAGTAGGTCTCGAGTTTAAAGTGTACGACTTGAGTCGGCTCAGCTTAATCATGACAAAATCTTAAAAACCAAAATAACAATATATATATATATATATATATATATATATATATATATATGTGTGTGTGGGTGGGGGGGGGGGTTAGGATAGACCTGGCAAACTTGACCCGAGACCTGAAACCCGAACCGAACTACCCGAACCGAAACCCGATTTTGACCCGAACATGATGATTCGAAGTTGACCTGAAACCCGAACCGAATCGAACCGAACCGAAATTTTTTGTTGAACTGAAATGGACCCGAACCGAAATAGACCCGAACCGAATAGACCCAAACCGAATGGACCCGAACCGAATGCTACCCGAACCGAAAGTTGAACCGAAAGCTGAACCGAATATCGACCCGATTTTGACCCGATTTTAACCCGAATATCTATTGTTAACAATATAATAAATAATAAAATAAAGTATAGAAATTTGAGATCTTGGTGACCAATTTTATAATTTCATCATAAAATATAGCATAAAATTGAAATTGTAGACTAAATTGACAGTTTGGAAGTGGAGAAATTTGAGAGTCCAATTATCAATTTTGTAATTATACCATATAAATAAATAGAGGTCAATTTTGGCTAAAAATTAAATCTTTGAAATTAAAATGAACGAAAATATCAATATATTAAATTAATATACTAAATTACAAAGATTAGTCAATTTCAACTAAAAGTAAATTTTTAGAGACTAAATATCACTACGGGGAGGGGATTTCTATATCCGAAGTCTAAACCGTGGGAATACCTGTGACTAAATTAAATTAAACTAAAACTTAAAATTGATTAAAATTTAACATTTTAAATGCAACATGACCTAAAAAGTAATTAATTTCTAGCTTAAAAAATTGGTGGCTTATTTCCCTCCAAAATTTTGTTTTTTCTCTCTCTATTTTTTCCAATTGTCTTTTTCTTTTTTTTCAATCTAGCTTAAAAAATTGGTGGCTTATTTCTCTCCAAAATTTTGTTTTTTCCCTCTTTATTTTTACCAATTGTCTTTCTATTTTTCTTGATTTAATTGAGTTTCAATTTAGATTAATTTAATTAAAATTTCACATTTAGTTTTAAAATTATTTTAATTATATCCGTGATTTATGCTTTTAGATTTTATTTATTTCAATTTGATCCTAAGTTTAATATTTTAATTCATTTCAGACATTATTATTATTATTATTATTATTATTATTATTATTATTATAAACTTTGATTCAATATAATTATACAAAAAAAATTATATGGATACATGAAGCTTTAATTTAAATATTTAATCAAATTCAAATGCATAAATTGACAAGTTGAATCAGAATTAATCTCATACACCAATAACTCTAAACTAAACCATAAATACTAAACCTCAAACCTTTAACCCAACTCAAATCAAATTGACCCGAAAATTTAAATGTTGACCCGACCCGAAATTGACCGAAATTGACTCGATTTTAACCCGAACCGAAAGCGACCCGAACGACCCGATTTTAACCCAAACCGAAAGCGACTGACCCGAAAACAACCGATCCGATTTTGACCCGAACCGGATCCGACTCATCACAGACCCGAATTAGACCCGAACCGAACCGACCCGAACCGAATCTAAACCGATTCTAGATAGACCCGAAATGACCCGAACCGAAACAACCCGAACCGAATGACCCGATTGCCACCTCTAGGTTAGAATAGTGTAAAACTTAATTAGTTTTACACTAATCTATAGCCATTAGTTAAGTAAAATGGATGAATTAGATTAACTTCTTATTTTTTTGTTTATTAAATAAATAAGTTTAAATTAATATAGGGTTGTTCCCGGTGGAACACTAAATAAATAAAACTTTCAATGAATTATTCATAAATTATGTATATATTTTTTATTTATTAAATAAATAAGTTTAAATTAATATGTGTTAATTTTATTTATGTTTATTAACAATCTAGTTTATTAAAAATTTGATATTTTTTTTATATAAATGACACTTAAGATTGACATTTATTTTATTTATAATACAATTATTAATGTCTAAAGAATTATGTTCATTTATAATTTGTTTGTTTATTATTCACAAATAGACTCCTAATTATCCGTGAACATGTTCAATCATATGTCCATAAACATAATCGTGAATATGTTTATATAATGTTTGTAAACATTAAACAAATGGATATGAACACACAAAATTTAAATAAACGAACACGATTTTAAAATTCTCAACAAAGATATATTCGTTCAAAGTTGGTTCATTTAAATTCTTAAAAACAATGGTTTTTCCAAAAGAAATATTAAGTAAAATAGGAAATTATTGTGATAAATTTACAAACTATAACTCTTAGTACTCATAGATCCTTCCATGAATTCATGCATCCAATAGGTAATTATGCAAAACACAGCACCATGCATTACTTCACCAAGTTGATGCATCATGATCATTTCAATTCAAACAAACCATGCATGTTTTTTCTAAGGCTATTATAAATTCATAAGCTATTGTGTTGCAGCACAAGACGTGTCCAAGAACTCGAAATGATCTAAAATGGCATACTACAGAAATATTTGGAGGCATTTCTAGGGAAGAATGGTAGAAACATCCAAGGACACCACACTAGCAACTTGAACAAGGCTTGTTTTGCTGGGACTCTAGGAATGATTATGAGAGCATCATATTCGAATTCAATTCTATCCAATCTCTGAATACATCTACGAACAACGACGACATCCTTTTCATGAAACAACGTTTTGATCTTGTTTCCTTGTTTTAAGGGCAGAAACAAAATCATCCAATGCTTTAATGGAAGACCCTTTTTCGTTTCCTTCATCTTTCATAGCTGCCCTTATATGTTCTGCAATTTCTTCAGCTTTTCTCTTCATATCTCCCCCTTTCTTTTCCTCATCCATCACCATTTCTATCACTTCCTTAACACCTTCACTCGAAATCGAACTTTGAATCCCTCTTGTCAACTCCACCGCGACACCCATTTCCTCCACCAACATCTTCGAATTATAAGCCTGCTCAGCCGCCATCGGCCACCCTATGATCTTCACCCCTTGGCTCAAGCTTTCCATTGTTGAATTCCATCCACAATGGCTTAAAAATGCCCCCGTCGATTTATGCGACAATATCTCCAATTGTGGTGCCCAATTTTTCACCAACAACCCCTGGTTACTCCTATTCATTCGATCTTCGAACCCTTGCGGTAACCATTCGGATTTGAACTCAGCTTTTAAGTTGAATCCGAGTGGAGGCCTAATCACCCAAATGAATGGTTTCCCACTTTTTTCCAACCCAATTGCCAGCTCCATCATATGAGATGCACTAATAGTGTTCTGAGAACCAAAAGAAATGTAAAGAACTGAATCATGATTATGCATATCGAGCCATTGAAGACATTTCTCAGGTGAAATCCCAGGCTCTTTCCCTGCATGTTGTCGATACAAACTATCCGAACTCGAAGATGATGAAGATTTAATTAGCCATGGTTTGGGCAAAAGGGGACCAATTGGCCAAACAGGGAACTTGATATATTTTCTCAACAAATCCAATCCAAATGGTTCAATCTCTTCAACAGTGTTGCACAGCCACCCAAAAGACTTCAAAGAACCAGAAATCTGTGGCTGCATAAACCTGGACCATTCATCATTCCCATCAGCATTTCTCAAGAACGAATGGAGTTGAGAAACATGAAATTTACATCTTTCGGGGAATCCAGGCACATTAAACTCATCGGAATCCGTTTTCCGATGCGGAAGATTCAACCACAACGAAACATAAGACACAGTCCCATAAGCACCACCGGTCGAGAACGTAACGTTTACAGTTCCTACGCTATCCGCAACATCAACAGCCCACCCGAAGAACACATCGGAAATAACACAAACAGGTGGTCTGCCCTGTTTTTCAATGATATCCAGCAACAAATTACGAAATGGGGTTCTCAAAGAAACAGAGGAGGAGAACAATTTACCGATGAGATCCAACGTTAAGTTCTCGGTGTTCTCCGTGTTGGGCGGCAACCCATGGTCGGAGCTGTTGAATGGAAGCTCGAATAAGCGGATTCCGGGATTGGGGTCTTGTCGGAGAGTGGAACGGAGGTACTGGATGTTGAGAGGGGTGTTGGCAACGGCGATTTTGAAGCCGGTTTGACAATGGATTTGCTTTGCTAAAGCTAGAAATGGAATGAGATGGCCGTGACCCATGAAAGGAAGCATTACAATGTGTATGTATTCGTCGGAAGAACCCATAATTGAGCTGCCGGAGATGGGTTTTTCCCACCGGAAAATTTGGTTTCAGACCCAACTCCCAAGGGTGGTTTTAAGGAGCAATAAAGGTGATTCCTTGGATATTCGAAAGTGGGACGGATGTAGTGATGTAGTTGGGAAATGTGGTTGTTCACTAATTAAGCTTTCGCCGTAATATATAGGTCTAGAAAAAACTTTGATACACTCAACTTTAGTTTACTGTGTCATCTAGTTTTGGGATTAAAATTTTAGATTAAAGTTTAAAATTTGGAGTTTGAGTTGTAGGTTTAGAATTTAAAATTAACTTTTAAAATTTAGGGTATATAATTTAAAATTTAGGATTTAATTTTAGGATTAGAATTAAAAATTTAAAATTTAGCTTTTATAGCATAAATATATATGATTGTGTAAAATTAATTTTACAGGGCGTTGTGTATCTAAATTTTACCTATAGCCTATAGGTTAATGGTAAATTCAATTTAATATTTAATTTTTATATAATTAATTATTTAAAGAAAAAATCTTGATACACAATTTTTTTAAATTTAGGGTTTAAAGTTTAGATTTAAAATTTAAAAGATGGTATTATTGTAATATAAAATTTAGGGTTAGGGTTTAAGTTTTAAATTTTAAGATTTTAGCTTCAATAATTTAGATTATTTAATTTTTTTATACAGGTTATGTATTAAAATATAATATATATTAAATTTTTAAATTTATTAACCTTTTAGTTTAAATTAATTAAAAATAGTAATTACTATTTTCGATATAAAAAATATCAAATTCATATACTTAACTAAAAAACTTAAATATCAAATTAAATATTATACATAAAAATCTAACGAAAAATCATGTACTCTATTATGATTTGATCAAAAGTTGTGGAGTATATTTTTTTCCTTTTGATCGATTTAAAGACGACACTTAAAAGTGTGAACACAATAAATACTCGAATTCAGTGTTGTATAAAACACTAGATTAAGACACGTGTAACAATCTTCTTTCCTATTTTTATATTTATGTCAATTTTATAACATATATTCAGAATTTATGATTATCTCTTGCAACAGTGTGGTTAAGTTTAGAATACAATATACTATAGGACTATAAGTAGCGAGACCCATGACCTCCTTAAAATTTTAAAAATTATAGTTTAAACCTTTTTAATATTCAAAATTTTAATTTAACTCCTAGAAAATTCTTAAAAATATAGATTAAGGTTTTAAATTTGTGACCGTTTTTAATTCTCTCTAATAATTTTTAAAAGTTCTCTTTAAGCCTCACAAATTTTAAAATTTTAGTTAGACGCTAATTTTTTTTAAAATAAATTTAACCCTTCAAAATTTTTGAAAGTTTTACACTAAACCTTTAAATTTTTAAAGTTTAAAGTTAGCCCCAAATTCTACCACTGACAATTATATTCACTACCCATTAATAATTAGATGTAAAGTTGGGACATTTCTAAAAGGAGGCGGCTTAAAAGAAGACTAAAAAGATGCCTTATGTTTTAGGCCTTTAGATGAAGCCAAATAAGCTATAACCGTTGAATGGAGGAAAAAAAATAAGGTAATGAGTTAACTGGTTGTCGTTGGATAAAAAGAAATTAAAAAAGCTGAAGGGTCATAAGGGGTGAGGAAGGAGCGGGAAAACGAAGGTTTTCATTTCTCATCGTTTTTTATTATGTTGAAAGGGTTAGGGTACTCATGCACACATTGATGTTGTTGTTATTTTGGGTTTAAAATTTGGTGTGATTATGCGGGAGTTTTTTTATAGTTTTGAAGGAAGTAATGATGGGTTTTGTAATTTTAGTTCGGAATCTTGAAGGAAGTAATATGGGTTTTGGGTTCGAAATTGAGGATTTTTCTATGGTTCATAATTTGTAGGATTTTTCTAGGGTTTTAAAGGAAGTAACATTGGGTTTATAGCTCTTTCTTTTAGTTTGTTTTATTTATTTTAGTTTTGTGATTTTAGTTCGGAATATTGAACAAATATGTGCTAAATATGGTGATTGATTGCTAAATTATTTTAGATTAAGGGTTCCTACACATGTCCAATAGCTAAAGCAACATGTGTATTAGGGAGAATGAATTCTCGGTTTCCTCATCATCCTCTTCCTCTCATTTGGCCGAAAAATATTTAAGGAATAGAGAAATTTTTTGGTGGTAAGAATTTTTTAGGATTGAAACTCTATGTTAGCTAGATGCATGAGCTTCCTTTAGGAATTGATAGAAGAATAAGGTAATGAAACTGATTCTTTCCTTTGATTCATAAGTTTAAGTAGAAGACTCAAACAATTTATGTATGATTTATGCTTTGGTTAGGTTGTTAGAAAAATAGTTTCACAAGGTAAACTTATCTTAGTTCATTCGGATAATTCTCATGATAAATTTGTTCAATTTTTGTGAATTTTCTATGTGATTAGAAATGTTTGGTTGATTGATCTTAAATTTTAAGTGACTGTTATGATAATCTAAATAAGAAATGATTGATAATGGTATGAGTTACCATTGATCGGTAGGTAGGGGATTGTTTTGAAGTCCTTCATGGATCAAAAGAGATTAAGAATTAAATTTTTATGATATGGATTGATAAAGGGACTTGATTGATGATTAGACTTATAAAATTATTTGAATTGAAGCTAAACAATGATGCAAGACTATGCCTTGTTGTAAACATTTTGGACAGTTTGGAGTATTGTATAAGTTGTGACAAATGTGGTTCAAATTAACCGATATAGCCAAAAGAGAGTGAAATGGCAATTTAAAGAATGAAGGGAGCAAAATGAACAATTAAAAATGATGGACAATGCAATTATAGTGGTTCAAGCTTCTAAACAAGCTCTACATCCACTACCTTACCTCCCACTAAGGATTTTCAACAAACTTTTTACTAATTTGTTCTTCCCTTTTTTCTAGGCTAAGGAGGCAACCTTTACAAATTTCAATCTTTCTACCCAAAGATTGAATCACAAGACTCTCATTTACAAAGAAGATGATGGCTATTACAATTGATCTCTCACAAGATAAATATAGCCCAAATTGATTACAAACACTCCCCAAACTCACAAATTTGATTTACACTAAGAACTCTAAGAGTTGGGTACAAGAATTTGACAATAAGTGCTTAAGGTTTGGATTGGATTGCTTGGATGTTGCTTTGAGGTTCAATAGTTGTTGTTGGTGCTTTTGAGGCTTGCTTTTATACTTTCTCATTGATTTCTAGCCGTTTGGGTGGTTGAGATCATCAATAGAGCCGTTGGGGCTCTCTCTTTTCTCCATAAATGTTGTTCTGCAACTACATGTATCAAAACACGAGGCTCTATATCGAAATAGACACCAAAAAAAGAAAGAGTCGTTGTGTGTAAAAAGGGACCCATCTCGCAATGGCTATAGGCCGTATCGAAACAGTTTGAAACTGTAAAATGCCTTTAAGTGTAAAAAGGGGGTAGTATCGAAACGGCTATAGGTTGTATTGAAACGTTTTGAAACTGTAAATTAGTGTTTCAGAACAGCAAAGGGGTGTATCGAAACACAACCAATTTTTCAAAATTTTGGTTTTGACAAGTAACGGCTAGTTCATTTAATGCTTGATTTTGAAAATACTTAACCCATGTATCAAAAATAGTATGAGTCGTTTCGAAACGACACTTAAAAATCAAAAGCCCAGATGAAGGCTGTATCAAAACGGGCTTGCCCGTTTCGAAACCCTTGTCTCGAAACATATTAGTCTGTATTGAATGGACATTTCCAATGAATAAACGTATCGAAACACTTTGGGGTGTTTCGAAACGCCTGGGAAATTTTGAGTATTTTGGCTTTGAAACACTTAGAAAATTTTATGGGGTTTAAGTTTTGACTTCAAAACATTTTAAGTATAAATTTTACTCGTCAATTGTGAGTATTTTAAGTACTTAAAAATTTATTTACTTTGCAATTTAGTCCTTAGATTATTTGTTATATCAAAATCAAACATTGGTTTTACAATCTCCCATTTTTTGATATAACAAAACCAAAGTAAATTTTTAAGTAAACTCCCCTTAAGTTGAAGCTAGGTTTTGAAAAAGATTTGTAAATATTTAGCTTAGCTTAACCCTCTTCTCCCCCTTTTTGTTAGATCAAAATCAATGAACGAATATAATCATGAGATAAAGCAATATAACACAATTTCATTAAGCATAATAAACCAAAGCAAAATAATTCCACAATATCCAAACATAATATCCAAACAATAGATCAAAGAATAAGTCTTAAAACAAAAACATAGATAGGTGCATAAATAGAGAAATCCTAGATTAGATGATATGTAATGGAATGCAAAGATCTAAGGCTCATCGTCATCTTCATCATTGGCGGTGCTCCTTCGAAATTTTCTTCACTCGCCATTGAGCCGGCAAAAGACATATCCATTGAGGCTTGTTTAGTTTCAATCAAAGTGAGTTTATTCTCAACATTTTGGACATGTCCCTCCAAGAAAGTGAAACGAATGTCAATAGCGGCAAAACCAGAGTCTATATGGGTTCACAAGCAATTTAATTGCCCGGTAAGAAAAGTCATGAGGTCTTCATTGTTTGGTGGAGCAACTTGAGGTTGAGGTTCGGGGGTCGCAACTTGATGAGGATGCTCGACACAAGTCCACTCTCCATCAATGAAATGAAATTTGCAACTTAGAAGTGTGCGCTCATCGATAGGATCCTTGAGAGATTTCGAAAAGTCAAGAGAGCAATCGATCCCCAATTTTGAGAACAAGTAACTCAAGGTGGTGTCATAAGTGAATGAAGTGACAAGATCCGAGTTGCGGTTTTGAACAAGATGCACCATCTCGGCAAACATGATTTGGCAAAGACTTGGTCGACGTTCCTCACAAAAGCAACGAACCCAAAAATCGTCGACTTACCGAATGCAGGAGAATTTTCCTCTAGAAGGACGAAACCACCACGAGGCCATGAGATGAAGGATACGATCATGAGCATAAAGGACCGTGACGGAGCCACCGAGAGTATGTCCCCAACGAGTTTTCATCCGAAATACCATTATCTACAAATCCAAAAACATTGACCAAGGTTTGTGGATCAACCCGGAACTTCTTCCCCATGAGGTAGGATTCAATGGCTATCACTGGAGAATGGTCGACATTGGAGATACATCGAGCATTGGCATAAAAGAGAATAACCATGTTACGGTACAAAGTATCGGGTAAGCTCAAAAAGGGTAAGAAATATCAACGCCTCAATAAAGTGAGATAACGAAATTGAAAATGTTCAAAGTCCAAAAAGGGTATATAGACAATACACTCACGATAGATTGCATGATCTTGAAAAAGCTTGAAGCTGGTATGGGCGTCTTTGTTTTGAAGACTCTTTTGATGGAGTAGAGTGAGGTTGGGACGAGAGGAATAGTCATTGATGTTAGAACTTCCACCGGCCTCATCACTTCGTACTCTCTTCTTAGAACCCATATTCGAAATCTGAAAATAATTCAAGATGCAAAAACACATACATGCGTAAATCAATCAAATTCAATCCAATAGTCAAGGTGTATAAAAATCTATACAATATAGTTTAAAAGCATATATAAACATAAAATAAATTTTTGGTAAAAAAGAATTTTGAAAAACAGTAAAAAAATATACGATATAGTTTTTATATTCGAACAAAAAATTGAGTTTTAAAGAAATTTTGCAAAAACTTAAAAACCCTCAAAAAAATTAAAAAGAAAAGAAAAGGGTTTATACCTTGATATAGGATAATGGATGAATGATGGATGATTAATGCACCAAATTGCTTGCAAAGCTTTAGCCTTGATGTGTAGATTGAAAACCTTCAAAAAAATTAGGTTTTGATGTGAAAAATCAAGAGATTTGAGGAGTTTATATAAGGGTTTTCTGTTAGGGTTTGAGAGAGAAAAAAAAGAGTTGGTGTTTTAATTAAAGTTGGATACTCATTTAAGGCTTTTTAAAACAAGCTGCACGGACGCGTATCGATACGTGACTTGGCATATCGGAACGGGGGTCTTGAAATACTTTCGAGCCGTTTCGGTATGAGACTTGTTTCGATACAGGTTGACCCTGTTTCAGAACAACACCGTGAACCTGTATCGAAACGCGAGGAGCCCGTTTCGATATGATTCATTATTGTTACCAACTTAGATTGAGCTCGTATCGAAAATGTATTTTGGGTAGTTTTAAGTTCAAAAGGCCAACTTAGATCGAGTCTAAATGCATGTAAATGATATATGAGCATATTATATGAACTTAAATAGTTGCATACTCTCCCTAACAACAAGCAAAGATGCAAAAGGAGGCAAATCTGTACAAGCATGAGCATCAAATAATTTCAAGCACATTTTTGGTCATTTGGGACCTAAAAGGGTCAAGGAAGGCTGGTTAAACCTAACTCTCTCCTAAAGGTCCAAAAACGTTCTTTATCTAAAGTTTTGGTAAATATGTCCGCTAATTGGTTCAAGGTATCAACATATTCTAGAACTACATCATTTTTCAAGACTTGATCTCTAATGAAATGATGTCTAATTTCTATATGTTTGATTCTAGAGTGTTGGATGAGATTCTTAGTGAGACAAATGGCTCTAGTGTTGTCACACATAAGGGGTATGGTATCTACTCGAACACCATAATCTAAAAGTTATTGTTTCATCCAAAGAACTTGAGCACAACAACTCCCTAAGGATATGTACTCCGCTTCGGTGGTAGATAAGGCTACGCTATTTTGTTTCTCAGAGAACCAAGATACGAGCATACTACCTAAGAATTGACATATTCTGGAGGTAATTTTTCTATCTATCTTACATCCCTCATAATCCGCATTGGAGAAGGCATGAAGGTCAAAGGAGGAATCTCTAGGATACCAAAGACCTAAACTAGGTGTATCTTTAAGGTATCTAAAAATTCTCTTAATGGCAACTAGGTGCGATTCTCTAGGGCTAGCTTGAAACCTAGCACACAAGTAAACACTAAACATAATATACAATCTACTTGCGGTAAGATAAAGCAAAGAGCCAATCATAGATCTATAAAGCTTAGAATCGACAAACTTACCTCTCTCATCTTTGTCAAGCTTTATTTATGAGCTCATTGAGTGGCTTGAGGCTTTACGTTCTCCAATCCAAACTTTTTGAACATGTCCTTTATATATTTTTCTTGATTAATGAAGGTGTCATCTTTCTTTTTTCTTGATTTGAAGCCCTAAGAAAAATGAGAGCTCTCCCATCATGCTCATCTCAAATTCACCTTGCATTAGCTTAGAAAATTCTTGGCAATAAAACTCATTAGTAGAACCACAAATAATATCATCAACATATATTTGAACTGTTAAGATGTCATTGCCATATTTTTAATGAAAAGTGTAGTATTCACCTTGTCTTTTTCAAAACCTTTTTGAATCAAAAAGTTTGAAAGCATTTCATACCAAGCTCTAGGAGCTTGTTTTAAACTATAAAGAGCTTTAGATAGTTTGAAAACATGATTCAGAAATTGTGGATCTTCAAAACCTGGTAGTTGTTCACCACACACTTCTTCATTTATAAAACCATTTAGAAAAGCACTTTTCACATCCATTTGAAAATGCTTAAAATCATAATAGTGTGCAAATACAAGAAGCATCCTAATAGCTTCCATTCTAGCTACGGGTGCATATGTTTCATCAAAATCAATTCTCTCTTCTTGAGTGTAACATTGAGCAAATTCCTTGCTATGTTACCACCCTCATCTAGTTTGTTTCTAAATACCCACTTAGTTCCTATAGTAGATTAATTACTAGGCATATCAACTAATGTTTATACTCTACTTCTCTCAAATTGATTAAGTTCCTCTTGCATAGCCAATATTAAAAACCCATCTTTTAATGCTTCTTTGATATTTTTAGGCTTTATGCATGAGATGAATGCAACATGATTCATAAGTTTGAGAGAAGATCTAGTAGTTACACCCTTGGGTGGATCACCCAAGATTTCACCACCTTTGACATAATTGAACTCCCTTGGGTATGTCACATCCTTTTCCTCAAAAGTCAAGTCCTTCAAGGCTTCAGAAGGTGGATATTGTGCTTCCTCTTCTTTAGTTGGAATTTCATCCACCTTTGATGTCTGTCCTCCATAAATGGTTTCAATGATCCATGCATCACCATCATCATAAGATTCCTTCCTTGGAAGGAGGTTATCATCGGAAACAACAAGTATAGACTCTTCAACAATCAAAGTTCTTTTATTAAATACCCGGTAGGCTTTTGAATTAGGGAATAACCCAAAAATATTGTTTCATCACGTTTAGCATCAAATTTACCTAAGTTGTCTTTTCCATTGTTTAAAACAAAACATTTACAACCAAAAGGGTGGAAATAGCTAATATTAGGTCTTTTGGATTTCAAAATCTCATAAGATGGTTTCTTTTAAATAGGTCTAATCATTACTCTATTAATAATATAACAAGTCGTATTAGTGGCTTCCGCCCAAAAATACTTAGGTAAATTTTTTTCACAAAGCATGGTCCTAGCCATCTCTTCTAAAGTTCTATTTTTCCTCTCAACTACCACATTTTGTTAAGGAGTGCGAGGAGCCAAAAAATCATGGCTAATACCATTTTCATTAAAAAAATCTTCAAAACTCATATTTTGAAACTCGGTTCCATGATCACTTCTAATATGTGAGATTTTAAGATCAATATGATTTTGGGTAAGTTTTGTAAATGTGATAAAAATTTCTAAAGCCTCATCTTTAGTACTTAATAATAGAACCCAAGTGTATCTAGAAAAGTCATATACCAATACAAATGCATATGACTTACCACCCAAGCTCATAGTTCTAATAGGCTCAAATAAATTCATGTGGATTAATTGTAACATTCTACTAGTTGAAACATCATTAATGGGTTTAAATGAGGTTCTCTTTTCTTAACCCTTAGCACAAGCATCACATATTTTATCTAATGAAAATTTTAGTTTGGGTAAACCTCTAATTTGATTTTTGGAAACCAACTTTTCTAAAACACTTATGAGAGCATGCCCTAGTTTCTTATGCCACAACCATGCATCATTCTCATCATGTGCAACTAAACATGCATGGGATGAATGTATGTCATCTAAATGCACCATATAAATGTTTCTTATGCGATGACCAATGAACATTATTTTATTTGTTTTAATGTTCACAATTCTACACTCATTTTTATCAAAATGAACATCAAAACCTTTGTCACAAAGTTGACTAATGCTCAATAAATTATGTTTAAGACCATTGACAAGCAATACATTTTCAATAAGAATGGATGAGTGATTACCAATAGAGTCAATGCCTTCAATGTGGCTTTTGGAGTTGTCACCGAAAGTTACCACTCCATCATGCTTTGGCTTGAGCTCTATGAATCTACTCTTGTCTCTGGTCATATGTCTTAAGCAACCGCTATCAAGGTACCATGTGTTTTGACTTGAAGTTTTGGCCTTGTAGCAATGCTCCCCCTACAAACAAAAAATTAGTTCTTTGATTTTGGTACCCAAACCATTTTGGGTCCATAAGTGTTAGCTCCCCAAAATTTGGTTCCCTTAAGAATCCAAGATAAAATAGCAACAATATTATTAGAAGCTACAAGTTCCTTAGAAACTCATACACTTCTAATCCTCTTAGCTCTATAATGCCTTTGAGAGCCACTTTGTTTGTAGTTAAAAAAATTTCTCTTTACATATTGGGTTTTTGAAGAACTACCCTTGTCAAAACCATTTTTCCCAATAGCAAGAGAAGTTTTAAGATTATCCACTTCCTTAGTGTGATAATCTTGGAAATCAAAAAGAAGTTTTTCAACATCAAAGTTTTTCTTTTTAAGCTCATTTGAAAGATTTATCAAGTATAAACGTTCTTTTCCAATTCAGAATTGGTTTTTGAAAGAGACCCATTTTGAGATTTTAAATCAGAAATATTTTTCTTGTTTTTCAAAATAGACTCTTTATATTTCTCAACCAATTCATCACAAACTTTTTGCAACTCATCACAGACATCACAAACTTTATCATAAGTAAGAGATGATGAGTTAGACTTTACTATAGAATCCTTCTCAAGGGCCATGAGGCAAAGGTTGGTCACTTCATGCTCCTCATCCTCGGATGATGACTCCTTATCACTCCAAGTTGCTACTTGAGCTTCTTCTTCTCAAAGCTCTTCTTCTTTAGTTGAGGGAAATCAATGTGAATGTGACCCGACTGCTTGCACTCATAGCAAATGAGTTGGTCTTTCTCTTCTTCTTTGTTGTTGTTCTTGAAGTCATTTCTTCTTGAAAACTTTCTACCACGTTTGAACTTCATGAACCTTGAGAATTGTAATGCCCCGAGTTTAGGGGTTGGACGTTACTCGGGTAAATCGGGTTTTATACGTGGGCTCGATTTAATTAAAATAGACTTTGGTTTTATTTTAAAAGGATTTGAAATTCATTAATGACAAAGTTGTAAATTTTTAAAAGTAGGAAAAAGATGAGAAAAAAGGGCTTTTGAAACATTTCTTCATCTTCTTCCTCCATCCACTTTTAACTTCAAAACCTCCCAAAACCCCCTAGATATTATTTCATTCATTTCCTTCATCATTTCAAGTGATTTCAACGAGGTAAGACCATTTTTTACTTGTCCTCTCAATTCCTAGCACATTGATGGTTTTAATTTTTGAAAAACACCATTGAAGAGATTTTTCAAGATTTCAAAGTTTGAAGAAAAGTATGAAACTTTAATGGCTTCTTGGCTTGTTTTTTATTTGTAGAGTTAAGTTTTGAACTAATCTTGCCCTAAGGTACATTATATCTCGAAATGAGGGGTTTTTAGCAAAAGTCCTGAAATGGGGTTTTGGGGTATTTTAAAAGTGTCAAATTTTGGGGTTTTAGTGTGGTTTTATGTTGGAGAGTGAGGCTGATGTTATAGCAATGTTAGGGAGATGTCTTGAAGGTGTTTGAAGGTGTTTTTTATGTTGGAATTAGTAGTTTTCTGTTGGGTTTGGTGGGAGTACGAAAATGGGGTCTATGGTATTGGCTTTGGTTTGAAATTGTAAGAATTTGGCTTGTGGTAGTAGCTTGTGGTTGTGAAATGTTTGGTGATGATTTGGTTGAGTAATACATTGTTTTTGATTGACTATAATCAAGGGAAACCATCGGAGAAGCTTCAGGCACTATTCTGGGGAATTTGGAGACTTGAGTTTGGTGTTTCGGCTTCCGGTTGGGTTTCATCGGTGAGTGAAAATGTTTTGAACTTGATTTGATTTCGGAAAGGGTTCTTGGGGGTTTAGGTGGAGCCTTGAGGGCTAACCTAAACCCAAGTGTAAGTTCACTAACACTGCCTTGATTTGTTAAGTGTTGGTGCATGAACAATTGTTAAGATATTGTGTGTGGTTTGTGGATTTTCTTTACTTCCGTTGATGTTGTTGTGTAGTCGTTATTGGTGTCGAGCCTCACGTGATGATTGTCGTTACTACGGCGATGTGTGGTCCCAACGGAAAACTACTAGTCGAACGGTGATGTGTGGTCCCACCGTATTTTGGTTGTGCATGTGCAAACCATATAATTGTGTTGTTGTGTTTCCTTTCGTGCATTTAATTGGTTTACTTATCATCTAAGAAATGTGTTTTGAATACTGCATGATTGATGAGTTTTTAGAGCTTCGCTCACTAAGCTTCCAAGCTTACGCTCTCCTTTCTCCAACATGCAGATCGTTGAAAGTTGAAAGTTCACGAGAAGAATTATCTCACCCATGATATAGAGTTAGCTGCAGTAGTGTTTGCTTTGAAGATCTGGAGACACCATCTTTATGGTGAGAAGTGCACTGTATATACCGGCCACAAGAGCTTGAAGTACTTAATGTCTCAGAGAGAGTTGAACCTTAGGCATCGTAGGTGGTTAGAGCTTTTTAAGGACTATGACCTTATGATAGAATACCATCTGGGTAAGGCAAACATAGTGGTTGATGTTTGAGTAGAAAAGTGGCAGTTGAGTTGCGAGCTATGTTTGCGAGATTGAGTGTGTCCAAGGATGGTGGTTTGTTAGCCGAGCTTCAGGCTAAGCCTTCGTTAGTCTAGTTGATTCGAGAGAAGCAGTTGCGAGACGAGTCTTTGGCACCTCATGTGCAAGATATAGCCGAGGATAGGCCTACCGATTATTGTTTTGGTGAGAATGGGATCCTATGTTACAAGGATAGGGTAGTGGTTCCGGAAGATGCCGAGTTGAGACGTACGATCTTGAACGAAGTTCATAACAGTCCTTTTGCTATGCATCCGGGTAGTACGAAAATGTATCGTGGGTTAAAGGAAGAGTACTATTGGATTGAATTGAAGAAGGATGTGGCCGAGTTTGTGAGTATGTGTATAGTTTGTCAGCGAGTTAAGGTTGAGCATCAGTTTCCTTCAGGGTTGTTACAGCCGTTGAAGATTCTGAAATGGAAGTGGGAACGTATCACCATGGACTTTGTGTCAGGTTTACCGTTGACTCCTTCGAAGAAGAATTCAGTGTGGGTGATAGTCGATAGATTTACTAAGTGTGCGTACTTCATACCCGTTCATACTACTTATACCTTAGATAAGTTGGTCGATCTGTACATTAGTGAGATAGTGAGGTTGTCTAGGGTACCGAAATCGATTGTGTCAGACCGAGATCCGAGGTTTACAACTAGATTTTGGGAGTGTTTGCATCGTACCTTGGGTACTTGGTTGAACTTCAGTACTTCGTATCATCCGCAGTCAGATGGTCAGTCCGAAAGAGTGATTCAGGTGTTGGAAGACATGTTGAGGTGTTGTATCATCGATTTTCAGGGGTCTTGGGAGAAACATCTATCGTTAGTAGAGTTTGCATACAACAACAGTTATCAGGCTAGTATTCAGATGGCACCATATGAAGCTCTATATGGTAGGAAGTGTAGGACTCCGATTTGTTGGGCCGAAGCCGGACAAAAGCTTGTACTGATGCCTGATTTGCTTAAGGGCACTACCGAGAAGGTAAAGTTGATATGTGATCGTTTGAAGGCAGCTTCAGACCGACAGAAGTCGTATGCCGATTTAAATAGAAAGGGGATAGAGTATGTTGTGGGTGAGAAAGTGTTTTTGAAAGTCTCACCTTGGAAGAAGATGATGAGGTTTGTTAGGAAATGTAAGTTGAGTCCGAGATTCATTGGACCTTATGAGGTAATTGAGAGGATTGGTCTCGTTGCCTATAGATTGAGACTCCCGACCGAGTTAGAAAAGATCCATGATGTATTCCATGTGTCGATGCTCCGAAAATATAGATCGGATCCGTCTCATGTAATGCCTGTAGAAGAGATTGAATTGAATCCGGATTTGACATATGATGAGGAACTAGTGGAGATCTTAGCCTCAAACAACAAGGTGTTGCATGGTAGATCAACTGAGTTAGTCAAGGTATTGTGGAGACACCGAGGTGTGGAGGAGGCTACGTGGGAGAGGAAGGAGGATATGGAAAGGCAGTTTCCTTATCTCTTTTAGTCAGATAATTTTGGGGACGAAATTCCTTAAGTGGGGGAGAGTTGTAATGCCCCGGGTTTAGGGATCGGACGTTACTCGGGTAAATCGGGTTTTAGTCGTGGGCTCGATTTAATTAAAATAGATTTTGGTTTTATTTTAAAATGATTTGAAATTCATTAATGACAAAGTTGTAAATTTTTAAAAGTAGGAAAAAGATGAGAAAAAGAGGCTTTTGAAACATTTCTTCATCTTCTTCCTCCATCTACTTTTAACGTCAAAACCTCCTAAAACCCCTAGATAATATCCCATTCATTTCCTTCATCATTTCAAGTGATTTCAACGAGGTAAGACCATTTTTGACTTGTCCTCTCAATTCCTAGCACATTGATGGTTTTAGTATTTGAAAAACATCATTGTAGAGATTTTTCAAGATTTCAAAGTTTGAAGAAAAGTATGAAACTTTAATGGCTTCTTGGCTTGTTTTTGATTTGTAGAGTTAAGTTTTGAACTAATATTTCCCTAAGGTACATTATATCTCGAAACGAGGGGATTTTAGCAAAAATCCCGAAATGGGTTTTTGGGGTATTTTAAAAGTGTCAGATTTTAGGTTTTTAGTGTGGTTTTATGTTGGAGAGTGGGGCTGTTGTTATAGCAATGTTAGGGAGATGTCTTGAAGGTGTTTTGGGTGTTGGAATTAGTATTTTTCTTATGGGTTTGGTGGGAGTACGAAAATGGGGTCTATGGTATTGGATTTGGTTTGAAATTGTAAGAATTTGGCTTGTGGTAGTAGCTTGTGGTTGTGACATTGTTTGGTGATGATTTGGTTGAGTAATACATTGTTCTTGATTGACTATATCAAGGGAAACCATCGGAGAAGCTTCGGGCACTATTCTAGGGAATTTGGAGACTTGAGTTTGGTGTTTCGGCTTTTGGTTAGGTTTCATCGGTGAGTGAAAATGTTTTGAACTTAATTTGATTTCGGAAAGGGTTATTGGAGGTTTGGGTGGAGCCTTGAGGGCTAACCTAAACCCAAGTGTAAGTTCACTAACTATGCCTTCATTTGTTAAGTGTTGGTGCATGAACAATTGTTAAGATATTATGTGTGGTTTGTGGATTTTCTTTACTTCTGTTGATGTTGTTGTGTAGTCGTTGTTGGTGTCGAGCCTCACGTGATGGTTGTCGTTACTACGGTGATGTGTGGTCCCACCGGTAGTGACTAGTAGAAGAGTACGGTGATGTGTGGTCCCATCGGAAAACTACTAGTCGAACGGTGATGTGTGGTCCCACTGTGTTTTGGTTGTGCATGTACAAACCATGTAATTGTGTTGTTGTGTTTCCTTTCGTGCATTTAAATGGTTTACTTATCATCTAAGAAATGTGTTTTGAAAACTGCATGATTGATGAGTTTTTAGAGCTTCGCTCACTAAGCTTCCAAGCTTACGCTCTCCTTTTTTCCAACATGCAGATCGTTAGAGTTACGAAAGGCAAGTGGGCAAGGGAGGAGCTTTTCGGAGTTCTCAAGTAGCTCAAGTATGGTTTAAGTCCTTGTAATAATGCCTAGACAATGGGGGTGCTAGACTTGTATGGAGTTGGTGCCAAACTCCTTAGTTTGATTTGTTGATGTTCTAGCATGTTGAGTGATGATACTATGTTGAATATGTTTATATTGTTGCTTAAATGCTTTGTGTTTTGAAGGCTTAGGACCATATTCCATGAATGCTATGTGTGTTTGTTTAAAGGCATGTAGACTTGATATGTAATGCATTTTGGTGAATGTTTGAATTCCTTTATGGATGGCCTTTTTTATGTATGTTAAGTGTTCGGACATGCTTGTAGTAGGGTGTATGCCTCTAGAGTATGTGAATGCACGTTGTATTCTTGATTCTTGATGTTTGAGGCATGTTAGGGAGGTTTGGAGATGCAGAAACTGGTTTTTGGAAATACACAGACTGCAGGCGTTTCGGAACGAGTAAGGTGGTTTCGGAACGGGTGTGGTTCAAGGGATACACGTATCGGAACGCGTTCCGGTACGGTTTGGCTATTGTGAACCCATGTTCCGATACGCGTACCGAAACGGTTTGGCTACTGTGAAGGCCTGTTTCGGAACGTCTAGGCGAAAAAAAGACCTTGTACCGAAACGGGGTGGACTGTATCAGTACGGGTAGTCTGGCTTTTAAAACTAAGGCATGTGTATCGAAACGGGCAAGCCTGTTTCGAAACATAGGCCTGTAATTTGGGCTTTTGGCATCTTTAAAGGTCTTCAAGTGTTGGATATGGGTCTTGTTTGTTGTAAGCTTCCCTGTGAGCCCTGTTTGTATTCGTTTATATTTGGTCCGGTCGCTTGTGCAAGGAATCGAACTAACTTGAATACATGATAAATTTATATCAACTTACGTTTTGTCTACAAAGTCTTGTCTTGTTTATCCGCTGTCATTTCACACATAGGATTTAATGATCCATCTAGACAAGATAATCGAAGAAAATTTCCTATGGTTGCTAACCGAGGGAGGACCTTAACGGGTTTCACTTCGGTTTTCCCCATGTAACCTGCTCGGACCGGTCAGTCGTCTAGACCGGGACAAGGGGGTTACAAGAATCTTTTGGCTATCATAGCCAATTTTTTAAACCCGTCTTCCCCACTAGTAGTGATCTTCTCTTGTGGTAGAGAAGCCTTGAGACCAACTCCTTGTTTCTTCTTCTCTACCTCTTGTTTGACTACTCTTCTCTCTTCTTTTCCCTTATCCTCTTCTCTCCCTTGTTTCATGTTCTCATGAGTAAAGAGAGATCTTACTAACTCATCGAGCTTCAAGGTCTTCAATTCTTTGCCTCGATGATTGCGGTTCTCTTCCCACCCCATGATTCGAGAAGTGAATAGAGTAGCTTCCGAACTAGTTTGTCTTCGGGAATGATCTCTCTAAAGCCCTTTAAACCATTCACAATGACGGAGAAGCGATCAAACATCTTTGTTACGGTCTCATCGGCCTCCATCTTGAAGTTCTCGTAACTAAGATTGAGGATCTCGATCTTCGTCTCCTTTACATCACTTGTTCCTTCATAAGTGGTCTCAAAAGTGTCTCACACTTCTTTGACACTTGTGATCGAGGACACTTTGGAGTAGATGTTTGGTCCGAGTGAGCAAAATAGCATGTGCAAGGCTTTGTCATTCATTTGAAATCTCTTCATATCCTCTTCACTCATTTCCACCTTCTTCTTTGGAACAAGCCTTCATTCTTCATCTCTCTTCATTGGAATGATTGGTCCATCTTCTACCAAATCCCATATGGTGTAATCGTTTGAGTTGATGAAGAGGCGCATTTGGTTCTTCCAATAAGGATAATTATCCTCATTGAAGAAGGGTGGTTTGGTGATAGATTGTGACTCGTATATGTTTGGCCGGAGGTAGATGTCATGGCTTGACATGGAAATTAATCAACACTCTTCTAGGATCTCCTTTTGTGGTTGTAAAGCCTTCAAAGAGGTAGGCTTTGATACCAACTGTTGAGTGGACCGAATTAATCGATATGGCTAAGAGGGGGTGAATTGACAATTTAAAGAATGAAGAGAAAAAATGAACAATTAAAAATGATGGACAATGCAATTATAGTGGTTCAAGCTTCTAAAAAAGCTCTACACCCACTACCTTAGCTCTCGCTAAGGATTTTCAACAAACTCTTCACTAATTTGTTTTTCTCCTTTTTCTAAGCTAAGGAGGCAACCTTTACAGATGTTCAATCTTTCTACCCAAAGATTGAACCACAAGACTCTCACATATAAAGAAGATGTTGACTATTACAATTGATCTCTCACAAGATAAATATAGCCCAAATTGATTACAAACACTCCCCAAACACACAAATTTTATTTACACTAAGAACTCTAAGAGTTGGGTACAAGAATTTGACAATAAGTGCTTAGGGTTTGGATTGGATTGCTTGGATGTTGCTTTGAGGTTCAATAGTTGTTTTTGGTGCTTTTGATGTTTGCTTTTATACATTCTCATTGATTTCTAGCCGTTTGGGTGGTTGAGATCATCAATAGAGCCGTTGGGGCTCTCTCTTCCCTCCATAAATACTGTTCTGCAACTACTCGTATCAGAACACGAGGCCTTGTATTGAAAGGGACACCAAAAAAGAAAGAGTTGTTGTGTGTAAAAAGGGACTCGTAGCCGTATTGAAACAGTTTGAAACTGTAAAATACCTTTAAGTGTAAAAAGGGGGTCGTATCGAAACGGCTATAAGTTGTATCGAAACGTTTTGAAATTGTAAATTGGTGTTTCGAAACAACAAAGGAGTGTATCGAAACACTTAACCAATTTTTCAAAAGTTTAGTTCTGACAAGTAACGGCTAGTTCATTTAATGCTTGATTTTGAAAATACTTAACCCTTGTATCGAAATTGGTATGAGTCGTTTCGAAACGACACTTAAAAATCAAAAGCTCATATGAAGGTTGTATTGAAACGGGCTTGCCCATTTCGAAACCCTTATCTCAAAACAGATTAGTCCTATCGAAACGGGCGTTTCTAGTGGCAAAACGTATCGAAACACCTTGGGGCTATTTCGAAACGCCCGGGCAATTTTGAGTATTTTGGCTTTGAAACACTTAGAAAAATTTATGGGGTTTAAGTTTTGACTTCAAAACATTTTAAGTATAAATTTTAATTGTCAAATGTGAGTATTTTAAGTACTTAAAAATTCATTTACTTTACAATTTAGTCCTTAGATTATTTGTTATATCAAAATCAAACATTGATTTTATAGATTTACAACTAACTAGGGTTTCTTAGAAACTATTTTAAAGACTGTTGTTGTGACTGTTTGAAACACTGAGACTACTTCATGATTTTAAAGAGATGATTTGGGTTGTTTGATAAAGGAAAAATGGTAATATTTTCAAACTTAAAATAGGGGAAACTGATTTACAAACCAAAAAGGGGTTGTATTGATGTATAGTAGTATGTGCTAATTGTTTTAAACGTGTACATTATATAAGAAATTGGAATTCTTTAGTATATTTGAAAGCACCAATAGACAGTCTTGAAATGATTCAAAGGTTGTGTTATATATATTTGAGCAAATGGAGCTGTTTTATAAATGAACAAATCTGTTTTGGAACTGTTTTGATAAACTAAATTAAAAAGGGGTACTGTTTTATACAAATTAGGGACTATTCTACTTAAAACATGGCTGTTTTGGAGAGTTAAAACAAGGAGTGTTTTGTAATGAAAATTACACAGTTTTGTAAACTAATTTAAAGGTTGTTTTGTGTAAGTGTAATTACATATGGGATTGTTTGATAAATACATTGGGTATAAAAATATGGATTGTTTTGATGCATATAAGTATATAAGTATAATTATCCTATTTTATATAAGTATATAAACATTTATGGGCTGTTTTGTGAATATATGAGAGTTAGTAGACTGTTTGAGTACGAACATGTTTGTATATAGAAAATCCTTATTATGTTCACTTATTATAATAAGATTAAGTAGCCTATTAGAGGTCTCACCCTAAAACCCAATGGAATCATAAACAAAGTCTAATCCCAACACTGAAACCAATCAAGGAGAGCGTAATCAACAAGTTGAAGAAACAAAAGGGAGGCTATGTTATTCGGCATCAAACAAAGAGTCTGAACAACATAAGCATCCATGCAGAGCAATAGATCCACAATGAAATTTGTAAAACAATACATCAAAAACACATTAAAGATGCACAAATTATCAAAGGAAGATCTTTTTTCTTCATTAATCCCATATCATATAAAGAATATATATGACAATGTTCTTACAAATCGGCAACCAAAATAACCCTCTAAAAATTCTCCATAAACCAAACAAAAATAACGGGAAAGATGAAAGAAAAATTTTGTTCACCAAAATGATCAAAAATTACTGTGCACCCGATCACCTCCGGGAGTAGACCAGACTCCCAGAAATAACCATTTAGGGATAAAAAAAGGAATGGAAGGACTGTATGCAAACTAGTGGAGACGGGGTGTCCTCTGTCAAAGAATAACCCGGTTCACCAGGACTATCCTGAACCTGCGTTGTGCAGATGCACAAGTACTTTTTATACACAAAGCTCGAAGAATTTGAACCTCAACCTTTTGGGGTTTGATCACTTCATGGCAGTATGGACCAATAAATGACTTGAATGGACTGGAAAATTAACAAGGTTTCATAGACCCACTTCTAAATGAACAGAAATTATCAATGTACTCGTAGCAAAAACCAAAAATTCAATCAACAACCAATCTCATGATGGAGGAGCAGATGCCTTCTCCATTTTCTCCTTTTCAATTTCGGCTCTCTTCTGTTCAGCATGCTGAGCAACACCATTTGCAAGAGCTTGATAATGGAAATCCAGAGTCTGCGTGAGGTTCTGAAACTTGATAGGATCTGATGCTTGCAAGGCTAAGGGAAACAATGAAAAAACCCTCATTTCAAACAATGCCCTGGAAAGTTTGACCAAAGCAGAAAATGCATGGAAACAAGATTAAAGGCAGAATAAACATTTACCCTTGACAATATCTACAAAGAAAATAAAAGGGTCGACTTCGTCAATAGGTGACTGCATCTCTTCATCATCACTAAAGTCATCATCAGAATCATCTTCGTCATCATCCTCGTCATTTCCACGGAAAGCTTTAGCCTATAGAGAAAACAAGGTCATGTGGAGTGAAATAAATGTGTGTAAAGTCCAGGACATTTCCCAATGGGTATATTCTCAGGACTTGCAACTTATTTGCCAAATTGTGTTATTTATGATAGCATGGAGTATCCAAGTTAATATAACTTTAATGGGTCAAAATCATGCATACCTGGGCAGCTAGTTTTTGAAGCCTGAGGCTATCAGCTTCATCTTCATCCTCTGCATCAACTCCCATTTCCTTGTCAGAACCATCCTCCTCGTCATCATCAGTCTGGAAACCATCCATGTCATCGTCATCTTCAGCCTCTTCTTCCTTTGCAGCTTCTACATGCGCAAATAACGCATGGAATTAATAACAGAGAAAGATACAAGGATACAAGCTCAAAAAGACAGCACCCGGAAGAAGCTAAAGTAAGGCATGTTAGGGTGCAGCTAAAATGCAGCCCTATACAAATTCTACCGAAACTATTACTGTGTAAAAATTTGTGTAACTACATAAATTCTTATTAACTAGATAATAATTTGTGTACATTTTGCCTTAGTTAAGAATGTGTGTAACTACACAAATCCTTAAATTATAACCTAAATTCTTACCATGTGGGTAAAAATTTGTGTAGGGCCGCCCAATTTTAGCCGCACCCTAAGGGTGCCTACCCTAGAACTACCCGACAGCACCCACTCCTCATCAAATACGAGAAAGAGAGAGAAATAAAAACCTGCAACTTGATCCTTATATGCAACTAGGAGGTCAAGGGCAGCCCTGAATACACGCCCAAGAGCCTCCCCAGCTATCTGTTCACCAGGAAGTGCAAGAAGTGACGTAAGACCCAAGCAGCAGACTTTCTTATCATGCTCCCTGTAGAAGCCAGAAAACTTGTTAAGTATAGCAAGACAATACCCGAAGTGAGAACTTCACTGTAAAACTAGTGATGATAAGCTTAAGGCTTGCACGGAGTGATACAGAAATGATCAAAACAAATACAAAACTACCTACCGCTTAAAATTAACCCGTGCACCACTCTTTCTGACTTGTTGCAACAACTGGAACCAAAGGTTGAACACTTCCGTTGTAACAGCAAACTTATTCAATATGCTGAGTGTCAATGCTGCATTGTAATATACTGCATTGGCAATCTGGTTAAAGAAGACCAGTGCTGTGTTAGGAAAACATACACCAAAAACATTACCAGGAAAACAAAAGCATTTCTGAAAGAAGAAAAGCAACAGGCAAAATGTGTAATATGTAGAAGACATGAACAAGTAATATATGACATGATGTTGCAAAAGAATACAGCTATATCTGGACACTTTACCACTTGTACAAGAAGACATTTCAACCGTGATTTCTCCGCTCGATTCAACCGATCAAGTGTGATTCTTAAATACGGCTCCACCCAGTGATCCACCTGCCCTCTACAGTTTTGAAACACAACTTCAATCAGCTTGGGGGCTGGTTCAATATCACTGTCCTCTAAATTTTTATCTGCCATAATCTGGAAAATAAAAAATAAATGACATAGGCATTATAAACCAAAGAGGTTGACATATGGGTATGATAGAAAATTTGCAAGAAAATTAAAGACTTAAGAAACTATACATTCTCATTATCCCTTGAAAGTTTCGCATCTACAGGCAACATTTTATAACTAAAAATGAACTCACAGATGAAATCATATTCCAAAGACTTTGCTGGTAGTCCGGTTCCTTGCAAGTAAGAAAATGTGCAGTACCCCTGGATACATAGTTGTCCAAAGGAACCAAAATATCTGCATGAAAACAGCTACACTTAGAAACAACAAAAATATACAAATAAAGGAAAACAAATAATGATAAATTGAAATTAAATAACAAAAATTAGTATGAAACTTCCCACTTTCTGTTATAATGCAAACTTAATCATATGAACCTACTAGAACAAACATAAAAGAACTATCCAAATTTATTATAAACAAATTTGGATGTCACATTGCAGAGGCAATCTAATATTAAATTTAGGGAGGGTTGTCTTCACAACTTTTCCAGTTAAAAAACAATGATTCAATAAGGATTGTTTCAAGTAAACAAGTCAACTCTTCATGATTTGTAAGAACATTATATGCTTTAACAAACACGATTAATTTATTTGATAATATGGATCTTAGGCAAACATGCATGAAGCAGAAGTTTCAGATCAAAAGTTTATGAAAGCTTTTCTACGTAGCATATAATGATGTAGACCATGAAGAATTTCAGCTAACATAGATAAGAAGAAAACACTTAAAAAGAGTTAATATATAAAGTCCAGTAAATAAATCCTAAAACATTCTGATATGAAAACAATGAAGGAACTAAGACAAAAAGAAAGTCAAATCAAATCATACTTGGAAAGAAGTCTATTGCCCAATCAGCTAATGCTTCAATCATCAAAGGCCAAAGGGTCCACATATCCAATGAAATAGTCGGAGAAAAGAAGGTCATATATGAAACAATCTCCAAGACTTCTTCAAAAACCTCTGCAGAAGAATGCAAAAATTGACAAGACTGATTACTGATAAATGTGTAAAGGTATCTTTACAACAAAACTAGGTTTACTTAGAGCATGCTTGCCATTAACTTGTCAAAAAGTTTTTATAGTATTTTTATTATTATTTCCTTACAAACACCTTCAAGATCTAACCACATTTTCAGTGGTTGCTCAGAAGCAACTCTAAAACCAAGTTGCACTGGCTAATGTCAAAGGATGCTCTTTCAACTAGTACTTATTCTCAATCCAGCCATTATGTCAAAGCATGCTCTTGTTGAAACAGCATGGAACACTATTAAGAAAATAAAACAACTGAAAATGATCACTGGCGCACAGAGAGAGAAAAACTGTACATACCTTGCCCATCAGTTGTCAGCATTCTTTGCATGATTGGAAGCAAAGTCGGCTCAACCTGAACAAACAGGTGAGGAAGCCTGCTAACTGATTCAAGTATTGTACTTATGGCACGCAAACAGCCGACAGCAGCCAGAGCACCAGGATCATCAGCTTCATCATCCGCTTCGGCAGTGTTCATACACCTCCAAAATGCAGCTGCCTGAAAGCAGAGACATGATGATAGTTACGAGCCTAGACAATTAAACTTGGTAGTTTAAAAGAAATAATGGCAACATGCATTACCAAATTCTGACATAAACCAAGAGCATAAGGCGCCATCTCCTCCCCAAATTTGTCAACTATAGTCTCCAGGGTAAAAACAAGGTCCTCGTTCTCAACCTCATTCATAAGTTTAAAAATTTCTGGAAGAAATGAAATTGCAAACTATTCACCAAAAGCTTGAATAATATAAAGTAACCGTGTATGATGCGAATGCTCAATATAATCACATACATGATCCAAAAGTCGTGAAAAGAAAAGATGAAAACAACAGCAGTGTTCCCCAGAGCCAAGTTAACACCGGGACAACCATCAGATAATAAGGAGCTGCTAATAAGATATTACAGGTACTAAACACCACTTACCATCAAGTAGCTGAGGAAGAATAGGACGAATATCATTTAAATCTGCAAATAAAATAACTTCTTATCAGTTACGCAGTCAACAATCAAATTAATGACAAAAAAGTGTACAGTAACCAGATGACAACAAATGCAGACTTAACCCAAGTTTGCTCAATCCAAAATCAACTCAAATAAAATATTAAAAAAAGTTCAAAGAAAAAGTATCTGCTACCTACCTTTGCAAGCTTCAACAAAAGATCTCAATGCAAAAACTGAATCAACACGAACTGGAAGTTCTGGATCGCGCAACCCAGAAACAACACTGTGTAGTGCTTGGAGGAAATTATTCTTGTCAGAGAAGTTCACACTGGCATATTGTCCTGCTACCCATGCGGCCTAATAACCAGGAAAAAAAGTATAAACCAAGAAGAATTTCACAACTGCAAGTGTGTGTTTGTGTATATGAAAGCTTGAAAAAGTGTACGGAAAGAGGAAGTAAGAAGCCCCCAAGACAAAAACTGAAAACAAACCTTGGCTCTCAGATGACCAACAGGACTGCGGAACTCTGGGAAAACATGTTGCATCAACATATGTTCCAGTCCAGATTTATAGGGCTCAGTTTGTTTCAGTTTATCACAAAGTGCTCCAACAGCAAGTAGAGCACCATCCTTCTGTCGGTAGGGCTTATGTTCTAGAGGTGCTTCATCATATCTGGAACAAGAAAAGAATGGCATGAATATACCAACTAAACATAAAACAAGTCAACGTCAAAGGATCCAAAATCCTGTCTCTATAGGCTTCAAAAGGAAAAGAATACCTCTTGAAAATTTCAACAATGAATTGAATAAACTTTTGAAGATTCTCTTTTCCGCGTTTTCTGACTAACTCGCTGACAAAGTCCATGGAGGCAGTCCTTGGACTATATAAATCTTCAATAATATCTGGGGTGCAAAAATAGAATGTATGACTAATTTGGCACATTCAAGGTTTTGCAAAAAGCCCACGAAGCTTAGGGGCTTACCATATCCCTTCCTTACATACTCATGTGGATCTTCCTCCCAAAGCTTCTGATCATTATCATTGAAGCACATGAGTGGGAAGACTATCTCAAAAAGAAGAACATCAAGCTGTGGTTGCAATAAAGTATACATGCTATTTTTTGATATGCTGCATATAAATGAATGTTAATTCTGTCAAAATCAATTTGAAACATTCATAAATTAAAAACAACTTGCAATATGAAAACACAGGCAATGCAGAATGTTAAGAAGCTAATTATAAGATCCTTGAGATTTTATTTGGTTACACTTGTTATATTTATGGAGCTTAATTGTACTATTTCATAGGTCTAGAGCTATAAGTAGAATTTTACAATTAATTACGGTTTAGTATTTTAGTGTTGTTTTCCTTACCCTAATAGATTTTGTTTTCAGGTCAAGTTATTTTTTCTATTGTCCTGAGTTTCAGGACAAGAAAAGCTTGATAGCTTTTGTGGTAGTGAGACACAATCATCCTTGACTGTGACGCCTAAGGAAACCAGGTATGACAATCAGATTTTCTTTCTTCTTGGTTGTGTGATGCAATCAAAGGACCCTACAGTTATAAATATATGGCAAAGTAGGCATGGGCATGCTGAGCTTTAGCACTTCCGGGGTAGCAGATAGAAAGTAACGTGTAGCTGGAAAGAAAACATTCAAACAAATCCTAATAACACCCAACAAATTCAAGTGGCATTCCAAAATCTTTAATTGAAAAAATGGACGGTAAAGTTATCCCGAAGGAATTGCCAGTTCTCACTAAACATCTTAAACTGACTAAAGAAAATCAAAAGCACCAGTTATTGACATGATTGATGCATAAACACATTTCAAACCTGTTGCTTAGATATTGAAGAATAAGGTTGGTAACTCTGTCAGGGAGATAGCCACCAACACGAACAACACCCAACAAGTTCAAGTGGCATTCCAAAATCTTTCCTGCATAGTTCTTTTGAAACATTTGGGCAAAAGCCCTGTTTTCTGGATTCCTAAGTTTTAAATCTCCAAACCTATAAAATAGCCACCAAACTCACAAATTAGCTTCGAAACTCAAGGACTACAACAAATTTCTCTAAACCGTGTTCAAATTTTCATGCTTACCGAGTATATAGCCTATTTAAAATATGAACAATCCATTTTTTCACCTTCCACCACCCCCATGATTTCCTGAGCTCAGGATCCAAAGGTTGGCCCTCCAGAGGCACAGGCCTCTCCAAAACTTTTAAGAAAAGCACCATCCAAGCACTGAAGGCATTAGGATCAAGTAACTGCTTAGGAATCTCCAGCTGAAAAGTATAAACAATATCCCGGCACATCAATCTTTAAAACAAATCACATGGAACTAATTACAGTTGACATAAAACAATGTACTAAGATCAATTATGCCAAAATATTTGGCACATAATTTCTCCTCAAGATATATGCCAAGAAGTTCGTCTAGAAAGAAAAACAATAAAGAGAAATAAACAAAAAGAAAAATATATATATCAGAAAGTCTCCTTCTAATAGATCAGGTGATAAAAGCAATGAAGAAGAATACAATAAATTTGATAACTTACATAGATAGATGACCAGAAAATTTTACAAATAAGCTTTATTAGATCTGCTACTTCCACTGCTGGTTTTTCAATCAGGACAAGTCTGTTGAATATATTAAGAAGATGAGGAAATGTCTCCTCAACAATGTGGTGAACTGGAGTTCTCTCCTCCTCTGACTTAAACCTAGAATGATAAATAAAATGACGACATTAGTATTGGAAAATCAAGGAAAAACAACATAAGGATGTACTGAATTAAGAGAAACAATGATGTGCTATTCTAAACAAATAATTCGCATCACCTTCAGTGAGCAATTTACACTGAAAATAATCAAAAGCGCCAAATAAAAACAGAAAGAGAGAAATCTTGCAACCAAAAAGAGAAAAATGTGATATACACTTACTCATATTTTCTAGCAAGTATCTGCAACACAAACAAAGCCCCATAAACCTGCTGGTCCTGTAGGTTATGCTTCACCCAATCCAGAAGTGGTGGCCACTGCTCTGGATAATCCGCATGAATAATGGTCTTGAGACACTCACCCAATTGCACCCTGCAATAAAACCAATATGATGCAGAAAGCAACATAAGCATGTAATCTAGGAATGCTACGATATAACCACGAAATAATTCTAATTGAACAACCAAAAGAGACAACAAACAATGTTACCTCAACAAAGGAGGTACTTGAGATACAAATACAAGAATATGATCACGAACCACATCTTTATCACTTTGCAGAATTTTCTGTGGCTCACCTACATTCATTAGAAACAAAACAAAGTATATTCATGTTGGTAAACATAAAGTAAAATAAGCAAAAATATTTGATTTTTAAATAAAAGATTGATTGAGTGAAATTATACTTGGATCAAGAGGAGCCCAATTCTTAGCAATGAAGTTCTTGAACTGAATGGAAGCAACTTGACGAACCGCCATAGGACAATTATTATCAATGACGATCTGTAACAGTCTCACTAGATGCTGAGGCGTATACTGAAACTGAAACCAAACAAAATCCAAAAATAAAAAATCAATCTTTCGATCTAATAATCAAAAACCAATTAAAAACTCAATGAATAAAACAAACCTTATTGAGGCTTTCTTCAGCAGCCTTGCGTTCCGCAGGATTGGGGCTAAGAGCAGCTTGAAGAACAACGACAAGACTTGAAACATCCATTTTGCTGACACGGAGATGAACAAAATCGAAAGTTTCGAAATTTAAACAAGAATCGCTAAACCCTAGACGCTCAAATTCAGTTCAATGATATGAGATTCCAGGGTTTAGAGAATGAGAGGAAATTTGATGGGGAAAAAATGAGAGATGTCTGCTGAGAAAGACAGCTACAAACAACGGGCTATTTAAATCCTAGGGTTTTAGCTATAAAAATAAATATTTTTCTTTAAAAAACCATTTAATTCAGTATCACACGTGCGGTCAACTCAAGTGTTTTGTTTCTGTACCTTAGACCTTCAAAACGGTTCGTTCTTTGTGCTTGACTCGAAGTAAACAAAACCTGGTCGCACGTGTGTCTTATTATTATTTATTAAATAATAATAATAATAATTAGTACCTGATAAATTTAAACCTATCTATGATTAAATTTGATTGATTTGATATCATTTGGATCAAATTATTCTATCAAAAATTGTTGGATAAATTATTATTTAAACCTATTTGTGGATAAAATTAGTTTATCAACTTGATTGGGATAATCTCATTCAATTCAATTTGGATAGAATTATATTGTCAACAAAATATTGGATAAATTATGATTTAAACGGATAAAATTATTGGGTGAACTTAAAAATACAATTTAATTATTTTTTAGACTCAAATTTTTGCGATAGAGAAAAAGTTAATATGAGATCCATGAACATGGATAGTTTTAATTTTTAATTTGTAACACATGTTTAAATTATTAATATTATTATAAAAAAATATTTTTTTATTTTTATATAATCTTTAAATAAAATAATCAAAATTCATTATTTAAGATTTAAACATAAAATTAACAAATTCATAGTTTAGAGGTATTTATGAGTCGAACTAAATTTATGCCAAGCTATTAACACATTTCATATTCATGTCTATGCTCAAGTCCTACTTGATCTAAAATACGAAACTCAAATTTTATTCATACTAACTCACATATATAAATAACTAATCCACATTTATTTTCAGCTCACTCGTATTTTTTGGTTTAAGACAAGATATCTACGTTCAGCTCACCCATATTATTATTTTTTAAGAAAAATCTACAACGGGCGTTGAACACCACTAAACACTACGATAAATACCGCTAAACACTATTAATTTTAAAAAAAAAAAGATTAAAATTTTCAAGGACTAAAATTATAATTAAAATTATTTTTTAAAAAATAGAAATTAGATTTAATAAAAAAAATTATATTTCTTTATAATATTAAAAATTAATAGGTTAGAATCAAATATACTCAAATTTCTTATTATCATAAACCCTAACCCTAATAAACCAACCCTTACATTCCCGCTGTCGGCGCCATCTCCCCCGTCGTCGCCTCCACCGATGTTGTTATCAGTGTCTGCCGGTGATCTTGCACAGTGGCCGTTTGCGCGGCTAGAGCGATGGACACAGGCGAACGACTCAACAGCAGAGCGATCTGAATGAACGTCGGTAAGAAAGGCAGTCGGATCTCGGCTGCGCGTGGTGGGAAAGATGTGCGATTAGGGCTGGAGAAATAAACCGATCAACAAGAGTTTAATTGGACGGCGCAGGCAAATGGCCACCGTGCAAGATCGCCAGCTGACACTGGTAACGCCACTGGTAGAGGCGGCGCCGACAACAGAAATGTAAAGGGTTGAGTTTATTAGGGTTAGGGTTTATGATAAGAAATTTGAGTATATTTGATTCTAACATATTAATTTTTAATATTATAAAAAAATATTTTTTTTATCAAATCTAATTTCTATTTTTTAAAAATAATTTTAATTATAATTTTAGTTCTTAAAATTTCTAATCATTTTTTGAAAAATATAATAGTGTTTAGCTGTGTTCAGCGTTTGTGGTGTTCGTCGCACATAGTAAATTCATCTAATTTTTAATATATATTATATATAATTTGTTCTTAATTTAATATTTAACAGCTTGTATAATTTCCTTTTCATTAAGTTTATTTATTTATCAATCTATTTATAATGTACAATTATATCTTATTCTCCCCAACCGTTTATCTTCATAATAAAGTCTTTTATTTTTTTCTCTTATTTTTTCTAATCGACAACAACATTAATTTTTGATACATGTCACCCAACGGTCGGTAATTAGTATTTTTTACTTTTTATATTTGACTTTTATATGCTTCGTTTTTCTTCTTTACATATTTTGTTACGTTTTTTCTACATGTATGACACATTTCTTTTTTACTTTTATGACACGTCTCTGCCTTATGACACGTTTTTATGGTAGTGTTTAGTGTTGAAGATTTCATCAAGTTTATCTTTTGACAACTCCCTAGGTGACCCTTCCTACAATAGACGATAATTTTTTTATGTAAAGTAAAAATGTGTGATCCGATTGGTGCAATGTTTATTTTTTTAATTTACTATTTTCTTTCTTTCTTTTTTTAATGTTTTACAACATCTAATAGATTATGTTTTTATTTTATTTTTATCAATAAAATTATCTGATTGATGGGTAAAAATAACACTATAATATATGGACAACTTAATATACTTTTAATGTTTATTTCTTTATTGTTCGTTGTAGATGTTTTCTTGTTTTAAACTCTTTGTTTGACCATTTTTAAGCAAAAAAGTTAGAGTGTGCATAATTAACCGTAATCGTTAACTATAAGTATTAACTGGTATATTTATCAGGTTAATTAACCGAACCGTTAATACTAAACGATTTCAATTAATTAAACCGCTAAAAATGATGGTTAATGGTTACAATTATGGTTATAAATTTTAACATATGGTTAACTTATAGATTATATGTTACTAAATTATTTATATATATTTAGTAAATTATTTTGTGACTTGTGTTGTATTAACTCATGAAAGTTTCATTTACATTATATTTGTTTTATGTTAGTTAAAGATTTATGTTTAAACTTTGTTGGTGTCTTGTTATGTCATAAACTTTGATAATGTATTGATATGTGTTGAACACTATTGAAACTTTAAACTTTAAACTATTATGAAGCTTGTGTGTTTTTTGTTGTGTTGAAACTTTATAGTATGTAGGTACTTTTTTAATTAAATATGAAGTTATCGTTTAGAATCTCTCTATTTAAATATTTTTTTTAAACATTTTAATAAAATATTTATTGGAGAGATAATTTTATTATTCTCTAAAAAAAAAGTAGTGAACATGTAAAAAAATTATAATGGATTATAAATTAACCTATAATTAAAGCGTCGGTTAATCATGTCTTAACGATTAACCATTAATGGTTAACTGTTTTTTAATGGTTAAGTTATAGTTAGCAAAATTTAATAACCATTATAACGGTTAACTGACCGTTTAGGCTAAACGGTAATTTACCATGAACACCCCTAATAAAGTTACCTAATATTATTTTAAAAAAATATTATATATAATGTATAAAAATAGCATAATACAATATATTATAAATTTAAAAGACGGGTCAGGTTGAATCAAGCTTGGGCCTTGAATATTGAGCCCAAGCCCAACTCAGCCTTAATTTTTTTATTCAAACCCTCCTAAATCTTGAACAAACCTTGAAACAAAGACAACCCAAACCATGAACAATTGAACCTGTCTAATTCATTTACAAACTCCTTACCAATCTACCTCATATCATTATAGACTCAAATCACTCAACTTGCCCAAAAGTTCGAATCACAATATTTATATTTTTTTTTCAAACCCAAATCAGGGGTCTTAACAAAACATTTGTGCTCACATGTGACTCGGGTTGAATTCATGTTGCTCGAATTATAAAGCGAATCAAATTCAAGTATAAAAAATTCTATAATTTAAACTTAGACTTAGTTTGTGATTGCTTTTAAAAAGTGTGGTGAAAAAAATAATTTTCAAATTAGCTGTTGAAAAATAATTTTGAAAAGCTTATTAGTGTTTGTCATTGAAGTCAGAAACTGATTTTTAAGAGATAAAACATGATATTAAAAAGTAAAAGTAAATTTGGGTGATTGTTCAAATTAATTAATGTTATGATTTGTAAAATAAATCAATTTCAATTATAATAAAAAAATTATATTTTTATAAAATTTGATTTGAAAATATAAATTACATTCTAGAGTATATACGGAGATACCACTTACACATTAATAATAAATATAAAATAAAGTACAAATAAAACAAATTTATTCTCAATATATATATATTATAATATATATTATTTTACAATTATGTATGCATAAACATTATTTTAACAATAAATTATAATTAAATAATATAGGTAAAAAAGTAATTTTATTTTCAAACTAGCTTTTCCACCGAAGAAGCTATAAAATCTAGCTTCTTGGTTTGGGTGGAAAAACTAGTTTTAAAAGCAACTAAAAACAACCTATTTTAACTAAAAGCACTTAAAAAAGTACTTTTAGGTTGCTAAACGCAACCTTAAACTCGAACGCAAATAATCAAACTCGAAGTTGAACAAGAAGTCAAGTTTACTTTTCAATAAGTAAACAAACTTAATCAAGCCAACATGAGTAGTTGGACCTACATCTCGAATTAACTTGAACTCGAGTCAATTACAATTTACAACCTCAACTATAAACTCATTTTCACCCAAAAATGAAGAATAAAAAAATAAATATAACTTGCATCACAAGCTAAGCTATGGCATAAATCGGAATATGCAACCAGTGAACAATAGTGAATGTGCTACAATTGCTTTATTCCAGTTTGGTCTCCTATGTATACACATAGATGTACAGGTTACGTATGCTGCTATTGCTATTCTATCATTTTCTTTTTAATGAAATTCTATCCTATTATGTTAAGCATTCAGCAAACTATACTGAGATGAATATCTCGATTTCGATTTTATATTTAATTTCTTTTATCTTAAAGTCATCGTTAACCGTCTACGGTTTTACTAGCAGCTCGAAAAGAAGTGCAGTAACGTAGCTAACATGATCAAAATCATACTAAACCGGGCCTTTGAGTGGCAAGCAGAAGAAATATAGTGGGAACCTACTAAATGCACCGTTCCGGTCCTTTCATCCAGCACTTTTATGCTTGAAGAGCCTGAAAACAAATGTAGAAAATGTCATGGAACGGGAACAAAGAACCCTAAATCTCTCTTGCAGATCAAGTAGTTCTTTCTAGCTAGAATTGACACTTAATATTTGATAACCATCAACAATATTTCATATAATAGTTATATTCAATCGAAAGTTGAAAATAGAAGTATATTCGGAAAACTCATTACTCATCTTCTTAACACGAAACAAGTTACATGTAGGCACAATGTGAAAAAGAACATGGGAAACTCACTTCAAGGCAGCTACTCTAGTTAAGAATCGAACACAATCAAGTAAGACAAGGAAAGCAGAAACATATCTTATAAAACAAACAAAACAATAATAACAGCCCGAGATTTATACTTATTTAGTACAAAACTAATTAACCAAACAGGAAATGAAAAATAACACGATACTCACAATTGTACTCGGTCCATCCAATGGCCTGGTTTTCCAAATCATACACAACAAGCTTGTTTGAAAGCACCAAATCTGTAAGCAACACAACAATGTTGAGAGAAAGATTACAAATTACTCTCATTCAGCAAATTTTGGTTGCAACTTAAGGTGTAATAAAATCTATGCTAAAACAGTACATACGCAGTGTTCCCTCTAGCATTCACTTGGTTTTGAACACTAGAACCATTTTAATCCAAGTTCTAACAGTAACTGATTATTCTTCTATGTAATCATTATGGAGATACTATTCACAGAGAACCAATCATCCAGGACAACCTAAGAAAAATATGTCTGAACACAACGGCATGGTAAAAGGTATTTTTATTGATAATTTACAAGAACAAGCAAAGGAAAATTTTCACACTCCAGCATAAAGGCCACCTAATTTGACATTATCATGTAGAACGTGCTCTAAAGCAACTAAGTCCTCAAATTTGTTTTGGTAAGTTACCAACCAGAACACCAAGCATTAAATCAAATTATCCACCAAATATAACACAAAATAAATCATTATAGGGAGAAATATTTTTTTTTTAAAACACTCAATAAATGTTTAATACCAATGCAAAATAAATAAATCTTTGTAAGTTTGAATATACTAATCACATTATGATAAATCACGCGAGTTATTGCGCTGCAATAATGTTTTTCAAAAACATTTTAGAGAATTAAACAGGAGAGAGTAAAGGTAAATAAAAATGTATAACAATTGTACTTGGAAGGATAGGTCTTCAATCCCAAAGTAATAAAAAACACGGTTAGAAAGCATACCTCCCAAGAGGGTCATATTCTTTCGATCCCTGGATTGCAATCCACTGTTTTGCCATCCAATGCACCACAATCCACTCTGCACAAAACCACTCTCGTAAATATCAATTTATGCAGACTCTACATGTTTATAATAATGGAAGAACCTATAAGACACTTTAGATTTAATCAAGTGTCATAAACAATCATACTTCTGCATGAAACCTATTTAAAATTCATTGAACCTAATCTAATATTTACATGCTGCACCAAAGACAAGGCAAATGGGACACAGAGAGCCCTTAAATAATAGCAAAAATAATAATAAACTTAAGTTCCCTAAACTAAAATTAGACCAGGCAAGAGTATGCTCAAGTTTTCTTTAAAGACTTTTTCACCCAAGCATAAAACATAGACCGAACCAAATGGAGATACAAATATTTACTTCAAAAGAACATATAGAGATGGGCACCATTAATCTAAAATGTTGTAGTTAAACATACTTACATAGGGGAACAGGTACTCGTGTGGATAAACCTTCAGAGTAACTGAATTTGCAAAATGGAAAGTGACATTTGGAAATGCCTCATCAAGACTGCAAGAAAATAAATATATGCAAATAAAATTGTTGCTTGAAAACTATGAATCAATATCAAAATAGGCGTAGCATATAAAAAACAATATAGAAACCATCTAGTCAAGTTAATCTAGCAAATGCGAGCAGAGAAATATTGGGACCAAAGACTGGGTTCAGAATAGTTGGGGAGAAAAAAAGATTCAAGAACTACACTAGTGTCATCGAGAACTACATAGCTACAATTACAAATTAAATGATTAGAAATTGAGACATGTACTAAAGGGATACAATTTCTTTGATTAGAGAAATATATTAGAAGCACATGAAAAGCAGGTTCAATGCTGGCACAATTGAAGCAAACACAAACAAATATTAAGGAAAAAACTTAATTCTTAACTGCACCACAAGGAAAAAGAGTAAGAAAAGGGGGGAGGGGTGGAATCTGAGAAAAAGTTATCCCCAAAAAAGATTAAAATGACGCAAAAAAATTTAGTTAAATAAAGAAAATTAAAATTAAAAAAAAA
This sequence comes from Hibiscus tridactylites, assembly GCA_958450335.1. Lineage (NCBI taxonomy): Eukaryota > Viridiplantae > Streptophyta > Magnoliopsida > Malvales > Malvaceae > Hibiscus > Hibiscus tridactylites. The sequence goes on along the minus strand of OY288268.1, from coordinate 84,627,167 downwards.
AAACTAAAAATATCCAAATTTAAGCATGATAAACATTTTCAAAGAAGCAATAAGAAGGGGATGTGCATAGGTGCTCAAAGGTCACATACACATAATTGCTATTTCCCACGTTTCATACCTCTCGGAGTACTGAAAACATGTATATTCATCGTGAACAGTTTGAAGCTTCAAATGAGGCTGCTGAGAAAGTATCTAACCAGAGATTTTAAAAAAAATGAAATACTTTAGCAGACTGCAGTGAAACTCACTGTCAGGTATAAACCAATTGTATATCACATACCTCATTAACTAATGGTTCATAAACCATTTCTGGGAGATATGCCAAGGTTGTTCCACTATCTATTATTGTCCCTTTTCGGTCAGCTGAATCAAACATATCTGCTGTAAAATTTAGGAAATCATGACCAACTTGAATTGCCGTCATATTGACATTGTAATGTGGCCTGAAATTTCAAATGACAAGACTGAGTTCAATGTGCAGAATCACTTATATACTTATGTGAATAAGAAGATGAACTCATAAGATTGACTATCAAAATCATGAAAATGGGTTGATAAATAACGTATCATAGAGAAGCTATCCAGTCAGTACACTACCCATGTGTTGCTGAGCTAAACAATGGCTCTAAGCCATAAAGGGATTTTTTGGCATGGAGACAAAAGAGGATGCACTAATGAACAATTTAATGCGGCAATTGACAAGAGAGCATTTGATCACTTCAATTATGTTATGCACAATCCACATTACCTGTTCACCTCATATTTTCAACTTTTCCTAAACCATTTGTCTAATTTTTCTCTTGCCATTCACACATTAAATAAGAAACCAATACACAATCTAGTTGCGACAAAATTTCCATCTTTGCTAACTTACAAATCAATTTCTGTAATGACAATTTGGGTCCACAACCCTCTTGAACTTCTTATTATTAGCATGAATGGATCAGAGAAAAAAAAAAAACTATGGGTTTTTTTTTTTTAATTTCTCATATGTCAGTGACTCGCCATTACTATCCAGTGGAAATTACCGTGAACCATAACAGCAGGTAAATTAACCATGTTAAACTATATAACAATGAGACAAAGTGAATCCTAAAATAACTTTAATGAAAATTGAAAAGATGGAGCTCCACAGTTAAACCACCAGAATCTTAGTATGTAAACTACTACTGATCATTTGTCATCACATCATTTCAGGCAAGTTACTCTTAAGTCTTCAGCTATCCCTTCTAAATTGGCACATTAGAAAAAGATAACCATGCGCCAAAATAAAAAATAACTAACAGCACACTATCTCATTCAATCCATTCAGACAAATGATTCCCGTGAACTTCAAAACTAATGTAATTTTATGACACACGGGGTAAACTAAATCAAATCAATGGAAGATAAAATATCAGCAAGTGGAAACTTTGATGCTAAAAAGCAAGCAATGATATTCACCAAAGATGCCACATACTGATTTGGTACCAAAGGAGTCATGTTAACTTTTGGCTGCACGACATGCCCGATAGCAAAGATACCGCCTCCATTAACCCCATCTAAGCAGTGAGCAAACATATTTTTCACTTTTCCAGATGCAGCAAGCTGGGAAATCATTGATGAATTAGCTTTTCCAAAACCAAGAATTCCATCAAGTGCTTCTTCATTAGATGAGCCTAGATTCCCTGATTGTGTAGCACCACACCTGTGAAAAAAGAATGCTAGAATAACCATAAATACCACCAAAAAGAAAAGAAAAGCAGAATCAAACAGCAAATATGCACATACTTTACAAACACAATGTGTAAGTTGCATATGCAAAAGCAAACTAATCATGAAAAAACATGGAGCATTAAAGAACTTGGGTTCAATTTTCAAAAACTTTTTCTACTTTTCAGGATTAATTTTCAAATGGTTAAATCAAGATGACTATCATGTTATGCTGTCTGGAAAGGAAAAATAAGAACTTCTGAATTTTAAAAAGTTAAGAGATTTAATTATATTGACATCAGCAGTAGTTACACGTGCAAGTAGAATATTTAGCAATATAGTGCTTAGAAAGTTACAAGTTCAGAATTTAAAAGCACACACCACACAGTACAACATGTAACACAAGTATGAATTAGAGAAGACATGTAACACAAGTATGAATTAGAGAAGAGTAGGAGAAGGATTAAAAACTCACCCAAATATAACACTTCCATTTGCAGATGAAGTCTTCAGATCGCCAGATACTCGATCATATAGCACAGTATCATTTACAAAGTATCCAGCAGTGGAACTCCCATCTCCATATATCTCAAGATATGGGCAAGTCATATTAGCAATACAACCAGCCAACGGACCTCCATTTATGGCATAACAAAAATCTTGATCACACGAAACCAACTCGCCAGTGGCAGAGTTCTCAATATTGTACAAAGTAAGATCTATCTGTAACCATAGCATATAAATAAAACAACAAAAAGACAATCAAAGATAATAAAGATACAAAGAATTTAAGTTAATCTTTGGTAGACAGTTGTCAACCTAATAACACATTTGGCTATATAAGCAAAATGAATATTTTACACAAATTGAACATCAAAAGCAATTCATTGTTATTTTCTACTGCAACTGTTTAGGACTGAATGCAAAACCAATAACTAATTTCCAAGATGATTTTACTCTTTATATAGAAAATTTATAAAATGGGTTTTAACAATTTGTCTATTTTCAATCATTTAGTATAATTTTACTTCCAGCTGTTACTTTCTACTTTATAAATAAGGGGTTTCTTTCTCCACATTTTAAGAAACAAATATCATGAATGAGCAGAATATAATCAGTAAAAGCCATAACCAAAAAAAACCCCTAAAGAATCCAACAATGCCTTGGCTTAATGACAAAGAAGAAGCCTTAGGAACCTAGAGGTCCCAGGTTCAAATCCAGATTTATTCCGGTGAATTAGTATGAATTGAGGTAGTTATTCAGTTCAATGCTTGCAATGATTGATTTCAATTGCAACAGTCGATAAAGAAAGATTAAAAAAAATATGACTTACACCAAGAGAGCTTCTTTTTGGGCATTCTTTACATTGAATACAATTAACCCACATTATATCACTTCCTGTATCCACTTGCAGATAGTAATCCTTTGAAGGTGTTCCAATCCCTATTCTGGCATAATAAAGCCTACAAAAAAAATCAAAATTGAAACACAAAAATGGATCACAAACTTTTATTTTTTTAAAACGAATTTATAATAGTAAATTGAATGATTAAAAGAAGAGAGGGAAAGAATGGGAGAGTTACCCAAGACCGTCGGGTCGACCGGAACCGCCCAAGGGAAGATCAACGCCGGTGAGAATCCGAAGTTGACGAAGGCTGTCGTGGATTTTTAAGTCAACGATTGAGCGTTGACTGCCGGCGAATTTGTACTTGACGTAAATAACGCCGGAACTGAGAGCTCTGGTTACGGAAGAAGAAGCTACGAGAAAGCAAAATAGAAGAAGGAGAAGTGAATAGTGAGAGCTAATCACCGGAAGAATCATACTTCAAAAACCTTAATTGAAAATCGAAATCACTCTCTCTCTCTCTCTCTTGATTTCTTTTCTTTTATTTTAATTCTGGGAACAGCTGAGTATTGCGTTTGGGAGAGAAGTGGGGGCCATGAATTCATTCACTTTATAATTGCCTTACTGTACAAACGACTGTCTAAATTATTTTTTTTATCGGTAGTTAACCGTTAAATACTTAAAATTAATAAAAAAAAAAGTTAGACACATATTTTTATTAAAATAAATTATTTTAGCAATTAAAATTAAAATAATACCCCATAATTTAGGTATTTCTATATTAAGCCTTTATAATTCAATAAAATTATAGGTAAACAACATATATGGTCACCAAACTTTTTATGATACTTTCATTTTGGACACGAAACTTTTAAAACTTACGTTATGGTTATTAAATTTTTAATTTGCTTTTAGTATGGTCCCTCATGTTGACTTTCGTTAGAAGCCAGTGACTTGACACGCTAATTTTTATTTTTTTAAATAAAATAATAGATAAACTAAATCATTCATCACTCAATTTTCTTTTTACTCTTATTTTGGTCACTAGAGTTTAAAATTTTCAATCTAATAACTCAACTTTTGAATTGTTCATATTTTGGTCACTCTCGAATGACAACTTCATCATAGAGGAACTCCGGTCAATCCAATTACTCTATTCACAATACCAAGACTCGAACTCTTAATTTTGCTTAAAGAATCTAATAATAAAGGTCAGATACTACTGATTATAACTCGTAAGTGTTTCTCTTTTTCCACACATGTATCACATTGTTAATCTTATAATTAGTGTTCTCAACTTAGATAATTCAATATTTTTTAATATTTGATCATAATTCTATCTCTAACCCCTAGTATAGATCAAATAAAAGTGTTGTTCATAATTAAACCTCAATTTAAGATACTAATAACTACTTATCTTGTCTTATCTTATATGGGTTCGAACAGAAAATTTTGTTCATATTCGCTCGTTTAATAAATAAACAAACTTTTCGCTGAAGAGTTCAGGAACAGTTCGCTGAACGTTTGGTTTGTTTACAACCCTAAATACTTCAATAGAAAATAGCATACCCCGAAAGCATTCTTGAATCTCCTTGCCTCTATTCAATCGAGACACATAACAAAGTGAAGGAGTTGCGAGCGACCCAAACTATCAGACAAAATGTTCTGCTACCCAAAACTGATTATATCGACAAACAACCATCATCCAAGTAGGAATTTAACTTTCTATGACCACCGATATAATGATAATCAGAAATTAACGCCGTTAAAATTTCTGTAAGAACACCAAATGACCACTATAATATGTTGAAATCATGCTAAAACGACAAATGAAACGAAACCACACAAAAAAATACTACAAAGGCAGAGAATAAAGCGTGCGTGCCAAAAAAAAACAAAAATTATTATTAAAAATATAAAAGAAATTAAATAAATAACATTAAACTCAATGATCGACAACTAATATTAAAACTAATAAACAACCACCGGTTTAAAGAGAGAAAAGCAACAAAAGATTGCGGCACTCTCTAATTTAGAATGAAGAATAACTTCACTCTCTAATTTAGAAAGAAGAAAAAGTTATTAGGGTTGCGGCACTCTCTAATTTAATTAAACAAAATAGTTCGTGATGATTCAAAATTGATTGTAAACCTTACACTACCTTTTTATTCTCTTAATTTATCTAAAATAATATTTAAAACCTTTAAAATTGATTTTTATATTTTATCAGTCAAATCTAAATAATTTTTATTAAAATATAAGAATCCTTCTAAATTAAAAAAATTAATTAAACCCTTCCCTTTACAAAATAAAAAAACATAAAATTAATATAGAAAAAAATTGAAACGAACAAATTGTCTTGGACAGTTTGAAAAATCCAAAAAACTCCCTTCTATTGTTTTCTTTCTAAAAAAATGTCTCTAAAACCGTGGTTTAGGTGTAATATGTTTGGGAAGAAGTTGAAAATTCCAGCTTTTCCAAAAGCTGCTTTTGAGACCAAAATCAGGCGCAAAAACTGAGTGAAGAGGCAAAAAAGATGGGTGTTCGGCGGAACTTCTTCGGCAGCCAAAAGCTGTGCCGAACGGAGCCTAAGTCCATGAGCCACCTGACCCGGTAGGAAACTAGAAACGATATCACATTCAAGTTCGAGTCACACATGGGTTATCCACCAGATCTGATCAGAAACTAGAGACTATATCACAGCTGAGTCCGAGTCACACACGGGTGATCCGTCTGACTCAATATGAACCTAATGACGATATTCACACCGGAGTCCGAGTAACATAAGGAGCAACAGATTGAGTAACAAAATATCACATGCCATCAATGTCTAGTTGTCTACTAGAAATAATGACTGATAGCAAGCTATTAAGTTCTAAACATATAGTATGGCAGCCTGCTTCACTTTAAGCAGGTAAACCTTTGTAATCCATACTACAATAAAAATTACTTCTTAGTTTCTTTAACCAAAAGACATAATTTAACCATATGATACAATATTGTTCGGCAACAACGAATCCCAGAACACGTATCCATCAAGAAAACACGAAGACAGTCGAACCAACTGACCAAGCCGAATCGAAAAAACACGGGAAGGGCTCAATCTTGCACATCATATGAAAGAATGAGAGATCTTAGCTGGAACAGCAAGAAAAATTCCGGGTTTGCTTTGATGCATCAGTTTCTGTCTTAGTAAGGCTTACCCGATTGACGGTTAATTCAGCTTTATAAGTATCTGAGTTCAGTACCTTCCTGCTTACATTGTTGTAAATCTCTCGTATGACAAGCTCGAATGCCTTCTTGACGTTCGTTGAATCTAGAGCAGACGTCTCCATGAAGAACAAATCTTCTTCTTCAGCCAAGGTTTTGCCTTCTTCGACGCTCACATCTCGGATGGTTTCGAGGTCACATTTATTGCCAACCAACATCGTTGCCACCGTCGTATCGCAATGAGCTGCACAAAAGGTTTTTAAGTGAGCACAATCCTCACTACGAATTTCCATACGAGTTTATGGAAATTGGAAATTCAAGTAATAAATCTATCCGAAAAAAGTGCATTATCTACCAATAAGCAACACAAGTTGAATTTGCAGCATTCAACATAACAAATATCCTGCATGAACAAATTCTACTTTCACAGATAAAATCGACCCCAATGTTCAGTTTGGTATAGAAGTTGGTTCGATTTCAATTCGAGTAATAATTGAACATATTCTTTTCAGGTTGTACTGAGTTCGGTTTGGTTTCGGCTCGGTTAATAATTCAATGTGTTCTTTATCAAATTGGACCCTACTCTTTCCTTTTGCTTTAATTAGCCCTCGACTTTTTATCTTTGCCAAATTAGACAAATTCGAACAAAGTTAAGAAAGAACATTATCCAAAAGACTGAAAATGAGCAAATCGAAAAAGTAAAAGACCCATTGTGAGCAAATAAAAGTAGGGAGACTAAATCCGCACAAAACGAAAAGTGAAGGGACAATCCTATAATATAACCTATATTTAGGTCACACTTGCTATTGCTATTTCCAGCTTTCTTCTTGCTTAAGCCTTACATTATTATCATTTCAGCATCAGATCCAATGTTCTAAACCACAAGAATCAATGGAATCAGCACAAAAAATGACCAAAAAAGCATACAAATTTCCATGGATCTTTACATAAAGCTCCTTTCTTGAACTAAATTCACCGAATCAAATACTGAAATTGAATCCAACTCAAGATTGTCAAATGCTTATTGACTGAGTCATAGTTCGATTAACACCTTAAATTCCGGAGGCAGTGAGTTCGAGCATGCTTAAGCGCGCAATCGACTTGGATTTAGTTAAAGGATAGTTTAGGCATTGTATCAGTTTGGAAGATTATCAACAGCTGAGAAAAAACACTAACATAAACCCTCTAATTCCACAGCAAAAAACCATAGGAACTCTAGAATTCAATATAAATTCACTCAAATTCAAAACCAAAACCATAAACTAAGAAAATGTTAGTTAAGATCAGCAAAAAAAACTTACTTTTGAGTTCATCAAGCCAACGAGCGACACTATCGAATGTGGTTCTACGGCTGATATCATAAACAATAAGAGCACCGACAGCGCCTCTGTAATAAGCCGAAGTGACGGCACGGAACCTTTCTTGACCGGCGGTGTCCCAAATCTGAGCCTTGACTTCTTTGCCGTCGATTCCCATGCTTTGGGTCTGAAACTCGACGCCAATGGTGGCTTTGGAGTGCGGGTTGAATTCGTTGCGCGCGTAGCGCGAAAGGAGGTTGGATTTGCCGACGGCCGAGTCTCCTATTATGACTATCTTGAAAAGGTACTCTTCGCCGCCGTCGTCGTCGGAGTCCGACATGGGGTTTTGGCTTCGGGTGTTTGTGCGGTGGGGAGGTTTTTGGTGATTCAGACAAAAGGAAGATGAAAAAGGAAATAAAAGGAAAGAGAGGGAGACAGGAGAATGGATGTGGGGGAGGTTTTGTCTGAATCCAAGCTGGCAAAGACGTACTGCGCATGAAGTGGGTTTATTATGGATTTCCTTGGATTTTGCTTATTATTATTATTATTATTATTATTATTATTATTATTATTATTATTACTCAAAAAGTGTTTAACCTATATTTTTTTTCTAGTTTAGTGACCAACGTTTAATTCCGTAATTTAAATTTGATTTTTTCATCAACGGTTTTTAAAATTCGTTCGTTATTCAATAAAAACATGTCACGTTGTCTATTTTATCTATTTATTTAATTTTTAAATTTTTTTAAAAATATAAACTTTTTAAAAAACCCTAAAGTTTTAATTTATTTCAATCAAACCCTCAAATCACATTTCCCTTGCTGTCCGACATCTCCCACACGCCGACTATTTATCGTTTACCACCCCAAGCGTCGGGTATCTCACCGTTCAACATCTCCACCCTCTAGCCATCGATTAGAAGCCCAATCGATCTCTTTTTTTTTCATGTTTAGATGTTCGTCGACGAAACAATCGCGGTTCATTCATCGATTTTCGACGTCGGGATGATGGGCGTTCCGTTAGTGGGGGCCGAAAAAGGCAAGGGTTACCAGTGGTGGTTGAATTGATAGTGGAAGGAGAGGAATTTAGGAATATATGATTTGGGTTTGGGTGTTTTAGAGAAATTAAAGATTTTGAGAGTTTTATAAAATTAAATATTTTATAATTTTTAGAAAAATAAAAATGATAAAAAAATACCATAATATGTCATGTGTCGTGTTTTTATTAGATAATGAAAAAATTTTAACGTCCGTCACGGAAAAACTCAATCTAAATTACGGAATGAAACAGTGGGCACTAAAGTGACCCGGAAAAAACGTTAGACATCAAATTAAAAAATATAAATTGAGCACATTTCTGACTATTAAGCCTTAGTATTATATTAGGGTAAAGTATCCCTGACATCACAAAACTATTGATCCGATTGTATTTTGACTATTACATTATGAATTTTGTTAATTAAACCACTAAACTATTAAAGTAGTTTCACTCATGTCACATACCGAGATTATAGTTATGTGAATTTGGATGATTACATTTTTAATTATTATTTGTATTCTATCCATTTAGTCTTAATTTTAAATTTATTTTAATAAATTTAATTTTTTCTAATAAAATGACGACAAATGTCACTCTCTAATTGAGAAGGAAAATATATGAAGAATATAGAGGCTGAGAGCATAAATAAACTAATAAAATGTAATGTAAACGTGATACATCAAAATCTACGAATTTCAATTAAGTCAGTCGATTCGATTAAAATAGTCTTGAGAACCAACATGATTGGTCAGCGTAGTAAGTAACTTGGTATCACTTTAATAAGTTTTGAATTCGAGGCTTTGTGTATGCGGAAATTCTACGCTAAGAAACTCACCTACCAAAACCAGCAGTACGGTGCGGATCGATTCGAATTAGTTAGGGCAAAGCCTTGGAAAACCTAGAGGGCAACAAAAAAAACATTCTCGAGAAAATCCAGCTACGGATTTCTATTTAAAACAAGAAAATAAAGACAAATTGATCGACTACAACACAAGAATAAATTGATTCATGAAGATGATCAATGGATTTATAAAACATTATACAACAGAGTTCCCACCATCCTTTCAGTTAAAAGTATCTGATTTTGCTATAGAGTGGATTGGTGGAAGTTTTACCAAATTAGTATGTAAATGAAATTCTTGTCACAACTCCGGATGTGCATGACAAAGAGACTGCGAAAACTATTCTCTGCTAGCAGATTCCGGCAATGTAGCTGAGTTCCCGATAAAGCCTATGTCGTCGAGTTTTAGTTGGCATCAAAAGATGTCGATCAGCCGGTGCACAAAAAAATGATGTTAGTCACACAACTTCAGATTCACCCGGTGCACCTATGGCATTTCCGGCTTCCAAAACCTTCTGCATTGCTTTGTTACATCTGAATAAAGATCGGAATCGTTCAAAAGTTTTGCATCTTTGGTCGATATTGTAACAAGGTAAAATGATCAAATAAGAATGAAAGTGTTCAACAGTCATACCTCCATGGGAGATGATCGAAGAACATATTGGGTGCGACCACGATATCTTTTAGATCTTCTCGGTTTACTATGACCGCTTTATACTTCCGATTGTCGTCGTGGACTCCCCAGCTTTTCCAGAGTGGGATGCTTAAGTGTGGTGGTTGAGGTATTATATGAATTAGAAGACCTGGTAAAAACATCTCAGTAGGATCACCGGCTGAACTGCTTTCGGATCTAGAGGCAGTTTTCATAAACTGTGATATTGGATCATCATCCGATTGGTTCAGATCTGCAGAAAAAGGATTAACCATATCGGTGTTGCTGATGTCAGCATGGTTTTGTTTACCGTCGGTCCCGTGACAGAGGGCAACCTCTTGACTTTGATCGGAGCTCACTGCACAAGTACTCAATCCTTTAGTAAAACTTCTGCCACTCCATAGTTCATGCAGCAAAACTCTACACCTATATTACTCAGACTCAAGTATGAGTGTTGGATACGTGCATGTCTATAACACGGATATGATCAAACTTTCTAAATTTCCAAGGATCCGGCCGGACATGGGTAGTCGGAGAAGCATACATTTACGTACAATGACACAAAGTATAGGTGAGTAGCAAAAGATGACCCTCTATCATGATGGTAAACTGGCAATTTTGCATTTCATCTCTCAAGCCACATTTATTTGCACGATCATGAAGTCATCTTTAAAATCTTTCAAATACTTCACCTGTGCTTGTTTCGGAAGAACATTTGGATGGTTCTGCTTCGATCTTGATTCCATTAGTTTTGCTAGCATAAAGAAATTGGCGTGCAAGTCTGAGAATCAAGGTGGTATCAGTTTGAGCATTCTCTGATAAAGCTGTTATTGCAGCTGCACGAAGCCGTAGGATTGATCCAACTGAAAGGCGGGTAGAAAATTCATTGTCGTGTATAATGCTGCAGAAAGCTCAAAAACTTGCAATGAAAAAAGGCACAAAATTTACGGATAAAATTGGTTGTCACGCCTTTAAACATTCAACTACATGATCACATTCAGAATTTACCTTGTTATAAAACTGGAACATGCATCTGCCACTACCGAATTGACACAAGGAAGAGGTCCGTAGGAATAAACATGTAAATTTGGAAATTTCCCATATAGCTGCACAGAAAGCAAGGGCAGAAACTTCAACATAAAATGGTGAAAACAAGCTTTTCTAGTGATAGAAATGATTGCATATTCAGACATTTCCAAAGAGGATGCAAATGCATCATATCTTCAGACGGAATAAACTGTCCGAAGATGAAACATACCTTTAAGACACAAATAATACAAAACTGAGTTGATGGATGATCTAGAAGACTAGAACACATGGAAACATAAATATCAGATGCAATTTCAACTATGTTACTTGGACTCGGGTACGAGTGTTTGAGACAAGAATGTGTCCGTCACAAGTATATTCCATTTTTTCTAAGTTTTTTCATGTATTTGAAGGATCCTTAGAAGAACATATCCCCAATGTTACAAACATTGGATACAGGTGTTGGGCATCAAGACTTCAAGAAAAGTGAAGAATTTGAGCAACATGGATTATGGTCGTATTTAGTTGCACATAAAAGATGTTTACCTCAACTTATTTATTTATTTGATGTGCTAAAGTCTTTTTCAATTATTCAGCATGGTATATAAGCAACCAGTAGATTATCACACCAATGAACAAGGGAAAGCATACTCTTATTCCTAGCAATGCAGCAATCGAACCTCCCAATGAATGCCCGACTATGCGTAAATTATAACCTTCACATTCACATCCTGCTCCCAGCAAAGAAGAAAGGAAGCCACCTGATTGAGTTTCTGCATCACCAGTTGCATTCCATAGATATCAGCTTAGGCATAAGCCACCGTAGTACCGGTACGTATAGTTTCATAAGTAGAGCTAATAACAAGAACTAGAGCAAACATAGCAATCTCCTTACCTTCTCCAGAATATCCTTCAATCTGTGCATAAAGATCCCGGGCAGTTTCTACAATACCTGAGTGCCCAAAGTGTGGGAAAGATGATTCTACACGTTGCTTGACAGAAGGGTGAATACAACTGCTACTGCAACTCGGAAAACATGTCATGTTGATTAGAGACACCAACAAACAGAACAAAGTAGAATAGCATAAATTTACTTATATTTTTGGAGGGAAAACGATGATGTTTTGTGAAGTCAGAGTACAAAGGCATGTGTCCTACACAGGTATGATCAGTTTTTATGCATTTGAAGGGACCTTGGAGGCCATGTCCCCATACATGGCTGCAGCAACCATATGTTTATACATATATGGACATCCATGTCATGTAAATGGTATGTGCGTATACTCTCATGCAGATATGCACTGCCCACAGGTGCATGCACAGGCATACATGAACACAAAAAGGAAGACGGGGTAGAGAGAAAGAGAGAGAGACTAACTTTATCAGTCCATCCAAATCCATCACAGTCAGGGACTGCTCCAGGCCTAAACCATCAATTATGAGGTCTTCTGGGGTCTCAGTTCCCCGTACAGCAACCACTACAGATCTAAGATCATTTAAAACCACAACGAAATATGCAGCTTCACATTTTTTCTAGTTCAGAAAATAGAAAAGAGTTAGAAGTAAAAATATATATAACCTTGTTCCTGACAATGATTGAAATCACCAATACTGCAAGTTTAATGTTTATGCCATATTTGGACTTTGAAGCATAGATTTGGATTACATAGGATTTATTTTATTTAATGAAATCTTATATGGATAAGGTTAAACAATGGAGTGGAGTAGGGTTGTATATCCTACATGGTTATTGCCTATGAAAAGAAGAGAAACTATTTTGTCATGCATCAATGATAAGATAAAATGTCTTCTAGAATCTATCTTGACTATAACTAGAACCACCATGCAATAAATACTCTTAGCAGGTACAGAACTACTAGGTGGTTCAGATATACTGGCCTTCTAGAAACTATTACTTGACTATTTAATTCACAGCCTAGAGCAGTCGTATGAAAACAAACATATTAGAACCGGTTCATACTGACATATAGATTAAATCAAAAGAATAAAGCTAAACTCACTTGACAGACACGGCCACGCCGAAGTACTTCAGGGGGTAGATTGACAAAATTTAAAAATGCTGCTGCATGACCTCTCCACCAGTTATCACCATCAAGGGCAGGACGCCTAACAATGGAAGAAGAACTTGAATAAAGAAAGTGAAGAGCTAATATTTTAACATGGTACAAATTAAATACTTAAATATGAATAAGTAGTGCATGTGAAACTGAATATATCTACTCAAGCATGTGAAATATAATATTGCATAGTTGATGATGGTCATGATATATAAATAATCATGCACCTCAAGTGAAATTCGCCTCTATATTGACAACCTTTTATGAGACCATGGGGATAAAACCCCTTGCCTATAGAGCCACACACATGGAAATACACAAGGATTTCTCCCCATATCAAGCAAAGGTCCCTGCATTTGTAAACCTTTTTCTTAAGTTCAAAATGTAAATCACAGAAAGTATATTAAAAAAGTATGCTCTATCATAATACCGTGTATGCAGCTTCAGCAAATTTATGAAAAGTTACAGCTGCTTGCAGGTGTTCTAGAGGTGCCTCAACAGAACATTCATGTGTTTCACAGGATTGACCAAGCTTCTGCACCAATGCTAGACCTGAAAAGATATGCTTCTCACTTGTCATGCAAATAAGTGCAGTAGATGAATTAACCTAGTTAAATTCACATGTATGATTAACTTCATGCCAACCATCCACTGCATTCAATGTAATCAGCAGCCCCAAAATGACAAAACAACAATGCTGCTAAAAGGAATGTAAGTTAGGATACTCTCATTTGGTGTCCTAACATATCCAGATAAGAATTTGAAATTTTAGTTGAATTGGGAACCAATCACCGGATGCAAGCAAACTCCTAGAGTTGATGACAGGGGCAGTATCTAGATTCAAGATCCATTTTTCAGTACAGTATATGAGATTTCAGGGAAGCTCAATCACATATTTCAGAAGAATATCCACCACAGAAATGGATGACGGGGGTGAAGAGAACATAAATTACGAAAAAAAGGCCTTTGGATTTGACGTGAAATGAAAATAAACCTGTCAAAAGTTCTAAATGCCCAGTCCCTGATGCACGGTAAGCAACAAGATCGCCCAGTAACTTTGCTACTGAATATACTTCATCGTCTTCCATCACAGTTCTAGACAAAGAAATAAAAGAATTATATATATAAAAATCCAATGTTGAACAATAATATCTCCATTTCATTTAAATTGTAGAGGTACCTACAAATAATCAATACGTCCCAGACAGCACAAAGCCTCACGAATTCCATGATCAAATATCTCTTGATAGTGAGTTTTCCATGCATCATCTTCGGATGCATAATAAAACCTCCACCTTAAGACATCAGATCCGGCAAAACAATGCGCAAACGCAATACAACAGGCCATGACCAGAAATAAAAGCATTAATTTACGCTTCCATGCATGACTGATATGAAATCCTCCTGCATTAAAAACATAGCCAAAGATGAGTGCAAGTTTCTACAAAAACTACGAAAAGAAGAATTTTGCATTCAAATCCGAATAACAGGGACTTCTTTCTCTATGACTTCAGCTATTGACTTCAAATGACATGTTTCTTCATTACTTCATGCTTGTTGGACTAGATAGAACATACAAGTTTGTAACTTCTTGTCCATATACAGCCAATGGTATCAATTAACCAACCAGTCACGTATTTATAAAACAAGCATTACAATTTACAAGCTTAAGTTTGCTTAGGAGATGTCAACTTAAACATGATGTAATAGATGGCCAAGTAATGGATATGAATATGCAGTAGGATTAACCTAGTTAACTCATAAATCCAAGTAGTAACATAATAATTAAAAAAAGGCTGCATAAGAAGAAGAAAAAGCAATTAAGCCCCTGAACTTTTTTTTCCAATTAAGCCCTTGAACCAATAAATTGAATCAATTAAGCCCTTTGACCAACATTGACTTTTGAATTTAACCGTTTTAATGGTCAAAATTAGTCAAAGGGCTTAATTGATTCAATTTATTAGTTTAAGGGCTTAATTGATTCGATTTATTGGTTCAAAGGCTTAATTGATTTTTTTTCTTCCAAAAGTTCAGGTGCTTCTTATACCTTAAGCCTGGAAACAAAAACGAAGGTAAAACAAAAAGAATGAAAATCCAACCCAATATTTACCTATAAAACACCCAGTTGAAAGATATGCATCTTGAGAAAAATATTTAGCCACACTAATCATAAGATAGAAAGCACCCGAAATTTGAAAAATGGTAAGCACCATGGAAAACCGGCTCCACCATAGCCATGTTTTGTATTTCACCTATTAAATCCAAAAAAGAAAAGAACCCATTTTAGATTTCGAAAAAAAAAACATCAGAAAAAGTAAATTAATCAGTAAAAAGAGCAGAGGGGGAAGGGAATACCCTTCTATTATGACGAAGAACAGGGTCCACGACTTGACCTTCAGGGGGAGTCTGGGTTATGATTCTGGCCGTAGCTTCTTGTGCAATTCCCAGTCGAATCATCGTCCCGATTCTAACAAAGGAAAGCAATGTAACAAGAAGGATGGGCAAAAGTTTATGAGGACTACATACTGGAAACGCAACGGCTACCAGAATGCAACCCAAAACCAACACCATTGAATTCAAGAATACGAGAATTTTTGATGAAAATCTCACGCTTTCTGTCCACATTGCCGGGAGATTGTTTGTTTGTGGTTTTTGTTTTTCGTTTCTTTCTTTGAATCAAATTAAACTAAGGCCTGTGTATATGAATGCAAAAATGTGTTGTTTTTGAAAAAAAAAAATGTATAGAAAATTGGTTGTTTTTCATGGAAATCCAAGGGAACGTGAAATTTTGGGTGGTGGCTGATTTCACGCTCTAAGGACTTCCATTGGAGGAGGAGATGAGGTCTCTGAAAAAAATTATTTATGGTTTTGATTTTATATGTTAATGGCGTTTTTATCTGTTTTGAAAATCTTTATTGCGTGACGTTAGGTCCTAATGGCTTCTCGACCGTTTAAAATAAGGGTTAACTATTGTGATAGTCATTTATGTTTTTTCAATTTAGAGTAGGTCACCAGTTTTGAAAAATGACCAGTAAGGTCACTTACGATTTCGGAGTTTAAACTTTTAGTCATCTAGCCGTTTGTTGGCATTAACCCTTTGACGGGAGGTTGATCTGAAATAAGAAAAAAAGAGATAAATTACTTAAACAGTCCATAAACTATTACTTCACTCCTATTTTGACTACTGGAATAAAAACAATTTGTATAATTACACATTTAATCCTCCACATTTATATATTTTTTATTTCTTCTTCATCTAACTCAATCTCTATTTTTTTACTATATTAATCATCAATTCACACCGTATATTATAATCCATCATCGTATATATCCATGTTTCAAATAATGTTTGTAATCCTCAACTCAGAATTTTTAATCTTTCAAAAAATCCCAAAATTTTGAAAATTTTAAAAAACAGTCCTCAAATCCCTAAATTACCCAAACCTCCAAATCGTTGTCGTTTCCGTCGTCGATCGCTGCCTCTAACTACACTCCTTTGGTCAATGGAGTATGACAGTCATTTTTCCCAACACGACGTCACTAGAAACGGAGAACGGCATGCAACCGAACGTTGAACGTGAAATCGACATCCGGCTGGCATGCCGTTCACCATTTCTGGTGACTTCGTGTTGGGGGAAATGGCCACCATGCTCCGGCGACCAAAAGAGTGTTGTCAGAGGCAGCGATCGACGATAGAAGCAGCGACGATTTGAGGGTTTGGGTTTGGATAATTTTAGGGATTTGAGGACTGCTTTTTAAAATTTCTAAAATTTTGAGATTTTTTGAAAGATTAAAAATTCTGAGTTGAGGATTACAAACATTATTTGAAACATGAATATATACGGGGATGAATTATGATATACATTGTGAACTGAGGATTAATATAGTATAAAATTAGAGATTGAGTTAGATGAAGAAGAAATAATAAATGTAAATGTGTAATTATACAAATTAATTTTATTTTGGTGGTCAAAATAAGAGTAAAATAATAGTTTAGGGATTGTCTATGTAATTTATCTTTTTTTATTATCTCGGATCAGCCTCCCGTTAACATTTAACTGCAACAAACGGTTGAGTGACCAAAAGTTTACACCCCGAAAACGTAAATGATTTTACCGGTCGTTTTTCAGAATCAGTGACCAACTCTGTACTAAGGGGAAACATAAGTGATCATCCCAATAGTTAACCCTTAAAACAAAGACTTGTGTTGTCCTTTTTCTTTTCCTTGTTTACTCTTAGTAGACTGGCTGTTGGCCGCAACGATTCGATTTGATTCGAGTTTTTAAAATATGCAAATAATTTGAAAATGAAATTAAGGGTAAAGTTTAAAAATGGTCACTGAACTTTGTAAAAAAACAAAACGGTAACCAAACTTTCAAATGTTATAAAAGGGCAATTAAATTTTATGTTTTGTAACAAAATGGTAACTCGGTCATTAAGTACTTAACGTGGTTGTTATAAAACTTTATATAATAGCACATTTAATCTTCTATATTTTACACATTTAACCAATTTAATCATAATTAAAAAAAATAAATTTAACCCTCGTTATTTACACGTTTTTTTAATTTGATTTTTAAAGTAAAATTCCAAAGTTGTTACACTTAGGCAAGAATTAAATTTGCTGAAACCCTAGGTCTGTATCAAATCTGTGAATAAATTTATCTTACTTTGTTTTGTAGATTTCTATGAATTTTTAGTTAGTTGTTTTGAGTTGATAAACTTTGATTATGATTTTAGTAATAGATTAGTTGTTTTGTAGAGAAAATGTAAAAACTTTGTAGAATTTTTTTGAATGCTATGTTATTTGATAGTTAATAAATTCGAATTTATGACGGTAGTTACAATTTAGGCAATTTTGAATCTTTCTTTAAAATCTGAAAAAATATGAGGAAGAACTAAACAACTAGTTGTTCGTACCAATTCATAAAATTTGTGAAGATGGGTACTAAATTTCCATGTTTTTATTGGAATTTTTTTTTCTATAGCATATAATAGTTTTGATTTCTCTTGTAAGATATTGTTTTTTGGCTGATTTATTTTAGTTCTTTTAAGGGGAATAGTTTATGGAAGAGTACTTTGTGTGATATGCAAGGTCTTCTATGTTATTAACTAAGTTTTGGGTTTTAATTGTTTTTGCATTCATATAAGCGGACTGAGTCAACATATTGACATAGGGCTAGAATCTGACTAGCTGATCCGTACAACCTTAGTCAATGAACTTAAGTCTTTGACTAAGTCAGCTTTTAAAATTACTAAGCAAGAGCGCTTAGAACTTAAAATGGCGAAAGCTTGTTTGGGAAAAAGTTAAGGCAATACAACAAGGAGAAAAAATAAGAGAAAGAACGTTGAGAGAAAATTATAAAATCTTTACTCAAACTTAAAGAAATGATGGAATGGAAGATAATTTAAAAAGTGAGTAAAAGCCTTTATTTATAGACTCACCTCCTACGATCTAATGGTCTAGGATAAAATGATCCAAGGGCTAAGGATCATCCTATGATATGCGCCCTCTAACTATGAAAAATTTATCCATATCTTACAAACATGCGTAATATATTAGGGAAGAATCACTCCCAATCATATTTACTTTATAATCCCTAAACTCAACCAAAAAAATAGGCCAAATCTAAAAAATCGTGATTGAAAATTTATCCCTCAAGTTATAAATCTTAGGTTTAAATATTTTAAAATACAAAATTGTTGTGAAAGGCAAATAAACTCAATAACAATTCATTTATTATAAAACGTAGTCATATAATATTGTTCCGATAATTTGATTAAATATCCGAAAATAACCTTAAAAATGATTGCATTCAATAAAACCCAAATTATAAACAGTCTCAAAGTCTGAGTTGCATAAAGGTCCCAAAAATATTAGTCTGAAATAATTGAAAGAGTTCATACTGAATAATGATAATATCTGAGTAAAAGCGAGATACTCCAAGTACCGAGTCGCCTGAGGGTATGAGTATATATCTGAAAGAGAAAAACTATGGGGTGTAAGCTAAAGAGCTTAGTGTGTCTCTAAAATGCAAACACCACAAAGTAAAATAATATTTTTATTTTCTGATAAAGTATTTTCTAAAAACACAACAAAACCAAATCACGATGATATGATGTCTGATGCACATAAACACAATACCCAATCTCCGATACACCGAAAAGTAAGGTTCCCCAGAACCTACTCTCTCCATCGTCACCATCCAAAGTGAAACTCAGTCCGGAGGGTGGAACCACTAATCCGAAGCGAAATTCATCCCAAAGGGTGAAACCAATGAACTTCCCCGAACAAATCCCAATCCATGTGCACACAATGACAAGATGCTGATTTTAAAATCTGGGTCTCAGCCGAAATTTGAATTGGTAAAAAATCAAGTTGCATAAATATATAAATATGATGTTTCATAATATGATAAATCTGAAGTTTCATAATTTTGAAAATCTGATATCTCATAGTTCGGTAAATCTGATTTTTTAGTTAAACCACAATATGACATGTTATGCATGACGTCTAAAAACTTTCACCAATCACAACAGAATAATGCACACAAATTGTATAAAGATATTTTTTATAGCACCAAAGAAAACACAAGTTTATAACACAAGAAGAGACACACTTTTAGCGGGCAGAAGCTCTAATATCAAGAAGGACGTGTCTCACGCTCAGGTCTAACTGAATCAGAACCTACAAGATAAGATCTCTATATCAAAACCATCATTATCACTAAACCACCAACTATAAACACAATACTAATCTAAAGGCATACTCACATATAGACCTCAAAGAACGTACACAACCGATTTGAACAGGATGAGCTAACTCGTCGACCTCAGAGTCGATACTTGAACACGAAAATAACTTGAACTATACCAATATCCAATTTACTTAAAATTACTAAATACAAATTAATCGTAAATAGCATAACATGACTTCGAGTTCTAATTTGACGAAACGAGCAGCGAATTCGGATTCAAGACGTCACAAAAATCGAGATGAAGGTTTTCTAAAAAGTCAAATCTGGTCAAAATCAATTAGTCAAAGTCTAGTCAAAGTCAACCATGATAGTCAAAGGTCAAATTCAAAGTCAAATCAATCAAAGGTCAACGGTCAAACTTGTCAAAGGGTCCAAGGTCAAAACTGATTCTGTCAGTTCAGTTTGGTCAGCATATAGTTCGATTTGGTCCATAATTTCAGATCTGATTCCACTAATTCTACCGGTCCGATCCACAACTGGTTCAATTCTTCCATCCAATTCAGTTTAACTAGCTGGTCCGGTATGGTTTTCACCTACAACTCGGGCCTCTCAGATTGGGATCAAAACCGATTAAGATTTAAGAGTCTCACAAACTGGGTTCTTAAAACCCATATTCACAAACGGGTCACACACATCTGAGCACTCACAATTTTGCTCCACTAAACGGGTCACAACTTGGGCAACTACCACGCCATGTCTCACAACCCACAATGTTAGCATAAGCTAATGGGGACTAGGGTTACCAGAGTCCTCACCGGCGGCGTCTAACTCCACGAACGACGGCGATATGAACCTGACCACAAAGAAAAAACAAGGCTTCAACGGAACTCAACCACAACAGATGTTAAACAACAACGAATGGTGACCAGAGCTTACCCAAAACCGAACACGAAGGGAGAAGGATGGTGGCGCGTGAGGCGAAGGAACAGAAGGAGCAGGGAAACCAAACGGTTTTCCTTTGATTTGGTGCAGACAACAAACAGAGCACGGGGGAGACACGGCAGAGTGAGCGACGATGGAGGCCGAGCCGAGTGGTCTCTCCACAACTTCTGGGTAGCGAAAGAACGACGCAGAGAAGAGGTAGAGCACGACAGCGCCTTGGAAGATTCGAACGATACTTTCTCCGATCTCTCGCAACGGTGGCCGGTGAGGGATATCTGAAGGTTGGGGCTTACTCGCGAGATCAAAAGGGTTGCAAAGATGGTGACAGTGTGTGGAACGGACGGTGAATGGTGGTTGAACGGAGTGCCGGTCAGAAAACAAAGGAGAGGGGTGGTTTTAATTTTAGAGACTTTGGTGAAGGAGAGGCTGCCGAAAATGATACCAGAAAAGACCTAATCTGAAAAAGTATGGTCAAATACCTTAACCAAATGGGAAAACACATGGGATAGGTCCCCATTTTAACCCACTTATAGAATGATCACCAAAGTTTTAAAAATATACAATTTGGTCACTAAATTCATTTTAAGATTATTCAATTCCCAAATTTCTCAACTAGGGTTTTAAATATAAATCCCCAATTATTAGGGTTTCTAATTTAAGGATTAAAAAATTTAGGTTTTCTGAATTAGAGAAATTTTTGGGGTGTTACATACTCATACCATGATTGTAGCACTCATGTTGGAAAGGATATTTTCCATGTGTGTTGGTCAAAAGACGAGCTCTCTCCCAAGGTCTTTGTAACACCCCAATTTTGGGCTTGGAAGTTTAGGGTCTGAACCGGACCGGTCTGATTTTCGGTTCGAATATAAAATGTGGTTTTAGGGAAAGCCTAGTTTAGGATGCTTTAAAAATATGGAAAAATATCTAAAAATCTTCTTTTAATATATATAAGAGAGTGGTGAAATCAATTTTACAAAATAAGGTTTGGAAGTGTGACATTTCGAAATGGTGACTAAAATGTAATTTTTGAAAAGTTCAGTGGTGACTGTTTTGTAAGGATTAAAACTTTGAATCTTTAAGGAGCTAATTTACCCAAGAAAGGATTTCTCCAGATTTTTCTTAGATTTAATGAATTTATTAATGTTTAATTAATTAAAGGAAAAGTGGAAAATGATATTTTAGCTTTTCATAACTAACTTTCTTAAAAACTTTCTCATCTCATTTTTTCTCAAAATTCCCTCAGCCAAACACATTTCCACAGCAACATTTCTTCTGATTTTCACACTAAATGATGAGGTTTCAATCATCAATTGATTCCTAATCCTTTCTACATCAAAACCTCTTGATTTGCTGATTGAATTTTCAAGGATTTTGGCTCTAATAAAGGAGAAATCTACATTTAGAGGTAAGGATGTTCTTCTCCTCTAAATACTCAGTTCTTTACTGAAATTCCCAAGTTCTCAATCCTTAAATTAAGTTTTATAAAAGGTTTTAATGTTGTGATCTTGATTTTGGCTTAAAACTCAAGATTTGGATTAAATCTTGAAGAAATTCATGGTGATTGTTTGGGCTCTGTTTTGAGATGGCTTTTTAATGTATTTTGGATGTTTAATGATGTGTAATTGAGGTTTAATCAGTGCAATCCCGAATAGGTTGATTTTCCTAAGTTTTTGCTTGTGAAAATGGTGGTTTTTGGGATGATCTTGGTGTTCTGTTATAGCTGGAGGTATAAGGACGAGTTTAGGTTCTTTTTGGATGTTAATTGATGTTTAGGAATGTTTAGAAGTGATGGATCTTGGCTGGGTAATATTGTGGAAGAGTTTGGAAGTGATTTTGGTTGTGTTTGGTAGCCGAAATGTTAGATTTGGTGAGAGCAGCGAGTTTAGGTGTAATGGCTGAAGATTTTAATGCATGATGATACATTAATCCTCTACTTTGATGTGTTTAAAACAGGGGAGACATCTTCGGATCCTTGTGGTGTTGATCCGGAAGTTTGAACGGTGTTTTGGCAAGCTTGTGAAACAGAATTGGTGAGTGGAGTTGGATTTCCAGCTTTGTATCGAATGTTTGAAGGTTTGGGAGCTTAGTTTAAGTCTAATCAACTTAACTAAGCTCAAGTGTAAGTTTTCGAGAAAACTCTCTCTTGATGAACCATGAGATGGTTGGATGCAATGTATTTAATTTGCATGTTTAAATTCTGTTTTGAAAGCATGTTTTAGCATGATTAATACTTGTTTTGAAAGCCATGTGTTGAAGGATGCTCAAGGTAAGAGATCCTTGGTTTGTTATGGATAAATGTGGTTTTGATGCATAGTGATGCATGATGATTTAATGGCTTTGATTAATGCTTTAAAACAGTGGATTGTTGATGATAAATGATGTATATTGGCATGTGATGTGTTGGTTTTAAAGTACTTGAATCGGATATAGTTAGCCGGCTATAGGATTGGGTGCACCGTGAATAAAGTCGCCTTGGATGTTGAGGGGTTGTAATTGTACCGTAAACTCCATCCAAGTACACTAACGAGATGGTTAAGATCACAATGGTGGTTAAAAGGCCATGTGTGGATCTTGTGTTGTGTCCCGTGTTCTCGTTAGTGATGTTATACAACTACCGATGAGTGATGTGGAGGGGTTGTGATTGTACCATTAAACTCTATCACGGGTGTTGAGGGGTTGAGATTGTACCGGTAAACTCCACCTTGTGTGTTCGGTAGTGTGTATGAAGCGTATGGGACAACACTTGTAATCTGCGTATCCGATTGTGTTTTATGTTGTAAATGGTTATGGTTTATCACTTGGAAGCCAATATGACATGTTGATGATAATGAAGCATGAGATGCTTGTTGTGTATGCATTGTTGCATGAGAAATGATGTTTATGAGTTTAAAGGCCTTATGAAAGGTGTTTTATAAAATGCATTATTGTGTTGTTTCCTTGGAGCATTCCTCACTAAGCAAATATGCTTACGATCTCTTTCTTGAACCAATAATGCAGAGAATTGAAGTGTTTTGAGGGCAGCAAGGAGGCTAAGAATCCAAGGGAAAGCTAAGCTCATGTATGGTGACTTTTTCATAACATTATTAGTTTTTGATATTTTTGGCAATGAGAACCTAGGTTGTGTTTTGGGAGATGTTTTGGACTCCCTAAGTGTGGCATGATGCCTTTGATGTTTTGGACTTGTAAATGGCCATTTTGGTGTTGCTTTGATGCTTTGATGATTGTTTAGTTTTGAATAATAGGATGCATGCCTATATACTTGTGGATTTTCCTAATTGATGCCATGAATGTGTTTTGATGATGCAATTATGTACCTTATATGCATGATGACTTGTTGGCATGATTAGGAGGTCATTAGACTGAGTTTGAGTGGGTAAATGTGTGTTAAACAAGCAAATTCTGCACTTTCTGGGCAATCCGTATCGAAACGGGCACTAGCGTTTCGAAACGGGGGCATGTAATGACTTTCGTGTACCGAAACAGGTAGAGGCCGTTTCGAAACGTTCTGGCCACTGCCAAGCCCTGTTTCGATACATGTCTCGAAACGAACCCACATTTCGGTACGGTCAACTCCGTATCGAAACAGGTGACCGTTGGGCACTAATTTGAATGGTTTTTGAAGTTGTGAGCTCTACATTTTAGTTCTGGAATTTTTTTTGCAATTGAATGAGTTTGAGATGTCCGATTGAAGTGAAATTTGACAGGGAAGCATGTAACATGACTAATTTGGTATTGGTAACATAAAAATCGGTTAAGTCCTCTTAATTTCTAGAATTTACCTTTTGGTCCCTAAAAGTTGTAATTTGTGCAATTGAGCCCCTTAATGTAATCCGATCGATGTGCTTGTCAAGTATGTGTTTCTCAAGAGTACGCTTAGGATTAATATGCATCTAGACAAGTTTTAAAAGGAAAAAAGGGTCGTTAATCAAGGTTGACTTTCGGGTTGACTTTGGTTTTCCCCATGTAATCTTCATAGTTCGGGTCAACCGTCTAGGCTGGGCTAAGGAGGTTACATTTGGTGGTATCAGAGCTGAGTTCTCGAGTAAACGAGAATGGTTATGTGGGTGATGTATGTGTGTTTGCATGATATGTCTTTTAAATGAAAGTATGATGTAGGAATTGTAAAGTATGTTGCAGTTGTGATGTTATGTTGTGTTGAAGCATGTTAGAGGGACCCATTGCCATATCAAAACTAATGAAATGAATTGTTTTTTTGGAAATGAGCTTGATTACTTGGATTTCTTACCTTGCTGAGCCTGATTATGTTCATTGCATTTGTGTTAGTGCATTGTTTTAGTGAATGGGACCTCGTAGAGAGACGAGAGTTAATACGCGAGCTATGGCTCAGAACGAGAATGAGGACTTACCTCCTCCTCATGGTGGTGGACCGCCCGGTGGTGGTGGTGCTGAAGGTGAGGGAGCTGGTGTTGGTACTGGTGTTGCTGGACCTGAAGCTGGGCAGGGGCAAGCTGCTTCTGACATGACAATTTTGATACAGGCTATTGCTGGAGCCTTTCAGGCAGAAGTAGATGGAGCTCATGGAGCTGGGCATCAAGGTGATGCTAATGCTAGACTACCTTTGAAACGTCTGCGCAGTTTGGGAGGGATTGAGTTCAGAGGTTTGTCTGCTGAGGGTTCCGAATCTTGGTTGGAAAGTACCAAGAGGATATTGGGACAAATGAACTGCAATGATGTGCAGAAGTTAGGATGTGTGGTATCACTGTTACATGATGATGCATATACCTGGTAGACGACCTCTGTCTTCGGAATGGAAGAAGCTGATGTGACTTGGACGTTCTTTCTAAACGCGTTCAAGCGAAAGTATCTGGGTGTGCGATACCTGGATGAAAAGAAAAGAGAATTCATGTCTCTTGTTCAAGGAAGTATGTCGGTGGCTGAGTATGAGATCCAATTTGTCCGTCTCAGTCAGTATGCACCTGAGCTTATCCCGGATGAGCGGGAGAGGTGTGAGCGTTTTCGATATGGTTTGGTGTCGGATGTAAAGACCTTTATGCTTGTAGCTGAGTACACGGATTTTGATGTGCAGGTTAGTAGGGCAAAGGATATTGAGCAGAACCTGGGTTTGTCTTCCAGGAGTGCTGGTTCTGGCTCGGGCAAGAGAGCTGCTGAGTATAGTTCCGGTGGTGGACGGAATAACAGAGGACGAGATAGGAGATATCAGTCTTCTGCTAGGCGTGGTAATGGAGGGCATGGTGCGCCTGTTCAGGGAGACAGGGCGAGAGCTATCAGAACACATGCTGAGCGTGTGGATCGCGTGGTCATTTGAGGCGTGATTATCCTCGGGCAGCGAGAGAGGTGAAGGCTCCTGTGGCAGTGACGGGTAATTCGTGCTGAAATTGTGGTTCGGAAGACCACATGAAGAGGGAGTGTCATTTGTTGGCCGGTGGTGGTCAGGGACGTGCTCCTGGAGTTGTTGCACCACAAAGAGGTCGTGGGCGCGACCATGGTAACTTCTAGCACAGAGATGATGGCGGAAGAAATGTGGCACATGTGGTGGCTGTTCAACCTGATGGTGGTGGCCAGGCTCGAGTGTATGCTCAGCGGGAGGGGAGAAATGACACGGATGTGATCGCAGGTACCTTTACTTTGCAATCCTTATCATTACTTTCCTTGATTGATTCTGGATATACACACTCATACATATTGCGTGAACATGCTCAATTGCTTGGTTTGCCTGTTGAGTCTTTGGATGTTGGTATGCGTGTAACTAGTTCCTTTGGTGAAATCGTTATGACACGGAAGTTGTATAGAATATGTCCCTTGGTTGTGCAAAACCATGTTTTTCATGTTGATCCCATGGAATTGCCATTCTACGGTTTCGATGTAATCCTTGGTATGGATTGGCTTGTTGAACATCGAGCTGTGGTGGATTTCGAGAACAAGCGAGTTTCGTTGAAGCTTGCGGATGATTATGAGGTAGTGGTGGTTGGTGAGAATGTGAAGTTTCTTGCCAATGTGGTGTCTTCCTTGGAGGCAAGCCAAATTCTGAGGCAAGGTTGTGAAGCCTACCTAGCCTTTGTGATGAATCCTAGCTCTAAGGAGTTGCGAGTACAAGATATCAGGACTGTGCGGGAGTTTCCTGGTGTGTTTCCGGAGGAGTTACCTGGATTGCCTCCTAATCGAGAGGTGGAGTTTGGAATTGAGCTGTATGAAAATACAACTCCAGTGTCCATTACTCCTTATCGAATGACACCTAAGGAGTTGAAGGAGCTGAAGACGCAACTTCAAGAGTTGCTTGATCGTGGTTTCATTCGGCCGAGTGTGTCACCTTGGGGTGCACCGGTCTTGTTTGTGAAGAAAAAGGATGGCACTATGAGAATGTGCATCGACTAACGTCAGCTAAATAAGTTGACTATCAAGAACTGGTATCCATTTCCGAGGATTGATGATCTTTTTGATCAATTTCGGGGAGCAGCTATGTTCTCTAAAATTGACTTAAGGTCAGGTTATTACCAGTTGAAGGTGAAGGATGTGGATGTGCCAAAAACAGCCTTCAGAACGAGGTATGGGCATTATGAGTTCCTTGTGATGCCGTTTGGTTTGACGAATACTCCTACAGCTTTTATGGACATGATGAATAGAGTGTTCCATGAATATTTGGACAAGTTTGTTGTGGTGTTCATTGATGATATCCTCGTGTACTCTCGTACTGAGGAGGAGCATGAGGGGCATTTGAGGATTGTGTTGCAGGCTTTGTTGGAGAATCAACTTTATGCTAAGTTAAGCAAGTGTGAGTTCTGGCTCAGGGAGGTTGTGTTCCTTGGTCATGTGGTTTCTGCTGAGGGGATTCGTGTTGATCCTCAGAAGATTGAGGCAATGATGAATTGGAAGCCTCCTAAGTCTGTTCATGAAGTATGTAGTTTCCTTGGTTTGGCAGGATACTATCGGAGGTTCGTAGATGGATTTTCAAAGATTGCTGCACCTTTGACGAAGTTGTTGCAGAAGGATGTCAAGTATGAGTGGACAGAAGCGAGACAACAGACTTTTGAGAAGCTGAAGGCAGCTTTGACGCAAGCTCCTATCTTTGTTCAGCCCGAATCAGGGAAAGAGTTTGTGGTGTACAGTGACGCATCCTACGTTGGGTTGGGGTGTGTGTTGATGCAAGAGGGTAAGGTGGTGGCTTATGCATCGCGCCAGTTGAAGGTGCATGAGCGCAATTATCCTACGCATGACATTGAGTTAGTTGCGGTGGTTTTTGCTTTGAAAATTTGGAGACATTACCTGTATGGTGAGAAGTGTACAGTGTACACGGATCACAAGAGTTTGAAGTATCTGATGTCTCAGAAGGAGTTGAATCTTAGGCAACGACGTTGGGTGGAGTTGCTTAAAGATTACGATCTGACGATCGAGTACCATCCGTGAAAAGCTAATGTTGTAGCGGATGCCTTGAGTAGGAAGGTGGCAGTGGAGTTGAGGGCTATGTTTGCCTGCTTGAGCATTTCGCGAGATGGCGGTCTTGTGGCTGAATTGCAAGTGAAACCATCCTTGGTTCAGTTGATAAAGGATAAGCATCTGTTGGATGATTCCTTGGTGCCACATGTTCAGGATATTGCTGAGGATAGGCCATCAGATTTCTGCTTTAATGATGATGGAGTTTTATGTTTTGGGAGTCGGATAGTAGTTCCCAATGATGCTGAGTTGAGGCGTGCTATTCTGACTGAAGCTCATAGTAGTCTATTTACTCTGCACCCTGGTAGTACAAAGATGTATCGTGATCTTAAGGATGAGTACTATTGGGTGGGATTAAAGAAAGATGTTGCTGAGTATGTGAGCAAGTGCATGGTTTGTCAACGAGTTAAGGCTGAGCATCAGTTTCCTTCTGGGTTGTTGCAACCGTTGAGGATTCCTGAGTGGAAGTGGGAAAGGATTACCGTGGACTTTGTGTCTGGTTTACCTTTTTCGCCATCGAAGAAGAATTCAGTGTGGGTGATTGTGGATCGCCTTACGAAGTGTGCACATTTCTTACCTGTGCATACTACGTATACATTGGATAAGCTTGCAGAGCTGTACTTTGCTGAGATTGTGCGGCTGCATGGTGTGCCAAAGTCTATAGTGTCGGATAGGGATCCGAGGTTTACATTGCGTTTCTAGGAATGTTTACATCAGGCTTTGGGTACACGGCTGAATTTCAGTACTTCCTATCATCCACAGTCGGATGGACAGTCTGAGCGTGTTATCCAAGTGCTGGGAATGTTGAGGTGCTGCGTGATTGAGTTTCAAGGCTCTTGGGAGAAGCATTTGCCTTTGGTGGAGTTTACTTATAACAATAGCTACCAGACAAGTATTCAAATGGCACCTTATGAAGCCTTGTACGGAAGGAAGTGCAGAACTCCTATTTGTTGGGCCGAAACAGGTCAAAAATTGGTTTCAATGCCAACTTTGTTGAAAGGAACCACCGAGAAGGTGAAGCTCATTTGTGAGCGCTTGAAGGCAGCTTCTGATCGACATAAGTCTTACGCGGATTTGAAGCGTAAGGAGATTGAGTATGCGGTGGGTGATCGTGTGTTTTTGAAAGTTTCGCCTTGGAAAAAGGTGATGAGGTTTGTTTTAGAGTTGTTTTAGAAACTACTTAAAAGAAAAGAAAACAATGGAGTCAAACGTTGACAAGGAGGATGCTTTTAATGAATGACGAGTGTTGGCCGAGAATGCCTGGTTTTAACGCTGTTCATGCCAGCCTTTGTTGGCAAACTGTCTTGGCATTTTTTGCCGAGCAGATTCAACATTAGCCAAGCCTCTCTCGATGGTCATTGCCATAAGCCGATTATGTAAAAACCCTTATATCTCTATAGTGCATGTTTTTAAATAAATCGAGTTGATTAAGAACCAATATATACTCTAATGGGGGTAGATATCACATCTAAAATAAGTTCATCTACTTGAAAGACTTCTCTCAAAGCTTCTCTCCCAAGTATCCAACAACTGATCGTTGCCTCCCAAGTCTGTTAAGATATTGAGGAGCAATAGGCCAACTATGCCAGCTCTCGCTTTGGCAAAGTATTTAAAAAATAGTAATACTAGATCTCGCTTGACATTTACAGTTAGAAACAATAAAGCATGCTAGATAGAAAAACTTTGCTGAAACAGAATTGTATTTAAAGAACTAAGGCATAAAACCAACATTTAAACCAAACATCCCCCCACCAACTATGGAATTAGTTCATGGTGAGGGATTTAACCAACAAAACCATAACTGTTTTCAAATACATCATCCTAAAATAAAATCAAAACAAATTAAAACCAAAATAATGAGCGAGAGAGGTCTCTCGATGCAGCCCTCAAATCCAGACTCTCGACCAAGTGGTTAAACCACCCTTCCTCGATGCAGCCGACCGTCACTCGTCGAGCTCCCCAACACCTCACTATGATTACTCTAAGTCTTCACTTCACTCTCTCCATGCTTGATCAGTTGGTTGTATTTATAGGCGTGCAATGGAAGGGAATATGATAATTTCCTTATTTGAATTTCAAAATGCTCCAAGGATAAGAGATAAGCCTCATCTGATCGGTGTGATAGCTTATCAAGCTATGGCTGACGTCATCTTGCCATTGTTGCCTTGGCACACAAGCTTGGCATGTCTTCGCCAAAGTAGCTTGGCATCACCTTATTTGCTATTTTTTCGGAGATTGATCCATTTGCGATCTTTTAAGAGTCTGATCCTTTCCTATTTTTTCGGGGTTCAAAAATCTCTTGGCGTGACATCAAGTATCTACTAACAAGTTCTTGGCACCATCTGGTCCTTCTATGCCAATAGCACTTGGCATTCTTCTTGGAAATCCTAACTGGAAATCATAAATGTGTTGCTTTCATGCACCAAATCTTATGCCAAACCTGCAAAATAACCACAAAAAATAACCCTTAACCCTGGCTTAGACAGAAAACTAAACTCCTTATGCAAATGCATGATTCTAGCAACCTAATGCAACTAAATGTACCTAAAAACAAGCAAGAGTGTTGTAAAATTGGCATTAAAAACAGTACCGTTGGAGAGGTAATACCCCAAACCTAACTCATTGCTTGTCCTCAAGTAATGAAAAGAAAGAAAAAATAAAAATTGTGAAAAGGTTATCTCGACAAAATTTTGGTTGGTAATGCCAACAGATGCTGGTAAGCAGAATTTGGCTCTATTTCTGTCCTTAGTATCTCAGTGTAGTTGTGCCAAGCAGATAGCAATTCAAATGCAACAATATTATTCTAGTCTAAGCTCATGAAGAGTGCATGAAGTGCGAGCAATATGCATCAAGTACCCTTTCAATCCCTTAGCCAATTTTACTTTCTAAACTCAGATTCTTATTTTCATTTTCCCATTTTCTTTGTCAAGGGTCTCAAGCATTATCTTAAGCTTGCGTCGTGACACTGTTTAGCGTGAGTGATAAGAGGGAGCATACCACGAATCTCCACCTTAATCCAGACATCCCTAGGCTTTCTCTTCAACTCATACTCTAAGGTTTTGGACTTAAGAATTAAGAGAGAGCAAACCACGAAGCTCTAAGTACTTATTATCCCTAGGTAGAGGGGAGTTTCATTGCTTTGGCAGAACATTGCTACCTTATTCTCTTTTTACCCTGGCATCAATTTTTTATATCTGAGCATAGTTTTAAACAGTCTAAGTTTACTAGGGAACTAGATACATATCACGTCTTAAGTATAAATTCAATTTCCTAAACTAGAGATCAATTGCCAAGCAATCCTAGCATACTATCCTGGTGGCATGGAATGACAACTAAAGATTAAAATTTCCTTATTGGACAGATACCTAGATCAAATAAAACTTGCCTAACAAATGTTAACAACCTTCAAAATTAAATCAAGGTAAAATTTTCTTTTTTATATGGTTTGATATGCAACTATCTATATGACCTAAAGGCATAGGATAACATAAATGTAAACATGAAATGCATGACATAAATGTGAAGAAATACACACCCTCAAACCCAAGATGTGCACTATCTTCAATGCATGAAACAATGCATATATACAAGAAAAATAGAAAAATAAAAATGCATGATCATGAATATGCAATAGAATGAAATGCAAGGAGTTTAGGAAGAAGAGGACTCCCCTTCAGATGAGGCTTCCTCCCGTTTTGCACGAGCTTCTTCTTCTTTTCTGGCACGAGTCTTTCTCATGGTTAGGCTCCCACGTTCAAGGGACATTCTTTTCTTCCCTTTCCAGCCTTGCTTGGAGGCGACAGTGAAAGCTCCAATTTCCTTTTTTGCAGGGGTAACTTGTGGTGTAATTGGCTTAGCTTTGGGCGTTTTGGCATGGATTTCCTCCGGCTCAGAGGAGGAATCAGTGCTGGCAGATTCAACATGCACCAGTGACATATAAGTTGAGGCCTTGGATTCTAAACTGGATGAATTTGCAGGAATGGTTAGACTGGATAAACTTACGAACATCGTTGGACTAGTTGGTATGTTTGGACTAACTGAAACAGTTGGCACGACATCGTCATTTGCATAGGGCTCGACAGGAAAAACTGGGAATGCTGGCACATCTCCTGGGGAAAGTTTGACAAGCACCTCTCGGATGATGATATCCCTTTCCTTTGTGTAGTGCCTCATCTTAACGTTAAGCTCCTAACATGCCTCTAGTTTTTAGAGAATAATCTCCTAGAGGGCTTACACTTGGGACAATACTGCCATCGAACTTGTTGACATAGTTTCTGGCACACTGTAGGGTTCTGCCTTTGGCTTGGGCTTTAGCGTGGCTGTCTTGGCCTTTCCCTTTGGCTCAAAAGCTGTGAGGTTTTTTCAAATAATGACAGTGATGGTTGTTCCCTTGATTGTTTGGTCGATATCCTCATCTACGGGTGTTCATGGTAGGTTAACCATACCGTTTAGCCTAAACAGTCAGTTAACCATTATAATGGTTATTAAATTTTGCTAACCGTAACCTAATCGTTAAGAAACGGTTAACCGCTAACAATTAACCATTAAGACACATTTAACCAACGATTCAGCAATAGGTTAATCAATAACATATTTATATATTTTTTTCACACGTTCTTCTTTTGAGAATAATGAAACTATCTTTCCGATAAATATTATATAAAAATGTTCAAAAAAATTTAAATTGCGAGATTCTAAAAACTAACTCCATACTTATTTTAAAAAAATACCTACATACTACAAAGTTCCAACACAACACAAAATTCAAAAACTTCGTACTTATTTTAAAGTTTCAAGTTTCAATAGTGTTCAACACATAGCAATACACTATTAAAGTTCATGACATAGAAATACACAATCAAAGTTCTAAAGACAAATGTTTAACTAACATAAAAAATATAAGGTGAATGAAACTTCAATGAGTTAGTACCATTAGCCACAAAAAGTTAACTCTATGATCAAATCACTCAAGGCCATGACCGATTTATATATGTATAAATAATTTAAAAACAATTAACCTATAGGTTAACCATTTTTCAAAATTCGTAACCGTAACCATTAACCATCATTTTTAGCATTTAGGTTAACTGAATCCGTTTAACCTTAATGGTTCGGTTAATTAACCTATAAAATACAATAGTTATACCGGTTAATGATTATGGTTAATTATGCACACCCCTATCCTCACCGTCCTAGGCACTTCATGGCGCTAACAAATATTAGAAATTATCAAAGGGAAAAACAAACTGCCCTTACCCTTCACAACACATTTATAAGCCTCATCGGCAATGATTTTGCCAATGTTGATCTTGCATCCTTTGATGATGGAATGTAGCAAAACCAGCCGGTCTTTTAAGATGGTCTCGTTGTGAGATGTAGGCAACATATTTGCCTTGATAAAATTGTTCCAGCCTCTTATTGGTGGCTTCAACGCAACCTCTTCACCATCCGGTGGCCCGTCGATGAGACTGTCCAATCTGTGCCAGGCTCACACAAGTCTGCCAACAATTTCTTGCATTTGGAAACAGTCATAGATGCAGCATAGTCGGAGTGCTCATCCTTTATAGTACTTAAAGCAAACAATGAGTTCACATACCCTTCATCAAAACACATACATTTACCTCTAATCACCAAGAATGGTGAATCTTTTGTAAGATGGGCATAAAACTCTCGCACGATGGTGACATAGATCTCCCCTTTTTGATGGCACAAAGAACTCTAACCATGCTTCTCGACAATGGCCATGAACTGCGGCGGGAATCCAACGGTGGTGTCAGCTTGGAAGTCCAAGTGCTTCTCGTACAAAAAAGGTCTTGAGGGAAATCTTGTCTCAAATTTCTTGTGAATGTCTTCATTGAAGAACTGTTTGAAGGGCATATATGAAGACGATATGGAAAAAAGGAAGAGTTTGAATCGGTGATGAAGAAGAGAAGTTGAGAGGTTTCTTGAATCTTGCTTGAGAAAAGAAAGAAAAATGAGAGAGTTATGTTTTTGGGAAATCAGCTAGGGTAAAAAAGTAAAAAGATGGAGTGTTGGAAAGGGTTTTAATGATGGTAGCCGAAAAAGTTGGTGATAATGATGGAAGGTTAAGAGTTTTAATTGAGAAAATTTTAAAGTGAAAATGTGAAGTGATAAGTGAGAAGGATAAAGAAAGATTTGAAGTGATAGGATAATTATGATGAATTTAAATCTCACTTAAATTGGGCGGCTATGGATAATCTTAAAGATTTTTCTCTCTCATCTTAATAAAGCTAGGGCTTTCTCTCTTCTTTTCTTCTTCAGCATGAAAATCGACGCATGCCAAGCTACATTGGCATGTTGTATGGCATCGCTCTTGGCAATGTCCCTGGCAATGTTCCTGGCAGGAATTCTGTACACACTTAAAAAAAACTTTTTAACACAGTAAAAGAATAAAAGTGAATAATAACAATAAGAAAAACAAAAACTTGAATCCTAAAACAAACAAAAGAACTATCCTAATATTTACAAAGAATTTCAAACCCGCGGATGTCTCATTCTAATTCTGCCAAGAGGATCACCTCATTGGCATTGCTTTGCTTACCATCCAAGTAATGCTTTAATCGTTGGCCATTCACCTTCAAAATTTCTCCCGTCCATAAGTTTTTAATGTCCACAACCCCATGACATAAGGTTTAACAACTTCATAAGGACCCGTCCACCTTGATTTGAGTTTACCTGGAAAAAGTTTAAGTCGAGAGTTAAATAAAAGAACAAGTTTGCCTATTGCAAACTGCCTTGGCATGATCTTACTATCATGCCAGCGTTTTGCCTTCTCCTTATATATCCTACCATTCTCATAGGCTTGCATCCTAAATTCCTCTAACTCATTGAGGTCAAGCAACCTCTTTTCTTCAGCAACTTTCCATGCCATGACAAGTTTCTTAATGGCCTAATAGGCCTTATGTTCAAGCTCCACTGGCAGATGGCATGGTTTGCCAAAGACAAGTCTAAACGGTGAAGTATAATGGT
The DNA here is from genome assembly GCA_958450335.1 of Hibiscus tridactylites. Taxonomy (NCBI): domain Eukaryota; kingdom Viridiplantae; phylum Streptophyta; class Magnoliopsida; order Malvales; family Malvaceae; genus Hibiscus; species Hibiscus tridactylites. The sequence continues at coordinate 84,591,944 of OY288268.1, read as the reverse complement.
GAGTATGCTCGCCTGTCACGCGAGTGACCCGAGTTCGTTCCCCGGTAACGACGCTAATTTGACACGCGTCGTTTACGCGTCAATATAATTTTTTATTCTCAAATAATAAATAAAAGAAATTAAGTGTAGTAAAGGAGAAGTAAGGGTCGATCCTACAGAGACTAAGAAACTTCCTGATTATGTTTTTCAATCGGTGAGCCAAGAAGAGAGTTGGATTATGTTTAAGTAAAAAAGGGAAACTTGTAGAACTAATGTTTTGATATAATATTTGAAAAACGTTTTGGACTAAATTGAAAATAATTTAAAATGTGGTTTTAGTCAAAAACAACTTGAAAATATGTTTAAGGGTTTTAAAGGCTTTGGAATGAGTTTAAAGTACATTTAAAGTAGTCAAAACCAGCCTTTCTAAGTGACCGTACCGATACGGTCTTGGACCGTACCGATACGCTTTAGGGTTTTAACCACCTGAATTTTCCAGTAGCCAAAACCCGTACCGATACGCTTAGCCGTATCGATACGGTGCATTTTGAAATAGCCCAACAACTAGTCGCGTACCAATACAGGTGTATCGCGTACCGATACGCCTAACTACCCCAACGGTCTTTTAATTTGCAGGACCGTACCGATATGCCAGGTAAGCGTATTGATACTCATTAGCTGAAGAAGCCCAATGGCTCTTTCCTCATTAAGACCGTATCGATACGGTTTGACGAGTATCGATACACCAAGCTACAAAACTGCATTTATGGTGGGAAATAAAGGCTCCAACGGCTCCAATTCAATCCCAACGGCTAGTAACGACTACAAACTCAATTGGGAGTATAAAAGGGACCTCCAAGCATCTTGTAATGGTTAATGCTTCAATTTTAACAACATTATGATGTCAAAATTTGTCTAGAGCTTTAATTGTCCATTCTTTGCTTAGACAACACTTGTGAGCTAAATATTGTTAAAATTTGCTCAAGTGTTTAGGTTTTGGGTGAGAGCTTAGTATTGCAAACACATACCTATTAGAGGGATTTCTAGTTTGCTAAGTCTTTCTCTTGTAAGAGAGTGTTTGATCAAGCTTTGGCTAGAAAGCTTGATCGTTGTAATGGTTTCCTCCTAAGCCGAGAAAAGGGGACAAAATTCTTAGTGAATTTGTTTGGAAATCCTTAGTGGGGAGCTAAGGTAGTGGATGTAGACCTTGGTTAGAAGGTTGAACCACTATAAATCCTTGTGTCAAATTGCCAATTTTTCACCTCCTACTAAAACATCCAATTGTCTAACTTCTCTACACTTGACGAGCAAGAACGATTGATCGAATCGAGCCCCTCACATATTAACAATTGGTATCAGAGCTTGGCTCAATCGAAAGGGGATTCACATCCTATTGAGAAGATCTGGCAAGCTCGATCAACATTTCACCAACCGGCTCAAATGGCGCAATCAATCGATAAACCGCCCTTCTTCGACGGAAATCACTATGCCCATTGGAAGACAAAGATGAAATTCTTCTTGAAGTCAAGAGACTACAAGCTATGGGACATAGTTGAAGATGGTCCATTCGTGCCACAAGGAAGCAAAGCAGAATGGAGTGCCGACGATCGCAAGAAGATGGAGCTTAATTGCAAAGCCTTGCACATGCTCTTTTGTGCTTTTAGCCCAACCATCTATGAGAAGATGTCTTCTTGTGAGAGTGCCAAGGAGGTATGGGACAAGCTTGAAGTCACATACGAGGGAACCGATGAAGTCAAGGAGACCAAGATTGGGCTCCTCACCTTAGAGTATGAGAACTTCAAGATGGATCTGGAAGAGAACATCGAGAAGATGTTTGATAGGTTCTCCACTATCACAAATGGACTTAAAGGTTATGGAGAAGCCATCCGGAAAGAGAAGCTTGTCTGAAAGCTCATCTACTCCCTTCCCGAGTCATGGGACTCAAAGAGGACCGCCATCATCGAAGCCAAGAATCTCAAAACCTTGAAGCTTGATAAACTCATGGGGTCTCTTCTCACTCACCAAATAATGAAGAAAAACAAAGAAGAGGAGAAGAAGAAGGAAGACATTAGAGCGATGAGGAAGAAGAAAATCATGGAGCTAGGAATCAATGCTAGTGCCATAGCTCTCAAATCCTCGACATGTCATCATGTAGATTCAAGTGAGGAGGAAAGTGAAGATGAAGAGATGGCCTATCTCTTCAACAAATTTGCCTGGTTCATGAAGAGCAAAATGGAAAAATCCAAGCATGAATCGATAAAGAAGATGAAAGACTCCCACAAATCCAAAAAAGAAGGGATCATCTTCAAAACAAGCATATGTGGCCACATGGAGTGATGAAGACTCCACCGATGATGAAGTAGCCCACCTATGCTTGATGGCCCTCAATGAGGGGGAGGTAACTTCTAACTCATCTATTTCAAATTCTTATACATTTGATGAGTTACAAGATGCCTATGATGATTTGCTTTTGGAATTCAAGGCATCATTTTCCATGAACAAAAAGTTGATTTCAAAAACAAAAATTGAAAATGATTTGCTTTCCAAAAAAAATCTTGAACTTGAAGCAAAATTGAAAGATTTTGAACAAAAATGTTTTGATTTACAAAATTTGCTTCTTAAAGTTCAAAAAGAAAAAAATTTTTATTTCCAATGAACTTGAAAAGAAAAATAGTTTTGGAAAATCAAACTTTTATGTAAGACAATCTAGTGCCCCTAGATTTGTGAATGGTAAATGTTTTAGATGTGTTTGGGTCCCAAAAGGACTAACCACTTCAACTAAAAAGGATGAAATTGAAAAATGGATTCCTAAGGGGACTAAATTTTGTGCTACTAATGTCTATGGATCCAAAGCAATTTGGATACCAAAAATTACTTGATTGTCTTTTGCTAGGTGTGATGGAGAGTGATCAACAAGTCAAACTTTGAGGGGGAGCTCCATGCACACAAAGGAAGAACACTTGAAGAACGAAGGCTTCACATCCTACCTTGAGTTCAAGTGTGGTAATATCTAGTTGCTTTTGTGTTTATTTGATTTATTTTCATTTATGTCAACTAGATAATCATATATGTTGAACTAACATTCTTATGATGCTTTGAGTAAGGGGGAGCCAATTTTTAAACCAAAATTTTAAGTGTGACATTTTTTTGCCTCCTAAGTTATTTTGAACTCAATGTCATTTTAAATTCTTTTTGATATAACAAAAATGGGGAGAAATGATTTGAAAAATTGAATTTTCAAATGAATAAGGGTGAGCTTTATTTGATTTCACATCTTTAATCTCTTTTTCACAATTTTAAGGTTAAAGGGGGAGAATCCCAAACAATTTTTCAAGTTGGTTTTATTATATCAAAAAGGGGGAGATTGTAGAACTAATGTTTTGATATAATATTTGAAAAATGTTTTAGACTAAATTGAAAAGAATTTAAAATATGGTTTTAGTAAAAAACAACTTGAAAATATGTTTAAGGGTTTTAAAGGCTTTGGAATGAGTTTAAAGTACATTTAAAGTGGTCAAAACCAGCCTTTTTAAGTGACCGTACCGATACGGTCTTGGATCGTACTGATACACTTTAGGGTTTCAACCACCTGAATTTTCCAGTAGCCAAAACCCGTACCGATACGCTTAGCCGTATCGATACGGTGCGTTTTGAAATAGCCCAACGGCTAGTCGCGTACCAATACGGGTGTATCGCGTACTGATACGCCTAACTACCCCAACGGTCTTTTTACCAACGGTATTTTAATTTGCAGGACCGTACCGATACGCCAGGTAAGCGTATCGATACGCATCAGCTGAAAAAACCCAACAGATCTTTCCTCATTGAGACTGTATCGATACAGTTTGACGAGTATCGATACACCAAGCTGCAGAACTGCATTTATGGTGGGAAATAATGGCTCCAACGGCTCCAATTCAATCCCAACGGCTAGTAACGGCTACAAACTCAATTGGGAGTATAAAAGGGACCTCCAAGCATCTTGTAATGGTTAATGCTTCAATTGTAACAACATTATGATGTCAAAATTTGTCTAGAGCTTTAATTGTCCATTCTTTGCTTAGACAACACTTGTGAGCTAAATATTGTTAAAATTTGCTCAAGTGTTTAGGTTTTGGGTGAGAGCTTAGTATTGCAAACACATACCTATTAGAGGAATTTCTAGTTTGCTAAGTCTTTCTCTTGTAAGAGAGTGTTTGATCAAGCTTTGGGTAGAAAGCTTGATCGTTGTAATGGTTTCCTCCTAAGCCGAGAAAAGGGGATGAAATTCTTAGTGAATTTGTTTGGAAATCCTTAGTGGGGAGCTAAGGTAGTGGATGTAGACCTTGGTTAGAAGGTTGAACCACTATAAATCCTTGTGTCAAATTGCCAATTTTTCACCTCCCACTAAACACCCAATTATCCAACTTCTCCACACTTGGCGAGCAAGAACGGTTGATCGAATCGAGCCCCTCACATCTCAACAAAAGTTTTTGGAATTAAATAAAATGAGAGATTGTAAAAAAAGTGATAAAGACTAGCCTCAAACTCTTACTTTGACTCAATTTCCTCAGATCATCAGAAAAAGTTTTTTCACTTCGGGATTTACGTCAGTTACTTGTCTACAAGTTCCAATCCTTGTGTCAAAGCTTGTAAGCCGAATACCCAAGTGCCATCTTTGATATCGATTTCGTAATTTGATCTATCAACACAATGTTGTAGATAAATTTGTTTAAGATCGTGAAAGACCGACTCGGATTATGTTGTTTCAATAATAACTGATCCGATCTCAGTTTCTTCTTAGCAAACAATTTTGCTAATTGTGTTCCCAAAAAGTCAAATGTGCTTCAATACCCGATCCTTCCCCCCACACAATTAACCAAAACAACATCCTGACCAACGTCAATATTTGGTTTTGAAATCATTTTGATTTTAAAATTAAGATTAGAAAACTGAGAGAGTTACCCAAAGTTGATGAAGCGCTTTTCAATCCTCACGTTTGAATTGAGTCATTGCTTAAGCACTAGGCTATAGAAAACTTAGCTAAGCTTGATTATGGAAAGAATCATACTTAGCATTTTTTATAGAAAAATAAAATAGAAAACCAAAGTAAAAATAGAGAACTAAGAGAAGAGATATTTCATAAACTTTAAAGTAAATGAACACCAAGAACAAGAGATGATTTGAGTTTCACCCCAAAGGGGTATTTATAGTATCTCAAAAATTCTAAAATAACTCTAAAATGATTTGAGATAATTTCTAAAATATTTATAATACAAAAGATAATTCCTAAGATATAAGAAATAAATCCTAAAGTGTTTAAATTTAAAAAAAGATAATTCCCAAGTTTTGATCCAAATCTCGACTGATAAGTTATCCGGAACACGACTGATAAGCTATCAAGCGTTGTTGACGTCATCTTCTAGAAGCTGCTGACGTGTTGCCCAGTCAGCACTTTCATACCCCAGTTCATGCCCATTATCCAGTCACGAATCTAGAAAAACAAAAACCGTATAATCCAACCTGTTTTCAATGTAATCTTCAGATTCAAGGGCCTGTACAAAAAACACACAACAAGTCCTGAATCGACATCCTTTTCAACCAATTGAGGCATAATTAAGGCTAAAATAGTGACCATATTAGCTACTTATCACAAGTCTAAACGGTGAAGTACGTAAAGGAGTTTTAAATGTAGTATTGTAAGCCCACAAGGATTTATCTAGTCTTAAGGACCCGTCTTTCCTTGTTGGATTTACAATTTTTTCCAAAATATTCTTAATCTCCATATTTGAAATCTTGGCTTACCCATTAGTTTGTGGATGATTTGCTGAATCTCATATCTGCACAAAGCTTTAGAGATTAGATTACATTTAAAATGGGTACCCTCGTCATGAATGATCACTTTAAGGGCACCAAATCGAGTAAAAATATGTTTGTGCAAGAATTTGGCAACGACCTTGGCATCATTTGTTGGCAGAGCAACAACCTCTACCCACTTGGATACATAATGAACAACCACAAGAATGTACATATTACCAAATGAGGGGGGGGGGGGGAATGGACTGTAGAAATATATATTTTGACATAATAATTGAAAAATGTTTTGGACTAAATTGAAAAGAATTTAAAACATGCTTTTAGTCAAAACAACTTGAAAATAAGTTTGAGGTGTTTTCAAAAGGTTTTGGCAATGCTTGAAATGTTTTTAAGTAGCCAAACCAGTGCTTTTATGTACCCGTTTCGATACATGTATAATCTGTATCGATACGTTTTGAAATAGCTAAAACCTGTTTCGATACATGACTTATCTGTTTCGATATGGACAAGGGTTGTTTTGAAACACCCTTTTGTGTTTTGATACGCCTATGTGGCATACACCCCAACGGCTAAAACCCCAATGGCTATTTGAATTGTAGGCTGTTTCGATACGGCACTAGGCATTTCGATATTGGCGTTCCGATACGGCCCAAAGTGTTTCGATACGGCATACTACATAGGACTCTAATGGTTAGTTTTGAAGAAGGGCATTTCGATACAGCTACGCGTGTATCAAAACAGACATCACCAGAACTACATTTATGGTGGGAAATAAAGTCTCCAACGACTCCAATTCAACTCCAACGGTCCTCAACGGCTAAAAACTCAATTGGGAGTATAAAAGGGACCTCCAAGCATCAAGGAAAGGCTAATGCTTCAATTTTCAACAACATTATGATGAAGAAATTGTCTTAGAGCTTAAATTGTACATTTCTAGTATAGACAACACTAGTGAGCCAAAATTGTCAAATTTGCTCAAGTGTTTAGGATTGGGTGAGTGAGCTTAAGAGTGCAAACTATCTACCTAGTGATGGATTTCAAGTTTGCTCAAATTTCTCTTGTAAAGAGGGATTACTCAAGCTTTGGGTTAGAAATCTTTGAGTGTGTAAAGGTTACCTCATTAGCCTAGAAAATGGGAAGAAATTCAAGAGTGAACTTGGTGAAATCCTTAGTGGGAAGCTAAGGTAGTGGATGTAGGTGCTTGTTAGAAGGTCGAACCACTATAAATCTTTGTGTCCATTGTCTATTTTCCACCTCTCACAAAATCACCCAAAATCCAACTTCTCCACCACTTGGCTACCTAAATCGGCTAAAGTAAATCAAGGCTATCAAGCCTAACAATTGGTATCAGAGCGAGGCTCAATCAAATGGGATTAACATCCTATTGAGGCGATCTGGAAAGCTCGATACAAAATTCATTCAACTGGTCAAATAACGCAATCTATCGACAAGCCATATTTCTTTGACGGGACAACCTACGCTTATTGGAAGATTAGAATGAAGTTTATCAAATCCAAAGACTATAAGCTTTAGGATATTGGTTAAGAGGGTTCTTATGTGCCACAAAGAGTAAATGCAGAATGAAGTGCATATGATCGCAAGAAGATGGAGCTTAATTACAAGGCCTTGCACATCCTCTTTTGTGCATTTGGCCCCAACATCTATGAGAAGATGTCCTCTTGCGAAGATTCCAAGGAAGTATGGGACAAGTTTGAAGTCACATACGAGGGAACAAGCGAAGTAAAGGAGACCAAGATCGGACTCCTCAACCTCGAGTACGAGAACTTCAAGATGGAACCAGATGAAGACATCACGAAGATGTTCGATCATTTCTCTACCATCACTAATGGACTCAAAGGCTATGGAGAAATCTTTATGGAAGACAAACTTATCCGTAAACTTATCTACTCTCTTCCCGAGTGTTGGGAATCGAAGAAGAAGACCATTATCGAAGCTAAAAAACTCAAATCCTTGAAGCTCGATGAACTCATGGGGTCTCTCCTCACACCCGAAATCGTGAAGAAAGGGAAAAAAGAGGAGAAAAAGAAGGAAGAGATAAAAAAGATGGGGGAGAAGAAGATCAAGAGGCAAGACATCGATGTAAATGTCATTGCCCTTCCATCCTCTACATGCTAACACGCTTATTTGAGCGTAAATGATAGTGAAGAGATGACCATTCTCTTCAACAAATTTGTTCGGTTCATGAAGAATGAGAAAGGAAAATCAAAGCATGAATTGAAGAAGAAGATTAAGGATTCCCACAAGTCCAACAAAAAGGGATCATCTTCAAAGAAAGCATACGTGGAAACATCGAGTGATGAATACTCCACCGATAATGAGGTAGCCCACCAATGCTTCATGGCCCTCAATGAGGGGGAGGTAATCTCTAACTCGTCTATTTCAAATTCATATACATTTGATGAGTTAAAAGATGCCTATGATGATTTGCTTTTGGAATTTAGGGCATCATTTTATAAAAACAAAAATTGATTTCTAATTTGAAAAAGGAAAATGATTTGCTTTCCAAAACAAATCTAGAGTTTGAAGCAAAAATCAAAGATTTTGAACTTAAAGTCTCAAGTTTACAAGAATTGCTTCAAACGATTGAAAAAGATCATCAAAAGAAGATTGGTGATCTTAAGAAAGAAAAAGATTTGATTTCCAATGAACTCCAAAAGAAAAACACTTAGGGCATGAACTAGCTTAGAAAGAAAACTGGGTAAAAAGTTAGAGGTGCCTAAAACTGACTCTAGCTTAAGGAAGCCCTAGAGGTGCCTAAAACTGGGTAAAAAGTATATCGTCACATAAAGCCACACAATACACTTAGGATAACCGAATGAAACTATGTAACTACATTCAACCCATATCAACCATCAAAAATGCAAATATAAGCAATGAGAGGCTGTAAATTAAATATGCATGAACCAAAGGATTGGCTAAGCAATTTTACCACTGATTAAGGGGCTAAATTAAACAGACATTTAAAGATTGAGGACCAGAAGGGGAATTAAACCATGAAAATGATTGAACACAAAAACGAGACTGAATTGAAAGATCAGAGAAAGTTCGAGGGACCGAGCGTGTAGTTTAAAGAAACAAAATGGCCAGAAAAATATCTCAAAAAACACGGGAGGGCTTATGGATGATTAAACCATTTTTAAAAAACTTGAAACTTTATAAAAAGGCTCCTCAACTCCATTTCACCTCTTTTGGCCGATTCAATGGTCGGGTTCAGTGAGAAATGAGGGAAAGAGAGCTCTTCGAAAGCCCTAAAATGTTTTCAGTTCGCCGACATCCCTTGATCGGCGCCGATAACCCAAAATCAAACCAAAATCCCCTTTTACCGAGAATCGTAAACAACGAAACCCATTCCCTTTGAAACCCTAAGCGATGATGCCCGGAAATCCAACCCTTTGAGAGTTGGCAACCCCTTTCTACTCCCACTCAATCGCCTCACCGTTTGTGGCCCAATGAAGGCATGACAACTTATCGGCGATGAGTAGCTGAAGCAACGTCGACGGGAAAATCGAACAACAATGGTAAAAAAATCTCCTCTTCTTTTATTATTTTTTTGTGTTTTATTTGCATGCGATATCTAGATGGAAAAATGGCTACCTCTGAAGTTTTCTTATTGTATTGCTTTCTCTAAAACCCCCTCTTTTACATGTGATTTTCTCAGATTTTATATCCGGATTACATTCGAAAGAAAGACAAAAAGGGTTGACTTCCAACTTTGGTTCCCTCTGTTGTGTCTCTAAAACATGTTGGTTGTTGCCTCTGATTTATTATCTCCTTTTTTTACTATTTTTGGGCCGTGTTTTGTCTGTGCTTTGCCGGTAGACTCGAACGGGGGAGACAACGACCTGTCATGGCAAATGGCGTGGAGAACTGAAGGGGCAAGCGCGTGGGAGTTCCAGAAGCGGGAAGGTCGTTGCGTGGGACAGAACGTGCGCGTGAAGGGCATGAGATCTCTGGACTCTTCTCTTGGATCCGGGACCGTTAGATTGCCTCCCGATCTATCGGCTGGGAACAGATGCGGTGCTAAAGCTTCGAAAGGGAAGCTAGGGTTTGTCACTCGGGTTCAATCTGGACCGTTGATGCCGCTGTGATCTGACGACCATGATGAGGCGGCGTGACATCTTCAAGAAGAGCATCTAGGGTTTGCTTACGGGTGTGATCTAGGCCATTGGATCTTTGCGCGGTCCGAAGGCTACGATGGGGTGCAACGCAAGAAGGAAGATCTGATTCTAGGGTTTCTCCTACCCGGGTTGATCTGGGCCGCTCGTTTTCTTTCGATCCAACGCCCCAAATTTGGCTGCGCAAAGACAAAGAGGAAGTTAAGGTTTCGTGTAATGGGCTACGGGCTCAAAACGGGCTATGTAATATTAGATATTTTTTGGGTTTAGTATGTAATGGACTTTGGTTTAATGACGGACTTGGACTTTTTATTTAATATTTGACTTATTTCCTTTTTAATTTTCTGTTTTTCTAACTAATAATAATAATAATAATAATAATAATAATAATAATAATAATAGTAGCAAATAACGATACCAAAGAAATGTAATAATATACATGCACACATTCACACATTATGCACACATTACTTAATTATATGCAAACAAATACACTTATATCTAATATGTCATATGCGTATATATACAATAAATAATACTAATTGATAATAATAGTACGGTAATAATATGTATGATAATAATAGTAAAATAAGAAGGAGATAACAAATAATAATAATAATAATAATAATAATATGTATGCATTTTTATATTTTTCTTTTTTAGTCTTAAATTACATAATAGCCCGATGTATGCCCCGGATTTTCAAAAACTAAAGAGGTTCGAGGTCCGGACAAAATTAGTGATTACACTTTTACATGGCAATTATCACTCAACCTACATCCATTTGAGCTGAATTATGGCCCTTCATACATAGATTTCATCATTCATGCCTTTGATCCTTATATTCTATTTATTTTGTGAAAAAGGTACTATTTGATGCATGTTTAGTGCTTTTGCAGATTTGCACGATGCGAGGGCAGGAGATGTTGCGACAACATTGAAGAAAAAGGAAGAATGAGGCAGAACTAGCTAGTAGCAGACCTTGATCGAGCCAAGCCACAACTGACTGCTTCTACTGAGGGAAGCTGATTTATGATGAAGCCTTGTTGAGCAAAACCAGTCGCAAGACCCATGCTGTGACAACAGAATGCCATGCCATACCGCCGCCGTGTACTACTTTACCTACCGGAGTGCAAAATAGGCAAAGTGGTAGCTAATTTGTAGAGCCTTAAACGCCGGATTTTTCTACACACTTTGCATGGTAGCCGAAGCTCGAGAAGAGGACAAAAACATGGAAGGAAGGATAAAGTTGGACTTTTGGCCAAAAGTTTATATTGTATTAAATTAAAGAGATTCACCTCTTTAATAAAGTTAAGTCCAAGTCCAACTTAACTTCCTCTCCAAGAAGGACGTGTGCCTACACCTTCCCCTATATAAGTAGGTTTTCCGCCATCAAGGAGAGACGATTGGAGAGAGAGGAGTTCGAGAGAGAGAAGAGCTTAGGATTTAGTTTTTGTTTTCTTTTCATCCATTATGTTCTAATTTCCTTAGGGTTAAGATTAGTTTTTTTATTAGTTGTGTGAAGGCTATTGTACTTTGTTTATGTTCTTAATGCAATTAAGTTGAGGTTTGCTTATTCTTGGCTTTAATCATTCTTACATTCTTGTCGAGAGAGAGTTTGTGAGATTATCCATTTATTCGATGTCGAGAGAGTTGAATTCAAAAAACGAGTAAGCACGGTTTTCATCCAAGTGGTGCTCCCTAATTCGGCCTAGAGATAGGTTAAGAATTTCAGCGGCTAAGAGAAGCGTGTGATTGGTTGGTGTTTGTCTTTGGTCTACGCTGAGAGGTATGGTCAAAGTTCATCCATCAACAGTGTTCCGAGCTTAGAGATGAGGAAGAGCAGTTCAAGGACGCTTTCCCGAACCTTAACAGCATCTGCCCAAGAGCAAGAGATTGCAGCGGTAGAGATTCAACCTTTGCGGCCGCGACAAGAACTTATGTTACTACCAAGGCAGTATTGTGTTGCAGCATTCAAGAACAGAAGACAAGTCGATAGGATTCCACACGACGACACATTCTAATCCGACCCATTTTCTCAACCCTGATATTCTATTTACTTTATTATCTAGCTTATTTAAGTTTTAGTATTTTAGTTTATTCAACCAACCCAACTCATATGTGTTTTTCTTTTAATTATTTTGCAGTGCAAGGAAGTAGGACCAAAAGGCTAGCCCAATCCCTATGGAGATGATACTCGATATATTTATCACTATATTACTTGATGTGTACACTTGCACTATTGCGGGAAACTTTTACGCGAGCATCAAGTTTTTGGCGCCGTTTCCGGGGATTGGAAGCTTTTGTTTTTATTTTCTTGCACTCTTTTATTTTGCTTTATTTATTTTTTATTTTAAGTACTAATAAAACTTGGTTTTGTCTTGGTGCATGACTAGAGCGATCCCAGGCAACCCATTGCGAGAATTAGATCCAGAGATCGAATGCACTTACCTAAGGCTTAGACGAGAGAACGAAGCCGCAATGTAGGAACTTGAGGTCCAAGGTCGAGGCCGAGGCCGAGGAATCAACCAAGGGGCCCCAGAGCACAATGTCATTTGGCAGCCTCTTGCCAACGGGCTGCCACTTGCCGATGGGCAACAAAATATTCCGGCAAGAGATGAAGAAAATTTGCAAGCTCCATTCGTACCAGTACAACACCCAACAGTCTGAGACTACCTTGAAGAGGACCTGAACGGGCTAAACCCTGGAGTTGTTACCCTAGAGATAGAGGATTCCCACTTTGAGCTGAAGCCCATGATGTTTAACATGATCAACACCATGAGGCAATTTGGCGGCTCAACAATTGAATATGCTAGACATCACCTCAAGTCCTTCCTATAGATTTGTAACTCATTTAAAATTAAGGGAGTACATGATGATATCTTAAGATTAAAATTGTTCCCCTATTCACTGAGGGATAGGGAAAAAACCTGGCTCAACAGTATCCCAACAGGATTGATTGGATCTTGGAGTGATCTATGTCGTGATTTTTTAGCGCGCTTTAATCCTACAAATTTAACTGATAAACTGCGTAACGAGATCAGTTTTTTTCGACAGGATGATGACAAGTCCATTTACGAGGCTTGGGAGCAATATAGAGAGCTATTACACAAATGCCCCTTACAAGTACTCCCAATATGGACACAGGTGACTATGTTCTGTAATGCCGTCAACATAACAACTAGGATGATGCTCGATGCCTCGGCAAATGACATACTCTTAAACAAGGAACCGAAAGAAGCCATGTAGATTCTAAACAGGACAACCAAGAACGACTACCAGTTCCCAACGGCCAGAAGGGGAGGAATTTGCCGCCAATCCACAATAAATGAAATAGGGTCCTCAGACTCAATTTCATCTCAAACCGCCACCTTGACAAAGCCGGTTTTGAACTTGCAATCACAAAACAATAAACATGAAGTCAAGGTAATGGATTTATTTTGTGAAAACTGTGGAGGTAATCATTTTTCTTCTGAATGCCCGCAGAACCCAGAGTGAGCCTGCTATGTTGGAAACTTCAATCGCAACAACAACCAGATGTCCAACAATTACAATCCAGCCTAGAAAAAGCACCACAACTTCTTCTGGAGCAACCCCAACAATGCACTCAATCTGCAACATTAGAATGCTCCAGCAGCGAGACTCCAACAAACCATGCCTCGGCAAAACATGCCACCGCAACAACCCATGTCGCCGCATCAGCCAATGCAGTCGAGTTCTCTAGAAGACACTCTCCATGATTTTATGAATCAAACTAGTGCATATATGGATAACACTAACAAGTTCATAAAAAAGACTAAAACTTTTATGGACATGACAAAGATGAGGTTGCAGAACAAGGAGGCAACGTTAAAATCCCTGGAAACTCAAGTGGGGCAGATCGCACAAATTCTGAACACCAGGCCAGTTGGAGGTTTTCCTAGCGACACTTAAGCCGCTAAGGGGACATCATATGAGCAGTGCAAGTATGTAACCACCATGAGTGGTATTCAACTACAGGGGCCGCAGAATAAGCATACAACACCAGAGAAACTAGAGTAGTCAACTGCCACAACACAGACCAAAGACAATGGGGTCGCGGTAGCGACCAAAAACTATGCTTTACCGGAAGTACCTGTGGCAGTGCCCATGACGGAACCTAGAGACAACACACTAGCTCCACCATTCCCACAAAGATTGAAACAACAAAAGCAAGAGTATCTGTTTAAGAAGTTCCTGGACATTCTAAAACATGTACACATCAGTATACCTTTGGTGGAAGCAGTCAAGGAGATCCCAAAGTATGCCAAGTTCCTCAAGGACATAATGTCAAAACGAAAAAGGATTGGGGAATTTGAAATGGTGGCTATAATGAAAGAATGCATGGCCGCATTACACAACCGAGCTCCGCCCGAGCTAAAGGATCCCAGAAGCTTCCTCATACCATGCGTAATCGAGAATCATTATGAGAGGAAGGCACTTTGTGATCTAGGGGCAAGCATAAACATTATGCCAAAGTCAGTCTTCTAAAAATTGGGGATTGGGACGGCCAGACCAACAACGATAATGCTACAGCTTGCCGATGGATCCCATGTGCAACCTGAGGGGAAAATCGGGGACATACTAGTAAAAGTCAATAAATTTATTTTCCCTACTGACTTCCTCATTCTAGATTGCAATACGGATGAAAGAGCCCCACTCATTCTGGGACGACCATTCCTTGCTACCGGAAGGACAATAATTGATGTTGAGAAAGGAAAGCTGACAATGCGAATCAATGACAAGCATGTAAAACTTCACGTACTAAACACAACAAAACATGCGGAGGATTCAGAAAGATGCCAAGCACTCCAGGTCACAAGGAAACCAGACCTCAACAAGGACCCAATCTGTACCGGCATAGAAGCTGCACAATGCCGCGGCAAACATGTAGGACCCTTCCAGGACCAATGCTTGTCATAAGGTAGCACATGTGGTGAAGGATAAGAAAATAAACACTATAAGGGATGAAGAAACGACATGGAGAACAGATCGTTAGCTGCCGCGATAGTTGCCGCCCAATGAAACACAAGAGCTTCAACGACTAGTTTACAACGGGCAAAATCGCAACGGGAAGAAATGACTCATAACAACTAGAAGGGTTGCAGCCGAGAATTGCTCTCCAACGGCATGATATGCTGAAACTCTATATAAGGGCCACTATTCTCCATTATTCTTCACCTTAACATTCTCTTCTACTGCCTTGCAATCTCTAAAGCAATTATTTTATTTTACTCTCAACCACCTACTATCAACTCTTCTAAATTTTAGATAGCAATATGAGGGGAAAGCTCTAACACTACTGCTGCACAATCCTATACCCACTTTGCACCGCTGTGAGTCGAACACCGATTCAAGAAATATTTCATCTCTCGGCATGTGTGTGAAGAACAAGGCTTCCAAGTTTCCAACGAGCCCAACCTTGGCATCGACCACTATCTATTCAACAAGATCAACTATCAGAAGTGGTACATATTTTGCCTTCAACCTTCCCGGGCCAACATCACCATAGTCCGAGAATTCTATGCCTACAAGCCTAGTGACGAAACACTCTTCGTACACGTAAGAGAGAAGGCAATAAGGGTTGATGCCGACGCCATGGGAGAAGATTACCAACAGATCAAAGAGGAGCTTTGCTATGCCGGCACGACATGAGAGGCCAGGGCACACCGAGGGTCAGTCCAAAAGCGAAGCCTCAGACCAGAAGCGAAGCTGTGGAACAAGTTCATGCGCCACCGCCTCATGCCGACCTCCCACAACACTGCCATTGATCGGCCCAGGCTTACTCTTATCCATTCTACTATGCATAATCGAAAGATTAATGTTGGTAATCTTATTTGTCAGGAAATCTACAAATGCGCGTAAAAAGATAAGGGACCGCTTTACTTTCCTTCGTTGATCATTGGCCTATGCACGAAAAAGAAGGAGCTTGTTGATGAAGCTGATGAATACACGCCGCACCGAAAGGGCTATGATAGGGAAGCCTACCACATATTGATGAACATCACTGAAGCTGACCCAGTCCAGGCCACGCTAATGTAGGGCATTGCTGGGGCAGCCGCCCCGACAACCATCCCAGAAACTCCCCAGACACATGCCCCGGCCGTGGCAGAACTTCACCAGATTCTGCGAAAGCTGGAGGAAATGGACCACCGCCAGCAGTTGTTCATGGCACACACAAGGAACTTCCATGCCTTCATTGTCCAATTGATTCAGAGAAAGTTCCCTGTCGTCTTCACTGCCACCACCGTCCTTGAGCCAAGAGAAGAAGCAACCCTTGCTACCACCCCCATTGCACATGCATCCCAAGTACCCACTACTGTGGCCTTTGACACACCTACGGCCGCGGCACGCAAGGGCAAGTGCAAGGATGGCTTGGATACACCTGTTGGATTTCTGTACCTTGTTGCCTCTAGCTGGTCGGACACCAATGATTCGGTCAGTTGGGTCTTTGAAGAACTAAAATGCAAGGCAGCGACCGCAGGTGAAATCTGCCCTGACACAGAGGACGAGGAGGTCACTGTGCCGGCAGCAAAGCCTACCCCAGCCTCACGCATCCAGCTACCCCGCGAATCCAAATGAATCAAGCACACGACATCCAAGTCGTCCATTTAAAATTCCTTTTCTTATGCCTTTTGTTTTTAATGCCCTCATATTTTGTGTGCTAATTTTTTCTATCTTTAATGTATGAAATGTAAGCATTGAGGGTAATGCTTGGTTCGAGTTTGGGGGTGTAGGTTCAGTTGCCAAGGCAATGCCATGCCGCGACAGTATAATATAATGGCTATGCAATTTTGTTCTTTTACTTGTCAATTTTTTTCTTTCTGCATTACCTTAACCGAATTTTTCTCATGCCTCGGTAGTACTTTCTATCAATTGCCTTAGTTTAGTTTTAATTAAATCCTCTTTCTTAGCAATATAACTCTCTCTTCTTACCATTGTTTAGGACTGTTTAGAGCTTTAATTTTAGGATGCTTAAAGGAATATAACTTAGGATCACACTATGAGATTAGAACTTTAAAACACCTTTGTGACTTGCATGATTTAAGGAATTCTAGTACACACAGGGCATAGACTAGCTTAGAAAGAAAATTGGGTAAAAAGTTAGAGGTGCCTAAGACTGGCTCTAGCTTAAGGAAGCCCTAGAGGTGCCCAAAACTAGCTCTAGGCTAATCACTAGAGGTGCCCGAAATTGGCTCTAGTTGGTTAGGTTCCTTATAAAAAATTTATTACCCAAGTTAAGCAGGTTAACGTTTAAGTGTTTGCTTAGAATTCTTATAATCATCTTGTTCACAATGCATGCACACACTCACAAATGTTATAGTTTGATTCCAGGGAATTTCTAAGGCACCCAAAGACTTAAGGGCCGAGCGTTCTTTGCCATGGTTTGAAGTGAGAAGGAAAAGTAAGACCAAGGAGACAATTTATAAAAATTAAGGTTTGCCAATTGATGGTTTGCATTGCTTGAGGACAAATAATAGTTCGATTCGAGTTTAGGGGTGTGATAAGTGCCTAAAAGTTCTATATTTTGACCCCTTTTACATGGAAATTATCACTCAACATACACCCATTTGAGCTGCATTGTGGCCCTTCATACATAGATTTCATCATTGGCCTAGGCATAGGTACAAGGTTAAGCGGCTAAGGAAGAATTCACAAACATCGGTGTTCATCCTTCGATTCATACTGGGAGGTATCATCAAAGGCGTGTTCATCGACATAACTTGGACCTAGGGATAGGACAAGTCACAACATGGGTTCTTGCCAAACTTGAAGTAACAGAGTTGTTGATCGCTGCCACGACAACAACAGACCTCTGCCGCGACAGGTGCTGCCGCGACAGGCTCGACGACATACACAACAGAAGTCCTCTGAAAAGTGCAACACCTGCACTACTGAAAAAATCAATACCAACCTACTTTCTCGATCTGATTTCTTCATCTATTTTAGTTTATCTTCAAGATTTCTCAAAACTCCCTATTAAATTTATCTATTTTCTTGTGCAGAGTTTTAAAGTTAGAAGTATTTCCAGTCCTTGTGGAGGCGATATCTGATACTTCAAATCACTATATTACTTGCGTCGTGTATACTTGCACTCAATTGCGATAGCCTTATATTTACACGCAACTAGTTTTTGGCGCCGTTGCCGGAGACTGAAACCGCTATCTCGAGGAAAGACTTGAAGCAATGGAGAACGAAGGACAAGGCGATGGGGTGAATAACAACAACCCCAGGGTTGATGTTAATCCTCCTGATTATGCTCAAGACAACCGGCAACCTCCTGCTGCCCCGGTAGCACGACAGACATGCCGAGAATATATGGACAATGATCAAGTTGAACTGCAAACTACACTGTCAGACGTGGAAGTTGAACACTTTGAACTAAAACCTGTGATGTTCAGCATGATAAATTCATCCGGACAATTTGGTGGTTTTGCTACAGAGGATGCACGCGAACATTTGAAAACCTTTCAGGAGATCTTTGGATCATTTAGACAACCAGGAATAAGCCCGCAAGTGCTGAGACTTCGACTATTTCACCATTCATTGAGGGATAGAGCAAAAACCTGGTGGAATAAGTTAACGCTGGGTTCAATAAGAACTTGGGCAAATCTTTGTCGTGAATTCTTCTCTCGTTTTAATCCTTCTCTTTTAACTAAAAGATTACGTAACAAAATTGCTACTTTTCAATAGGAAGATGATGAACCAATGCATGAGGTGTGGGACCGTTTTACAACTCTCTAGGAAACTGCCCGATGCATGGATTCCCTGTATGGAACCATGTCGTCAAATTCTACAATGCTGCCAATGCACCCACTCGAATGAGGATAGATTAAGCAGCTAATGGTTTGTTATTGGACAAAGAGCCGGAAGATGCAATGCTTGTGTTGAAAAGGTTGGCAAAGAATGACGAGCAATTCCCCACGGAACGAAGAGGAGGAAGATGAGGCGTATCTGTCAAGGAACACGAATTTGACAACTCGATAAGAACCCAATTAGCATACATCACGAAGGTAGTTGAAAACCTGCAGCGAAAGAACGAATCTAAGGTGGTGTTTTCTGCCGAGGAGACGTGTGAAACTTGCAGTGGAAACCATAGTACAGAGAAGTGTCCCCTACAACTGGAAACATGAATGTATGTTGGAAACTTCAACAAGAATAAAGGCTACGACTCCAACAATTACAACCTGAAGTGGAGGAAGAACCCTAAATTCTCTTGGAGTAACCCAGAAAATGCTTTGAATCCTCATGTCTAGAATAATCAGAATAAAGGAATTCCCAGAATACTGTCATGATAGCAGCCACAACAGCAGTCGACATCATCCACACGTACATTAGAATAGACCCTAGCAACTTTCATGTCTCAAACTGGAGCATTTATGGCCAACATGGATCACTTTTCCAAGAAGACTGAAACATTTATGGATAAAACAGAGATGAGAATGACAAACCACGAGGCTACTTTAAAGTCTCTAGAGACACAGATGGGTTAGGTAGCCCAGATCATCAACACCAGACAGAATGGAGGATTCCCTAGTGATACACTAATACTGAGGTCACTAGAAAACCAACACATGATCAGTGTAAAGATATAACAACGAGAAGTGGGAAACATCTACAAGGGCTGAAAATTAAAGAAACACCTAGTGAGAAACCGACCTTACAGACACCTAATGACAACACTGCCCCGACAGACATGAAAAAATCTGCTGTCGCCACCCCTGCCATGGCAGTAGAAGAATTGGAGGAGACGACAAAAGAAGTTGAAGAATGTGAGCCTCCTCATATCTGAATTCCATGTGAAGGACGTCTCGAAGATTGTCGTCCTCCACCCCCTTTTCCATAGCGGTTGAAAAAACAGAAACATGAGTACCAGCTTAAGAAGATCTATGATGTTTTTAAGGAAGTGCATATCAATATTCCATTGTTGGAGGCCATTAAGCAAAGGCCTGGTTATGCAAAGTTCCTCAAAGATGCAATGTTCAGGAGATCCAGACTCGGGGAGTTCAAAACTGTAGTCATGACAGAAGGTTGCATGGCAATCCTACATAATCGTACACCACCAAAGAAGAAGGATCCTGGGAGTTTCATTATACCATGCATAATCGGTGATCATTATGTGGGTAAGGCACTTTGTGATCTTGGAGCTAGTATTAATCTAATGTCCAAATCTGTTTTTCAGAAATTAGGTATTGGACAAGCAAGACCTACAACAGTCATGCTTCAATTGGCAGACCGCTCTTACGTGCAGCCGGAAGGAAAAATTAAAGACATTCTAGTAAGAGTGGATAAATTCATATTTCCCGCTAACTTCCTTGTTCTAGACTGTGAAGCAGACGAGAATGCACCGATCATCCTAGAGCGACCCTTCCTAGCCACATGTAGAACAGTGATCGATGTAGAGAAGGGAGAACTGACTATGAGAGTCAACGGCCAGCAAATAAAACTAAATGTTCTCCAGGCCATGAAACAAGTTGATGTACATGAAGAATGTAAGTTAATATCAGAGGTAATTGTAGACCAATCCTGCATCAGATCAAGCTGTCAGGACAGACAAATTGGTCACTGTCGCCACAACCACCTAGAAGATTGCCACGACAATACTGGTGATAGCAACTCCTCAGACAATTACACATCTGAAACTGAAGGTCTTGAGGAGGTAAATTGAATAGGCTACGTCCAGGTAAGTTCTTCGAACCTCTGAACTATACTTCTAATGAACATATGATTCAAAAGCCTTCCAAAGATCAGCCACCTGTTTTAGATCTGAAACCCCTGCCAGGGCAACTTAAATATGTTTTTCTTTGTCTCAATGATATGTTGCCTGTAATCATCTCTTCTAAGTTGATGCATGAACATGAACAACAGTTGATTAGTAAGCTACAACAACATAAGAAGGCAATTGGATGGACCACTGCCGATATCCAGGGCATCAGTCCGGGAATTTGCATGCATAAAATACTCTTGGAGGATGATCATAAGCCAACGATAGATGCCCAGAGATGATTAAACGAAGCTATGCGAGAGGTGGTATGAAAGGAAATTATCAAGTGGCTTGACGTTGGAATTATTTATGTCATCTCGAATAGCAAGTGGGTGAGCCTTGTGCAATGCGTACCCAAGAAGGGAGGAATAACGGTCGTAACCAACAAGGATACTGAGCTAATCCCAACCAGGACTGTGACCGGTTGGAGGGTTTGTATGGACTACTGGAAGCTCAATAAAGCTACTCGGAAGGACCACTTCCCCTTGCCTTTTATTGACCAAATGCTAGATAGATTAGCGGGAAAACCTTACTATTGTTTCCTTGATGGTTATTCAGGTTACAATCAGATTTCCATTGCACTAGAGGACCAGGAGAAGACAACCTTCACATGCCCATATGGAACATACGCCTTTAGGAGAATGCCATTTGGACTGTGTAATGCACCAGTAACTTTTCAACGGTGTATGATGGCAATATTCTCTGATATGGTGGAAGATTTCCTGGAGATCTTTATGGATGACTTTTCCGTCTTTAGAGATAGCTTCAACAACTGCCTAGGCAATTTAAAGAAAGTGCTTGAAAGATGTGAAGAGGTAAATCTTGTACTAAACTGGGAAAAATGCCATTTTAAGGTAGATGAGGGCATAGTGTTGGGACACAAAGTCTTATGTTGTGGTATAGAAGTGGACAGAGCCAAAATCGAAGTCATCGAAAAACTGCCGCTACCCACCACAATCAAGGGCATTAGGAGTTTCTTAGGACATAATAAGGCCTTTGATTTCAATACCGAATGTACTGAAGCATTCAAGACACTGAAAGAGAAGCTGGTAACAGCCCCAATAGTGTAGCCACCGAACTGGAGTTTACCATTCGAGATAATGTGTGATGCTAGTGACTATGCTGTGGGGGCAACACTAGGGCAGCGGAAGAAGAAACTCTTCCACGTAATATACTATGCCAGCAAGACCTTAAACGATGCTCAGATAAATTACACCACGACAGAGAAGGAGTTGTTAGCTGGGGTGTTCGCCTTTGACAAGTTCATACCATACATACTTGGAACAAAATTGGTGGTTCACACGGATCATTCAACAATAAAATACATGTTCACCAAGAAGGATGCACAACCACGATTGATACGATGGATTCTGCTGCTACAAGAGTTCGATATAGAAACCAAAGACAGAAAGGGAACAGAAAACCAAGTAGCTGATCAATTGTCAAGACTGGAGATGGGAAAGGAACAAGATAAAAACAAGGTTAACATACATGAGACTTTCCCCGATGAGCAGTTATTCACTGCCATGGAAGTACACACAAGTGCTGCCGCGACAGCCACGACGACATGCACGTTTTCTGATGTTCCTTGGTATGCCGACATAGTAAACTATCTCGTTTGTGGTTTATTACCTCCTTAACTTAACTATCAAGCAAGGAATAGGTTCCAAAATGATGCAAAACATTATTATTGGGACAAACCTCTTCTTTTCAAACATTATGCAGATCAGATTATCAGGAGATGTATACCGAAGGAAGAATAGGAAGAATTACTCCACTATTGCCATGTTGCTCCTTGTGGAGGACACTTTGGAGGAAATAAAATTGCTGCCAAGGTTCTGCAGTCCGATTTATTCTGGCCTACACTATTCAAAGATGCACAAGCCTTTTACAAGCGTTGTGAAAAGTGCCAAAGGACATGAAACATCTCTAGAAGACATGAGATGCCCCCGCAGAACATTCTCGAAGTCGAAATTTTCTATGTTTGGGGAATCGACTTCATGGGACCATTACCAGCTTCTTATGGGAACCTATATACACTGCTGGCAGTAGATTATGTGTCCAAGTGGGTAGAAGCCATCGCTACACAAAAGAATGATGCCAAAACCGTTCAAAGATTTTTACACAAGCATATCTTCACCAGGTTTGGCATCCCAAGGACAATCATTAGTGATGAGGGTAAGCATTTCGACAATAGGGTGATTGATAATGCATTGAAGAAGTATGAAGTGAAACACAGAATCGCAGCAGCATATCACCCTCAGACCAATGGGCAGGCCGAGATCTCCAATAGAGAAGTGAAGAACATTCTGGAAAAGATGGTTAAGCCAACTAGGAAGGACTGTTCTCTTCACTTGAATAATGCATTATGGGCTTATAGGACTTCTTTTAAAACACCATTGAGAATTTCACCTTACCGACTCATCTATGGAAAAACGTGCCACCTACCTTTCGAGATAGAACATAAAGCATATTGGGCTATTAAGACAGTTAACATGGATTGGGAAAGAGCAGGGCATAAAAGGCTCTTGGATTTAAACAAAATTGAAGAAATTCGAGCCATGGCCTACGACAACGCCATAATCTACAAGGACAAAACAAAGAAGTGTCATGATAGAAAACTTCTGCCACAACAGTTCACACCAGGCCAAAAGGTGTTGTTGTTCAACTCCCGGTTGAAGCTCTTCCCAGGGAAGCTAAAGTCTAGATGGTCTGGACCCTTTCAAGTAGTCCAAGTTTTTCCCCATGGTGCCATCACAATAAAATCTATTAAGGACGAGCACCAGTTCAAAGTCAATGGACAGAGACTCAAGCACTATCAGGGGACTAAAGCCCCAAGAGAACATGAAGTGGTTACTTTCAGAGATGCCCCTCAAGGCATCCCTAATTAACTTAATTTATTCTTATTTTTATTCCTTTTACTTTTTTTGCTTCAGGAAATTGGAATTTAATATTAGTTTATTTCAGTTTCAAGCAAATAAAAGAAACAGAGGAGAAAGAAGAAATGAACCAGCCAATTTGTAACACCCCAATTTTGGGCTTGTAAGTTTGGGGTATGAATCGGACCGGTTTAAATTACGGTTCGAATATAAAAGGTGGTTTTAGGGAAAGCCTAGTTCGGGATGCATTAAAAATATGGAAAAATATCTAAAAATCCTCTTTTATTATGTATAAGAGAGTGGTGAAATCAATTTTACAAAATAGGGTTTGGAAATATGACATTTCAAGTTAGCGACTAAAATATAATTTTTGAAAAGTTGGTGACTGTTTTAAAAGGATTGAAACTTTGAATCTTTAAGGAGCTAATTTACTCAAGGGAGGGTTTCTCCAGATTTTTCTTAAATTTTAAAGACTCATTTAATGTTATTTAATAAAAAGAAAAGAGGGAAAAGAGATATTTTGGTTTCATAACTAACTTTTGCCAAAATTTTCCCATTTCATTTTCTCTCAATTTTCCCTCAGCCAAACACATTTCCACAGCCACTTTTCCTTTGATTTTCACACCTAAAGTTGAGATTTCAGTCTCTAAATGATTTATAATCATTTCTACACCAAATCCTCATCATTTGCTTATTGAATTTTCAAGGATTTTGGCTCAAAACAAGAAGAAACTCACATTTAGAGGTATGAACGTCCTTCTCCTCTAAATACTCAGTTCTTTACTGAAATTCTCAAGTTCTCAATCCTTAAATTGAGTTTTATTAAAGGTTTTGATGTTGTGATCTTGATTTTGGCTTAAAATGCAAGATTTGGATTTAATTTTGAAGAAATTTGTATTAAATGATTGGGCTCTGTTTTGAGATGTCTTTTTGATGTATTTTGGATGTCTAAATGATGTGTAATTGAGTTTTAATCAATGCAATCCTGAATAGGTTGATTTTCCTAAGTTTTTACTTGAGTTAATGGTGGTTTTGGGGTGATTTTGATGTTCTGCTATAGCTGGAGGTATAAGGACGTGATTAGGCTCTTTTTGGATGTTAATTGATGTCTAAGAATGATTGGAATTGATGGATCTTGGCTGGGTAATGTTGTAGAGGTGTTTGGATGTGATTTCGGTTGTGTTTGGTAGCCGAAATGTGAGTTTTGATGAGAGCAGCGAGGTTAGGTGTTTTGGCTGAAGATTTTAATGCATGATGATGCATTAATCCTCTGCTTTGATGTGTTTAAAATATGGGAGACATCTTCGGATCCTTGTGGTGTAGATCCGGAGGCTTGATCGACGTTTCGACAAGCTTGCGAAACGGAATCGGTGAGTGAAGTTTGGTTTTCAGCTTTGAAACCAATGTTTGAAGGTTGTGGGAGCTTAGTTTAAGTCTAAACAACTTAGCTAAGCTCAAGAGTAAGTTTTTGGAGAAACTCTCTTTTTGAAGAACCATGAGATGGTTGAATGCAATGTGTTTATTTTGCATGTTTAAATTTTGTTTTGAAAGCATATTTTAGCATGTTTAATGCTGGTTTTGTAAGCCATGTGTTGGAGGATGCTCAAGGTAAGAGATCCTTGATTTGAACATTGATAAATGTGGTTTGATGCATTGTGATGCATGATTATTTAATAGCTTTGTTAAATGCTTTAAAACAGTGGATTGATGATGGTAAATGATGTATATTGGCAAGTGATGTGTTGGTTTAAAAGTACTTGAATCGAATATAGTTAGCCGGCTATAGGATTGGGTGCACCGTGAATAAAGTCGCCTTGGATGTTGATGGGTTGTAATGGTACCGTAAACTCCATCCAAGAACACTAACGAGATGTCTAAGATCATAATGGTGGTTAAAATGCCATGTGAGGATCTTGTGTTGTGTGTCCCGTGTTCTCGTTAGTGATGTTATACAACTACCAATGAGTGATGTGGAGGGGTTGTAATTGTACCGTAGACTCCATCACGGGTGTTAGGGGTTGTGATTGTACCGGTAAACTCCACCTTGAATGTTTAGTAGTGTGTATGGAGCGTATGGGACAACGCTTGTAATCCGCGTATCCGATTGTGTTTTGAGTTGAAAAATGGTTTGGATTATCACTTGAAAGCCAATATGACATGTTGTTGAATTGAAGCATGAGATGCTTGGTTTGTATGCATAAATGCATGATAAATGATGTTTTGAAATTAAAGGCCTTGAAAAGGTGTTTTTACAAAGTGCATTATTGTGTTGTTTTGTTAGAGAATTTCTCACTAAGCATACGTGCTTACGCTCTCTCTTTCTTGAACCAATAATGCAGAGCATTGAAGTGCTTAAAGGGCAGCAAGGAGGTCAAGGATCCAAGTGAAAGTCTAAGCTCATGTATGGTGACTAATTTCACAACACTATTAGCTTTTGGTATTTGGCAAAGGGAACCTAGATTGTGTTTTTGGGAGATGTTTTGGACTCCCTAAGCTTGGCTTGATGCCTATGATGTTTTGGATATGTAATTTGCCACTTTGGTGTTTGCTTTGATGACTTGATGTTTGGTTGGTGTTGAGTATTAGGTTGCATGCCTATAGTTTGAGGTTTTCCCTAATCGATGCTATGGATGTGTTTTGATGATGCTTTTATGTTCCTTAAATGTTTGATGACTTGTTGGCATGTTATAGAGGTCATAAGAACATGTTTGGTGGGTCAAAAGAGTGTAAAACAGACTTTTCTGCTGTTTCTGGGCAGGGTGTTTCGAAACACCCTTGCCTGTTTCGGAACAGGTGCATATTTTGGCCTGGGTGTTTCGGAACGGGCAGAGGTGTTTCAAAACACTTTGGCTACTGCCAAGCCCCGTTTCGGAACGGTCTAGACCCGTTTCGAAACACTTGACCGTTGGGCACAGATTTGAATGGTTTTGAGGTTTGCAAGCTTTACATTTTAGTCCTGGTTTTTGTATGTGCAATTTCTTGAGTGTGGAATGTCCGTTTAAGATGAAATTTAGCAGAGAAGCATGAAACATGATTAATTTCATAGTGGTAACTAAAAAATTGGTAAAGTTCTCGTAATTTCCAGAATTTACAAATTGGTCCCTAAATTCGTATGTTGTGCAATTGAGTCCCTTATTGTTTTCCGATTGCTGTGATTTTTGAATATGCTTATCTCAAGAGTACACCTAGGGTTAATATGCATTTAGACAAGGTTTAAAAGAAAAAAAGGGTCGTTATCAAGGTTAACTTTCGGGTTGACTTTGGTTTTCCCCGTATAATCTTCGTAGTTCGGGTCAACCGTCTAGGCCGGGCTAAGGGGGTTACATTTCATGGTATCAGAGCTGAGTTCTTGAGTATTTGAGAACGGTTAAGTGGGTGATATGTGTATGATTGCTTGTATACTTGTTGAGTGAATGTATTATGTATGAATTGTAAGTATGTTGCAATTGTGGTGTATGCTGTGGTGAAGCATGTTAGAGGGACCCATTGCCATATCAAAGCTAATGAAATGATTTATTTTTAATTGGAAATGAGCTTGAGTACTTGGATTGCTTACCTTGCTGAGCCTGACTTTGTTTATTGTATTTGTGATTGCATTGTATAGTAAATGAGACCTCGTAGAGAGACGAGGATTAATACGCGAGCTATGGCTCAAAATGAGAACGAAGAGAATGTTGAAAATGTAGTGGATTTACCTCCTACACCCGGTGGTGGTGGTGCTGGGGGTGAGGGAGCTGGTGTTGGTGCTGGTGCTGGGGTCGCTGGACCTGAAGCTGGGCAGGGGCAAGCTACTCCTGACATGACAATGCTGATTCAGGCTATTGCTGGAGCCTTTCAGGCGGCGATAGCTGGAGCTCATGGAGCTGGGCATCAGGGAGATGCTAATGCTAGACTGCCTCTAGAACGCTTGTGCAGTCTGGGAGGGACTGAGTTTAGGGGTTTGTCTGCTGAAGGTTCTGAGTCTTGGTTGGAAAGTACCAAGAGAATTTTGGGACAAATGAACTGCAATGAAGTGCAGAAGCTGGGCTGTGCAATATCGTTGTTGCATGACGATGCGTATACCTGGTGGACAACCACTATCTCCGGAATGGAGGATTCTGATGTGACTTGGACGTTCTTTCTGAACGCGTTCAAGAGAAGGTATCTAGGTGTGCGGTACCTGGATGAAAAGAAAAGAGAATTCATGTCTCTTACTCAAGGGAGCATGTCAGTGGCTGAGTACGAGGTTCAGTTTGTCCAGCTCAGTCAGTACGCACCTGAGCTTATCCCTGATGAGCGGGAGAGGTGTGAACGCTTCCGTTATGGTTTTGTGACGGAAGTGAAGACCTATATGCTGGCTGCTGAGTACACTGATTTTGATGTGCTGGTTGGTAGAGCGAAAGATATTGAGTTGAATCTGGGTTTATCTTCTAGAGGAGTTGGTCCTAGTGCGGGCAAGCGAGCTACTGAGTATAGTTCCGGTGGCGGACGGAACAAGAGAGGACGTGATCGGAAGTATCAGTATTCAGCTAGGCGTGGTGGTGGAGGGCAAGGTGCGCCTATTCAGGGAGACAAGGCGAGAGCTGATCAGAACACATGTTGGGCATGTGGATCGCGTGGTCATATGAGGCGTGATTGTCCTCGAGCAGCGAGAGAGGTACAGGCTCCTGTTGTGGTGACCGGTAATTCGTGCTGGAACTGTGGTTCGGCGGATCACATGAAGAGGGAGTGTTCTCTGTTGGCCGGTAGTGGTCAGGGACGTGCTCCTGGAGTTGTTGCACCACAGAGAGGCCGTGGGCGCGGCCGTGGTAACTTCCAGCGCATGGAGGATGGTGGAAGGAATGTGGCTCATGTGGTAGTTGTTCAACCTGAGGGTGGTGGCCAGGCCAGAGTGTATGCTCAAAGGGAGGGGAGGAATGACACGGATGTGATCGCAGGTACTTTCACTTTGCAATCCTTGTCATTACTTTCCTTGATTGATTCTGGATCTACACACTCATACATATTGCGTGAATATGCTCCATTTCTTGGGTTGCCTGTTGAGTCTTTGGATGTTGGTGTGCGTGTAACTAGTTCTTTTGGTGAGACTGTTGTGACACGAAGGCTTTATAGAAGGTGTTCTTTGGTTGTGCAAGACCATGTTTTTCATGTTGATCTTATGGAATTGCCTTTCTATGGTTTTGATGTAATCCTTGGTATGGATTGGCTTGTTGAGCATCGAGCTGTAGTGGATTTTGAGAATAAGCGAGTTTCGTTGAAGCTTACAGATGATTATGAGGTAGTGGTGGTTGGTGAGAATATGAAGTTTCTTGCCAATGTGGTGTCTACATTGGAAGCGAGCCGGATGCTGAGGCAAGGTTGTGAAGCCTACCTAGCCTTTGTGATGAATCCTAGCTCTAAGGAGTTACGAGTGCAAGATATCAGGACTGTGCGAGAGTTTCCTGGTGTGTTTCCGGAGGAGTTGCCTGGATTGCCTCCTAATCGCGAAGTGGAGTTTGGGATTGAGCTGTATGAAAACACAACTCCAGTGTCCATTACTCTTTATCGAATGGCACCTAAAGAGTTGAAAGAGCTGAAGACGCAACTTCAGGAGTTGCTTGATCGTGGTTTCATTCGGCCGAGTGTGTCACCTTGGGGTGCACCGGTCTTGTTTGTGAAGAAAAAAGATGGCACTATCAGAATGTGCATTGATTACCGTCAGCTTAACAAGTTGACTATCAAGAATCGGTATCCATTGCCGAGAGTTGATGATCTTTTTGATCAATTTCGGGGAGCGGCTGTGTTCTCTAAAATTGACTTAAGGTTGGGGTATTAGCAGTTGAAGGTGAAGGATGTGGATGTGCCAAAGATAGCCTTCAGAACGAGGTATGGGCATTATGAGTTTCTTGTGATGCCGTTTGGTTTGACGAATGCTCCTGCAGCTTTCATGGACATGATGAATAGAGTGTTCCATGAATACTTGGATAAATTTGTTGTGGTGTTCATTGATGATATTCTCGTGTACTCTCGTACTGAGGAGGAGCATGAAGAGCATTTGAGAATTGTGTTACAGGCTTTGTTGGAGAATCAGCTTTATGCCAAGCTGAGCAAGTGTGAGTTCTGGCTTAGAGAAGTTGTGTTTCTTGGTCATGTGGTCTCTGCTGAAGGAATACGTGTTGATCTTCAGAAGATTGAGGCAGTAATGAATTGGAAGCCTTCTAAGTCTGTTCATGAAGTCCGTAGTTTCCTTGGTTTGGCAGGATACTATCGGAGGTTCGTGGATGGGTTTTCAAAGATTTCTGCACCTTTGACAAAGTTGTTGCAGAAGGATGTTAGGTATGAGTGGACGGAAGCGAGACAGCAGGCTTTTGAGAAGCTTAAGGCAGCTTTGACGCAAGCTCCTATCTTGGTTCAACCTGAATCAGGGAAAGAGTTTGTGGTGTATAGTGATACGTCCTATGTTGGTTTGGGATGTGTGTTGATGCAAGAGGGTAAGGTGGTGGCTTATGCATCACGGCAGTTAAAGGTGCATGAGCGCAATTATCCTACGCATGACATTGAGTTAGCTGCGGTGGTTTTTGCTTTGAAAATTTGGAGACATTACCTGTATGGTGAGAAGTGTACTGTGTACACGGACCACAAGAGTTTGAAGTATCTGATGTCTCAAAAAGAGTTGAATCTTAGGCAACGACGTTGGGTGGAGTTGCTTAAGGATTACGATTTGACGATCGAGTACCATCCGGGTAAAGCTAATGTGGTAGCGGATGCCTTGAGTGGGAAGGTAGCTGTGGAGTTGAGGGCTACGTTTACCAGTTTGAGCATTTCGCGTGATGGTGGTCTTGTGGCTGAGTTGCAAGTGAAACCATCCTTGATTCAGTTGATTAAGGAAAAGCAGTTGTTGGATGATTCCTTGGTGCCACATGTTCAGGATATTTCGGAGGATAGGCCATCGGATTTATGCTTTAATGATGATGGAGTTTTATGCTTTGGGAGTCGGATAGTAGTGCCCAATGATGCTGATTTGAGGCGTGCTATTCTGACTGAAGCTCATAGTAGTCCTTTTGCTATGCACCCTGGTAGTACTAAGTTGTACCGTGATCTTCGTGATGAGTACTATTGGGTGGGTTTAAAGAAAGATGTTGCTGAGTTTGTAAGCAAGTGCATGGTATGTCAGCAAGTTAAGGCTGAGCATCAGTTTCCTTCAGGGTTGTTGCAACCGTTGAGGATTCCTGAGTGGAAGTGGGAGAGGATTACCATGGACTTCGTGTCTGGTTTGCCTTTGTCGCCATCGAAGAAGAATTCGGTATGGGTGATTGTGGATCGCCTGACGAAGTGTGCGCATTTCTTGCCTGTGCATACTA
Organism: Hibiscus tridactylites; assembly: GCA_958450335.1. NCBI lineage: Eukaryota > Viridiplantae > Streptophyta > Magnoliopsida > Malvales > Malvaceae > Hibiscus > Hibiscus tridactylites. The sequence goes on along the minus strand of OY288268.1, from coordinate 84,561,052 downwards.
CATACACGTTGGATAAGCTTGCGGAGCTGTACATTGCTGAGATTGTGCGGCTGCATGTTATGCCAAAGTCGATTGTTTCAGATAGAGATCCGAGGTTTACGTCGCGTTTCTGGCAGTGTTTGCATCAGGCTTTGGGTACACGGTTGAATTTCAGTACTTCTTATCATCCGCAGACGGATGGACAGTCTGAGCGTGTTATCCAGGTGTTAGAGGATATGTTGAGGTGCTGCGTGATTGAGTTTCAGGGCTCTTGGGAAAAACATTTACCTTTGGTGGAGTTTGCCTATAATAATAGTTATCAGGCAAGTATTCAAATGACACCTTATGAAGCTTTGTACGGGAGGAAGTGTAGGACTCCTCTTTGTTAGGCTGAAACAGGTCAGAAGTTGGTTTCGATGCCAGCTTTGTTGAAAGGAACTACCGAGAAGGTGAAGCTCATATGTGAGCGATTGAAGGCAGCTTCTGATCGGCAAAAGTCTTACACGGATTTGAAGCGTAAGGAGTTTGAGTATGCGGTGGGTGACCGTGTGTTTTTGAAAGTTTCGCCTTGGAAAAAAGTGATGAGGTTTGGCTGAAAGGGTAAGTTGAGCCCTAGGTACATTGGACCATACGAGGTGATTGAGCGTGTGGGTCCTGTTGCGTACAAGTTGAGGTTACCGCAAGAGTTAGAAAAGATTCATGATGTGTTTCATGTTTCTATGCTTCGGAAGTATAGATCGGATCCTTCTCATGTGATGCCTGTGGAGGAAGTGGAGTTGAATCTGGATTTGACCTATGATGAGGAACCAGTGAAGATTCTAGATTCGGATAGTAAAGTTCTTCGAGGCAAGACCATTGAGTTGGTAAAGGTGTTGTGGAAGCATCGTGGTGCTGAGGAAGCCACGTGGGAACGGAAGGATGACATGGTGAAGCAGTTTCCGTACCTTTTTCCTTCAGGTAAATTTCGAGGACAAAATTTCTTAAGGGGGGGAGAGTTGTAACACCCCAATTTTGGGCTTGGAAGTTTGGGGTATGAACCGGACCGGTTTAAATTACGGTTCGAATATAAAAGGTGGTTTTAGGGAAAGCCTAGTTCAGGATGCATTAAAAATATGGAAAAATATCTAAATATCCTCTTTTATTATGTATAAGAGAGTGGTGAAATCAATTTTACAAAATAGGGTTTGGAAATATGACATTTCAAGTTAGTGACTAAAATGTAATTTTTGAAAAGTTTGTGACTGTTTTAAAAGGATTGAAACTTTGAATCTTTAAGGAGCTAATTTACCCAAGGGAGGGTTTCTCCAGATTTTTCTTAAATTTTAAAGACTCATTTAATGTTATTTAATAAAAAGAAAAGAGGGAAATGAGATATTTTGGTTTCATAACTAACTTTTGCCAAAATTTTCCCATTTCATTTTCTCTCAATTTTCCCTCAGCCAAACACATTTCCACAGCCACTTTTCCTTTGATTTTCACACCTAAAGTTGAGATTTCAATATCTAAATGATTTATAATCATTTCTACACCAAATCCTCATCATTTTCTTATTGAATTTTCAAGGATTTTGGCTCGAAACAAGGAGAAACCCACATGTAGAGGTATGAACGTCATTCTCCTCTAAATAATCAGTTCTTTACTGAAATTCCCAAGTTCTCAATCCTTAAATTGAGTTTTATTAAAGGTTTTGATGTTGTGATCTTGATTTTGGCTTAAAATGCAAGATTTGGATTTAATTTTGAAGAAATTCGTATTAAATGATTGGGCTCTGTTTTGAGATGTCTTTTTGATGTATTTTGGATGTCTAAATGATGTGTAATTGAGTTTTAATCAATGCAATCCCGAATAGGTTGATTTTCCTAAGTTTTTACTTGAGTTAATGGTGGTTTTGGGGTGATTTTGATGTTCTGCTATAGCTGGAGGTATAAGGACGTGATTAGGCTCTTTTTGGATGTTAATTGATGTCTAAGAATGATTGGAATTGATGGATCTTGGCTGGGTAATGTTGTAGAGGTGTTTGGATGTGATTTCGGTTGTGTTTGGTAGCCGAAATGTGAGTTTTGATGAGAGCAGCGAGGTTAGGTGTTTTGGCTGAAGATTTTAATGCATGATGATGCATTAATCCTCTGCTTTGATGTGTTTAAAATATGGGAGACATCTTCGGATCCTTGTGTTGTAGATCCGGAGGCTTGATCGACGTTTCGACAAGCTTGCGAAACGGAATCGGTGAGTGAAGTTTGGTTTTCAGCTTTGAAACCAATGTTTGAAGGTTGTGGGAGCTTAGTTTAAGTCTAAACAACTTAGCTAAGCTCAAGAGTAAGTTTTTGGAGAAACTCTCTTTTTGAAGAACCATGAGATGGTTGAATGCAATGTGTTTATTTTGCATGTTTAAATTTTGTTTTGAAAGCATATTTTAGCATGTTTAATGCTGGTTTTGTAAGCCATGTGTTGGAGGATGCTCAAGGTAAGAGATCCTTGATTTGAACATTGATAAATGTGGTTTGATGCATTGTGATGCATGATTATTTAATAGCTTTGTTAAATGCTTTAAAACAGTGGATTGATGATGGTAAATGATGTATATTGGCAAGTGATGTGTTGGTTTAAAAGTACTTGAATCGAATATAGTTAGCCGGCTATAGGATTGGGTGCACCGTGAATAAAGTCGCCTTGGATGTTGATGGGTTGTAATGGTACCGTAAACTCCATCCAAGAACACTAACGAGATGTCTAAGATCATAATGGTGGTTAAAATGCCATGTGAGGATCTTGTGTTGTGTGTCCCGTGTTCTCGTTAGTGATGTTATACAACTACCAATGAGTGATGTGGAGGGGTTGTAATTGTACCGTAGACTCCATCACGGGTGTTAGGGGTTGTGATTGTACCGATAAACTCCACCTTGAATGTTTGGTAGTGTGTATGGAGCGTATGGGACAACGCTTGTAATCCGCGTATCCGATTGTGTTTTGAGTTGAAAAATGGTTTGGATTATCACTTGAAAGCCAATATGACATGTTGTTGAATTGAAGCATAAGATGCTTGGTTTGTATGCATAAATGCATGATAAATGATGTTTTGAAATTAAAGGCCTTGAAAAGGTGTTTTTACAAAGTGCATTATTGTGTTGTTTTGTTAGAGCATTTCTCACTAAGCATACGTGCTTACGCTCTCTCTTTCTTGAACCAATAATGCAGAGCATTGAAGTGCTTAAAGGGCAGCAAGGAGGTCAAGGATCCAAGTGAAAGTCTAAGCTCATGTATGGTGACTATTTTCACAACACTATTAGCTTTTGGTATTTGGCAATGGGAACCTAGATTGTGTTTTTAGGAGATGTTTTGGACTCCCTAAGCTTGGCTTGATGCCTATGATGTTTTGGATATGTAATTGGCCACTTTGGTGTTTGCTTTGATGACTTGATGTTTGGTTGGTGTTGAGTATTAGGTTGCATGCCTATAGATTGATGTTTTCCCTAATCGATGCTATGGATGTGTTTTGATGATGCTTTTATGTTCCTTAAATGTTTGATGACTTGTTGGCATGTTATAGAGGTCATACGAACATGTTTGGTGGGTCGAAAGAGTGTAAAACAGACTTTTCTGCTGTTTCTGGGCAGGGTGTTTCGAAACACCCTTGCCTGTTTCGGAACAGGTGCATGTTTTGGCCTGGGTGTTTCGAAACGGGCAGAGGTGTTTCGAAACACTTTTGCTACTGCCAAGCCCCGTTTCGGAACGGTCTAGACCCGTTTCGAAACACTTGACCGTTGGGCACAGATTTGAATGGTTTTGAGGTTTGCAAGCTTTACATTTTAGTCCTGGTTTTTGTATGTGCAATTGCTTGAGTTTGGAATGTCCGTTTAAGATGAAATTTAGCAGAGAAGCATGAAACATGATTAATTTCATAGTGGTAACTCAAAAATTGGTAAAGTTCTCGTAATTTCCAGAATTTACAAATTGGTCCCTAAATTCGTATGTTGTGCAATTGAGTCCCTTATTTTTTCCGATTGCTGTGATTTTTGAATATGCTTATCTCAAGAGTACACCTAGGGTTAATATGCATTTATACAAGGTTAAAAAGAAAAAAAAGGGTCGTTAATCAAGGTTGACTTTTGGGTTGACTTTGGTTTTCCCCGTGTAATCTTCGTAGTTCGGGTCAGCCGTCTAGGCCGGGCTAAGGGGTTACACAATTACACTCACCTCAACCCAAGAAGCCCAAGAGAGAGAGCTCAATGGTAACAAGGCTGTCGTGACAGACTGAACCTGCGCACAGAAGGATAAGGGCCCCCTCTTCTCCCCTTACTTAATCACAGCCCTTTGTAGAGCAAACAACGTCCCCGAAATTGAAGAGGATGTCAAGATCCAGGGCAAGGGGTGGACACAACAAAATCTTTACAGCCTGATGGAGCTCAAGGAAGCCACACCAATGGCATACATCGACCCTTCTGCCACGACAAAACCCGACTCAACAGAACCTGACATGGCATAGCCTGATCAGACAGAACCTGACAGACCAGAAGGCACTTTCTCCAGCCAAATCATTCACATGCTACAACGAATGGAAGCACTTTCTAGAAAACCTTGTTTTTGCCCCATCGCTTGTCACCTCTCCCAAGAACGCCACACTGACAGCTGCTTCCACCTTGCCTTCTGCCACAATAGGACCAAGCGACAGAAAGGCTGAATCAACCTTGGGTACTCCCACATCTCCCAAGGAGAAGGACCAACCATCTCGAGGAGCCAAGAGAAAGGAACTAGTACCAGAAATTGATCCAAAATATTTCAAAGGTTTCTCCTCATATTTAGTCTGGCAAGATAATTCAGACTTTGAACCTTCTATCGTCCGCCAAATAGCAAAAGACTTCCCTCCTATGAAGAAAAAGAAGCTTGATATCGAGGTAGAGGGACCCTGCCGCAATAGTGGAGACGACAGCAAAAGCAGCAACAAAAGTGACAGTGAGCTCGAGATTATGGACAAAGCTCCAAAACTTTCACCTACCAGAATCCAACCACCTCGAGAGGCAAAGAAGAAGGCAGCCTCATCCTCTCCAACTACGAAGCTAGCCTCAGCCACAAAAGTAACTACCCGCCGACAGCTCCGCATAGACGACAGCAGTGACGATAACAATGTTGGCACTTCAACTTAAGTTTTTACTTTTTTTGTCTTCTGTGCTTCTATTTGCTATTTGTGATGTTCTTTTTATATTTCTGTTTGTCATGCATTGAGGACAATGCAACCCTCGAGTTTGGGGGTAGGCAGTCCTCCTATTATTAATGAACTTATTATATTTTGTGTTTATAACTATTTATTTTTGTGACTAAAAAAATAATTGGCTTAAGTTTTGAACTTCTCTTACCTGTACTGTCGTGACAGTAGCTTTAGATTGTTTTAGGAAGTATTTAGAGCCTTACTATAGTTTTGAACTCTTAAAAACACCTTTGTGACTTATAAGTTGTTAAGACTCTGTTAGTAAACTTAGAATAGGAAGCTTAGCCACTTGAGTTAGAAAGAAAACTCAGACTCAGTTTACTCCTAGAGGTGCCTAACACTGGCTCTAGGAAATTAAACTAGAGGTGCCCGAAACCGGATCTAGTAGAAATAGAGAAACTTTAGAAGAAAACTAGAGGTGCCCGAAATTGGCTCTAGTTAAGAATTATTTTGAAGTAAAACTCAAGTAAGTTAAGTAACTATTCTAGTTGCTAAAGAGTCTAGGCTCATATTTGTTCACAAAACCTGCACACACTCATACGAGAATTATAGTATTGCTCCGGATAAATCCATAAACATTCGAAAAGGTACTGATCTTGATGGTGAAGGTGTTGTAGGTAATGGTTGTTCATTGAGTTAAGCCAAAGCCAAAAAGATTCTTTCTTAGTTAGATTGCATTTGCTTGAAGACAAGCAATAACTTGAGTTTGGGGGTGTGTTGAGTGCATAAATGTTCTATATTTTAGCCCTCATTTATCCATGTTATTGATGCACTCAAGCATGTTTAGTTTCATTTTAGGATAGAATTTTCATAAAAATCATATATGGATAATTTTGCACAGATGTTGCTGATTTGGATCAATTCTTGCAGGTACCTGTCGTGGCAGCATCCAGGGCAGCAGAGGAACAGAAGATAACGACCGAGCTGGAGTGAAAGGTTGAAGAAAATTGTCTCAAATATCACTGTTGCGACAACTGCCGTGACAGAGGTGGCGGCAGCGAAGAAGAAGAGATGGAAAATGCGAAGTGGAGTTCGACTGATAGAGGATTTCAAGCCTGATTTTTGTAGACCACTCGCATTATTTTTGGAGCCCAGAAGCACAAGGAAGGCCTTGCCCAAAGTTTGAGGAGAAAGTCAAAGCAAGAAGATAGGGTGAATTAAAGGAAGTCTACTCAGTGATTTAGTCTTTAAATAAATTGTACTTTAATTCGAACTAGTATTCTTGGCCATTAAGAAAGCTTACACCCAAGGCCTATATATATGCTTGTATTTCGACCAAGAGGAAGGGAACCTAGTTCCTAGCTGTCTTCCATCAAACCCCCTAGCTTTTCCTCTTCCCCAGCATGTTCTAAACTTTCCCCAGTGCTAAGGGTTGATCTTGTAAAGTAGTTGTAAGGGTTAAACTATTTCTTAGGATTTTCTATTCAATCAATAAAACTTCACGTTTATTTACTCTGGTTTCAACATCTCATAAGAGTATCGGGAGAGCATTGTGAGGTTATCTATTTACTTAATATCGGGAGAGTTAAGTATATGAAAGGAGTAAATACAGTTTTTCAGTTTATGGTTAAACTATCTTGGCCTAGGGATACGTACAAGGTTAAGCGACTAAGGAAGAATTCACAAACATCGGTGTTCATCCTTCGATTCACTCCGGGAGGTATCATCCAAGACATGTTCATCGACAGAACTTGGACCTAGGGATAGGACAAGTCACAACATGGGTTCTTGCCGAACTTGAAGTAACAGAGTTGTTGATCACTGCCACGACAACAACAAACCTCTACCGCGACAGGCTCGACGACATACACAACAGAAGTCCTCTGAACAGTGCAACACCTGCACTACTGAACAAATCAATACCAGCTTACTTTCTCGATCTGATTTCTTCATCTATTTTAATTTATCTTCAAGATTTCTCAAAACTCCTTATTAAATTTATCTCTTTTCTTGTGTAGAGTTTTAAAGTTAGAAGTATTTCCAGTCCCTATGGAGATGATATTCGATACTTCATATCACTATATTACTTGCGTCGTGTATACTTGCACTCAATTGTGATAGCCTTATTTACACGCAACAATTACCTCCATGTTGGCTTGATCAACTTCTAGTCCTCTCTTGGTTACCTTGTGACTGAGAACAATGCCCTCATTCACCATGAAGTGGCATTTCTCCCAATTAAACACTAGGTTTGTCTCGATACATCTCTTTAAGACTTCCATATTGTGTTCGATCATATAAGAGAAAATGGCCATCATGCAATGTTGGAATGTTGCTGGCGCATTACATAGACCGAATGGCGTCCTTCTGAAGACAAATGTCCCATATGGACACGTGAACGTGGTTTTCTCTTGATCATCAGGGGAGATGGAAATTTGATTATAACCTGAATAACCATCCAAGAAATAGTAAAAAGCTTTACCTGCCAGCCTATCTAACATATGTTCAATGAAAGGCAATAGGAAGCGGTCCTTCCTTGTAGCTTTGTTCAACCTTCTGTAATCCATGCACACTCTCCATCTGGTAATGGTTCTAGAGGGAATCAATTTAGCTTCACTATTTTGCACCATAGTTATGCCACATTTCTTTGGCACGTACTGCAATGGGCTAACACAACAGCTATTGGAAATGGGATAAATAATCTTGGCATCAAGCCATTTTATAATCTCTTTCTTAACTACCTCTTTCATGCTCGGGTTTAGCTGTCTCTCACCTTCAATAGTCCTCTCATTGTATTCCTCTAGAATGATCTTGTGCATGCAAATGGTTGGGCTAATACCTTGGATGTCTGCCAAGGTCCAACCCAAAGCTTGCTTATACTCTCTTAATATTGTCAGCAATCTTGCCTTCTGATCATTAGTGAGATCAGTGGCAATAATCACTGGCGGAGTTGAGTGCTCACCTAGATAAGTATACTTTAAGTGTTCTAGCAGTGGCTTAAGCTCCAACTTTGGTGGTTCCTCAATTGATGGTTTAGGTTTCTTTATCTCTCTACCGGCTAACTCTAGTGGCTCAAAGTAACTCACATCTTCAACCCCTAAGGCTAATTCCTCAGGTTCTTCAAATAGTTCAATTATGCCATCAAACATGATGGCATCAAATTCTGCATCTTGGTACAATTGTGCCACATCCAAAGTATAGATAGACTCCATCATCTCCTCGGCTTGACATTTATCAGGTTCATCTGCACATTTCAAAGCTTGAAACACGTTAAAATTAACATGTTAGTCATTCACATGGTTAGTTCCCCTTTATGAACATCAATAAGAGCCCTACTCGTGGCAAGGAATGACCTACCCAAAATAATTGGCACATTAGCATCAGCTTCATAATCCAAAATGATAAAATCAACTGGGAATATAAATATGTCTACCTTTACCAACACATCCTCAATCTTACCCTTGGGATGTGAATAAGATTGGGCTGCCAACTGAAGTGTCACCATGGTAGGTCTTGCTTCTATGTCAAGCTTCTTAAAGACTGATAGTGGCATCAAATTGATGTTGGCTCCTAAACCGCACAGTGCCTTACCCATGAATTTATTGCCAATTGTGTAAGGGATAGTAAAAATCCCTGGATCTTTCAGCTTTGGTGGTAATCGGTTTAGGATCATGGCACTGCATCCCTCAGTAAGAGCAACAGTTTCAAATTCTCCCAACTTCTTCTTTTTGGACAAGATGTCCTTCATGAATTTTACATAGTTGGACATTTGCTCAAGGGCCTTTACCAATGGAATGCTAATTTGCAACTATTTAAGCACTTCCAAAAAACGCTTAAATTGTTGGTCCTGCTTGTGCTTTTGAAGTCTTGCTGGAAATGGTGGCGGTGGATAGCCATATGCTTGCGCTACCGGCTTTACCAAGGTAGTGTTGGCATTAGTTTTGGCATCAGTTTGTTGTTTGGCCTCATTCTGGTTGTCATCATTGTTGGCATCTTGTTTGGCATCAATTATGGCATCAGGTCTGGCACTGGTACTGGTACTGGTATTGGCATCACCAATGGCATCATCTATTTTAATTTCTTCTTTTTCTGCTTCCTTGGGCTTGTCTGTCGTTACATTTTGGTAATTAACAGACTCCTTAGCAGCCATTTCTGTCTCGCACTGCTTACCACTTTGAAGAGCTATGGCCTTGGAATGCTCATTATCTTTGTACTAAGCATCTTCAGTGTCACTTGACAAGGCTTTTTGGGGTTAATTGTTGAGTGCATTAGTAATATGCCCAATCTGGACTTCCAAGTTCCTTATTGATGCTGCCAAACTCTAGACTATGTCATTATTCCTTTCCATGTATTCTGTGAGAATGCCTCATTGGTTAAGTCTTTGTCGTTGCTGAAAGTTGTTTTGAGCTTTTTGCGGCATGGCATTATTGTTATGCCGTTAGACATTCTGACGATGGGCGTTATATTGATTACCTCCTTGATTTCCCCAAGCTAAGTTAGGGTGTTGTCTCCAACCTGGATTATAAGTGTTTGAGTTAGTATTATAATAACGACCAGTATTGCCAACAAAATTTACTGACTTAGGGTTGGCAGGGCATTCATCCACATGATGGTTCTCTCCATAAATGGTGCATAATGGATCAAGTGCTTTGACATCTTGGGACTCATTGTTCTTTTGAAACGTTCTTACCATGCTAGTGATGTTGGAAATTTCGACATGAATGGACGTAAGTTCATCAACCTTCAATTTCTCATGCTTTAGTTCTAGTCCCAAGTCTAGTAACAGGATATTCAAAGTCATTGATCGCGATCCTCTCAAGGATATCAACAACCTCTGTGTACCTCTTTTCTAGCAATGAGTCAGTTGCTAAGCATCGACAACAATCCTTGTTTGTGCATTCAGTCCGTTGTAAAAGGTTTTTATTTGGGTCCAATTTGGGAATCCATGCATTGGACTCCTTCTCAACAGATCCTTAAATCTTTCCCAAGCTTCATAGAGAGTTTCATCCTCAGCCTACTTGAATGTAATGATCTCACCGCACAGCTTGGCAGTGAGTGTTGGTGGCTGAAACCATGACAGGAACTTCGGGCACAGGTCTGCCCATGAAGTGACTAAACCTGGTGGCAAAGAATTAAGCCACACCTTGGCTCTGTCTCTTAAAGAAACAGTGAATAACCTCAGCTTCAATGTATCTTCAGATACTCCAGTCTGCTGAAATAGTTGACATATGTCCATGAATTGCTTAAGATGTTACCTCGGGTCTCCAGTAAGTGCTCAATCGAATTGGCCTACATTCAAAAGAGTTTGAATCATTACGGATTTAAGTTCAAAATTTGGCTCATCGACATCAGTTTCAATGAGTCATGGCATCAAATTTGTAATGTAAGGTGCTGAATGTTCTTGGATTGGTCTTTCTTCTACGGCATTAGGAGCGGTATGGTTATTTTTTATGGTGTATCCTGATTGTTGTTAACACCATTTTCTCATCCTTTTCCTTGATTTTCGTGATTCATCTCTCGAATTCTCTTTTTCAATATGCGCAAAGTGCGTTCAATCATAGGGTCGAATGGCCAAGCTTCTGTCTCAGTACGATTCCTGGTCATACACCGATAAAAACAAAAACAAAACAAAAACAAAAACAAAACAAGTAAAAATCTAAAAGTAAAAAACTTTTGTTACAATCCCCAACAACGGTGCCAAAAACTTGTGGACTCATTGAAAGATGTGTAAAATAATGCTAGCAAAGGGGGTAATTTATAGATAATGGGCAATTGTATACCAAGAGTCCTTTGCGTGCAAGTATACACGATCTACAAGTAATACAGCTTGGTAAGCTGAGTTATCAATCCCACAGAGATTGATTTGGAATTAGATTGCTTTGATGGTTTACTTATCTTGGAAAAAAGATGATTTATTTTGGATTTGTTTTAGAAACTACTTAAAAGAAAAGAAAACAATGGAGTAAAACGTTGGCAAGGAGGGTGCTTTAATGAATGATGAGTGTTGGCAGGGAATGCCTAGTTTTAACGTTGTTCATGCCAGCCTTTGTTGGAAAACTGTCTTGGCATTGTTTGCTGAGCAGATTCAACATTAGCAAAGCCTATCTCGATGGTCATTGCCCTAAGTCGATTATGTAAAAACCCCTATATCTCTATAGTGCATGTTTTTAAATGAATCGAGTTGATAAAGAACTAATCTATACTCCGAGGGGGTAGATATCACTTCCGAAGTAAGTTCATCTACTTGAACAACTTCTCTCGAAGCTTCTCTCCCAAGTATCCAGCAACTGATCGTTGCCTCCCAAGTCTGTTAAGATATTGAGGAGCAATAAGCCAACTATGCCAGCTCTCGCTTTGGCAAAGTATTTAGAAAAATAGTAATATCAGCTCTCACTTGGCATTTACAGTTAGAAACAATAAAGCATGCCAAATAGAAAAACTTTGTCGTAACATAATTGTATTAAAAAAACTAAGGCATAAAACCAACATTTAAACCAAACATCCCCCACCAACTATGAAATTAGTTCATGGTGAGGGATTTAACCAACAAAACTATAACCGTTTTCAAATCATCATCCTAAAATAAAAGTAAAACAACTTAAAACCAAAAGAATGGGCGAGAGGAATCTCTCGATGCAACCCTCAAATCCAGGCTCTCGGCCAAGTGGTTGAACCACCCTTCCTTGGTGCAACCGACTGTCACTCGTTGAGCTCTCCAACACCTCACTCTGGTCATTCTAAGTCTTCACTTCGCTCTCTCCATGCTTGATCAGTTGGTTGTATTTATAGGCGTGCAAGGGAAGGGAATATGATAACTTCCTCATTTGAATTTCAAAATGCTCCAAGGATAAGATATAAGTCTCATTCGATTGGTGTGATAGCTTATCAAGCAAGGGCTGACGTCATCTTACCAGTGTTGCCAATGTAGCTTGTCATCACCTTATCCGCTATTTTTTCAGAGATTGATCCATTTGCGATATTTTAGAAGCTTGATCTTTTCCTATTTTTTTGGGTTCAACAATTTCTTGACATGGCATCAAGTGCACTTCTCTACCAACAAGTGCTTGGCACCATCTAGTCCTTCTGTGCCAACAACACTTGGCATTCTTCTTGGAAATCCTAACTGTGTTGCTTTCCTACGTCAAATCTTATACCAAACCTACAAAATAACCACAAAAATAACCCTTCACCCTAGCATAGATAGAAAACTAAACTCCTGATGCAAATGCATGATTCTAGCAACCTAATGCAACTAAATGTACCTAAAAACAAGCAAGAGTGTTGTAAAATTGACATTAAAAACAATACTTTGTAGCAACCTAATGCAACTAAACGTCCTCGATCTCTTCAAAGACTTGTCTCACTGCCTCGGGGACTTCCATGGTTTCCACCATGGTCTCGTCATCGTTGGATATCTTTGCCTCGTGTATTCCTTTGTAGGAACGAATTGTTGACAACACCTTTGTCTCTTTGCTTGCATCACAGATATTGGGCTCGGCTCGGGCTCGGCTCGGGCTCAGCTCGGCTCGGCTCGAAATGGAAAATTTTGCTATATTTTTTTATAAAAGGGGAGAAGAGTGTCCATAAAGTAGATTAATCTAAATAACCAAGAAATATTCTTACAATACAAACACATAATGCCCAATTTATTTTAGTTAATTTATTTTTAGTGGATTTTCCCTAATTTATTTTATTGTTTTTCTTTTGCTAAAGATATTACTTTTAGTGCATATGTAGCACACACACACACACACGTATATATATATATATGATTATTTTGAGCCTATTCATGAGCTTTTCGAGCCGAGCTTGGGTTGGCTCGGCTTGGCTTGTTAAGGTATCAAGCCTGAGCCCGAGTCGAGCTCACTAGAGCCGAGCTTTGACCGAGCCGAGCTCGAGTAGCTCACGAGCCGATCTGGCTCATTATCACCCTAATCACAACTCACCATTACGATGCATTGTTGTCGTAGATCCAGGATACACACAACGCTGACATGAGGAAAGACAAACACGTTAATATGTTCAAGAAAAGATAAGCACAAAACAAAGTCATAATCATCTAAAGGTATTACATTGATGGATGCTTTACCGTGCCAATCTCCAATCTGAAGATCCACTCCCTTTAAAACTCCCGCAATTGGCTCTTTTGTGGAATTGACAATTTTGATCCACCCATTTACCTTCTCAACTCGAAGGTTTAATTGTTTGGCAATTTTCTCGGACGCGAACAACTCGGTCGCCGGTGTTCACAAGTGCGCTCAACTTCTTGCCAGCAACTATCACGTCCACGAACATAAACCCCTTCTTCTTACGGCCACTCTTGGCTTGAAGCGAGCTTACAATGGAACCAAATTGGGAAAACTCACGTTTTGCTCCAATGTCTCCTTGGATGGAAGAAAAGCATGTCTTTTTCGGGTAACCCTTGATGTAGTTTGGTCCATCGCAATGGAAACACTTCACTGGACATCGGTCCTTCCTCTCCTATGACCTCGTGAACCTGGTGGATTTGTCATTTGATAGTTTACCACTACCATTCGATGACTCCTCATTTCCACCTTCTTTGACTCTCTTCCGGTTCCTCCACCCATTGCCATTAGATCTTGGCTTTGACTTGAGAGAGTCGTTCCGATCAGCACCGTGATCTCTCAATGATTCTGCAATCGCCATGGACTTGGAAAGTTCTTTTACATCCCTCTGCTTTAGCTCTGTGTTGACCCATGGCTTCAATCTATCCATGAAATGGAACAAAACATCTTTCTCGCTCAAGTTGGGGATTTGGAGTTGTTGCTCGCTAAACTCTCAAACATAGTCCTGGATTGATCCGTCTTGCGTAAGCTTCCTAAGCTTGGATTGGGCCTCTTTCTCGGCATTTTCGGGATAAAACTGCTGCTTGAACTCCTCTTGGAACTCAACCCAAGTTTCAACAGCAGTGCCTCCACGCTTCTCATCAGAACACCTACGTCGCCACCAAAGTAAAACAATGTCAGTTAAATAAATCGATACAGTACTTACCTTGTCAACATCTACCACGATACCCATGGTTTTAAACTTCTGCTCGAGTCCCCACAAGAAGTTCTCAACTTCTTGGGCTGATCTTGTCCCTTTGAATTGCTTCAGCTTTTGGACGTCGACTAGCACCCTCGCTAGGCTAGCCATCACGCCATTCCTCACGACGACTTTGTAAACAATCACCTTATTCTTGAGATCTTCAATCTTCCTTTTGAGTGCTGTTACATCGGCTTGTTTGGAAAGATCTTCCATGATCTTCTTGAGTGTTGTCACCTCGTCCTTGAGGGAACCGTCTTGTTGATCAACATGTCCCACGACATCATCAAGCACTCCTTGGAACTCCTCCTTGAGTTTGTCACCCTTCGCATCCAGCTCCCACAAGCGTACATCAACCACGTCGAGCCCCTCTCTCGCATCGCTCGTGGCATTCTCAAGGCGGGTAACCGTGTCCTCAAGTGTGGTGATTCAGTCCTTGGAACTAACCCTCTTGGCTTTGTCTTTTTGTCGCATCACTCGACGACCCTCATACTCGGTGTCGGATCCGTTGTTTTTGTTGCTTGCCATCTCAACTCGGTTGTATGCGAAATTTGGCTCTGATGCCACTTGTCACGGGGCTAGAGTCTGGCTAGCTTATCCATGTAGCCTTAGTCGATGAACTTAAGTCAAAGACTAAGTCAGCCTTCAAAATTACTAAGCAAGGGTGCTTAGAACTTATAATGGTGGAAGCTTGTTGGGAAAGAGATAAGGCAAGGCAACAATGAAAAATAAGAGAAAGAACGTTGAGAGAAAATTATAAGCTCTTTACTCAAACTCAAAGAAATGATGGGATGGAATATAATTTACAAAGTGAGTGAAAGCCTCTATTTATAGGCTCACCTCCTACGATCTAATGGTCTAGGATGAAATGATCCAAGGGCTAAGGATCATCCCATGATATGCGCCGTTTAACTATGGAAAGTTTATCCATATCTTACAAACATGCCTAATATATTGGGGAAGAATCACTCCCAATCATATCTACTCATAGCATGATTGTAGTACTCATGTTGGAAATTATATTTTTCATGTGTGTTGGTCAAAAGATGACCTTTCTCCCAAGGTCTTGGTCTCTTGGGCGGATTGGGCATTGATAAGCACGGTTCTCTTGGAAAAAAACCTCATAGTTGGCTTGTTGGATGTGGATTTAGGCCCTAGGGTCATGGGCAACTCGGATGGGGCTTGTATGGGCCCCCAGGTGTGCACAATGGGTGCTGACTCGGGCTCTATAGCTTGGGCAGCATGGAGGGTGTGCGCTTGGGCCTCTTTGGGTGCGATGGGCGTGCTCCTTCAGGTCCCTTTTTCATGGGTAGTGCATGGGGTTCTTGTCTCGACCCTATGGTGTACGTGAAGGATGCTAGCTCGGGTCCCTCGGTCGGGTGAGGCACTTGGTGTGCTAGGAAAGGTCCCTTGGTGTGTGGCCTTCTTGGTCATGGGCTAGCGGTCCGTGACAATATGCTAAAGAAAAATTTCCTGGAATGTAGTGGAACAACTTTGGAATTTTACTTTAAGGACCAAATTGAAAGAATGTGTAAATAACGAGAGTTAAATTTAGTGAATTTTTTCGAATTAGGACTAAATTGATTGAATGTGTAAATATAGATAATTAAATGTGCTATTATACAGAGTTTTATAGCAGCCGCATTAAGTACTTAACGGCCGAGTTACCATTTTGTTACAAAACATAAAGTTTAATTGTCATTTTGTAACATTTGAAAGTTTGGTTACCGTTTTATTTTTTCTAACAAAGTTTAGTGACCATTTGGGAACTTTATCCTAAAATTAAATTCAATACAAACGGTAATTTTTTGAATAATTTTTACGAGAAAAAAATTTGCCCCTAATAAGTATTGAACCCAATACCTAAAGAATAGGAGATAGTGTCAACTGAGAACTTTTAATCACTGCCTAGATAATATTGATTAATAATCAAGTAACTAATGATGCTCATTTTTTTCTTAATTTTTTTTTTACTTTGTGTGAATTCGAATCTCACATTGAGAATATAAATATTGTTGCACCAATAAAAAAATATTTGAATTGAATTAAAAATGAGTTAATTACATTGATCGTCCCCAAACTATGGTTCATATTTTACATTGATCCCCAAATTTTTGAATGTTTTAGTTTCATACTCGAACTATGACCTCATTCTAATTTGGTCTACAAAGTTTTGAACGTTCAAAGTTTATCCTCAAATTGTTGTTTATGTTGCATCATATCATTACATAATACACATCAATGCTTACATGACAACTGGTCATTTTTTAACGTTTTCAAAGGGTCAAGAAAAAATATGAACATATATTACCTTGTAATCACCTTCAACGGTGCAGAGTTAAGATTTTCACATAGTAGGGTCAGAATAGAACATGAGGTAAGGAGGATTCTCATACTACTAATAACTATTTTTGACCCCATACCCAACAATCAAGTGGGGTCAATTCTATAATTTCCTATGAAAATTTCTATATTAACTCCTTAAAAACCACATTTAGTTCTTTGAAAATTTCATACCCCAACAAATCAAATGAGGTCAATTGACCCTCAATTTTATATGTGACTCCGTCACTGACCTTTAGAATATTAAAAAAATAATTTTTAACGTTTTTATAAAAACCTCAAACTTACTATTAAACTCAAACCTTATTAGCACAAACATTTAAATTTTAAAACATAAGCCACACTATTTTTTCGAACTTCGATTAAACAAAACACACCTCAGGTAATTAATTAAGTTGGTCTAGTGAAATGAGACGCTAGATCCTTTGAATAAGGTTATTATCAGGAGTTTGAATCTTGACGTTGTGAATAGAAAAAATTAAGTTTAAAATATCGTTCCTATAATAATTTTTATTGTATCCGTCCGAATTAATCAATCAATAAATCAAATACTAATAGTTTTATAAATAAAAAAAACCATCCCAGTATACCATAAATATATTTGTACTATTCTGATTGAAAAGTAATTTCTTGGAATTTTGGAAGGTGAAAACATAAAACAAAGAGATGTACCATAGAATGGGGGACAAAACATTAACATTGGTCATTGAAAGCTCATGTACTTTTAAATTTTGAGTAGCTAAATCTCATTACTTTCTTGCTGAAATGGCCTTTATATTTGGCCAGACCTTCATTCTGCAAATTTAATGCCTCCCTACTAAATAAGGCTTCAAACAATATATATATATATATACATACTATTATACCATTGAACTTAGATTTTGACTTTAATCCAAGTAATATGTTGTTAATCATGTAACGGACCGTTAAACCAAAACGGCGTTGTTTTAATGCCTAAGATAGCCTAAAACAACGTCATTTTAATAGAAGAAAAATTTAAATAAAGTCTTAGTCAAGGAGATTCGAACCAAGGACCTCAAAAATGGAAAGTCGGCACTTAACTAAAATATTTATAATATTTTTATTATATATATAATATTTAAAAATATTTTTTATAATATATAACCCTAAACCATAAATCTCACACCCTAAAGTTTAAACCCTAAACTCAAACTATAAACCTTAAACTAAAATATTATTTATAATATAAATAACTAAACCATAAACCCTAAACCCCAATTCACCCATCTTAAAAGTTTAGGGTTTGGGGTTTAAAAGTTAAGATTTGGTATTTTGAGTTTGATGTTTAGACTTTAGGCGTTATGATTTAAGGTTATATATTATAAATATTATAAAATTATATTATGAGAAAAATATAATTAAGTGTAATATATATATATATATATATATATATATATATATATTATTAGCAATGAATCATATTAAGGCTCTAAGTTTGCTTAGTGGGTTAAATGTCAACTTTTTATTTTTGAGTTTTTTTAGTTCGAGTCTCTTTAAGTGTAATATTTTTTAATTTTTCTCTATCAAAACGACGACATACTTAGATTGAAGCTAAAATTTAAATTTAATAGTATAATAATATTAATTTATAAATTTTAATACATATGTTAAAATTCTGTGACATTTCGTGTAGTTTACAATATATATAAACACAAAATATTTGTATAGTGTCTTCACTCCAAATCAATTTTGAGTAGGGGGTGAACAAATAGCTGGTTAAATCAAATAAATTCAACCGAAATATTTTATTTATTTGATTATCTTATTTAGGTTCAACGATTTATTCCATTCAAGAAGGTTCAACAATTTATTCAATTGAATTATCAATTTTAAAAATCCAAACGAATTAGACTTTTAAATATATTTTTAAAAGAGATTAGGTCTTATTAAAATATTGAAAGGGAAAGGAATTGAGTAAACTTATAGGCCTCGTTAAACAGAGACAAACATATAACTTTATGTAAGGGGTAAAAAAAAGTATACGTAATAAAACTATATGTATATAACAACTCCTACTCTTCCTCTTATCAATATACATACTTATATCCATCCATATATATATAACAAAGTCAATTACATGAACAAGGAAATATTATATATACTGTTATTGAGTACAGCCTTGAAGCTTAATATTGAACTAAACATTACAAGTTCTTCCAAAGTTTTTTTTTTTTAATTTATTTGATGCCTAGAAGCCTCCCTAAGAACTCATAACCCGGGACAAGGAAAGGGATTACAGTTGCTGAGATTTCATTGTTAGACTTTCTGAAACATCGCTTTTTCAAAAGTGATTATATGAATCGATTGAGCTAAACCCGGGTTCGACACGGTTGTCTTAGTTTAAGAGGCTCAAGGTACTGAGAGACTTGGTGGTTTCCAATGTAGGAAGAGAGTGAACATACTTGCAGTTGGGGCAAGCAGGGGAAGATTTGGAGAGAATGACAAGAAGATGACAATTCAAGCATGGCAAAGCCACCATGTTAGTGGTGCTCGAAGAATGTTGTCGGTGCGTGTCGTTGGAGTCTTCGACGACTGATATTGAACCACCATTGAAATGTTCTGAGACATCGGAGTTTGTCGGCGAGATGTTGAGCTCGAGGTCTAGTTTCTGATCTTTAGGCCAATTCCATGTCTTTTTCAAGGTTTTCCTGTTCATGTAGTACATTCTACCTGACTGCAACAAAGCATCAAAACACCCAGATTTTCAAATCATTAGAAACAGACAATATACAGCGTTACTTCAACTATTCGTTTTTTTCTTAAAGTACTCGTATCCGACATGCATTTGGACATTAAGTACGGATATATAATCCTTCAAACGACACGTGCATATTCCCGAATCCAAGTAACATAGTATACATACATGTGCATGTGTGTACATTGAGGAATATGAGCCAAAAATGAAAGATTTCAGGAAAAAAAGAACATACTTCAAGATCAAGGCATTGTTCCCAGTCCAATGGCAGAGGGTCCTTAACTTGAAGATCAACACTGGTTTGAAACTGTGAACCAACATTGATGAACTGATCTGGGAAAAGCTTCCTCTTCTTCGAAGGAAAACCAAACCCGTCCGCTCGATGATGACGATGATGATCAGATGATGGACTGAAACTGCATGTTTTATCAGCCGAAACACAATGGTTGGAAGCCAAAGACAACTCTGTAAGTTCCATAACAAAAACAACCTTCTAAAAACTCTTTGGGGAAAATCATCAAACAGACGGGAGGCAGTGAAGGGGAATTGCAGAAGAAGTGATGCAAGGGGAGATTGAATACTTAAAGAAGGGTTCATAAATTGGGTTCATCAAACACCATTAAAAGGACAGGCCAAGCATTAAAAGTGGCAAGTAGATACCACTTTAATGCACCAAAATCTTGCTTCATTTCTTGCAATACTTATTTAACATTTAAAATGAACTAAACATGACAACCTCAAAATCCAACCCCCCTCTTTAAATTGTTGAAAGTTCTTCATAAATTCTCCAACTCCCCTCCTCTCTTCAACTTAAATTTCCATGACTTCACTTCATGGGCAGTAAGTATACATAAGAATTTGAACTTAATAGTTGAATGCGTGTATCAATTTTTATATTCGATACACGTACAATACATAATTTTATATAAGAAAAATATTCCATACACCGGGCGTAGAAAACTTGCTTTTCACAAGTACCTAGTTTTTAGGGTTTAAGCTTCATGGTTAGGTTTTTAGTATTTGTGGTTATGTTTTAAAGTTTAAAAATAGATCTTATGATTTAAAATTCAAAGTTTAGAGTTTAGAATTTGGGAACCCAACAAATGGTATTAATGAAAAAGCGAATGTTGTTCATCCTAAGAGACTCAGTATGTGCATTGTCAAATATATAAGAATATCTATAAACAAATACTACATTCTAATCACCTTCAGACCATTCAAAAAAATTAAGGGTTTGAAGTTTAAGACTAAAAAGAATATATGGCAACTTTAAAAACTCGTTTGTGAAATAAGAACTTTCCACTAACAATGCATCATATAATTACCCTTTTATATACTTATATAATATCATTTAATTCATTGAACTATCAGTGCATCAAATAATATCTAACCTTTTAGAGAATATGTGAATGCTTACTAGATGTTTAAAAAATTGGACTAGGACACCCAGAATTAGACGGACTAAATTGATTGGTTATAGTAAAAAAATAAGTAAATATTAAATGAGTATTAAATATAATGAACGTTTAATAAGAATCCAAAGTCTATTAAATGATACAAACTCTAATATAAATTAAGGGGTTGGTGGTTAAATGTCTCTCATCACATACAATAACGTTTTTCATTAAAGATTAGTTTAAAATAGAATTTTTAACATATAATTTGATATAATATCTATATGAGGCAGATTTTTTCTCTCATAATTTAAAAAATATTAAACGCTTAAGCATACTCAATTTTTCAATTTTATGTTGTTTTGGTGGGATTCACTAAATCCACTATCAAATCTTAATCATGAAACACCACAAGACATTCTACAAATCTTTTGACTCATTTATTTTTGTATTTTTTTAATATTTTAATATGATTATATGGTAGTATTTGTTCATTAATCTTAGCTCTTTAATAACACATACATATCATGCGGATAAATTGTTCAAACATAAATCTCTTAATGATAAGAACATTTTTTTAGATATATAAAAGAACTTTAAAAAAAGCATCGAAAATTGAACTCGAAAGCCCTCTAAATATCTAACATAAAGTAAATCAACATATGAAATTGCATGGGGAAAAAATGAAGAAATTGTACCACATTGAATAGGTCTAGCTTATAGCTAATTTGATGGTGCCAAATGCCAATGGATATATTAACTGTTCCTCTTATAAGAACTAGGGGCCACCTATAACATTGTACATGGTATTAGATATCCTGAAACAGTGATTAATAACCAATTTGGAAATCCCAAGGTACCATACCCTAAACCATAAATACTACCATTACAGCTCACCTAATTTTATTTGTGTACACTTTTTCAAAGTTCAAACTAACAGTTTGATCTCGATAATTCATATACTCGTATCATTTATGTATTTAATTTTGAACCAACTTTTTATTCTAAAATTGTTGCATGCATGCTCGAATTATGACTTTTATGTTTGTACAAAAGATCAAATCTTAGTATTGTTGAGGATGATTCAATTGGATTAAGTTCATGTTTAAATATATGAATAGTTCCACTTTGTGTCCACTTTCATCATTTAATAAAATTTAAGGTAGGAACCCTAATCATGTTAGGTATCTCTTAAAGGTAAGTATATGAATAAATTATATTGCATCTCGGATTTATACACGTTCATGATTGATAACCAAAGAAAATTATAACTAACATCTTCATCAGTCTCATTCGAACACTAATACTTTATAAAAATGTTTAAGATTAATCCAAATCGATTATGGATAATAATTATAATTTGAAAATATAATACGAATCGAATATTTACGAACATTGGAAATCAGCACTCCTTGTGCAAGGGCATGGATTGGGGATCCACTTATATGTGTAGGTGAATTGGTTGAACAAGTTATTACTAAGAAATGCAGCAAATTTTGTGTGTTGCTGGTCGATGCATTAATTCATTACATTAATTGATCCAAACCCTTGATGTTTTTGCAGTAAATGTGGGAAACCAGAAAACTGGCTCCATCATCTGCATTTGTACAATTTAGGGTTTCAACCACTTTGCCATGCATTTAACCAAAACACTTCCCAAACTTTAAGTATCATAATTACCTTTCCTTCCTTCAATTCTTATATCTCAGGGCCGAAGCTAAGGGGCAGGCAGGACCAATCAAGGTGTTGAGTCATTACATTTTTTTTCAAAAGACATGTTTGATAGGATGCGTAACGTCATCGCTTACAAATCTTAATACATCACATTTCCTTTGCGATGATTTAGACAGTTCATCTCCTCTTTAGAGCGTGATACAAGAAGAAGATTAATTATAGGATGTCGGAGTGGGTATCGAGCTTCGATACCTAAGTTAGTGAAGGTTCTCATGAAAAAATGAAAGGAAAGAATGGACAAGGTAATGGCAGAGAGAATATTGAAGAAGATAATGGAGAAGATGATGGAATAGTGAAAATACCTAATATTATATCTCAGCAGAGGCGGATGCTTGAAGCGACTAGGGGCTATTAGAGGGGCAAACTAGCCATTAGGTTTGGTTTCGGTTCGAGTCATTTTGGGTTTGACTACATTCGATTTAAGTTTGGTTCGGGTCTGGTTCAGTTTTAGTACAGATCTATGGTGATTTCGGATCGGGTATCAGGTTGGTTGACTTTCGGTTCAATTATTTTTGGGTCGGGTTAATATCGAGTTAATAGGAGATCGATCAGTTTTAGTCGAGTTACTTTTTTTCAACCCTATATATAACTTTATATAACATGTGTATTTGACTTTTTGGTGAGTTGTGCGATAGTTTACATCTCGTATTTATTTATTTTAATATATTTTTTTTTATTTCGGGCTGCCTTCGGTTCGGTTGAAAATCGGTTTGGGTCCATTCGGTTCAACTAAAATTCGATTCAATTTTAATTTGGTTTATTTTGGATTTCAGATCAAATTCGGGTCATCGTGTTCAAGTCAATTTCAGGTCTCGATTCCGATAAATCGATTCGGTTCTCGGGTCAAGTTTTCGAGGTCTATGGGCTATGCCCCCAATTTTTTGAGAAAATAGTATTTGTCTCTTAATTTTAAAAATTTTAATTTGGCTCTCTCAATATTTCTAAAAATTCATATTAAGCTTAAATTTTCTTTTAAATATTTTTCCTCTCATAATTTTTAACTTTTTATTAAATCTCTCAAAATTATTAAAAATTTTAGTTAAACCTTCAAATTTTTAAAAATTTTAAGTTACCGAACTCTTACCCAAAATTTCGTCACTGTATCTCACAAGTGAATCTCACTTCAGAAATTCAAAAAAAGAATCTCACTTCAAGCCTAGGGTGCATGGAGATTGGCTATCTCATTGGCCCTTTATTAGCGGTGTCAGTCCTTACGGACTGTAATGTATAGCTATGGCTTGAAGCTTGGTTTGCCACAACTGCTGTAAAGGGCCATGTGGATCTTGGTTTTGGGCCTATAATTATGGGGTAGCATGACATACACCATTTATTCACTACATTTTAATCAATCAAATGGGTATAATTAGGGTTGATCAAATTACCTGAATTCGATTTGATTTTATAACACTGGGATTTAAAAATAAATTCGGGTTGAGTTTAAATTTAAGGTGAACAATAGCTGACTCGATCAGACCCAAATAATAGTATATTTTTTATCTATATATTTAAGGAAAATTAATATGCCACACTCTATATTTTTTAATTATCCCCCTATTTTTCTGAATAAAAATAAAATTTTCATATGTACTGAGTTGGAGGCAGGTTTTTATCCCAAAATCGTATTAAATTTAGATGAAAACATTTAATTTTTGAGTCAGATATAGATCAACCAAAAACCCAGCTCGACGTGACTCATAACCATCACTAAGTAAAATTACATTCAAATTTCATTATTTAAGTTCTCTAAAACTCACAATCTCAAATTATATTTCTTAAATAATTGACCTCCTAAAACTCACAATCTCAAATTGAGTCGGAAATGGCTATTAGGGTATTGGTTAAATGCTTGCCAAACTTTTACTCCATTACATAGATATATAAAGGACACGCATTTATAATGGGCGGATAACAACAATTATTCCCATTTTTTTCGGTAAAGACAATCATCATGGAGCGAAGCAGCGGGAGAAGGGGAGCTAGGTTTCCGGCCAAGTCATACAAGGTGAAGACGCGGTTTTTCGGCGGTGAAACAGGCTCTACTATCTACATCAGCAACGTCAGCAAACGGATCCCCTGGTCAGCTCTAAGAGTAGCGTTCTCTACATACGATAAAGTCAAACATGTCTACATAGCTTACAACAACGCCAAGAGAAGACGCTCGAGGACTACGTTTGCCTTCGTTCGTTACCAGAATGCAGCAGAAGCGGAGAGGGCCATCAGAGAAGGGAACGGAAGACTCTTAGACGGGGCCAAAATCTTCATCTCCAAGGAGAAAAAAGCGTCACCACCTCCGTCCAACCTAATCAACCTCCCTATAAAGCAGGCGGTGACCAACATAGCATGGAGAAATCCCTCAATGGTCTCCAAAGACAGGTCTTACAAGGATGCGCTCATGAACCTTCGCAAACCTATGCAACAGTGCTTCACTAGGGAGGATATTGACTTGCAGAAGGGCAATCCCATCGAGCCAAACATGTCTATCAGTGTGGCCATCCGCCCGGAGGATACAGCTTGGCTAAATCACTGCTTCGTGGGGTTGATCAAAAACATGTACGATGCTGACCTCGTACAGCAAGCCCTACTATCCGAAGGTTTCAATGTAAAAGTCAGCGTGCTCAATGGGTTCTTTGCGGTAATACAATGCCTTGAAGTGGAACAGTTCTCCATCTTCTGGGACCTTAGAGACAACCTTACAGATTCCTGGTTCGACGAAATCGACACGCTGCAGGCATTCCTAAGCAAGAAAAAACTACGCATCTGGGTCAACATAGAAGGTCTACCAATCTTTGCGTGGCACAACAAGATCATAGAGGGTATAGCAAGCCAGTGGGGAAGGATCATCAAGATTGATGAAGACACCAGACTAAGAAACAGATTCGACGTAGCTCGTGTTCTCTTAGATGTCGGCTCGGTGACAGACGTCCCAAACTCAACCAAGGTGACTGTTAATGGTGAATCCTTCAGAATCAGAATGCGCACGGAGGCTTATGAAGACAACAGATGCTGGATCGACGGGAAGTTGGTCGACCCGTCGGAGACAACAAGCTCGGCCGATGAGCTCAGGGGACACTTCGTTTCCGTATCTAGCTCATTAAATGTTCGGGTAGACGAATCGATATTGCCAGATATCGGGAATGCAGGAAATCCCAGCCGCAATAGAATACCGAACAGTGAAACCAATGATGAGTGTCAGGAAAATCTGCCAGATAGAGCCGACACAACTATTACTCCTCCTGGGAAAGTGGATATCAGCCCTATCCTAATGGACATTCCCATTGTAGCTGGATACGGGCCCCTCTCCTCAGAGTCAGACTTCAGCACAAGTGTCGGGCCAGTTTTTGACCCAAAGGAAGGCCTGTTCAACATTAGACCCAAGTTACTCAAACGTTCTAAACCCCTAACAAATGGGCCCAATACGCATTGCCCAAACCTTAGCTGAGGCGTCTTAGGGCCTTCCTTTACCCCCCCAGCCTCTAATGGGGAAACGGTGGAACCCCCTAACCGGAAGGGTGAGGATTCGACTTCGTCCTCCGACAGCACTACCAGGAAGACCCGTCCGCCGGAAAATGAAGTTTCTTATCCCAATAACCTGGTTATGAAACCACCAGCCTCTCAAGACCCCTCACCGGCCAAGGAGGAGTATCATTCGAACTGCTAGGAAGCCGAAGCCACTTTCGAAATCTCAGAGCTGCTTGGAGTTACATTTGTTGAAGACAGAGCCCTGGTAATTGAGAATCTCCGGTCGATCGACGAGGAGGAGCTTCATTAGCTAAGCTCATAAAGGTACCGCCTGCATGCCTTATATTCCTTATCTATGTCTAGCTTCAATTGTATTTCTTGGAACATTAGGGGTTATGTAATTCTTTGAAACAACGGGCCCTCAAACGACTCTGCTCTAACAAAGACACCAAGCTGGTTTTAGTACAAGAAACTAAAATGGAGGTTTGCCGCGATAATCTTCTACGATCTCTGTGGAATCCGAAAATTGGTGATTTGGCTTTTAACCCCTCGGTGGGGCTAGCCGGAGGCTTGGTAACAATCTGGGACACTAGCTTCTTCAATAAGGAGAACGTCATTTTGAATCAAAGATTTATAATCCTAATCGGTACCCTCATTAAGTGGGGGAAGAGAATTTGCATAGTTAATCTTTACGCCCCAAATGACGATAGAGACAGGTTGTCCTTCTTTGAGCATCTAGCGGATACAATAGAGAATATGGGTTTGCCCATCATTGCCGGAGGCGATTTCAACTCCATCTTGGAAGAGGATGAGAAATTGGGTGATTTATTTAAAAAGAAAACTTCTGAAACCCTTCGTAATTTCCTCGATAAGCTAAGTTTGATCAACCATCCTTTGAGAGGTGGCTCCTTCACCTGGTTTGGCAAGAAAACCCCTCCGCAAGCCAGCAGAATTGACAGATTCTGCATATCTCCTGATTTATTGCTTCTTTGGCCTAATTTGATTCAGAGCATCCTTCCGAAAAGCCTCTCGGATCACTGTCCGATCATGATCAGTTCTCGGTCTTCTCACAGTCCCGCGAAACCCTTCAAGTGGTTCTCTTCGTGGTCTAGCATAAAAGGCTACTCAGACTCGGTAAATAAGGCAATCACGTCTTCCACCAAAGACATTAGCCACGTTTTGAAAACTTGCAAAGAAATCTCGAAACAGTGGCATATCAATGAAACAAGGGCTAGAATAGACTCCATCAAGGATGTGGAAATGAAGCTCCACGCTCTCGAAGACAATTTTTTCGAACAACGGCAACCAATCAGAATTGGCCGAGGCTTTCAAATTAAGAACTCAACTATGGGACTTATACAGGAAAGAGGAGCGAGACTGGCTACAAAAGTCCAGACTAAAATGGTTTCGCGAGGGAGACAGGAACACTCGCTTTTTCCACCTATCCGCGACAGCTAGGAAAATGAAAAATCAAATCAACCAAATCTCTTTCGAGGGAGTAACCTATACGGATGCTGAAGACATTTCTAGAATCTTTGAGAAACACTTCAGGAACAACTTCCTCTCCCGCAGCACCCTTCAAATCCGCAAATGGGACGTCAATCTGAAATATTTGTCTAAGGATTCGGCTATGTGGCTCGAAAGGCCATTTACGACTCAAGAAGTCTGGGAGGCTATAGCTTCTGCAGATGGATCCAGAGCCCCGGGCCCCGACGGCTTTAATCTGCAATTCTTCATTAACTACTGGGAAACTCTTCAAAAACCAGTCATGGAATTCTTCGAAAAATTTTTCAATGGCAAAGGCATACCCTCTGAACTGAATTTAGCTTATGTGGCCCTTATCCCCAAAGTGAAGAATCCGTCGACAATGGACGATTTCAGACCCATCAGCCTTGTCGGCAGCCTATATAAAATCATAGCAAGAGCGCTAGCTAGGCCATTATCCCCCTTCATGAGTGAGCTGATCAGCGATAATCAATTCGCCTTCATAAAAGGCCGGCAGATAACTGATTGCTCGTTGATAGCTAACGAGCTAGTGGATTCGGCCAAGAGAAACAAAGAAAAAATCGTTATCTTCAAGGCTGATTTCAAGAAGGCTTTTGATTCGATTGAATGGCCTTTTCTCTTCCTAGTCATGAACAAGATGGGATTCGGGAAGAAATGGTGCAATTGGATTCGAGCCTGCATTACCTCTTCCTCATTGGCTGTCTTAGTAAATGGTATTCCTTCGAATTCTTTCCGCATGAAGAAAGGACTACGACAGGGGTGTCCTCTCTCCCCCTATCTTTTCAACCTTGTGGCAGAAGCGTTAAGTGCAACGCTATTCAAAGCTTCTTCCCTGAATTTGTTCACTGGAATTCATCTCAAGTCAGCTAACATCCGCATATCCCATCTGCAATTCGCGGATGATTTAGTCATCTTCTCGGGCGCCGAGGCAAATCAAATCCGCAACATCAAAAGAACCTTGTGCATTTTCAGTTGATGTCTGGTTTGAAACTAAACTTGAAGAAAACTGCTCTATACGGAGTCAATGTGGACAACGATCAAACTGCTAGCCTTGCTAAGGAAGTCACCTGCTCCTTCAATTCCCTCTCGACAACTTACTTGGGGTTACCTCTGAAAGCGGATAAAAATTGTGCACTAATTTGGAATCCGGTGGTGAAAAAGATCCGAGAACAACTTGTGAGTTGGAAGGGTTCTAACCTATCGCCAGCTGGGAGGTTAACTCTGGTGAAATCCGTACTAAATAGCCTCTCACTTTACTACCTATCGCTATTCAAAATGCCGGCTGTCATTTGCGAGGAGGTAAATAAACTAATCTCTAATTTCTTATGGGGCAAAATTGAAGAAAGGGCTACCCATTGGGTGAGTTGGGCGGATGTATGCTGTTCGAAAGAAGTTGGGGGACTGGGTTTGGTGGACATCCGCACAAAGAATCGATCGCTTTTAAATAAATGGGGTTGGAGGTTCAACACCGAAAGAGATAGTTTTTGGAGGCGAATAGTATGCGATAAATACTACGATAACTCAACCGCCCTTATGCCTTCGCTCACCTCCACCTCCAAAATTTCGTGGTTATGGAGAGATATAAGCAAGCCACTGTGTTGCAATTCAGACCCTTTCACGGCAAACCTCAGACCCATTCTCGGTGACGGGAGCCTTATTGAATTTTGGTTCGACTGCTGGGCCGGTGATCAGCCTCTCGCTTACCGGTTCCCTAGAATTTATGCTCTGTCAAGTAAAAAAGAAGGAAAAGTTAAAGACTTTGGCACAAAGGTGAATAACCAGTGGACGTGGTCAGTAACTTTCCGCAGACCCTTATTCGACTGGGAAATTGGTGTAAGAGATCTTTTCCTAAACTATATCGGCAAGTACTCCTCCTCTTTGCTAGATCATGACAGTGTCCGTTGGATAGGCTCCTCAAACGGGGTGTACACTCCGAAAAGCTACTGTGACCTCATAACTTCCCTCGACAAAACCAAAGATCCTTGCTGGAAGCTAGTTTGGGACAAACACATTCCCCCCAAAGTACAATTTTTCATGTGGCGGCTGATCCGTGGTAGGCTCTCGACCAAATCAAATCTTCTCCGACGAGGATCCAAGCTAATCTCGGATCAACGCTGCCCTTTTTGTGATTCGAACTCTGAGATGGAATTTCATCTATTCCTCTTGCATCGTGAGATGGAAAATATGGACAAATTGGTGCAGCAAATGGAATGTCAACTTCACCATACCAGGTACTCCCCGATCCTTTCTCCAAGCCTGGTCTGAAGCTTGCCCGGTGTTCTCTGCAAAACCGGTTTGGCTACTGTCTTTCTTCAGCTTTTGCTGGGCAATATGGTTAGCCCGGAACGATTTAATTTTCAACAAGAAAAGTCTTGATGCGGTCCATCTTTTTGATACGGCTCAGATTAAAACCTTCCAGTGGTGCCAATATAATTGGCCAGAAACCTTTTTCTCTGAAAGCTACTTCTTTGCAGACCCTTCCAAAATTGTTTGCAAGACCGCCAACATGACAACCTCCTCCTGGAAAGTTCCATTAGCGAGCCATCTGCAATTCCTAGTTGATGGAGCGGTAAAAGGTAGTTTTTGGTGAGGCTGGAATAGGAGGCATCTTATACGACATCAATGGCCACGTGCTGGTCAAATTTTCCAAAGCAGCAGGCAACATAGATGCCACTTCGGCCGAATTACTTGCGATCAAAGAAGCGTGCTCGATATGCTCTCTCGAACATTCACTCTCCGACGAGACCATTGTATTTCTATCAGACAGTGCTCTAGCCATAGGGTGGATACAGAAACCTCCCAACGCTCCTCTTGTCTTCAGACAATTAGTTTCCGATATCCTGCTTGCGAGTAAAGAGAAAAAATGGACCTTTGAAAAGATAAACCGCGAGAGTAACGAGGAAGCAGATCTATTAGCTAAAGGTGGTATTGGCAGGAAGACTGGCTCACTTTGGTTCAACAGAGCTATTTCAGAGGGGCTAAAATTTAGTTTGTAATTTTATGTAATCTGGATTATCGTTGTAACTGCCTTTGATTGAATAAAACTTCTGAGCACTCTTTTCCCCCTTCCAATGCCTCGTCCCTCTGGATAGGGTATGAAGGGGGTTTTTAACGAGGCTCACCTCACTTTAAAAAAAAACAACAATTATTCCCTTCTCAATTTGAACAATTGTTTCATATTGTAAGTGCGTATAAGGAGTAACTGAAAACCCGAGAGTCGTTTCTCTCATTACGATCTAACTTTCTTTCTTTTTTCTTTTAGTTTTAAATTTATTGGCGGTGATGTTAGTTTTAGTGATGGTCTCTACAGCCGATTGTTCTTTTCTCTTATTTTTATATCAAGTTATTATTTTTTTGTATTTTGTTGTTATTCTCGTTTTTTATCTGCATTGTAGCATGCTTTTTTCTCTGCCTTGTGGCACACTTCTGTCGTATGGCACGTTATCGTTTACCGCTGTGGTAGATATGCGTTTGTGAATATATTGTTCATGACGTTCGGCTCTGATTTGCGAATTTTCGGTGGTCTTCAGTATTTTGATCTCCTTTTGTGGTTCGTTTGCCGATGCAATTAGACCTGTTTTACGAAGCAACCTCCAAAATTGTTGGTTTTGCTCACCACTCCTACTTCAATCTTGAAGTGTGTAGGTATATGAAGACAAGAAGTCTTGCTCCCTATCTGCAAGTACGAAGCTAGAATTTAGGGGTAGGAGAGGGACAATACATAAGTTTTGAAAGGCAAGAGGAAAATTAGCGTAAGTGGGCCTTTGGAGGGAAAGTAATGTTTTTGTATAGCCCAAAATATGTGTTAGCTCAAAATAGTAAGTGAATCGGACCAAATAGGTGAACCGACTGGTTAATGTGAACTGAATTAGACTGTTGATCGGACTGAACCGATCTGAATAAATTAAACTTGACCGTACCTTGACTTATTTGACCGACCCAATAGTTGACCGGATTTGACTTGTTGAGCCTTTGACCAGATAGTTGACTTTGACTCTTTGACCTTGACTTCGACCTTGGACGTTTGACCAGTTTGTCTTTGACTTTGACCAAGGTTGACTTCGACCAGAGTTGACTTTTCAGAAAACATTCACATTGACCTTTTTCGACATCCTAAGTTCGAATCCGCTGCCCGTTTTGTCAAATTCGAACTCGAAAGCTCCGTTTTTCTTTTTACATTTAATTTGTACTTAATAATTTCAATGGCCGGAATAAAAGTTTGACTCGAGTTATTCTCATGTTTAGGTATCGACAATGGGGCTGACGAGTTACCTCATCTTGTTCAGACCGACCATGCACGCTTTTCAAGATCTTCACGTTTTGATTCAGCTATATCTGAGCGTGAGACGCGCTTTTCTCAACATTAGAGTTATTATTTGCTAAAGGTGTGTTTCTTGGGGTGTTTTAAATAAATGTTTTATTCTTGTTTGTTTTAATCATCTGAATTGCGTTTTGAGACTGTTTGAAGCATCATGCATCATATATAAACTGTGTTTTTAAATCAAGCATCTGATAATTTGAAAAATGTGACACTCATAAGAGTTTGAATTTATGGTTTTAAAAATCATATCATGAGTCATGGGATCGGAATAGTGTTCGGAAAACGTGAGGGCAACCTCCACTCTAGCGAGGGCAACCTCCACTTTGTATGATATCGGACAGTCGGGTATTGAGTCATGTATCAGACATCATAACATTTATGAATTTGATTTATCGGATACACTATGTTTCAAAAATGAATTTATCGAAAAATAAAATATTATTTTGTTTTGAGTTTTGTTTGCACTTAAGGACACACTAAGCTCTTTAGCTTACACCCCTTAGTTTTTCTTTCAGATACTCAGATTCTTTAGGTTTGTTATAATTTGAGAACTATTTAATGCATGCATTTATGAATTTATTTTTAGATATTTTATTAATCATCATACCATTGATTCAAACGTTGAGTTTTATAATATTGGAAATATTTATTAAGTTTTACTTATTTAATCAAGTATCTTAAATTATAAATTATTTTAACCTAAAATTATTTCTTGAAGGACAAGTTTTCAATCGTGACTTTTTAAATTCGACTATTTCTTCTAGGCTAGGTTTATGGGTGGCACAAAATTCGAGGTTTGAAATCCAGTTCTATTTTTGATTGAGTTTCGTTTCATAAATAAACCCTAAAATTTTACTTATAATTATTCGTTAAACTTAATAAGTAAATCATAACCAAACCTTTTATATAAATCATGTTAATGGCATACTAATAAATAACATTGTTTTAATTTTGATCGACATTAAACATCAAGTTTGATTCGAAATAACTCGTTTCCTTCTATTATAAAGAAATTAAACTATTTATTGAATGTTTTATTTATTTACTTTATTAATCAAGTTTGTTGAATAATTATTTTTTTAATTATATGCATGTCTGTTTTACGGTTTATGTTTAGGGTGCGAGGCTGTCATTCTCTACAATATCGCCTCCAAAGCTCAAACTTACGTCATCTTTTTAAGAGTACAATGTGTGTTACCAATGCACCTAACACTTGTTAGTTTTGTTGAATAATTATTGGCAGACGAGCAGACTGGTGAAGGCTTTAAAAAAGTATAATTATCAGTTGAAAATTGGCAAAGGGTGAGGCCCAGTGGATTTTACGTGTATGGTTTTGCCACTTGGGTTATATTTTTCTATGTTACACTCTACCTCAGGATAGAGTCATGATTGAATTATGAGGAGACAATGTAATTAATTTTGAAATAAATATAATTTTGAAAAGTAATTAAACCATAAAAATCAAAGAAATTAAGGTTTAGTTTCAATAATTTTAAAATTGAAGGGTCTTAAAAGGTGGTTAAACTAGAAAAAAGAGAGGGGTCAAAGCTTAATTTCATAATTTTAATTTAAAGGGTCTTAAAAGAATAATAAATTAATTTTTTTAGGGACAAAGACTTAATTGCAAAAATTTTAAAACTATCAATGAC
Source organism: Hibiscus tridactylites (assembly GCA_958450335.1). Taxonomy (NCBI): domain Eukaryota; kingdom Viridiplantae; phylum Streptophyta; class Magnoliopsida; order Malvales; family Malvaceae; genus Hibiscus; species Hibiscus tridactylites. The sequence continues at coordinate 84,527,763 of OY288268.1, read as the reverse complement.
CTAAAAATAATTAAACCATTCAAAGTCGTGGGTTATTTCAAATCAAAGGTTTCGTCTCCCGTATCTCGCAACACGTTTTTTTTAAAAATCATCGATATTTGATTGTCTTGTCGGTTGATTATTCCAAATTGAATATTATAAAAATTTATTATGAGACAATTTTTTTCAATTTAAATCGTTATATTTACAATATTATAATTTAAACTTTGACCTTGTTTAAAAATTTGATGTCATATTTTGTTAAATTAACTAGTTGTTAGTGTATCTCAGCACATGTTAGTTCAATTGTAAACCTGGAAAAAGTTGTGGGAAGTTTCGTTGACAGCTGCCGATGAAGTGGCTGCTCACGTTTATTTCCCATATTTTACTTTATAAAACTGCAGTTTTGTGATTTGTCCGAAGTATCGTGACGCCTTTGTCATGGTACATCATCATAGTCAACGCTTACTTTCATAGCCATTATCAGAGCTCTAAATGAAACGAGCTTGAACACCAATGTTTTGTTTGTGTTAGTTTAAAGTGTCTGTATTCGTTTGTTTATTGTTTATGAACATGTTTGTTTATTGTTTATGAACATGTTTGTTTAATGTTTATGAGTACGTTTGTGTAACGTTTGCGGACATATTCGTTTATATGTTAGCTAACATGTTTGTTTATATATTCAGAAAAATTGTGAAATTACACAACTAGTTCTTAAGCTCTCTAAATTTCACAGTTTAAATTCTAAAGTTCACCATGTGTTCAATTTAGTTCATACCTTTATCAATATTTAAAATGTAAATAGTAAGAGGAAAATAGGAACAGGAAAAATGAGCTTATAAACGAGCCAATACACGAGCTTGTTCGTGAACATAAACAAACCGAACACACTTTTATTCGTGTTCGCTCGTTTATTAAAACATAAAAAATTGTTCATACTCGTTTATTTAGTTTAATAAATAAACGTTATATAAACGGTTCACGAACAGTTCGTCGAACGCCATGTCCATTTTTACCACTATCCATTATCAAAGTATATATCATTTTTATTAAATTTATTAAAAGTATTTAATAAAAATATACAACAAATCCGTGTATAAATCTATAGATTTTACATTTTCATTCTGATGTGAGATAAATCACAAAACTTGACGAATTGGGGGCGTTCTTAGAGACGCCAATGCCAAAACTCTAATGTATTTTTCCAAAGCGGCTGGTAATCGTGATGCTACCTCGGCGGAACTACTGGCCTTGCTAGAAGCAATCTCACTAATCGGCAAATCTACCTGGAAGGAAGGGTTTGAAATTATTTTCGAGAGCGACAGCCAATTAGCTATCAACTGGCTGACCAGGCCTTTCGAAACCCCGGCTAAATTCGTGGAACTAGTTGAACTCTGTGTTAAGGGATGCAAAGATATAACCTGCAAATTCTTATACGCGCCCAAAGACTGCAACACCTTCGCTGACCGATTGGCTAAGAGTGGAATCGGTCGGAAGGATGATCTGATAGTATTTGATCCGCCTTAAACTCAAGAAAAACCATCCCAGCTACTCTGTTCTTCCTAGTATTGTATTAGCTGGCAGAAATTGTACCATAGGTAGTTACATTGCACACTTTTTTTCCTCCAATAGGCTTAGGGAGGTTTTTTAACGAGGCCAATGTACCTACGCAACATTATTACTAATAAAGCTCCTTCTATTTCAAAAAAAAATATATTCTCTCTCTATGAAGTCGGATACCAATTCTTAATTTTTCACTTAAAGGTCAAGTTAGTTATTTGACTGAATATGTCCCCACTCGAATTCATATTTAATAACAAAATATATGAATATAATGCCCTAAAATTTTAAAAATAGAGCTGCGATCCCAATCATCGAAAAATAGTGTAGTCATCCAAATTATTATTAATTTGGACATAAAATGGGGTTTATGGGTGCATCAATTAAAATCAATATCTACTTGTTTTAGTTGTCTAAAAAATCAAATACAAGTAGACAATATGGAAAGCATAAGTTGCATAGGTCTAAAATATTCGTTGAATTTTTTAATAGTAAATATTAGTTGAATTTTGTTTATCAAAGTATTCGTTTAAACAAATTTAATGTCTAATTTTTTGTATATTATAAATTCAAAGAAATAGACGTCGACCATAAATTAAATTAATTTAAAAATTAGTTGAATTTTAAGATGTCCACATTTTTAAGTCTAAAAATATTATATTTGTATATCCCAAATGTAGTCGAAACTCTTTAAATGATAATATTTACCTCACATACAATAGCCGAATACAAAACAATAGAAGACCAATCGAGGAGACCAACAATATCATAGAGATTCAGATTCATTAATTGATCAAGTTGTCAAAATATTTATAATTTTTTATTTTGTATGAATTCGAATCTTAACATTTATCTTAAAAATATAATTATTCTTTTACTTAATAAAAAAATATCATAAATCAATAAATGATTTTACCACAATGATTTAAATATTGATAATCTCCTTAAACCTCTTACCAATGCATTCGCCATGATATTACACTTTCTTGTGACACTTGAAATTTTAAATTGAACAAGTAATGTGTGCTCAGATAATAGATATTCAGAAGCATTTATCTGTATACACTTTAAATTTATAGTAAAATAATAGTTTTAACATCCGAATTCATAGATAAACAAATATTCGAATTCATAATATTCATTATCATTCATAAACAAAATGATTTTTTCAAAGTTAATTTTCTTTAGAGATGTAACTATCAGCTTGGAATATTCGTCAGCGACATTCCAACAACCTTATCCTCTTATTATTTCAATTGAATTCCTTCTTTTACTTTATCTCTTTGGTTGTTTGCTTGTGACGCAAGATTTATTTAATTAATTAGGTTTAGGTGAGTAATTAAAATAAATAAAGACAAACAATCGATTGGTCTCAGTCTAATGGGACGAGATGTTAGATCCTTTAAGCAAAGTTAGGGTTCAAATGTTGATATTGTGAATGAAGAAAATTGGGTAGTGAATCGCCCTATAATAGATCTGTAAAACTCGATCCGAATTAATCAGACAATGAATTAAATACTGATGATTAAAAAAAAGTTTTGAAACTAATATCAAGAGAATGAATCACAAAAAAAAAGTCTCTATGACCGTTGCAATGTTGAAGTTAAGGCTAATTTGTATTCCTACTCTTTTGACATAAACAAAATTGAGAAAAATATTTTATTTTAATTCTCATGCAGTTGGAAAATTGACAGTAATCAATCATTGATTTATGAAGAAATTATGTAAGATTTTGCGAAAATGACATGATTAAAATTTAGTCACGGAAATGTATGTGGAAAATTGTCACTCTTTCATTGTATGCATTAACAATTTAGGGAAAACTACACCAGTGACCACCGAAGATATTGGGGATACCTATTTGAACCACCGAACTAAAAAAACGTCAATCACACCACCAAACTTATTAAATCAACCTATTTTGACCACCGCCGTTAAAAAATTAACGGTGGAGTGACGGAACTGCCACGTGGCAGTTGATGGATATATTTAAAAATTACACATTTGGTCCCTGTTATTTACACATTTTTTCAATTTAGTCCTAATTTTCAATTAATAAAATAATAAATTATTTAATTAGGTAGTGACACGTGTCAACACCTTATTGGAGGACTTTTAATTATTTAGATTTAATTTTATTAATTTATTTTTCTCCTCCAATCAGGTGGTGACACCTATTTAGAGGAGGAAAATGAAATTGAGCATAATTGCCACCCAGGGGATTCGAACCTGGGTGGTGTAGGTGGAAATCCAAGTGTTAAGCCATTGCACCAAGCCCAACATTATACTTTAAAACACCCAACTTAATATATAACTCTTATTGGTTTCTACATTTATAACCTAAAAGCTCAAACCCTAAACACTAATTTCACATATATAAATCCTAAACCTTAACCCTAAAAATTTCAAATTAAACCTCAAATCCTAAAATTTTCAAATTAATTTCACAATAAATATTTTAAATTAAACCCTAAACTCAAACCCTAAAAATTTCAAATTAATTCCATGTTAAATATTTCAAATTAAGCCTTAAACCCTAAACCCTAAATATTTCAAATTAAACCCCAAACCCTAACCTTAAACCATAAATTTCAAATTAATTACACGATAAATATTTAGGGTTTAATTTGAAATATTTAGCGTGAAATTAATTTAAACCCTAAACTCAAATTAATTTGACATGTTTAGGGTTTAGGATTTGAGTTTAGGGTTTAAATTAATTTCATGCTAAATATTTCAAATTAAACCCTAAATATTTATCGTGTAATTAATTTGAAATTTATGGTTTAAGGTTAGGGTTTGGGGTTTAATTTGAAATATTTAGGGTTTAAGGCTTAATTTGAAATATTTAACATGAAATTAATTTGAAATTTTTAGGGTTTGAGTTTAGGGTTTAATTTAAAATATTTATTGTGAAATTAATTTGAAAATTTTAGGATTTGAGGTTTAATTTGAAATATTTAGGGTTAGGGTTTAGGATTTATATATGTGAAATTAGTGTTTAGGGTTTGAGCTTTTGGGTTATAAATGTAGAAACCAATAAGAGTTATATATTAAGTTGGGTGTTTTAAAGTTTAATGATGGGCTTGGTGCAGTGGCTTAACACTTGCATTTCCACCTACACCACCCAGGTTCAAATCCCCTGGGTTAGTTCGGTGGTTCAAATAGGTATCCCCAATATCTTCGGTGGTCACTGGTGTAGTTTTCCCAACAATTTATTATTTTAACAAATATTAAAATAATAAAATCAATATACCTACATGTTTCTAATTATTTTTTTAATAATTTTGAGAAGTTTAATGAGAACTTTTTTTAACTTATGAGAGAGATTTAATTAAAAATATATTTTTTAAAAAAATTAAAAATTTTGAGGGAATAAATTCTAATTTCTCATAATTTGAAAGGGGTGGCACCCTAGTCCCCACTACCTTCCGCCATAGAACACGAAACGATTTTTTTATTAAGTAGAGATAATTACATTCACACGAAAATATCGGGATTTGAACACATAAAAAAGTGACTTTAAATTAACTTGGTCATCGTCTACTCTAATATCATCTGTTAGAGTATAAATAGAATATGGTAATGTGCTTAGTTAGTTAATGAATACAATGTACATGTTTGTATTGTATCTTTGTAATCTTGGCTAGTGTAGTTGGTTATTGACGGTTAGGAAAGTTGTTAGATTACCGTTTGTGTAACCAAATCTGTATAGCCTCAAACATTGTATAAATACGTTGGTTCTCTTTTAAGAGTATTACAACTTAATCAATCAAACAAATGAGAGTACTGACTCTCTTTCTCTATCCTTCATACTTGACATGGTATCATTCGTCAAATTCTGGAACCTTTTTTTCGCTACTCTGGTTGTGTGTTCTCCTGCACCTTCTTCTTCTTTCTCCTTGATTCGTAATTGCCGCAATCGCAGAATCGTGAAAATCTGATTTAGGATTTTCCCGCATGATTGTTTGTCTGCCATTGTGAGTATTCTAATCGTTTCCATTTTATGTTTGAGATTAGATAGTGACGAGCTAAACTACATACAGTGGATTATCTCTATATATAATTGTGTGATTCTTGCATCAACACAAGATCTTCGGGTTTTTTCAAGAATATGTTTTAGATCATGTGGATATTTGTTCTCTGAAACTCATAGTGTGAAGAACAAATGAGTAACCCGTGTACGTATTCTTCAGATCGAGTGTTTTAGTTTCTCTTGAATTTGTTGCTTAAATATTCTTGAGAACGTTGCGGTAGCTTGAATCTTTTTCTTCTCAATCTGTTTTCTTTTTCGACTTTGTGGAGTTTGTATGCCTTCCATCTGTTTGTGTTAATGCTTCAATTAGGAGTTCATTAATGCCTGCTTTTTGCATTCTGGCGTGATATCATAATGGCTCAAGATCTACCAATTGTGAGTGTTGTTTCTAATCCAGTTGTAAATAACAATAGATCTCAGTCTTCGTTTCCAATTGCTACATGTAGTACTCAACCACAAGCTAATTTTTAAGTCAATCATGTTCAAGACTTTCCCAAACATGATACTGTTAAATTGTCTGAAATCACTTATATTCTTTGGAAGCATCAAGTTATTTTGATCATTGATGGTTATGGATTGCTACAATATATATCTAACAAATCGGTTCCTCCTAGTCGTTTTGTCACTAATGAGTCATGTTAGGTTCTTGAAAACTCTAATTTTTTGTCTTTAATCATCAAGATAAATTGCTTTCCAAGATGTTTGGTGCTAGGTCCAATGCCAAGATATCTTCTCTTCCTTATAGTCTGCATTCTCAAAAGAAAGGGAGTATGTCTGTGAATGAGTTTCTTACCAAAGTCAAACTTATTTGTGATACACTTACGGCTTCTGTAAGAGTTTTTACTAAACATGAGCAGGTTAGTGTCATTTTGACAGGGTTGTTAATTGAGTGTGAATCTGTTATAACCATTGCCTCTCGTGAGTCCCTATCTTTATAAGTTCTCACTAACATGCTATTGGACTGTGAAGCTTGTCAAAAGATTTTTTCACAAAGAATCTCTCAATGCATGCTAATCTGGTTTCTCACCAAGTTGTTCAACAAAATTCTGGACGTACTGACAATACTATATTTCAGAATACACTGGTTGCGACTCCATATCATTCCTTACCTGATTCGAAATAAAATCGAGGTAATCGTGGTGGAAATGGCTATCGAGGAAGAGGTAGAGGTCGTTTCAACAATAGACCTCAATGCCAGTTGTGTGGTCGTATTGGTCATGTTGTCCAAAAGTGCTATTATAGATTTGATCTTAGCTATCAAGGTCAAAGTTCTGATTCAACTGAAGGTGATTCTCATTCTAATGATAACCAAAGGCAACAAATTTATGCATCCAATACTCAGTATGCACATAGAGCCGACACTTTACCAACAGATGCTTAGACTCATGTGTTTCAACCCAGTCTCAACAACCACATGTTTTCCAGGCTCGTTATGCACCAATTGTTCAAAATATGGCTCCCTCTCCACCTAGTTTTTGTCCTTGGAATTTCTTGGTCTTTGCTAGTTCTTCCAATGGATTTTCATCTAGCTTACAACAGAATTTTTCACCTATTGGTCTTGGCCCTTATTCAATAGTTAGCTATAGTTCTACTGTTCATTCAGGGTCTTATTTTGGTATATTGTCAACTGTTGGACCTTTTTTAGCACTTGTTCAATTTTTTTCACCAATGTTCATTGCCTTTGCTTCTACTTTACCTCCGAAGTCTGCTTTAGGAGAGATAGCTTGGTATCCTGATTCAGAGGCCTCTCATCATATTACCAATGGTGTGTTTGCTCTTCAGTTAGGTAATGATTCTCTTCATATGGGAAAAAACAGTGGTGCTCAGATTCATCATATTGGACAAAGATATCTTCTCACTAGGTCTAAGCCTCTAGTTTTATAAAATCGTTTGCATGTGCCTGCTATAAAGAAAAATTTGTTGTTTGTTTCTCAACTTGCTAGAGAAAATAATGTGTATTTTGAGTTTCATCCTGATGAGTGTTGTGTGAAGGATGCTCAGAACAAGGCTACTTTGTTGGAGGGGAGCCTCACACCTGAAGGGCTTTATAAGCTGCTACCTTTGACCTCCTTTGTTACCTCTATGCATCAGATTTCTTTTGAAACTTGTAGTGTTACTAAAAACAAATAATGTGGTGGATTTGTGGTATAAACACCTTGGCCATCCTTCTTTTCGAATTCTCAAGAATATACTTAGTTCTTGTAATATTTCGTTTAATTCAAATAAAAAGCAAGATGTATGTTCTGCTCGTTTACAAGGTAAAGCTCACAAATTACCTTTGCCTACATCCTTGACCACATATGATAGTCCTTTTCAATTAGTTGTCTCTAATGTTTGGGGATATCGTCATGTTTCTTATGAGGGTTTTAGGTTTTATGTGTCATTTATTGATTTTAACTCAATGGTTATACTTGATGAAGAGGAAGTCTATGGTAATGGATTGTTTTATTAACTTTCATAAGTTGGTAGAGGTTCAATTTGGGTGTCAGATTAAAGCTCTTCAAACAGATGGTGGGGTGAATATCAGAGTCTTAGGAACTGGTTGATAACTAAGGGTATTCTGTTGCACAAATCAAGGTTAGATTCGAATTAACCGAATGAAAATAAAATTAAATGAAACGAATTTTTATTGAATAAATTTCGAATAAACGAAAACACAAAAATAATAAAATAGTTTCGAAAACAAACGCAAAAATGGGTGACTGAAGCCTACACGAACAAAATTTCCTTAAGACAGATTCGACCACTCTGGGGTGCTAGAGTCGTTTGATCGTCAGTCTCCCAGGATACAACAGTCGAATGGAATTCTGGAGCAGCACTACTGGAGATTCCACGAACAATCTCGAGCAAACATGAGAACTGCTCATGTATTTATAGGGGAAAATTAGGGCAAACATGAGAAAATATTATATCGATTATACCTTTAATCGAATAACATGAGTGGGCTACAAGCAAGAATTTAAATTCGATATCATCTCTTTAATTTCCAGATAAATATAAAATTATCTCATAATTTTCGAATAAAGTTTGCTATCCAAAAGGAAAAAATAATTCGAACGTGGTAAAATATCTGCAGGTCCACGTAGGGTCTGACCGGTCCGGACATCCGCGTCTCCCACGTCGTGCAGGTGCACCCCAACCTGAACGGGAATAGATTCACACCCCCTTGCGCGCGAGGCACAAGTTCAACTCAAGTCATTCAATGACCACAATGTGAGTGTATGTATATAAACACCTCTCACTCCATTTATCCCATCAATATGGGATTGGGGTTTCTCCTTTCCTTTTCCATTTTCATTCACCTTATTTCGAGTATTAATTTCTCATTCATTACTCGTTCATTTTGAGCTTATGAGGTATCGTTGTAAAGATCTCATGGAGTAGAATAAAACCGTAGTGGTGCTTTATTCGAAGCTCTATCTTTACACATTCGAAATATGGCTCAAAGTTCCACATTTCTCACATTTTTCCAACAATCCCCCACATGAATGAAATTGATGCATTTATCAAAACCAACTTGATTCGATGCAGTGATAGTTTCTACGATTGATAGTTGCATAGGATCAATAGGTGTCCACCCTTGAACCTTCCCTTGTGAAAATATATTTACTTTACTGGCTGTCCAGTAGGCACGATGTCCTTGAATTGTCTTGTTGTTTGTTTAAACGATGATATACCCCACACAACTACCTCTCTAGCACGAGTTTCGTTCTCATGGTTATGTCCATATGGCCGTGGACATCCCTGGTTCTACGAGATTTTGAGAGAGTTATATCTCAATAGTCTCTTTGAAGCGGCCTCACTTCACTCTTACATAGGTGACTTATGTTGCTTGGCCTCGTCGATGCCCACAATGGTCATTAAAAGATATGCTTAGCTTGTTCCATTTTTAGTCACTATTTACATTATAGGAATGGGCTTGGGAGAGTAACCCCCACAATGATCGCATAAGGTCTATGTGATTAGGTTGTCCTTTTGATCCTATATCTTGGAATCTCTAGTCAACTAGGTTGGGTTTTTCCTTCTCATAGCGCCTTAAATTTGCATGGGCTTTAGTCACATTCCTTTCGATGTTTTCTCAACTTGATCTTGGTTTAATCCTTTGGTTAGTGGATTCGCAACGTTATCCTTTGATTTCGGTTCAACTCAAGTCATTCAAAGACCACAATATGAGTGTATGTATATAAATACCTCTCACTCCATTTATCCCATCAATGTGGGATTGAGGTTTCTCCTTTCCTTTTCCATTTTCATCCACCCTACTTCGAGCATTAATTTCTCACTCATTACTTGTCCGTTTTGAGCTTATGAGGTACCGTTATAAAGATCTCATAGAGTAGAATAAGACCGTAGTGGTGCTTTATTCTAAGCTTCATCTTTACACATTCAAAATATGGCTCAAAGTTTCCTATTTCTCACGTTTTTTCCAACATATTCAACACATAATTTCTTGTCCTAAAACATCTTAACAAAATGGTAAAGTAGAAAGGAAACATAGGTACATTGTTGAGACTAGATTAAATCTTCTTGCACAATCTTTTATACCTTTAAAATATTGGAGTCATGCTTTCACTACTACCATTTTTCTGATAAATAGACTACCTACTGAAGTGTTAGAAGGGAAAACTCCATATAAAATTATCTATGGTAGAGCACCTAATTACTCTTGCATGAAGGTCTTTAGATGTGATTGTTTTCCATATGTTAGGTCTTTTTAATCATCATAAACTAGAGTTTAAATCTAAGAAGCGCACTTTTTCTAGGTTATAGTACACATCATAAAGGTTACAAATGTCTTATTGATGATGGTAGGGTGTATGTCTCTAGACATGTGATATTTGATGAGAATTCTTTCCCTTTTTTGGCATACTCTACTCTTGTCGATAATCACAGGATTCGGACTTATGTACCTTTATTTGAGTAATAAAAAAAGTCACATTCTAAACAATATGTTGGCAGTAGTGTTAATGGCCTTCCTCCCTATTCTATGTGCCCTGAGCAAGATGTAAGAGGTCATTTTATTCCTAAACATTGTGCTAGTTTGGCTAATTACAATTCCAAGGAAGTTTCTCCACAACTTGATGGAGTCTATACTAATATTGGTGATGCAACCTTTGATCAAGAAGTCTCTGCTAGTGGTGAAGTTGCAACTATAGATCAAGACGTTTTCACTATTGTTGGTCAAGAAGGTAGTGGCCCTACAACTTTTAGGCAAGAAGTTTCTAATATTGGGGATTTTGATCACGATGTTGTTGACATTGGAGTGCATGGTCAAGAAACAGCTGGTATCGTTGTTGTTGATCAAGGTGCTACTGATGCTACAAATGTTGTACTTATTCATCAGGAAGACTCTACAGCGGCTGTGAGTCATGAGGCACTCATTCCAAAAGTTGTTGTCTTTGGTGAAATGGACACATCTTCTCCATTGAGCCATAGTGTTCAAAATAGTAGCAATGTTCATCCCATGATGACTCGAGGAAAACATGGGATAAGAAAGCCTAAGGTTTATCAAATGGAGCTATGTACCTTCCTTTCCAATGAAGAATTTGTAAGTGAACCTAAAACATTTCAAAAAGCAATGTCAAGTGACAAGGGGAAGGTTGTTGCTCAAACAGAATATGAAGCTCTTTTAGCTAATAACACTTGGTCTCTTGTTCCATTGCCATCAAATCGATGTGCAGTCAACTGTAAGTGGATCTTCAAACTCAAATGCAATGATGTTGGATCAATAGGTAGATACAAGGCTAGATTAGTAGCCAAATGATACCTAAAAGAGGTTGGAATTAACTATCAAGAGGTGTTTAGTCCAGTTGTCAAGCCAGTTACAATAATGACAATTATTTCCATTGTTGTGACAAGGGGTTGGAGTCTAAGACATGTAGACATAAACAATGCCTTTTTGAATGGAGATCTCAATGAAGAGGTGTACATGACACAACCTCTAGGATATGAAAAAGGGGACAAAAGTCAACGTTTAGTTTGCAAGCTAAACAAAGTTATTTATGGTTTAAAGTAGGCTCTTAGGTCTTGATTTGAGAAGTTGAAACAATATCTTCAGTCAGTAGGGTTTTTTGTCTAAATTTGATGCTTCATTGTTTATAAAAACACCACTATTAATACAATTTACCTCTTTGTGTATGTCGATGATATCATCTTAATTGGTGATGATAATGTTGAAGTATAGAGGGTTATCAATGATATGAACCAATCTTTTTCACGTAAAGATCTTGGACAATTGCATTATTTTTTGGGAATTGAGGTACACCACAAGGCAAATAGCATTTTTTCTAAGCCAGAGGAAATATAATATTGATTTGTTAAAGAAGAGTGAGCTTGATCAAGCAAAGAAACTTCCTACTCCTATGCTAAGCAATTGCAGGTTGTCCAGTGAGGAAGGAACCCCCATTCAGAATGTCACTGAGTATAGGAGATTGATGGGGCTCTTCAATATGTTGTACTTACTCGGCCTGAGATTTCCTTTGTTGTGAATAAGGTCTGTCAATTTATGTAAGACCCCTTGGATACTCATATGCAATTAGTCAAAAGGATTATGCATTATTTTCTTGGAACCTTGGACTTTGGTCTTCAATTTTGTCCTTCTTCATGCTTGCCCATTGTTTTTTATAAGAAATGGTGGCCTCGTTAAAACCCCCTTCATATCTTTCAAATCACAGTAAGTGAATTGGCCGATAGCGGAAGGAGGAAAAAAGTGCCCACTAAACTTTTATTAATACTAATGCAAACTTGGGTTCTGACAGTGATGATTGAAGGTCTACAACAAGGTTTTGATTATATTTTAAAAATAATACTATTATTTGGGGTTCTCGTAAACGACCAGTAGTTTCTAGATTCACTGTTGAAGCAGAATATTGTAGCGTGGCATGTGCAACTACTGAGATTGGCTTGATTCTTTATTGGGTGAACTTGGTATTACTGCATATGGAAGACCAATATTGTGGTGTGATAATTCAAGTATTGTTATTGTCTCTGCTAACTCGGTTATGCACTCTAAGTTCAAACATGTGGAGTTAGATTTGTTTTTGTCGGAAAGAAGATAGCTGCTAGTAAACTGGAGGTAAATAAGGTACCAGCTTTTAAACAAATTGCAGATGTTTTAACAAAACCTCTGTCTGCGCCTGCTTTTCAAAGGCATAGGAACAAGCTATATGTGTTGTCAATGATTTCTTCTTAGTTCAATTTTTTCTTTGTGCTCTTGTTTTTTGGTTTTTTCTCTTTGTTACAAGTTTTTTTGCCATCGGTTTTTGCTCGAGGGGAAAGCTTAACGATGGAAATTGCATGGGTAATGTTAGAGTATAAATGGATTAAGGTAATGTGCTTAGTTAGTTAATGAATACAATGTAGGTGTTTGTACTGTATCTTTGTAATCTTGGCTATTTTAGTTGGTTATTGACGGTTAGAAAAGTTGTTAGATTGTCGTTTGTGTAACCAACTTTGTATAGCCTCAAATGTTGTATAAATACGTCGATTCTCTTTTGAGAATATTACAACTTAATCAATAAAACAAATGAGAGTATCGACTCTCTTTCTCTATCCTTCATACTTGACATCGTCCAGCGTAATGCGAAAAATTAGTCATTGGATTCAATCCAACGGATATGAAAAATATAAGTGTTTATTATAATATTTTTAAAATAACCTTTATTTTATAAAAATGTTGTAAATTTAATTTGATGAAAATGATTAATTAGGGAGAAAATACTGAAATTATATTTGGAATTCAATGATGTAAATATGAATATTTATAATTGGAAACACAACAACAGATAAACTGTCAAGGAACCAAAACGTGCAAAAAGAAATTTTTTGAACAAAGACGTGAATAGCATTTTTCTCCACGAATTTTCATAATTTTCAAAGCACCAGCTAAGGTTGAGTGATTGTTAATAGGCATAAAAATAAACAATTTATCAACCAAAATTATTATTATTAATTAGGGTTAACCTGCTATACAGCTAGTAGTGAGAAATCACACGAAACAATGATAACGATACATAACAACTTATTTATTTATTTTCGTATTTATATTCGATGCAATATAAATTTCTAGTAGTTTGTTAATAAAATATAATATAAATACACCAAACACAAATTAATAACGCTTCTCATTAATAAAATCTGAATATTTTTCAATTATTAATATGATTCTGATTGTAATTATTCGAATAATATATCGTAATTGTAAATAATAAAAAACTCATTAGTGATGATTTGAAAAGTCTAGGAATTTTCGTCGGTACTATGCTCTTCCCCAAGTGATGCAATTTCATTTTCAAGACTTTCGTTTTTTGGTTGGTGGCATTATATAGAGAGAGATATGTATATGCACTCACATGTATATATAATTCTTGAAGTCTGTTTTCAGATTAAAAAAATGTGCATACGTGGCACTAGTTGCTTAGTATTCTAATATTAGAAAAGACATTAGGTAGAATATTTAAGAAAGTTATTGATCTTTACCGTTATATATATATATATATATATATTATATTGATTTAATGATTGAGAGTTCAATCGCTTTTTCTGTGAAGTGTATGTGCATTGTCAAAAGATTAAAAATATGTATGCACGGATACTACATTATAATCACCTTTATAGTATTAAAAAATATTAATTTAACGGTTAATTATGCCTTTTATCACCATGCTGTCCCCCTATTTTCCCCTTTCTCACTTCATTGTCTTCCTCGCCAAAAAAAAAAAACTTTAAGAGTTCCATTCCTATGTCATACTACCGCTTGAACTATCGTTTTTCGCGATCACTTTAGACACTGGCGAATTTGTCTCATCGTCTCTTACTACTCTATCAGTTTAGGCATTCTGAAAAATCTCTTAAAAGCTCGTAAAGTTTAACCCAAAACCTAAAAAAATGACTTTGATTTTCAATCTCTACGGTGGGTACTCTAAGTTTGAATATATTTGCTGTCAATTTATTTATTTATATTTTATAATGGTTGATTCTACTCGTAGTTATACGGATGTATTGATTTTTTTTTTATAATTACGATAAATTCTAATTATAGTCATACATATATACTTGCAATTATAATTATAACTTCAAAAACATATAAAAATGTTATAAGATGTGGTATAAATGAAATTGATCAAATTATTATTTAGATGCACTATAATTTGCCTGTTGGAAGCACAAAAGTTTGGTTCATTACTTAAATTATTATGAAACATGCAAGCCTTATTGGCATAAAAGTCAACTTTTCACGTTACTCTCCAACATATTTAGTTGTTGCATTAATTAGCTGTAATTAATAAATTATTATAATTGAACACATAGTTTAGTTTAGTTTTGATCTATTCATACAATTATTTTTAAAATTTAAATACGAACACCAATATCTAAAAAAAGAAAAAATCAAATAAAGTTTAACTCACTTAACTTCGTGCAGTGATTTTCAGTAAATTAAGTTTATGTAGTAAATCTTAAAAAATGATTTTAATTACTTCACCAAAAAAGTAATTGATTTTAATTAACTTTTATTCAAATTTTAACATCTATGATTTATCGTTATTCTTACGAAACGACCTGTTTTTATCAAAAAATAGTAAAATGTAAGGATTTTTTCCCCTCACATCCTAATAGAAAGAATCTTTCCCTTGTAGTCAGTGCCGTGTAAATAAGAACCATTGACAAGTCTAAATTGTCTAATATGGAGTGTGTGGAAGTTGGATTTGAGTTGTTGGGGCCTAAGGATTAGAGGAATATATATATACAAAATCTGAAATAATTTTCCCCTAAACTTTTGTTTGTAATAATATGATACATCACATTCTTAAGGAGAGATAAATTCGAATGTTTGAGATACATGTACGTGCGCGCGCGCACGCGCGCACACGGGTTAAGATCCACTTAAATTGTGTCAAACTCAATTGCTTTACACTTTTTAGGTCGTTGAATAATGGTAATAAATGGTTAAGATTATTTCCTTTTTTTTTCAAGTGATAATTTTCACATTTTCTACTGTTAATCTCATCCATTCATTTACATTCATTCAATGGACCAAAAATGTGTAAAACTTTCAAGTTTTACATAGTGTAAGAGGATCCTCTCTCTATATATATAGGGATATGTCACAGTTACACAATGTAAAAGTTTTTATCTTTTACACGTTTTTTTATCGTTAAATGAGTGAAACAAATAACTGAGGTTAGCAGTGTGTTATGTGAAAATTATCACTTGAAAAAAAAAAGTTAAGAGTTAATCTCATCCATCTATTTTACATATCAACGATCTACAAAACATGTAAAGTTATGAGTTTTACATTCTGTTTGAGTGGATCGTATCCCACATATTATATATATCAAAGCTTGAAAATAAGTAACAAGGAATAAGATAAAATGATGGTGGGGGAAATGTCCCTTTCAATGCCTTGTAATGTGGGAATCATATATAGAGTAACTAAAAGGCAAAGCAAAATGAAATGTTATTTTTAAATTTAATAACTATTCATGTTGGAGTCATCAAAGGACCACTTCCAATTTATGATTAGAATTAGTAGTAACTAAAATTCCAAATTAGGTAGCTACTTTGGAAAACATTGGTTTGTATCACTTAATTACATTTGTTTTTAACTTTATTTTTTTATAATAACCGATATTCAACCTATTAGCTGACTAATTTGAATCGAGTATTACAGAGGTCAATTATGAGACAACACTCCCATTAGTATTTTTCGTGTTCCTCTTTTGAAGTATGTTACACATTTACATAATTAACTCCAACTAATTATTATAAAATACGATTGAATTATTAATTAAAACAAACGTAATTAATTAAAATAAAATTTAGACTAAGAATCTACACATCATATACGTTTGGATGCAATTTTTTGTATATCCGAAAAAGTAATTTAAAATCTATTATTGGTTTTGATGCTTGATTTATCTTAATCCACTGTTCTTAGTCTTTGATTTCTTAGGCAAAATCTATAAAATTAGGTTAAAACTTCTTTAATGTATCTTTGAAGATACATGCATGGGAGTAGATGCTTTTTAGTCTCTTTTGGAATTGTTTCAATGAAACCATTTTGCTTGCTTGAATAGAATTCACCAAACGAAATTAATATTACAAAAACATTTTTTTCAATCATTATGATATGAATCATATGTTATGATGTACAATTAGAGTCAAAATTGAAATGTACAATTAGACTGAAAATATATTCAATAATTAACTATATATAAATCATACTCTATAACGTAGATTCAGATTGAAAATCGAAATGTATCTAGACTTAAATTAAAAATAAATGTAGACATGGTCTTAAATCAGAATAAAACAAGAAGAGGAACCGCAAAAATGTGATCTTACAAGTGTCGCATACATAGGACGTGAGGTCGAACATGTTTAAATGTTCAATATCTTCTGAATTAGGGGTGAAGAACGATATAATTAGTGCATACATTGTATAAAATGATCTTACGAGTAAATAACTATTTAACGCACTACAAATAAAATTAATCATTATAAAATGCAAACTTGATATAATTTAGATTCGAATAACTCTAGAAATGGAATATTAAGTTGAAATAAATTTCGATAAAAGCTAACTTATTTACATAAAATAACTCAAATTTGAACATTCGGAGTCTCTAAACTTCGACCAAATAAATAATTGTCAATATTTATAATTATTGATAAACTTGATCTAAAGTACACATAAATCTATAATTTAACATACACTTCCCGTAATTGTTTTTTAATCATTAACAAAATATTATTAAATTAGAAATTTGATCTAGATCCACATGGTTACATTAATCGTTTATAGTAACATGTGAGTTCCCCGTCGGTATAAAACCGTCGCTAAAAACAACAGTTTGAAATATATAAAAATATATCGATTGTCGTTTGAGTCATTGCATGTAATTTGTCCCTTCTTTTGATATTTTTTGCTCAGTTCATCAAAATTTGTTCATTTAATTAATTGCAATGAGCAACGTGGAGGAGATTCGTTTAGTCCTTATAGTCTTTTTGTTTAATTACCGTTACTGACGATGATTATTAGAATCATTAACAATAAAAAATCCAAATTAGTAATTTTTCTAACGGTACGCGATGCTAGATTCTTAAGAAACATGTGTGTTTGATTTTTGCGGTGGTAGAATTGATTTTGGATCAACATGATTTTATAGAATTAATTTTGTGTAAAACTGATTTTAAAGTAACATGATTTATATTTGAGAGTTTTTTCTTAAAAATCACGGTTGTATAAAAATATAGTGTAAAAATCACGATGAAACGCAAAAGCTACTTCTACCTTGCTTCTCCCGAAATCACACTTGAGGTCCAAAATTGATTTTAGATCCAAACATGTGGACACGGCATTCGAGGCCAAAAATCCCGTTAAATCAGGATTTTAAGCCTTCAAATGCCCATCCAAACACACACTAAATAATGAAATGGAGAATGTAACAAATTTCACTGAAAGAGTTGTTTTTGTATGAGCCTATGCAGTGTCTAACCTGAATTAATCGACCAATGAATCGAATACTAATGATTAAAATTCAGCTTAATATTTTGCCAATTATTTTTTTTTAGTTGACCTTTTTGTTTTTATCAATTGAACATATACCAACAATCCATTGATTTTGTAGGTTGAAACACTAAATTTCTCACGCAAGGTCAAGAGTTTAACCCGTTAATTAATTAATTAATTAATTAATTAATTAATTAATTAATTATCGGTGATGGTAAAGAAAACCAAAGGAATCAAAGAACGAATTTTACCGGAATTTTAGGAAAAATGGGACATAGTCTGTTCACGTTCTGCGAAACTTGAATAATTATTTCTTGCACGAAAAAGGAATTCAATACTATTATTTTCCCTTTTTTATTGTAATTAAAATCTCCAGCAAAAGCTGTGGTGTTACTTATTCAATTTCACATGCCACTGCCTCATAATTGAGAAATCACATGGATATTTTTTATGAAAGAAATCATATATTAGAACACTTTTGACTTTTTCAAAAATAAAATAAAGAAAACAAAGTTTTACCCTACTATTTACGAGTAATTATTAGATGAACTCAGCTCACTACATCATCTATGATCCTAGCCAATTAAGTTCATTCATATCAATTTTTTTAAAATAACTACTATTTTTTTACATGTAAAAAAGAAGTGAAAATTTACATTGAGTAAAAATGACATGGATGAACCTTATTAGCCGGGACCACAGATGACTTGGTGAGCCGAATACATCTAATAATTTTTTATCATTTAGTGAAAGGAAGGTGGTATGGACGTGCATATGTGTTCCATAAAACATGGATTTTTTTTTAAATATCGATTATCAGTTGATCGAACATGATAAAATGTTAGATCCTTTAAATAAGATTATTTTTTGTTTTTTATTTTTGATATTGATAATGAAAGAAATTGAGTTAAAAAAATCGTTCTCACAAAGTACTCGATTTGGATTAATTAACCTATAAATTTGATATCGATAATTATATAAAAATAATTAAAAAGCCAGGTAAAATATAGATAAACAATAACATAACAACTGGTATAAAATAATAATTTCATAATATATTTCCAAAGTTTTATATATATTTTTGGAATTGATAAATTAAAATATGCAATTAGGATACAAATATATAAGTTAACGTTAAATATTTGTAGCATTACACGTTGAAAAACTGACAAGGGGATATCAGAAGTAGTTGTTAGGGTTATGAGTTGGATTTCAAATAATTTTATAGTTCAAATTGACTTATATTAATATTTAATTATTGTAATATAAAGTTATAAAATAAATTTACGAATCAAACAAAATCTGAATTCATGTCTGCTCCTAATAAAGATAGGATAGCCGTTGGATGAAGAAAGAGTTGATAAGATCTAAAGGCCAAGAATGTGCCACGAATATTCTATTACCAGCCAAAAATAAAAAAGCACAACCCCGGAAGCCGCCTCCTCTTTTGTATTGTTTCACAAATTATTTGCTGAAATTAAAATAAATGAACTGAAAATTGATAGTAAAATTAAAAAATGTATTAAAATAAACATCATATTTATCATATTATTTTGTGTACATGTGAGTATTTGATCGAGTAAAAAAATTGAGTCAAGTTGTTTGAGTTTTTGTTCAAATATAATCGTAAATATTTATAATATTATGTTACTAGTTGATTCCAAACGACTTTATATAATCATATGCATTTGACATATATATTTCTTCGTATTTTTATATATATACATATACCAGATAGATTTGAGGGACTCGACTCAAACTTAAAAATTGATTTATTAATTACTAAAGAATTCAATTTATCCAAGTCTCATTTTAATTTGATTTTTTTTTCGAATCAAAATTTTAAAGTTTCGATCCATATCAAGTCGTGTCGAATTTTTTTATCGTTTAGTCAAACGTTTTAGAGTCGAATCAAATTTATTCACATCTAATTTTGTGTTTATAAGATAATATAATTTTCGAATCGAATTTTCTAGTTTGGAGAGACCACATTTACAACATTAATTTAATTAGAATCAATCGAATTTTTCCCTTGTGCATAGCACTCCATCAACGACTGATTTTCTATTATATATACTCTTCATTTCATGCATGCTTTTGAACTCAGCAGACACCACCAAAAACCAAAACAAATTTCCTTCCCCCCTTTCTTTTCTTCCAAACAGGGAAGCACCGTGAAAATTTTGGTACATTGGCCGCCGGTGGTGTTCTTTGGTTGTCATCTATGATGGTTCGGCGGGGCAACTCGACGAGGGGCCGGTTTTGGCCCCAAATGCTGGCGGCTATGGCCGTTGTTGTTGTTCTTGCGAGCAATGTAGGTTCAGTGTCTGCTGATGCTTATATTTACTCTTCACCTCCACCACCTTATGAATATAAGTCACCACCACCACCTTCTCCTTCTCCACCGCCGCCTTATGTGTATAAATCTCCACCACCACCATCGCCTTCTCCTCCACCTCCTTATGAGTACAAGTCCCCTCCTCCTCCACCAAAGCACGAGGAGAAACCGTACTATTATAAATCTCCCCCACCACCTTCACCTTCTCCTCCACCTCCTTATGAGTATAAGTCTCCACCACCTCCTTCACCGTCACCACCACCTCCATACTATTACAAGTCTCCACCACCTCCATCTCCATCGCCACCTCCTCCATACGTCTACAAGTCTCCACCACCTCCATACGTTTATAAGTCTCCACCACCACCACCGAAACACGAGGAGCAGCCCCCGTACTACTACAAGTCACCACCACCACCTTCACCATCCCCACCACCTCCGTACGTCTACAAATCTCCACCACCACCTTCACCATCTCCACCACCTCCTTACTACTACAAGTCTCCACCACCACCATCCCCATCACCACCTCCTCCGTATTACTATAAATCTCCACCACCACCACCAAAACACGAGGAGCAACCCCCTTACTACTACAAGTCTCCTCCACCTCCATCACCATCCCCACCACCTCCTTACTACTACAAGTCCCCACCACCACCTTCACCTTCCCCTCCACCTCCTTACTACTACAAGTCCCCACCACCACCTTCACCTTCCCCTCCACCTCCTTACTACTACAAGTCTCCACCACCACCTTCACCATCACCACCACCCCCTTACTACTACAAGTCCCCACCACCACCACCCAAACATGAAGAACAACCCCCATACTACTACAAGTCTCCACCCCCACCAGTCCACTCCCCACCCCCACCATACTACTACAAGTCTCCGCCACCACCTTCACCATCTCCTCCACCACCCTACTACTACAAGTCTCCTCCACCACCGGTGAAGTCACCTCCTTACTACTACAATTCTCCACCACCACCAACTCCTTATTACCCCCACCCCCACCCTCACCCACATCCACTCATAGTGAAGGTGATCGGAAAAGTTTACTGCTACAGATGCTACGACTGGACCTATCCGGTGAAGTCACACAACAAGAAACATCTCAAAGGTACAATCCAAACTTAATTTAATGCATTATTATTTGATTTATCTTACATTTGCATGTTTATTAGCTTCATTTTCATTTTATTTTGTACTTTCAAATTTTTGTGGAACCATGTCATGTGCTGTAGGGGGTGAAAATATGATGTTTTGGATATTTTAATTCAATTTGAAGTAACATAATAATTAAAGGGATCGCATTATATTCTTTTGGAAATAAATTAAATTTTAAAATAAAGAATCAAATATTATTCAAATGAGATCACAAATTTCGAATATGTTTCATGAGATGGAGTAATATTTTTGTCGTATGTCTGTATCTAAATTATGACTTTACTGTCTGTCCATGTAATATTTTATATAGTTTAGTTGATAACATATACTACAATACCATGTGGACTTAGATAAAATAATTTAGGAGGAATATTTTGAATACATATTTTATACTAAAATCATAATAATTTAATAATAAAAAGGTGTATGTTGATAGATTTCAATCTCTCCCTGCTTTATACAGCATAGACCAGGTTGTAAAGTAAATAAATATTTATGTAATACATATGCATTATGTTTATCATTATAATTATATTAAATATATCTATGTTCATACTATTTATAATTACAGACGTCAATATAAGTAGAGAACAGTTAAGTCATATCTTAATGAAAATTTGCTTTAATAAAAAAATAATTAAATTAATTTCATGGAAAGACAAAATTAGTTATTAGAGTTGTTGATGACTAAAAAGGGCATGTTTTGATTGACTTTTAAGAAAAGATGAATAAAATGTTCAATTATTGCACATGGGGCAGGTGCTGTCGTGGAAGTGACATGCAAAGCTGGAGACAAGGAAATCACTGTCTATGACAAGACCAGAATCAATGGCAAGTTTAGCGTCGCAGTTGATGGGTTTGACTATGCCAAATATGGAGCTGGCGCTTGCACTGCCAAGCTCCATGCCCCACCCAAGGGTTCACCGTGCAGCATTGCCACCAGCCTGCATTCGGGCAACAAGGGTGCCAAGCTCAAGGTCTACTCCAAGGACAAGTACGAGGTTGTGCTCAAGGCTAAGCCATTTGCTTATGCTCCCAAGAAACCATACAAGGAGTGTGAGAAGCCTAAGCCTAAGCCACCGACTCATCCTTATAAGCCACCACCGTACTACTACAAGTCACCACCACCACCGGCTCCTACTTATGTTTACAAGTCACCCCCTCCACCGACTCCTACTTATGTGTACAAGTCACCACCTCCTCCACCCTATTACTATAAGTCTCCACCACCACCGAAACATGTAGTGAATCCCCCGTATTACTACAAATCTCCTCCACCACCAGTACCTACCTATGTTTACAAGTCACCGCCTCCTCCCGCATACTACTACAAGTCTCCACCACCACCGAAACATGTAGTGAATCCCCCATACTACTACAAGTCTCCACCACCACCCGTCCACTCTCCACCACCACCATACTACTACAAGTCACCCCCACCACCAA
Source organism: Hibiscus tridactylites (assembly GCA_958450335.1). NCBI lineage: Eukaryota > Viridiplantae > Streptophyta > Magnoliopsida > Malvales > Malvaceae > Hibiscus > Hibiscus tridactylites. The sequence continues at coordinate 84,504,720 of OY288268.1, read as the reverse complement.
AACACGTAGAGCAACCACCGTACTACTACAAGTCCCCACCACCACCAAGCCCCACCTATGTTTACAAGTCACCACCACCTCCTCCGTACTACTACAAGTCTCCACCACCACCAAGTCCCACCTATATTTACAAGTCACCACCTCTTCCTCCATACTACTACAAGTCTCCACCACCACCGGTCCACTCTCCACCACCACCATACTACTACAAGTCTCCTCCACCACCAAAACACGAAGAACAACCACCATACTACTACAAGTCCCCACCACCACCAAATCCCACCTACGTTTACAAGTCACCACCTCCTCCTCCATACTACTACAAGTCCCCACCACCACCCGTCCACTCTCCACCCCCACCATACTACTACAAGTCTCCACCACCACCAAAACACATAGAGCAACCCCCTTACTACTACAAATCTCCCCCACCACCATCACCATCTCCTCCACCACCTTACTACTACAAATCCCCACCACCACCGGTTCACTCTCCACCTCCACCATACTACTACAAGTCGCCGCCACCACCACCAAAACACGTAGAGCAACCCCCTTACTACTACAAATCTCCCCCACCACCATCACCATCTCCTCCTCCACCATACTATTACAAATCTCCACCACCACCGGTCCACTCTCCACCTCCACCATACTATTACAAGTCCCCACCACCACCACCAAAACACGAAGAGCAACCCCCATACTACTACAAATCTCCTCCACCACCATCGCCATCTCCTCCACCACCATACTATTACAAATCTCCGCCACCACCGGTCCACTCTCCACCTCCACCATACTACTACAAATCTCCCCCACCACCATCGCCATCTCCTCCTCCACCATACTATTACAAATCCCCACCACCACCAGTCCACTCTCCACCTCCACCGTACTACTACAAATCACCGCCACCGCCTTCTCCTTCACCGCCCCCACCATACTATTACAAATCACCGCCACCTCCAGTAAAGGCTCCAGCACCTACCTACCATTACAACTCTCCTCCTCCACCATCACCATCACCTCCTCCTCCCTATTACTACAAATCCCCACCTCCCCCATCGCCATCTCCTCCTCCTCCCTATTACTACAAATCCCCACCTCCCCCATCGCCATCTCCTCCTCCACCATACTATTACAAATCTCCACCACCTCCATCTCCATCACCACCACCTCCATACTACTACAAGTCCCCACCACCTCCATCACCATCTCCTCCACCACCGTACTATTACAAATCTCCACCCCCACCGTCTCCTTCACCACCTCCACCATACTACTACAAGTCACCTCCACCTCCAGTAAAGGCTCCAGCACCTACTTACCACTACAACTCTCCCCCTCCACCATCACCATCTCCTCCTCCACCATACTACTACAAATCCCCACCACCACCATCTCCTTCACCACCCCCACCATACTACTACAAGTCACCCCCACCTCCAGTGAAAGCTCCAGCACCTACATACCACTACAACTCCCCACCTCCACCATCACCGTCTCCTCCTCCTCCATACTACTACAAATCTCCCCCACCACCGGTCCACTCTCCACCACCTCCATACTACTACAAGTCCCCACCTCCTCCGTCCCCATCACCCCCTCCCCCATACTACTACCACTCACCTCCCCCACCAGTGAAATCACCTCCACCTCCAGTCTACATTTACGCTTCTCCACCACCACCAACTCCCTACTAGATCCGAAAAGATCAACCACACATCGTTCATGTAAGTAATATTTCAATTAAACTAATCACTAACCATAAATTATCGTTTAACGTTTAATTCCATATCTTAATCCATTTTCAACGTCAAAATTTCAGGTTTTAGTTTTACAAAAAGAATAAAGGATGGTTCCGAGGAGTGGAGATTTGGACACCAAAAAAGTTCCTTTTCAAGTCCATGGAATAAGGGTCTAAGCACTGCAGTTGAGAGATTCAATTTTGATAATTCAGGCCTACAGATAACTTCCACTTCTTTGGTAGCCATGTTCCACCTGCTCTTAGTCTTTTGCAGTGGCATAAGAAGAAAGTGAGGGTGTTTTTTTCTCTCTTTAATTATTGGTTTTTCGTTTAATTTATTTGTGTATAAAAATGTGGCCTTTGTACGAAGGATTAAGCTTTTCTATTTATTGTGGGCATGCATTTGCTATTTGGTGGATAATTTGTTGTTCTATGTGCACTATGGGTGTTAACAATAAAGGAAGATATTTATGTCCCAATGCCAATGCTTTGAAACAGCATCTTTTCACTTATCGGTTAGCTATTTCCCAATTGAATTCTCGATCATTACCAAATCCATTATTTGAATTATTTTTTTTATAATCACTGATATCTAACTTATTAACGGATTAATCTAGATTAAGGACTATAAAATTATAAAACGATTCTTCATATTCAATTGCTCCATTCATAATGTTAAAATATTAAATTTCTTGACATTGTTTAAAGAATTCGGCGTATAATCCGCTTAGACCAAATGGATTGTTATCCTAAAGTCTTGAGAAATGTTGTAAAGCAATTAATGAATTAATTAGTCAATAATGCATTGCTTCCAAGTTGCTTCTTCTAGGATTAGGGGTGTAGTATCGGATAAGATCTCCTTCATTATAATAATTGCTTACCTATAAGAATCTTTGAGGCCTAGAGTTAAAGTCCCTTAAAAACAAGGGTAAAGTCTTTGGACTTGGTAATTATTCTCAGTTTAATCTTTGATTTTTTTTCTTCCATTTAAGTACTTTAATTTAGACCTCGGATCATTTTAATAATTTGGTACCATGAGATTATAACACAAAATAATTTTAGTGTTACATGATTACATCATCAAAATACTTGAAAAAAATCAGGACCAATGTGGATAAAAAGATTGAGGAACCAAATCGACAAATGTTAACGAATTTAAAGACAAAAAATTAATTCATCCCTAAATTATAATGTGCAATATTTTGAATATGGAAAAACATATATAAACAAAACTCATAAGCAATCTAGTACGGGCTTGCGATAAGTAATGAATGAATCAAATTCGGCTGTTCCTTTTATTTTTGTCCAGTTACATGTTTTACCTATGATAATACACGTATAATACTAATTATGTTTTATTATTTTATTAATAATACACGTGACATAAAATTATTCGTGGAGCATATAAAAGAACATACGAATTCTAATAAAGTTTTATTGGAGTGGGATGGTGCAATGCGCCTTCTAAAAAGGAACTTCTCTTTTCTTTTACCAAACACATAAGAATGAAGAGTTAAATTTTTTAACTAACATCAGATATTTGAATTCTGACATTTTGAATAAAGTGAATTAAATTGAAAAAGGTTATCTTACTTTAAATCTTTATAATATCTGATTCAAATTAATAACTACTAAATCAGATATCGATCATTACAGTTTTTTATTTGTACGAGGAAATTAATAGGTTAACGTTTTTATTTGAAGTAATGGATAATTAAAGAGTAGGTCTGGGGTGCGGCATGTATAGGGTGAGGCTAAATGACGACAACTTTCAAAATTTGTCTACGAATTAAAAATGTTAGACTTTTTGATAACATTTTCTGTTGTTTTTTTTTAGTTTTTTTAAGTATTGATACTTATTTTGTAAGTATCTATACTTAGTTTTTTTTTTATAAAATTTCAGTTTGGGACAAAAAATAAACTCAAAAAAAATAAAAAAAATGTGATTAAAAAGTCTAATATTTTTAGTTCGTAGACAAATTTTAAAATTTAGAAATTTTTAATCGCATCTTAGACGTGTCTCAAGTTAGACTCAATTATAAGTAAATAAAAAAGAATTGGAAAAAGTGTAGCAGGTGAAGGAGCTAGTTGCCAAGTCATTGTCATGATCATGATCATCATCACTTGTCAATAATTTGTCGTGGTCGTGGAATTATGTTAATTGACAAGTCAAAAGTCGAGGGATGAAAAAGTTAAATTAATTCAAGAGGCAGCCCTCCCCCCACATGCAAAGTTTATTCCTTTTCCCCCTAATTTGGCACCATCTTTCTATGTTAATTGAATGGTTCCATAGCTAGATTTTTATTTATTTATTTATGTTTTAAATTAGTTATTATAATCAGCGCTCGGTCTTGATATTAGCATTAAGGGATCAATTTATAATATTAAATTACCTAAAATTAATTTTTAACATGTTTTGTTTTGATACGATAATTTTTTTGTTTGTTTTATAATAGTCAATATTTGATTTACTGTTGATCAACTTAAATTGAATGTTGCAGAGATTCATTATCGGGTGATCATCCTAGTTCAATTTGCTTCATTCACAATGTAAAGATTCAAAACTCTAACCTTGCTCGAGAAACTTACCGTCTCATTTCGCTTTATCAACTAATAATTGATTCATCTGACTTCAACAATTTTCCCTTTTTTCTGACATGAACTATATTTTTTTTGGTATAACCACCGATATTTAATCTATTGGCTGATTAACCTAGATTGTGTATTGTAGAGGCTCATTACGGGGACGACCATCTTAATCTAATTTACTCCATTCACAACTTTAAATTTGAACCCTTGACATTGCTTAAAGGATCTAGTATCTCATCCCACTAGACAAGCTGATTGTTGGTAAACTATTGATTTTTTTAATTCATAACACATGATTTTTTTATAATGCCTATTCCAAACTTTTAAATCGGGTGTTAATATGTGTAAAGAACGTTCCATTCCACATCCTCTAAAATGACAATTAAATTAAAATTGAATTAACCATAACACATTAAATTTGATTATAATAAAAGATATAAACATATTTATTCGTTATTTTTCATGTCCGTTATCTTATCCAATAACATTATATTCAATGTTCGAATTTAACTTCTTTAACTACATCTCTAAGATAATGGAGAGAAGGGGAGGTTCTTCGCAGCGACAAGAAGGGGAGTCTTCATTCCGGCAGGGCGGCTCCGACAGCAGATCATCTTCATACGAGTAGACTATCTTTATTGATAATCTCAGCAAAAGGGTTCCTAGGTCGGCTTTGAGGGGGTTGGTAAATTACTATGGGAAAGTGGTGAGGGTTTATATCCCAGAGGTGAATAGGAAGGCTAAATACGTGAAGAAAACTTTTGATTTTGTGTCCTTGGCCTCCAAAGTCGATATGGAGAGGGCCATCAGTAATCTCCACAACACTTACATCGACGGGGGGATTGTTTTTGTTTCCTAAGCTAAGTATCCTAAGGTTCCAGTGAGACTTAACCGAGACGGTTTCCCTAGCAAGGACAACAAGGTTAACAAGACCCAAATGCCGGGTGTAGGCAAGGATAAGCAGCCATGTTCAGATATTCCTGTGGGTAGCAGAGTAGTTCAAGAGCAAAAGGGTACGTATAGAGAAGCGTTACTTCATAACGTCCAGAAAGAGGTGAGGGAGGATAAGTCTGATCATAGAGACTTAAGTACGACCCAGGTGGAATGTAATGATGGTAGTTGTTTTGATATCAGAATTAGGCCGGAGGAAAATGAGTGGCTTAAACGCGGCCTAGTAGGACTTTTGAAGACTGATTATGAACCGGGAGTGGCTCAACAAGCTTTTGACTTCGAGGATATAGGTGCTAAGATCATCAAGTGGGGCTCAGATAGAAACCAGTACGTGATTCGATTTGAATCTGAATCAGTTATGAGAACCACTTGGTCCGAGAAGAAAGAGGCGATATCGTTCTGGTTCAGTCAGATTGCTCATTTACTTATTGATAATATTCCGTTCCAATATATTTCGGTCCAGTTAAAAGATGTTCCATTAAACTGCTGGTGCCCGAACTTCTTTGAAGAAATTGGGAGCAGATGGGGGAAGTTTGTGGACATGGATCCATCAACCAAGCATAAAGAAAACCTTGATTTCGCTTATATGATTTTAAGGGTTGCTAGCCTAATGGACATTCCTGATTCTTTTAGAGTTATATCTTTTGGCTCTCATCACAGAATTAAAGTTGAGATTGGGGTTGGTCCGTTGGAAATGGATATATCGTTTCAGGAAAATGAAGAGGGCAATTTTGCCGACGTGTGGCTAGAGGAATATGAATTTGGTGAAGATGCTCGGAGAAGTCAAGGCTCCGGCGACCGGAGTGGGGTCATGCCTTCCTCCGAAAGGTCAGGAGAGAATGACGATCGACATTCTCGTCCTCGTAATCAGGAGGAGACAGTCGGCCCTGTTAATGCAGAATTAAATGAGGTGCATGTTAACGAGGTGGATAATAGATCCAATCATGTGCAGCTTTCTAGAGAGAATATTGGGGTGTGGAAGGCAACGTGGCTAATAGAAATGCTGATGAGGGCAGTCGGGTAAATGTGTATGCGGTAAGGGCTGGTTCTATTGGGCCGTTGCAGATGGAGCCTAATACGGTGGCATTGAATTTGGATAAGGCATGCCTACTCGCCGCCCAAACTATTTCCCATCTAGACGAGAATGGGCTCGATAATTTCAATGAAATTGGGAATGTTATCCCATCCTCCTCAGTAGATCAATCAGAAAGGAACCTCAGCCTTGGTTCTTTCGTGCCGGATAGTTTCTCGAGCCAGGGCTTGGTGGCTCCGTTTTCAGATGTTACAAGACGCGGTGGCAAACAAGCTGAGGGTTTCTTCAGGGCGAAGTTCAGGCGTAATTTGAGGAGAAAAATTAGAGATGAAATAGAGGAAGACAACACGGCAGAACAAGGTTTTCGAAAGAATTCTGCTTCAGTGGAAACAATTTTGTTGGAAAGGTTGGAAGCTGAAGCCGTCTGGGAAGTTAGCAGAGTTATGGAATTCACTTTTAAGGCGAGAAAGAAGCGGTTATCGACAAAGTGGTATCGCTGGAAAAAGGTACCTCCGATGAGAAGAGTTGAGGTTTTTTTTTTCCTCGCTTTATCTCGTTTCTTCCGGGTTTAATTACTACTGTTTAATGAATATTTCTATCATTAGCTGGAATATCAGGGGAATTAGGAAGTTTGAGAAAGTGAGAGCCGTTCGCAAGATTATAGGGAAATGTCATCCTAAGTTAGTCTTTCTACAGGAAACTAAGCTCCATTCCATCCCAGGAGGTTTTTGTCGAAAATTGTGGAACAACCCAGGAATTAAGTCTGCATTTTCTCCAGCAAATGGTTCTGCTGGTGGTTTATTATGTTTGTTGGATACCAGCTTTATCAACGTGGAATCTGTTTTTGTCCATAGTAGATATATTGCCTTAGTCGGGTCTTTGTGTGGTGAGACTAGAAAATTTGGTTTCCTGAATATTTATGGTCCCTCGCTGGATAATCATAAACATTCTTTTCTTGAAGAATTACTTAACTTCATAAAAGGGCATCAGTTGGTTTGGTGCATCAGGGGAGATTGGAACATGTTCCTAAATTGTGAAGAGAAGATTGGTTTTTCCCTTAATAAGGAAATTGTGAATATGTTCAATTCCTTTGTGGAGGAAGCAAGCCTTATTGATCTACAGTTGATAGGGGTCGTTTCACTTGGAGTAATAATCGAGATCCGCCAACCTTTGTAAGGCTAGATCGCTTTTTAGTCTCAGCAGATTTCGTCCTGATTTTTCCCAGTGTTCTACAAAAAGTCTTTGAGAAATCTCTTTCGGACCACAATGCGATTTGTCTTATGGTGGAAAGTATGAACTGGGGACCGAAACCTTTTAAGGTGTTCAATTATTGGTTCAACGAAGAGCGTTTTGAGGAAACTGTGGCTAAAGCATGTTCCGATAGCAAAGCTCGTAATAATCAGGTTAGTATTGGAGGTCTGCTGAAAGCATCTAAAGAAGCGCTGAAAAAATGGTCCGGCAAATTCCCCCGTGATTCTAAATCGATCATCTCCAAACTCGAAAGGGATATCTCTAATATTGAAGCCGACGTTCAAAATGGGGTTGCTAGTCAAAATTCTGGATCTGTTTTAGCTTCGTTGCGCATCAAACTCTGGCAGGAATACAGAAGAGAAGAAAGCCAGTGGATCCAAAAATCTCGTATGAGATGGTTTCAGGAAGGCGACAGGAATACTCATTTTTTCCACTTATCGGTAGCTTCAAGAAGGAGAACAAATGGTATCAACTCGTTGAAAAGAGGTAACATTATTGTTGATGATCCGAAAGCGATAAAGCTTATGGTTAAAGAACATTTCGAAAGGGTGTATAACACAGATCACGCATTACCACTCGAGGTATTTAAGTTAGACTTCTCCATAATTAGCAAAGAGCAATTCGATCGTCTTGAGGCCAACTTCACTGTTGAAGAAGTTAGGGCCGTTCTTTTCTCTTCTGACAGCAATAAGGCCCCGGGACCTGATGGTATGAACTTTGGTTTTCTTAAAAAGTTTTGGGCACTTCTCCAGAATGACGTCATGAAATTCTTCGATTGCTTCTTTAAAGGAAAGGATTGGGATGTGGGTACAAACCACTCTTTCATTACTTTGATTCCCAAAGTTGCTAATCCTGTCTCCCTCAATGAATTTCGCCCGATCAGTTTAGTTAATTGCATGTACAAACTACTGTCCAAGGTGCTGTCTAATAGGCTGCGGAAAGTACTGGGGACTATCATCAGCAAGTCACAATTTGCCTTCCTGTCGGGTCGTCAACTTTTAGATTGCTCGTTGATTGCGAATGAGGTAATTGACTTTATGATCAAGGAGAAAAAGAAAGGGATAACTTTCAAGATAGACTTTCAGAAAGCATACGATACGGTTAATTGGGACTTTCTGATTATGATTCTTCGTCGTTGTGGATTTGGTAGAATTTGGTGTGGGTGGATTTATCGCTGTATATCTACTGCTTATATTTCAGTTCTTGTGAATGGTGTTCCGTCAGACTCTTTCTCTATTTCGCGTGGTTTGAGGCAAGGTTGTTCTCTATCCCCCTTGTTATTCAATCTGGTCGGGGAAGCTCTTCATTTGATGCTAGAGAAAGGCGTGTCTAGAGGTTTATTTAATGGTTGCACTATGGGCCGAAGTGACGAATCCATCAACATTTCACATCTCCAGTTTGTTGATGACCTGATCATTTTCTGTGGAGCATCGTTAAGGGAAGTGCTAAATGTTAAGAGGATTCTTCGAGTGTTCGAGTTGGCTTCTGGGCTTAGATTGAATTTGGCCAAAAGTAAAGTTTATGGTGTGGGAGTTGATCAGAATGTACCCAGTGATTGGGCTTCTAGTATTGGCTGTCAAGTAGATAATTTGCCTACCACTTATCTTGGTCTTCCGCTGGGGGCAAAAAGAAATTTTATAGCTCTTTGGGATCCGATAGTCAACAAGGTTGAAAAGAGATTGGCAGGTTGGCAGTCAATTTTTCTATCTATCAGTGGCAAGCTTATTTTAATAAAATCTATTCTGTCCAGTTTGCCGATTTTCTATTTATCTATCTTCCGTTTGTCGAGCTCTGTGTATAAGAAGTTAAACAGCATTATGGCCAATTTTCTCTAGGGGAAATCAGTCGATAAAAAGGGTATCCATTGGGTCAAATGGAGTGATGTCTACCATCCTCGAGGTGTAGGCGGATTGGGAGTGATGGATTTGGATCTATTGAACCGGGCTCTTCTGGGCAAATGGTGTTGGAGATTCGGTAACGAGAAGTGAGAGTTGTGGAGAAGTGTGTTGGAATGTAAAGCTCCGGCCTATAGGAAGGGGTTGCTTCCATCGCATGCTATTCCTCGACATACCTCTTGGATTTGGGGTGAAATCATAAAAACCTTCCGATGTAACGATGCTGTGAGCCAATGCATTCAAGCTAACTTCTCCCTACAAGTAGGCGATGGGAAGTGCATTTCTTTTTGGGAGGACGTTTGGCTCGGTAACTTGGCTTTAAAAGTTCGATTCCCACGTATTTTTGCCCTTTCAATTAACAAAGCGGGAGTTATTGCGGATTTTGGTAACATTGTTGATGGAGAATGGCAGTGGCACATTAGTTTGAGAAGGGGGATGTTCGATTGGGAATTGCCGCAATGGAATGAACTGTTGGATTGCATTAAAAACCTGCGTTCGAATGGTGCTTGCAAGGATTGGGTACGTTGGTCAAATTCGAGTGATGGTTCCTTTTCAGTGAAATCGTTAAAAGCTATGCTGCAAGGTCCGATTACCTCTTCGGATTTCTGGGGAAATTTCGTTTGGATCGGCATTGCCCCTCCAAAAGTGGAGCTGTTCACTTGGTTAGTGGTGCAGAACCGTGTGCTAGTTAAAGCAGAGCTGCTGAAGAGAGGAGTTCCTATACTAGAACCTACTTGTCCTTTGTGCCAAAAAGAAGTGGAAAATGTAAGTCACTTATTCTTTAGTTGTTCATTTAGTTGGATTATTTGGACTAGTTTCTGTGCTAGGATTGGCTTATCCACTGTTTTACATTCGAATGCCGCATCTTTCCTCGAGGAGTGGGGTAATTATAGCCCCCCGAATCTAAAAAGAGTTTGGTGTTTGATCCCCTTTGCTATCATATGAACTATTTGGCTCTATAAGAATGACATCATTTTCAATAAGAAACGGGTTGATGTCCTCCAATTGGAGCACTTAGTAAGATTCAAAATAGCCTATTGGGTGAGAGGCAGTTTTGAGGAATGTTCTATTCCCTTGGACCTGTTGATGGCCGATCCTATGAGGGCTCTAGATAACAGCCTTGTCAAAGCAAAACAGTCGAAACACATCTGCTGGAGCCCTCCACCGGTTGGTTGGATCAAATTGAACGTGGATGGCGTTGTGGCTTTAGCTGATTCAAAGGGGGGCGTGAGAGGTGTCTGTCGTGATGATAAATGATGTGTTCTTTTCCAATTTTCGGAGCCTTGCGGGACTGCAGCACCTGCTCAAGCTGAATTAATAGCTGTAATAAAAGGTTTGGATTTATATAGTAATTCGCAGTCGCACGGTAGGAAGAGGATTGTGGTTGAAACGGATTGTGCCGCCGTCTGGAAGTGGCTCGAGGGGGAGACAAGGAGTCCTCCGGCTTTGGCTGGTTTAGTGGAATCCACTAGAAAAGTTATGTCAGATTTGGGGGCCTTAATAAAGCTTATTCCTAGGAGTATGAACGTCTGGGCAGATGGACTTGCTAAGAGGGGTATCGGGTAATTTATTTTTGTTTGTATTCTTGCTTTCGTGGCTATCTGGGGTGTATTGTGCTGTCCTCTTTGGTTGTGTATGATTTCTATGGAGCACTTTGTTGGGTATTTTATACCCCAAACTTTGTAACTGGGTTATTGGGTGTTGAATAAAATTTTTACTAGGCACTTTTTCCCCCTATTTTAGGATTAAAGGGGGTTTTTAATGAGGCCTATCCTATCTTTCAAAAAAAAAACTACATCTCTAAGATGAGAACAACTCTTGGAGTTATTTCGCCCAAAGCAACCCCGCAAATATTGCCGGCAGAGACTTCTGTTGAAAGCCATCTTCACCTTGCTTCGAGGGTAGAATATGGGGAGAAAGAATTAGAAGCTAGGGCTACTTTGGAGGTTTGCAAATTGATTGGGCTGGATTTATTGGCTCCGGAAGAAAATGTGATCAATCGTTTCGAGGAAATTGAGGAGGAATTGGTCAAGTGAATAGCAGTCTGGAAGGGTGAGTATAACTTCCTCTTCTTATGATCAATTACCTATTTCTGTCTTGAAATGTCCGTGGCCTAGGTAGAAAGGAAAAAAAGGCAGCGGTTAGGAAAATTTTGTGCAGAACAAAACCCAAATTTGTTTTCTTGCAAGAATCCAAGCTGCAGTGTGTTAATCAGAGAGTTTCAAATAAGTTGTGTGGTAGAAATTCAAGCTTTAATTCTTTATTCTCTCCGTCGATAAAGGTTGTTGGGGGCATCATTTCTATGTGGGACTCGACCTTTTTCATGATTTCCTGTTCCGTAATCCAACCGAATTTTGTTGTTGTGGTGGGTGAAATCAACGTGCTGAATTTTAAGTGTGTGTTAGCAAATATCTATGCCCCCAATAATGAGGATGAGAGGCAGAAGTTTTTCTCGGAACTGAAGGAGATTCTTCTGCGTTTTGATCTTCCATATCTGGTAGGAGGGGACTTTAATGTTGTTAAAAATGCAGATGAGAGAGTTGGAATGAGTTTGAAAAAGAAGGCGATGAGAATGTTTCTACAATTCATTGAGGATTTACATCCGGTGGATCTCCCTCTTAATAGCAGCAAGTTTACATGGTCCAATTATAGAGAAATGCCTTCTTTTAGTCGTCTCGATAGATTCTTAATGACTGCTGAATTCTTAAAAATTTGGTCGGAGTTGCTTCAAAGTGCGCTGCCGAAGAGCCTCTCGATCACAACCCGATCAGTCTCACACTTACAGTAAAAAGCTGGGGTCCTAGACCCTTTAAGTGGTTCAATCACCTGGTTGATAATAAAGCATATGTTGAGATGATTAAGAAGGAGTGTAATAAGGGGACAGGTAATGGCATTGCAAAGTTGCTCAAGCTCTGTAAAGTTGCTACTAAAAACTGGGTTGTTTCAAATGTTGGAAATACTGAACAGTCCATTTGGACATTGGAGGATAAGTGTCAAAAATTATTATTAGTGATTGCAAAAGGCTCTTCAAAGAACAGTCAGAGAGTTGAATTAGCTGAATGTAAGCAGAAATTGTGGGAAGCTTATAGACGGGAAGAACACGAGTAGATTCAGAAGTCTCGCATCAAGTGGGTCGTCGAAGGCGATCGCAATACCAAATTTTTTCATCTTGCAGCTTTAGCTAGAAGAAGAGCCAACTTTATAAATGGTTTGAAATGTGGTTCAGCCTTCTTTAGGAGCCTTCGGAGGTGATGAGTGCAATTTCCAAGCACTTCAAACAAGCTTTTAACGAGTCAAAAGTTTTTCCAGTGAGCTTTCTGGATTGTAAACTTGGTAAGATCAGTGAAGAGGTTGCTGCCAGGCTTGAAAGGTCGTGCTCGATTGATGAAATTTCACAAGTGCTTGCAAGACTCGAGTCCTCCAAAGCTCCCGGACCTGACAGATTCAACATGGGTTTCGTTAAAAAGTTTTGGGACGAGCTTAAGCTTGAGGTGCTGGATTTTTTTTGAAAGGTTCTATTATGGTGAAATCTTGGATTTTACGTTTAACAACTCTTTCATAACCTTGATCCCAGAGGTGAAAAATCAAGTTTCTGTTGAAGACTTTGGGCCAATTAGCCTAGTTAGGTGCATCTACAAATTATTGGCCAAGATTTTGGGAGTTCGGCTAAAAGAGGTTATGAAAGCAGTTATAGGCGAAAACCAGTTTGCCTTATGTGCAGGAAGACAAATCTTAGACTGTTCTCTAATCGCCAATGAAATTATTGATTTTACTCGGAGAAAAGGGTTGGAAGGAATTGTTTTCAAGGTGGACTTTCGCAAGGCGTATGATACGGTTGAGTGGGACTTCCTTTTCACTATTATGAAGCAAATGGGTTTCGGTAGCAAGTGGTGAAAGTGGATAAATCTATGTTTAAGCAATGCTTCCATCTCTATTCTGGTTAATGGGACAGCTGGTCCTCCGTTCAAAATTAAAAGAGGACTTAGGCAAGGGTGTCCCCTTTCTCCCTTGTTGTTCAATATTGTGGCGGAAGCCCTTAGTGCGTTGTTAAGGAAGGCTAATTCTCGCGGCGTGTTCAATGGAGTAGTTATAGGACCAAATGCGATAGAAGTTTCACATCTACAGTTCATCGACGACTTATTAGTTTTCTGTGGGGCAAGTGAGAATCAGATTAGGAATGTGATCAGAATTCTCAAAGGATTTGAAGTGGGTGTTGGTCTCAAACTTAATAGGAAGAAATCAAAATTGATCGGCATCAATGTAGATGAAGATCGAATCGTTCATTGGGCCTCTATGTTGCACTGCCAAAAAGAAAGTCTTTTGTGTCAGTACCTCACACTTCCTTTAGGGGCAAGGAAAAATTCTGCTCATCTATGGGAACCGATTCTTGAGAAGTTAGGGAAAAAACTGGCGGGGTGGAAGCCTGCTTTGCTCTCTTTTGCGGGTAGAGTCACCTTGATCAAGTCCGCTTTAGCGGACCTACCCATCTATTATATGTCTATGTTCTCGATGCCGGCTTCAATCAACTCTAAGATATCGAGCTTAATTGCGAAATTTCTGTGGGGAGCAGTGCAGAAGAAGCGCATCCATTGGTTGTCCTGGGACTCTATTTGTCGTCCGAAGAGTGATAGGGGTCTAGGCTTGATTGACTTTAAGCACAAGAATCGTGCTCTGCTTAACAAGTGGCTTTGAAGGTTCGCAGGGGAGCCTAATTTTCTGTGGAGAAGGGTTTTGTTTGCTATCTATGAGCGTAATTCTTTTAGCTTGCTGCCTAACAACTTAAATCAAAAGGGGAAATCGTGGATTTGGCGAAACATCACTTCTCTATTAGCTGATGAGGGTAATGTTTTTACTAGGAATATTCGTGTGATTGTTGGCGATGGTAAAAATACGGATTTTTGGAATGAAGTTTGGGCAGGGTCGAACACACTCAAAAGTGACTTTCCCAGAATTTTTGCGTTGGCAGTTTCTAAAACAGAACCAGTCTCGAACTTTGGCTACTTTGTGGATGTATGCTGGTTATGAGATATTAAGCTTCGAAGGAGAGTTTTCGACTGGGAACAAAACATATGACTGGCTTTTTTAGATAAAATTCGAAATGTCCAGATCTCTTCACATAGATCGGACAGCATCCGTTGGGGTACTAGTTCGGATGGATGTTATTCTACCAGAAATTTTATACAAGCCTTGCTGGGTCCATCTGTTAGCTCTGACTCCTTGTGGTCGAAGGTATGGGCTAATTTAGCACCTCCAAAAGCCGAAGCCTTTTTGTGGAAGGTGTTGCATAATCGGATTCCAACTAGAGTCGAACTTGCTAGAATGGGTTCTCTACATCAGGTTTCGCCTCTTTGCCCCTTGTGCTCTGTGGATGATGAAACGGTTAACCACTTGTTTTGTAAGTGTGCAGTGTCGTGGAGAGTGATGCAACGTTGGTGTAATCTGTGGGGGTTGAGTAGTGTGTTTCCGGGGGACATTCAATCTCTTTTTCTGTCTTGGCTGCACGGTGTTACAAATGTTAGCGTTAAAGAGTTCTGGCACCTTTCTTTTGTAGCCTTGGTATGGTCCATCTGGTTATTTAGAAATGAGGTAGTATTCAAAGAGGTTACGGTGAATGAACATAAACTTTTTGATTCCTTCATCATTCGAATTGGTTGGTGGTGTAAGTTGAAATGGCCTCTTTCTTTCAACTCGATCAGTGACTTTATTCGAAATCCCACAATTCCTTCTTTCACCAAGCTTGTCTCTAAAACGGCTTCAAATGGAAAATGGCTACGTCCCCCTAAAGAGTCTTTTAAGTTTAATTTTGATGGTGTGGTTACATGTGGGTTCGGCAAAGCGGGCATTGGAGGTGTACTACGAAATGAGGAAGGGAAAATGTTGTCAATGTTTTCGAAACAGATCGACATTACGGATGCCACTTCTGCCGAGTTGCTAGCCTGTAGAGAGGTAGTGGTAATGTTCATTACTTCCAAATGGGTTTCGAAGGGTAACTTAATTCTGGAGACTGATTGCAACAACATTGAAGCTTGGTTGAATTATCCCCATCGATCTCTGAGCGTCCTCAAGACTTTGATTATGGAAATCAGTAACCTACTGTCGAGGACTAATTGGAGTTTAAACGTGATTGCCCGTGATGCTAATTACACAGCTGACAAATTAGCCAAATCCGGCATAGCTAGATTAACCCCATTTAGTTGGCAGAATGTCATATTGAAGTGAGCTGGCTTCTTACGAGTTGCAGGTGTCATAGTTTTTCTGGAGGAGTGGTTTGTGATGTAATGGTGTGTCTGTTATACTTGCCTTTGTGTGTGGATTTCCTTATGATGTACTGGTGGCAGCAGGGTGCGACTTTGAGTCTGTGACTAGAGTATGGTCAATTAGATGTCAGTTGGGTGATGTGTTGAGTCGTTATGCGCTATTGTAATGACTGATCCCCTTGTCCCGGTTTGCACTCTTTTTTCTCCAACCTAGGATAAGGAGGTTTTTTAATGAGGCACGTGGTAAGGAATGCATTCAATCAAAGTTAATTTTCAAAAAAAAAAAACTACATTTATAATTTTTAAAGAAAATCAAGTTATGATCGGAATCATGAATATATCTTTTTTTTATTACCCTCTTAGTTCCAACTGATTAATTTAGGTCGACTCGTGTTCTACACCTGAATTTGACGAGTAAATATTTCAACGGGAGTTTTCTGCATACACAAAACCTTAAACTCGAAACTTGTTTAAGTATTATCAAATTATATACCATTCAGATCAGTCCCGTTAAAGGAATCATGAAAATCTTTAACCACATTAATAACCAACTAGCACACAAACAAATTGTCACCCAAAAGAACAAATCCTTTGGTGGCTTTGTGCAATCTCTTGATTTGTCCATTATAAATGTATACTAATTATTACAACGTACAATGATAAGAATCCAGCAGCCATAACAGTGCCCATTTTGAAATTTAAATTTTCCGCATCACACATATAATAAAACATATACATAAAGCCAAAAAATTTGGAAGAAATTTAAAGGAAAAAAAAATCAAACTTTTCTTTTGTTAGACAATAATTAAATAAAGTGGGCACGTCTATTGACACACAATCATGACACATCCATGCTTTTGTTTTCATTTTTAAGTCAAATTAATTAGCATGCAAACACATGATATTAAATTCAAGGATTCTCTCCTATTGTTATGATTGTTACGGTTTGTATCAGTGATGGATATACAGCATAAATGGGAGGGGCTGTTGTCCTCGACAGAGAGAATTTTTTATTTATTTTAAATTGATATTTTTTTTTGTTTGAAAAATTAGGAATAATTTAAATTTGTATATCTACTTTTAAAAACTTATATTTTATTTCCACTCTCAAATCCTAACTTCGTTTCTTGTTTGTATTACATGACATTAAATTTTAAATTAGATTTAAAAATTTATTCGAAATTGAGGTTCACTACTTGCGCACTCCTCCAATTGAGGTTCAGACCCTTTTGCAGAATGATATCGCTCCCCCAGTTAGTGTTGCGTAGTTGCTTTTTTCTTGTTTTTCATCGATGAAACTTCGTTTTTTTTTTCTTCTTCATTTTGTTGTTTTCTTAAATATTATCAGTTGGGTTTTTTTCAATCTAGGTTTAGAAATTTTTTTTAAAAAGACACTAATTTTGTGTATAATTATTTTACTAATAAAATTATACTACTTTTACCAAAATATTATTAGAATTTGAATTTGATTCGATAACAATGTTACAGTGAGTGGCTCTAGAGAATAATACAGAAGGTTATTTATAGGAACTTGTACTGGCAAGCACTAGCAAGTTCTTCATTGAAACCACTAGTGAATTTTTCTTTTCTTTTTTCACTCCACTTTCTTCAATCATAGTGCCTCCTCTTTTGGAGGTTGTGCGAGTTTTTTTTTTTTTTTTTTTGGCTCTTGTAATTGGATTTTCCATTCTTATTATAATATTAGAATTTGATTTCTCTGACATATATTTTCGATAAGAATATAATTATATTTTTGAAAAAAAAAATTGTCAACAAAAATAAGAAGAAATAGTTCAGTTTTCGGATTATCTCTTCTTTTTGAATCTTCAATTAATTATTAAGAGTATTTTTTTCTTCCCAGGGATGGAGTGATATGGTAAGTTGGATCTCAGTTGACATCTTAAAATTTTTAAAATTTTATATATATAATTTTTATATAAAAATATTAAGAAAATATGCAAATAACAGTATAACACTAATTTATAAATAATTAATACTTAAATAAAATTAAAATATGACATCCTTTAAATAAAATTTTGACTTCTCCTTTAACCATTTTCATTCCCCATTCCCTAGATCATAGGTACGGTTAAAAAAAAAACCTTGTGAGCTTGACCATTTCATCGTTTTATGTTAACAAAAAATGGTGTTTGCTTTTTTTATTATTGAAAAATAATATTACCATGACTCTCATTAAATAACTTTTATAAACTTAAACGAAGAAAAAATAGTACTCAATAATAATATTATGTTGCACTAAGATAAAAAAAAATACACACCTACGACCAAAAATGGTGATTGCTTCCAATTTTTTGTATGTTATAATACTACTCATGTTTTATGAACATATAAACAGCGGTTTGGGCAAAAATTAAAGGTTTGAGGTATAATTAGAGGATTGATTAGTCAAATCCGCTAATATTGATGTTTGGAAAATAGCGAATTGAAAGAGCAGATTGGGGTGAAAAAGCTAATTTTGAAAAAGCTCCTAATATGAGTTTTTGATATTATAGTTGCAATGACTCTTTTACTCTTAACAATTACCAAAAATCTCTAAATAACCTAAATTAAATAATAATATTTTTTAATATAAATAATAACATATTAAATATTAGACTTATTTTTTGTTACTACTGATTTATATGGTGACATTTGTAAATTAATTCTATTTTTTATTATCACATATTTATATGTACATATAATTTTTTTTAATAATTATATAAATAATAAATTAATATATAAATCTTTCAAATATGTAGAAAATTTATATTAAAAATAATTTTTACAAATGTAATTAATATTTATTAGATACAAAATATTCATAACTGATAAATTATTCAAACAAGTATTGAATATAATCATACCTTTATATGTCATTTTGCTTGTTTAAATAAAATAAACATTTATAAAATATCAATTTCATAATTTTCATAATTTCTCTAAACGGATTTAGATTGATTTTGGTTTCTTTCTGGACCCATTTCTATTTAAAATTTGATGTCATTGGGTCTCATGAGAATCTTGGGTTGGGTTTGTATTTGTGTTAAGGGTTGTTGTGTCTTGATAAATTGTGTTAAGACCATGCGTAAAAGAGAATAAAGGGTTGTGGGTTTGGATTGTGATGAGATATTTTATTACTTTTCCTTCAAGATATTGATAACACAGCTTATAAATAAACTGTTCGATTTCAAATTTTTTAAAGTAATTTTACCAATTTAAGGGGCCATCCAGATAGGGCAGTTCAAAAATTTAAGAGCTCTTGTGCAATTTATTTAAACGGGCCCTTATAAATAATTTGTTCGATTTCAAAATTTTTAAAGTAATTTTACCAATTTAAGGGGGCCATCCAGATAGGTCAGTTCAAAAACTTAAGAGCTCTTGTGCAATTTATTTAAACGGGCCCTTAATTTATACATAAGAGATATAAGGGAATTTTTTTCAAATAAAATTTTCTCAATACAAAAAATGTTGGATTACTCTCTTGATAAACATAAAAATTACTTATAAGCATTTAAAAATCAAACATTTTCACTTAAAAAGTGTTGTTATTCTTGCATGTTTTGAAACAAAATCGTCTACAACACTTTCAATATCAACTTCTTCCAAACAACCATTCTATTTTTTTTATAGAAAATTGTTATATATATTAAAATATTTTTAGAATATATAGAGAGATATAATCCTCTTACACTATGTAAAACTTGAAAGTTTTACAATTTTTTTGGACCGTTGGATGGAGGTAAATGAATGGTTGAGACTAACGGTAAAAAATGTGAAGATTATCACATAAAAAAAAAATAATCTTAACCATTTATTACCCTCATCCAACGGTAAAAAAAATATAAAACCAATTAAGTTTTACATTATGTAAGTGAATTCTAACCTATATAAATAAAAAAATTTATTTTGAAATTTTTTTAGGTCCTATGCAGGGGCACCTGTTTAACATGTACAAAACCACCCCTAATCCATGACATCTACCGCTAAGTTGTCAAATTTTTTTTGGCATCAACCATCAATAATTTTATCCTGAAATTACGCTTCCGATTATGTTACTTTAATATTGAAATTTTGAAATAAATATGGAGAGAGCGATCAATTACCAGCTCTCCATACATAATAAATTAATAATTAAGGAATTGTAGATTAGATTAGAGAATTTAAAATAAAATGGTTTAACAGTAAAAAAGTGCTTAATTTATACTTTTTTTTCTAGTTTGGCCTCTAACGTTTTATTCGGGCTACTTTGATACCTAACGTTTTATTTTCTAACTTAAATCAGATTTTTTGTGACATGCGTTAAAAATTTCAATTATCCAATAAAAACACGACATGTGTCATATTTTTAGTATTTTTTTTTAATTTTTATTTTTTAGAAATAAAAAATTGTACCCGTCTGAAAAATCGCAAACAAACATCCTCTTGTCCTACAGTTTGGACGTCTCCTTTGCAAGATCTGCCAAGAGACCTGGCGAAGTCGTACAGGGTTTGTTTATTGTTGTTCACCTTGTAAGTTTGCTATTCACATTACATGTAGTGAGGAGCATTGGTGTTTGTTTGTTGAATCTATTTTGTTTATTGTCGTACAGGGTTTGTTTATTGTCGTAGTGATTTGGTTCGGGGCAGACCGCTTCTCAAATATAAATTTTGGTATAATAAATTGAGAGGACCAATTTAAAGTCTTTAAAAATTTTAGAAGCCTAAATTAATTTTTTTTTTAAATTAATGAAAGGAATCATAAAGCAAACAAAAACATAAAACCTAAATGCTCAACACTAGAAAACCACTAATTACCTTAAGCAACGTCACGGCAACAAGTTATAAGCATTTATTCTCAGCATTGAATCACACGTCCAAGCCCGGCATGATTTGGCAATCGGCAATCAGCAATCAGAAGATTGGTGATCATCACCGGGGGCATGATATAAATTGTTGAAAAAATTAAAACTTAATAAGAATTTTAAAATTTTTGAGGAGATTAAATTAATTTTTTTTTAAAAAATTTGGGAGATTAAATATAAATTGTTTAAAATTTTAGGGACCCAAGACTCTTACCACCATCTGCCCCCTGCTTCTGATTATATCAGTTGAAAAGTCAGCTCTAACAAGTTGAATATCTCTGTATTCTCCTAGTGGGTCTAGAACCATTGTCATAAAAAAAATAGGAAAGAATAAAGATGAACAATTTGATCAACCGACCAAATCTAAACCTAATCCTACTTACAAGGGAGGGGAAGGGGGACTCCTCTAGGAGAAGGAAGGGGAATGCTTCTAGTAAGTCTAAAACTTATAACATACACGAATATAAAATAACAAAAATGAACAGCTTGAGCAACCGGCCAAATATTCTTACACTGCAACAGTTGTGTCTAATATCATTATGCTTGTTATTATGAAAGTCGGTGAGATAATGTTAAAAAATTGAAATAAAATATAGAGAGAGCGATCTATTGCCAGCCCCTGCCATTGATCCAATCAAACTCAAAGGGAGCATATGATAATAATTAAAGAAATGCATATTATATCACAGAATTTTAAATAAAATTAATAACAACTCCAACTTGTGTATTAATATTAGAAAAAAAAAAACAGAGGATGATGCATCAAAGCCAGTGAAAACAACTCGTTGAGTTCCATTTTACTCTTCTGCTACATGGAAAGATCATACAATTATGGCCACAACCATCCTCTGCTTCTTCTGTTGAACGAAGAGCAGCTCACTAGCAATCAAAAGGGAGTAGTGGCCGAGTGCTCGAGGTGCGGAGTCAAAGTCTCAGTTCCATGTTTTAGCTGTGCCGATAACTGTGGGTGCTACATTCACAAGGCATGTGCCGACACACCTTCGGAGCTTAATCACCCTTTCCATCGCGACCATCCTCTTGTTCTTTTGCGAAATCCACCGTCTTCTTACTCGAGCTACTTTTGCGATTTCTGCGGTGAAACATGTGAGAAATTCCTTTACCATTGCTCCTCTTGCAATTTGGGCTTCCACCTAAAATGTGCATTGTTTACATTTAAGATTGCTGAAAATAATTTGAAAGAGCTTGAGCATGCTTCCCTTGAAAATCCAATGATTTCCACTAAAAATGTTGATGAACAGCTTGAAGATGTTAGTATGTGCTTTGGGTGTAGGGAGCCATTAGCAAATTACACACACTTCTCTCCTGATTGTGGGTTTAATCTGCATAAGAAATGTGCTGAGCTTTCCCTCAAACTGAATCACATATGCCATCGTAAACATCCGCTTCATTTACAATTTAATAGCGGTTGCCTCTCTTGCAAGATATGTCATGAAACCCAAAACACAGGATTTGTTTATGGTTGCTTGAATTGTAAGTTTGTTGCTCATATTGAATGTTTGTCATCACATCTTGATCCTGTTATCAAAGATAACCGTCATGAACACCCATTCCGATTGTTTCCGAGACGATGCATGTGGTACCGAAGGAACCTACTCTGCCTATGTATGTTGTGAATGCAACATTATAGTCCATAAAAAGTGTACCTCATTGCCAAGCATCATCAAGAGCAAGTGGCATGATCATGCAATCTTTCACAACTACTTCCTTCAAGATGATTTTAAAAGCTCGGACTGCATTATTTGTCATGACGGGGTCAGTCCGGAGCACGGGAGTTACTGTTGCTCATATTGCAATAGTACATTCCATGTTCGTTGTGTGACAAAGGAAGCGAGTTCATATTCTGTACTTTCACGTGAAGATGCAGATGAGATATCCTATGAAAGTTCCATCACTTGTGTTTTGGAGAGGAACGATGCCGGGGAAGCTACAAAAATAGAACACTTCAAGCATGTACATAATCTTCTGTTAAGTTCTTTTGTTGGAAGGTACGAAAACAATTGCGATGGGTGTATGTTACCGATATCGGATCCATTTTACTCTTGTTCACAATGCGAATTTTTTCTTCACAAAACATGTGCCGAGTTACCGAAGAAAAAGCATGTGTGGCATCATAAATGTCGGCAACATCTGGTCCTCATTTCAAATAAAGCTTTTAAGTGCCAAGAATGCAGCTGCACATCAAATGCCTTTGCCTATGAATGTGATGGATGTAAGGAGCAAATATGTCTCCGATGTGTGATTGCTCTTACTCCAGGTGCTCGAACATGTTTAAATCATGAACATCCCCTGCGTTACTACCGAGATTACGAAGGGAGGTGCAATGCTTGTGGTGTTATTACAAGGGGGGCATTTCGCTGTAAGGATTGCAACTTTGTGCTAGCACATGCATGTTTTTCACTGCCAAATACAGTTGGTCACAAAAGTGATGAACATCTTCTCAAACTCACTAACCATGACGATAACAGTTATTCAGAAAGTCAGTTTTGCGATATTTGCGAAGGAAGTAGAGATACAGAGGTTTGGTTTTATCATTGTGCAACCTGCAGTACTTCAGCTCATGTGAATTGTGTTCTTGGACGATATCCATTCGTTAAACTTGGGAGTAGCATTGAAGTAAGTGAAGATGTTCATGGCCACCCTCTCAGTTTTTGTAAGAAGATTTATTTCTATCCCGATTGCAGCGAATGCGGGAAGCCCTGTGTAGATGTGGTTCTCGAATGTAACTATATTTGCCATGATATATGTCCAAGATAACAATTTCACTTGTTCAAAATCAATGGTTCCATTTTACTCTTCTGCTCTAACGTCCCCATTAATGCAATGATTGTTGTGTTGATCATAAAGGGCTGTTTCATTCTAAGCATTGTAATTTTTATTTAGATCAGAAATGTTTTTCACTATCAACAACAGCTCCACAAAAATGCAATGAACATCTTCTTTCACTCACTTATTATGATGATAATAGTTATTCAGAAAGTCATTTTTGTGAAGAAGAACGACACCCAAATCTTTGGTTTTATCTTTTTGCAAGATGTAATACTTCTGCTCATATCATTTGTCTTCTTGAAGAATATCCATTCATTAAATTCAGGTCACAAAGATCGGATCAAGACCAAATTTGGGTCACAAACTCTAACATATTGGATAGTTGATCTATCCCATCTGTCATGCTTCATGCCTTATGTTCTTGTCATGGTCGTGTTTTCAGATGTTTGAACAATTCCATGGAACTTACCTTTTCTTTGGTCCGATCATCTAAAACGGAAAAATTTCGAAGCATAAACTTTTTCTGCTGCACATCCCACATTATAACCAAGAAATGATGAGACTGAAGCATCATTTTAGTAAACATTTGGTTAACAGGTTCACTCACTGCTGCATATATCCACAGTAAGTTGTTTTGGTCATCAGTGCCTGAGTTTGATAGGCAAATTTGGTTAAGCAACATTGCAATGCCGACTAATTTAGCCACTGGTTTCTCACTACAACATACGAAGGTTATGAACCTATGCACAAGAAAGAGTCATTTTCATTATTTATGACGTGATTTTAAAACCAGTACGAATAAAACTGTGATAATTTGGTGATGAAATTATAGGTTTACGAGCAATGGGATGTGGATTGGGGGGGGGGGGGGGGGGGGGGGGGGGGGGCACTGGGACTTGTTCTGATAAATCCTAATGTTCATTCATGACAATAAATAGAGATTTTCACGTTGCTCGTATCTGGTTCGCTCACCACTTCATCATTATTATTGGATTAATGTTGACGATTGCTGAGTTATTATAGATGATGGACGTCAGATTCAAATAAAGACTTCAACTATTATTGCATTGTTGTGATTTTGGTTCAAATCCCTCTTTAATACCATTTTAACTTCCTTTAAATTTTACTCAAAATTAAACCTTTAATACAAGTTGTTGTAAAACTTAGATAAGCAAATTAGGTTAGCCTAGTTGTTGGGGTGTTGGTGTAACCTCCTAGACTCACCTATGCGTTAATACGAATCTTAGGAAGTTATATTAGGGTCACCGGAGCGACCCACGTTAAAGTTTCAAATAAACAAATTGTTAAACCATTTAAAATCATAAATTAAGTTTTGAATTAAAATACAATTCCATAAAACATTCGGACTACAAAATAGAAACTATGATACAAATTGCTAAAATAAGTTTCGGACTCGAATGTTCATTCATGACAATAAATAGAGATTTTCACGTTGCTCGTATCTGGTTCGCTCACCACTTCATCATTATTATTGGATTAATGTTGACGATTGCTGAGTTATTATAGATGATGGACGTCAGATTCAAATAAAGACTTCAACTATTATTGCATTGTTGTGATTTTGGTTCAAATCCCTCTTTAATACCATTTTAACTTCCTTTAAATTTTACTCAAAATTAAACCTTTAATACAAGTTGTTGTAAAACTTAGATAAGCAAATTAGGTTAGCCTAGTTGTTGGGGTGTTGGTGTAACCTCCTAGACTCACCTATGCGTTAATACGAATCTTAGGAAGTTATATTAGGGTCACCGGAGCGACCCACGTTAAAGTTTCAAATAAACAAATTGTTAAACCATTTAAAATCATAAATTAAGTTTTGAATTAAAATACAATTCCATAAAACATTCGGACTACAAAATAGAAACTATGATACAAATTGCTAAAATAAGTTTCGGACTCGAATGTAAATTAAGATGTGACATACATGCCCCCTAATTACACAGATGCCATACTCCGCGAGCAAGCCAAAGAAACTCTCATACCGACGTTGACAGCTGCGACATGGTCGATCTTCTAACCAGTGATGGTAAAAACAACGTGAGCTTCGGAAAGCTCAGTAATACAGACTACCAAGGGATGCTAAAAGCACAAGCAGGTATATGGCAAGCTTAACATTGTCATGATGAACTGGGCAACTGTAAGCTCAAATTACGATTCGATATTTCAGTGGAGCATTATATCAGAAGGTAACAGAGTTGTTCTTTATTTGATCACCCGAACCTTAAGAGACGAGTCTAAAGCCGAAGATTCAAAAGAGATTCAGATTTTAGAAGTTGAATCAAGGAGTTTAGAGTGGTTCATTAAGCACGAATTGTAAGTTTGCAGAAAGTTCAACTCTGATACATTAATTTAGTAAGGTATGTTTCAGAAGAGGTCAGAAAGTTTTATTAATTTACTTAACTACCCTTGTAACCCCCTCGTCCCGGTCCGGACGCTTGACCGATCCGAGTGGGCTACACGGGGATAACCGAGGTAAAACCCGTTAGGGCTCCACTTCGGCTACCGACCCAAGGAAAAACTTTTTCATTTATTATCTTGTCTAAATGCGTTAATTTAATCCATGTGTGAAACTACAGCGGAAACAAGGCTCACGAGAAGCCTAACAGCAAACAGGGCCTAAGCCCAAACCTTGAAACCCTTTAGAGATATCAAAAAGCCCATTTACAGGCATGTGTTTCGAAACAGACATAGCCCGTTTCGAAACACGGGCTTCAGTTTAAAAAGCCAGACACCTGTACCGAAACGCATCCACCCCGTTTCAGAACAGGATCCCATTTTGCCTAGGCGTTCCGATACCCGTTTCGGAACAGGCAATTCCAGTAGTCAAAGTGTTTCAAAACTTGTTTCGAAACAGGGGCTCACAGTAGCCAAAACGTTCTGAAACGCGTTTCGATACGGGGGCCCTGGAACCACACCCGTTTCGAAATAGCACAACCCATTTCGAAACACATGCTATCTATAAATTCCCAAAATCAGTTTTAAACATCTCCAAATGATCTCAAACGCTCGAAACGACCCCAAGAAGCATACACAACATACAAACACATTCTAGAGGCATGAACCCTATTGCAAACATACTCAAATTGCATAAGGATATAAGATAGGGGCATCCATTCAAAAGATCATACAAGGCATACACTTAAGCATTCAAGATAACATGCTTACACAAGGTCAACATTAAGCCTTTAAGGTGGCAAATTAGACATGGTTTACAAGCAATACAAGGCAACCGCAAGCCAACCAACATAACATGATAAAGAAGAGTCTAACATGCTCCTAAACAACCAACACTAACATACTTCAAAAGCATCAAAGCAACAAATACATATCCCATTGCTTGACTATTACATCCTTTAACTAAAATGTCCACACTTGATAGCTAAGATAGCACCACAAAGCACACTTGGAGGCCCCTTCTTGCACTAGCAACCCACGAACTACGGATCTGCATTGCCGAACAAAAGAGAGCGTAAGCATAAAGCTTAGTGAGGGTAAGCTCATTGAAACCAACCTCGACAATGTAGGGTCCAAGCACGAGCACAACCAAGGTAGAATGCATGATCTTGCCTTCGATCCACATAAGCCAAAATACACATGATGCATGAACATATATTCAACATTATGCCATGCTCAACAAGCTCAAATCCACATCATATGTAAACACATATATTAATCCAAATAGGAATCACATTTCATATCACATTGATACACATATCAACTCATATTGGCACCTAGCTATGACTCGAATACACAGATAACACGTTGGAACTCACATCCAACAACAACCATTACCTTACGGTGGGATTACACTCATCATCGTTCACGCGTAGGGGATTCCACTCATCATCATGCCCCGTCGATGAGATTACACTCATCATCGACTATCATACAAATAAGAAAGTTTTCCGGGCGAACCCGTACTCCATCTTGATGACTACCATCACCAAGACCACGCGCGCATTTGACTCACGGGTGCACACTAACATCCTAATGATCGATCATTTGTACCCAAGCATACTAGTGCCAATATTAAACACAATCCACAACATCAATTAATATCAACTTCTGTGCTTAGCACGTACTCACCATGATCACCATCATGCACAATCCACATGCATATCACAATGCATCACAACCATGCCTCAACATACATGTATAACACCATATATATAGCACCATAAGCACAAGTAAACAAGAGGCATACACATCAACTAAAGGTCAACCAAAGTCTCTAATTAAGCTTGGGATTAGGCTACCACTCTAATCCCAACTCTAGGTGGGTCTACCAAGCCCAACCTAGTCCACATGCTTGAACCAATACTCAAAAACCATTTAAAAGCATTTAACCACTCACCTTCACTTCCAAGCTCAACAACCAAGCAACCGAGACCTTCAAGCTTCCGGATTCACTCCTAATGCTTCACCAACACAATCTCTTGCTTCTAAGCATTTCAACACATTCAAACAACCTCAAATCGGTTCACACAACAATGTAGCAAACCCGAAACACTATTCAAGCATCAAACACATGATTTTTAAACCAAGAACAACACCCAAAACTCCAAACCCGAGCAGCCCTCAAACTCCATCCAAAACTCATGATTTCAACCTCTTTAACACTCTTACATGATTCCAAAACAACCCCCAACTATCATACTAACATCAGCCCTCAATTTCCAACATAAAACAACCTTAAAACCCTTCTAAAAACCCATCAAAACCCAAATCCGAAAATCTTTATAAAACACTCTAAAATTCATATATGTTGGACCTCTTAGATTGAATACAACTTATCTAACATTAATAAATCAATAGCTTTGATAAAATCCCATAAAGCTTCAACCTTTGACATTTTTCCATGGAAAACCAAATTTCTAAAAATGAAATCTAATGGTACTTTCAAAGAGAGGAAGATGAGAGCAAGATGGGAATGTAATTACCTTTCAAAACCGACCAAAAATGAAGATGTTAGGTGATGGAATATTGAAATATAGGTGAGAGCTTCTTGTGTCGTTGAAAATGAAATGGGAAGTGTGAAGAGAGAAGAAGATGACAAGGAAACTATTTTAATAAAAAAGGGGATTTAAATTTGAAAGTCTCTCTTATTACCAAAATGCCATTAATGAGATGTCATTCTCATTAATCTTAAAATCCATGGAATTTGATTTCCAATTCAATTTGGTCCAACACAAAAGGTTTGTTTTGGAAATATGAAGCCTTAAAATAATATATTATTATTTTAATTAGGAAACCGAAACTCAAAATATTATTTAAATATTATTTTCACCCGACCCCCTAAACCCGGGTATTACTACCCTCCAACCATACGCCAATATGGAGAAACCCAGAATAGTATCCAGAAAGACTTACTCTAGGCCAGTCGGGCGTAAGAGCTTACGGAAAGGCTTACCCTAGGCCCATTGGGCGTAGAAGCTTAGGTCCAGAAGGGCTTGCCAGCGCTGGGCCTACAGATCTTCATTCATATCCAGATAATATACCCAGATGATTTCAGTTTATATTTAGAAGACAATATTACAAAAAATAGATATCATATCTATTTTTATACCAGAAGGCAAATCCCAAATTTATTTTATTATTATTTTGTATTCAATGTCATATATCAGATATATTTTTCATATCAGAGGTTAGAAACTAGGGAATTGCTTTCCTTTCGTATAACATTGTCATATTTTTAATTTTAAGCATATGGTCTTGGTTTAGAACAGAAAGTATTTACAGATACATGGTACACGCTTTATGACCCAATTCATTTCTCAGAGGTACTTGATAGTTATTAGAAAGATGACATTTAACAATTTTGGACTGATTTCAGAACGAGGTCCCCACGAATAGGGGAGTTCGATAAGACGGATTGAATCAACATCAGAAGTTGATACATAAGGATCATTGGGATTTCAGATATATCGTGAGCAAAATCAAACGTTACATCCTACGAGGGTATTATGGTCATTTTGACCTTCAAGGGTAAATTGGTAATTTAGACCAACAAGGTATAAATGGTGATGCACAGGGTTCAGGAATTCTAGTTGCTCATCAGGTTTCTGAATCCTTTTGAATTAATCGTAACCCATCAATACATTGCTTACCCCTCACAATAGACTTCAGTGCATTAAACTTCTCTTTCGAATAGTTCGGCCGTATCCAGATTACCATTCATTTATTGCGTGAACAATCAACTTAAGCAGAGTTCCAAGTACACTAAATTATAACCATGCGTAATTCACTGAATACCAACATATTCATAAACCATACAAGAGGTAGTAATGTATTACCTTAACTCTGAGCTACAACGGTCGATTCATGATACCTCATTCGATTGCACTCAAACCCGAATTCGATGTCACATAACATTTCGGATACGGAGATACATGGATACCTTCAATAAAAGAATACCCTTAATCAGTCCTCATTTATATTGCCCTTATATTGAATATTTAACTCATGCACTCTCGGGTTCAAAGTAAGATTCAGAGGATTTCAAGTCGGAATTTTGCAAAACGGGCTTCAAAAACGGACTCATGACGTCGAAAAACATAAAATATGACTTTTCGGAAAATTCGACTTTTGGGGTCAAAGTCAAAGTCAACTCTGACGTCAGCAGTCAATTGGGTTGACTCGGCTGAGTCAACTCAGGCGAGTTGACTCATTGAGTCGATTTGGACGGGTTGACTCACTGAGTTGACTCGGTCAACAGGTTGACGAGTTCGGATCGGGCTTGGACTCGGACAGACGGGTCGGGTCGGACTCATGCGGGCCAAATTAGACACCAAATTGAGCTTGGTTTGGTTGGGCTCAGACCGGGTTTGGTTAGTGGGTTCGGACCGGGTTTAATATAGACTGGTTCAGACCGGTTCGACCCACTTACCACTTTAGATCTTCTGGTCGTCGGACGATCACCAGACGGTCACCGAAAGTGATGTCGGAGTCGCAATATACTCTAAAACTGCCAAAATTCACAACATTATCAGCTCTAGAGTTCAACCCACACATCAAAACACGAAAACACGTCGTATTCAAGTCGGAAATTACCTAAAATGCCAAGCCTTTGTCGGAAAAATAAGAAACTTTAACGAGGGCCTTGCCGGAGTCAGAAGGACGATCAATCATAGGGGTTTTGCTCGCCTCACCGCACTGATCTCGCCTGGTCTGTCGACGCACCGAAACCATGACGGGAATGGCTAGAAATTGAAGAAAACAACGACGACTTAGGTGGGTGATTCATCGAACCTCTTAGTCATTCTCTTGGGCGGTTGATGGCGTGAAGGCGCGAGTGAACCCCAAAGACGTGATTGGCTGGCGACAACAGTTTTGGTACGACGGACGGTGTGCGCCACGGACGAACGGTGGCCGAGATTGAGCCGGTGAGAGGCGGGGTAGGCGAGCGGTCGTGGAGAAAAAAAATCTTAATTTTTGGGTGGGTTTTAAAAACGGTAGGTGGGTGTTTCAAAATTTTACTATTATTTGGTCAAATCAATTAAAATATGGTTAAAGTTAAGTTGACGCATAATATAACCAAAAGTTGCCTTAGCTCAAGTGGTTGATGCTTTGGTTTACCAAGTTGAGGTTCGAGCCTCCTTGATAGCACCCTTTTTTTCATTATTTTCTTATCTTAAAACTTGGGTGTTACAGTTAGCCTCCTTTTAATAGATAGGTCTTGGATTCAAACTCCGTAGGAGTTAAAGTTTAGTGAATAAATTAAAAATTAAAATAAATCTATCCAATCGGTGGTTGGATAAATTATGTAGATCATCATTGAATTTTATTGTTAAACTTATTTTGGTCACTGGATATTTAAAATGTTCAATTTACTCATTGAAGTTTAGACATTAAATGTTTTTTGTCACTAAAGTTTAGATATTGAACGTTGTTGGTCATTCTTAAACCCTCAAACAGTCGTAAATGGTGGTTGTTCTGTCCCAAAATTTACAGTCACTTCGTCTCGGCCCTTGAGTCTGAATTCGACCAAAATTAGTAAATAAAATAAATTAAAAATGAGAGTAAATCCATCTAATCGGGTGGTTGGATAAATTACGTAAATCATCATTGAATTTTATTGTTAAACCTATTTTGGTCATTAAAGTTTCAAAATGTTCAATTTACTCATAAAAGTTTAGACATTAAATATTTTTGGTCACTAAAGTTTAGACATTGAACGTTTTTGGTCACTAATGTTCAATTTCACAGTCACTTCGTCTCGACCGTTGAGTCTGAATTCGACCAAAATTAGTAAATAAAATAAATTAAAAATTAGAGTAAATCTATCCAATCGGGTGGTTGGATAAATTATGTAAATCATCATTGAATTTTATTGTTAAACTTATTTTGGTCACTGAAGTTTCAAAATATTCAATTTATTCATTAAACTTTAGACATTAAATTAAATATTTTTGGTTACTAAAGTTTAAACATTAAACGTTGTTGGTCACTCTTAAACTTCAAACAGTCGTAAATGATGATCGTTCTGCCTCAAATTTCACACTCACTTTGTTTTGATTCTTGAGTTTAAATTCAACCTTCATTTTACTTCGGAAGCCTTAGAAGCTTAGGGAGTAGGGTTTGAAGAAATAAAAGCATTAAAGCCGAATTAATTGCAAACAACAATTGCACCAAACAATTTGAAGGAGAAAAGAAACATAGCAATAAATAGATATAATTGTAGCCAACAACCAACCCTCCACCCACCGATGCTGAAATAAAAGAAATTGAGGTACAAAATTAATGTGTATAGCAGAGTTGTAGATATTAATAAAAAATTTAATCGGCTGAAATAAAAGAAATTGAGGTATATAATTCTGCATGTTTGGTTTTGTGTTTGGGTCTAAAAATTTCGATTGAATGAAAAAACATGCTTCGGTCATCGTGTTAATATGTTTGGATCTAAAAATTCAAACGTGATTTTGGACCCCGAACGTGATTTTGAGAAAGGCAAGGTAGAAGTAACTTTTGCGTTTCGTCGTGATTTTTAAGAAAAAAACTCTCAAACATAAATCATGTTACCTTAAAATCAATTACACATAGAATCAATTTTATAAAATCACGATGATCCAAAATCAATTCTACCACCGCAAAACCAAACACACAAAATATCTAAATATTTATATTTGGTAAAGAAAATTGATAGAAGTTGCTCGTTTTATCAAAAAAATATCTAAGATTATGATGAGGGTTTACAATTATAATCATAAACTAAACACATAATTTGGACATTTTTCAATAATCCAAAAAAATTAGTTATTTGAGATCATACAATGAAGATGTTAAAAAGCTTAACCAAAAAACTCAAACAAAATATAGATACGAATAGATCTGACTGCATCAACAAACAAATCACAAAAGGAGATCAAACTACTGAAAGACCACTAACAATCACAAATCAGAGCTGAGCGACGTGAGAAAGCTATCCACGAACGCCAACTGCGTATCAAAATCTACTCCGAAGGTCCAAAGCAGGGATGATCAACAGGATAACACATCAGCGTCATCTAGATAAATCGAGATGACATAAAATCCAATCTTAGAAAAAAAACAAAAAGAACGACCAAACGACCGACAAAGTAGAATGAAAACGTACTATAAAAGCATAGGAAAATGTGCCATAAACACAGAATTATTCTTATAAAAAAATAGGAAAAGTAACGATAGAAAATAAGTAAGCAAAGAGAAAATAATGAGTATTGGCGGTCAACAACTAGTACTAGAATTAGTGTCGCCGCCGACCGAGAATAATAAATAAAAAGTTTGGATCGAAAGAAAAATAGATTTAGTAAAAAGAATTATTAAATAAAGTTTTTTGGTGATAAATATTTGATTATATAAATATAAAGTATTTTTATGTTGATAGAGAGAATTATTTTGAAGAGATATTATTTCTTCTAAGATCTAAATACTATTATGGCGGTAATCTCTTTCGAGATACACGAATTTTAAAATATATATATATGGAATTGCAAATAATCATTTATATTTATGAAGGTTGCCAAAATCGAACCACATCAAATCTCATGTATTGTTTTTGTTGATCAAAAGATGAGATCAAACATTGACCGCTTGACCTCTGTTAATTCTATAAACCTCAGATGCTCTGTGATGTTGTTTTTCAAAATGGAGGAGTCTAAGAATTATGGCCACCCACATCCTCTGCTTCTTGTGTCGAACCAAGACCAGGTGATGAACAATCAAAGTGGAGTATCAGTTATGTGCTCCAGATGTGGGGACAATGTCTCAGCTCCATGTTTCGTCTGCGTCCAGGACTGCGGGTTTTGCCTTCACAAGGTATGTGCCGACGCCCCTTTGGAGCTCAATCACCCTTTCCATCAGAATCATCCTCTTCTTCTTATGCAAAACACAGTATCTAATACTCTTACTCGTTTCATAAGAGCTCTTCCTTCTTGGTTTTGTTGTTTTTGCGGTAAAGAAGGTGGTCCTTTCATGTATCGCTGCTCATCTTGCGCTCTCAACTCTCATATTAGATGTGCTTTGTTTACATTTAATATTGCTGAAAATAATTTGAAAGAGCTTCAGCATGTTGCCCTTCAAGATCCTTTGATTTCCACTGAAAAAGATGATGAACAACTTGAAAATGTTAGAAAGTGCTTTGGGTGTTGGGAACCATTAGCAAATTATACATATTTTTCTCCTGATTGCGGATTTAATCTACACAAGAAATGTGCTGAGCTTCCTCTCAAACTGAATCATATTTGCCATCGCAAACATCTGCTTGTTCTGCAATTTAACCACGAACGGCTCTCTTGCAAGATATGCCAAGAAACCCAACAAAGAGGATTTGTTTATTGTTGTTCACCTTGTAAGTTTGCTATTCAGATTGAATGTTTGTCATCACATCTTGTTCCTGTTATCAATGATAAGCGCCATGAACACCCGTTCCGTTTGTTCCCGAGACGAGCCCCGTTCATCTGTGATGCATGTGGTACCGAAGGAACTTACTCTGCCTATATATGTTGTGAATGCAACATTATAGTCCATAAAAAGTGTATCTCATTGCCGAGCATCATCAAGAGCAAGTGGCATGATCATGCAATCTTCCACAACTATTTCCTTCCGGATGATTTTTCAAGCTCAGACTGCAGTATTTGTCATGACGAGGTCGGTCCGGAGCATGGAAGTTACTGTTGTTCATATTGCAATGTTGCATTCCATGTTCGTTGTGTGACGAAGGAAGCAAGTTCATATTCTGTACTTTCACGTGAAGATGCAGATTCGATATCCAATGAAAGTTCC
This sequence comes from Hibiscus tridactylites, assembly GCA_958450335.1. NCBI lineage: Eukaryota > Viridiplantae > Streptophyta > Magnoliopsida > Malvales > Malvaceae > Hibiscus > Hibiscus tridactylites. The sequence goes on along the minus strand of OY288268.1, from coordinate 84,470,086 downwards.
ATCACATGTGTTTTGGAGAGGAACGATTCTGGAGTGGCTACAAAAGTGAAGCATTTCCTGCATGATCATGATCTAATGTTAAGTACTTGTGTTGGAGAGCATGAACAGAGTTGTGACGGGTGTATGTTACCGATCTCGGATCCATTCTATTGTTGTTCACAATGTGATTTTCTTCTTCATAAAGTCTGTGCCGAGTTACCTCAGATGAAGCAGGTATGGCATCATAAGTGCCAACAACTTCTCCGTCTTGTTTGGGACGGTGTTTTTAGATGTACAAAATGCCGGCACGTGTCGAATGCCTTTGCTTATGAATGTTTTGGGTGCAAGGAGAAAACATGCCTCCGATGTGTGGTTGCTCTTACTCCTTGTGCTCATACATGTTCGAAACATGAGCACCCCCTCTTCTTCTACCAAAAACACAACGGACGATGCAATGCTTGTGGTGGTGCTACATGGAGTGCATTTCGTTGTAAGGACTGTGATTTCACACTAGATCGTCAATGCTTTTCACTGCCAAGTACAGCTCGTCACAAATGCGATGAACATCTTCTTTCGCTCACTAACAGTGATGATAACAGTTATTCGGAGACTCATTTCTGTGACATCTGTGAAAGAAATAGAGATCCAAATCGTTGGTTTTATCGTTGTGCAGCATGCGATACTTCTGTTCATATCGACTGCGTTCTTAGTAATTATCCATTCATGAAACTAGAGAGCATCTACGGAGAAATAAAAAACCATCCACACCCACTCACCTTTGTGAAGAAGAGCTACTACTACCCTGATTGTGATACATGTGGAAAGCATTGTCAAGATTTAGCTCTTGAATGCACACAATCTGGGTGCAACTATATTCTCCACTGGAAATGTGTAGCACCTGATGATCTACAACGATGGTGGTGGTGATTATTCACAACTAAATCATACATGAACCAGGGATTTAAATTGCGGTTGCGTCTATGCTTTTTGTCGTATTTATCACAGTTATGGACATAACATATGCTATTGCGGCTATTGCGGGTGTGGCGGTCGTAAACTTTTTAAAAAACAGATGCTAGCGGAAATAATGGTTGTAGATATTGTGGTTTCGAACAATGCCAAAACTGTTATATAACGGCCGCTATTTAAGTACATGCCCTGAACAGAGTACGATCCTTGTCTTGAATGCTAGCTACATTTGTCAATCTAATTTGGTTTGTATTAAGTATTTGTCATTGTAGTTTGTTTTTTTCGAACGTTCAGATGCTCTTGATTTTGTATTTATTGATGTATATATGTTTGTGATGTTTAATTTCGTAAGCCGAATGAAGTAAAAAAAATATGGGTAAAATTTTGATACACATGTTATATAAAATTAATTTTATATAAGCATGTATATTTATAGTACAAAACTCAAATCATGAATTCTTAACCCTAACCCTAAATAATATAGCTAAAATTCTAAACGTTAATCTTAAATTTTAAACCTAAACTCCTAAATTTTAAAACCTAAACTAAAATCCTAACCCCTAAAATTAAAATTTAGGTGTAAACTAAAATTTACGCAACATATGTATTAATGTTTTTTCAACAAAAATGAAATATAAACTTAAAATAGTTACACAGAAATTTGGAGGTACATCACTTTAAAATCGGTTGCACAAACAAATTAGTGTTCAAATAAATTATTTATTTTTAGGAAAAATTTAAAATAGGCGAAAGTTAAACACTACTAAATCATTCATTTTTAATGACTTTTAAATGATTATTAAAAATATCAAAGGTTCAATATGAAATTAATTATATTTTAAGACAAAATTAGAAGAAATTATTTTATGAATCATTCTCATCATCTCATCTATGCTCTTATCCAATTAAATAAAGTCACAACATCTTTTATTTTTCGTATAATGTTTTCTTATAAATTAAAATTTACAAATCATCATCTTTTTCTTCATAGCTCATATATTAATTCTAATATGAATAAAATCCTTAAAATAAAAAAAAAACACTCAAAAGCTTAACCCACGAATTAAAAGAGATAACAAAATTAATTCTAATATGTTAAAAAACCCTAGAATTAAAATATTCATTTGAACTACGAACAAATTAATTAGAAAACCTGTAATCTGGAACTTTAAATACTAAATCATTAACAAGAATTTCACTTACCCGTAATCTGAAACTTTAAAAATTAACGGTGTTAAAGTGTATAGTAATAGTGGTGTTCAATAGTGTGCGTCGCTCGTTCTACACTCATCCTTATTTTTATTGTTTTTTTAAGACCAAACAATTATTTAACAAATACAACTTAATACAAGTAATGTTACCTTTGTAATGTTTATGTGATTATTGAGCATACGAGTCGAGGATCGATGTCTTATTTTTCCTTTATAGGGTCTTTGTATCCACTATTTAGTGGTTTTATCGTTAATAAAAGACTTAAAGGTCAAATTGACCCTAAATGAAATATTAAAAAATTAATTAAGTTCTTATGAAAATTTTACACCCAATTGAGCCCTCAAAATTTAAATTACGATTAATCAGGCCCACAAAATTTAAATTATAATCAATTTAGCACTTCCGTTAAGTTAACCGTTAATTCAAAAGTAGTTACTATGATAGTGACACGTTGATAAGTGTAGAATATTACATATTTTTAATGTGTTTTATTCTCTATTTTCTTAATATATATACTCCTAAGTCCTAAATGGTTTCTTTTGGGCTTTATTTTGGTAGGAGCTTTAATGGATTAAATCAGCCAAAAACCAACAGACATGCAGATACTGGATTTTTATTAGATTCATGGCAGGAGTCGTGGGCATGACACAGTCCAAGCCCGACGCAGCAGAATTCGAAAGAACGATCAATAGCTTCTAGAAAACAACCCAGTCAGCGAAATCGAGGAAGAAGGCAAGACGAATGAAATCACCTAGAGTTGAATTGAACTTGAATTAGAATTAAATATTTGAGATTTATTTGGATTTAACTAGGAATCAGATTCATATTTGTTAAAAGAATTATATCAAACTATTACTTAGCAATTTAGTTTTGCCGTCAATTAGGATTTAAATGTTTGAATGTTCTTAGTATTTTACTTTCTTTAGGATTATCTCAAAGCTATAAATACCCTTTGGGTGAAGCTTGAACGAATGTACTAAATTTGGCTTTTGTTTTGCTTTGGGAATTTAGTTATTTTCTTCTTCATCTTCTTTCGTTCATTTTATTTTCTTTTATGCTAAGTATGAATTCTATCATGCTTAGCTAAATTTCCATTTAGCCGAAAGCTAAGCAACAACTCAATATGATTCGTGAGAATTGAAAAATCTCTTCATACCTTTAGATTTCTTTCTTGATTTTCGGCACCATTGGGTTGGCAATCGACCTTTCCTTTAAAATCTCAACACATTCAATCCAAAAAGCGCGTGTTGGTTTGATCGACGTTTTGATCTACTGTTGGGGAGAAGAGTAGGCTTGTAGCAAATTCAACTCCCTAAGAACAAACTTAGCGGCGGTCCGCTAAGAGAAATCAAGATCGAATTCGACTCTCATCGAGACACTATAATCCGAACACGAGCTTTTCCAGCACTGAAGACAACATTGGAGTTAACATCGATAGCCGACGTTGATCCCAAACAAGGACTAAATTCTAAGGATTGACCTTGAAAAATTAGTTCACCAGAGAGAAGATTAAGTTACAAGGGTTGGGCCTTGTAGACTGTAACTGGTAAGGATCCGAGGTAAAATCAATTTCAGTTGTAACACCCGGGTTCGGGGGTCGGGTGAAAATATTAATTTAAAAATAGTTCGGGTTTCGGTTTCAAATTTTAAATAATAAAACAATGACTTGGGCCTCGGGTTTTATTTAGTTGGACTATATTTTAAACAAGCCCACATAGCCATGGTGTCATCCATTGTAGATCCCTTATTTCATTAAGGGTGTTTTGGTCTTTTGACCCCCCATTTCAAACAAACCTAAAATAATACTAGAGTCATCTTCTTCCTCTAACTCCACTATTCACAATACCGTCAAAAAACACCCCCTCTCCTTGGATACTATTCCATTCAAAAGCTTGCTCATTTTTGAAGGTTTTGCAAAGGTAATTTCGTTTTTGACTTACTCTCTTTATCCTCTACAAGTTGATGTCTTTTATTTTCATTTCTACTCACATTTTGAAATTTTGGAGTTTGAAGGTTTTGAATTAAAAATGTTGTCTTTGAAGTTTTTGATTCTAGTTTTTGATTTGTTAAGGTTCAATGAGTAATCTACAACCAAAAAGGGGTAACCAAAATGATTTTTTTTTTGGGGTTTTGGGTATTTTCCCGAAATGGGGTTTTGGGGAGGTTTTTGAGAGGTTTTGGGTTGAGTTTTGGGGATGTTCTATGTGGAAATGAGAGGGCCAATGGTTAGGATATATGTAAGCCTTGTTTTGGAAGCTTTAGGGAGTAGTTAGGAGGTTGAAATCTATGATTTTAAGGGGTGATCGAGGGCTGCTCGGATTTTGGAAAAATTGAGCTTGTTTCAATGGAAAAATTGGTGTGTTGTACTTAGTATGTTATCCGGGTTGATTATTTTAGAACATGGACTGATTTGGGGTTATTTGCTTGGTGTTGGAATGCTTAGAATCAAGGAATTTGGTTGGTGAAGCTTCGGGGGCAAATCCGGGGATTTCGGAGTCTTGAGCTCGGTCTTCAATCTTCTCTTGGGTAGCAACGGTGAGTAGGATCATTGGTTATTGCATTGTACTTGATATGGACTCCCTTGGGGTTTGGGTAGAACCTTGAGAGGTTGCCTAAACCCGTGTGTAAGTCTCCCTACTCATAAATTGTTGTGACAAGTTGATTGTATATACATTGTGACCATTGAATGCATTTTAAGTTGTCAATGTAGTAGTCGTGTTGAGTTCGTGCCTCACGTGATGGTGGTCAAAACTACGGTGATGTGTAGTCCCACCGGTAGTGACTAGTAGGGTAGTACTTTGATGTGTAGTCCCATGTATATCCACTAGTCGAAACGGTGATGTGTAGTCCCACCGTAATGTATGTTGGTTGTGTTTGTGCAAACCAAATGTTGTGGCTGAGATAGACCCTTATACACCCATTGTTTTCTTGCATACAAATCGTATTTTGGAAAACTGCATGTTGTGAATTGTAGAGCCTTTCTCACTAAGCTAGATTGCTTATGCTCTTTGTTTTCAACGTGCAGATCGTTAGAGTTCGGGAGGCGAGCGGGCGAGGGAGGAGCCTTTGGAGTTCTCAAGCAAGTTTAAGTATGGTTTGCTTTTGTAATAATGTCTAGACAATGGGGTATAGAGTGTTAGGAGTTGGGGTCAAACTCCTTAGAAGGTTATGTTTGAAATTGCTAAACTTATGTTGTGTGTTATGCTTTTGCTTCTTGGGTTATGTTCTATGGTTCTTATATGGATTTATTGCTTATGTATGAATTGGTATGAGGATTGGGCTATGCATGCTTTAAGTTTGACTACCATGTGTATGATGCCTATGCTTGTTAAGTGGGTTCTTATGGTGTTGCTTGAGGTGTAGATAGGTATGATTGTTGTTATATTGAATGCTTTAATCCATGTTTGTTTGACTCCTTTGGCTGAAATATGTATGCTTTTATGGTTGGCTTGCCTTAGGGATTGATGATAGTGTGTTGGTTGAAGTGTTAGAGGGATTTAGGGGCATCCTTGTGCTCTAAATCAGCTCAAACCTGCAAGTTCGCAGCTGGGGTATCGATACCGTTGGTCTGGTATCGATACTGCCCTTTGGTTTCAGGCCTCGTGTATCGATACTCGAGGGAGAGTATCGATACCTTTTTGGTCACTGGAGCCACTGTCGATTTCGGTATCGATACTGGCCTCTAGGGTATCGATACCGTTGTCTTAGCTTTGACCGTGGGAAGTCAACTTTAGGGGAGGGTATCGATACACTCCTTGGGGGTATCGATATCGTCTCCTCAGGTTGACCAAACCATGTTGACCTAGTCAAGGGGTATCGATACCCCCTTAAGGGTATCGATACCGCCTGCAGTTTAACTTTAAAAATTGGGCTTTTAAATGTTAGTTTGGGTTCGTTTGACTGTTTCGTAATTATTGTTCCGCTGTATGGTCACTTAGGATGTAATTTTCATCTAGACAAGATTAAAATGGAAAAAAATAATTTAGGGTCGCTAACCGAGGGAGAGTTCCTTAGGGAGTTTTCACTCGGTTTTCCCCGTGTAGCTCACTCGGACCGGTCATCCGGCCAGACCGGGACGAGGGGGTTACATTTATTGGTATCAGAGCCTGAGGTTTCCGAGACCTCGGGCAGGTAAGTGAGGTAAGTTAAGATATTATGAGTGTTTTGCCATGTATGTCTAAATTTTGTTTTTAGCACGGTGTATGTATGCATGCTATGATGGCTTTTCTGTTGTTTGAGAATTGGTTTGAGTCCCCATTGTTAGGCATTGTTGTCAAAATAAAAAGGAAAATTGTTTTGGTTTAAAGAGCTTGAGAACCGGAGTCCTTTGCCCCTTGCTAACCTAACGTTTCTTGTTGTTGTGTGTTTGTTGTTTTAGATTACATTCATTGCTATGGTGAGACCGAGGGGACGGCCTAGAGCGGGTGACCAGGCACCCGGGAACGCGCCTCCTGCTCTTAATGCTCCGGGTGGTAATGGAGGGAACGTCGGAGGTGAAGGTAATGGGGCTCAAGCGGGCCAAGGTCAGGCAGGCCCAGATGTGGCTCATTTGATTCAGACTATAGCCGGAGCTTTCCAGACAGCTTTGGCTGGTATGCAAGCTGCAGCACCAGCTCAGGGTGCGGGGACAGGATTACCCCTAGAGAGGCTTCGTAATTTGGGGGCAGTTGAGTTTCGTGGGTTATCTCCGGAGGGTTCAGAAGGGTGGCTTGAGAGCACAACTCGCATCTTGAGTCAGATGGAGTGTTCGGATGCCCGTAAGTTGGGATGCATTGTCTCATTGCTCCAGGGAGACGCTTATACCTGGTGGACCACTGCTACTTCCGGTATGGCCGAGGTGGATGTCACATGGGAGTTTTTCAGGAATGCTTTCAAGAGGAAGTACCTCGGAGTTCGGTACTTGGATGAAAAGAAAAGGGAGTTCATGGCTTTGGTTCAAGGCAATAGGACCGTGTCCGAGTATGAGATCCAATTTGTGAGGTTGAGCCAGTACGCGCCAGAGTTGATTCCGGATGAGAAGGAGCGTTGTGAGCGCTTCAGATATGGGTTGACTACTGATGTGAAGACCTACATGTTGGCCTCCGACTACACTGAGTTCGATGTTTTGGTTTCTAGAGCCAAGGATGTAGAGCAAAACCTAAGCTCTAGAGCACGTGCTGGTGGGTCTGACTCCGGGAAGAGGCATGCGAACTGGGATAGAGATCATGCCAAGAGGCAAAGGGATAGGAGGTACCAGCCGGATACGAGGCCTAGGGGTGGTAACCATGGTCAGGGCCGTCAGGGCCAAGGGGCTGTTGGGCACATTCCGGAGTGCACTAGGTGCGGGAGACGCCACCCAGGTGAGTGTATGGGTATGTTTGGGGCGTGTTGGAATTGTAGCTCCCGAGATCATTTGAGGCGTGATTGTCCACACCCAGTCAGAGGAGGACCGACTCCAGCGAGGGGTTTTGAGCATCAGAGAGGTCGTGGGCGCGGTCGTGGGAACTTCCAGCCAAGGAATGAGGGTCAGAGGAACTTGGCTCATGTGGTAGCAGTCCAGCCCGAGGGAGGAGGACCGGCTAGAGTGTACGCTCAGCGAGAGGCTGGAAATGACACTGATGTCATTGCAGGTAATTTCACATTACAGTCTTTGAGTTTGCTTTCTCTCATAGATTCGGGATCAACGCATTCGTATATTCTGGGTGAGCATGCAAAGTCATTAGGACTACCTTGTGATTGGTTAGAAGTAGGAGTAAATGTCACTAGCTCCTTTGGTGATACAGTGGTAGTTAAGAAGGTGTATAGGAGGTGTCCCTTGATGATTCAGGGCCACGTATTTCCAGTCGACATGATGGAGCTACCCTTTTATGGCTTTGATGTGATTTTGGGCATGGATTGGCTTGTAGAGCATAGAGCCAGGGTTGACTTTGAGACTAAGAGAGTCTCTTTGAGGCTTACTGATGACTTCGAGGTTGTGGTAGTTGGGGAGAATGTTAAGTTTTTGTCCAATGTGGTTTCGGCTTTGGAAGCTCAGAGATTGTTGAGTTCAGGGTGTCAGGCTTACTTGGCTTACGTAATGAACCCGGATATGAGTGAGGTGAGACCTCAGGACATCAGGACTGTGTGTGACTTCCCGAGTGTTTTTCCGGAAGAACTACCAGGTTTGCCTCTAGACAGAGCAGTTGAGTTTGCTATCGAGACATATTCCGATTCCGCACCAGTGTCCATTGCTCCGTATAGAATGGCACCGAAGGAGTTGAAGGAGTTGAAGACACAGCTTCAGGAGTTGACTGACAGAGGCTTCATTAGGCCTAGTGTTTCCCCGTGGGGTGCTCCAGTTTTGTTTGTGAAGAAGAAGGACGGTAGCATGAGGATGTGCATAGACTATAGACAGTTGAATAAGGTGACAGTGAAAAATAAATATCCCTTGCCAAGGATAGATGACTTGCTAGACCAGTTGAGGGGTGCTTCTGTGTTTTCAAAGATTGATTTGAGGTCTGGGTATTATCAGTTAAAGGTAAAGGACGTGGACATACCGAAGACAGCTTTTCGTACACGATACGGGCATTATGAGTTTCTGGTGATGCCTTTTGGGCTGACCAATGCCCCAACAGCCTTCATGGATATGATGAACCGGGTGTTTCATAAGTTCTTGGACAGGTTTGTGGTAGTGTTTATTGACGACATCCTAGTGTACTCGAGGACCGAAGAGGAGCACGATGAACACTTGAGGTTAGTGCTTCAGACCTTACTTGAGAATCAGTTGTATGCTAAGCTCAGCAAGTGCGAGTTTTGGATTAGGGAGGTGGTCTTCCTAGGCCACGTGATCTCAGCGAGTGGGATTAGTGTAGATCCCAAGAAGATTGAAGCCATTGTGAATTGGAAGCAACCGAAGTCAGTGACAGAAATCCGCAGTTTCCTAGGCTTGGCGGGATACTATAGGAGGTTTGTTGAGGGGTTCTCGAGGATAGCGGCTCCGTTGACCAAGTTGCTACAGAAGAATGTTCCGTATGAATGGTCAGATGCAAGACAAGAAGCGTTTGAGAAATTGAAGAAAGCTTTGACCGAAGCTCCCATTTTGATTCAGCCCGAGCCGGGGAGAGAGTTTGTAATTTACAGTGATGCATCTTACGTGGGGCTAGGTTGTGTGCTTATGCAAGGAGGTAAGGTAGTGGCATATGCTTCCCGACAGTTGAAGGTTCATGAGAAGAATTACCCCACACATGACATAGAGTTGGCCGCAGTGGTGTTCGCGTTGAAAATTTGGAGACACCATCTTTATGGTGAGAGGTGCACTGTGTACACCAACCACAAGAGCTTGAAATATTTGATGTCCCAAAAGGAGTTGAATCTTAGGCAACGAAGGTGGTTAGAGCTCCTTAAAGATTACGACCTTACCATAGAGTATCATCCGGGCAAGGCAAATGTGGTGGCCGATGCCTTGAGTAGGAAGGTAGCCGTTGAGTTGCGAGCAATGTTCGCAAGGTTGAGTGTGTCTACGGATGGTGGGCTACGGGCCGAGCTTCAGATTAAGCCATCATTGGTTCAGTTGATTCGTGAGAAGCAGTTGCGAGATGAGTCCTTGGCACCTCACGTGCAAGACATAGCGGAAGATAAGCCTACCGAGTATTGTTTTGGAGAGAATGGGATCCTATGTTTCAAAGATAGGATAGTGGTTCTGGAGGATGCCAAGTTGAGGCGTACGATCTTGAGTGAGGCTCACAATAGCCCTTTTGCTATGCATCCGGGTAGCACGAAGATGTATTGAGGATTAAAGGAAGAGTATTATTGGGTTGGTTTGAAAAAGGATGTAGCCGAGTTCGTAAGTAAATGCATGGTTTGTCAGAGAGTCAAGGCCGAGCACCAGTTTCCCTCAGGGTTGTTGCAACCGTTGAAGATTCCAGAGTGGAAGTGGGAGCGTATCACTATGGACTTTGTATCAGGACTTCCGTTGACTCCTTCGAAGAAAAATTCAGTGTGGGTGATTGTAGACAGATTCACCAAGTGTGCACACTTCATACCGGTTCATACCACCTATACGTTGGACAAGTTGGCCGAATTGTATATCCGTGAGATTGTGAGACTACATGGGGTACCGAAGTCAATTGTGTCAGATCGAGATCCGAGATTCACCTCTAGATTTTGGGAGTGTTTGCATCGAGCCTCAGGCACTTGGTTGAACTTCAGCACTTCGTATCATCCGCAGTCAGATGGGCAGTCTGAGAGAGTGATTCAGATTTTGGAGGATATGTTGAGGTGTTGTATTATTGACTTCCAGGGGTCGTGGGAGAAACACCTACCATTAGTGGAATTTGCGTACAACAACAGCTTCCAGTCAAGCATTCAGATGGCTCCTTATGAGGCCTTGTATGGTAGGAAGTGTAGGACCCCGATTTGTTGGGCTGAGGCCGGACAGAAACTTGTGCCGATGCCCGAGTTACTTAAGGGAACCACCGAGAAGGTGAAGTTGATATGTGATCGCTTGAAGGCGGCTTCAGATCGGCAAAAGTCCTATGCCGACTTAAAAAGGAAGGAAGTGGAATACTCCGTGGGGGATAAAGTGTTTTTGAAAGTCTCACCATGGAAGAAGGTGATGAGGTTTGGGAGGAAAGGCAAGTTGAGCCCAAGATACATAGGGCCTTATGAGATAGTTGAGAGAATTGGTCCGGTTGCCTATAGATTGAGACTCCCAGTTGAGCTAGAGAAGATTCATGATGTGTTTCATGTATCGATGCTTAGGAGGTATAGATCGGATCCGTCCCATGTTATGCCAGTGGAAGAAATAGAGTTAAATTCGGACTTATCTTACAATGAGGAACCAATTGAGATACTTGCTTCTGATAGCAAGGTGTTGCGTGGCAAGACTATAGAGTTAGTCAAAGTCTTATGGAGACATAGAGGTGTGGAGGAAGCCACGTGGGAGAGAAAAGCTGACATGCTTGAGCAGTTTCCCTACTTGTTTCCGTCAGGTAATTTCGAGGACGAAATTTCCTTAAGTAGGGGAGAGTTGTAACACCCGGGTTCGGGGGTCGGGTGAAAATATTAATTTAAAAATAGTTCGGGTTTCGGTTTCAAATTTTAAATAATAAAATAATGACTTGGGCCTCGGGTTTTATTTAGTTGGACTATATTTTAAACAAGCCCACATAGCCATGGTGTCATCCATTGTAGATCCCTTATTTCATTAAGGGTGTTTTGGTCTTTTGACCCCCCATTTCAAACAAACCTAAAATAATACTAGAGTCATCTTCTTCCTCTAACTCCACTATTCACAATACCGTCAAAAAACACCCCCTCTCCTTGGATACTATTCCATTCAAAAGCTTGCTCATTTTTGAAGGTTTTGCAAAGGTAATTTCGTTTTTGACTTACTCTCTTTATCCTCTACAAGTTGATGTCTTTTATTTTCATTTCTACTCACATTTTGAAATTTTGGAGTTTGAAGGTTTTGAATTAAAAATGTTGTCTTTGAAGTTTTTGATTCTAGTTTTTGATTTGTTAAGGTTCAATGAGTAATCTACAACCAAAAAGGGGTAACCAAAATGATTTTTTTGGGGGGTTTTGGGTATTTTCCCGAAATGGGGTTTTGGGGAGGTTTTTGAGAGGTTTTGGGTTGAGTTTTGGGGATGTTCTATGTGGAAATGAGAGGGCCAATGGTTAGGATATATGTAAGCCTTGTTTTGGAAGCTTTAGGGAGTAGTTAGGAGGTTGAAATCTATGATTTTAAGGGGTGATCGAGGGCTGCTCGGATTTTGGAAAAATTGAGCTTGTTTCAATGGAAAAATTGGTGTGTTGTACTTAGTATGTTATCCGGGTTGATTATTTTAGAACATGGACTGATTTAGGGTTATTTGCTTGGTGTTGGAATGCTTAGAATCAAGGAATTTGGTTGGTGAAGCTTCGGGGGCAAATCCGGGGATTTCGGAGTCTTGAGCTCGGTCTTCAATCTTCTCTTGGGTAGCAACGGTGAGTAGGATCATTGGTTATTGCATTGTACTTGATATGGACTCCCTTGGGGTTTGGGTAGAACCTTGAGAGGTTGCCTAAACCCGTGTGTAAGTCTCCCTACTCATAAATTGTTGTGACAAGTTGATTGTATATACATTGTGACCATTGAATGCATTTTAAGTTGTCAATGTAGTAGTCGTGTTGAGTTTGTGCCTCACGTGATGGTGGTCAAAACTACGGTGATGTGTAGTCCCACCGGTAGTGACTAGTAGGGTAGTACTTTGATGTGTAGTCCCATGTATATCCACTAGTCGAAACGGTGATGTGTAGTCCCACCGTAATGTATGTTGGTTGTGCTTGTGCAAACCAAATGTTGTGGCTGAGATAGACCCTTATACACCCATTGTTTTCTTGCATACAAATCGTATTTTGGAAAACTGCATGTTGTGAATTGTAGAGCCTTTCTCACTAAGCTAGATTGCTTATGCTCTTTGTTTTCAACGTGCAGATTGTTAGAGTTCGGGAGGCGAGCGGGCGAGGGAGGAGCCTTTGGAGTTCTCAAGCAAGTTTAAGTATGGTTTGCTTTTGTAATAATGTCTAGACAATGGGGTATAAAGTGTTAGGAGTTGGGGTCAAACTCCTTAGAAGGTTATGTTTGAAATTGCTAAACTTATGTTGTGTGTTATGCTTTTGCTTCTTGGGTTATGTTCTATGGTTCTTATATGGATTTATTGCTTATGTATGAATTGGTATGAGGATTGGGCTATGCATGCTTTAAGTTTGACTACCATGTGTATGATGCCTATGCTTGTTAAGTGGGTTCTTATGGTGTTGCTTGAGGTGTAGATAGGTATGATTGTTGTTATATTGAATGCTTTAATCCATGTTTGTTTGACTCCTTTGGCTGAAATATGTATGCTTTTATGGTTGGCTTGCCTTAGGGATTGATGATAGTGTGTTGGTTGAAGTGTTAGAGGGATTTAGGGGCATCCTTGTGCTCTAAATCAGCTCAAACCTGCAAGTTCGCAGCTGGGGTATCGATACCGTTGGTCTGGTATCGATACTGCCCTTTGGTTTCAGGCCTCGTGTATCGATACTCGAGGGAGAGTATCGATACCTTTTTGGTCACTGGAGCCACTGTCGATTTTGGTATCGATACTGGCCTCTAGGGTATCGATACCGTTGTCTTAGCTTTGACCGTGGGAAGTCAACTTTAGGGGAGGGTATCGATACACTCCTTGGGGGTATCGATACCGTCTCCTCAGGTTGACCAAACCATGTTGACCTAGTCAAGGGGTATCGATACCCCCTTAAGGGTATCGATACCGCCTGCAGTTTAACTTTAAAAATTGGGCTTTTAAATGTTAGTTTGGGTTCGTTTGACTGTTTCGTAATTATTGTTCCGCTGTATGGTCACTTAGGATGTAATTTTCATCTAGACAAGATTAAAATGGAAAAAAATAATTTAGGGTCGCTAACCGAGGGAGAGTTCCTTAGGGAGTTTTCACTCGGTTTTCCCCGTGTAGCTCACTCGGACCGGTCATCCGGCCAGACCGGGATGAGGGGGTTACATCAGTGATCGAGACATGATTGAGAAAAAACGAAGCTAGAAGCTATTCCTCATCAGAATTATTTTCAATTATGTACTTTTCTTGTTTTTATTATTTTTATTTATTTAGATTTATTCAACTCATCTTGGTAAACCCCTTTTTTACTTTCTTACAGATTTCTTGGTTAAAGGTCAATTCAAATAAATATTGGAAATTCCTTAGTCCCTGTGGACCGACCCTTCTTCTCTTTGCTATGCTTATTTTCTATTTATTTGAGATTAAGGCTTATTTATTTGACAGTTTACGATGCTTGTAAAATTGGCGTCGTTGTCGGGGACTTCGGAAAAGTTACTAATATCGTTTGTTTTGATTTATGGCCAAGAAGAATCCGGGCAAACTAGTAGAATTTGTACCGGAGATCGAAGCATTAGCCTGAAGACTACACACATAAACACTTCGAGAACAAAGACAACAACAACAAGAACGAAGATTGAGACAAAAAAAATTCGAAAGATGTCTTGAAATATCCTCTGAAGCTGAAACACACTTCGAGTACACCAACGTAGAACCAATTTCGATGGGAGACAACGACCAAACCATTCGCGCACTTGTCGCGATACCTGACGATTAACAACCGTTGTGCATTACATTCCCGAATGGAGAAACGCCATTTGCACTCAAGACATGCTTGATACATCTTTTACCGAACTATCATGGTTTGCCTAGTGAAAACCCGCATAAACATCTAAATGAATTTCACATGGTTTGCTTAAGCACCAAACAACAGGGCGTATCCGAAGACCAAATCAAACTCTGTGCTTTCCTTTTTTCCTTAGCAGATGTCGCTAAAGATTGATTGTTTGATTTACCGTCCAATTTAGTTACTACATAGACTGACATGAATCGATTTTTTCTTGACAGGTTGTTCCTTGTAGCCAAGGCGAGCGAACTAAGGTGAAATATCTTGAGCAACTAACAGAAAGATATTGAGTCGTAATACGACTATTGGGAGAGGTTCAAGAAGTTATACACGAATTGTTCACAACATGGACTATCGAAACAAACACTTCTCCAGTATTTCTACGAATGATTAACCCCTATGGAAATGAAGATGATCGATGTAGCAAGTGGAGGAGAACTTGTAAACATGACTCCAACTGCGGAAAGGAATTTAATTTCAACTATGGTCGTTAACTCTCAACAGTTTTGCCCTCCTAGTGAACCCTCTCGACGGGTTCATGAGATAAGTAATCCTTCCGTTGAAGCAAAAAATGACAAACTTACTAACGCAGTTGAAACCTTACTTACAGGTAAAACAGTTCAGGCTCACGTATGTGGAATTTATGCCATGCCCGATCATACAACGGACTACCGTCCGACGCTTCAAGAAGATACAACAGCATATGTAGATGTCGTAGGGAATTTCCCATGACCTCCCTAGAGACAATTTTATCAAATGTGTAGTACAACCAATTGTTTCAACCGCGCCCGCCTATGCCTCAACAACAACAACCGCAGAAATCATCCCTGGAGGCTATAGTAGAAAGGTAGCACTGAACACAAAAAAGTTTCAACTAAAGACCGAAGCACAGTTTTAAGAAATTGACAAGCAGATGAGTCAACTGACGTTAGCAGTGATTTATTTAGAATCTAGAGGGAAGCTTCCATTGCAAACCGAGGCAAACTCACGAGAAAATGTTAGTGCAATCACCCTTCGGAGTGGCACTGCTATCGCACCACCAGTCCCTAAAGATGTTGTCGCAAAATGCCAAGGGAAAGATGAATCGGAGTCCCAGAAAGGGGAAGGAGTTGTTGACGCAGAAACCTAGAAGAAGAAGAAGAAGAAAGCCGAGTCGCAGACTCCTCTTACACCATTTCCCTACGCTACTACACCTCTTTTTGCTTCGAGGTTAGTTAAACACGACAAACAAGCCAAGGAAAAGGAGATACTTGATGTTCTTTGAAGAGTGGAGATCAACATACCTCTTCTTGAGGTAATCTGAAAAGTACCGAGATATGCCAGATTCTTGAAGGACCTTTGTACAACCAAACAAAGACTTACCGGCAATGAAAAGGTAAATTTGGGGGAACACGTCTCACTCGTTTTCCAACAAAAGCTTCCACTTAAGCTAAAAGACCAAGATATGTTTGTTATTCCTTGTAAAATTGGTAAGGTAGGAATTAAATGTGCTATGTGTGATTTGGGTGCTTCCATAAACGTCATGCCTCTTTCTGTTTACAACTCACTTTCTATTGAGCCATTGAAGGAAACTAAAGTGACGGTACAAATGGCTGATCGATCCGTGATATACCTAGAAGGACTCCTCGAGAACGTCTTAGTTAAGGTAAAGAACTTATTTTTCCGGTGAATTTTTATGTCATCGACATGAAAA
Organism: Hibiscus tridactylites; assembly: GCA_958450335.1. NCBI lineage: Eukaryota > Viridiplantae > Streptophyta > Magnoliopsida > Malvales > Malvaceae > Hibiscus > Hibiscus tridactylites. The sequence continues at coordinate 84,454,056 of OY288268.1, read as the reverse complement.
ATGATTGTTTAAACACTTCTTCATAAATCCTTCTTGGTCGTCCCTTCATTAGTACGACGCATACAAAAATCGATGTAAGAAGCGGAATTCTTACAATGGAGTTTGATGGTGAGGTTGTTAAGTTTGACGTTTATAAAACAATACGATATCTTAATAATGTTGCTAGTATTAATTTTATTGATATTATTGAACCTACTGTTGAAGAGTTTTTCGAGCCTAACTTTGTTGATAATCTGTGCAAGGAATTGGAGGACTTCGAAAAGGAAATCAGAGAGTTTGAGAAGAAAAAAACTATTGATTCTGATTCAAGTCTTACTCCGTCTAAATCTAAACTGTTACTTTTCATTTTGCAGGCACCAAAGTTGGAGTTAAAATCACCGTTGGAACATGTGGGCAAGCTGAAAAAGATCCGAAGAAAAACCTATAAGAATGTTCAAAGCTACAAGGATAAAATGAAGGAACTTTATGATCGTAGAATTTCTCGTAAGAAATTTCTTCGATGGAAAAAACAAAAGAAGTGGAGGGAGCATCTCTCTCGGAACCTGTAGTCTGAATCAGATCGTCGAGCTAACGACGTTAAATAAAGCGCTAAATTAAATGCAACTCATTTTCTTTCCATTTTTATAATTTTCTTTATTTTTCGTTATTTTTTTCATTTTTAGGTACACCAAAAAAATTCGATCGAACTCGAATGAACGACATGGCATTTATTCGCGTGGCAGTAGTATGAGATTTTATCACAGACGTGGAGTTTTTTTTTTCTCCCACTCGAAAAGCAAAAAATAAAAATAAAAAAATGCAAATGGGAATATGCAAATGTGGCAGCAATGTACGGTGAAAACGAAAAAAATAAGGAAATGGGACTTAAGGGTCATTTTGGACCTTTCACACCCAAACATTAATTAGGGGTTTTTCTTGTTTAGCATTATTCAACCAAGCCGTCACTTCCCTTTCCCCAATTCTACAGCCATTAAAAAATACTCGATCCCTAAGCATTCCCGAACCTAGGCACCATCCCACGCCCTTTCACACATTCTCACGGAACTGTGGTTGGTACGAAAAACCAAGGACCCAGCCGTGCTTCAGTGTCCCTCAACCGATTGCAGAATCAATACACCGCCAACCCTCTAGTGGCCAACGTTGACAACTACGATAGCACCACCACGGTCGTTAGTGACAATTGTATGACACCCAATGCCTACTGTCGAAACACCTTCTTTTGCGCTGGTAAGTAATGAACCAAATTTTGTTACACATTTACTAATGTACCATTTATTTTTGGTTTTTCAAGAAATTTCAATGTCGATCCATACTCCAACAGATTCTCTTCCAAGTAACGGAACGACCACAGTGGCATGGCCAAGTAATCAAACAGCCTCAGCGCGGTGATAAATATGGGGAGTATTCTGCCCATTCCTCCTTTTACTTATATATTTAATTTTGATAAAATGTCAAAAATAGCCCCAACGTTTTTCGTTCAAATTTCACCTTTATTGGATGAAAACTGTTAGCCAACTAATAGACATGGTATGGGGTGATGATTTGGCACTGCCACGTGGCACTTTGCTGATTTGGCGATTGGTTAAAAATATATTTTTAAAAAAATAATGATTTTTTTTAAAATGCCACATCAGCAAAAATGTCATGTGGTAGTGCCATGTCATCTCCCCAAGCCTTGCAGACATGTCACGTCAGCCTCAAGCGTTAATTGTTAGTTGACTAACGGTTCTCATCCATCAAGGGTAAATTTAAATGAAAAATGAAACGTTAAGCGGTTGTTTGCAAAAAAAAAGATATGGCTAAAATGACTAAAAGGTTAAACGTTGGGGGGCTAATTTTGACCTTTTGCCTTTAATTTTTGTATTGGGACAATACACCTTAAATGAGGGGGGTAGATGTCGAATTTGCCCTGCTTATTTACAATGGTTTAAAGGTTTGTTTTGTTACTTATGATTGTCACTTGTCTAGACCAATTTAGGAGTTTCGTTTTAATTTTTTAATGTCATGCTTGAATTTATTGAGTTACACATGTATAAACAAGTTTGGGCACTTTAATGAATTTGGTGATTGTTTTTAACTTGATGGTACAACTTTCATTCTTGCTTAAATATGAGTTTGGTTTGTATCGCAATATTTGTTTGACGTTGTCATCAGGTGTGATGTTTCATAGTGAGACGATTATGAGTGGTAGATCAAGGTATGTGACCGGGTTGGAGGCCAAAATGAGATGCTTGAGTTGTCATCTCGTTTTCAGTATAAAGATCCGAGTGACGAGCTGAAACTACAGAGTTAAAAAAGAGAGTAAAAAAAGAAGAAAAAAGAAGAAAAAAAAGGAAAACAATTGAGAGATATGGGGAAAAATAAAACTCACACTCCGCCAATCGCTCACCACAAAAAAAGATAGTCTTGGTTTGATGATGTCTCACTCCAAAAGCAAAAAGACGAAAAATTCCGCATAATTGTTTGTTGTTTATTCGGTTAATTGCTTTTGTTGATTTATTTTTGTTGTCCCACTTGATTATCTTGTTTAACTCTTTCGATTCAAGCATGTCTTTAGAATTTTTGTGAAACTTTTGAGCAAGTTTAGACTATGTGATAGGAGTAGCAACTAAAATATACTTGAGGACAAACATTGAATAAGTGAAGGAGAATTTGATAAGTGTAGAATATTACATATTTTAATGTGTTTTATTCTCTATTTTCTTAATATATACTCATAAATGGTTTTTTTGGGATTTATTTTGGTAGGAGCTTTATTGGATTAATTAGCCCAGATAAACAAGTTCTAAATTTTATTGGATTCATGGCAGGAGTCGTGGCACGACACAATCCGAGCCCGACGCAGCAGAATTTGGAAAAACGATCAATGGCTTCTAGAAGACAACCCAATCAACGAAATCGAGGAAGAAGGCCAGACGAACGAAATCACCTAGAGTTAGAATTGAACTTGAATTGGAATTAAATATTTGAGATTTATTTGGATTTAACTAGGAATTAGATTCATATTTGTTTAAAGAATTATATCAAACTATTACTTGGGAATTTAGTTTTGTCGTCAATTAGGATTTAAGTGCTTGAATGTTCTTAGTATTTTATTTTCTTTAGGATTATCTCAAAGCTATAAATACCCTTTGGGTGAATCTTGAACGAATGTACTGAATTTGGCTTTTGTTTTGCTTTGGGAATTTAATTATTTTCTTCTTCATCTTATTTCGTTCGTTTTATTTTCTTTTATGCTAAGTATGAATTCTATCATGCTTAGATAAATTTTCATTTAGCCGAAAGCTAAGCGAGAACTCAATCTGATTCGTGAGAATTGAAAAAGCTCTTCATACCTTCAGATTTTTTTCTTGATTTTCGACATCATTGGGTTGACAATCTGCCTTTCCTTTAAACATCTCAACACCTTCAATCCAAAAAGCGCACGTTGATTTGATTGACGTTTTGATCTACCGTTGGGGAGAAGAGTAGGCTTGTAACAAATTCAACTCCCTATGAACAAACTTAGCGGCAGACCGCTAAGGAAAATCAAGATCGGATTCAACTCTCACCGGGACACTACAATCTGAACACATGCTTTTCCAACACTGAAGATAACATTAGAGTCAACATCGATAGCCGACGTTGATCCCAAACAATGACTAAATTCTAAGGATTGACCTTGGAAAATTAGTTCACCTGAGAGAAGAGTAAGTTACAAGGGTTGGACCTTGTAGACTGTAATCGATAAGAATCCAAAGTAAAACCAATTTTAGTGATCGAGACAGATTGAGAAAAAGCGAAGTTGGAGGCTATTCCTCATCAGAATTATTTTCAATTATCTACTTTTCTTGTTTTTATTATTTTTATTTATTTAGATTTATTCATCTCATCTTGCTAAACTTCCCTTTTTATTTTCTTACAGATTTCTTGGTTAAAGGTCAATTCAAATCAATGTTGGAAATTTCTTAGTCCCTGTGGACCGACCCTTTTTCTTTTTACTACGCTTATTTTCTATTTATTTGAGATTAGGACTTACTTATTTGACAGTTTACGACACTTGTCACACGTGGCACACTCTAGACGTGTCACGTCATCAAAACTGTAAATAATCATTTAAAAATTTTAAAAATATTTAAAATTATTTTTTTTAAAAAAAATTATAAAAAATATATATAATATAAAAAAATTCAAGAAAAAACTAAAAAATATTTAAATGTGTAAAAAATTAAAATTATGTATAAAATCATAAAAAAATATTTTTCACTTAAAAAAATATAAAAAATTAATAATTATTAAAAAAATATATAAATATTTATAATAAAATAATATTTAAAACTTGTATAATTTTTTAAAATATATATTTTTAATTATAAAATCCCAAAATTTCAAAAATTTTCAAAATTCCCCAAACTTACAAATCCCTAACCCTAAATCCTAACCCAACATTCCCAAGTCCTCAAGTCACTTTAATTAACGGTGGAAGTTGTTAGTGTGGTGGCAGACAACAGTGCTGGTGAGAAGAAATATTGAGGGAGAATGAGGGTTTTCCTGCGACGGGGAGTGGTTGGTGGTTGAATCGTATCTAATGCTTGATTTAGGGATTTATGAGGTTTTTTTTGAAAGAAATTAAACTTTGGAGTGTTTTAGAAAAAAATATTATTTTATGTTTTTTATAAAAAAAATAAAGGAAAAAATAAAACAAATTAATTTAATTTAATATTCTTAATTTTTACAATTTTTATGATTTTTTATAATTTTGTAGATTTTTTAAGATTTTTTTTAAAATCGATTTTGATCACGTGGAACGCCCGGAGCGTGTCATGTGTCCGTCTATATTTTGACCGTTAGAAGGCATTGACGGTCAACGCGGTCAAACTAACAAAAATGCTAAATTGGTGTAATTTAAATTATGATGGCTAAATTGGGTGTAAAATTTTTATAATAACTTAATTAGTTTTTTATTGTTCGTTGGGAGCCTATTTGACATTTAAGCCTTAATAAAACAATTATCTTGCTGGGGGAAGAAAACAAATGCAGCATGATGCAAATAATGCCAACATGTTTAGCGAAAAAAAATAAGGCATGAAATATCTAGGGGTGAGTGCTCGATCGTGTTGAGTCAAAAAATTTTGAGTTATTCGAGTTGACTCGTCATATCTTACAATTCAAACTTTATTTATTTTTTTTATTCGAATCGAGTTTTCGAGTTCTCATACAAATTTAATTGTAATCATTTATCAATGTTATAGTATAGTTTGATTCCAATTTAAACGACTTTTTCTTATCATATAAGACATGCATGTATATTTCATCGTGTTTTTTCATATGTGACATATATTTCTTCATATTATATATATAAGAAAAAATTGAGGGACTCGACTCGAACTTAAAAATCAACCCTCTAATTACTAAAAATTTCGAATTATTCGAATTTTCGTTTTACAACTCAAACTTTATTTGAAATTTTTTCGAGTCAAATTTCTGTAATTTCGAGTTGAGTTAGAACGAGTCTAGTTTTTTCGCCTCGAGTCGGGTCGAAAATTTCAGTTTTTTCGAGTCGAGTTTTGCTCACTCTTAAAAATATCTAAGGCATACGACACAATTCGAATGACACGTAAGAGCATAAATTTGAATCATTCGAGTTATCACCTACATAGTTGATTTCCAACTTTTAAGTCTAAATTAAATGTATTTGTTTATTAAGGTTAAATATTAATTTTTAGAAACTACGAGTTGGTCTAGCGAAATGAAGGTCAATAAAGTTACGAGTTTGAATCATTTTTTTGCTCGGCAATAGATTTGTTTTTATTAAAATTACCAACACTTACATGTGTGCCTTGTTAAAAATCTCCATATACCTAATTGAAGGAAAAGTGTACAACGCATGTAGGCCAATAACAAAATCAGAAAAGTAACTACAACCCACAAAACAACACGCAACAAATTAGTTGGGAGGATTGCCCCATAATAAGGCTCTACAATACTCATCCTGATTAGTTAACTAGTAGATCAAATACTAATTATTATACGAAAAAATAGTTTTCTTGTATTTAATTTTTTTATTTGTAATTAAAAGTATTATAAAAGATATTTAGATTAAACTTCATTTTGTTTTATCTTCTTTAGAGTTCAGTCCTAAAATACCATGTTTATGAATTAATCTATTTAACAATAAAACAAAAATACTTTGTTATCTCAGTAATTATTATTTTTATTTATTTCTACTCAACAATTCAAATTTTATTCAATTTATGGCAGTAAAATGCAAACAAAGAAAATTAAAACACCAAACACCTAGAATGTCATATCCTACACTCCTTTAAAACCAAAACAAATGTTAGTTTCTTGATATTGTAAAATAAGCATAATCATAATGGCTATCCACTAGACTTTAACTCGCTAGTCAATTTGGAGCAATTCATGGCTCATTAATTTTAGACTATAAGCATTATCATTTCAGAAATTTTGTTTCTTGTAACAGTTAACTTGCCATTTACAATTACAAGAAGGTTTTACTCTGTGGAATCCTTTTACCAAAAAACATTGTTATATATTGATACCAACAATTACATAAGCTATGATTTTATTGATAATTATAACGATGGATGTTCATAGAAGATTTAAACTAGCTATGATTTATAATTTAAAAGTTGATTTTTGGAGTAGAATATGTTATACTTTACACATGAATAATACTAAGTTGAGAGCTACTAAGTGGAAAGGAATTGGTTTCGGTTTTATTTTGGTTTTCTTGACTTTGTAAAATGAACATTTTTTCAAGAGTTTCTTGTCCAGTATTGTAGGTTGGATTTCAATTTTTGTCTACACCAAATGAGGCACTAAGTGTATTAGAACTCACACAAGTCACTAAAATAGCTAAAAAAACGCACTGCATAATATTATTAGAACTCTCGAGGAAGTATTATTGCGTACTCAACTATGTTACAAATGATGGTGGGATGTGTCTTGTTTATAAGCCAAGCCCATCTTGATCTAATGGTTACGATTCACTCTAATTGACGGTTAAGAATTGTGTCTCTAGAATTATCTATATAAGCCTACCCATCTCTATACAATCCTAGATGGTTCTAGAGAATCCAGCCCTTCCATAGGCTTATGACTCTTATGTACTCTTTTTGGCTTCTACCACGTTCACGAAAACCTCCAGACCTTTTTGGCTCGAATGCATCATGTTGTTAGACGGTTGCACCAGTGTGGTATCTTTGGACCCGTGATGGGTGTCTTGTAAGCAAATCATTCGTGAATTGTTCGGCAGAAAGTGTTTATTTATTAAACGAACGAATATAAACAAGATTTTTTATTCATTTAATTAAATTAACGAACACAAACAAAGAACTCGTTCGTTTATTTACGTTCGTGAACGCTCAGTAATCCATTCATTTATGTTCATTTAAATTTATTTCATATGTCCTTTTATATTTATTATTTTCATAATAAAACTATTATATTTAAAAAATTAAAAACTTATATTAAATATATAAAAGAAAAAGGGGAAATTAAACAATACTCAATGTTTGTTTGCATTCGTTTGTGTTGATTTGCGTTCGTTTATCATTTTAACGAACGGAAATGAACGAACACGAACAAACTACATTGTTCAACAAAAGAACACGAACAAGAAATTATGTTTGTTTAGTTGTTTATGTTAATTCGTTTGTTCGGTTAAAATTAAACGAACAAACATTAACATACCCTCGTTCGTGTTCGTTCGGTTCGTTTGCATACCTATACCTTGCACACCCGTAAGGGCCTCCCTTTGCATTCATTGTCCACCGTCTGCACTTGAAGTGGTTTGACTAGCCTCCTTGTGAAAAACTAATGTTTTGATATAATAATTGAAAAATAGTTTTGGACTAAATTGAAAAGATTTCAAAGTGATTTTAAATCCAAACAACTTGAAAATAAGTTTGTGGTTGTTTTAAATGGTTTTGGAAATGTTTGAAACATTTTTAAGTAACCAAACCAGAGTTTTCAAGGTACTCGTTTCAAAATAGAGGGACATGTATCGAAACATTTTGAAACTGCCAAAAATCGTAATGAAACAGGGCTTGCCCGTTTCGATACGGAGAGGGTTTCGTTTCGAAACACCCCTTTGGTGTTTCGGTACACCCAACGGTCAAAACCTCCCCAAGGCTATTTTCCCAACGACTTTTTAAATTGTAGCTCAACTGTCACACATTCCGAAACGGGGTTGCTACCGTTTCGATACAGATCAAGAGTGTTTCGAAATGGCTTGATGCATCAGACTTCAACGGCTAGTTCTGAATAAGGGCGTTCCGAAATGAGTTCGATTGTTTCGAAACGAACGTCTCCAGAACAACATTTATGGTGGGAAATAAAGTCTCCAACGGCTTTAAAACATCCCCAACGGTCCTCAAAGGCTATAAACTCAATTGAGAGTATAAAAGAGACCTCCAAGAAACAAGAGAAGACTAATGCTTCAATTGTCAACAACATAATGATTAAGAATTTGTCTTAGAGCTTAATTGTACATTTTCTTGTATAGAAAAAACTAGTGAGCTAAACATTGTTATAATTGCTCGAGTGTTTAGGTTTTGGGTGAGAGCTAAATAGTGCAAACAATTACCTATTAGAGGGATTTCAAGTTTGCTTTAGAATTTCTTTTGTGAGAGAGTGCTTGATCAAGCTTTGGGTAGTAAGCTTGATCGTTGTAATAGTTTGCTCCTAAGTCGAGAAAAGGGGACGAAATTCAAAGAGTGAATTTGTTAAAATCCTTAGTGGTGAGCTAAGGTAGTGGATGTAGACCTTGGTTAGAAGGTTGAACCACTACAATTCCTTGTGTCTATAACCCCTCATCCCGGTCTGGACGAATTACCAGTCCGAGTGGGTCACACGGGGAAAACCGAAGTGAAACCTGTTAAGGCTCCCTTTCGGTTAGCAACCCTAGAAAATTTCTTTTAAACATTATCTTGTCTAAAGGCTTTAATACTTCCTATGTGAAACACGGCAGTGAAAACACAACAAAATAATACAAACATACAAAGCAAGCAATTAAAACAACCCATTTTAGTTTTTACAGCATGCCCTATCAATACACTAGAAGTGCGTATCGATGACTTTACGGTGGAATATTACATCATCGTACTCCTCCTTGATGACTTTACGCCGCCAAGGCCACGCGCGAATTTGACTCAACCGTGTGCACACTCTCATCCTAATGATCGATCATATATACCCGGTAATTTAACTAGTGCCAATCATACTATCAAGTCATACCAAGACAATCCAATATGCATTTCAACATATCAAACACCACATACATCAATGTATATAGCAACATACATAATCAACACATGCTTTTCAAGTCTACATCATGCATACTAAGCAAAGCTCATTAAACACACATGAGACTAAGCTACCAACTTAACCTCTACCTTGAATTGGCCTACCAAGCACAATCCCATTTCCACAACCATACACTTGAACCAATTTAAATGATTCCACTCACCACACTTCTTTAAGCAAACCGAGAAAACTCGAATCAAGTCTCCACAACTTCCGGAATCGTGCCCGAAGCTTCCTCAACAGTTCCCCTTGATTCTAACCAATCAAAAACAATGTATTACTACACAAAACATCCACAATACACTGTCATTACTCAGATTTCAACCACAATCCATTTCTCAACAACTTCAAGCCAAAGCTAACAACCAAAAATCCTATTTCGCAAACCCAGCAGAAAACTACTAATCCCAACACCCAAAACACCTTTAAACACCTTCAAAACACCTATCTAACATTACTATAACATTAGCCTAACAACCAATCACAAAACAACTCCAAAAACTCAAGTTTTGACACTTTTAAAATACCCCCAAAAACTCATTTCGGGATTTTTTACAAAACCCCAATATTTTAAGATATAATGTGTCTTAGGGCAAGATTAGTTCATAACTTAACTATACAAATCAAAAACGAATCAAATGGTCATTAAAGTTTCACCCTTTTTCTTTCAAAGCTTTACAAACTTGAAATTCTCTACAATGGTGTTTTTCAAAAATTAAAACCATCAATGTGCTAGGAATTGAGAGGACAAGTCAAATATAGTCTTACCTTAAAGAAAACACTTGAAATGAGGGAGAGATTGAATGGAATAGTAACTTGGGAGGTTTGGGTTTTTTTTCATGGAAATGAAACAATGAAGAAGATGAAGACCCCTTTTTTGTTCAAAAATGCTCTTTTACTCTTCTTATTTCCTTGTCTAAAATTTTTTACGAAATTGTCATTACTAAAATTCAAATCCTTTTAAAATAAAACCAAAGCCTATTTTAATTAGACCGAGTCCAACGACTCGAACCTGACTCACACACTCAACTCTCGACCCTAAAACCTGGGCGTTACAATGTCATTTGCCTATTTTTCTCCTCCCACTAAAATACCCAAAAATCCAACTTCTCCACACTTGGCGAGCTAGAACGGTTAAAGGAAATCGAGCACATAAAAACCCAACAATTGGTATCAGAGCTTGGCTCAATTGAAGAGGATTAACACCCTATTGAGGCGATCCAGTAAGCTCGATCAACATTTCAAACAACCAGCTCAATGGCGCAATCCATCGACAATCCACCTTTCTTCAACGGGACAAATTATGCATATTGGAAGACGAGGATGATGTTCTTTGTCAAATCCAAAGACTGCAAGCTTTGGGATATCATTGAAGATGGCATGTTCATACCAAAAGGAAGCAATGCGGAGTGGAGTACCGATGATCGTAAGAAGATGGAGCTAAATTGCAAGGCTTTGCAGTTCATCTTTTGTGCACTTAGTCTCAACATATACGAGAAGATGTCTTCTTGTGAAAGTGCCAAGGAAGTTTGGGACAAGCTCGAAGTTACATACGAGGGAAAAAAATGAAGTAATGGAGACCAAGATCAGCCTCCTCAACCCAGAGTATGAAAACTTCAAAATGGATCCGGAAGAGAAGTTATTCCGGAAGAAAAGCTTGTCCGAAAGCTTATCTATTCTCTTCCCAATTCACGGGACTAAAAAGAACCGCCATCATTGAAACCAAGAATCTCAAGACCTTGAAGCTTGATGAACTCACGGGGTCACTTCTCACTCACCAAATCATGATGAATGATAAAGAAGAGGAGAAGAAGAAGAAAGAGATAAAAAATATGAGGAAGAAGAAGATCATAGAGCTAGACATCCACACGAATGCCATTGCTCTCAAGTCCTCTAAGTGCAACCATGTTGCTACAAGTGAGGAGAAGGATGAAGAAGAAGAGATAGTTCATCTCTTCAAGAAGTGTGCCCCTTTCATGAAGAAAGCAATGAAAGAATTAGAACGGGAATCTATGAAAAAGAAGAGGGCAAGCACTTCAAGTCATAAGAAGAAGGCATATGTGGCTACATTGAGTGATGAAGACTCTACCGATGATGAACAAGCCAACCTTTGCCTTATGGTCATCGAAGAAGATTCAAGGGTAACTTCTAATTCATCTACTTCATGTTCATATTCTTTTGATGAATTACAAGATGTCTATGATGATTTGGTTTTAGAATTTAAAAATCACATTTTGAAAAACAAGAAAGTGATTTCAAATTTGAAAAGTCAAAATGATTTGATTTCTAAAACCAAAATTGAACTTGAAGCAAAACTCAATGAGTTTGAACAAAAATGTTTTGAGTTACAAAATTTGCTTCATAAAGTTCAAGAAGAAAAAGATTTGATTTCCAAAGAGCTTGAAAAGAAAACTAATTTTGGAAAATCAATTTTTTATGTAAGACAATCTAGTGCCCTTAGATTTGTAAATGGTAAAGTTTTTAGAAGTATTTGGGTCCCAAAAGGACTAAGTACTTCAACTAAAAATGATGAAATTGAAAAATAGATTCCTAAGGGGACTAAGTTTTGTGCTACTAACGTCTATGGATCCAAAGCAATTTGGATACCAAAAATTACGTGATTGTCTTATGACACGTGTGATGGAGATTGATCAACAAGTCAAATATTGAGGGGGAGCTCCATGCACACAAGGAAGAACACTTGAAGAAGGAAGGCTTCACATCCCCCCTTGAGTTCAAGTGTGGTAAAAATCTAGTTGTTTTATTTAATTAATTTGATTCATTATTTATTTCAACTAGATTATCATATATGTTGGACTAACATCTTAATGATGCTTTGAGTAAGGGGGAGCCATTTTAAACCAAAATTCTTATTTTTGTCATTTTAACCTCCCAATTTATTTTGAACTTAAAGTTATTTAAATTCTTTTTGATATAACAAAAAGGGAGAGAGTTTGGTTTGAAAAATTGTATTTTCAAATGAATAAGGCGGAACTTTAATTACTTCTCAATTTTGAAATCTCTTATTCAAATTTTTAAACTTGAAAGGCGAGAATCCCAAACAATTTTTCAAGTTGGTTTTATTGTATCAAAAAGGGGGAGATTGAAGAACTAATGTTTTGATATAATAATTGAAAAATAGTTTTGGACTAAATTGAAAAGATTTCAAAAGTGCTTTTAAGTCCAAACAACTTGAAAATAAGTTTGTGGGTGATTTAAATGGTTTTGGCAATGTTTGAAACGCTTTTAAGTAACCAAACTAGAGTTTTCAAGGTACCCGTTTCGAAACAGGGGGACCTGTATCGAAACATTTTGAAACTGCCAAAACCCGTACCGAAACAGGGCTTGCCCGTTTCGGTACGGAAAGGGTTTTGTTTTGAAACTCCCCTTTGGTGTTTCGATACGCCCAACGGTCAAAACTTCCCCAACGGTTATTTTCCCAACGTCTTTTTAAATTGCATCTCAACTGTCACACGTTCCAAAACGGGGTTGCTACCGTTTCAATACGGATCAAGAGTGTTTTGAAACGGCCAGAGGCGTTTTGAAATGGCTTGCTGCATCAGACTTTAACGGCTAGTTCTGAAAAAGAGCGTTCTGAAACGGGTTCGATTGTTTCGAAACATACGTCTTTAGAACAACATTTATGGTGGAAAATAAAGTCTCTAACGGCTCCAAAACATCCCCAACGGTCCTCAATGGTTATAAACTCAATTGAGGGTATAAAAGAGACCTCCAAGCATCAAGAGAAGACTAATGCTTCGATTGTCAACAACATAACGATCAAGAATTTGTCTTAGAGCTTAATTGTACATTTTCTTGTATAGACAACACTAGTGAGCTAAACATTGTTATATTTTCTCAAGTGTTTAGGTTTTGGGTGAGAGGTAAGTAGTGCAAACAATTACCTATTAGAGAGATTTCAAGTTTGTTTTAGAATTTCTCTTGTGAAAGAGTGCTTGATCAAGCTTTGGGTAGAAAGCTTGATTGTTGTAATAGTTTCCTCCTAAGCCAAGAAAAGGGGACGAAATTCAAAGAGTGAATTTATTGAAATCCTTAGTGAGGAGCTAATGTAGTGGATGTAGACCTTGGTTAGAAGGTTAAACCACTATAATTCCTTGTGTCATTTACCTATTTTCACCTCCCAATAAAACACCCAAAAATCCAACTTCTCTACACTTGGCGAGCTAAAATGGTTAAAGGAAATCGAGCACATAAAAACCCAACCCCTTGTATGCACTGTATTGCGGCCTTCCTTTTCGTATAGGGCCAGAACCAGGATGTTGTCCTCATTGCAAGCATTTCAATGTTTACTTATGTTATTTCTGTAATGTTATTTTCACATATATGTAGGGGTAAACAGACGATAGTTGTTGGGTTAATCCACATGTAAAGATATGTGTCTTAGGCACACCATCGAGGGCTGCCCTAACCACCCCTATCGATAGTGTGAGGGTACGTCTACTTATGTAACCCAATGTTTTTCTTTTAATTGCAACAGACTTATTTTTTCCTTCGAAGAAGGTGGGAGTCGATTATGGGCATCTGTTATGCCTACAACACCGACAAGTAGCTTGAAGGATCTTATTGTGACGAATAACTAATTTGTTGCTTGCTTGTCTAAATAGATCCATTAAAAATGTCTCTCTTAAATGACGTACGACTTAATAACCGAACGAACTAAAGGCTAAGACTGTGACACACTGTTCACAGATGGGTCGCTACACTTTCAAGTTGTGGTGGTTATAAGTCTTGCACTTAAGATGGTACGCATTCTTAAATCTAAATTATGGGCTCAAAGGCTACCCCTAGCAAAGTGGTGGCATAATTTTTTAAATAGTCTTAAAGTGAGTACAAGGTAGTATTTGTTTATAATTATTTTGGTTATTTGATAAGGTATACACACCTTAAAAACAAAGTTGATCGAATCTGAATCTCCTAAAAAAACATCATTTTCTTCTTCACCGGGACCAAGATTAATATATGTATATACATAAGTTGGATATTTAACGAGTTTAATTTAATTGGATTCACTTGGACTACAAAAATAATAAGATAAATGCTTTTGGTTCATTTCATTTTACAAAATTTATTTATTATATTTCAATTTTAATTATAGTATTTTTAATATAATTATAACTATAATATCAATTATCAGTTGGTCTATTGAGATGAGATGTTACATATTTTAAAAGTTCGAGATTATGCTTTTTTTAACAATCTATGCTACTCATATAATTTTTCTCTCATTATATACAAACAACATTGTTTGAACTCGAGTTATCAGGAAAAATATATCACAACAACAACAACAACAATAATAATAATAAGTGGGTGGGAGAGTAACGACATATATTCCTCCGATGGCAGTCGATGTTGGAGCATAGCCGGACCTTATAACAACTGGCCATCACTGTGTTGATGGAGGCGTCGAAACGAGCCGTTTGCTTGGCTTTGATGCTGCAAGGTCCAGTGCGATGTACTGCATTTGAGGATAGGTGGGTGAAACTCAATACTGATGGACATTGGAAAGGTCAGGTCAGGGAAGCTTCATGTAGTGGAGTGCTCCAGGATTCAACATGTAATTAGATTTGTGGTTTCACTAAGTTTATAGGTATTTGTTTCGTGCTTCATGCAAAGTTGTGGGGAGCATATTTTGGTTTGTTATGTGCTTGGGAAAAAGGGTTCCACCATGTTATTCTTGAACTTGATAGTATGGAGGCATTAAAAGTTCTCCAGTCAGACACAGGGTCGGTTCAAAGGTTTACGAGACTGTCTGCAGTTTATTAAAACGAAACCCTTTTAATTTATAATCTCAAAGATATTTAATGTTTATTTTTAATTTTTTATCTTAGTAAAAAATATATTGTGGACCCTCTTTAAACTCATATTTTTTTTAAATTTTTTCTTGCAATTTATTAAACTAAAATATTTTGTTTCTCTATAAACATTTAATTTAACTCATTTTATTTCCTCTTTTCTTAAAAATCCTGTGCGGTCGCTTCTTTCAGGTTTGTCTAAAACCTTTACTCGAGGACAGTCCACCATAGTTGCTCACCTCAATAGTTGCAGAAGAGGTTATGGGTGGTGAGAATTCAGCATGTGATGCGATATAAGAATAAAGTAGTGGACGAGCTCGCTAAAGTAGCATCATCGGAGACTTTTGATTTTGTTCAACTTTGTTTATCTCCTATTGAAGTTTTTACCTTTGATTTTGTACGTACTATTATTTATATTTTTTTCTGATTAAATTTAGAAGAGATTTTAATAAGACACGTGTCAATACCCACTTTTATCTAAAAAAACATATATTCCTCCCAAGCATCTTCCCACTATTATTACAACTCGAAATGCGGGGGAAAAGCTTTGCATTATAAGATTCCTTTTTTAAAAAAAGAATTAAAATAAGATAGTAAAATGCTAGTTTTAATTAAAAGGTTCATTTTGTGTAAGTTTAGTTGATCTGTCTTTTTTATATTTTACCCGGTGAAATTACAAAAAGGGGTCTATAATCTATTAAGATTTTTATTAATTGATAAATGAAAAAAAATGTTTTATTGCAAATAAATACTAAAATGAAAAATAATAATAGAAGGAACTTATTATTATTATTATTATTATTATTATTATTATTATTTGACTAAAGAACGATACTTTCTAATTATTGAAGTTTCGATAGAATAATTAAGAGATTTCTCACCACTTTTTACATTAGATTTGTCGGTTCATCCTAATCTTAGATTATTAATATTTTTGGATATTATTTTTACAACATAAAAAAACATTGGTATTTATAAAAATTATTTTATTTTTAAAATAGTTCCTACTCAAGAGAAGGAGAGGAATTTTCCTGCTTAATGAATATTGAACCCATAATTTAAGGAGAAAAAAAAAATGTCAACCGAAAGTTTTTAACTACATGCTTTAGAGAATGTTGACAAACATTATTTTGAGCTAAATTTATAGTTATTGATATATATATATATATATCAAATTAATTATAATTTCACCAATGAAACTGATTCAAGTGGCAAACAATTTGACTTTAAGTATGTCTGGAGTTTGAAGGTTTATATATGTACAAATTTTCGCTAAGAGACTTGCCCACCATAATTAAATGTGATAAGGTCGACAAAGATTAATCAGGGCGAATCCTTTAACCAGGGCAACAAAAAAATTATAATTTCTTAAAAGCTAATTAATAATGTGAAGAAAAGAAGGGGTAGTTTTGAACTTTTGCAATGACTACATTTCTTTTTTTCCCCTCAACTGCTAATGTGTATAATGACTTCGTCGCATATTTTTCCATTGAAAATTCCCATTTTCTTTCCCTCTTCAAAATTTTTCTCGCTCTAACAGCGACGATTGATTTCATCGGATATCTTTGCCGTCAGATTTGCAATTTTCATTCTCGATTCAATCAGGTTAAGATTTCCCTTCTCACTTCTTGTTTGTTTATTATGGTTCTCTAATTCACTCTCATTCAGATCTGATTTGTTTTTTTTTTGAATTTGTAGTTTTGTTTGATTTCTCATTTTTATAGATCTAAATTTCATGTATCTAAATTCAGCTGAATTTCACCTCATTTTGATTGATTATTTCTTTTTGATTCACAATTGTTCTAAAATTTTCATATTCATATTTATTTTCCAGTTGTTTTTCTTTGTAAAAGATTCTTAATTTTAAGATTTGAAGATCTAGGGATCTTTCAGAAATATTACGCAAAAACCGAGATATATATTAAAAATGCCATTATATTTCTTGTAATCCATCTTCAATTGTTCGCTTTTGAGTTCTTGGAGTTTCTTTATAATGATTTGAACTTATATGTCCGGATGTATTTAATTATATTCCTCTGTATGCTTGAAAATGGTCTAAGTTTTCCTTTTTTGCCTACTCCTTCAGTGTGACAAGGCTGCTTCATTTTGAACTCAGGCGAGGATGAAGAAGGCTATCGGTCAAACTGTTAGAGAACTGTAAGTGTATTACTAGATACTAATTCCCTTCTATGATGTCGTCGACTTGTAGTTGATTTTGTTTCAAATATTTACTTGTTTAAAAGAAATAATTTGGTAGTAAAATTATCTACGAATGGTGATTATTGCAAGTTTAGTTGCTTTTGAATCAATTTGTTGTATTCTTATTTATCGTTATTTGCTATAACTAGTTGCTAAATGATCTTTCGTTCTATCCTCTTGCAGTAAGAGAGAGGTTAATAAGAAGGTTCTTAAAGTTCCTGGAATAGAGCAGAAGGTAAGAAATATTCTAGAAAGTTCACTGTTCATTTGAGTACTTAAAAGCTGATTGTTGCATCATAATTGTAAGTACCAGTGGTTGGTGGGCAAGGGGATTTAATAAACTATCCAGATATCTGATTACTGATTTAGGTACTAAAAGGCCGGGGGCTTGTAGCGTTATTATTAAAGTGCTATTGTGATTTTATAATTTTCCATGTTCTAGTAATAGGATGGAAGAAACTGGAGAGAACTAAGTGTGAGTTTATATTACTTGGACTTGGTTGTGAGTATTGGATACAATATGGTTATAATTTATGTGTCTAACATAGGTATGCTCATTTTTTCTTAGTTTTCCATGTATTTGGAGGGTCCGTTGAGGATCAGATCCCCAAACCTATATTCGTATATGCATTAAAAATGGGTATTGTACACCTGTACTTCATGGAAAATGAGGAGTTGGAACACATAGGTGCGTGAACCAATTTAAAATTAATTAAGTCTTTCAGATTTGTAGCCTGATTGACATTTGATTCATGAGGGGTAGTTTCGTACCAGTCAAAGGCCTACATATGACACCAAGTACTATAAGGAATGGGGTCAGAATAGTAAAATTTGGACAAGTGGCTAATTCGGTTTGGGAGAGTTCACTGATCTCTGTTCTTGACATCCTATGGCTGCCAGTCACAAGCACATTTGGGTGCTGGTTTGATTGTTTTCAGAGCACTGATTGAGTTGAATCTTGATATAACATATTGGTTCCAAACTACTTTCTTCATACTCTTTTGTCCTTTTG
This sequence comes from Hibiscus tridactylites, assembly GCA_958450335.1. Taxonomy (NCBI): domain Eukaryota; kingdom Viridiplantae; phylum Streptophyta; class Magnoliopsida; order Malvales; family Malvaceae; genus Hibiscus; species Hibiscus tridactylites. The sequence continues at coordinate 84,435,720 of OY288268.1, read as the reverse complement.
GTAAGGAGGGGATTGCACTTAGAAGTATTTAACTTTAATAGATAGTATGCTTGAACAACAACGATCTCTAATGTTATATGTGATACTAATAAAGTTTCATTTATCCTTATGAAATAATATTCTTTTCTTTTGTATCTTTCAGGTTGTTGATGCCACCAGTAATGAGCCCTGGGGTCCTCATGGATCAATTCTTGCAGATATTGCAATGGCTACAAGAAACTAGTAAGCTTGATATAAGTTATGTATGATTTTCATTCTACGTGTTACAGGGAAACTCATTTTCTTTTAAATATTCATGCAGTCATGAGTATCAGATGATCATGACAGTAATCTGGAAACGTCTAAGTGACACTGGAAAGAATTGGCGTCATGTCTACAAGGTCAGCAAAATTTAGTTGCATTCAATAACAATATGTTTCCTCTGCAACATGTAAAAAAGATCATATGAAAATCTTATTTAATGGCTAGCATTTATCCTTTTACTAAATTTCCAATGTTCAATTTTGAAACAGTCATTGTGCTCTGACACATATTTTGTGTACTACATTTCTCTTCTTTCTCTGTATATATTTTATGTTTCTTCAACTTTCCCGCTAAATAAAATGTACCAATGTACTAAGGCTTTTGCTTTGTTGAGCTTCAGGCTCTGACTGTTCTGGAATACCTTGTTGCTAATGGATCGGAGCGTGTCATAGATGACATAAGAGAGCATTCATATCAAATTTCGGTAATTTCTGTTTCTTAATCCAATATGACACTATTGAATATTGATGATACAATCTGCAGCTTACTGTATTTAAATGTTTCGGTCTAATTAAATATCTCTTTCCTTGTTACAGACCTTGTCCAATTTTCAGTATATTGATTCCAGTGGAAGGGATCAAGGTAACAATGTCAGAAAAAAATCTCAGAGCCTTGTGGCCCTAGTAAATGATAAAGAAAGAATAATTGAAGTAAGACAAAAGGCTGCAGCTAACAGGGACAAGTGAGTCAGTAAACTGCCTTTATGCTTTAATCTTGTTGCTGTATTCAATCATCCTCCCAAATAAAAGTGTTTTAACACTAGCATTGAAAAATATTGGTGGTTGCTTTGGTTCTATGCTGCTTTTAACATCACATCTGCATGCTTATCAAGAGTATTTATTTTCATGCTTTCAACATGAAAGTACATCTCTGCAAGAGCTTACGTTACTTTCAACTTGACAACTACATGTATGCTTGAGCATGCACATATGCGGATGCACTTTCTCTATGGTAGCAGACTGGATGTGTTATGTGGTATCTGTTGTTCCCATAGCAGTGAGAGACGTGTGCATGCTACATGGCAGTTTCAGTTGGAAGCATCATTAATATGTCCATGGAAAATTGATTTAGATTGATCAAAGTTAGTTTTCTCTCCAAAGGTGCAGCTGTAATAGACTTAAACCTTTGAATAATAGCACAGAAATGGAACTCAAATAGAAAAGGTTTATGCTTAATCTAGTTTCTTTTCTATTAAGTTCCAGTTATATAGGTTCTAGTAACATTTCTTGCTCATGGTCAGCGGGTTCCGTATGATTACTTTTCTTCTCCCATTAGTAGTTTATTAAAGATATTGCTTCAGAGTTTCATTCTTGATATGGGGATGTTGAGTTTTTCCATAATTTATTCTTGTTTGTTTTACAGGTTTCGGAATACATCAACTGGTGGAATGTATAGGCCAGGTTCAGGGGGCGACAGATATGATTATGGAAACAGGGATTATGATGATCAGAATGGTTATGGAAGAGACCGCGAGAATGGCTATAGAGATGATGATCGGTATGGCAAATATGGGGATTCAAACAATCGTGATGGGGATCGTTATGGCAGAGATTATGAAGACCGCTACAGCAGAGATGGTTACAGGGATGATGACTACCGAGGTAGAAGTAGAAGTGTTGATGATTATCAATATGGCACAAGATCTAGGAGCTCTGATAGAGACCGTGCTTTTGATGAGGATGGTGCTTCTTCTCGGTATGCACATATTTACTTTGACAACTTTATATTGCTATGTTCTTTTACGAAACATAAATATTGTTGATTCAATTATGTTAACCGTGTCTCAATTTTTCGTTGAAGTATTTTTCCCCTCTTATTTTTGGATATCATGAAAACTTCAAAATGGAAGGTGTAAATATTAATGGTTTCTGTTGCACTAGACTAGGATTCTTATATGGTGCATTTACTTGGTAACTTTTCATGGAATTTTCCTATCCAAATGTGCTTTTGGGTGTCATTTCACCAAGTTACCCAGATTTAATAGTTATGATCCTTGTGAATTTTAACTACGGCGCTCATACCATTTTGGTACGCTTGACATGCAGAATGTAATTAGCTTAATCGTCTTCTCTGCAGGGGCAGCGGTGCTAGAGCTGATGATCACTCTCAGGATGGAAGGTAACCATGTGTTGATGCAGTCTCGACTTGTATTAGTTGATTTTTTTAAAAGGATATCTCAGCCTAGGAATAACAGAAGAGGTTACAAGTGCTGAAATTTGAACTCTAGACTCTTTGGATGACACCTCTTAAGGGTGTCTTCGTGAACTAACTAGGCTAATCTTTGATTGCAATTGATCATTTTTATTAGACAATAATTAGTGGTTTCTTGTTTTCTAAAATTTCTGAAATATATATTTTTGTGCAGGCAACATGAACAGAAGCATTCTGAACAAAATGTTGGTGCTCCTCCTAGTTATGAAGAGGCAGCAACTGAGGCTCAGAGTCCTGTCCATAGTGAAAGGTATTTCTTTTCAGCTTAGATTTCAGAGACATGTTGCTTACAATTGTGTGTTGCTTGATGGTGCATACTGAAAAAATCTTTTATGATAGGGTTGGCCAAACTTCTGTAGCAGCTGCACCCGGGGTTTCTCCTCCTGCTAGCAATAATAATCCTAACCAAGCAGCCCCTGATCTTAGTAATTCAGCTTCTCCAAATCAACAAGTGGAGGCCTTTGATGAATTTGATCCCCGTGGTTCAGTTTCAGGTATGAAATTCTATATGAATTCCATGGTTTCTATGTTCCAATGGTATTACTGGGATGGTCGTAGTTGTCTTTCACGAGGAATATGGTGCCCTTGTTGCTCATCGATTATGAAACTTAGTTGATGTGCTGTTCTTTTGTCTTGACAAATGGTTAGTTATTTAATTGTGGATTTTACTTTTTAGGGAGCTAAACCCTTTGCTATTCCAACTTTTAATTGTGGATATTACTAGTGACACTTTTAAAAGAATACATAAAAGACTATTTGGTGACTTATTTCGGGTTTAATTTGTTTTGTTCAATTCAATTTGTTTTGTTCAATTCAAATGAAATTAAAACATAAAAGATTATTTGGTGACTTATCCCTTGTAACTGGAACTAATTTTTTCTTTATCTATTTCTCTCATCAATTACAGCTGCTCCAACTACTGCTCCTGCTGCTGCAGCTGTCCCTGTCCCTGCTACTGCTGTTCCCACTGCTTCGACCAATGCTGAAATAGACTTGCTGGACGCACTGTCTGATTCATTTGCCATTGTGCCAGTTACACCTGAAAACTATGCTACCGAGTCTGGTTCCCTGGCAAGTTCGGGTGCTATGCCCACCTTTGCTGCTAATCAGTCGGCATCTAATTTTGGAAATCAGGTAACATGATTTGTATAATTGTGGGTCTTGTTAAAGATGTTACTCTATTTCCTCTTTCCTATCTCCCTTATTTGCTCTCAAACTTTTTCTTTGTTTGATTCCAGTGGACTTCAATGTGTATTTTCTTATTACTTTGTTGCCATCTATATTTATGGGATATTGTTTACGATTCAGGGTTTTGATGATCCATTTGGTGATGATCCTTTTAAAGCTGCCCCTTCAACTGATGCTGCACCAGCTGCGCAACAAATTTCTATTCCCATGCCTACTTTCCAGCCTGCAACAAACCAAAATGCAGTAGCTCCTCAGCTACCTTCGGCAAATTCCGAGACAGCTGCAAACTTCAACTTTGGGGACTCATTCTCTGCCAATGCTTACTCTGCACCTAGTGTCTCTAGCGTACAACCTCCATCCACAAACTCCCAGTTTCTGCCTCAAGAATTGTCAATTCCAAATCAGGAAAATGATGCACTGGCAGATATTTTTCAACCTTCTGGATCTGCACAGCCGAGTGCTAATGCGTATGGCCAATCTGTGCAGCCAAGTTTTAATCCTTATAGCCAACAGCCACAACCCAGTGCTAATCCCTATGGCCAACCCTCACTGCCAAATGCTAATCCATATGGTCAACCTGCACAGCCAAATGCTAATCCATATGCCCAACCCATGCAACCAAGTTCGAATAGCTCATACGGTAATTTTAACCCACAGACTGTGTCTATGGCCCCTCAGATCCCAGAATCTGCTGCCCAAAGCAGCAATGGGAGCTTCAACTCTCAGATAGGTTCTAATGCTCCTATCAGTTCGCACATGGCTCCTCAACCTCAGACAGTTACTCCCCCGTCAGCAGGAGCACTTGCTATAGTTCCCGCTTCACAACCATCGAATGATAAATTTGAGACTAAGTCGGCAGTTTGGGCTGATACATTGAGCAGAGGACTAGTCAATTTGAATATTTCCGGACGTAAGTATTTACTATTTCTTGGTTAAAAATCTTATGCAGTAGGTCCCTTCCACACGCACTAACTTTTTTATTTTGTCTATGCAGCTAAAACAAACCCTTTGGCTGATATCGGAGTGGACTTTGATGCTCTTAATCGGAAGGAAAAGAGGATGGAAAAGGCCGCACCAAATGCTGTAACATCTACAATCACCATGGGTAAAGCTATGGGATCGGGTTCTGGGATTGGTCGTTCCGGTGCAAGCACTCTTAGACCTCCAGCCAATCCTATGGTGGGTTCAGGTATGGGTAGCATGGGAATGGGAATGGGTGGTGGACCTGCTGGAGGCATGGGCATGGGCATGGGAGGAGGCTATGGTGGTATGAACCAACAACCTATGGGCATGGGGATGAACAACATGGGCATGAATCCGGGCATGGGGATGAACAACATGGGCATGAATCCGGGCATGGGGATGAATATGGGAATGGGGCAAAGACCCTACATGCAACCACAAACTGGAATGCCTGGCGGTTATAACCCTATGATGGGTTCCGGTGGCTATTCTCAACAGCCATACGGTGGCGGTTATCGATGAGAACGAGAACAAGTCACATTAGCAGGCGTGTAAAAGGAAGTTACATACGAAGTTTGTGAAAAGAGATTGAAATATAGCTAAACCTTAGGTGTCGACATTGGAATCCCCGAGTAGAAGCTTCGCTTCCAATGATGTTTTTATTAATTGTCTCATTCTTGCTTAAGCTATTGCACTGTTTGGACCTGCTGGTTCAATGCCTGGTTTGAGCTGTTGTGAAATTGTGTATTTCTCACGTTTGCTTTCTTATTATTATTCTTTCTGCCTTGCCTTTCTTCCATATATATATTTCTTTTATGAAAACAATAAAAGTAGTCGTCATTTATTTGTCCATAACGTGGTGCGGTGGCAATTCCATTTATTTTGTTTGCCTAAACTAATCATGGCGAGTTTAGTGAATTACATTATTAAGATACACTCAAATCATATTCTCATGAATTTTGTAATTAACCAGACTAAACAACTCCGTTATAATGTATACTATTCATATACAATGAAAAGATATTATTTGAAGACATTTCCTTATTGAAACTCAAACATAAAAAAATCATGTAGCTATACAAGTAAACACCACAACCATTGCATTGCCATGTATAGTTGATATAGAAAAAAAAGGTGTTTATGTCCTAGACATTCTCGAGCACTGGGAGTAAGCAATAACACATCGAAGGTATGTATAGTCACTGCATTCTTCACACTTAAAGGCGAAACGCATTAAACTCAAAAACTTTTCATGGTGAGGACTAATTGTTGTCGAAAATAGTACCGAACATGTCAAACTTCATGGGCAACATGCTCAAGATCTTCAAGGGCACTTTCTTGGCATATCTTGCAAGAGAGAATATGTCACGAATTGAAGAAATAAGAAAGGGATACTAAGAAAGAGAAAGAAAGGGATTGAGAAATCAGAGTATTTTCATTCAAATTTTCATATCTGTTCAATACAACCATTGCGGCTCAAATACCCTTACAACACACTAGGTCTTATTTCTTTACCCGTGTCCTGGTAAATTGTACTACTAACGGATAATTTGTAACAAACTATTAACCCCGATAGTTGGCATTTCTCTCATATCGATTCACTCCAAGTAGGTCGGTTCCAATGGTCCTTGCGTCAGGTCTTCTTCATTTCCGTTGGGCCGTAGGTCCGTAACCCAATTCATTTGGTCTCCCTTCGAAACGGTGTCGTCATTTTGAGGCTTGTCTCGTTCCCACTTCAGTTCACTTTTGTCTTCCACTTGCAACACTTCTCGATCGTTCAAAACCTTCAATTCGTTTCCATCCACAACCATGACAATACCCCTTGCTTCAGTTGAGCCTTGTCCCCAAGGGTCAAATTCAGGAAATTGGGATCTCAAGCTAGTATAGTCTTCCCATGTCGCATCTTCGGGTCCGAAGTTTGTCCATTGAATGATGAGTTGAGTTACGACTTGGTTGTTTCTTTTGACCATCCGTTTGTCCAACGTCCGTGCCGGGTAGATTTTTAGTTGACCATCAGCGCTCACTTCTGGTGGCTCGAGCGAGGTAACAACCCCATCTCCCACTTTTTTCTTTAATAAATTGACATGGAAAACGAGATGAATTTTTGAGGTTTTCGGCAGAAGAAGTTTGTAGGCAACTGATCCAATTCGTGCAATTACTCTATAGGGGCCATAGAACCGTGCTGTCAGTTTCAAATTTCGTTGCAAGGCCAGTGATGACGGCCGATAGGGCTGAAGCTTGAGGTAAACCCAATCGCCCACTTGAAACTCTCTGTCTGTGCGTTTTTTGTCTGCGTAATTCTTGATACGTTCCTGAGCCTTCAATAGCTGTTCTTTTAGAATTTTATTCACTTCTTCTCTGTGGTGCATCATCTCCTGAACACTAGCAACTCGAGAATTGTTTTCCCATGTCAATTCTCTAGGTGGATACCCGTATAAGGCTTCAAATGGGGTCATGCCCAAAGCTGAGTGGTAGTTGGTGTTGTACCACAATTCTGCCTGAGGAAGTAACTTAGCCCACTGAGTAGGTTTTAGGAAACACAGACTTCTTAAGTATTGCTCGAGACACTGATTTAATCTCTCTGTTTGGCCATCAGATTTTGGATGATAAGCAGTAGTGAAATGTGTAGAAGTCCCCAATTGTTTCATTAACTCCTTCCAAAAGATGCTGGTGAAGGTTTTGTCCCTGTCGAAAATAGCCACCTTTGTTGACCATGTAGCCTGTAAATTTGGTCGAGGTAGAGTCTAACAACTTCTGTAGCTGAATAGGGGTGAGCTAGGGCTAGAAAGTGGCCAAATTTTGAAAACTTATCAATTATGACCAAAACACAGTTAAATTTCATTGAAGTAGGCAGTCCTTCAGTGAAATCCATGGAGATCACCTCTCAGGCTCTCTGGGGAATTTCAATAGGTTGTAAAAGGCCATGTTTATGCACATGTTCCACCTTAGTCTTCTGACACACATCACACTGATTCATATGCTCTTTAATTGTAGTCTTCATTCTAGGCCAATAGAAGTATAGATGCAGTTTGTAATAGGTGGCCTGGATCCCTGAATGGCCTCCCTGAGGGGAGTCATGAATGAGGCTCAAAAGTTTATGCCTTAAGTTTCCTTGGGTGCCAATATATACCTTGCCCTTATGTTTTAGGATGCGCAGTTTGAATGTCCACTCTGCATTGTCTCCATGTAAAATTGTTGCAGCTGTGATTTTCTCTTTGGAAAAGTCATCACCTTCATATGTTTTTTCCACTTCAATGACCCAAGATAGGATAATCTGTGTAGTGTGTAGAGTATTCAACTCATCTCCAATCTCCAATTTTATGGATAGGGCATCAGCCACCAAATTTGTTCTTCCTCTTCTAAATTGGATCACATAGTCTAACCCCAGTAGTTTAGTTAATCCTCTTTTTTGTATTTTAGTGGTCAACTTTTGTTCTAAGAGGTGTTTCAGAGGTTCATGATCAGTTTTGATTATGAAAGGAGCTCCTTCAAAGTAATGCCTCCATTTTGTGACAGCCATTAGAATAGCTAGGTATTCTCTTTCATAGACTGATAAATCAACATGCTTAGGACTAAGAGCTTTGCTTAAGTAAGCCACTGGTCTCCCCTCTTGAGTAAGCACTGCACCAATGCCTTTAGAGCTAGCATCTGTTTTCAAACAGAATGTCTTCTTAAAGTCAGGTAAGACCAATACATGAGCTTCACACATAGCCATTTTTAACAGTTCAAAAGCATGTCTTGCCTCAGGAGTCCACTGAAAGTTGTCCTTCTTAAGCATAAGTGTCAATGGCCTGCTCAGTTCTCCATACCCCTTAACAAACTTTCAATAATATCCAGTGAGTCCCAAAAAACCCCTTAGTTCTTTAAGATTTTTTTGGAAGTGGCTAATCTTTCATTGCATCCACTTTAGTAGGGTCTGTTTGTACCCCTTTTGCTGAAATGATGTAACCCAAATACTCAACTTGATGTTGCCCAAAAAAAAATTTGGTCTTTTTGGCATAGAGTTGATTATTATTCAGTAGATCCAGTACTATTGACAGATGCTTGACATGCTCATCCCAACTCTTACTGTAAATTAGGATGTCATAAAAAAAGCTAGGGCAAATTTTCTCAAGTAAACTCCAAATAACTCATTCATAAGGGACTGAAATGTAGCTGGGGCATTTGTGAGCCCAAATGACATAACCTTGAACTCAAAGTGGCCATGGTGAGTTCTAAAGGCTATCTTCTCAATGTCTTCATTTTTTATTCTAATCTGCCAGTACCCAAATCTTAAGTCTATTTTTGAAAAAAAAAATCCTCCACTTAGCTCATCCAGTAAGTCTTCCACTATTGGAATAGGAAACTTATTCTTGATGGTCATTGCATTTAATTGTCTATAATCAACACATAGCCTCCATGACCCATCTTTTTTCTTCACTAACAAACAAGGAGAAGCAAAGGGGCTCTTACTTGTCTGGATGATGGAAGAAGCTAACATCTCTGAAATCTATTTTTCTACTTCTGTTTTCTGATGATGTGGGAACCTGTATGGAATCAAGTTCACAGGTTGGGCATCTGCTTTCAAAGTTATGGCATGATCTTGACTCCTTACTGGTGGCATGACTTTTGGTTCAGAGAAAACCTCTTCATACTTGCTCAACAGTTCCTTTAAGCTTGTTGGTACCTCCACTTCTGCTTCCTCACAACTCAGCAAATAGATTTCCCTCATAAGTTTAGAGTCCTTCCCAGTCATCCTTTGCAGTTTCTCTCCTGAAATAATTTTGACTCCCACCTTGCCTTTTCCTCCATGCAACACCACTTCTCTCTGTTCTTTAGTGAAGCTGAGGGTCATAGCATTAAAATCCATGGTAATAGGGTTGTATCTTCTCATCCAGTCCACTCCCAATACCATATCACCCCTCCCATCTTCAATACTCTGAAATCATGCTCAAAGTGATGTCCTTCCATTTTCCATTCTAGTTGTCTACTTTTTGCAGTACTGTACAACTTCTCTCCAATTGCTACTGTTATAGTCAAGGGTTTTGTATCAATCACTTCTAACTCTTCCTTAGCCCACACATTAGTAACAAAACTATGAGTGCTCCCACTGTCAACAAGAATGTTCAGTGGTTTGCCCTTAATAGTTCCTTGGATTCTTAGGGTGTTGTGTCCAATATTACCAGTGAGGGAATTAATGGATATCTCCAACTCCCCTTATGCATTAGTTCCAGCAATCTCCTTACAGGTTCCTTCATGTAATTCTTGAATTGCATCTTCTTCCTCTTGAGCATCTTCCTCCTCCATCACATTCAGTTGCTTTACTTTACATTGATGTCCTGGAGAAAATTTATCTCCACATTTGAAGCATAAATTATTGGTTCTTCTGTAATCCAACAAGGCTTGCTTTTGACCAGTGACTGTTTGTTGTGGTTTTTGCATTGGACTGTAGGTCATGGTGGAAGGTTTTTGAGGCTGAGTCTGAGTGTTTGTAGTCATATTTGTAGGGTACCTGAACTTCTTATTTTCCAGTTCCATGACTAGCTCCTGTCTTCTTGCCTTCATGTAAGCCTCAGCCAACTCTTTAGGCTAATGGACCATGATTCTGTTCCGTGTCTCTTATTTTAAGCCACTAATGAAACTAGAAACAAAATATCCTCCCTCAATGTAGAGTTAAACATCAACGTATAAGGTTTTAGTTCTTCAAATCTGTCTTGATACTCCTCCACTGTAGACCTCTAAACTAATTTATTAAACTCTTGGACTACATCCGAGAATTCTTTAGCACAGAACCGATGACATAAGTCAGCTTCAAATTCATGCCAAGTCATCTTATGTTTATGCATAATGTAGCCATCGAACCAGGTTTCTGCTCTGCCTGTTAAGTACATGGCAGCTATGTCTAACCTTTGATGATCAGGAACATCGAAGATTGCAAAGTATTTATGGCATTTCTTTAGCCAACCTCTAGGATTCTCACCATCAAACACTTGTAGTTCAATCTTATGCCGGGGAGTAAAAATGTTTTGGTTATTACCATTACCACCACTATAAACCTGTTCTCTTGTTTGATGTTCTTTAGAATGAGATGTTCCTCCAGTTTCCATGCCTTCACTACTGAGTTTAACCTTATCAGTGTTCTGAAATTTAGCATCTTTCGGTGGTATTGGGGCACTCGAGAATATGCCAGGTTCATCTAACTTTAGATTATACTTTTCTTTTCCTTCTATAACTGTTACTTGAACTGTCTTCTTTTCCATTTTCTGAAGTAGGAGTTTTGCTGACTGGGAGATGGTCTGCTCGGGTGTGCTAGGTTCAGATCCTCCTGCTTTGTTCTTCAACAAGCTAATGATCTGCTTCATATAGCTCAAAGTCTCAGCATTATTGGTCTCCATCTGCACCACTCTGTCTTCCCAGTTGTTCTTCTGGTTCTCCCACCATTTTGGAACCTTGGTGTCATTCTTAAGTTCGTCCAGCTGTTTTTGGATATCAACCAAGTCAATTTTTTCTGCCATTTGTTACGTTTTCTTGGGATTCTCCAGTTTGAATGTTGGATCTTATCAAGCTCTAATACCAATTTGTCACGAATTGAAGAAATAATAAAGGGATACTAAGAAGAGAAAGAAAGGGATTGAGGAATCAGAGTATTTTCATTCAAATTTTCATATCTGTTCAATACAACCATTGCGACTCAAATACCCTTACAGCACACTAGGTCTTATTTCTTTACACGCGTCCTAGTAAATTGTACTACTAACGGATAATTTGTAACAAACTATTAACCCCGATAGCTGGCATTTCTCTCATATCGATTCACTCTAAGTAGGCCCGTTCCAATGGTCCTTGCGTCAGGTCTTCTTCATTTCCGTTGGGCCGTAGGTCCGTAACCCAATTCATTTGGTCTCCCTTCGAAACAGTGTCGTCCTCTTGAGGCTTGTCTTGTTCCCACTTCAGTTCACTTTTGTCTTCCACTTGCAACACTTTTCGATCGTTCAAAATCCCCAATTCGTTTCCATCCACAGCCATGACAGAATGGTTGCACAGAGTGCACTAACCACCCAAATTAACATTTTTTGGGAAGGAAATACGGGGGCCTCGCTAAAAGCATCCTTTTTTTTTGCCAATCCAACACCAAAGAAGTCGATGTTAGATTGCGGAAAGAGGGGAAAATTTTATTAAAGAAACAATGGTTACAAAACAGGATGAAAGTCGTCTACCCTAACTATGCCCCCATTGGTGCCTCCATTTTAAAATAGCGGGTTTAGAGTTTAAGGTTTAGGGTTTAAGGTTGGGGCTTAGGGTTAGGGTGCAGAGAATTAGGGGTAAGGTGTATTTTTTAGGGTTTATAGTTTAGGATATAGAAATTAGGGTTAGGGCTTAGAATTTAATTTTTAGGTATTTTTTAGTAGGGGCATATAAGGAAACATAGTTAGGGGTAGAAGATTTTTACTCTACAAAACAACCCTGCAAATATTACAGCCAGTGCATATCAAAATACCACAGAATAAAACACATAACAATAAAATGTTTGAATAATACAGCTAGTGATCATTATCTTCGTAGATGCTCCCGAGTTTGAGGAATGGATATTTTCCAAGAACGCATTTGACATGATAAAACCAAAGTTTTTGATCTCTGCTTTCTTCACAAAGAAGATGTTCATCGTATTTGTCCTCCACCGTAATGGGGAGTGAAAGACAAATGGCATTCATTGGCCCTTGCAATGGAACATCCCTTCAATACAATCATGAGTATAACCACAAGCTTTGCATTTCCCTTGATAGTTGATATAAAAAGAAGAAGGGGGTGCTTATGTCCTAGGCATGTTCGAGCACCAATAACACATCCAAGGCATGTATAGTCACCACATTCTTCACATTAGACATCGAAATGCTTCGTCTGAAGTGAGGAGTAATCGTTCTTGGCAACCATGGTACCAAACATGCCTTTTTTCGGCAGACTTTATGAACATGCTTGCGATGACACACATGATTCACTTTGAGAGGCAAGCAACTCAGCACATTTCTTATGTAAATATAATCCGCAATCAGAAGAAAAGTATGCATACTTTGTTAATGGTTCCCAACACAAAAAACGCATACTCCAATTAACATATTCAAATTCTTCATCATCTTTTTGAGTGGAAATCAAAGGAGGTTTAAGGGCAACATGCTCAAGCTCTTTCATATTATTTGCAGCAATATTAAATGTAAACAAAGCACATTTAAAATGAAATTTCAATTCGCAAGAGGAGCAATGATAAACGAACTTCTCCGGCCGTTTACCACAAATAGCGCAAATGTAAAATCTACGAGATGCATCTTGCATAAGAAGAGGGTGATCCTGATGGAAAGGGTGATTGAGTTCCGATGGTGTTGGGGAAGAATCCGAACAACCGAAACAAAGCAGAAGCACAACCAGTGTTCTTTCTCTCCCTATAACTCCTGTCAATAATTATGGCAACAACAATAACACGATATATGTTCTCTAGCAACACTAATCAACCACAAAAACAATATTAAATGTAAACAAAGCACATTTAAAATGAAATTTTAATTCGCAAGAGGAGCAATGATAAACGAACTTCTCCGGCCGTTTACCACAAATAGCACAAATGTAAAATCTACGAGATGCATCTTGCATAAGAAGAGGGTGATCCTGATGGAAAGGGTGATTGAGTTCCGATGGTGTTGGGGAAGAATCCGAACAACCGAAACAAAGCAGAAGCACAACCAGTGTTCTTTCTCTCCCTATAACTCCTGTCAATAATTATGGCAACAACAATAACACGATATATGTTCTCTAGCAACACTAATCAACCACAAAAACAATAAAAGGAGACACCAAAATTTTTACGTGGACAACCCCTCTAAATCAAGGGTAAAAACCACGAGACTTTAGAGTTTGGTCAAAAGCTCCACTATCATAAAATGTTCAACTACAAGACTACAATATTCAGCCTACAACTCCAACAAGGCTAATAACAAGTAGTCTTTAACAAAAGAAGAGAAAAAATAGAGAACATCACTAAAAACGCAGCTGCTGTAAAATTGGTATTTTCGACGCTACAAGAATCAGATGAAAAATTCGACCGTACAAAGTCAAGAACACCTTGTCGCCTAGCTGCTGTCAAAAAATCAGCTCAATCAAACCACAGATGGACCTCCGATCGAAGAGTTGATCACTGCTGCACCAAACCTTAAAAACATTGTTTCCTCTCCTTATTTTTCTCTCAAACGTGAGTTTTTTTCTTTCTCTTCAAGTTCTGATTTTTGTTGTATATAACCCGCCCAAAAACAAGCCAAAAAATAAAATGATTTTTTCACCAAAAACGAGGAACAAAAAATGCATGGCAAAACCTTTTCTAACAAACAAGCAACCCAAGAGTTGCAACATATTTTCTGATGATGTTTTAAGTTGCAACCTATTTTCTAAAGATGTTTTAAGTTGTAACCTATTTTTTGGTGATGGATTCCCTACATAGTGGAATCCATATCCAACAAATCTCCCCCTCTAACTATGTGGGGAATGCCTCCATGCCGGAAGTCAAACAACATGCCTCAAACTTCCCTCTTAGTAAGGCTTTCGTCAACATATCAGCACCATTATCATTAGTGTGAATCTTCTCAAGCTCTAACAACTTAGCTTCAAGGACATATCGTATCCAATGGTACCTCACATCAATATGCTTAGATCTAGCATGAAAAGTTGAGTTCTTACCAAGATGAATTGCGCCCTGGCTATCACAATACAAGACATACCTCTCATGAGTAAAACCAAGTTCATGCACAAACTTCTTCGTCCAAAGCATCTCTTTGCACGCTTCGGTCGCTGTAATGAACTCTAATTCAGTGGTGGAAAATGCAACACATTTTTGCAATCTCGATTGCCATGCCACAGCTCCCACTACATAAGTGATCAAGTAACCTGAAGTAGATCTCCTTGAGTCAATATCTCTGGCCATATTTGAATCTGTATATCCAAAAAGAACGAGTTTCTCATTGCCAAAACAAAGTTTCATGTTGGAAGTACCGCGAAGATATCTCATTATCCACTTCACTACATTCCAATTTTCTCTGCCTGGATTAGAAAGAAACTGAATAACTGTACAAATAGCGTAAGCCAAGTCCGGTCTCGTGCATACCATCGCATACATCAAACTACCCACATCTGAAGAGTAAGGAACTTTATGCATCTCTTCCTTCTCTTTTTCAGTGAAAGGACTATGCATAGCACTCAATCTGATGTGCGTAGCAAAAGGAGTATTCATCGGTTTAGCTCTATCCATACTAAACCTTTGAAGTACTTTCTCAATGTACCTCTCTTGTGATAACCACAATTTCTTGGCCTTTCTATCGCGTGTCAGCCTTATGCCAAGAATTTGTTTTGTTGGCCCCAAATCCTTCATCGCAAAGGATTTACTCAACTCTTGTTTCAACTTGTCAATTCTAGAAGCATTGCGACCAACAATAAGCATATCATCAACATAGAGCAAAAGGATAATAAAATCGTCACTAGAGAATCTCTTAACAAATACACAATGATCATAAGTAATCTTCTTGTAGCCTTGCTCCCCCATAACAGACTTAAACTTCTTGTACCATTTCCTATGAGCTTGCTTCAAACCATACAAGCTCTTCTTCAACCTGCACACGTAGTCTTCTTTTTCTTGTGCAACAAATCCCTATGACTGCTCCATGTAAAGCTCTTCCTCCAAATCACCATGAAGAAAATCAGTTTTCACGTCCATTTGTTCAACCTCTAAGTCATAACAAGCTGTCAAACTCAATAGAGTTCTGATAGAGGACATCTTCACAACCGAAGAAAATATTTCTTCAAAATCAATCCCCTTTTTCTGAGTATAACTCTTGACGACCAATCTAGTTTGTATTATGAAGATGAAGACTTCTCTTCTTGCTTCAGCCTATAAACCCACCGATTCTTCAAAGCTCTCTTGCCCTTAGGCAGTTTCACCAACTCAAAGGTATGATTATCATACAAGGATTTAAGTTCATCTTTCATCGCTTCAACCCACTAATCTTTGCATTCACTCTCCATAGCTTCTTCATAACATTCAGGTTCTCCCTTATCAGTCAAAAGAACGCACTCATCGGAAGAATACCTGACAAAAGATCTTAGATCGAAGATCTTCGAAGTGGAACTGTTGGTGGAGCTATAGGTGCATGTTGTTGATCATTCACAACATCATCGATGGGAGCATCAAGGTCACCTATATCTTGCTGGTCATCATTAACATCACCATGCACATCACCCTGAATAGGATCCGGTGAAGGGTCTAGGGGAACCGGATTCACATCGGTCAAGTCACCACTATCTTGTGAATCCACTTTCTCCGTCTTATCAATGTCATCAATGGTCTGATCTTCAACAAAGATAACATCTCGACTTCTCACGAGCTTCTTCTGAACTGGATCATAGAGTCTATAACCAAACTCACCATCTAGACCATAACCAATAAAGATGGATTGACGAGTCTTGGCATCCAACTTAGATCTTTCATCCTTCGGAACATGAACAAATGCTTTACAACCGAACACGCGAATGTGATCATATGACACGTCTTTACCAAACCAAACTCTATCTGGTACATCACCTCGCAAAGGAACACTAGGAGACAGATTAATCACATGTGCCATTATATTCAAGGCTTCAACCTAAAACGATATTGGCAACTATGCATCTGACAGCAAACATCTGACACTCTCAATCAATGTTCGGTTCATTCTTTCAGCTAAACCATTCAACTACGAAGTCTTAGGTGGTGTCCTCTGATGTCTAATTCCCTATCACAGACAATACTCATAAAATGGCCATGTGTACTCGTCACCATTATTGGTACGAATGCACTTCAACTTCTTCCCTGTTTCTCTTTCAACTGATGCTTGAAACTATTTAAACGCCTCAAAAACTTGATCTTTCGACTTCAAAGCATAGACCCATAGCTTTCTTGAACAATCATCGATGAAAGTTACAAAGTAAAGTGCACCACCATGTGACCTTACCTTTATCGGACCACAAACATCTGAATGGACCAACTCTAGCAACTCTGATCTTCTATGAGAAGGAAGACTTCTAAAAGAAAATCTTCTCTGCTTCCCCGCTAGACAACGAACACAAATCTTCAGTGTAACATTCTTCAAACCCGAAAGCTGATTCTTTTTTGCTAAACAGTTAAGCCCCTTCTCACGTATGTGACTAAGCAGCTTATGCCACAACTCAGTTGAACTATCATTCACTGTCACATTCACAGTGTCTCTAGAAATCGAAGCATGCATCAAGTACAAATTTGAGCTCTTCTTTCCTTGAACCACAACCAAAGAGCTTTAGTCAGCTTCCACTCCCCCTCACTGAAGCTGTTACAAAAACCCTCATCATCAAGCTTTCTTGCAGATATCAAATTCAAACGGATATTCGGTGCATGTATGACATCCTTGATAGTTAACTTTGTACCATTATTACTCACCAAGCTAACATCTCTCATGCCAATAACTGGAACCAAATTGTCATTACCCATCTTCAATACCCAAAATCACTGGGAGTATAAGATGTGAAGAAATCCCTCATCGACGTGACATAAAGTGAAGCACCAATATCAATCACCCAACTAGTCTCGTCGCATGCTAGGTTGGCCAAATTCTCATCACAAATGACCAATAGATCTTCACGAGTAGCAGCAGCAACACGCTCAGATTTTTCATCATCATTCCAATCATTTTTATCACCACCACCTTTGTTTTCTCTCTTCCACTTGTAGCAATATTTCTTGATATGGCCTTCCTTACCACAATGATGACACTCAAGATTCTTATATCTCGATCTTGACTTGCTTCGGTTTTTATCTCTACCCTTGCCATCTTTATCTCTATTTCTTCCCTATTCTCGATAACCAACACTCAGATTGTGATGTAGAACCCTGAGATCTTCTTCGAGCCTCTTCATTCAACACACCACTCTTAGCCAAATCCAAAGTAATGGTACCATGTGGAGCAGAATTAATGAGTGAGACCCGAAAAGTCTCCCAAGAGTCCGGTAAAGTAGCAAGAAACCAAAGCCCTAAAATCTCATCATCAAATTTGACACCCATACCAAGCAACTGATTCATTACACTTTGAAACTCGCTAACGTGGTCAGCTGTAGACATTTCTTCTTTGTATTTCAATGCCATCATCTTCTTAAGCAAAAACAACTTGATATTTCCCGACCTTGAAGCGTACAAGCTTTCAAGCTTCTCCCACAATGTGCGAGCATGTGTCTCTTGATCAATGTGGTTGTAAACATTCTCTTCAACAAATTGCCAAATAAAGCCACACATCTGCTAATGCTCAAATTCTCATTCTTCATCACTTTTCGGATCAGGTTTTTGAGTAGCAAAGACCGGAAGATGCAAAGCCTTTACAAACAACAAGTCTTTCATTTTATTCCGCCAAAGTTGATAATTTGTGCCATTCAACATAATCATCTTGCTCGTATTAATCTCCATAATTATCTGACACAGTAACCAAGCTCTGATGCCAATTTGTTGGGGAAGAATCCGAACAACTGAAACAAAGTGGAAGCACAACTGGTGTTCTTTCTCTCCCTATAACTCATGTCAATAATTATGGCAACAACAATAAATAACACGATATATGTTCTCTAGCAACACTAATCAACCACAATTCAACCAATGCAACCACAAAAACAATAAAACGAGACACCAAAATTTTTACGTAGAAAACCCCTCTAAATCAAGTGTAAATAAAAACCACGGGTCTTTAGAGTCCGATCAAAAGCTCCACTATTATCAAATGTTCAACTACAAGACTACAACATCCAGCCTACAACAAGCATTCAACTCCAACAAGGCTAATAACAAGTAGTCTTTAACAAAAAAGAGAAAAATGAAGAACATCACCTAAAAACGCAGCTGCTGTAAAATGGGTATTTCCGACTCTACAAGACTCAAATGAAAAATCCGACCGTACAAAGTCAAGAACACCTTGTCGCCTAGCTGCTGCCAAAAAAATCAGCTCAATCGAACCACGGATGAACCTTCGATTCAAGAGTTGATCATTGTTGCACCAAACCTTAAAACATTGTTTCCTCTCTTTATTTTTCTCTCAAACATGAGATTTTTTCTATCTCTTCAAGATCTGATTTTTTTAATATAAGCTGCGCAAAAACAAGCCAAAAAAATGACTTTTTCATCAAAAAACGAGGAACAATAAATGCATGGCAGAACCTTTTCCAACAAACAAGCAACCCAAGAGTTGCAACCTATTTTCTAATGATGTTTTAAGTTGCAACCTATTTCTGAAGATGTTTTAAGTTGCAACCTATTTTCTGGTGATGGATTCCTCACATAGTGGGACCCACACCCAACATAAGATGTGTTGATAAGTGCCCAAAAGTCCTATATTTTTACCCATTTTACATGGAAATTATCACTCAACCTACACCCATTTGAACTGCATCATGGCCCTTCATGCATTGATTTCATCATTTATGCCTTTGATCCTTATATTTTGTTTATTCTATGAAAAAGATACTACTTGATGCATGTTTGGTGCTTTTGCAAATTTGCACGATGCCAGGGCAGAAGATGCCGTGACGACATTGGAAGAAAAAGAAGTATGAGGCAGAACCAGCTAGCAACAGACCCTGATCGAGCCAAGCCACAACCGATAGCTTCTACTGAGGGAAGCTGATTTATAAATGAAGCCTTGCTGAGCAGAACCAGTCACATACCCATGCCGAGGCAGCAGAATGTCATGCCGCGGCCATGTACTACTCAACATGCCGGAGGGCAAAATAGGCAAAGTGGTAACCGATTTGTAGAGCTTTAAATGCCAGATTTTTCTACACACTTTGTGTGGCAGTTGGAATTCGAGAAGAGGACGAAAACATGGAAGGAAGGATAAAGTTGGACTTTTGACAAAAGTGAATAATTTATTAAATTAAAGAGATTGACCTCTTTAATAAAGTTAAGTCCAAGTCCAACTTAACTTCCTCTCCAAGAAAGATTTGTGCATACACATTCCCTCATATAAGGAGGCTTGCCACCATCACCAAGAGACGGATTGGAGAGAGGAGAGAGCTTAGGATTTAGTTTGTGTTTTCTTTCCATTCATTATGTTCTAAATTTCCTTAGGGTTAGGATTAGTTTGTTTAGTAGTTGTGTGAAGACTATTGTACTTTGTTTATGTTCTTAATGCAATTAAGTTAAGATTTGCTTATTCTTGGCTTTAATCATTCTTGCATACTTGTCGAGAGAGAGTTTGTGAGATTATCCATTTATTCAATATCGAGAGAAGAGTTGAATTCACGAAACGAGTAAGCACAGTTTTCATCCCACGTGGTGTTAACTAACTCGGCCTAGAGATAGGTTAAGAGTTTCAGCGGCTAAGAGAAGCGTGTGATTGGTTGGTGTTTGTCTTTGGTTTACGCCGAGAGGTATGGTCTAAGTTCAGCCATCAAAAGTGTGTCGAGCTTAGAGATAAGGAGGAGTCATTCAAGGATGTTTTGCCGAGCCTTAACAGCATCTGCCCAAGAGCAAGAGATTGTCGCGATAGAGATCCAACCTTTGCGGCCGCGGTAGGAACTTAGGTTACTGCCACGGCAGTGTTGTGCTGCTGTATTCAAGAATAGAGACAAGTCAATAGGATTCCACATTACGACGCATTCTAATCCGACCCATTCTCTAAACTTGATTTTCTCTCTACTTTATCATCTGGCTTATTTTAGTTTTAGTATTTTAGTTTATTCAAACAACCCAACTCATATGTGTTTTTACTTTAATTTTTTGCACTGCAAGGAAGTAGGACCAAAAGGCTAGCTCAATCCATGTGGAGACGATACTCGATATACTTATCATTATATTACTTGACGTGTACACTTGCACTATTGCGTGGCACTTTTCCGTGAGCATCATGCGTCGGCACATACCGTGTGAAGGTAGAAGCTGCAGTCCTCGACACAACAAAAACATAGAGCTGAGACTTTGTCTCCACACCTGGAGCACTGTGCTGAGACTCCACTTTGATTATTGCTGATGAGTTGATCTTCATTCAAGAGTGCCAAATGTCACAACCCGCCTATTTTCTCCTACAAATCGAAACCAAGGTTCAAGACACTCCTTGGGCCATTTTGACGCCAACTAGCACCAAGGAGGACTCTAGAAGCATCAAGGACGGCCAACATTTCTCTTGAAGGGTCCATAGCGTTATAGAAAGATCTGGGACATTCTATCCAAGTCTAGACAAACCTGGGAAGCACCGGAAGACCCTAGAAGGCTTGGGAAAGCTCGGAACAACTCCGGAAGACCCTGGAGCTCTCTAGAACATCTTGGATACTTGTAGATATGTATAGACATGTATAGATACATGTAGAACATTCTAGAATGGTGTAGATATAGGCTAGATATTTTTGGAGGCAAAACCATGACCGTCGGATCAAATCGATCCTAGCTGTCCATTAGGGAGGAGGGTGCCTATAAATAGGGCCACCCCCTCATTTTGTACTCAACTCAGAAATCAAGCATTGTAAGCATTCAAGCTCTCTTGTAAGCTTCCTACTTAGCTTAATACAAGTTCTTTACTTGTAAGCTCTTGTGTTCTTTGCTTAGCCATCGCGTTGCGTAAGAGTTCAAGGTTGGTTAGCATTGTCGAGAGTTGCTAACGCCGCACAGATCGGGTTTGAGAGAATACATCCGTGACAGTTGGTATCAGAGCATGTTACGAGACCCGGGATAATGGCCAAGACAGGAAAGAACCAAGGTGTTAGCTCATCCGAGACGGAAGTCGTGCTTGATCGAGGGCGCGAGGAGGTGGCTGATCCTATTACGACTAGGCCAAGGGCCAAGTCTAAGGACATGATCTCTAGCTTTGAGAACCATCTAACCCAAGTAGAGGAGAACGTGGGAGGCATCAGTGCCAATGTGGACGACCTTACCCAACGGGTGGAAGGCCTTGAGGCAGAGGACGCCGAGCTCCACACCGCCGTGAAGGCCATGATGGTAAAGCTAGAAGAGGTCATGCGAGCAGAGTTGGGACAAGTTCGCGACCTTCTCATGGGAGAGCTCTCCAAGGTACGTGCTTCTCTTCAAGAAGAGCTAGACCACACCCATGCTCAAGTCGAGGCACTACAAGGCGATGTGGCATTGTGTAAGCGAGCCATGGTTACCGGGCCAAGCACCACCGTTGAAGCACGAAGGGTCAAGGTGCCTAAACCTAGGACCTTCGTAGGGTCGCGCAACGCCAAAGAAGTTGATAACTTCTTGTATGGCCTAGAGCAATACCTCTCCGCCGTCGGTATAATGGAGGAGGCATCCAAGATACAAACCGCAATGTTGTATCTAATCGACATTGCCATGTTGTGGTGGAGGAGAAGGTGCAACGACATTGAGAAAGGTATGTGCACCATCTCTTCCTTCGATGATTTTAAGAAAGAACTTAAGAAGCAATTCTATCCCGAGAGCGCCGAGGATGAAGCTAGGGCACGATTGCGAAGATTAAAGCAATCAGGGAGCATTCGGGATTATGTTAAAGAATTCACTAACTTGGTGCTTGAGATCCCCGATCTCTCCGACAAAGATGCACTCTTCAACTTTATAGATGGACTCCAAACGTGGGCTAAGACAGAACTAAGGCGTCGTGGGGTACAAACCCTTGCGGATGCAATAGCCGTGGCTGAGAGCCTCATTGATTACACTAGCAATAGGGAGTCCAACAAAAAGTCGAAGGATAAGAAGAGTCAAGCCAAAGGTGGGAGAGACAGAAGTCCACGTAAGGAGAGTCACCAAGAGGAACACACCTCCAAGTAAAAGGATTCTTCCTCTTGGAAGGGTAAGGACAAGGCCAAGTCCAAAGACTCTCGAGGCACGAAGAAGCTCTCATCCAGCAAGTGCTTCATCTGTGATGGAGACCATTGGGCTCGAGAGTGTCCGCAAAGGCGAGCCCTTAATGCACTATTAGCCAAGCACCAAACTAGTGATGAAGCCAGCAGCGATGGTGAAGGTGAACACATGGGGTCAATACAATTGCTCAATGTCATTCAGTCCGCCCCTAAGACCGAAGCCAAGGGATTGCTATACGTGGACATTACCATCAACGGGAAGGCATCTAGGGCCATGATCGATACAGGTGCGTCCCGCAACTTTATTTCTCTCGAAGAAGCAAAAAGGCTTGGTCTTAAGGCCATGGGTGGAGGTGGATCCATCAAGGCAGTTAACTCTGCCGCAAAGCCGATCCATGGCATTGCTCGTGGGGTCAAGACCAATATCGGGGCATGGTCTGGCCATCTAGACTACTCAGTAGTGTCGATGGATGATTTCAAGCTTGTCTTGGGGCTTGAGTTCCTAGATCGGGTTAGGGCTATCTCGATCCCTTTCGCTAATAGCATGTGTATTATGGACAATGATCGAGCTTGCATGGTGCCAACATCTAGGGCCACCAAGCAAGAAACCAAGGTCCTCTCCGCACTTCAATTCAAGAAGGGCATCAGGAGGAATGAGGAAAGCTACCTAGCCATCCTCAACGAATACGATGACGAGGAGGCAAGGCTCGAGGAAGACATCCCTAATGAAGTAGCTCAAGTCTTGGAGGAGTTTAAGGACGTAGCACCCCCAGAGCTACCACCAAGGCTTCCACCAAGAAGGGAGGTTGATCACAGGATCGAGTTGGAGCCAAGCACCAAGCCACCAGCTATGAGTGCCTATCGTATGGCACCCCCTGAATTGGAGGAACTGCGGAAGCAACTCAGGGAGTTACTTGATGCAGGGTTCATCCGACCCTCCAAGGCACCATTCGGGGCACCCGTCCTGTTCCAGAAGAAGAAGGACAGATCATTGCGCATGTGCATCGATTATCGGGCGCTTAATAAGATCACCATCAAGAATAAGTATCCCATCCCTTTGATCTCCGATCTCTTTGACCAGCTTGGTCATGCCCGCTACTTCTCCAAGCTAGACCTTCGCTCGGGGTACTATCAAGTACGTATTGCGGAAGGTGATGAACCCAAGACAACATGTGTCACGAGGTATGGCTCATATGAATTCTTAGTCATGCCTTTTGGATTAACAAATGCCCCAGCCACATTCTGCACGTTGATGAATAAGCTATTCCATCCATACCTTGATCGATTTGTGGTCGTCTACCTTGACGACATAGTGGTGTATAGCGAGACCTTAGAGGAGCATGTGAAGCATCTAAGGGAAGTTTTCAAGGTTCTACGGGAGAACCAACTTTACATCAAGAAGGAAAAGTGTTCATTCGCTAAGCCCGAAGTCATGTTCTTAGGGCATAAGATCAAGGATGGAAAGCTCATGACGGAGGATGGAAAGATACGAGCCATTCAAGAGTGGGAGCCTCCCACTAAGGTGCATGAACTAAGATCCTTCCTTGAGTTGGTGAACTACTATCGTCGCTTCATCCAAGGCTACTCCGTAAGAGCTACGCCACTCACCGAGCTCCTAAAGAAGAACAAGATGTGGGTGTGGACATCCAAGTGCCAAGAGGCCTTTGAAGATTTGAAGAAGGTTGTAAGCGAGGAGCCAATACTTAGCTTACCCGACCACACAAAGCTTTATGAGGTACACACCGATGCTTCGGACTTCGCTATTGGAGGAGTACTCATACAAGAAGGGCATCCGATTGCTTACGAGAGTCGGAAGCTGTTGAGTGGATCGAAAGATTGATATAAACCAAGAGGGGGGTGAATTGGATTTTCAAAGATTGTGTGGTGGAAATTGCAAATTAAAAAGATTGACAAAGGATTTTAGAGTGGTTCAAGTTCCAAATGAACTCTACATCCACTACCTTAGCTTCCATAAGGATTTGCAACAATTCCACTAATTGCTCTTCCCCTTTTCTAGGCTAAGGAGGCAACCCTTACAATTTTGGTTAAATTTTCTACCCAAAATTTAACCCAATCCTCACAACAAGGTAACAAAGAGTTTGATGGCTAATAGAGTATCTCTCAATACAAATTGTAGCCCAATTACAAGCACTCAACCCAATTGAACAAGATAAGAATGAAAATTACAATTGGGGTTTCTAGACAATATGGGATTTTTGCACAATTGCTTGGATTTGATGTTTGGATGTTTTCTTTTGGATCAATAGTTGTTGTTGGAGCTTTTAGAGGTCCCTTTTATACCTTCTCATTGATTTCTAGCCGTTGTGGTTGTTGCACTCATCAATAGAGCCGTTGGGATGTTATCTCACCTCCATAAATGCATGCTGCAACAACCCGTTTCGAAACGCGGGGTACCTGTTTCGGAACGGACTAAAATAGAAAGAGCCGTTGGGTGCATTTAAGAGCCCGTTTCGAAACGTGTTAAATCCGTTTCGAAACACTTTTGCCACTGGAAAGGGTTGTTTCGAAACAGCCTAAGCCCGTTTCGAAACACCCTAACTGATTCTAAAAATTCAGTTAAAAATTTTACAACGGTCATATTTTCAAATCAGGATTAAGAACCGTTTCGAAACACAAGGACCCGTTTCGAAACATTTTTGCTACTGGAATGGGTCGTTTCGAAACAACCTATTAATCTTTGAAAATTCAGTTTAAAAAGGTTCAACCGTTATAGTTTTCAAATCAAATATGAAGAACCGTTTCGAAACGTGTGAAGTCGTTTCGATACGGGTTCAAGTGTTCTAAAGCCGTTTCGATACTCGTTTCGGAACAGGGGTTGGCAGTGATGAAAACGTTTCGAAACGCCTTAGGCCGTTTCGAAACAGGGACTTGAAAATCACTGTTTTGGCTTTAAACACTTAGAAAAATATTTGAAAACTTTGTTTTTAACTTTGGCATAATCTTAAAATCATATAGGGATGTTTTGAGGACTTAAAAATTCGTTTTGACATTTTCAATTTAGTCCTTAGGTTTTTAGTTATATCAAAATTAAAATATTGGTTTCACAATCTCCCCCTTTTGATATAACAAAACCAAAGTTAGAATTTTTTAAGAGTTTTGAAAATTTTGAAAATATTCTAACTCCCCCTTAATTTAAGATAGGTTTTTAAAGTTTAAAAAAATATTTAACTTTGAAATCCAAGTTTTAAAACTTAAGAAACCTTTTAAACATTTAAAACGATTTTTTGTTTTGTGGCTCTTAAATTTCTTCTCCCCTTTTTGTTAGATCAAAAAAAAAATAAAGCTCATAGAGAAGACAAAGGATTAGTACCAATAAGCATTAATAAGCAACAATAATATTAATTCATAATATCAAAATATCCAAAACATAAACCAACATTAAGTTCAAAATAAAATCCCAAACAAAAGATCAAAAGCATAGGTTCCTAAAACATAATAAAACATAAAGATGCAATCTTAAACCTAAAGTGCATAAATAATATGATATGATATGATATGATAGTCTTAGGCCTCGTCATCATCATCGGAAGTCTCATCGTCGCTCTTGACTTGAGAACGGTGAAACTTCGTCCATTGCCCATAGAGAGTAGAGAAGGAAAAATCCAAGTTTGAATGGGAAGTTTCAAGAGTTTGGAGGCGATCCTCGACATTTTTCAAGCGAGTGTCCATGGCATCAAAACCCGAAGCAATGCGAGTATCCAAAGCATTGAACCGCTCGGTAATGAGAGTCGTAAGGGCTTCATTGTTTCCAACTTGAACTTGCGGTGGAGGAGCAACGGGAGGAGGAGGAGCTTCTTTATCAACTCTTTCCCAAACATCATTCACATATCGAAACCCGTATTTGCGAAGGGAGGACTCACCAATCTTGCACTTGCGAGGTTCCGGGGAGTCGTAGGTACAATCGATACCAAGGTCGTTAAAGATGTAGCTCAAGATTGTGCCATAAGTAAAATACTTCAACTCATTGGTGTCAATAAGCTTAACATTATTGACCATCTCGGCAAAAATAATCTTGGCAACATTAGGGCGCTCGCCTCTACGGAAACATTCAAGCCAAAAGTGATCAACTTGACGAATATGAGAGTATTTACCTCCGGAAGGGCGAAGGAACCACGATACCATCAAGTGAAGAAAACGGTCGTGCACATCCAAAGTAAGTGCCGGACCGGTGAAAGTGCCGAAGTGACGTTCATCCTCAAGACCTATATTCTTTAGGGAAAAGGTGGACTCCAAGAGTGCAATATTAACAGTAAACTTTTTCCCTAATATGAAAGATTCAATTCCTACAACCTCGGATTTGGTTTCATCATGAATAAGACGAGCATTAGAGTAAAAGATGAGTACCATATGTTTGTAGCGAATATCCGGAATGCTCAACAAAGGAAGAAGATTCCATTCACTCAAACGCTCGAGGTAACGGAATAGGAATCGCTCAGAATTGAGGAAATCAAGATCAATGACACGTTCACGACGAACTTCGAAATCCTTGACATGAGTGAAGCATGCTCGCATCTTGGTAGTTCGAAGGGATTTCTGAAAAAGCAGAGCTAGATTCGGACGAATGCTCGAATCACCGGTTTGAATGGCCTTACGCTTTTTGTTAGCTTGATTCGACATCTAAAAACAATAAGCAAGCATATTTTAAAATTAAGTGTATGCATCGATTTTTAAAATCAATCCAATAATAAATCCCACTTAGGTTTTTAGAAAAATTAAAATAAAAAAAAACAGAAAAAAATACGACTGAAAAATTTTATATTCGAATCAAAAATTTTGAGATTTTGAAAAAAATTTACAAGATATGGAAAACCCAAACAAGAAAACATATAATTTATACAAAAATAAAATTTTCTAACCTAAGATTCGAACATAAATTGAAGGAAAAAAGAAAAAGGGAAAAATACCTTAGTTTGGGATTTTGGATGATTTGATGAAAATCCTTGCACAATGTTGATGAAACTTGCTTAGACTTGAGTTTTAGAGTAAAACCCCTCAAGATTTGGTGAAAAACAAAGAGTTTTAGAGGGTATTTATAGAGAGGAAGTCGGTTAGGGTTTTAAAGAGTTTTGATGTAAAAAGGATTTTAACATTAAAAGCCCTAAATAAAGCTATCCGCGATACCGTTTCGGAACGGTCTGGACCGTTTTGAAGCGAGAGCACTAGGGTTTGACCGTTTAGAGACCTTCAGCTGACCGTTTCGATACACCTCTTGTCAGTAGCCAAAACGTTTCGAAACACTTTGGAGGCGTTTCGAAACGCCCTTCTCTTAGACATGGATTTAAGGTATCCGTATCGAAACAGGGTCACCCGTTTCGATACACCTGGGCCTGGAAGTGTAGATAAGGCTCTAAAAGTGCAGAAAAATGATTTTTTTCTTAGGCCTAACATGCATAAATGACATGAATGAGCAGGCAAAACATATGCAAACATAAACATACTCCCCCTAGCTATAAGCATGGATGAAATTAGGAGTCTAAACACATAAACATGGCATTTCACAAGATCAAGCAAATTTAAGCACAAAAGAGGTCCTAAAAGGTCAAGATAGGCTAGCTAGACCTAACTCTCTCCTAAGGGACCAAAAACGCTCTTTGTCTAAAGGTTTTGTAAATATGTCTGCTAATTGATTTAATGTGTCTACATACTCTATAACCACATCTTTCTTAAGGACATGATCTCTAATGAAATGATGCCTTATTTCTATGTGTTTGGTTCTAGAGTGTTGGATGGGATTTTTTGTTAAACATATTGCACTAGTGTTGTCACATTTTAGGGGTATGGTTTCAACTTTAATTCCATAATCTAAGAGTTGTTGCTTCATCCAAAGAACTTGAGCACAACAACTCCCTAAGGATATGTACTCGGCTTCGGTGGTAGATAAGGCTATACTATTTTGTTTCTTAGAGAACCAAGATATGAGCATACTACCTAGGAATTGACAAGTTCCCGAAGTACTTTTCCTATCGATTTTGCAACCCCCATAATCCGCATCTGAATAAGCATGAAGGTTGAAGGTAAAGTCTCTAGGGTACCAAAGACCTAAACAAGGAGTATCTCTAAGGTACCTAAAGATTCTCTTAACGGCTATAAGGTGAGACTCTGTAGGACTAGCTTGAAACCTAGCACACAAGCAAACACTAAACAAGATATTCGGTCTACTTGCGGTAAGGTAAAGCAATGATCCAATCATAGAACGATAAAGCTTAGAGTCAACACACTTACCTCCTTCATCTTTGTCAAGCTTTGTAGATGAGCTCATAGGTGTGGCTTGAGGCTTTGCATTCTCCAAGCCAAACTTCTTGAGCATATTCTTTATGTATTTTGCTTGGTTGATGAAGGTGCCATCCTTCTTTTGTTTGATTTGGAGTCCCAAAAAGAATGAGAGCTCCCCCATCATGCTCATCTCAAATTCACCTTGCATTAACTTAGCAAACTCTTGACAATGACATTCATTAGTAGAACCAAAAATAATATCATCAACATAAATTTGAACTACCAATAAGTCATTTTTATACATTTTTAAAAAAAGTGTAGTGTCCACCTTACCTTTTTCAATTAAAAAGTTTGAAAGTCTTTCATACCAAGCTCTAGGAGCTTGTTTTAAACCATAAAGAGCTTTGGTAAGTTTGAAAACATGATTTGGAAATTTTGAGTCTTCAAAACCCGGTGGTTGTTCCACATACACTTCTTCATTTATAAAACCATTTAAAAATGCGCTTTTAACATCCATTTGAAAAAAACTTGAAATTATGATAACATGCATATGGAAGCAACATCCTAATGGCTTCCATTCTAGCTACGGGTGCATAGGTTTCATCAAAATCTATTCTTCTTGAGTGTAACCTTGTGCTACTAGTCTAGCTTTATTTCTTACAATGTTACCACTCTCGTCTAGCTTGTTCCTAAAGACCCATTTAGTTCCTATTGTAGATTGATTACTAGGCCTATCAACTAATGTCCAAACGTTACTTCTCTCAAATTGATTTAACTCTTCTTGCATAGCCATAATCCAAAAGTCATCTTTCAATGCTTCTTTAATATTCTTAGGCTCTATACATGAGATAAATGCAACATGATTCATTAATCTAAGAGAAGATCGAGTGGTTACCCCCTTGGATGGATCACCCAAGATTTCACCATCTTTGACATAGTTCAACGCCCTTGGGTAGCTCACTTCCTTTTCCTCAAGAGCCAAGTCCTTCAAGGCTTCAAGAGGTGGATCTTGTGTGTCCTCTTCTTTTGTTGGAATCTCATCCTCCTTTGAAGTTTGTCCTCCATCAAAGGCATTTATGATTCCTACATCATCATCATCACAAGAATCCTTCCTAGGAAGGAGGTTATCATCGAATACAACATGAATAGATTCTTCTACTACTAAAGTTCTTTTGTTAAATACTCGATAGGCTTTAGAGGTTAAAGAGTAACCTATGAAAATAGCTTCATCACTTTTTGCATCAAATTTACCTAAGTTGTCTTTTCCATTATTTAAAACAAAACACTTGCAACCAAAAGGGTGAAAATAGCTAATGTTAGGCTTTTTAGATTTTAAAATCTCATAAGGTGTTTTCTTTAAAATTGGCCTAACCATTACTCGATTTACAATATAGCAAGCGGTGTTTGTGGCTTCTGCCCAAAAATATTTAGGTAAATTGTTTTCACAAAGCATAGTTCTAGCCATTTCTTGCAAAGTTCTATTTTTCCTCTCAACTACCCCATTTTGTTGAGGAGTTCGAGGAGCCGAAAAATTATGGCTAATACCATTTTCATTTAAAAATCTTCAAACCCTAAATTTTGAAACTCGGTTCCATGATCACTTCTAATATGTGAAATTTTAAGTTCAAGATCATTTTGGGTTAATTTTGAAAATGTGATGAATTTTTCCAACGCCTCATCTTTAGTACTTAAAAATAGAACCCAAGTAAATCTAGAAAAATCATCAACAAGTACAAAAGCATAAGACTTACCACCCAAGCTCATAGTCCTAATTGGCCCAAATAAATCCATATGGATAAGTTGTAAACATCTACTAGTAGAAACATCATTAATGGATTTAAAGGAAGACCTATGTTGTTTACCCTTTGAGCATGCATCACAATTTTTATCATTTGAAAATTTTATCTTGGGTAAACCTCTAACTAGATTAAGGGAGACTAGTTTTTCTAAAACACTTATGCTAGCATGTCCTAGTTTCCTATGCCACAACCATGCATCATTTTCATTTTGTGCAACTAAGCATGCATGGGATGTATGAATGTCATCTAGATGCACCATGTATATGTTCCCTATGCGATGACCTATGAGCATAATATTATTAGATTTAATGTCTATAATTTTGTATCCATTTTTATCAAATAAAACATTAAATCCTTTATCACACAATTAACTTATGCTCAATAATTTGTGTTTAAGACCATCGACATACAAGACATTTTCAATAAGAATAGTAGAGTGATTACCTATGGAGCCAATACCTTTAATGTGGCCTTTGGAGTTGTCACCAAATGTTACTACTCCTCCACTTTTTGGCTTTAGATCCATGAATCTACTCTTGTCTTCGGTCATATGCCTTAAGCATCCACTATCAAGGTACCATGAGTTTTGACTTTGTGCTTTGGCCTTGTAGCAATGCTCCCCCTACAAACAAAGATATTAAGCTTTTGTTTTTGGTACCCAAATCATTTTGGGTCCACGAGTGTTAGCTCCCAAAACCTTGGTTCCCTTAGGAATCCAAGATGGCATAGCAATAATATTATTAGATTTTACAAGTTCCTTAGGAACCCATACACTTCTAATTCTTTTAGCTCTACTATGTCTAGGATAACTACCTTGTTTGTAGTAGTTAGTCTTTTTCTTAGGTTGGCGTGTTCTTGAGGATTCACCTATTTCATGCTTGACACTACCAACATTTTTCAAAGACTTTTTGAGCTCATTTAGCTCATCCAACACCTTTTGATGTTCACTATTACATTGAGACAAAAGATTATTAAGGTCAACATTTTCATCTTGAAAGAATTTTAGTTCATCTTTTAACCCTAATATCTTTTTCTCAAATTTTGAATTAGCTTGAGTGAGTGAGTCATTTTTCTCATTTAGTTCCAAAATAATCTTTTTGTTCCTAATGACCGACTCTTTATATTTCTCAACTAATTCATCATAGACCTCTTGTAACTCATCATATGCATCATTCAATTCTTCATATATAAAATCTAAAGTGGATGAGTTAGAGGTTACCATGGAGGAATCTTCCTCAAGTGCCATGAGGCAAAGGTTAGCCACTTCTTGTTCGTCATCCTCCGATGACTCATCATCCCTCCAAGTAGCAAGCTTGGCTTTGAGCTTCTTTTTCTTCTCAAAGCCCTTCTTCTTGAGTTGAGGGCACTCCAAACGTATGTGGTCGGGTTGTTTGCACTCAAAGCAAATGATTGGATCCCTTGCTTCTTCTTGTTTCTTGCTTTTGAAGTCCATCTTTCTTTGGATTTTTCTTCCCCGGTTGGACCTCATAAAACATGAGAATCGTTTGGCTATCATAGCCAATTCTTCTAGTTCATCCTCCTCACTAGAAGAGCTCTCTTCATGTAATGAAGCTTTGAGAGCTATTCTCATATTCTTCTTCTTCTCAACCTCAAGCTTCTCTAC
Organism: Hibiscus tridactylites; assembly: GCA_958450335.1. Taxonomy (NCBI): domain Eukaryota; kingdom Viridiplantae; phylum Streptophyta; class Magnoliopsida; order Malvales; family Malvaceae; genus Hibiscus; species Hibiscus tridactylites. Next base: position 84,403,566 of record OY288268.1, on the reverse strand, counting down.
TCTTTTCTCTTCTTTCTTCTTCTCTTCTTCCCTTCCTTGCTTCATGATCTCATGAGTAAGGAGAGAACCCACAAGCTCATCAAGCTTTAAAGTTTTCAAATTCTTAGCTTCAATGATAGCTGTTCTCTTCCCATCCCAAGATTCGGGAAGTGAATAGAGTAGCTTCTGGACAAGCTTGTCTTCCGGTATGATTTCTCCAAAACCCTTGAGCCCATTGACAATAGTGGAGAAACGATCAAACATCTTGGATACCGTCTCATCGGGCTCCATCTTGAAATTCTCATAACTAAGATTGAGAATTCAAATCTTAGTTTCTTTAACATCGTTGGTGCCCTCGTAGGTAGTCTCAAGAGTGTCCCACACTTCTTTTGCACTCTCGATGGATGAAACCTTAGAATAGATGTCCGGACCGAAAGAAAAAAAGAGCATGTGGAGAGCTTTGTCATTGACTTGAATCTTTTTCCTTTCTTCTTCACTCATCTTCATCTTTTTCTTCAAGACCATCTTGCCTTCACCATCTTGCTTCAATGGAATATAAGGGCCATCTTCAATGACATCCCACACTAGGTAGTCATTTGACTTGATGAAGAGACGCATTCTATTCTTCCAAAAAGAATTGTTATCACCATTAAAGAAGGGAGGCTTTGTAGTGGATTGAGACTCATACATGCCCGAACTGGAGGTTGAAGCCATCTCTTGATATATGATGATCACACTCTTCCAAGGAACTCCTCTTGTGGTTGTTAATCCTCAAAGAGGTAGGCTCTGATACCAATTGTTGAGTGGATCGAAAGATCGATATAAACCAAGAGGGGGTGAATTGGATTTTTAAAGATTGTGTGGTGGAAATTGCAAATTAAAAAGATTGACAACGGATTTTAGAGTGGTTCAAGTTCCAAATGAACTCTACATCCACTACCTTAGCTTCACTAAGGATTTGCAACAATTCCACTAATTGTTCTTCCCCTTTTCTAGGCTAAGGAGGCAACCCTTACAATTTCGGTTAAATTTTCTACCCAAAATTTAACCCAATCCTCACAACAAGGTAACAAAGAGTTTGATGGCTAATAGAGTATCTCTCAATACAAATTGTAGCCCAATTACAAGCACTCAACCCAATTGAACAAGATAAGAATGAAAATTACAATTGGGGTTTCTAGACAATATGGGATTTTTGCACAATTGCTTGGATTTGATGTTTGGATGTTTTCTTTTGGATCAATAGTTGTTGCTGAAGCTTTTAGAGGTCCCTTTTATACCTTCTCATTGATTTCTAGCCGTTGTGGTTGTTGCACTCATCAATAGAGCCGTTGGGATGTTATCTCACCTCAATAAATGCAGTCTGCAACAACCCGTTTCGAAACGTGGGGTACCTGTTTCGGAACGGACTAAAATAGAAAGAGCCGTTGGTTGCATTTAAGAGCCCGTTTCGAAACACTTTTGCCACTGGAAAGGGTTGTTTCGAAACAACCTAAGCCCGTTTCGAAACACCCTAACTGATTCTAAAAATTCAGTTAAAACTTTTACAACGGTCATATTTTCAAATCAGGATTAAGAACCGTTTCGAAACACAAGGACCCGTTTCAAAACATTTTTGCTACTGGAATGGGTCGTTTCGAAACAACTTGATCCCGTTTCGAAACACCCTATTAATCTTTGAAAATTCAATTTAAAAAGGTTCAACCGTTATAGTTTTCAAATCAAATATGAAGAACCGTTTCGAAACGTGTGAAGCCGTTTCGATACGGGTTCAAGTGTTCTAAAGCCGTTTCGATACTCGTTTCGGAACAGGGGTTGGCAGTGATGAAAACGTTTCGAAATGCCTTAGGCTGTTTCAAAACAGGGACTTGAAAATCACTATTTTGGCTTTAAACACTTAGAAAAATATTTGAAAACTTTGTTTTTAACTTTGGCATAATCTTAAAATCATATAGGGATGTTTTGAGGACTTAAAAATTTGTTTTGACATTTTCAATTTAGTCCTTAGGTTTTTAGTTATATCAAAATTAAAATATTGGTTTCACAGAAGCTCAACGACACAGAGAGGCGCTACACAGTTCAAGAAAAGGAGATGACAACCATCATCCATTGCTCGAGAGTGTGGCGACACTACCTTCTTGGGTCCAAGTTCCTGATTCTAACCGACAACATCGCTACAAGCTACTTCCAGACCCAGAAGAAGCTAAGTCCAAAGCAAGCCCGGTGGCAAGACTTTTTAGCCGAGTTCGACTATGTGATGCAATACAAGCCGGGCAAGGCAAACATGGTCGTGGATGCATTGAGTCGCAAGGTGGAGCTTGCATCTTTAAGTCAAGTCACCAGCCCTATCCTCGAGAGGATTAAGGAAGGCCTCCAACACGAGCCTCTTGCCCAAAGCATTATTGCATTGGTGAACGAAGGCAAGACCCGATGATTTTGGATGAGTGATGGCCTACTTTACACACGGGGCAACATGCTCTACGTGCCCAAGTGGGGCAATTTGCGCAAGGAACTTATCAAGGAATGCCATGACTCATTGTGGGCGGGCCATCCAGGTATGAGACGTACCTTAGCACTCCTTCAGTCCACCTACTATTGGCCTCGCATGCAGGATGCCATCGAGGAGTATGTGAGGACTTGTCTAGTGTGCCAGCAAGACAAGGTGGTTCAACACCAGCCAGGTGGACTCCTAAACCCTTTGCCCATACCAGAGAGGCCTTGGGAGAGTGTCTCGATGGACTTCATTACTTGCCTACCCAAGTCCGACGGATTTGGAAGTATTATGGTCGTGGTGGACCGCTTCAGCAAGTATGCCATATTCATTGCCGCCCCAGCCGATTGCACCGCCGAGGAAGCAGCCAAGCTTTTCCTACGCAACGTAGTCAAGCTTTGGGGCGTCCCAACAAGCATTGTGATTGATCGTGACCCTCGATTCATAGGAAGATTCTGGATAGAGCTATTCAAGATGCTTGGGTTCGACCTAAACTTCTCCACCAGCTTCCACTCTCAAAGCGATGGGCAAATCGAGAGGGTCAATGCTTTGTTAGAGCTATACTTAAGGCACTATGTAAGTGCCAACCAAAGAGATTGGGCCAAGCTCCTAGATGTGGCACAATTCTCCTACAACTTGCAAAGGAGTGAGGCCACTCACCAAAGTCCCTTTGAAGTTGTCTTAGGACAACAACCATCCACCCCGCTCTCCCTTGCCACACGCTACGAAGGGAAGAGCCCCGCTGCCTTTAAGTTTGCCAAATCTTGGCATGAACATAACGAGTTAGCCCGAGCCGCACTCCACAAGGCTAGCAAGAGAATGAAGAAGTGGGCTGACTCCAAAAGAAGGCATTTGGAGTTCAAAGAGGGTGATCTAGTCATGCTCAAGCTCTTGCCCCAACAATTCAAGGTCTTTCGAAAGGTGCATAAGGGACTTGTCCGCAAGTACGAGGGACCCTTCCAAGTAATCAAGCGAGTGGGCAAGGTATCATACAAGCTCCAATTGCCTCCAAGGCTCAAGATCCATCATGTCTTCCATGTCAGTTTACTCAAGCCTTATCATGAGGACATGGAAGACCCAGCACGAGGGGTGTCAAACCGAGCACCCACAACCATGGTCACTTCCTTTGATAAGGAAGTTGAAGAAGTCCTAGCCGATCGAAAGTTACAAAGAATATTTCATCAAGTGGAAGGGACTACCCATTGCCGAAGCCAGTTGGGAAACCGAAGAAGCGCTTTGGCAGTTCAAGGACCAACTCGATCAATTCAACCAAGGTGCGACGAGGGCGTCGCGAGCTTAGGTAGGGGAAGATGTCACAACCCGCCTATTTTCTCCCACAAATTCAAACCAAGGTTCAAGACACTCCTTGGGCCATTTTGACGCCATCTAGCACCAAGGAGGACTCTAGAAGCATCAAGGACGACCAACACTTCTCTTGAAGGGTCCATAGCGTTCTAGAAAGATTCGGGACGTTCTATCCAAGTCTAGACAAACCCGGGAAGCACCGGAAGACCCTAGAAGGCTCGGGAAAGCTCGGGACAACTCCGGAAGACCCTGGAGCTCTCTAGAACATCTTGGATACTTGTATATATGTATAGACATGTATAGATACATGTAGAATATTCTAGAATGGTGTAGATATAGGCTAGATATTTTTGGAGGCAAAACCATGACCGTCGGATCAAATCGATCCTAGCCGTCCATTAGGGAGGAGGGTGCCTATAAATAGGGTCACCCCCTCATTTTGTACTCAACTCAGAAATCAAGCATTGTAAGCATTCAAGCTCTCTTGTAAGCTTCCTACTTAGCTTAATACAAGTTCTTTACTTGTAAGCTCTTGTGTTCTTTGCTTAGCCATCGCGTTGCGTAAGAGTTCAAGGCTAGTTAGCATTGTCGAGAGTTGCTAACGCCGCACGGATGGGGTTTGAGAGAATACGTCTGTGACACAAAGGATGTTTGTGCCCGTAATTCTTTGACTCCTCCATTTCTGCGAGTAACACAACCAACTTTATAAAGCTAAATGAACTAGGACAATAAATCTGATGTAGGTTTTGAGATAAACTTGAAAGGGGCAGCTATATATAACGAATCAAAGTCGACTTTATTTAAATAAATAATTCTTTGATAATAGTTGACTTTGATTTGGACTTGGTGCATCCAAGGCCTATGTGGCGTTCACATTCATTACATTTATTGGCAAAGTTAGAGGTGATAACGAGTCGAGCTGAGCTCGAGCATGTTGTCACGGTCCGTTTGCGTGATAGGCAAGACCGTGACGAGATGCTTGCTGGTTGTGCTTAAAGTCGGGATGCGGGATAGCATTAAGGGTGTAGTACGTGCCGTACAGCCGTTCGGTCCTGGGGACAGGGCGTGCTGGTTAGGCACCACACTGGTCGGGAGCTGTCCCCGCTTCCCTGATGAGCCCATGGGAGGGCGAAACCAGTAAGCATCGAATGGAAAAGGCTGAGCCCCGGGCTTATGGGAGCCCTGGGTTGCCGCACGGGGGAGTTGTCCCTGCGTGAAGACTCTGACCCCGTGACAGATGGTATCAGAGCAGGTTCGTGTGCTAGCTGTGAGCTTACCAAGCGCTCCATGTGCTGCGCGTAGCGGGTCAAGTGGACGAGCGTTAGCCTCACACCCGAGTGAAGTGGTGTCCACGAGTGGGACCTCTAGAAAGAGACTGAGACGAGGTAGGGTAGGCAGGAAGCTACAACGAAAAGTTCGCCAAGCACTCGCAGAACCTCGGTAATGAGGGCGAGCAGGCAGGGAATTGCACACTCGATCTGGGTTGGTTCCTCATAGAAGTGGGAACGAGCTTTCTCCCCATGCACGAGGGCGTGCATGAATTGAGTGGGGGAGATTGTCACGGTCCGTTTGCGTGATAGGCAAGACCGTGACGAGATGCTTGCTGGTTGTGCTTAAAGTCGGGATGCGGGATAGCATTAAGGGTGTAGTATGTGCCGTACAGCCGTTCGGTCCTGGGGACAGGGCGTGCTGGCTAGGCACCACACTGGTCGGGAGCTGTCCCCGCTTCCCTGATGAGCCCATGGGAGGGCGAAACCAGTAAGCATCGAATGGAAAAGGCTGAGCCCCGAGCTTATGGGAGCCCTGGGTTGCCGCACGGGGGAGTTGTCCCTGCGTGAAGACTCTGACCCCGTGACAATGTGTAGGCTCGGCTCGAAATAATACTGGTGAGTTTAGCTCGAGCTCGTCGAGTTCGAAATTTTAGGCTCGTGGATCGAGTTCGGCTCGTGCATATGTAGTATATATATTTTTATTAAAGTTTTGAAAAATGTTTTTTGTCTAATTTCTTTTATTGTTTTTCTTTTGCTAAGCATACTACTTCAGTGCATATGTAGTAGTATATATATAATTATTTCGAGCTTGTTCACAAGCATCTTGAATTGAGCTTGAGTCGGCTCGGCTAGCTAGACTTGTTAAGGTCTCGAACTGAACTTTAACCGAGCCGAATTCGAGTAGATTGCGAGTTGGTTCAGCTAATTTTCAGTAAAGCCATTAGAAACGCACTCACATGCGTCACATTCGAAAATACGTGGCAATGAAATGCATTTTTATGGGTCATAATGGCGCATGCACCACATACATAGGCAGCATCATTTGGCCAAAAGTTTTGAGAAATTTTTTAATATATATTTTAAATAAAAATAATATATAAAAATAAAATAATTGACATCATTCTAAAAAAAATTGACACCAATTTAAAAACTATTGAAATATTTTTAAAGGTAATTGACAATGATTTAAAAATTATTGAAATCCTATTAAAGGGAATTGTTATTGAGATCCTATTAAAAATAAAATACTCGAGTTCTTAACGAGCCGAGTCGAGCTATTCGATACCCGACTCGAAAAGCTCGCAAGCTACTCAAAAATATATTAATATGCTAAAAAATTTATTTTTTATTTAAAATCTAAATTCTTAAACCTAAAACCCTAAACATAAGTCCTTAACCCTAAAATCTAAATCCTAAATTCTAAACTAACAACTTAAATCTCTGAACCCTAAAATTAACAAGTTTGTGTAAATTTAGTTTACATAACTTTTGTAACAAAGTTTTTTTTCTAATAGAGCTTTAAATGAGACGAGACAGATCACGAGTTACTCGAGTCCGACTCAGTTAAAACCCGGTTAACACTCGACTCGATTGAATTCGGCTCGAGTTCATAACGAGCCGAGTCGAGCTTAAATTATTTAGGCTCGTTAAAAATTACTCAAGCTTGACTCAGCTCGTTTACACTCTTATTTGTCACAAAATTTTAATTGAATATCTTGTATTTAAAGAAATTGATATATACGACTAAATTGTTAGTTTTAGAATGAAAACTGACACATTTATTATTTAACTTATAATTATGTGACTTACCCTTATTACATTTCCTTTGACTTTGAGTGCATCGATGGCCGGAGCTGGTGATAGATCGCTATCTCTATATTTCATTTCAGATTTTCAATATTTTTTTGGGAAAAGAAATTGAAAGTGGTCAAACATTTTTTTGCTAAACCTACTAAACTTTTCTCTCAATGCCCCCGCAAGGAATCTTCTTTTTTTCATTTGTTTTTTTTGGGAGATGGTCGATATTTAATTTTAATATTGGTAATCGATTATCTCGAGATTATTTTTTTTTTGTTTTTTATATTTTTAATAAAAATTTATGTTTTTGTGGCACGTTTATATCTGCTTTTGTGGCACGCTTATTTTTGCTTTTATGTCACCTTTTTTGTGGTTTTTTTCATCCGTTGCTTTGGCATGATTTCAGCATACTTTAGCGATCGTTTGATGTTCATACTGAGACCTTCATGGCGCTAATTTCTATTTTGATTCTGTCAGTGGTCATAGAAAGATAGATCCCCACTCGATTGATGGTTGTTTGCCGATGTAATTAGACCTGGGTAGCGTAGTAATTTGACTGATAGTTTGGTTCGCTCATCACTCCTTTTTCACCTCGTAAAGTGTCTAATTTGGATAGAGACAATGAGAGTCGGAAATGCTTTTGAATTTTGACAGTATACTAATTCTATGAAAACATTTACTTTTTTTTTTACACCTTTGAGTGGTATGAAATTTTAGTAGACTAACTTTTATTATTCTTTCTTCTTGATGTGTTGTACTTGTAATATCTTTTATAATTTTTTTAATAATATTCAATTGGGATTGTCAAAAAGAAAGAAATTGAAAGTGGTACACGATGATTTACAGGGTTAATTTAACAATATCGGCCCCCCGACAAGTCACATGGATTGATTTCATTAAAATATTCAATTTATCAATTAATAGTAATAACAATAACATCAACTTATTAGAAACGGAGCTTTGATAATTACAAATCAAGTCATTAAAAAAATTAAAGTTAGTACATTTGGTTGGTTGGCTAAGCTGCTCATTTTTATTCCCTCATATTTCTGTAGGTCACTAGTTTAAGACCCACTAGGATTTGTTAAAAAATAGTTAACTACTGGAATAGTCATTTATATTTTCTTCCAGTACAAAGTTGGTCACCGATTTGGAAAAAAGACCAGCAAGGTCACTTACTTCTTCGGGGCGTAAACTTTTGGTCACTCATCCGTTTATTGACGTTAAAAGTTGACGGCTTGGTGACCTAACAGCGAAAAAATAAGGGTAAATTACTACAATGACAACTAAAGTTTATCCCATGTACATTTCTGGTCTCCGATTTTAAAAAATAAACATTATGGTCACTACTGAAAATGTTTCTTTCTAATTTCACCCTTGAATTTTTTAAAAATTATTTTTCAACCCTAAAACTTTGCAATCAATTAGTACAATAATATTATAAATGCTTAAATGAAAAATATGTGCCTAAAGTATACTTTTTTTTTAACTTTAGGTGCCGAAAGTTTTTTTTTGTAAAAATAGGTGTCCAAAGTTTCAAAAGTTAGAATTTTAGGTGTCTGGCCGTTAATGGGTGTTAAAAATATATTTAACCAATCAATTCTTGCCACGTGGCACTAATTTGATTTTTTTTAAAGAAAAACACCTAAAAATTTTATTTTTTTTATAAAATCCCAAATTTTTGAAAATTTCACAAAACAGTCCCAAAATCCCCAAATTGTCGCCGATCGCCGCACCTGGGCACACCCCTTTGGTCACTGGACCAAGGCGGTCATTTCCCCCAACACGGTGTCGCCGAAAATGGCGAACGTTGTGCTAGTTGAACATCGATTTCGCATTCGATGTTCGGCTACTCGTCGTTCGTCGTTTCTGGCGATGCCGTGTTGAGGGAAATGAATACCTTGATCCGATGACCAAAGGGGTGTGCTTAGGTGCAGCGATCGGTGGCAGAAGCGGCGGCGATTTGGGGGTTTGAGTTTGGGTCATTTTAGGGATTTTGGAATTGTTTTGTGAAATTTTAAAATTTTGGGATTTTATAAATAAAAAAAACTAAAATTTTTAGGTGTTTTTCTTTAAAAAATCAAATTAGTGCCACATGTCAAGAATTGATTGGTTAAATATATTTTTTTAACATCCATTAACGGTCAAGCATCTAAAATTCTAACTTTTGAAATTATGGGCACATATTTTTACAAAAAATACTTTCGGCACCTAAAATTCAAAAATGGTATACTTTAGGCACCTATTTTCCATTTAAGCCTTTATAATATTATTATACTAATTGATTGTGTAACCCCCTCGTCCCGGTCTGGTCGGATGACCGGTCCGAGTGGGCCACACGGGGAAAACCGAAGCGAAAACCCGTTAAGGCTTCTCCTCGGTTAACGACCCAGAAAATTTATTTTAACTTTAGTCTTATCTAGATGCAATTATAATTCCTATGTGAAGCACAGCAGCGGAAGAACCAAACAACGTAACATTCACCGACCAAACAAACATAAACAGTCCATTTTACTTCATTCCAGCAGGCCGTTTCGAAACACTTATAGGGTGTTCCGAAACGCCCTGACCTGGTCAACGGGCCTGGGTCAACCACAAGGTGACCGTTCCGAAACAGGGGTAACCCGTATCGGAACGACCTTGACGGTCAATATCTCGTGGTCAACGAGATTTGACCGTTTCGGAACTTCAAAGGCCCGTTTCGAAACGGCATCATCTCGCCAATTTCTCAAAATTCTAGTGGCGAAAACGTTCCGGAACGACCCTCATCCGTTTCGAAACGGCAGGCCATTTACACAGGGGCCGTTTCGGAACACGGGGACCCGTTCCGAAACACCCCCTGTCTGCAGACTCGTTGGGCTGTTTTAAGGCACAAGGGTGCCCCAAAACACCTCCACAACCTATAAAAACTCACTAGCAATGCAACTTAAGGCAACCCAACAATCAAGCATGCTTGAGCAACATCATGTCAAGACTAAACATCAAAGCACAACATCACAAGCCACACATCCACACATGTCATTATAGGTATTAAGCTTAACATATCCAACACTTAGGCAATTCTAGATAGCAAAATACTAACATGATTTCAAGCAAGGCATACATCCTAAAAGCCAAATTAACAAACACATATGATGAGTCTAACATGCTCCTAAACAACAACAGCAACCATATATTCCAAAGCATCATAACACGACACCTATCCCATTGCTTTACTATTACAATCTTTAAAATTTAACTATCATACTTGAGCTAACCGTAAGCAACACTTGGAGTCCTTTCCTTGCCCTTGCCACCCACAAGCCATTGTTCTGCATTGTCGAACAAAAGAGAGCGTAAGCATAAAAGCTTAGTGAGGGTAAGCTCATAAAAACAAACCTTCGACAATGCAGGGTTCAAGCACGAGCTACAACCAAGATAAAATGCATGGCCTTACCTCTGCTCCACGCGAGCCATAAATATAGATGATGTATGAACATATATTCAATATCATGCCATGCTCAACATGTTTAAATCCACAACATATGAAATCACATATATTAAATCGTGTTAGCAACACTTCCCAAAACACATTGGCTCACAAATTAACCACAAATTGGCAATATAAACTACAATCTGTATTGGCACCTAGCTATGACTCGAATACGCGGATAACCGTTGGAACTTACATCCAACAACTCAACCATTACCTGACGGTGGGATTCCACTCATCACCGTTCACGCGGAGGGGATTCCACTCATCCTCACGCCTCGTTTCACGCGGAGGGGATTCCACTCATCCTCACGCCCCATCGATGGGATTCCACTCATCACCGACTAATATAAATACAATTTCCGGGCGAACCCGTACTCCTCCTTGGTGACTCAACGCCACCAAGGCCATGCGCGACTTTTGACTCATGTGTACACACTAACATCCTAATGATCGATCATTTGTACCCAAGCATACTAGTGCCAATACTACACATTTCATTAAGCATTCATAATATCAATTCATAACACTTTCGTGCTTAGCACGTACTCACCATGACTTACCGTCATGCACAAGCCACATTTCCATGTCTAGCATGTACTCACCATGATCCCCGGATCATACAAACACCTCATAATATCATTACACATGTCAACACTACATGCATCTCAACAACACAATTATCACATCATATTTCATACACATGTATATCTCTATCACATTTATCATCAACATGCACGTAACAATGTATTAAGCCATGCCTCCACATACATGTATAACAACATAAGCATAGCCACCATGAGCATGATTAAACATGAGGCATAATTCAACACTTTAAAGATCAACCAAGGTTTCTAACTAAAGTTTGGGATTAGGCCACCACCCTAATCCCAACTCTAGGTGGGTCTACCAATCCCAACCTAGTTCACATGCTTGAACCAACACTTGAAAACCATTTAAAAGCATTTAACCACTCACCGACAATTCCAAGCTCAACCATACTAGCCGATCAATCTTCCAACGATTCCGGACTTGTTCCCGAGGCTTCACCGACACAAAATCTTGCATCTATTCATCTCAACACAATCAAAACAACCCCAAATCAATTCAACAATTAAGGTAGCAAACCCGGAACACTATTCAAGCAACCAACACAATAGTTCAAACCATGAACAACCCCCAAAAATACCAAATCCGAGCAGCCCTTATACCCAGCCCAAAACTTGTGATTTCAACACATTTAACACTTCCAAATGCTTCCAAAACAACCCCCAACTATTACCCTAACATCAACCCTCAAATTCCAACACAAACCATACCCAAAATTCATCTAAAAACCCTCCTAAAAACCCACCAAAACCCAAATTCGGGAATCATGCTAAAACACTCTAAAAATTATATATGTTGGACCATTTGATTCATAGATAACATATCTAACAATAACAAATCAAAAGCCTTAGTAAAAACCCATAAAGCTCCATCCTTTAACCTAAACTTTCAAAAACTCAATTTCTAAAACATTGATGAAAATGAAATCTATTTGTACTTTCAAGTAGAGGAGGATGAGAGCAAGTCGGAAATGTAATTACCTTTCAAAATGCTCCAAAAATAGAGGCAAGATTTGATGGAAAAGCACCAAGGAGGGGGAGGGGAAGTTGACGTGAAAATGGGGAAGGGTTTGGGAAGAAGATGGCAACTTGTGTTTTAAATAAAAAGGAGGGGTTTTTAATTTGGATGGCCATTTTATTACAAAAATGCCATTAATGAGATGGCAATCTCATTTACTTTAAAATCCATGAATTTAAGTTTCAATCCAATTTGGTCCAACACAATTGTTCGTTTTGAAAAATACGAAGACCAAAATAATACATTATTATTTTAAATATAAGACTGAAACCCGAAATAATATTAAAATATTATTTTCACCCGACCCCTAAACCCGGGTGTTACAACTCTCCCCTACTTAAGGAAATTTTGTCCCCGAAATTTATCGGACATGAACCCACTTTCTTTCACACCACAACACACTAACCAATCTCGGTGGACTTACCACACATCAATAGATATCAGATGCTAAGATCTCAACTGATTCTTCAAGGCATGCTAATTTCAAACTCAACTCAATCTCTTCAACAAACATAGCACGGAACAGATCTAACTCACATTTCTGAATCATGGATACACGGAACACATCTCTAACCCCTTTCTAACCCTGGTGGTAACCGCAACAGATAACAACAGAACTAGCCCGATTTACAAACTCATACAATACTTCTTGAACAATCGACTCACAACTTCCTCTGACTGATCCTCTGTCTTTATCAATTAACCAAACGCTATGCAGACGTCTTCAAAATTATTCTAGTTGAAATCTCGAATCTCTATTACTCGTTTCCATTATGAACCTTCCACGGATGTAATAAGCTAGAAGAAAACTGAAGCTCGGTCTTGACACGCTGGCAATTTACATACTTATTCTCATACTGAACCACATTATTCATCCCCTCAATTCAGAAGCTTTCATCTTCAACCCACAATACGTCTTCATACAACTCAGATGCAATACAAATGAACTGTCGTATGCTTCGGTCAAATCAATATGTCTCAAAACACTATGTCAATCAGTACAACTATTCTGTCTCTGGAATGCAAAACTCTATCATCTCTGAAACTGTATTCTGAAGGTCTTCCTTCTACTATGCCTCGCACGTAAGGTGCCAAGAATCTGTCTTGCAACTGTTTCTCTTCACACATTCTGACTCAAAGTACTCTCAACTCGAAACTCGGCCACAAAACTACTATCATTTGATAAAAGAAATTCGGCAATTGCAACTCGTAACTCAACTACTAATCTAACAACAAATATAACTCAGAACATCGGCTACCACATTAACTCTCTTCAGATGGTACTCACACTTGAGATTACGGTCTTCAAGCAGTTCTATCGACTTATGTTGTTCAAGTTCCAACTCTTCCTAAGTCGTCTAATATTTTAAGTTCTGATGATATGTGCATACACATTGTGCATTTCTTACTATACAAGCTTTGTCTCTAAGTCTTCGAAGCGATTACAACTGTAATTAACTATATGTCTCATATCGGATAACTCTTCTCGCGGTCTTCCAACTATCTTGATGAACAAGCCACAATCTTTTGTCTTGCATAAGCACACAACCTAACCCTACATGTAATGCATCACTATGGTTCACAAACTTCTTCTCTGATTTAAGCTGATTCAAGGTCGAAGCTCTCTTCAAAGTCTCTTTCAGTTTCTCAAGGGCTCATTGTCTCGCATCTAACCACACAACTGAACATTCTTCGGTAGCAATCTATCAATGGAACAACTATCTTCAAACACTATTTACATTTCTCTGAGAGTAACAACGCTAGACCTTGGAATTATAGACACTTGTCACAATCTTCAATTTCTTCCAACTCACATCTTCATTAACTTGGAGTTTATGTTGCATAACTTGGCATACAACTGATTCTCTAAAAAGGATCTACCACACTAACTTCAAGCTTGTCATGACCTTCTTCGGTACGTGAATATACCCATGTGTCAACTATGAGAACTACTACAACTAATCGAGGAACTCGGGGATCATTCTGTTTAACATCTCTATAAAAGTAACTAACACACTAGTCAACCAAAACGTCATAACTCGGAACTCAAAGCGGTCACATCTTGCCTCGAAAGGGGTCTTCAATACTTTAACTTCTCTCACTCCCACTAGAAATAAACGAATCCCAATTAATCTTCAAATAGACTGAAGCACACACTAACTGATCAACAAATCACTGACACTCGAAAACTGATGCTAATCATTCACTGTCACTTGTTTCAACTGTCTGTAATCTAAACACAATCTCGTACTGTCACTCCTTCTTCTTCACAATTTACACTGTAAAACTCTGAGATGATGCACTAGGCCTAATGAATCTAAGGTCTAACAAGTCTCGAAGTTAATTCCTCAACATTCTCAATTCTTCCGGGATTCATAAGCTACAGAACAAACAAAACAGAAGCAACCTCGAAACGGTCTCAATAGCAAACTCTTCTCCTCTAACAAGAGGTAAACCGGCAATTCTTCCAACCACTTCTAGGAAAAGAAAACACAAACTATCCTAACATTCTGCGGTCTAGTCTTCATTCAAAATCAAATTCATCACAATTACTAAGCGAGCCTGTCAACTAAACTCAATCAATCTTTGACCTCTAAATTTGAATCAACATTCAACAAAAAGTTCACCTTCTCACCTACCACTACAGTCACACATAAATTGTAACCCCCTCGTCCCGGTCTGGCCGGATGACCGGTCCGAGTGAGCTACACGGGGAAAACCGAAGCGAAACCCAAAGGATTCCCCCTCGGTTAGCAACCCTATTTTTTTTCTTTTTATATTAATCTTGCCTAGATGAATATTAAGTCCTATGTGATTCACAACAGCGGAAAACGTTCAAAGGAAAAACTCATTCGAATCACAGCCACGCATAAACAGTCAATTTTAAGCTTATAAGGCAGGCAGTATCGATACCCTAAACAGGGGTATCGATACCCCCTTTCTAGGTCAACCCAAGAAGTCAACATGTGAAGACCGTATCGATACCCTTACCAGGGGTATCGATACCCTCTTCCTCGGTCAACCTTCCTTGGTCAACAGAATGGAACCGTATCGATACTCGGGAACACCGTATCGATACGCTCCAATCTAACTCCCACTTTCAAATTACAGAGACTTTGGAGGGTATCGATACCCTAGGCAAAAACTGGGGCATTTGGGCAAGAGAGTATCGATACCCTAACCAGGGGTATCGATACCCCCTGCACTGCAACACCTCAATCTCAACTAAAACGACCCCAACTCGACTCTACATGCATTTCTCGACTCACCTAAGCGTATACCAACATGCAAGCACACATAATTAAGCCATGGGTGTCATTCAAACATGGATTTAAGCTTTCGTACATAGCATTCAAATCAAGGAGCAAAATAGGCAAAAATAAGCATACATGAAGGCTCAAACGGTCTTAAAAGCACAAAACAAACACAAGAGGTTTGCAAGCATACATAAGGCAACCTAAACACCCTAAAGCATGCCATCATACACACCAACAAACATCAAGGTATTACATGCATTCAATCCATAATTAATTCAAACATCAACATTAGGCATTAACAACAATAAGCCAACACATAGGAGTCTAGATACAAGCTCCTAAGACACGTAGCATTTCCCATTGCTAGACTATTACATTATTTAATTAAATCATACTTGAGCAAACCACCACACGCTTGGACGCCCTTATCATGCTCCTTGCTTACTCCAAGCTAAAGATCTGCATTGTCGAAAAAGGGAGAGCGTAAGCATAAAGCTTAGTGAGCAGAGCTCTAAAACATAACTACGACAATGCAGGGTTCAAAGCTTTCTTTAAAAGTAAAAGGTCAATGCATACAAATCATCCAACTACCTAATCCTTCTACTAACATACGAGTTCAACCAAGGGTCAACAACATAGGCATTTATCATAGCATTACACTTCATAGTATGCATAAAGGTATGATCTTAGATTAAGGCAAAACCATAAAAGAGAATGATATAGTGAGATACACATGAACAACACATGGTATGCACAAGCATAACCAAACACACACGGTGGGACTACACTTCATAGTCTGGTCGGATGACCGGTCCGAGTGGGCCACACGGGGAAAACCGAAGCGAAAACCCGTTAAGGCTTCTCCTCGGTTAACGACCCAGAAAATTTCTTTTAACTTTAGTCTTATCTAGATGCAATTATAATTCCTATGTGAAGCACAGCAGCGGAAGAACCAAACAACGTAACATTCACCGACCAAACAAACATAAACAGTCCATTTTACTTCATTCCAGCAGGCCGTTTCGAAACACTTATAGGGTGTTCCGAAACGCCCTGACCTGGTCAACGGGTCTGGGTCAACCACAAGGTGACCGTTCCGAAACAGGGGTAACCCGTATCGGAACGACCTTGACGGTCAATATCTCGTGGTCAACGAGATTTGACCGTTTCGGAACTTCAAAGGCCCGTTTCGGAACGGCTTCATCTCGCCAATTTCTCAAAATTCCAGTGGCGAAAACGTTCCGGAACGACCCTCATCCGTTTCGAAACGGCAGGCCATTTACACAGGGGCCGTTTCGGAACACGGGGACCCGTTCCGAAACACCCCCTGTCTGCAGACTCGTTGGGCTGTTTTAAGGCACAAGGGTGCCCCAAAACACCTCCACAACCTATAAAAACTCACTAGCAATGCAACTTAAGGCAACCCAACAATCAAGCATGCTTGAGCAACATCATGTCAAGACTAAACATCAAAGCACAACATCACAAGCCACACATCCACACATGTCATTATAGGTATTAAGCTTAACATATCCAACACTTAGGCAATTCTAGATAGCAAAATACTAACATGATTTCAAGCAAGGCATACATCCTAAAAGCCAAATTAACAAACACATATGATGAGTCTAACATGCTCCTAAACAACAACAGCAACCATATATTCCAAAGCATCATAACACGACACCTATCCCATTACTTTACTATTACAATCTTTAAAATTTAACTATCATACTTGAGCTAACCGTAAGCAACACTTGGAGTCCTTTCCTTGCCCTTGCCACCCACAAGCCATTGTTCTGCATTGTCGAACAAAAGAGAGCGTAAGCATAAAAGCTTAGTGAGGGTAAGCTCATAAAAACAAACCTTCGACAATGCAGGGTTCAAGCACGAGCTACAACCAAGATAAAATGCATGGCCTTACCTCTGCTCCACGCGAGCCATAAATATAGATGATGTATGAACATATATTCAATATCATGCCATGCTCAACATGTTTAAATCCACAACATATGAAATCACATATATTAAATCGTGTTAGCAACACTTCCCAAAACACATTGGCTCACAAATTAACCACAAATTGGCAATATAAACTACAATCTGTATTCGCACCTAGCTATGACTCGAATACGTGGATAACCGTTGGAACTTACATCCAACAACTCAACCATTACCTGACGGTGGGATTCCACTCATCACCGTTCACGCGGAGGGGATTCCACTCATCCTCACTGTTGCGTGTAAAATAGTCTATCGCAATGGTAGTGCAAGTGTACACGACGCAAGTAGTAAAGTGATACTAAGTATCGGATATCGTCTCCACAGGGATTGGGCTAATAGCTTCACCTTGTTCACTGCACGAAAATAAAGGAAATAATTAAGAGTTATCACGAGAATAATAAGATAAAAACGTAAATAAAAGGAATGAGTTATCAAGATAGAGAGAATGGGCTGGTATTGAATTGCTCGGTAGTGCAGGTATTGAATTGCTTAGGATCTCCAGTTCTGTCGTCGCTCCCGTCGCCGACAGCACCTGTCGCGGCGTCTGTCCGTTAGCTGTCGCGGCAGCAGACACTAACTCCGTACTTCAAGCTTTGCAAGAATCCCAGATCTGCCTTGCCCTATCCCTAGGCACAAGTCTGTCGATGAACACGTCTTTGATGATACCTCCCGGCGTGAATCGAAGGATGAACACCGATGTGTATGAATTCTTCCTTAGCCACTTAACCTCGCCTTATCCCTAAGCACGAGATGGTTCAACTATAAACTAGAGAACGCGCTTTTATATCTTTCGTATACTTAACTCTCCCGATGCTAAGTAAATAGATAACCTCACAATGCTCTCCCGATGCTCTTGCAAGATATTAAAACCAAGATAAAAGAACTTGAAGTTTATTTTATTGAACTTGAAAAATCCTAAAACAAAGCAACCCTTGCAACTACTTTACAAAACAACCCGTAGCCCTAGGGGGAATTTAGAACATGTCGGTGACGGGTGGACGGCAGGGGTTTTATTTCGGTTATGGGATATCGGTTCTGCCTCTAGGTTAAATCTATGCCCTTATATAAGCTTTGGGCTCAAGTTATCTAAGGTAACAAGGATTACAACTTTAATTAAAAGTAAGATTCTAATAAAGGCTAAATCTCTAAAGTCTCCTACTTTCCAGCCGCATCCTAGCTTTTAGGAATTTCCTCTCTTTGAGCTTTGGCTTGACATATCTTTTGATCCGGGGCTCGGAAAAATATTTGGCTTTCACACGACAGACGAGCAGATTTTTCTCTATCTATCGAGGTCCACTTGACTTTTCCTCTTCATAAATCTGCTGTCACCTTGCTGTTGTGACAGGTCCATGACAGGTTCGTCTTCTTCAGCTGCTAGTCCAGTTCAGCTTTCCTGCTTATCTGTCCTGCGCCTGCCTTCATTGTCAACCATGGCAGTTACCTGCAAAATACATCATCTTTTAGTAGAATCCGTGCCTTTTATATAATTGTGATGTTTTATTGAAAACTAACCTAAATGCAATGCAATGATGCTTGAATGCAGCAGAAATATGAGTTAAAAAAGGTGTAAATAATAGAACTTTTACACACTCAACACACCCCCAAACTCAAGTTTTTTGCTTGTCCTCAAGCAATCAAGACTTAAAAGAAAAATGAAAATTTTTGTGTTGGCCTTCAAACAGTGAACTGTCCCTTCACCTGTCGCTCATTCTCTATGGCAGCAGCATCCTGTCGGAAGGATTAGGATCTGTCCGGAATCTCCCTATAGCTCTCGTGCAGTGTGTGCATGCTTGTGAACAGTTATATGCTAAGACTCTCTTAGTTTCACTAGAATGTTCAACTCCTTAACTCGAATTTTTATGCCAAAGTTTATTTTTTTTTAGAAGGCACATTTTCATGCTTCTTTTTCTTCTATTTTTCAAGCTAAATTTTTCTAGAGCCAGTTTTGGGCACCTCTAGTTAGCTTCCTAGAGCCGGTTTTGGGCACCTCTAGGTTTTTAATTTTCTTTTGCTAAACTTCTTTCCTAGAGCCAGTGTTAGGCACCTCTAGGGGCTATTCAAGTTCTAAGATTCCTATTCTAGTTTGGCTAAAAGAAATCTAAGCAATATAACAGTCACAAAAGTGTTTAAGTTTTCAGAACTATAGAAAGGCTCTAAACTTTTCCTTAACCTGTCCTAAAGATGCTGCCACGACAGAGCCGTCATAACAGGTAAGTTAATTCCACAGTTTTAAGCCAACAGTTTTAATTTTCTGATTTTTTTTTAAGATAAATTAAATAAATAATAAGACACAAATAATTAATAAAAGATGTACTAGGACTCCATTAGAATGGAGGGTTGCCACCCCCAAACTCGAGGGTTGCATTGCCCTCAATGCAAAATGACACAAAAATTAAAGAAAGACAAGAGAAATAAAAGTACATCACAAAAATATAAGGGCAGGCAGCAATAAGAGGAGAAAAAGAAATAAAAACTTAAATTTTATGCGTTGTCCTCGCTGCTGCTGCTGACGCGGATCTGATGGCGGCGTCTGCGTTGTGGAGGTGGCTGGGCAGGTTCCGGAGCAGGTTGATCAGCAGGTTTGTCATCCGGTTGGGGGATAGGATCGTCGGCAGGTTGAAGGGCAGGTGGCTCCACTAGCCTGATGTCGGAACTGCTGCTGCTGTCCCATGAGCTGCTGGTTATGATGGCTTTGGACAGCCTTCTCTTGTTTGCCACGTGCTTAATGCGTTTGACTCGCGTGAAGTCGCTCTCCAAATTCCGCCGGACAAGAGGGCTGTCATCAGTGGCAGCTTGCTTGGTTCCTCGAGGGGAGGTGTCTGTCGGTGGGCTGCCGGCTGCCGTCGGGGCAGGGGATGGTGTGGAAGTGGCAGATTGTGGATGGGGAGAGACAGGTGGTATGGGAGTGGGGGAGGGGATATTGAAATAATGGGCGAGGAAGGTGGGGAAGATGACATCCGGAAAATTCAAAGTATTAGTGATGAAATTTACCGTTGCATTTGAGAAGTCACGGATGAAAGTCATCAAACCCATCTGGCGCTCCTCTACCCTCAGGATGGCAGCAAGGATGTGGGCGTTCTGATCTGCCGGAGCGGTGTTGGTGGCAGCTTCTGGGGCAGGTTCGGTGGCTGGTTCATCATCGGACTCAGCAGGAGGGGCGTTTGGATCGAAGGCGTTGAGGGGCGATACGACTATGATCTCCATGAGGCTGGAGATGTTGTTGTCTGTCCATCCGCTGCCCGTCTTGATTTTGTCTGAAGGCTCCTCCGGTACGGCAGCGCAGCGGCAGAGGGCGGTGATAGTGAACGGCAGGCAGAGTCGTGAGTCCGAGCGGAAGGCACAATCAAGGATGCTGTCCCGCATGTACCTGCCCACATTGATGGGCCTGTCGTGCATAATAGAGTGGATAAGGGCCAGCCGCTGTCGGTTGACTGTTGTATGGTGGGACGAAGGCAGGATACGCTTTTTGATAAAAGCGTTCCATAGTTTTGCCTCAGGGAGTAGCTGCCCCCTATTGACAGAGTGGGGGTTCTTCTTACTGGTGCTCCATGTCGTTCCAGCCTCTGTCAGCTCCCTCATGACAGCATCATGTCCAGCAGTGTCGAGGGTGTCCCAAAATTGTTGGTGAGCATCATCATTGGGGCCAAAGAAGAGGCCGAACACATGGTTGATGCTGCTAGCGCTGAAGGGAACTGTCACTCCTCGGACGGTGACAGATGTCGCCGTCTTGCTTTCGATCGCCGCATAAAATTCCCGGACCAAAGTATCATTAAGCTCCTCCGGCTGCTCGGCAAAGTCCTCCCATAGTTGTGCCGTTATGGCCTTCATAATGAACGGCCGGAGTCCAAAAAGAGGTGCATCTCTGTTGTAAATGAAGCCACGCTCCTCCCATAGCTCCTTTTTGGTGAATGGCGATGCTGCTGCTGAAGAAGAAGCGGCAGCAGTGTTTTGACGGGTTTGTCGTGAGGACATTTTGGTTGCAAGGGCTGAAAAAGAGAAAATAGATAAAACTAGAGGAGAATAACAAGAGAGAAAAATCGGAAGTGATGAAAAATGAAAATGGGAAGGGGTTTATATAGCTGTTGGGTATCTGCCCATTTAATGCCGCAACGGCAGGCGGGAATAACGGGGCGGCAGATTGAATGTAGCGTGTCTGACGCGTCTGACATGCATTAATGCGTCTGCTGTGCGTCTGCCGCACGCTTTATTGGGCTGGTGGATGAGCGGTGGGCTTGGGCCACTTCTTCTTTCTCACTTGACTCCTTTATTTCCTAAAAACTGAAATTATAAAAACAAAACATTATTCGAATAAAATAAATCTAATTCCTAATAAATAATATTAATAATAAAATAGAAGTAAAAAATAAAAATTAGGTTAAATTAGGGATGCCTTGTGGGCATCACCCAAAGTAACCACTTCCTGTATTCCTGGGGCTTCAGTCCCCTGATAGTGCTTGAGGCGTTGTCCATTGACTTTGAATTGGTGCCCGTCCTTTAATGATTGAATTGTGATGGCACCATGGGGAAAAACTTGAACCACTTGGAACGGGCCAGACCATCTAGATTTGAGCTTCCCTGGAAAGAGCTTCAATCTAGAATTAAACAACAACACAAGCTGCCCTGGGCGAAACTGTCGTGGCAGCAACTTCTTGTCGTGCCACTTCTTAGTCTTTTCCTTGTAAATTCTTGCATTGTCATAGGCCATTGTCCGTATTTCATCGATCTCATTTAAATCTAACAGCCTTTTCTGGCCTGCCTTGTCGAAGTCCATGTTTACTGCCTTGATTGCCCAATATGCTTTGTGCTCGATCTCGACAGGCAAGTGACAGGTTTTCCCATAAATCAAACGGTATGGAGACATGCCCAATGGAGTCTTGAAAGTTGTTCTGTATGCCCATAATGCATCATTCAGAAGCAAAGACCAATCTTTCCTAGTTGGTTTAACCATTTTTTCAAGAATGTTCTTCACTTCCCTATTGGATATCTCAGCCTGTCCATTGGTCTGTGGGTGGTATGCTGTCGTGATCCTGTGCTTGACACCATATTTTCTCAAGGCGGTAGCAATTACCCTGTTGTCAAAATGTCTCCCTTCATCACTGATAATCGCCCTAGGGATGCCAAATCTAGAAAAGATGTTTTTGTGCAAAAACTTTTGGACCGTTTTGGCATCATTCTTTTGAGTTGCGATTGCTTCTACCCACTTGGAGACATAATCCACTGCTAGGAGGATGTAAAGATTTCCACACGAAGATGGAAAAGGTCCCATAAAATCAATCCCCCAAACGCCGAAGATTTCGACTTCTAAAATATTCTGCAGTGGCATCTCGTTTCTCCTCGAGATGTTACCTGTCCGCTGGCACCTGTCACAGTTTTTGTAAAATTCCTGTGCGTCCTTATACAGTGTCGGCCAGTAGAACCCTGACTGCAGCAGTTTTATTGCCTCCTAAGTGTCCTCCATATTGTGAAGCATGACAGTGATGGAGAATGACTTCTTGTTCTTCTTGTGGTACGCATCTCCTTATAACCTGATCTGCGCACATTTTGAAAAGAAGAGGTTCGTCCCAATAATAATGTTTAACATCATTTTGAAACCTCTTCCTGGCTTGATAAGTAAGATCAGAAGGTAATATTCCGCTAACTATAAAATTAACGAAATCAGCATACCAGGGAAGGTTAGAAGACTTACCTGCCGCCATGGCTGTCGCGACAGCTATTGCGGCAGCAAAGAGCTGCTCATCTGGGAAGGTCTCAAGTATGTGTGTCTCATCGATGGGTAGACTCTGTCCCATCTCCAACCTCGACAAGTGGTCTGCCACCTGGTTTTCTGTCCCCTTTTTGTCTTTGATCTCAAGGTCGAATTCTTGTAATAGCAAGATCCACCGTATCAATCTCGGCTTGGCATCCTTCTTTGCAAATAAGTACTTGAGGGCAGAATGGTCGGTGTGCACTATTACTTTCGTCCCAAGTATGTAAGAACGAAACTTGTCGATGGAGAACACCACAGCTAACAGCTCCTTTTCTGTGGTGGTATAATTCACTTGGGCATCATTTAATGTTTTGCTGGCATAATATATGACATGAAACAGCCTGTCCTTGCGCTGCCCAAGTGCTGCCCCGACAGCATAGTCACTAGCGTCACACATAATCTCAAACGGTTGTGTCCAGTCTGGTGGTTGTACTATGGGGGCTGTCACTAGCTTTTCCTTCAGAACCTTGAATGCTTTAGTACATTCTTCATTAAAGTCAAAGGGTCGGTTCTTCTCTAAGAGATGACATAGGGGTTTCGTGATTTTTGAGAAATTGGCAATGAATCTCCTATAAAAACCAGCATGCCCTAGAAAACTTCTAATGCCCTTGACTGTTGTTGGCGGCGGCAGCTTCTCTATGACTTCAATCTTTGCCCTGTCGACTTCTATACCACGGCAGCTAATCTTATGGCCTAGGACTATCCCTTCATCCACCATAAAATGGCATTTTTCCCAATTAAGAACAAGATTAGCTTTTTCACATCTTTCAAGTACCTTTTGAAGGTTGCCGAGGCAGCTCTCAAAATCGTCTCCAAAGACGGAAAAATCATCCATGAAGATCTCGAGGAAGTCCTCTACCATGTCGGAGAATATTGCCATCATGCACCTTTGGAAGGTGGCAGGTGCGTTACAGAGGCCGAACGGCATCCTCCTAAATGCGTATGTTCCGTAGGGGCATGTGAAAGTCGTTTTCTCTTGGTCCTCCGGTGCAATAGCAATTTGATTATATCCTGAATAACCATCAAGAAAACAATAGTAAGGTTTACCCGCTAATCTGTCAAGCATTTGATCAATAAAGGGTAACGGAAAGTGGTCCTTTCGGGTAGCTTTGTTAAGCTTCCGATAGTCCATACAAACCCTCCAACCGGTCACAGTCCTGGTTGGGATTAACTCGTTGTTTTCGTTGGTTATCACGGTCATGCCTCCTTTCTTGGGAACACATTGCACCGGGCTTACCCATTTGCTGTCGGAGATGGCGCAAATAATACATGCATCTAACCATTTAATTATTTCTTTACGCACTACCTCCTTCATCGCAAGGTTTAACCGCCTTTGGGCATCAATAGTCGGCTTATGATCTTCCTCTAGGAGGTTTTTGTGCATACAGATTGCCGGACTAATGCCCTGAATGTCTGCTATCATCCATCCTATCGCCCTTTTATGCTGCCTCAGCATGTCGATCAGCTGTCGTTCCTGTTCCTGCGGCAGCTTAGCAGAGATGATTACGGGCAGTGTGTCATCACAACCAAGATAAGCATATTTAAGCTGCCCTGGCAGGGGCTTAAGTTCTAAGACAGGTGGTTCAACAGTAGAGGGCTTTTGGATTAAATGGTTATCCGAAGTGTAATTCAAGGGTTCGAATAACTTACCTGGACGATGGTCTAACCAGTTTACCTCCTCATGACCTTCAGTATCAGATGTATCGGATTCAGAGGAGTCGCTGTCGTCATCGCTGTCGTCGTCACTGTCATGACAGGCTTGTAGGTGGCTGTCGCAGCAGTGACCAAATTTTATATCTCGGCAGCCCGACCTGATGCAGGGTTGATCAAAGGTCACCTCAATGATGGCCTTGCATTCCTCGTCCACATCGGCATGTTTCATTGCTTGGAGAACATTCAACTTAATTTCTTGATCGTTCACGCGCATGGTGAGTTCTCCTTTCTCCACATCAATCAATGATCTTCCCGTGGCTAAGAAGGGTCGCCCAAGGATGACTGGTGCGTTTTCATCTGCCTCACAATCTAAAATAAGAAAGTCAGCAGGAAAAATAAGCTTATCCACTCTTACCAAAATATCTTCAATTTTTCCCTCGGGGTGAACGTAAGAGCGGTCGGCTAGCTGTAGGGTAACTGTCGTGGGCCGCGCCTTGCCAATACCTAATTTCTGAAAAACAGATTTGGGCATTAGATTAACACTAGCTCCAAGATCACAAAGTGCCTTACCCACGAATTTATCGCCGATTACGCAAGGTATGAGGAAGCTCCCCGGATCCTTCTTTTTCTGGGGTGGCTGCCGATGAAGAATACTCATGCAACCTTCTTGCATCCTTACCGTTTCAAATTCCCCAAGTTTAGATTTTTTAGACATGACATCCTTGAGAAATTTAGCATAACCGGGCATCTCCCTAACAGCATCTAACAACGGAATGTTAATCTGAACCTGTTTAAAAATATCATAAATTTTTTTGAGTTGAGATTCATGCTTAGCTTGTTGTATCCGTTGAGGGAAGGGTGGTGGGGGACGATAATCAGCAATGCGTCCTTCCCACTGCATGCGAATCTGAGGACGATAATCATCCTTTTTCTCCTTTGTCGCTTCTGCTGTCGTGACAGGCTCATCGGCAGCAGTCTGTTTGTCACCTGTCGGGGCAGCTTCCTCGGCAGGTTTATCCAAGGCAGGTTCCTTTTCTGTATCAACTTCTTTTTCCGGCCCTGGTAGCTTTTTCCCACTCCTAGTAGTAATTGCCTTACATTGCTCATGTGGGGGCGGTCTAGCATTTTCAGTATTGCTAGGGAAACCTCCATTCTGCCTCGGTTTAATATGCTACGACACCTGACCCATTTGTGTCTCTAGAGATTTCAAGGTGGCCTCATGGTTTGTCATTCTCATCTTAGTTTCATCCATAAAATTTTCCGTCTTTTTGACAAACTGATTAATATTATCCATATACGTGCCAGTCTGGGACATAAAGGTGGCCAGAGTCTGCTCCAATACACTACTCGTGGCAGGTGGTGGCTGCTGTTGTTGCTGAGGCGGCAGGTGCTGCGGCAGGTTCTGCGGCTGCAGTTGCTGTCGCGTCAACAATCTAGGACCCCCTGATTCTGATTATATGCTTGCGGATTTAGGGCATTTTTAGGATTACTCCAGGAAAATTTGGGATCTTTCCTCCAATTAGGGTTGTAGTTGTTGGAATTGTAGTTTGGCTTGTAATTTCCAACATATTTTCCCTCTTCTATATTTATAGGGCACTCTTCACTACTATGATTTCCTTCACAAGTAGCACAAGTTTCCTCGACAGCAAATCCTCGTAAGTCCTCTTCACTCAATAAGTGTTTCATTGCTTTAGTAAGGAATGCTACCTGAGATTTCATAGTGCTGTCGGCCTCATAGTCCTTGACAGCAAGTACCCGTTTACTCCCTCTTCTAGCTGTCGGAAACTGCTCCTCATTCTTGGCTAGATTTTTCAGAACTTGCAATGCCTCGTCCGGATCTTTATCCAATAATAGTCCATTTGCTGCAGAATCAATGCGAATGCGAGTTTGTAAGTTAGCAGCATTATAGAATTTAGTTACCTGATTCCAGACAGGGAATCCATGCATTGGGCAGTTCCAAAGAAGAGTAGTAAATCTGTCCCAGGCCTCGTGCATCGGCTCGTCGTCTTCCTGTTGAAAAGTAGCAATTTCGTTACGTAATCGCTCAGATAAATGTGAAGGATTAAAACGAGATAAAAATTCACGAGTTAGATCTGCCCAAGTCATAATAGAACCCGGTGTAAGTTTATTCCACCAAGTTTTAGCTCTATCCCTCAATGAATGTGGAAATAACCGAACCCTCAGTATCTCCGGACTAACTCCTGGTAGCCTAAACGAACCACAGATATCCTGGAACGTTTTGAGATGCTCCCTAGCATCTTCTGTCGCAGAACCACTAAACTGCCCGGCGTTGTTGATCATACTAAACATGACAGGCTTAAGCTCGAAGTTGTCAACATCAATATCCGGCAGCGTGGTCTCCAGCTCTACATGATCGTTCAGCATGTAGTCACGGCATGATCGTCGTCCATCTGCCCTCGGTGGGTCGCCGACAGGCGGTATGTCTCCTCCAGCAGGCTGGTTACGGGCCATCTGCTCTAGCTGTTCTTCAAGGTATTCGTTCCTGTCTAAAAGGTGGCGAATCTGTTTCTTGAGATTGAATGATCGTTCGATTTCCGGATCTAACTTATACTCAGGATCTTCGCCCCTTTTCGATCTGCGCATAAACAAAAGAACCTTGTGAAAAGCAAGAGTTGAAAACACAAAATAAAAATTAAAGAAAAACTAAAAACGAAAACAAAAATAAAAATAAAAGCAAAAAGTGCAATAAAAGAAAGATGTAGTTATGTTGCCAATCCCCGGCAACGGCGCCATAAACTTGTTGCGTGTAAAATAGTTTATCGCAATGGTAGTGCAAGTCTACACGACGCAAGTAGTAAAGTGATACTAAGTATCGGATATCGTCTCCACAGGGATTGGGCTAATAGCTTCACCTTGTTTACTGCATGAAAATAAAGGAAATAATTAAGAGTTGTCACGAGAATAATAAGATAAAAACGTAAATAAAAGGAATGAGTTATCAAGATAGAGAGAATGGGCTGGTATTGAATTGCTCGGTAGTGCAGGTATTGAATTGCTTAGGATCTCCAGTTCTGTCGTCGCTCCCGTCGCCGACAGCACCTGTCGCGGCGTCTGTCCGTTAGCTGTCGCGGCAGCAGACACTAACTCCGTACTTCAAGCTTGGCAAGAATCCCAGATCTGCCTTGCCCTATCCCTAGGCACAAGTCTGTCGATGAACACGTCTTTGATGATACCTCCCGGCGTGAATCGAAGGATGAACACCGATGTGTATGAATTCTTCCTTAGCCACTTAACCTCGCCTTATCCCTAAGCACGAGATGGTTCAACTATAAACTAGAGAACGCGCTTTTATCTCTTTCGTATACTTAACTCACCCGATGCTAAGTAAATAGATAACCTCACAATGCTCTCCCGATGCTCTTGCAAGATATTAAAACCAAGATAAAAGAACT
The DNA here is from genome assembly GCA_958450335.1 of Hibiscus tridactylites. Classification (NCBI taxonomy): domain Eukaryota; kingdom Viridiplantae; phylum Streptophyta; class Magnoliopsida; order Malvales; family Malvaceae; genus Hibiscus; species Hibiscus tridactylites. Next base: position 84,375,552 of record OY288268.1, on the reverse strand, counting down.
TGAAGTTTATTTTATTGAACTTGAAAAATCCTAAAACAAAGCAACCCTTGCAACTACTTTACAAAACAACCCGTAGCCCTAGGGGGAATTTAGAACATGTCGGTGACAGGTGGACGGCAGGGGTTTTATTTCGGTTATGGGATATCGGTTCTGCCTCTAAGTTAAATCTATGCCCTTATATAAGCTTTGGGCTCAAGTTATCTAAGGTAACAAGGATTACAACTTTAATTAAAAGTAAGATTCTAATAAAGACTAAATCTCTAAAGTCTCCTACTTTCCAGCCGCATCCTAGCTTTTAGGAATTTCCTCTCTTTGAGCTTTGGCTTGACATATCTTTTGATCCGGGGCTCGGAAAAATATTTGGCTTTCACACGACAGACGAGCAGATTTTTCTCTATCTATCGAGGTCCACTTGACTTTTCCTCTTCATAAATCTGCTGTCACCTTGCTGTCGTGACAGGTCCATGACAGGTTCGTCTTCTTCAGCTGCTAGTCCAGTTCAGCTTTCCTGCTTATCTGTCCTGCGCCTGCCTTCATTGTCAACCATGGCAGTTACCTGCAAAATACACCATCTTTTAGTAGAATCCGTGCCTTTTATATAATTGTGATGTTTTATTGAAAACTAACCTAAATGCAATGCAATGATGCTTGAATGCAGCAGAAATATGAGTTAAAAAAGGTGTAAATAATAGAACTTTTACACACTCAACACTCACGCCTCGTTTCACGCGGAGGGGATTCCACTCATCCTCACGCCCCGTCGATGGGATTCCACTCATCACCGACTAATATAAATACAATTTCCGGGCGAACCCGTACTCCTCCTTGGTGACTCAACGCCACCAAGGCCACGCGCGACTTTTGACTCATGTGTACACACTAACATCCTAATGATCGATCATTTGTACCCAAGCATACTAGTGCCAATACTACACATTTCATTAAGCATTCATAATATCAATTCATAACACTTCCGTGCTTAGCACGTACTCACCATGACTTACCGTCATGCACAAGCCACATTTCCATGTCTAGCATGTACTCACCATGATCCCCGGATCATACAAACACCTCATAATATCATTACACATGTCAACACTACATGCATCTCAACAACACAATTATCACATCATATTTCATACACATGTATATCTCTATCACATTTATCATCAACATGCACGTAACAATGTATTAAGCCATGCCTCCACATACATGTATAACAACATAAGCATAGCCATCATGAGCATGATTAAACATGAGGCATAATTCAACACTTTAAAGATCAACCAAGGTTTCTAACTAAAGTTTGGGATTAGGCCACCACCCTAATCCCAACTCTAGGTGCGTCTACCAATCCCAACCTAGTTCACATGCTTGAACCAACACTTGAAAACCATTTAAAAGCATTTAACCACTCACCGACAATTCCAAGCTCAACCATACTAGCCGATCAATCTTCCAACGATTCCGGACTTGTTCCCGAGGCTTCGCCGACACAAAATCTTGCATCTATTCATCTCAACACAATCAAAACAACCCCAAATCAATTCAACAATTAAGGTAGCAAACCCGGAACACTATTCAAGCAACCAACACAATAGTTCAAACCATGAACAACCCCCAAAAATACCAAATCCGAGCAGCCCTTATACCCAGCCCAAAACTTGTGATTTCAACACATTTAACACTTCCAAATGCTTCCAAAACAACCCCCAACTATTACCCTAACATCAACCCTCAAATTCCAACACAAACCATACCCAAAATTCATCTAAAAACCCTCCTAAAAACCCACCAAAACCCAAATTCGGGAATCATGCTAAAACACTCTAAAAATTATATACGTTGGACCATTTGATTCATAGATAACATATCTAACAATAACAAATCAAAAGCCTTAGTAAAAACCCATAAAGCTCCATCCTTTAACCTAAACTTTCAAAAACCCAATTTCTAAAACATTGATGAAAATGAAATCTATTTGTACTTTCAAGTAGAGGAGGATGAGAGCAAGTCGGAAATGTAATTACCTTTCAAAATGCTCCAAAAATGGAGGCAAGATTTGATGGAAAAGCACCAAGGAGGGGGAGGGGAAGTTGACGTGAAAATGGGGAAGGGTTGGGGAAGAAGATGGCAACTTGTGTTTTAAATAAAAAGGAGGGGTTTTTAATTTGGATGGCCATTTTATTACAAAAATGCCATTAATGAGATGGCAATCTCATTTACTTTAAAATCCATGAATTTAAGTTTCAATCCAATTTGGTCCAACACAATTGTTCGTTTTGAAAAATATGAAGACCAAAATAATACATTATTATTTTAAATATAAGACTGAAACCCGAAATAATATTAAAATATTATTTTCACCCGACCCCTAAACCCGAGTGTTACAGATTGGAAAGTTTTAGGGTTGAAAAATGAATTTTTAAAAATTCAATGGTGAAATTAGAAAGAAATATTTCCAGTAGTGACCATAATGTTTATTTTTTAAAATTGGAGACCAGAAATGTACATGAGATAAACTTTAGTGGTCATTGCAGTAATTTGCCCTTATTTTTTTGTTGTCAGATCACCAAGCCGTCAACGTTTAACGGCACTAAACGGTTAAGTGACCAAAAGTTTACGCCTCAAAAACATAAGTGACCTTACTGGTCGTTTTTCAAAATCGATGACCAACTTTGTACTGAGGGAAAACATAAATGATTATGCTAGTAGTTAACCCTAAAAAAATCAAAGTTGTATATAAAAATAAAGATAAATTATACACCATATGTGACCAAATTATTAGCGTTGACTTGTTTCAACGCCAGATTAAATCCACTATCAGGTTGTTTACCGTCAGTTTCAGTGGAAATCTTTGGAGGTTCAAGGGCAACATGCTCAACCTCTTTTAAATTATTTCGAGCAATATGGTATGTAAACAAAGCACATTTTGCATAAGAGCAATGATAAACCAACATCTCACCTCTTTTATCGCAAAAATCACAAAGCCATCCTCCATGTAAATAGGGTGCGTTTTGCATAAGAAGAAGAGGGTGATCCTGATGCAAAAGGTGATTAAGTTCCAAAGTGATGTGAAATGTAATTAAGATAGGTTTTCGGGAAAATGAGATGTATATTGAAAATAAAAGAAATAAAGAAGCTGTTGAACAGCTGTAATACATTAGAAGCCAAAACGGCTTAGGAAGGCTCTAGAGAGAATGTAGGCTTTAGTGGATAAACACACTTAATAAGCCAAGGTCTAATGACCTATTATTTATATGGCCCAAGAAATGAATCCAACAGACTTGGTACCATCAAACCAATCTGTTGAACCAAGGTAATGGGCTCTAACGGGTTCTAACCAACTAACCAAATTAGTTGAGTCCAACAACTGATCCAACAGAATAACAAAATAATTTTCAGCAGCCATTATTCACAATATTCTCTCTACTTCTCCCACCTTCTGCGTGCAAGAAGCACCAACTAATTCACCATTTGAGCATATACTTTGTCCCGGAAAGACTGAAAATAGGATTTAGAGAGAGGCTTAGTAAATCCATCTGCAGCTTGACATTGAGCCGGAACATAATTCACTAGAACTTGTTCTTGTGTGACCTTCTCTCGCACAAAATGAACATCCAATTCAACATGTTTAGAGCGTGAGTGAAACACCGGATTTGTTTCCATGGCTATCGTGCTTGTATTATCACTCCAAACAGTAGGAGTGGTTGCTAACGACACTTTCAAATCACTCAGAACAGCCGCAACCCACGTTATTTCCGAGACCGTGTCTGTTATACTTCTATATTCGGCCTCCGTTGTAGAGCGAGAAATCGATTTCTGCTTCTTGGAACACCAAGCAACTAAACAGATATTAATGTAAATACAATAACCCGTAGTCGATCTACGGTCATCAAGACTACTTGCCCAATCAGCATCCGAATATGCCACTACATTAGTTATACCAGCCTCAGAAGGAGAAAACAATAAGCCAAAATCAATAGTCCCTACCAAATACCTAAGAATTTGTTTCACAGCAGCCATATGTGTTTCACAAGGACTATGCATAAACTGTGCAACTTTGTGTACGCTGAACATAATATCAGGGCGAGTATGACATACATAAAGAAGTGCACCTACAATGCTACGATATTCTTGAGCATCAGCTAACGGACTACCACCATCACGAACAAGCTTGGCTGTGGACAACATCGGAGTAGGAACAGAATTAGCATGATGTATATTAGTCTTCAAGAGAAGATCAAGCACAAATTTTTTCTAATTGAGTAAAATGCAATCACCAACTCGAACTGCTTCTATCCCAAGGAAAAACGTCAAATCACCAAAATCCTTGAGAGCAAATTTATTGCTTAAATCAGCAATGACATTTTCAATCCGTTGAGAGGATTGTCCAGTTACTATGATGTCGTCAACATACACTAACAAGTATGTAACGACACTCTCTTTACTATGAATAAAAAGAGACGCATCAGCCTTAGATTCCAGAAAACCAATTTCAAGCAAATAGGAACGAAGTTTATTGTACCAATTACGTGGTGCCTGCCGTAAACCATACAAAGCCTTTTTAAGACGGCACACCGGCTTCGAACCATCACTCGAAGACTGCTCAAAGCCGAGTGGTTGAACCATGAAAACCTCTTCATCTAATTCACCGTTCAAGAATGCATTATTCACGTCGACTTGTCGCAAGCACCATTTATTTGTGACAGCCAAAGCAAGAATAATATTGATGGTAGAAAAATGTATGACCGGACTGAAAGTGTCTTTGAAGTCCTGCCCGGGAATTTGAGAAAATCCCTTCGCGACAAGACGAGCCTTGTACCGAGAGTTGACCTATCCGGATTTCATTTGATGCGAAAAATCCACTTACACCCAACCGCGCGACGACCTTCCGGTAAAGCTTCAAGTGTCCATGTGCCATTATTCACCAAGGCATTAAATTCGGCAAAAGCAGCTTCCTTCCATTGAGGCGAAAGCAAAGCTTGATGAATGGTTTCTAGAACAACATCCACTTGCTGTGTAGTGATAGTGTATAATTTTGGCTTAAAAATCCCTCTTTTTCTCCTAGTAACCATATGATGACCATTTAAAGAACTAGGACAGCCTTGAATGTTAGAAACTAGTACAGAATCATCACGCACATTAGGTTCAGCACCAACAGATGCATCCAAACAATTATTAATAATGGAGTCAACCAAAGTGGGCTCAACTTCACCTGGTTCATCACTAACAGATGCATCCAAACCATTATTAACAGTGGAGTCAACCAAAGTGGGCTCAACCTCACCAGATTCAGTACATACAGCAGGAGAACCATCTGCAGAATCACCAAATGTTCGAGAGGAACATGCTGCGTCCAGACCACCATTCGAAGTAGAAGCAGAATCGACCAGGCCAGCATTGACACGATCCTCACGCACCAAAGGATCGAGTGCACAATCACTAGTAGGAACACGAAAGCTTGAGGCAAACTCACCAGGGACACGATTTCCTGTTGCAGAATTTGTAGGATTTGCTGCTGGCAAAGCAGAAGATGCTGTCGCATGCATCACTTCAGTCTGAGATTCATCAGATTGTTGAACCAGACCAGGAACAACACGTAAAGGAGGAGACTGAAATATAGAAGCAGTTGAAAGGGGGACTGAAGTAGTCTTTTGATCATAACCAGTTCTTGCAAAAGGAAAGGTGAATTCATCAAAAACAACGTGACGATAAATCACAACCTTACCTTGAGGAGTCAAGCACTGATATCCCTTGTACTGTGGGCTGTAACCAAGAAAGACACACAGCTGAGATTGAAATTGAAGCTTATGATTTTGAAAGAGCCGTAGATAGGGAAAGCAACGACATCCAAAAATACGCAAGAATCCATAATCTGGCAGTTTCTCAAACAACTTTTGAAATGGGGAAACACCATCAAGCACATCAGTAGGGAGTCGATTAATGAGATAGACCGCACTTACAACAGAATAGGCCCAGAAATGTAAAGGTATTGACGTCTGTGCTAGAAGTGTAAGTGCGAGCTCGATAATATGTCGGTGCTTTCGCTCAACTACACCGTTCTGCTCGGAAGTATGTGGACACGTCACACGATGAACAACACCAGCTTCAGCTAACACATCAGACAAACCTCTAAACTCCCCACCCCAATCACTCTGAACTTCTTTTATCTGAGTTCCAAACTGAGTATTTACCATCTTCGAAAATTGTTGATAGGCTTGAATGGCCTGAGACTTGTGTTTTAGCAGAAACAGCCACGTATGTCGGGAATATGCATCAACAAAGGATACATAGTATGAGAAGCCAGCAGAAGATTTGTGAGCATGACCCCATAAATCTGTAGATACCAGCTAAAAAGGGCAATTATACACAGTATTGGAAGCAGTAAAAGGTAAACGATGGCTTTTGCCTTGTTGACAAGCTGAACAAACTGGATTTTTATTTCTCAACAACGAAACATTACAAAGCTTTAGGACTTTAGCTAGCATGGCATTGGCAGGATGCCCTAGCCGACGATGCCAAAGATCCCCATCAGTACAACTTGCTTGAATAACATTCAACTCAATATTACTCAACACAACAGAATTCAAATCAACATTTCTCAAATCAACAGTACTCAATTCAACATTACTAACACTACTAACAGGACACTGATTAAAACTGGACTGGACACTCTCACCACCAGCAGGATCAGTGACTTTATTGAAAGTGTATAAACCTCCTTCTTCAACTCCCTGAAGCAAAACTTCGCCAGTGACCTCATCACGAACCACACAACGGCTGGCATGAAACTGAAAGTATACGCGATTATCTCTAGCAAACTTGGACACGGAAAGCAAATTTTTAGTAACTTACGGCACAATCAGTAAATCACGTAACATTAACATTATGGAATTAGACTGTAACATAGCAGTACCAACGTGAGTAATAGAAATACCCTTACCATCACCAACAACCAATTTACCTGGTCCACTGTAATCCGAGCACTGATGAGCAGTAGAGGCATCAGGCGAGACATGATGAGTTGCCCCGTATCAACAAATCAGGACTCGGTGGAAGAACCCGAGCTAGGCCCTTGACTGTACTGATTGCATCCATTCGAAGAAGACACCACTCCTACAGTGTTGCAGAATGGAGCAACATTAGTCAAATCAGCATAGGAGCCATTGTTGTTGCGAGACTTATTAGCTGTGACACCGGGAAAATTCTGATCAAAACGCCTGTAACACCGATCTACCAGATGTCCCATCTTGCCACACAACTGGCATTGATACCGATTGCGACTGCGACCACGACCACCGTTCTGCCCACCGAGATTCGGCTGAGTCTAATCAGACCTTGGAGATGCAGAACCACCAGAGTTGTTGCCATTCGAGAACTGGACGTTGTGAGCACTCGTAGGAACTGGTAAACCTTGCTCATACATAAGTTGCTGAGCCTCTGCATCCACAAGAATCGCAGTAACATTATCCATAGTAACCGGCTCACGACTTGCAGTTATAACAGCAACGAACGGACGATATTCATGTGGTAGGCCATTTAAGATCGAAGCAATTTGTTCTGTGGACGAAATCGGACTTCCACGTGATGCTAGTGCATCACATATTTCTTTGACCTTCGAGATATACAAGCGCATAGACAGATCTCCCTTCCGAAGAGAGCGCAGCCAGAAATGAAGGCTCATCATAATGGTGGTTGAACGACAACTAAAATAGTCGACCACGATCTTCCAAACGTCCGTAGCGGTCTCTGCACCAACAAACTGTGACAGAAGCGAGGAACTCACAGTCGACAGTAACCACGAGGCTAGGGCACTGTCTTGAGCCACAAAAATCTTGTAAGCATCATTGTCGACCATTGTTCCATCGATAGCCTGTACTTTGGCCGGCGGCGCAACCAGAGTGCTGTTGAGAAGCTTCTCCAAGCGATGGCTTCGGACGGTGAGAAGTATTTGTTGTTTCCAAACAAGAAAGTTAGTTTCATCAAGCAACACATTAACTTTCTTGTTTGTAAACAGACGGCCTCCATTAGACCCAGAACCAGACGAGTCATCTTCACCGGAAATCGCCATAACAGATCGGAAGAAGAATGGGCAGGACGGAAGAGAGAAAAAAGAAGACAGAAGCGGAAGCCAAACAGAGAGGAAAGGGGGAAAATCAAAGGAAAATTGAAGGATCGGGAACCGAAGCGAATGATACCATGATGTGAAATGTAATTAAGATAGGTTTTCGGCAAAATGAGATGTATATTGAAAGAGGTGAAAAAATAAAAGAAATAAATAAGCTGTTGAACAGATGTAATACATCAGAAGCCAAAACGGCTTAGGAAGGCTCTAGAGAGAATGTAGGCTTTAGTGGATAAACACACTTAATAAGCCAAGGTCTAATGACCTATTATTTATATGGCCCAAGAAATGAATCCAATAGACTTGGTACCATCAAACCAATATGTTGAACCAAGGTAATGGGCTCTAACGGGTTCTGACCAACTAACCAAATTAGTTGAGTCCAACAACTGATCCAACAGAATAACATAATAATTTTCAGCAGCCATTATTCACAATACAAAGGAATACTTCAATATTCTCACAACCCTTCAAATTGCATCAAGATGTTTTCCCTTGGATTGTTGCATGAATTGACTCGATGAATGTACTGCAAATGTGATATCTCGTCTGGTGCGATGTTCAATTTTTGAAACGGTCATTGTGTTCTAACACATATTTTGATGTACTACATTTCTCTTCTCTCTTCTCTCTTTCTCTGCATATATTTTATGTTTCTTCAACTTTCCCTCTAAAAAATGTATCAATGTACTAAGGCTTTTGCTTTATTGAGCTTCAGGCTCAGACTGTAACAAATTATTAATATTGTAACACAGCTGTTAAAATAGTTAGTTTTACAGCTGTGATAAAGATTAGTTAGTTAGGTTTTTCTTTATTATTATTTAAGTATGTGTATTTTATTTTATTTTTGAGTAATAAAAAATATATCATTATTCTCTCTCTCTCTCTCTGAAAACTTGTCAACCCTTATTCCTTTTCCCCCACAATCGTTTACTATTCCAAAAACCTTAAGTTTGTTTTTTTTCAAATCAAGATTCTTTGATTCAACATGGTATTAGATGGGACTTCCGACACGCATTCGTTCGATTCCGATCGACCATTTTGCTCCGATGATCCCTCCGACGAATTTTACATCCCCCCAAATGAGAATCCAACCCTTGTGTTGACGTCCATTTTGTTCATCGGCAGCAACTATCACGGTTGGGCGCGTTCGATGCACATGTCGCTAATTTCGAAGAAAAAATTCGATTTGTTAATGGTTCTATCAAAGAACCTCCAGAAGGTGATCCTCGCTATCAATCCTGGATCAAGTGTACTAATCTTGTGTTGTCGTGGCTTCAACGCGCTATTAGTCTGGAGATAGCTCAGAGTGTTCTTTGGATAGACATTGTGTATGAGCTCTGGACCGATTTGTATGACCACTTTAATCATGGGATCTGATTAGGGTTTCCGATCTGCAACAAGATTTCTATTTTTTGAGTCAAGGTACCAATTCTGTCACTACCTTTTATACACAATTGAAAATGATTTGGGATAAGCTGTATAATCTTAGGCCATTATCTGTGTGTGAATGTTCTGCTATGAAGTTTAGGAAACATGATTTTGCCCTTCGATTTCTTAGGGGTTTGAATGAATCTTTATATGTTCCTAAGTCCCAGATCTTAATGATAAAACCCTTTTCTGCTCAGATTTTCTCGATTGTTATACAACATTATAGATCTGTTTCCCTCTATAGTACCTCATGACTCTAATATTCTTCTTGTTGATAAGGGTATTGTTAGAAGGGATGATCCTAATATCAATAGGTTTCAGAAAAATTTTAACAATCATAATTATGGGAACCGTAGGCCCTTATGCATCTTTTGCGGTTTATATGGTCACTCGATTGATAAATGTTATTAAAACATAGGTATCCTCCTGGGTATAAATTCAAGTCTCCTCTTAGTAAAAACAAATCAAGTAAGAGCATCGAATAGTGAAGGGTTATCTTCTTGTGATTCTTTGGCTAAGCTTGAAACTAGCAAAAATGAGGTCAATGATGTTTCTTTTACCAAAGAACAATATGAGCATTTATTGTCATTGTTGCAAGAGAAGAGTTCTCTTATTCAGAATAATGTTCCTCAATCCAATGTCAATGTTCTTTCTTCGAACTTTACTTTTGCTCAAAATTCTGCTCTCAATATTGATTCAGGTATAATCTTAACCTGTTCTTTTTCAGATTATGTTAGCACTTCATGGATGACTGATTCAGGGGCTACAAATCACATTGTTAATTGTTTAGATTTGTTTACCTCTTATTTTATTGTTCATGATAAGTATGTTAAATTACCAAATGGTAATTTAGTTAAATTTTGCATGAAGGAATTGTTCAGCTTTTTGAGAACCTGATTTTAAAAGTTGTTCTTCATATTCATTTTTTGGATTTAATTTAATTTGATTTTTTTGAGAACATGAGGTTGATTTTTTAAATACCTTCAGTCATGTAGCTAAGATTACTACAATTAGAACCTTAATAGAAGTTGTTGCTGCTCAAAACTGAAAATTACAACAATTGGATGTTAATAATGCTTTTCTTCATGGTTCTTTGCAAGAGGAAGTTTATATGGATCTGCCACCTGGTTTCTCTGCTAATAATTTTGGATTGATTTGTAAACTAAAAAAGAGTCTTTATAGGTTAAAACATGCAAGTGGACAATGGAATGAAAGATTAAGTGTTGCTTTAATTGAACAATGTTTTAGACAATTTGTTTCTGACACTAGCTTGTTCACTAAAGGGGAAGAGAATGATTTTATTGCCTTAACTGTTTATGTGGATGATATAATCCTTACAAATCCTAATTCAGATCAGATAAGTTTTATTAAAACCTATTTACATGATACTTTCAAAATCAAAGGCCTAGGGGACTTGAAATATTTCTTAGGATTTGAGGTTGCATGGTCTTTTAGTGGCATTAACCTCTGCCAAATAAAATATACTTTGAATTTGTTGACATGAACTGGTTTCTTAGGATCCAAGCCTGCTTCCACTCCCATTTTTGTAACTAGGGAAATTAAAAGATTATCTAAGTATTTGTATCTCACAAGATGTAACTGGTTTCTTAGTATTTGTATCTCACAAATACTAGACGAGACATATTTTTTTATGTGCAACAACTTTCTTAATTTTTATCTGCTCCTACTAACACTCACTTGGCATATGTTCATAGGATCCTTAAATATTTGAAAGGTACTCCTGGTCAGGGACTATTCTTCTCTGTTGATAATCATCTTTGATTAAATGCTTTTTCTGATTCTGATTGGGCATCTTGCCCCGACTCTAGGAAATCTATTACTGGCTTTTGTATTTTTCTGGGATCTTCTATAATTTTTTGAAAATCTAAAAAGCAGCCAACTATTTCTCATTCATCTAGTGAGGTTGAATTTCGTGCTTTAACTTCTGTTACATGTGAATTGCAATGGCTTCAGTATCTTCTTGTCGATTTACATATTCCATTTGTTTTTGCATACATTTGTTGTGACAATCTCTCTACCATTCAACTTGCAAAAAAAATCTTATTCATCATAAAAGAACGAAGCACATTGAAATTGACTGTCATTTGATACGAGAGAAGGTTCAACAAGGTGTTGTTAAATTGTTGCCAGTTTTTACTCACAACCAACTTGCAGATTGCTTTACCAAAGCATTGCCAAGCTTTCTTTTTCATAATTTTATTTTCAAGTTGGGTATATACAATATATATGCTCCAATTTGAAAGGGGTAACAAATTATTAATAGGGTTAACTACTGGAATAGTCACTTATATTTTCTCCCAGTACAGAGTTGGTCACTGATTTTGAAAAATGACCAGTAAGGTCACTTACATTTTCGGGGCATAAACTTTTGGTCACTCGGCCGTTTATTGTCGTTAAAGTTTGACGGCTTGGTGACCTGGCAGCGAAAAAAATAAGGGTAAATTATTGCAATGGACATTAAAGTTTATCTCATGTACATTTCTACTCTCTGATTTTAAGAATTAAACATTATGGTCACTACTGAAAATGTTTCTTTCTAATTTCACCCTTGAATTTTTAAAAATTCATTTTTCAACCCTAAAACTTTGCAATTAATTAGTACAATAATATTATAAAGGCTTAAATGAAAAATAGGTGCCTAAAGAATACCTTTTTTGAATTTTAGGTGCCGAAAGTATTAACCAATTCGTATCAATAATATTATTAACTAATTGATTTAAAATATTAACATCTTGTACCAATTAATTCGTACCAATATATGTTATTATTAACCAAAATAGATGGAAAAATCATTAAATTTATAATATATATATATATATTGAAAAGTAAAGTTATAATATATATTAATTAATAATTACAGTTGTTAGGTTAGTAGAGGTTAAAGTGATAAAAATTGAAATGTTAACGAGTTATTTTTAAAAAAATTAAAATCAACTTAAAATAAAATATTAAAGTTTAATATTGTTTAAAATAAATAATACTCGTAGTAGGGGAAAAAAAGAAAGGATTATCAGAATAGGCATACATTAAGAAGAGGAGAAAGAGGAAACTGCTTATATCCTTGAAGAATTACAAAATTTCCAGGTAATAGGTTCTTATCGCATAAATGTAATATATATTAAATGAGATGATATATATATATATATATAATTACAAAGCATAGTTGGTCCGAGACTTATTCATTTTATCATCTTGTTCGTCGTTTTCGGCGACGTCGTGTTGAGGAAAATGATCGCCTTGATCCGGCAACCAAAGGAGTGTGCTCAGGTGCGACGATCGGCGGTAGAAGCGGTGGCAATTTGGGAGTTTGGGTTTAGGTAATTTTAGGGATTTTAGGATTGTTTTGTGAAATTTTTAAAATTTCAGGATTTATAAAAAAAAACTGAAAATTTTAGGTCTAGTTCTTTTTTTAAAAAATCAAATTTGTGTCACGTGTCAAACATTGATTGGTTAAATATTTTTTAAACACCCATTAACGGCCAGACACCTAAAATTCTAACTTTTGAAACTTTAGGCACCTATTTTTACAAAAAAAAATACTTTCGACACCCAAAATTTAAAAAGAGTATACTTTAGGCACATATTTTTCATTTAAGCCTTTATAATATTATTGTACTAATTGATTGCAAAGTTTTAGGGTTGAAAAATGAATTTTTAAAAATTCAAGGGTGAAATTAGAAAGAAACTTTTTCAGTAGTGACCATAATGTTTAATTTTTAAAATCATAGACTAGAAATGTACATGGGATAAACTTTAGTGGTCATTGCAGTAATTTACCTTTATTTTTTCGCTGCTAGGTCACCAAGCTGTCAACGTTTAACGGAAATAAACGGCTGAGTGACCAAAAGTTTACGCCTCAAAAACATAAGTGACCTTACTGGTCGTTTCTCAAAATTGGTGACTAACTCTGTATTATGAAACATAAGTGACTATTCCGGCAGTTAACCCTTTTTAATATTGACGATACATGCATTATGAAATAAAGATGGAGAGAGTGATGTCAAGCATGCTTCATCTCAGGTTAACTCGAAACAAGCTTTATGAAGAAGAAAACCACATTGTGAACAATAGTAGTTAGTATATTGGTAAGTGGTAACATTAGATCATGTATATGCTTGAAATGTTTTATTCTTGTAGCTTCTCCTCTCCAAAACAATGACTGAACTTTCATTAGATAGCTCATCTTCATCCTCAAGTGAAACTATAAAAATATGAATCTCTGTCCTCTGTGACGCAGTTTACATGGAATGTAATAGTGCAAGATGAACAATAGCAACTTCCATGGTCTGAATTGACTTCATCAATCCGAACTTCTAAAATCATCTGGAATGAAATATTTGTGAAAAATGTGATGATCATGTCACTAAACACAGAAAACAAGCATATTATAGTTTGAATAATCAAAACACAATCAGATGTTCAACAAGAGTCGTGAATTGTCAAATAATTTAAAGCCTTAATCTCAAATTAAATAAATAAGACGTAGTATAGAGAAGAAGGTAAAAGTCACAAGCAATATGAATAGCAAACTCACAAGGTGAACAACAATAAACAAGTCCTGAATTTGGTCCTCGGGTCTCTTGGCATATCTTGCAAGAGAGTTCTTCGAGATTAAATTGTAGAACAAGAAGATGCTTGTGATGGCACACATGCTTCATTCTGAGAGGCAGCTCAACACATTTCTTATGTAAACTAAATCCAGAATCAAAAGAAAGGTACGAATCGGTTCCCAACAGACGAGGCACTTCAGATCTTCAAGTTGTTCATCATCATTTTCAGCAGTGGCATGCTTTTTTCAGCAATATTGCATGTAAATAAAGCACATTTTATATGTAAGTTTATTCCACAATTACATGATAAACTACGTCCCCACATTGTTTATGGAAAAATCTGCACAGCCATCGATAACGTGCCTCTTGCGTAAGAAGAAGAGGATGGTCCCGATGGAAAGGGTGATTAAGTTCTAAAGGTAAAACCCACAGTCCTCCGCACACCCAAAACATGGAGCTCAGCTGAGACTTTCTCTCTTCATCTTGAGCAGTCAGCTGATACTCCACTTTGATGGCTGATGAGCTGGTCTTGGTTCAACAGAAGACGCAGAGGATGGTGGTGGCCATAATTGTTGGACTCCTCCATTTCTCCTTAAAGCCAGAAACAAAGCAGGAGAGCTTGATGGGAGCGTGCGATAGAGCAACGTTTTAGGCTCGAGTTCGAATTTTACAATTTGAGCACGGCTCGAGCTCGGCTTGTTGCTTACCTCAAATTGCTTTTAAATATTTTTTTAAAGTTTTGAAAAAATAACATGTGAACACAAGTTTGGTAAAAGATAATATTTATTTTTGAAGTCCACAAGCAATCATGTTATACATTTTCTAAATTATACAAGTCCACGAGAGGAGGTGATTTGAGGTATTTAACTATGATAACAAGTTAACAACATTAAAATATATATACATCATATATACAATATTATATATATAATTATTTCGAGCTTGTTCACGAGCTTTTCGAGCTGAGCCTAAACTGGCTCGACTCGACTTTTTAAGGTTTCGAGCCGAGCCCAAATAACTTGCGAGCCGGTCAGGCTCATTATCACCCCTACTTCTATCTACTGCTCATGCAACTTGCAATAATTTATCAAAAACTACACACTCAATGAGTTGTCTTCACTGGCTCGATGCATCATCATCTAAATTTGAAAAAATGCAACATAAAATATCCATATAATAAGTTTGATATGTGATGTATCGTGTATTGGGTCAATTTTAATGTGCTAATGTATTTTTTAAGGTAACGTGCTAATGTTAAATTTGAGAAAATATACACATGGCTAATTTGATGTTGGTATTATGTGTTGAGTCAAGTTCCATGTGTTAGGTATTCCATTTAATTTATGGTATAATATCAAAAAATACCCCAGACATTTTATTATATAGTCAGTTTGTCTTTTATTCTTTTCTTTTCTTTTTTTTTGAAGCACTTTAACCCTCAACGTTTTATTTTTGGTCAAAATAGCCTCTCTGTGGATGAAAATCGCTAGTCAACTAACAATAAACAACTTGAAATGACTTGACAGAATGACATGTAAACAAAAATAATTATGTTTTATATAACTTTATAAAATTATTTTTTGATTGATGTGTTATTCGGCCAAGTCTACACATATATTTATATGATATTGCTATGTTAGTGTGAACTGTCATGTAGGTTTGTCATGTTATTTCAAGCCATTTACTGTTAGTTAACTAAAAATTTTCATCCTCGGAGGGACCATTTTAGCTTAAAATGAAACGTTGGGCGTTAAATTGTTTCAAAAAAATTAAGGGCCAAATTGATCATCCAGTCAAATGCTAGGAGCGTTTTTTAGCATTATGCCTTAGTTTATGTTATAATTGTTTAAGGTGTTCCATAACGAATGGAAATCTTCTACTTTTTTGGTGTCCCTATCTATGTCTCACAGTAAAAAAAATATATTTAAGGTTTAAAATTAAGATTTAGGATTAGGATTTAGGAATATATTTTAGAGAATTGTGGGTAAGGTGTATTTTTTTGGTTTATTATTTAGAATTTTAAATTTAAAGTTAGAGCTTAGAATTTAATTTTTTAGTGTTGGGACATAGATATGACACCAAAAGGGAGATAAAATTTTTGTTCGTTTCATAACTCGTAAGTAGGACAAAATCCAACAACAGTATTCGGGTATCCAAGGTACTGGGTACCCGAGTTTTCGGGTAGTAGTTTGGTCGTCTCATGTCCCAGACCGTATTAGTTGGGTACTCGCTAGTCGGGTGCTCGGGTGTTCTGGTACCCGCAAAACGGGGTAATTTGGTACCTAAATATAAAAATATGTATTTATTAAATATAAAACATTTTATTAGTTTAATATAAAAATATTTTTGTAAATAAAATAACATAGAACAACGAACAAGAATAAAAAGATGAAAGAAAGAGAGAGATTCGTATTATTCTCAATATAGACTTGTGTACAATGTCTTAATAAAACCATCTATTTATAGGCATAAGAAGTACATAATACATTGAACTCTAATTAATGAAGATAATATTCCTAATGATAAAATAAATCAAATCTCCTAGATAAAGTTCTTATCATGATAGACATCCACATAGATAAATATTCGTAACACTCCCCTTTGGATGTCTATGAAGATAATGTGCCTCATTAAAACCTTACTAAGATAATAAAATAAAAAAACTCAGTGGGAAAAAATTATTTAGTGAAGGAAAAGGAGTACACACATCTTTAATACGCATGACATGTTGCCTCATTAAAAACCTTACGAGGAAAACCCATTGGGACAAAACCTCGATTAAGGGGAAAAGAGTGCAACGCGTATTTACTCCCCCTCATGAAAACATCGCATAAGATCTTTGAATCTTCATGATCCAATCTTGAATACTATTTTTACAAAGATCGTGAGTGATGAAACTTTGGAGTAATATGTTCCATGATGTATCCACCTTGCATTATCTCTACACAAGATAGCTTTGTATCATATCTTGTGAAAGTAAATCACAAATCTTCTGGATATTTTGGGTCAATGGTCTTAGCCAAACACATTTTTGGCTTGCCTCGTTCATAACAATTATTTCTACAAGATTTGAAGAGGCATTGACGAATGTTTAAAGATCAAAAGGTAATGGTCTTTGTATATCCATGGATATTTCTTGACCAACTAATATATGGTGCTTCAAGACCAAGAAAAGATATAATTATCTTTAGGCTTGATACACTTTCCCCCTTAAATTATACCTATTTTCTAAACTTGCCCCCTAAAGTTCATTTTGACCACTTTTGCCCCTTAACATTTTTCATCGTTACCCATATTGCCCTCTACCGTTAAAAAAATTTCTTTTGACCAATCAGAATATGCCATGTCATTTTCTTTATTTATTTTTAAATTTTAAAATAAAATAAATATATTAAAATATTTATTAATTTAATTAATTTCCTAAAACACCCAAAATTGGTCTGGCTCGAGATAAAGAAAGGGTAGGGGATCCAGAAAGTTCTCATGCTTTCTCCAAACCATCAGTCTGGCTCGATCTCCGACCACCACCCTGCAGTGGCGTGCACCGCCCACTGCATCTGAACTGCCAACGTGCGCTGATCAAGACTCGATCCCTCACTCGCCTCAGTTCCTCACCGTTTATCGTAAGAATCGTTGGGAAGGTTCAGCGGGATCCCAAACCCATCCTCCTCGGTTTTGCAATGATCTCGGCCAGCTATGTCGTTCATGTGAGACACGGCCACCGGACCTGAACTCCTTGCATTGCGGCGAGCAAAGCCCCAGTCGACCCATATGCGTTTAAAGGTCTCCAGAATTTGAGAAAAATTTCAGTTTTCATGTGTTTTAATCATTCTCCACCGTCAAGGCGGCGATGGTCGACATCAGGAGGCTGAGAAGAGCGGCGACGACGGGCTCGAAAGATTCCACCATGTGGAGTAACCGTTCTAAGGCGCCTTAGTCGGATCCGGCACTGGTTCATATTGAATGTGGGGATGAAAATTTTTACTGTTTATGCTAAGATTTGTTTCCATTTTTGCTTTGATTTTTATCTTGTTGATGGGTGGTGCCAGTGGTTTTGTTTTGTGGCAGAAAAGGTTGGGCCTTTGGTGCCTGAGACTGGTAGTTTTCGGCTGCAAAATAAGCATCGGTAGTTATAGGAAAACAAAGGGGGGAAGGAGATGATGAGGGGATGAAAATGGGGGTATTTTGGTTGTTTTAGGAAATTAATTAAATTAATGCATATTTTAATATATTTATTTTATTTTAAAATTTAAAAATAAATAAAGAAAATGATGTGGCGTGTTCTGTTTGGTCAAAAGAATTTTTTTAAAGGTAGAGGGCAATATGGGTAACGATGAAAAACTTTAAGGGGAAAAAGTGGTCAAAATGAACTTTAGGGGGCAAGTTGGGAAAAGAGTATTAAGCCTTATCTTTATTCACATCCAACAATCTTACAATTATTGGGATACTCAATAGATATGTTTTATCCATATTGAATCTTGTTTAAGATTCTTTCAGGTGATGTTCATTCATAGACAATGAGACATATTTAAATGCTCAATCTTCAAGTCGAGATAAAATTTGATGTCAAGATTCTTTTTCTCAAATACTTTCATTAAATGCATTGGAAGCACTTCATGAGTTTCCAATTTGAAGTTCTTCGGGGGTTCTAATGATATAATGAATCTTGATCCAAACTCCTTTATAAAATATATAAGGATCCACCAAATAATTTCCTCGAAAATTTCTAAATGCTTCTAGCATTTTAAATCATTCAAAGATAAATATGGATCCACCAAATAATTACATGCATATAAAATATTTCATAGCTGTCAAAGTAATTGCATCCACCATGAAGTAAAAACTTTTCACAAATCATAATTCAAGTTGTATTTACGACTACTCATTTGTGTCTCACTTGCATTACACCTTTAGGTATTTGGACTATTGGTCCAAATACTTCTCTTTTGAAAGTTCAAAACGTCTTTCTATATTATCCAATCATTTCAATATCTATAGATTTCTATACAAAATCCTTGTTTTCTTTCTTTACTTCTATAAAAGTATTCTATGTAAAATTATTTGTAAAATCGTTATCGACAACTTTTCAATTTTTCTGGTTCCATTCTCGTAGTGACATAACTCATCGATCTCTTCAAGATTTCAATCTTTATTTCAGGTACCTGAAACTTTTCAAGAGTTATATTATTAGTTATGTCTTGGGTCTCTTCAGGAGCACTCGCCTCCAATATATGACTATCTCATACTATTTTTATTTACGAGAATTTTGATCATTGGAACCAATTTTCATGCTTCATGTATGAATGGCATCGATTCGCTCTAACATGTAATTCAAATTTAGAGCATTTTAGTTGATATATTAGACTTAGTTATTTTCATTGAGTCATTAAATATGTCTAGCAGTTGACATGTAATAACATGAATTATCTTATGAACTTTTGGTTCATATACGAGGATCTAGATAATGATAATTCATCTTTTTTTTATCAACCTAATTTTTATCTCCCTTGATGTTGAGAAAAAGTCATGTCATAAATGATTCTCCAATTAATGTTTAAGAATTTAAACATAAAAGGAGACTCGTACTCAATATATATTCTCAACTTTTTTTTATTTACTCATTTTGTGCGTTGTGGTGGAGCAATTCATATCGCGCATTCAAAAATTATAAAATGAGAAATGTATGGTTTCTGACCAAAAAACAATCAAAACGAGGAGTTTATTATAACTCGTTGACTTGATGCGTATAAGTGTTGCTATATGAAAACACCATATAAATAAGAATTGTTTTGTTCTCATAGTTTAGCTATTAAAGAGGAGGCATCCAATTGAAATTTGCTAAACTGTATTTTTCATAATCAATAGGCTTTGTATCAATTGATATAGCCTAAAATATAAACTCATTAGCTTTTGCAAGACGAATAGTCTAATTGCATAATTTGAATCCTTTTAGAATCAATCTTACAAACTTCTGGTTGTAAGTTGATAAAATATTGTAGATGCATCTACTAAAATCATATAAAAAATTTCCACATTTTTGGATATATGGGTATGTATTTCATTCAGATATGCAAGACATGCAGTCCCAACTTCAGTACAAGAACTTCAAGTTCTAGTTCTTTTGGTAAGTGGGATCAACTAAATCCTTTGAGAACAAACAACACAAGAACATCAGGTTCTTTTAGTAAGTGGAATTTAACCAATTCCTTTAAGCAACACAAGAACTTCATGCTCTTTAATAAGTGGAATTTAATCAATTCCTTTAAGCAACACAAGAACTTCATGTTCTTTAATAAGTGGAATTTAATCAATTCCTTTAAGAATAAGCACCACAAGAACTCCAGGTTCTTTTAATACATGTGCATATAAATCTCAATAATTTTTGCATCATTATTGATCAAGATGGTCTAACAGATCATGCCAACTATATACATGTGTGTGTGTATCTGAATTTGTAAACTTCTTGTTTACCATAACATGTGATTCAACCTCATGTGTACATGTGTGGTACAAATTTTGAAATAGGAATATATTTAGCTCTTTCGAAGCTTTCAATGGAAATTATATTTTGGTTGCAATATATAGCTCTTCTAGAGCTTTCAACTGGCTTTTTTGCCACCAGAACTTATATCCACATTGGCTTATTTCAAATGACAATTGATAACACATGTTATCTATAATTCTCAAAAGAATATTTTGCGAACTCATATTGCCCTCTTAAAATTTCCACTTCTAGTGGTGACGATATTATTACCATTAGCGGTAATTATTGCAATATTCGCAATTCTACACTTTTCATAATGTGCTTTCTCTTAAGAATTTATTGCTCTTTTGAAGTATCAATATTTTCAGTACTTTGAGATATAGTACTCACATATCCCTTGCATTTAAATGGGAAAATATATCTTATGCTTTTGCTAAGCATAAATCATCACCATAGATTGTATTTGATAAGTAATCATGTTAAACAAAATAAATAAACATCATAATATATATATAACATAAATAATTAATGTGTAAAGTAAATAAACATAAATCAAAATAAATAAAAAGATAAATAATTGTTTTTAGGTTACGAGAATAATTAAAAGATGATATATTCTCTTTGAGGGTTATAAGGAAATCAACAATGTCCAAATGAGTTGGACCAATATCATATTCGTCATTTTCGCAAACAAAATTTGCTTATATTTCATTTAGGGTAATCTTCATCAAAGGTCACTTTTGCTTGGGGTTTGTTCTGTTTTAGTCACCCGATTTGAAAAAAGATTAAAATGACCACTTATGTTTTCGATCGTTATTGTTTTGGTCACCCGACCGTTAACCTCCGTTAATAAAAAAGGTTAATTTTAATTTTTAGCCCCCCAACTTTTGAAAGTTTATTATTTTCACCTCTATAAAAAAACCTCGTCGAGAACCACAATCTCTACTCTGAATCAACAAAAATTGACTTCCACTTTGAATCTTTCTCACGCTGGATCTCCACCGTCCATTGCCGACTCCGGTCAAGTGAACCACCGGATGAATCCTTTTCTACTCATCTTCTTCTTTCTCGGTATGACCTCACCAGGAACGGATCTGGATGCCTCGAAACAAGACCAAACACCCTCGCGTTTTAGGGTTTTGATTTGACGCCGTTCACCGTCAATCTTCACAAAATCAAAATATGTCTCTCATTTCGTCGAATAAGGGTCGTTCGCCGTTGGGATCTGTCTGGTGTGCTCTGTTTGTTGAAATCACCACGATCGAGAATGGGTAAGGATTCTTTCTTTCCTCTCTACGTTTTTTTTCTTTTGGTCTAAATCTGTGTTGTTTCTTTTGGTTTTGGTACTGGTTATTTGTTGGTTTACTGTTTATTGAAGGAAATGTTGGATGGGTAATGTTTTTTGTTTGTGGAAACATATACTTGATTTGTTGGTTTACTGTTTATTGAAAGAAATGTTGGATGGGTAACAAGAAGGTGGCTTAAGGTGGTTTTAGTTAGGGGAGGTGTAGAGGAGGGAGGTTCGGTGAGAGGTTGTGGTTTCGATTAGGAGTAATGGTGGTGATGAGGTTGAAGGGTGAAAGAGTGAAAGGGATGAGTCAGTTGCTTGATTTAGGGGCATATTTGATGTAGGTGTGGGCTGAGAGATTGGTGGTGAATGGTTGTGTTGGCTGAGTGGTAGTGTTGTTTATGGGGATGGAGATGGTGATAGGTAATGTTTTTTGTTTGTAAGGGTGAAAAAATAAAGTTTCAAAAGTTTAAGGGTTAAAATTAAAATTAACATTTTTTATTAATGGAGGTTAACGGTCGGGTGACCAAAACAGTAACGATCGAAAACATAAGTGATCATTTTAATCTTTTTTCAAATCGGGTGACTAAAACAGAACAAACCTCAAACAAAAGTGACCTTTGATGAAGATTACCCTTTCATTTATCATTTAATGATTGTTGATTTTTCAGTGTACGACAAGTACGAGACCAATGGTTTATAACATCGCATTGGTAATAAAAAGGATTTTACTTCCTTAGAAAGATCTTTATCACTCTTATCATCCTTATAACCTCACTTCTGATGGGTATAAACATTCTTAAAATGATTACATTGTGCATGTCTATATTCATGGCCTCGACCACGACCACAACTTCTAATGTGGCTTTTATTCTTTTCCATAATATAATCTCACATTCACTTTAGGGAATGGAGTAGAGCCAGTGGGCCTTTAAAACCTTTTTCATGATATTATGTCTGAGGACAACATTATTTGTCGTGAGAAGTGGAGTGTGTTTTTATTAACATATACTCATCACATAGAACAAAGATTTAATCATCGTACGCAGCATTGTTAAACCAGTTCATAAGGTCCTTTAAAAACCTCATTTGAGACTAATAGCATCGCAGAACGGGATGTCCAGCCAATATATTTGGATTATATCGAAGTTATGCCACTAATTGAATAGTGATTTACCATGTTTGCATTCACTTCAGGGAATGAAACAAATCCAATAATCGCATGGAATAAGCATCATGCTTGCATCACTTCAGGGAATGCCTCCCATAAAACTTTTTGGATCAAAACGAATTTTTGTAACTTGAACTTGGAAGAAGTCAATAGTCAAGTTTTTCGACACATGAGAATTATTGCTTTCGAGCAAATAGATTTTATAACAGTCTTCTTGTATATTCAAAATCACCGTGATTTATCGCACTTTAAAATCATAATTTAAGGAGGGAAATAGATTTTACCGATAATAATTTTCCTCTCGAGGACGATGGAGACATAGCAAATGACCAAAAATAATTCTCATAACCTATTTATCCCATGTCTCTTCTCAAGCCATTCAAACATATCATGTAAAAACTCAAAACTTGGTTAAAATATTAATATTCACTAATAGAATAACATAAATAATAAACTATTTAGAATAAAATAGGATTAAAGAAAGCATGTAGTGACTAAAGTAAATAGATAAGAAACTATAGAGAATCTGATATGAAATTATACCTTTTTTCTCTTTTATGTGCGCAGTTTACGTATTATAAAGCCGAGTTGGAAATTAGTTGAGCACAATAGGGATTTTAATTGCACTTGGAGGCTACAACATCTCCCGATTTCAATTGGAAACTCTATTACCTTCAATCATGGCATATTTTTCTCTCATGACAATCCCAATTAAATTTGGCGTCGAAACTGCAATTGCTCCGAATACAGTTAAAATATAGTTGTATATCAAGAAATATTAAACATTAAGTCAAGGAATATTAGAACCAAATAATAATTATAATAATCAAACAACATATTAAATACTGGCTTTAATTTAATAGTGATTAACTAATCACTATATCGATATATAAATAAGAAAAACATACTAAACTTTCTAAGTTAAGTTGAATATATGGTAGATATAGTCATCAATAACATGTTGAAATCTTTTTCAGGAATTGCCAATAAGAACCACGATAATTGAGCGAGATCGTGCTGATAACGTGTTATAAATAAAATAACGTAGAATAACGAACAAGAATAAAGAGATGAAAGAAAGAAAGAGATTCGTATTATTCTCAATATAGACTTGTGTACAATTCCTTAATCAAATCATCTATTTATAGGCATAAGAATTACATAATACATTGAACTCTAATTAATGGACATAATATTCCTAATGATAAAATAAATTAAATCACCTAGATAAAGTTCTTATCATGATAGACATCCACATAGATAAATATTCATAACAAATATGTATTTATTAGTTTAATAATATATATATATTAGTTTAATATAATATATATATATTAAATATAAAATATTCTAATTTCAAATACATTCGGGTACTTGGGAATTCGGATACCCGAAAATTTTGGAGTTTGCGACCCAAGAAATGGTGGGTCGGGTACTCAACTCGAGAGGTGAATTTTTTTATAAAATTACCCAAAAAAATTTTATCGGGTCAGCAAGTCAACGAGTCGGATCATACGGATCGGACATTTTTGAACACCCCTATTTAAATTTTATATATATAGAGAGAGAAATAAAAGTAAGGGTACATCACATTGGATACCACTAAATTTTAAACGTTGTTTTATTTGGGCATAATGTCAAAAAATGCCCATAATATTTGACAGAATTGTCACTTTAACCCCTATTCTTTTGGTTGACTAACAGTTTTTATCCGCATAGGGGTTATTTTGAGCCAAAATGAAACATTGAGGGTTAAATTGCTTTTAAAAATATATGGACCAAAATGACAATTCAGTCAAACGTTAAGGGCATTTTTGACATTATATCTTTTATTTATACCATTGAACTTTCAATTACTTCAATTATAGCATTAAACTTTGATTTTCACTTCAATTATACCATTAGGCTGTTAACATCCGAGTGACGTGATGATATGGTCAAAACGACATCGTTTTGATATCGTTATTGATGCCCAAAATGACGCCATTTTAAGCACTAAATTTTAGGGGTGTATTAATCTAACACCCCCGACTCGACCCAAGGATCTGAAGTATCACATTGGATCACCGACTCGATTACCAAAATTTAAATCATCATTAAACCATGAAATTAAAATCATTTCCATTATAAAACATTTACTCCCTCCGTACTACAATTTTTGTCCCTTATTGATTTTTTTTGGTCAATTTTTTTCAACTTTGACTCATAATTATTTAAAATGTATCATTGATAAAAAAAATATGAAAAATATATTTTAAAAACCTCTAATCGAGTAGTTTTCAAATATATATTTTATAAATTTTAATTATTTAAAATATTCAATATAATAATAGTCAAAGTTTAAAAAAATTTGACTTTAGGTCAATAAGAGACATTTTTTATTGGACAAAGGGAGTATCATTTAATTTACAAAAAATTTGGATCTGTTTCAACAATTTAAAAGGTTTGAATATTACAAAATATTTACAGACACCACTTGGTAAGGTCCTATGAATACACAGCCCACTAATACAAGTATCGTACTCCAGTAATCACTACTTGCTGGAATCTCGTACTAGTAGTGCTCCTCGAGCTCCCGATCGATCTACCAACCTACGCACGGAAACAATAATTCTGAACCCTGAGCTTACAAAGCTTAGTGGTACACATCTACTCTATTATACTTCATGCTAATCATAAACGTAAGCATTACAAGCTAGTACGTGCAATAAGGCAGAATAATAAACACGTGGCGCTGCTACTGGTCGCCTAAACGCATGCTCACATCATGAAAGACATCATATGTGGCACATAAGGCCCAAGCATACTCGAGATCTCATTAGATCATCTGGACAACAACACACAAAGTCATAATCACAAATCTCGAGTGAAGTCCGGTGTCACACAACCTCGGGAACATACACTCTAGGTGAGGTCGGGTCACACAGCATCGGAACATACACTCATACTCGGAATCATCCCTCGAGTATCTTTGAATGAGGCCCGGGCCACAACCCATCGGTAACCTCCATTCGATTTCGTTTACCATGGTGTTACAACATTCTCACTGGGTATCCAGATCCCAACAACCAAGAAGACTCAACCAACCAAATGCCTACCCGGCATACAAGCAACACGATCCTAAGGATCTTCCTATAGTTGCTAATCATCAACACATCATATATTTTACATTACCAAATAGTTAATACATTATGGAAGAGTAAGTACTTATTCTCATTAATTATCTCCATTAATCCACACTATCTCATTAATTAAGGCATTATTCAGGTTATTAACCCTACACGTCAATTCTCATGACTAGCATTATTGGTTATTTAGTTTAGTGGGTATTGGTACTCGAATACGAGTATCGGTATAGTACCCTTGGTACCAATACTTACACGCGTACCGATACAAAAATTACTAACAAAAAATCTTAATTTTCCTTCGTACCGGTACAAGTCGACTTATATCAATACTGCATTGGATAGCGTATCGATACAGCCAAAGCATGTACCGATATTATTGGGCTTGTATACCTTCAACTGAATCGCCAATGAAAGGCGTAAAAAGGTCTCTCAAAAGAATGGAAAACAATCGAAAAATGATGGGCATTTTGCACAACCATTTAGAGTGGTTCGACCTTATCAACTAAGGTCTACATCCACTACCTTAGCATCCACACTAAGGATTTGCTAATTCACTAATAAATTCTTTCTTTTTACATGACAAAGAGATAACATTTACATCTCTATCTTTCAAAGGCTAAGATAGAACCTCCCTAGTTTTTCTAAGGCTCAACTAGAATATATTCCTCAATTACGAGGTTTTAACAATGTAAACATAATTTACTTCTGTAAGTGGTTGTTCACACAATTTAGCTTACTAGGATTGGACTTCAAAGATTCACAAGAGATTACAAAAGAAATAAAATAATAAAAACTCTTCTCTCTTGATCTTTAAGCTTGGATATGCATTCTCTCGTTCTTCAAGTGTCCTTGAGGTGTATTTATAGTGTAGAATGAGTTTGTGACCGTTTATAAATGTTAGAAAAAGTTTGAAGCCGTTGCAGGCTGTTTTTCCTTCATAAAAAGCAGTTAATTTGATATAAGTATTTTTGAAAATGCTCTCCTTAAAAAATATTTAAAAAAATATTTGAGCTCCCTTTTTTAAATTTAATTTTTCAACTTATCTCTTTTTTGTTATATAAAAAATAATCCGTAAATAAGTGTAATTACAATAAAGAATACCTGCTGCAACCCCTCATCCTCCAATCTCTCATACATATAGTTAATTTGATGTATGTATTAAGTGTTGAGTCAAGTTCCATGTGTTAGGCATTTCATTTAATTTATTTAATCATGTTATAATTCTTTAAGGTGTTTCATAAATAAGTAGGAGAAATTCAAAATTATTATTACAACAAATTCGTATATTATTGGATTAAAAGAAATAAACAGTTGAGAGTCCATTTAAAATTTCATTTCGAGTTGCATAAATTATTTATTTATAATAAAGAATGGGCAGTTTCCTATTAATTTTATAATTACTATTATTTTAAAATTTAGATTTATGTATTTGTCACGGGGCCATTACCTTCTTTCCAAAAGAAATGTCATATTTCAAGACATCCCTTTTTCTTTTTGATGTGGGTTTAATGACTCTGCCTTTTCTCAGACGTGACATTCTCCCCCACTCAACCTCGTGACGCCCTCCTACTCTCGTGATTGATCAATTGTCACGGTTGTCCACCCTGCTCACGGGCGCTCGGCGTGAAATTAGATAGTAAAAAGGTTGCTCCGATACCACTTGTCACGGGGCCATTACCCTCTTCCCAAAAGACATGTCTAATAGGATGTGCAGCGCCACCGTTTATATATTCCAAGACCTCTCTTTCCCTTTTTGATGTGGGTTTAATGACCCTGCCTTTTCTCAGACGTGACATATTCGTGTATCTAACATTTTATTTCATTGTTTCATAATTGTTTAAGGTGTTGAACTCAACGACTGGTCTCAATGAAAAAGAGAATAATGCTCATATTAAGAGATCTGAATTTAATCAACTTTATCTATAAAGTGTGTGCGCTCTATTAAAAAAATTAAAAACACAAATATTACTTTATAATTATATTAATATTATTTAAAAAAATATTTGATCAGTAGAAAAAAGACATCAAATATTGTTATGGGGTGAGTCTGTACATATATAAAGAGTAATACGTAATATATTGTAGTTGCTTAGGTCATTCATGACAATAATGTACATGGCATTTTCTTATCAACTTTACTTTACTTCAACAACACGAGAATCACAATATAATAGGTTTCGTTCGTATATTAGGTGAATAGAAATATTTGTATCTTTTCTGTGCCTATTTTTAAAGTTTAGGGTTAGAATTTAAAGAATTAAATATATTGTATTTTTTAATGTTTAGGGTTTATAATTTGAAATTTAAAGTTAAAATTTAAAATTTAATTTTTTAGTGAGCATAATAATAAATATTGAAAAGAGGTAAATAAATTTTATCCTAAGTAGGGTATTTTTAAATTTCAGATAGTAAATGCTCAATTTGCATTTATACTATAATTATTTAACTTCAGCTATTAATTCAAAGGATAGAATTCACATGTAAAATTTATTTAATTTTATACTTTTTATTGTTGTATGATGATAAATAAATGACTGGATTATTTTTCTCATAAAAACCTCATAATTTGTTATGATTAATCTCAATTATTTATTTATTCTTATCTAACGATTAAAAAAATTATAAATTTTAAATAACATAAAAAATCTACCTAATTTTTCACATTAATAAAAAACTTAAAAGTAGTATCTAATTTAGATTGATAAAAAAAAATACACCAATCCGATTGAAGTTTATTTGTTAGATGATTTTTAAATAAAAAATAATTTTTCTTTAAAAAATATTTTGATACGTTTGGACAAAGTCGGAATCACAAAAATACGGAGTTAAAAGAGGAATGAAAAGGCCAGTAGTTAGAGCACTGGAATTCAATGAAAATTGCAATACCTGATTTTTAATTTTCTTCAAGACCCCAAACTTTTTTTTATTTTCAATGCCTTTTAGAAACATAAATCAAACCCAAAATTGATGTTCCTTTGTCATCTATTCAAAATCCTTTTTACATGTCCTATGGTAGATAGTTTTTCATAATCTGAATGGATCATCATGATTTCTTACCCTGGACACCTTTTCCGTTCTTGTTCTCCATAATTTCCCTACCGTCGAGGCTAGCCGTGAGGTCATGCCTGCTAGTATCCCCCATTTTGGAGCTTCCGGCCATGGTTGCTCGATTGTGGTTGTTGACACCAGCTTCCTCATCGGAACGCTTGCTTCTTTCAGCACCTTCATCAGCAACGTCAGCTCGGCTTTGATCCTCATCTTTGTCACCGCTATTGAAAGAGGAACCGTAAATATACAAGACTATGCATAAACTTTCTCATGAACCATAGATGGAATTTCAGACAAATCAGACTAGAATACGACATGTAGAGACCGATGATATAGATACGTATTCAAGCGAAAAACACAATCAAATTGCCCTCTGAATGCTTTAGGGAGTTAAGCTCACCTTGGGCGAAAAGTTGGAACATAAAGAGTTCGGATTGCGAACTACTTACCCTGAATAAATAATAAGTCCAACCGTTACTGCAAAAAATGCTAAAAAGTACATCCAATCAACCTGTAGAGGATTAACCGTATCAGAAACTGATCCCAAATCGATCAAATGTAGATTTGAATTCAACTCAATTTTAAAAATAAAAAATATGATTTAGATTTTCAACCTTTTCATGGTAAGCAAAAATTCGGATTACAACAGCCCACATGTCGGAGGTAAGCAATGAGAGATTGAGCATTGTGGAACCAGTCATCTGCAGTGGAAGAAAACCAAAATTCAAAAGAGTGTTAAAACTTTTACAGTTCCAAAAATAGGAATATAAAATCTTAAATCGTATGCCCGTACCTTAAGTAACACTGGGACAAACGAGTAGAACAGAAACATAGCCAATGAAAATCCAAAAAATGGAAATGCCTGAAAAGCAAAAAGAATCGTTAATGCACATTACGAAGACAAACTCTCGAGCTTATATGCACATCAAAACTGAAAGGACAACCACCAGTTAATTGATATTGTTCTAGATAGTCGATAAATATATCAGGAGAATGCAGGAGAGCTTTTTTAACCAAAATTGTGGAAACACATTACGATTACACACAGGAAAGAGAAGGGGGAGATTGGAGGTTTTGAAGAAACTTACAGCACCGGCTGTCCAATGAATAGATTTGAGTTCATTGCGTTCGACTATGCTTCTGTAAGCATCATTAAGGGTAACAGATCGACGATAAATTAATGCAACGAAACCACCAATCTACGATTATCCGGGATAGTACAGTTTTCATATATTTAACAAAATTTTAATGGCACTAATTACGTGTCTAACCTTTCTGCAGATGGTATGCATGTTACTGAGACAACGTAAGTTTGAAAACATAGAAATTTCATAAAACAATAAAATAGATAATGGTCAGGATCATTGAATTAAAGGCAATCAAACCCGGAAACCAGGATACATTTGGATTGCACTGATAATGGCACCGAAGAGGCCCAAAAACGACATGAGTTCAACTCTATCAGCATTCTTAACTAGAAACTCCTGCAAAAGAAACAATTCATAGCAAGACCATCAGATGAGGTTGGCGACATTACAATAACAATCATACGAAGCAATATTTTAATTACTATTCTCAGTAACAATCATACAATAAGAGGGTGAAAATCATTTTAGGTTTCATTAACGGATGAAGATAGATTACCTCGCTGACATTACTAATGGCATAGAGTGTTGCCCCAGCAATAACAAGTAAATCTCCTTTACGAGGGTTGCTGCCTCCTACAACCCACAATAGCAGCCAGAATGTTAGTGTTAAGGATCAAGGGGAGGATCAATTTCCACAATAGATCACTGATATTTAGATTAAAAGGTGTTTGGAAAATGCAACAAATGCCAAAGGTTTACCTGATCGATCGCCTGCATGAACATCAGAAAACACGACCACGACAAGACCAGCAACGCATACAATAACACCAGCGACTTTTCTGAATCGGTACTTTGTTTTCAAGAAGATATAGGTCAGAAGCATGACCGATGGGATAGACCAACAATCCAACAGCATGACACTCGTAATAGATGTGTACTGATATGCCTTCACAACTGCACATGGAAGTGACAGTCAATTAACTAGAGAAAAGATTAATCGATTTTAAGACAATTATTTTCTCAATATTAAGCTCAAAGTCTGCATTTTCTAGGAAGTTCCCCTCTATATTTTACTTTTTTATTAAGAATGTAAGCCTACTCTGAAAATTATAATTAATAAAATGTGAAGCATGTTATGACACCTCCGCCTAGTTCATTGGAGAACATGATCTGCTTACCAAGATAGTTGGCTTCTACATCTACCAATCCAAGAACAACATAATAATACCATTTTGCCTGCAAAAATCCCATATAAAGCAGCAAAATTTAAGGCATTTGATTTGAAAAAGAGGGAAAATAGATCCATAACAGAGTGCGTGAATGAAAACAAAACCTTCCTCAAGCCCATCTGAACCTGTTTCTTTTCACATTCAAGTAATAGAAAAGGGCAGACAAAAAAAGGAAATTTTAAGCCTATAATAGTTATATACTTATATTCGGATATATAGGAAATAATAACCGAAACCATATTATTCATCTAGAACCCACTTGCTGAGACATGTAGCTTGATCCATCATATATCTTAAACCCCTTTAACTGCTACCTTATAAGCTGCCCTCTTTGCATTTGTAAGAATCATTTTGTCTACATATAAAACCGATCTACAGAAGTTCCTTATTACATGCTACTTATGACAACAAAAATTGCTCGGGTGAATACCTTCCAAGGATATACATCACATATAATCCCTAGTACTAAAACACCATTAAACGAGGCAAGCAATCAATGAATTTCAAAAACATACCTTAAGCGCTTGCCTTCTGTAAAGCATGACACTTCCATAGACGACAGTCAATAGCACATAATTTAGAAAAGACTGAGATGTCGGAGCATTGATTCCTAACATACACAACAAAACAGAGAAATAAAAGAACTATAGTCTGATATCACTAAACAAATGGAAAACTACCTTCATATAAATGATCGATTGATGCTACATAATTCAAGCACCATGTCAATGCATTATTCTGTTCTTTTTTGTGATTTATAGTTTGAGCTTTGACAATCTACTATAACATAGAACAAGAAAGAACCAATCATTTTTTTCTTTAAGTATTTATGTATGACTTGTTTCCTATGCATATCAAGATACCATCCTCCGATGTCCGAGGACGCTCCGAATACATAGGAAACAGAGAGAAAACATAGAATATTTCCATCTCAGACATACTCTCATCCAACACTAACACCCAAATCCGAATACAGAGGTTGTCAAAGCACATAATCTAAAACTTAGTGTACTAATGAGTAAAAAACGAGAAAAATCAGAACAAATACAGAAATTAGAACAAGAAATATAGTTAATCAAACCAAAATTTCACTCTTTTTTAACCTAATATTTTGAACAAACAGCAGCAAAAACCTTTAAAAACTCCAGAAGGCCACCCTTGGCAACCCATTAGCACATGAAACATATCTACAAGTTCAAGATTGAAAAATCAACCAAATCAAGCATAGAATTAAATTATATTTCTTTTTCAATTTCCATATCACCACTATGGACAAAACATAAAAGAAAAACCAAAAATATAGAATCAAAAATTAAACAAGAAACCTTTTTTAGCAAGTTCAGAAGAAGAGAAGCCAGTAGAGGTGATAAGAAGAGACAGAAACTGCCCCAACCCAAGTCCAACCAACGTCTTCTTGGTCCAAAACTGCTTAAAGTTCATCATTTTTCCCTCTCTAACAGTTCTCAATCCCAGAAAGTTATCAGTAAAGTGTTGGGAAAAAAAGGTTGTTGCTAAAAACCCAGTAAAGGAAAACCAAAATACTCAAAACCCAGATGTGGAAACTCCTTTAAAAGCCTCCAAAAGCACCCAAAGAGTCCAAATTATCAGAAACCTAGCAATGTGTTTTTGTCATTGTAGGTAGTGAAAAGACGCAAAGCGATGGGATTTGAAAGTGAAAGGCAGAATTTTTTTTTTCTTTGTTTGGCGTGTGAGTGAATAAATAGCATTGAAACAATGGCTGTTTTGAGTTCCCAAATTCTTCAGGAAAGGCCATTTCCTCCTGCCGCTACAATTACCAGTGAATTTGGCCATTTTCTTTTATTTTTTTATTAAACCGTCAGTGTTCAACTTATTAATAGACTAATTCGAATCAAATTTTACATAATTTTAATATGGACAACCTCTAAATTAATTTTTAAAGTTTACAATGTTAAAATTCGTACATTTGATCTTATTTAAGGGATTTAATGTCTGATTTTATATAGATTCCAATTATAATAATTTTATGGATTTTTTAATTTAATTATTAGTATCCGACTTATTGACCTACTAGTTTGAATCAAGTTTTACACAATTTTAATATGGGCAACCCTCCAAATCGATTTTATTCATTCACAATATCAATATTCGTACATCTAATCTTATTTAATAAAAAATTATTAGATAGATCTGGCTTATCGCGTCATTTCTAATCTCAGTCAATAAAATTCATTAATCTCATAAAAATATGATTTAAAAAAATATAATGTTTATTTATTTTATTAAAGATCATGAATAAAGTGGTGAAAAAATTCATAATACAATATCTGCAAATAATTACTTCTTATTTATATATAAAAAATTTGTAAAAATACGAGTCCATCTGATAAATTTTCTTACTAAGGGACTTAACGTCCGACCTTATATAGATTCTATTTATGATAACAACAATAATTAGGGGGTTGATTATAATAACATAAATATAAATAAAAATTTGCTAAAATGTCCTAAGCATGTTCTTATTAAATCTGACTTTGAATTTTTTGTTGCTTTTTAGCTGGCTTTTTAGATTAAATGTCAATAATAAAAATACTAAAAACAGATTTGTTTTGTTTTGTTTTAAAAAATAGAAGTATAAATACATAATTATATAATTACAGATAAAACACGTCACAATAATCAAATTCTACAATTATAATTTAACGGGGTCAGACACTAGATCCTTTAAACAAGGTTAGTAGTCTTTGTGAATAGAAAAAATTAGGTTGGGAGGATCACCTTACAACGGACTCTTGTAAAACTCGATCTAAATTAGTCAGTTAGTGGATTGAAAACCAATAATTAAAACCAAAAAAATCTACAATTACTAAAAACAATCAAATTAATAATTGAAATATATCTTGAATTAGATTAAAATCACTTCTGTTAACCATTCACAAAAAAAAAAACTAGGATAAATCTGGAGAAAACCCAGATATAATTTACATAAAATAGACTCGAATTTGTCAATCTAAAATAAACCTACTTAATTTCGAAATTGTTAAAACATCAATCTTATCGCCTCTGTAAAGTTTTTAAATATATATATTAAAATAAAAATCAGAACTATGAAGAATCATACATATCAATTGAATTTAGAAATAATTTAAGCATATACATGTTTTTATTTAGATTTTATATCTCTATATTATTTCCTAAATGATTTTTTATACAAATACATTCTTAAATTTGAAAAATATTTAAATATTTTTCGAAATCCTTCTAATTATAAAAAGACTTTAAATTTAAACATTATTTTTTATAAAACTATTAGATCCGGTTTATTGATCAATTAATCTGGACCTAAGTGCATCTTAAGGTGGGCATGTGTCCACCCTAAACTTTCTAAACATCATACATTTATCTTCAATTTTCTTACTTTTTTGAATTAGTCCTTAAATTCTTTTATTCTTTATGAGTTGTGTACACTCTAACATTTTGAGATTTTATGTGCGACCTCAAAATTATTTTTGGATCTACAACTATTTGAATCGAGTAATATAAAAATTATTATTGAGTGACCTCTCAACCTTATTTTAATTCATCAATATTTTTTTATAATTTTCTTTTGGATGAGTCTGTTATGCTCGACGAGCACCGATGAGCATCACTAACGACGAGCATTGATGATCACTATTAATTTAATTTATAAAGATTAAAAATTTAAAGGATTCAACACATAATTATAACTTATTTAAAAATCTAAAGGTAAATTGTTTAAAATTAATTATTATATAATAATTTAATTACGTTTAATTATGTTTTAAATATATAATAATTTATTTTAAATAATTTACCTTTAAATTTTAAATAATTTATAATTATACATTAGATTCTTTAAAAGTTTTAATCTTTATAAATTAAATTAATAGTGCTCATATGTGTTCGTCGTTAGTAATACTCATCGGTGCTCGCCGAACGTTGTAGAATTTTTTTTTCTTTTACTATTATTATTATTATGTTTTGACCATGGATTGGCCGTCTAAAGTGGGCATATTAAAATGCAAAAAAAGTAAACTTACCAAAAAGCTACACAAATAAAGCGACAGAATACCTCTTTTCTCGGCTGAGTTGGTTGTTGAATGTAGTGTTGAGCTTCATTTCCGATATTATATTAAAGATTATTATAAAGTACATTATTAGTAGAAAGTAAGTGCTTCGTCAGTTCGCTGGATGTTTAGGGGAAATATTCCTCTAATTTCTCCAGAAAATAAGAGTTTAATTTATTTATCTTTTGGTATTAAATAATTAAATTAGACTATGATTATTTACATTTTATGTCAATTCTTATTTCTTATATTGGTTTTTAGAAGAATTTTTTTGTCAAAGGTGGTATTTATTTATTTGATAAGATATATGTCTGTTTTATAGAACATGTTCGAGGTGCGAAACTGATACTCCCAACAATATCGTCTCTAAGATTTGAACTCGCTTCATCTCCTTGAAAATGTAATATATTTTACCATTACACCTAATATTTGTTAACAAAGGTGATATTTAAATTACTCATTTCTTCCATTTTCATTTTAAAGGTGTACGGCAAATACATGTTTTTATTGGCTTGCATTATTCTTTTTAAAAGGGAAAATAGACCTCCTTAAAAATTTCTTTTCTTGAAAAGAGACATATGTGGGAACAAAGTGCCCAAAAATATTCATTCTCAAAAAGTTCAGATACATGGAGCTTAGACATAACGGGTAATTCTAACGTAAGGTGGCTAAAATAAAATAAAATGAGACTATACATAAATACTTACAAAAATAATAAGAATTTATGTATCGACTGGTAAAAATTTCTGTATATACCGAAAACTTTTTTATTTCAATATATACACTTTTATTTTTTTATATACATAAATTCTTACCGGTCGATACATAAATTCTCACCATTTTTGTAAAGATTTATGTATATACCAAAATAAAAGTATATCACCTCATTTATCTTCTCCCTAGAATCATCCACAACACAACACAATACATTGAATAAATTGTGAACAAAAACATGCAACAGAGTCTCACCTCGGTTGGCATCGTTGTATTGTATAAGTGAAATATGGGTTCGAGTGTGCTTAAACATGCATTATCCTTTGATTTATAAGTATAGTTGCACCGTCAAAAAAGTTGGGTACCAAATTGCACCATTAAAATTTTAGACACCTAATTGTACCAGAAAAAAGGTTAGATACTAGATTATATAAAAATACCAAAATTAGGGATCAAAAAGTTATATTTACCTGTAAAATAACACTTTCAACAAAAAAAAAAACACTTTGAGGACCAACCTGAAATTTGAGGAATAGTTAATGGATTAATTTATGAATAAAGCCATAGATCTAATTGACCTGTTTTGGGGCTCAAAAAGGATGAACAATTTATGTAAGAAACAAAGAGTTAGTCAAGTGTACTTTTCCTCCTTCAAATGGCGAAGGTTTAGGCTGCCCATGGAATGTGGTTGCCTTTCCTTTTCAAAGGCTTTTTTCCCTTTTTCTTTTCTTTTATTTTATATATAATAATAATTGCATGGGATCTAATTATATCAGTGATTTAATTAAGTAGAATACGTTAATTTTTTAATTTATAAGATTTGAATTCGAATTTTTACTTATATAACATTACATTCCTTTTTAAGTAATCCAACAAACATTAGTACTAACTTTTATTTTTTAGCTTTATTAATTATATTTTTGATGGCTTTAATGATATTTTTGATCAAATGTGGACTGAATTTTATTTAAAAAAATAATTGAATGTATCAAAAATACAACGCCGAAAAAAATTTGGGTCTATATGCATCAAATTACTCGTACAAAATAAAATATGAAACCCAAATGTGCAACAAAAAAACAAACTCTTCCCTTGATATTGATATCCATCGTCAAAGAATTCGTAAACTTTCATGAATCTCATTGTCTCTATCTAAACGAAATGTCTTACGAGATAAAATTGAGTGGTGAGTGAACCAAACTATCAGGCAGATTGCTCTGCTACATAGTTCTGATTAAATCGGCAAACAACCACCAAAGAGAATCAAATTTTCTATGACCATTGACAAACTCAAATAAAAAAAAACACCGTGAGGATCTTTGTACGAGCACTAGACAACTACAAAAATATATGAAAACAGTGTCAAACGGTAGAAGAAACGTATCACTAAGTAAAGAAAAACATATCAGAGAAAACATGCCACAATACCAAATATTCTTATTAAAAAATGTAACTCCCCCGTTCCGGTCTGGACGACTGACCGGTCCGAGCAGGTCACACGGGAAAAACAGAAGTGAAACTCGTTAAGGCTCCCCCTTCGGTTAGCAACCCTAGAAATTTTTTTTCTTTAATTATTTTGTCTAGATGGATCGTTAAATCCTATGTGTGAAACGACAGCGGACAAACAAAGACGGGACTAAGCAGATGAGACGTAAGTTAATTTAAATTTACCATATATTCAAGTTAGTCCATTTTCTTACATACGCGCCCAAAGCAAACATGAACGACTACAAACAAGGCTCACAAGAAGGCACACAACAACTCGGACCCAAGCCCAACACTTGAGGACCTCCAAAGATGCCAAAAGCCCAAATTTTAGGTCTGTGTTTCGAAACAGGCTTGCCCGTTTCGATACACGGGCCCCAGTTTAAAAGCCAGACTACCCGTACCGATACGGCCCACTCTGTTTCGGTATAGGGTTTTTTTCGCCTAGACGTTTCGAAACACGTTCCAGAACAGGCCCTCACAATAGCCAAAATGTTTCGGTACGCGTACCGAAACAGGGGTTCATAGGAGCCAAATTGTACCGGAATACGTTCCGATACGGGTGTTCCTGGAACCACACCCGTTCCAAAACAACCTTACCCGTTCCGAAACGCCTGCTGTCTGTGTGTTTCTAAAAACAGTTCTAGGCATCTCCAAACGTCCCCAACATGCCTCAAACATCTTGAATCAATACATAACATGCAAATACATACTCTAGAGGCATACGCCCTACTACAAACATGTTCGAACACTCAACATACATAAAAAGTCATCCATAAATGAATTCAAGCATTCACCAAAATGCATTACATATCAAGTCTACATACCTCTAAACTAACACACATAGCATTTATGGAATATGGTCCTAAGCCTTCAAACACAAGGCATTTAAGCAACAAAATAAACATGGTTTGCAATCCACGACATAAAAACATAACATACTCAACATAGTATCATCACTCAACATGCTAGAACATCAACAAAATCAAACTAAGGAGTTTGACACCAACTCCATACAAGTCTACACCCCCATTGTCTAGGCATTATTACAAATACTTAAATCATACTTGAGCAACTCCAGAACTCCAAAAAACTCCTTCCTTGCCCACTTTCCATCTGAACTCTAACGATCTGCATGTTGGAAAAAGGAGAGCGTAAGCTTGACAGCTTAGTGAGAGAAGCTCTAAAAACTCATCAACAATGCAGTTTTCAAAACTCATTTCTTAAAAGATAAGTAAACCATTCATATGCACGAAAATGAAGCACAACAACACAATTACAAGGTTTGCACAAGCACAACCCAAAACACGGTGGGACTACACATCACCGTTTCGACTAGTAGTTTTTCGTTGGGACTACACATCAACGTACTCTTCTACTAGTCACTATTAGTGGGACTACACATCACCGTAGTTATGACAACCATCACGTGAGGCTCGACACCAACGACGACTACACTACAACAACGGATGTAAAAGCAATCCACAATGCATATGATATCACAACAATTAATCATACGTCATCACTTAACAATCAAGGTATGATTAGTAAATTTACACTTGGGTTTAGGTTAGCCCACAAGGCTCCACCCAAACCCTCAAGAACCCATTTCGAAAACAAATCAAGTTCAAACTATTTTCACTCACCGATGAAGCCCGACCGGATGCCGAAACTCCAAACTCACGTCTCCAAATTCTCCGGAATAGTACCCGAAGCTTCCCCGATGGTTTCCCTTGATTCTAGTCAATCAAAAACAACAATTTACTCAATCATTCAGCCCCAAAACCACTGTCACAATCAAGATACAATTTCAAGACCCATTTACCATATTTCCAACCATTGAGCTAACAAAACTTCTTCATTTTCGTACTCCCTAATAACCCATCAGAAAACTACTAATTCCAATACCCAAAACACCTCCAAACACCTTCAAAATACCCTTCTAGCATCACTATAACACCAACCCAACTCCCTTTCACAAAACCACACCAAAAACACAAGTTTTGACACTTTAAAAACTCCCATGAATACCCATTTCGGGATTCTTAATAAAAACCAACCAAATTGAGATATAATGTACGTTAGGGCAAGATTAGTTCAAAACTTAACTCTACAAATCAAAAATAACCCAAGAAGCCATTAAATTTCCATACTTTTCTTCAAACTTTAATAATCTTGAAAAACTAAATAGATGGTGCTTTTGAAAATCTAAAACCATAGAAATGTTCGGAATAGAGTGGAGAAGTCAAAAACGTGTTTACCTCGTCGAAATCACTTAAAATGAGGGAGGGATTTGATGGAATAATAATTTGGGAGGTTTGGGGTTTTTTTGACGTGAAATAAAAATGGTGGAATGAAGAAGGTGAGAAAAGCTTTCAAAAAGCTTCTTTTACTCATCTTATTTTCCTTCTTTTTCATATTTACAATTTTGTCATTAATAAATTTCAAATCCTTTTAATTTAAACCAAAGCTTAATTAAATTTTAAAACGAGCCCACGATTCGAACCCGATTTACCCGAGTAACATCCGACCCCTAAACCTGGGGCATTACAAAAAATTAAAGTAAATTTAAAGAAAAAAACATAATATGAAAAAATAAGAAAATAATAAACACTAATAATTAACGATCAACACCAAAATTAATAACGTCATCAATAAAATATAGAAGAAGGGAGGCAAGCTGCGAAGGAGAGAAAAATCTTAGAAAACCCTAATAACGTGAATTGATTTTAATGATAATTTTAAGGCTTAATACACTTCCCCCTTAAACTTTACATGTTTTCTCAGCTTGCCTTTTAAACTACGTTTTGCCCATTTTTGCCCTCTAAACTTTTCGCCGTTACTCATTTCGCCCTAAAAAACTAACACAGTTAGTTTTTTTTTGTCTTGAACAATCAGAACGTGCCATGTCATTTTCTTTATTTATTTTTAATTTTTAAAATAAAATAAAATTAAAATATTAAAATATTAATTAATTAATTACATTCCCAAAATACCATAATCTCCCCCACCCATCATTTAGCTTATTTCCCAAAACTATCCTTTCCCAATTTCACACCTCTTTCATATCACCATCGCTTATCATTGTAGTCACCCCTTTTAGAACTAGCGTAATGGGTCGATCTATGTGAACTCATCTAATCAAGCCGGCTACACTCTCACCATCTTTAACCAGACCCTTTTCCAAAGCTCAACCACTCGTTGACATGAGGATTTCTAATCAACGCCAGCTCAAACTCTTAGTTCTTAAATCTGGTAAAGTTATGAAATTGGGGATGGGGAAGCAAACGATAGGTGGGGATTCTGTAGATTGAGCCGTGTATGCCCTAAAAATTGGGGATGAGAAAGAAAACGTT
Source organism: Hibiscus tridactylites (assembly GCA_958450335.1). Classification (NCBI taxonomy): domain Eukaryota; kingdom Viridiplantae; phylum Streptophyta; class Magnoliopsida; order Malvales; family Malvaceae; genus Hibiscus; species Hibiscus tridactylites. The sequence continues at coordinate 84,334,364 of OY288268.1, read as the reverse complement.
AGGGGGAGATGAGGGTATTTTGAGATCTCTTTGCTATTGAAATCTGATTTTGGTTTATCTTTTACTGTATTTTAGTGTTGGATTCATACAGAAAAAGAAAATTTTATTAAAAATTTGTGATTAACATGATTTTTGATTTTGTGGCTTTTGAATTTTGAAATATGGGGTATGATTTCCCCCATATTTGGTTAATCACTTTCAGCGGAAGTGTTTTGAATTTGATGGAGATAGGAGTTGTATAACAGTGAAGGGTCTGTGTGGTGAAGAAGATGATAGGGGATGAAGATGATGGTGTTTTTGGTATTTTAATATATTTATTTTTTAATTTATTTTAAATTTTAAAAATAAATAAAAATGACAAGGCACGTTCTGATTGGCTAAGACATATTTTTTAACAATAAGGTGCAATATGGGTAACGTTGAAAACATTAAGGGTAAAAATAAGTAAAATAAACTTTAAGGGGTAAATAGGTAAAGTTTAAAGAAAAAAAAGTGTATTAATCTTAATTTTAACTCTTAAAAAGGTGAAAAGAATCCAAATAAAAATAAAATTGATTTTCAATTAGTGGGATTTACCTATTTACAGTTTTCACTTGGTTACCTTGGGCGCATTATGTATTCTCAATTCGGGGAAAAAATGATGTGTGCAAAATAAATTATACAAATGTTGGATATTTTTTTGGTTAAACATCAAATTCGAATTTTAGAATCACCATTATTAGCAGATTTTTATATGAATATATTCTTATGGTACAAGTAACATTGTCAAGTGTGAGTAGTACATTTTGAGGCTCTAAAAAACAAGATCAATAATCAACAAGATATACTTAACATTTCAGAATGATGAAAATAACATGTGAGAGGGAGAACAATTCTAATTTTCAGTGAGAAAAAGATTAACTTCGATAATTTTATCTTTTTTTTTCAGCCCCACTACTATCATGGAAAGAATCAAGTGTAGATAAAAAAAAAAGAGAGTTGAGGATGAAAAGAAGTTAGATTATACATGCTCTAAGCGTATATTAAACATTGTCTTTAAATATATTTCACGATATTTTCACTTTTTAAATTCAACAGACACTTTTATCGACTCTTATATTGTTTCCTTTATCAAAAGAGAAGGGAACAAAGTAGCACATGAGACTGCAAAAATTGGCTTAAGCTTGAGCAATGGCGTGTACTAGCACTTGAATAAATTTGAACAAAGACTTCAATTTTAATAGAAATAAGACATTTACAACACATTGACATCTAATTTCGTCGCAATTTAAATATTAGTATATAATAAAATTAAAAATTTTACCATAAACTGGCATTGATGTCAATTTAAAATTTTACATTTGACTAACAGTTGATTCAAATGGATTCTAACGCTCCTAAAATTTCGGAGGGTTTACACCCTCTTGCGGGAAACCCTAGCCTAAACTGCTTTACCCTCTCCGGTGGCCAGCCGTTGGGAGGAGGATTGCCGACAGGAGGCCAGTCACATGAGACGGCGTCGGGGACGCTTCCGGTGCAGGAGGGGCTGGAGGCGTCGCACGCGCAGCTAATGGAGATCAGTTCATCGGTAGGGGCTGCGTTAGGGGACGTGGCTGGGAATACTAAGGATGATGTAGTTGACCCGGCGGCTGCTGGGGACGCGGGCAAGCCTCCGGTGGTTGCCGATGACCAGCGACGGAATTCTTACGCTAACATGGTGGTGCGGGATCGGGCCAATGGGGGTCGATTCAAACCCGAAATGGTTACAGACGGAATTCAGGTATTGGAATCAGATTTCTCTATCGATCGTAGTGGCTCTTTTCCGAGGATTAAATTTTCTGAACGGGTGCATGCTTCGATCGACGGAAGTATGAAACAAGTTGTGATTGTCCGCTTACTGGGGCGAACTATCGGATATAAGACGATACTCTCGCGCATTCCTGGTTTATGGGCACCGATTGGTGATTATCATGTCGTGGACCTTGATAACAATTACTTCTTGGAGAATTTTGAATCAAACGAAGATTATGCAAGGGTGTTGTCGGCAGGACCATGGACGTTGTATGGAAGCTATCTGACGGTCCAACCTTGGTCGCGTTTGTTCTCGACGTCGCAGCGTCATCCCTCGCGGGTTATGGTTTGGGTTAGTCTCCCCGGGCTTCCATATAGGTATTATAATAAAGCTCTCTTTAAGCTGATTAGTAGTACTATTGGTACGGTTGTTAGAATTGACTATAATACGACGGTTGGGGAAAGAGGCAAGTTTGCTAGATTAGCGATTTTAGTGGATTTGGATAAGCCTTTGTTACCGTGCATTGGTATCGATGGTTTCACGCAGAAGCTTGAGTACGAAGGGTTACAACAAATATGCTTCAAATGTGGGATTTATGGACATTCGTCGGAAATTTGTAGGAAACAAGCGGGGGTGAATTTGGAGTCGGGTCATGTGCTAAAGGAACGGCCTAATGAGATCAATAAGGAGGGAGTGGACAGTGCGGATGGTCTTTATGGTCCTTGGATGGTGGTCGAGGCTAGGAAACGGAAGCCGCGGAAAACTCTAACTAGTCAGAATGATGCTAGCGCGCGTAGCACGAGGGGTTCGCGTTTTGCTGTGCTTGATGGTGATGCAGATAGCGGAACTAAGGGGGATGCCAAGACCAGCACTCTTGGCTAGAAACAGCTTCAGCACAAGGTGCATAACTCGAGTAACAAACCCCACGGGAAGGGGGTTGAGGGCGACGGAAAATGTGACGTGGGAAACAAGGGTAACAGTGGGTTACGACCTGCGAAAGTTGTGCAAATTGGAGGGCAGCCGGCAAAGGTTCCTGAGAGTGCGTGAGCTTCGACGAGTGAGGGGACAAAGGTGATAGCGTTAAACTCGAAGCTACCAGTTCAGGTGCAAGCCTATGAGCCAAATATTGCTAATGGTTCGTACAAAGCGATGACTATTTCCGAAGGGGTTACGGAGAAGGGGACTAGCGACAGTGATAGGAAGGATGTCGGACGCAGAAAGAGTCTTTTGCCGGTGAAGGCGACACTTAAACGCTCGTCGAAACAAGCGAAGCGGGGACAAGGTGCGCCATCACCACCTAAACCGATCCTAGCGGAATGGGTGCAGAACCTGTCGGGTGAGCTGCAAACATTGAATGAATCCGCGGTGAGGGATGAGCTGCGGTCTCCGTCGGCTGCTGGTGGATCAACTGCTGGAACCGTGGAGATGGCACCTGCAAGGTTAGAATCGGATGCAACACTACGGGGTGGTAACATGGTTACGGATGGAGCCGACAAGGAGAATGTTCGGCCGTCTCATTAAGGTTTGGGTGGTGTTTTGTTTCTTTTTTACCATGCTTAATTTAATGTTTTAGAACTGTCAGGGTGCGGCGAGCCCGAAATTTCGCCGTCATTGTCGTTCTTTTGTGAGGAAATATGACCCGAAGATTGTTTGCCTTGTTGAACCGCGGGTTAGTGGGTTGCAGGCGGACATAGTGGTACGTAGTTTGGGTTTCAGTAACTCGTATCGAGTGGAATGCCGTGGGTTCAGTGGTGGTATCTGGGTCCTTTGGCGCGAGGAGGTGTTGGTTGAGATTTTGGTTGCATCAAATCAGTTTGTTCATGGGAGGTTCTTTGATGAGGGTTCTAAAAACTGGGTTGTTTTTACGGTAGTTTATGCGTCGCCAACTGTGGCTTTGCGGCGATTACTTTGGGAACAGTTGCTGAAGGTTCAACCGAGTGCAGGTCAAGCGTTGGTGCTCGGGGGTGATTTTAATTGCATCCTTCGAGCGGAGGAATGTTGTGGTAATAGTTTGGGGACATCGGGGGTGAGTTCTCTATTCCATGACTTTGTTTATACGGCGGGTCTATTTGAGGTGGAATATAGGGGTGATGGCTTCACTTGGCGACGTGGTCAGTTATACAAGAGGTTGGACAAGTGCTTAGTTAACGACTCTTGGCGGGTGTTATTTCCCCAGAGTTTGGTGTTACACTTGGATCGCTTGGGTTCGGATCACTTCCCATTACTCTTTAGGAGTGAGTCTTATACCAATGCGAGTGATGATAGGTCGTTTCGCTTTATTGCGGCTTGGCAGGAGCATCCGATTTTGCCAAGCTTCTCCAGGACAATTGGAATTCGACTGATTCTGTGGAGTCTAATATTACAAGATTTCAGAGTGCTGCAGTCCAGTGGAATGAGGAGGTGTTTGGTCATATTGGGAAACGGAAAAAGAGGCTTATGGCGCGGTTGAGAGGTATTGATCGTGCTCTTCGCTATCGTTATTCGGATCGCTTGGTGGAGTTAGAGAAGTCTTTGCGGGCGGAGCTTGATGTTGTGTTGGAGCAGGAGGAGAGCCTTTGGTTCCAGAAATCGCGTTGCCATTGGATTATGCAGGGGGACAGGAAAACTAGGTACTTTCATGCATCCACCATTAGTAGGAGGAAAAGAAACCTCATTATGCGCTTGCGAGATGGAAATGGACGGTGGTTGGAGTCGCAGGCTGAGCTCCGAGGTCATGCGATTGATTTCTATAGCAGATTGTTCACAGGAGGGGAGGTGGATGCGTCGAGCTTTCCTCTTCGTGGTAAATTTCCTGCTCTTAGTTCTTCGGTGTTGGATTCTTTTGATAGTGCAGTGTCTGTGGATGAGGTTCGTCGGGCAGTTTTTCAGATGGACGCGCTCAAGGCCCCAGAAAGTGATGGTCTTTACGCCTATTTCTATCAGCGTAACTGGGATACGGTGGGTCCGGATGTTTGTCGTTTGGTACAGGAAATCTTTGACGGAGCACCCTTTCCTAATGGCTTGAATGATACATTGCTTGTTTTGATTCCGAAGGTTCAGTCACCTGAGGGGATGCATCAGTTCAGGCCTATCAGTCTTTGCCAGGTCTTGTACAAAATTGTGACTAAGGTTATTGTTAATAGAATTAAACCTTTTATTCCCGACTGGGTGAAAGATAACCAAACTAGCTTCGTCCCAGGTCGGTTGATATCAGACAATATTATTATCGCGCAGGAGGTGGTTTATTCCATGCGACGTAAAACTGGTTCTAAAGGTTGGATGGCGGTTAAGATTGACTTGGAAAAGGCCTATGATCGCCTTGAGTGGTCCTTTATAGCTGATACCCTCCATGACATTGGGTTGCCAACGAAATTGTGTGATTTGATTATGCATTGCGTCTCCTCTGTAACCACTAGTATCTTGTGGAATGAGGCTCAGACAGAGAGGTTTCGTTCATCGCGTGGGATCCAGCAGGGTGATCCGCTATCACCGTACCTGTTTGTGCTGTGCATGGAAAGGCTTGGTCACCTAATTGAGCATAGTATAGCCCAAGAGAGTTGGAGGGGCTTTCGTGTCTCACGGTAATGCCCGGTTATTTCTCATCTCATGTTCGCCGATGACATGGTTTTGTTTACTGAAGCTTCGACGTCCCAGATTGAGGTGGTTCATTCGGTGCTTGCTACTTTCTGTCAGGCTTCTGGTATGAAGGTCAGTGTTGCAAAAACAAATCTTTTCTTTTCTAAGAATGTTCCTAGGCCGTTGCGTCAATCTATTTGTGGGGTTTGTGGTTTTATGGAGGTTACCGATTTGGGCAAGTACTTAGGGGTGCATATGCTTCATTAGCGTGTGACGAATGGAACGTATGATTTTTTGGTTCAAAAGGTTCGGGATAGGTTAGAGGGGTGGAAGGCCCGTTACTTGTCTTTCACAGGGCGTATTGTCCTGGCAAAGTCGGTCCTTGCCGATATTCCTTCCTATTGCATGCAGACAACGAGAATCCCTAAGGGAGTTTGTGAAAAGATTGAAGGTTTAATTCACAAATTTATTTGGAGCAGTTCGATGCTAAGGCGGGGTATCCATCTTGTAAAGTGGGAGGAGATAGCGTCGCCTATTGCTAGTGGTGGATTAGGATTTAAATCTATATCCCAGCAGAATGAGGCCTTCTTGATGAAAGTGGCCTATAATATTGTGGCAAAGGCGGATCAGTTATGGGTGCGTTTCCTGCGTGCTAAGTATAAGTGCTTTAATCGCATTCCAATTACTATCGCCCGTAGTAACAGCTCGGTTCTATGGAGGGGTGTGAGTACGGTTTGGGGCGCCGTCCGAGATGGGATTGTGTGGAATATTGGTACTAGTATTTCAGTGGATTTTTGGAAGGATTGCTGGATTGCGGATTTGGGTCCTCTGATTACTTATTGCGCTCTCCCGAGGAATCCTATTGCTTTTGTTTCAGTGCGAAGTATGGTTGATGACCGAGGAGAATGGTGATGGGGTACTTTGCGTGAGGATTTGCCTCCGCATGTATTGCAACATATTGCGGCAATAAAACCCCCTACGAACGAGAATGGCGTGGATTGGCCGGGATGGCGTTGGAATAAATTTTGCAAATTTACAGTTAAATCCGCTTACGATAGCTTGCGCGCGCTTGATGATTCAGTGGAGGATGGTGATGATCGTCTTTGGAAGGTGATTAATGCCTATAAGGGACCACCACGGATTCGTGCCTTCTTATGGCTAGTTGGAAAGGGAAGGATTTTGTCAAATGCTGAAAGAGTTCGACGGCATTTATCGAAGTCGGCAAGGTGCTCGCTATGTGGGGCGGGTCTTGAGGATGCGGATCACATCCTGCGATACTGCCCAATGGCGCTCGCAAATTGGCAGGAGCTGATTTGTCCGAGTCTTTTATCGGATTTTATGAGTTTACCGTTGAGGGAGTGGCTTCGGCAAAACTTGTGTGACGGTGGAAGATTTATGGGGGGTGACACCAATTTCCCGCTGCTATTCGGTGCACTACTGTGGTCTCTTTGGAGAGTGAGGAATGAGAGGATTTTTGGAACGCAACCGGTGCATGGCGTGGGGGTAATCGATCGCAGCTGGCGGTTGATCGCCAACAGTAGCGGTGTGACTGCGGCACATCGCGACCAGCAGCAACACGACTGCCCTGCGAGGATGAGTGCAGCCGATGATGACCAGCGGCAGCGTGGTCGGTGCTGGCAGCCACCAGGTAGGGACATGGTTAAACTCAACGTGGATGGTGCGCGGAACAGGTTTGACGGCTTTGCCTCGTGTGGAGGTGTCATACAGGATTGGAAAGGTGGTTGGATAACAGGTTTTTCTAAATATATTGGATTTTGCTCGGCGATTGAAGCGGAGCTCTGGGCGGTGTTTGAGGGGCTTAAGTGTGCTATGGGTATTGATGAGATGCGAGCTGTTATCGAACCGGATAATCTGGATGTGATTCGTGTCCTTTCTGATCTGACGTCTCGTTTGATATCATCCTCGTTGGTCGATTCTATCCGGGATCTAGCATCATTACATGGTGGGGTGACGTTTCGACATGTTTATCGGGATGCTAATCAGGTGGCCGATGCGTTAGCAAAGTTAGCTTCGCATGATCGTTCTTTGGATACCGTGTTCACTCATGCTCCAGTAGTCCGGTAGAGGTTCTAGAGTTGTTAAGGGATGATTGTATCCCGACTGCGAGTAATTCCTAGTTTGTTTTCGTTTCTTGGTTTTATGTATGAATTATTTATAGGTACTCTTTTCCCTCATTAGGCTTAAGAGGGTTTTTAATGAGGCCTATAATAATTCTCCCCTTTGTTTTATCAATTTTTTTATACCATAAACTGCGATAAGAATGAGTAAAATTCATATAATTAATGTTTATTTTATTTTTAATGAAATTTATCAGAATGTACATTCTTATAAAATTAAATTTTATTAATTTAAGGTGTTTAATATAATTAAACCATAAAACTTAAAAACCCTAAAACCACATGTTTATAATATAAACTATAAACTATAAATTTATAAATCATAAATCCTAAACAATAAATATAAAATCATAAACCCTAAAAACCATAAACACTAACCCTAAATCTTAAATACTAAACCATAAATCATACACCATAAATCCTAAAAACCATAGACCCTAAACAATTAACTCTAAACTAAGCCATAAACTCTAAAATCATAAACCATAAAATTCTAAATTCTAAACTTTAAACACTAAACACTAACACTCTAGAACACTAATCTCTAAACCCTTTACGTGATTATTAATTATATTAAACATCATATATTAATAAAAAACAAAATTAATTACATTCTAATAGATTTTATTAAAAAATAAAATAAATATTAATAATAAGAATTTTTCTGGTTTTTATACTAGCCACGATGGCTATATATAGCAAAACTTTAAAATTATAAGAGTAAATTACCTGGGTGACCACTTAACTATTGAGTCTGACCTGTTTCGACCATTGAACTTAACTATTTAATTGGACTTATTTTGACCAACGACCATTAAAATCTAAGGAGGAGTGACACGGCTGTTAATAGAAATTTGTATAACTACACATTTGATCTTTGTTAGTTACCTATTCTATCAATTTGATCCTAATTTTAATTTAATTTAATTAATTAATTATTCTATTAGGTGCCGATACGTGTCACCTGATTAGATGAAGAAAATAAAATATTTTTTTTTTTGCTTGAATGAAAATCAAATCTAGGTCCACTAGGAGAAAATGGTGTAAGTTTGCCACTAAACCAAGTGGCTATTTATGATACAAAATACAAAATAAATGTAGCTTCATATGATCAATAAAATGTAGCAACATAAAGTACAATAATGCAACTAAATTTGAGGAACAATACAACTATTGGTCCAAAACTGGTGTTCGTGAGTTAAATGCAAAGCATAACACCTACAGGACAGCAATCATGTATGACCCAACAGATCAATTGTTTTGACAAAAACAGCTCCAAATTCTTATAAAATCTAAACAGCAAGCCTCATTTGGGCTTCCTCAATGATCGATAACTTGTGGGCTGCAAGCCCTTACCCACGGCTTTGTTCCCTTACCAATTGTAAACACATTGCCTAGAGTCCTAGACGGGTGGCCAGCACCCATCAGCATCTTGAACGTGGATCCCTTGTGCTTCTCTCGGTTCTTAATAACTCCAACACGTCCTCTGTTCCTTCCTCCACTGACCATGACAACATTGCCAACATCAAATTTAATGAAATTAACAATTTTGTTGCTTTAATCAGAGGATCAGGGTAGCGGATTGTTCGGCCATCATAACTATTAAGCTATGGAATATCCTTCTGCCCAAATTGGACACTGCCACTAAAAACATATACTATATTGTGTATTTTGTATCATAAATGGCCGGTTGGTTCAAAGATAAATTTACACCATTTACTCTTACTCAAGTTCAATTCTCTTTTAAGCCAAAAGTTAAATTAAATTAAAATTAGAATCAAATTGATAAGTTAGATCTCTAATAGGAACTAAACGTATAATTATACAAATTTAGCATTCTTTTCAAAATATAAATAAATTTATAAGTTAAGTACATAGCTATTCACTGAATTATGAAAAATATCATTTTAGTTACTGAATTTTTAAAAATTATAAAATAATAATCATCGAATTTATTAAATTGATACAAAATTATTATTAAATCTTATCACACCGTCATAAATGATTTTTAAATTAATCTAATTATTATATAATTTCATAAAAATTCAGTCACTATTTTATAATAAAATGATAAATTTAATAATTATTTATAACTTTCGAAAGATCTATAGTTAAAACGACCTTTTTTCCGAATTTAGTGAGTATACATAGGAGTGTACAAAGCTCGAGTTGACTTAAAAAAATAAATTATTTGGTTCGACTAGACACGAAAATACTCGACTCGTAATTTCGTAAACTCAACTTGAAAAAATTTCAAATAAAATTTGAGTATAAAATGAAAATTCGAATAACTCGAATTTTTTAGTAATTAGTAGATCATTTTTTAAGTTCGAGTCAATTCTCTTAATTCTGTCCGACCATATATATCACATATGGACAAATATGAAGAAATATGTATTGTATATGGTTATAGAAAACCGTTTCAATTAGATATAATTAGTACTATAACATTATAAAATATTTGTAATTAAATTTAAACAGAAACTCAAACTTGACTCAAAAAAATTTCAAATAAAATTTAATTATAAAATAATATGACTCTTAAACTCGACTAATCTAAATTTTTTTTACTCACCCAATCGAACCCCTACCAATAAAATTCAGCCGGTGTGCGAGAGACTAGTAGATGAAACCGAACTTTTAACTTTAACATTAACGTCTTCGTGAACCCTTCACTGCTATATTCTGATAGAACCAAAAAACCAAAAATCGAAGCAAATGAGGAACAGATTGCTCAACTCTCTTTTCTCTTACTCAAAATCACTGCCTTTCTCCCCTCAAAATCCCTACTTGACCCGCCAAATCTTCTTCCCTCAACTCACCCAATTCGTTTCCACCTCTTCCGCTGACAATCTCGATCCATATGACCCATTTCCGATGCAAAACAACCCACGGGTCGAACCCGTTTCAGCCCAAGACTTCGCCTTTTTAACTTCCGATTCAGGGACTTCTTCACAACAAGAACTCGGTGCCGGTAAGTTTTCAATCGATGCTGTTTCGATTGCGAATGCCGTTTTGAATAATGGGGAGTTTTGGGGCACAAACGAAAATTTTCTTAGCCAATTTAAGGAAACCATTAATGAAGAGTTAGTTGTTGAAGTTTTGAACTTGCTGAAATTGAAACCCGAGCTGGCTGTTAAGTTTTTCATTTGGGCGGGGAGGCAAACTGGGTATAGTCATACGGCCACCGTCTTTAATTCTTTGCTTGATTTATTAGAATCCAGTAACGATGACCGTATCCCGGAGAAATTTTTGTTGGAAATTAGGAATGATGATGAGCAAGTTCTGAAAAGGTTGCTTAATTTGTTGATTGGGAAATACTGCAAAAATGGGTTGTGGAATATGGCATTAGAGGAATTAGATAGGCTTAAGGATTTCGGATACAAGCCGTCGAGGGCTACTTACTGTGCATTGGTTCAAGTGTTTTTGCGAGCTGATTTATTAGAAACTGCTCGTTTGGTTTATAGAGAGATGTCAGATGCCAGGTTTCGCATGGATAATTATACTCTAAGATGTTTTGCTTATTCGCTTTGTAGAACGGGGCATTGGAAGGAAGCACTTACATTGATTGAGAAGGAAGAATTTAAGCCGGATATTGTTGTTTACACGAAAATGATAGCCGGGTTGTGTGAAGCTTCGCTTTTTGAAGAAGCGATGGACTTTTTGAATAGGATGCAAGCTGATTCTTGTGTTCCTGATGTTGTGACATACAGGGTTTTGCTTTGCGGCTGTTTGAATAAGGGAGAGCTCGGTAAGTGTAAGAGAATTCTTGAAATGATGATTACCGAAGGTTGTTATCCAACTCTTGCCATATTCGATTCTCTTGTCCAAGCTTATTGCAAATCAGGAGATTATTCTTATGCGTTTGAATTGCTAAAGAAAATGATGAAATGTGGGATCCGACCAAGCTATGTGGTTTACAACAAATTTATTGGTGGCGTTTGCGGCAAGAAGGAATTACCCAGCTCAGATGCGCTAGAATTAGCTGAGAAGGCTTACAGTGAAATGCTTGCTGCTGGATTTGTACTAAATAAGTTTAATGTCAGCCATTTTGCTAGGTGTCTATGTAGTGCTGGGAAATTTGAGAAAGCCTGTAAACTTATCCATGAAATGATGCGTAAAGGCTTTATACCTGATACCAGTACATACTCCAAAGTGATTAATCATCTGTGTAAGGCCAAAAAAGTGGAAAATGCTTTTCTTTTGTTTGGAGAAATGAAAAAGAATGGCGTCGTACCTGATGTACATACATACACAATTTTAATTGCTAGTTTTTGTAAGGCTGGTCTGGTAGAACAGGCTCGTAATTGGTTTGATGAAATGGTAAAGGGTGGTTGTGCCCCTAATGTGGTGACTTACACTGCCCTAATACATGCTTATCTTAAAGCAAGGAAAGTGTCCAAGGCAGATGAACTCTTTGAGATGATGTTGTCTAAAGGTTGCATTCCAAATGTTGTTACATATACAGCTTTGATTGATGGTCATTGTAAAGCCGGACAGACTGAAAAAGCTTGTCAGATTTATGCTAGAATGCAAACTAACGAGGAAATCCCGGATGTAGATTTGTATTTTAAAGCAGTTGACAGTGATGGCCAAACTCCAAATGTTTATACATATGGAGCTTTAGTGGATGGTTTATGCAAGGTTCACAAGGTCAAAGATGCTCATGACCTATTGGAAGCCATGTCAAGAGATGGTTGTGAGCCGAACCTTGTTGTGTATGGTGCTCTTATTGATGGATTTTGCAAGGCCGGGAAGTTAGACAAAGCACAAGAGGTGTTTTCCAAGATGTCCGAGACAGGTTTTAGTCCAAATAATTATATATACAGTTCATTAATCAGCAAGTTGTCTAAAGATAACCGTCTGGATCTTGCTTTAAAAGTCTTATCGAAAATGCTCGAAAATTCTTGCACCCCTAATGTTGTTATTTACACAGAAATTATTAATGGCCTATGTAAGGCTGGTAAAACAGATGAGGCCTATAAGCTTATGTTGATGATGGAAGAAAAGGGGTGCAATCCTAATGTGAGGACTTACAATGTAATGATAGATGGCTTCGGCAAAGCAGGTAGAATCGACAAAAGTCTTGAGCTTTTGGAACAAATGGGTCCCAAGGGTGTAGCTCCAAATTTCATGACATACAGGGTTTTGATAAACCACTGTTGTATTGTTGGCCTATTGGATAAGGCTTATGAGCTTTTGGAAGAGATGAAACAGACACAATGGCCTCCACATATGGCAGGCTACCGTAAGGTCATTGAAGAGCTCAACAAAGAGTTCATAATGTCTCATGGGCTCTTAGACGAGGTTGGTAAAAGTGAATCGCTGCCAGTTATTCCTGCTTATAGAGTGCTTATGAATAATTTTATAAAGGCTGGGAGACTAGATGTGGCTTTACAGCTTCATCATGAGATAGCATCATTTTCAGAAGTTTCTGAAGCATACTATAGTACATATAATGCCCTTATTGAGAGCCTTTCACTGGCTCGCAAGGTTAACAAGGCTTTTGAATTGTACGCTGAGATGACAAGGATGGGCGGAGTTCCCGAGCTAAGCACATTTATTCATCTTGTTAAGGGGCTCGTTGCAGTGAACAAGTGGGAAGAGGCACTTCAGCTTTCAGATAGCTTCTGTCAGATGGTTTGTATCTTTAACTCCTGTGTCTTTTATTTTGAAAATGTAGTGGCAGCTAAGACTTTTCAGCTTCTGAAGTGCTATGTTTGCTACAATAATTTTTCAAGCACAATTCTCCGGTTTCTTGCGTTTTTCCCCTCTTTGTGCAGGAACACTTGTTTACTAGAAATATGTCATAATACCTGTGTAGTTGTGATCTGACATGTCTAGTTAGTCTGTGATTCTTTATCATCGATAGTTCTTTTCTTTCTTTCTTTCTTTTTTCCCCTTGTATCTTTATGGTTTCGAAACTCTCACTTGGGCAGGATGTTCAATGGCTTCAAGGAAAAGAGACGCCTGATGCGGCTTAAGCTTTTTTGAACCTTTGGTTTCCAGTTTTCCCAATATATCACGGAACGGTTGTGGTAAAGTTATACTCAGCGGTTGTCTTGCTTGGTTGAGGATTTGTTGTGTTGCATGCATAATAATACAGAAGACAAGGCCAACGATGGAATGCTCAACAAACTGAGATAGCCGTCTCACAGAGACCTCGGTGATCGTTTGAAGCCATTCCAGCTTTGCGTCACATGGATTGTATACACTTCATGTTACATCATTCATCAACACTCTTACAAGGTGGTGCCTGGAAAGATTAGGTGCAATTCTCAATCATTTTGTTAATGTTTATTATTTTAGCTTTGTTCATATCACTTAGATGGAAAAACCTTTCTCATTCATTATGGCTTAGTTGCTACATTGATCCAAAACGACTCGGGTGAGCCACCGGCAGGAACAAAGAGCTGACGACCAACGACTTCCCGATACGGTAGCCACACACACAATTAAAGTAAAGGTAAACTACACTAGTGACCACCGAACTAATTGGTGTATCTATTTTGACCACCGAATTATCAAACTCGTTAATCAGACTACTGAACTTATTAAATTGACCTATTTTGACTACCGCCGTTAAAAAATTAACGGATGGGTGATGAAGAGTGACACGACAGTTAACGAAAAATTTGTAAAGGTACACATTTAGTCCATGTTATTTACTTATTATATTAATTTGGTTCTAATTTTAATTTAATTAAATAAAATTAACCAATCAACCAAATGACGATATACGTTTCATCTATTTTTAAGTTTTAATTTATTTAATTTAATAGATTTAATCAACCAATCAAATGGTGACACATGTCATTATTTGATTGACATGTCATTATTTGATTGACCGTAAAGAATGAAAAAATAAAATAGAAGGGAGATTGCTCCTGTGCCAAATACATGGGAAACCTATACTCTAACCCCGAGCCAAGTTCCCAAATCTAATATAAAATACTAACATATTTTATTAAGGATTAATATTCTATACACTGGCGGTGGAAAATAAAGTTTCCACAAGCGGGTTTATTTAGGGGTTTAGGTTGTATGATTTAGAATTTAGGATTTATGGTTAGAATTTAAGGTTTGGGGTTTAGGGCTTGGGGTTAGAGTTTTAGGGTTTTAAGGTTAGAATTTTAGGTTTTAAATTTAGGATTGAAAATATACATGCTTGTGTAAATTTTTTTTACACCGGCAGTGTATCAAATATTAATCCTTTTAAACAATTATTTTGTTGGCGAAAATTAAAAGAAGAAAGAAAGAATGGTAACAGAGACCTAAGCGAGTAATTCTAATGCCTTAACCACTACGCTAAGCTACTCTTAGTAATATATACTGCACACTTTTATATACATATTTCATAATGCAGTTAGGAAAAAAGAAGTAAAAATGCTTAAAAGGGGACTCGAACCTAAATCACTTTGGATGTGTATAACCACACAAACATTAAATTTGATTTAAATCTAAAAACTATTAAATATTCTATTTAAAAAATATTTGATTTAAAATATTCGAATATCTTTTTTTCATATTTAAAATAAATCAAATATTTATTAAAATATAAAATATTTATTTGAAAAATATTCCATTTAAAAAATATTTGATTTAAGAGAAAAAATTGATTTAAAATATTAAATTGAATATTTAAATTAAATAGAATGTTTAAAGTATTTTAAGTTCGATTTAAAATATTTGAATATTTTTAAAATTAAATTTCTTTTCTTTTCTTTTAAATTAAATATTTAATATTTTAATAAATACTCGATTTAATTTAAATATAAAAAATATTCAAATATTTTAAATTAAGTGTTTTTAAATCGAATATTTAATAATTTTTAGATTTAAATTAAATATGAAAAAACTATTCGAATATTTCGGATGGTTAAGGTTCAAATTTCCTAAAAACAAATATAGTTTTATTTTGTAATACAAAGTTGGATTCGAACAATCAAAATTTAAATTATAAATATTTATTAGAATTTATATTTGGATATATAGTCCGTATAATTTTTTATACAACTCTTTTTTAAAATCTAAAACGTAAGACCCTAACACTCTAAAGCCTAAACTCTAAACTTAAATTCTAAACACTACAACCTAAACGCATAAACTCTAAATCCTAAATGAACTCATGACCCTTAAATTTTGACAAGTACATGTAAACTTTAGTTTTCATGAGTTGTGTATCAAAGTTTTTTTTTATTTATTAGTATATGTTCTAAAAATTTAACCAATATTAATTTTAACCCTCCAATTCGAATAAAAATGAAGGTTAAACTGTACTAGATACCACTAAACTTAAGTTTAGTATCGAATGTCATTAAACTAAAAACGATACTATTTTAGCTTAAACTTCAATTATACCACTAAACCATTAAAATCCGTACACGTCATCACATCCAGACCGTTAAGATCTATCCATAGCCATATCATTGATTTTAATGACCCAATAGTATAATCGATTTAAATTAAAATTTGGGGTTAAAATGATATAAATTTTTATTTCAATGGTATAATTTGTGTCGATACTAAAAGTTGAATGGTATATGGGTTAGTTTATCCTAAACTGAATCGAATACTTACAAATCCAAATTACAGTTCCTACGATACGACCTACTCAGCCAAAAAAGAGGTATTCAATTTTTTTTTTTTAAATAATTCATATTTGGCTTAACGTTTCCGGTTTCCCTAAACCCCATGGGCATCATCTCCATCTTAAACCCTACACCAGAGCCCTTAACTGCTGAATTCTAATAGAATCCAAATATACCCAAAGCAAATGAGAAACAGATTGCTTAACCCTCTTTTCTCTTACTCAAAATCACTGCCTTTTCCCTCTCAAAATCCCCAACTTCCCCGCCAACTCTTCTCTCCACTCACCCAATTCATTTCCACCTCTTCCCCTGACAATCTCGATGGCCTAATCGATCCAAATGACCCATTCCCGATGCAGAACAACCCACGGCTCGAACCCGTTTCATCCCAAGACTTTG
The DNA here is from genome assembly GCA_958450335.1 of Hibiscus tridactylites. Lineage (NCBI taxonomy): Eukaryota > Viridiplantae > Streptophyta > Magnoliopsida > Malvales > Malvaceae > Hibiscus > Hibiscus tridactylites. Next base: position 84,317,910 of record OY288268.1, on the reverse strand, counting down.
CCTTCCTAAGGACTGATTCAAAGCCTTCTTCACAACAAAAACTCCATGCTGGTAAGTTTTCAGACGAAGCTGTTTTGATTGCGAATGCCATTTTGAGTGATAATGGGGAATTTGGGGACAAAACCCAGCTTTTTCTTAGGAAATTTAGGGAAACAATCAATGAAAAATTGGTCGTTGAAGTTTTCAACCTGGTGAAACTGAGACCTGATTTGGGTGTTAAGTTTTTCATTTGGGCTGGGAGGCAAATTGGGTATAGTCATACTGCTGCTGTGTTTAATTCTTTACTCGATTTATTGGAATCCGGTTATAAGGACAGAATTCCAGAGAATTTTTTGTTGGAAATTAGGAATGATGATAGGGATGTTCTGAAAAAGTTGCTTAATTTATTGATCGGGAGATATTGCAAAAATGGGTGTTGGAATATGGCATTAGAGGAATTAGGTAGGCTTAAGGATTTCGGTTACAAGCCGTCTAGAGCTACTTACTGTGCATTGGTTCAAGTGTTTTTGCAAGCTGATAGATTAGACACTGCTCATTTGGTTTATAGAGAGATGTCGGATGCCGGGTTTCACATGGATAGTTATACGTTAAGATGTTATGCATATTCCCTTTGTAGAAGGGGGCAATGGAAGGAGGCCCTTACATTGATCGAGAAGGAAGAGTTCAAGCCGGATACTGTTTTTTACAATAAAATGATAGCCGGGTTGTGTGAAGCTTCACTTTTTGAAGAAGCTATGGAATTTTTAAATAGAATGCGTGCTAATTCGTGCATTCCTAATGTTGTGACATACAGGGTTTTGCTTTGTGGCTGTTTGAATAAGAGACAGCTTGGTCGGTGTAAGAGAATTCTTAGCATGATGATTACGGAAGGCTGTTATCCGAGTCCTAGCATTTTTAATTCTCTTGTCCATGCTTATTGCAAATCAGGAGATTACTCTTATGCATTTAAATTACTAAAGAGAATGATGAAATGTGGGTGCCAACCAGGCTATGTGGTTTATAACATATTGATTGGTGGCATTTGCGGCAATGAGGAGTTACCCAGCTCTGATGTGCTCGAATTGGCTGAGAATGCTTATAGCGAAATGCTTGAGGCTGGAGTTGTACTTAATAAGATCAATGTCAGCAACTTTGCCAGGTGTCTATGTAGTGTTGGGAAATTTGAGAAAGCATGTAAAATCATCCATGAAATGATGCGTAAAGGCTTTATACCTGATGCTAGTACGTACTCCAAAGTGATTGCCCATCTGTGTGATGCCAAAAAAGTAGAAAAAGCTTTTCTATTGTTTGGAGAAATGAAAAAGAATGGCGTTGTGCCTGATGTATATACATACACAATTTTAATTGATAGTTTTTGTAAGGCTGGTCTGATAGAACAGGCTCGTAAATGGTTTGATGAGATGGTAAAGAGTGGTTGTGCCCCTAATGTGGTGACTTATACTGCCCTAATACATGCTTATCTTAAAGCAAGGAAGGTGTCCAAGGCAGATGAACTCTTTGAGATGATGTTGTCTAAAGGTTGCTCTCCGAATGTTGTTACATATACAGCTTTGATTGATGGTCATTGTAAAGCAGGGCAGATTGAAAAAGCTTGTCAGATTTATGCTAGAATGCGCACTAATGTGGAAATCCCGGATGTAGATTTATATTTTAAAGTGGTTGACAGTGATGCCAAAACTCCAAATGTTTTTACATATGGAGCTTTAGTGGATGGTTTATGCAAGGCTCACAAGGTCAAAGAGGCCCATGACTTATTGGAAGCCATGTCCGTGGTTGGTTGTAAGCCGAACCATGTTGTGTATGATGCTCTTATAGATGGATTTTGCAAGGCCGGGAAGCTAGACGAAGCACAAGATGTGTTTTCCAAGATGTCTGAACATGGATTTAGCCCAAATATTTTTACCTACAGTTCATTAATTGACAGGTTGTTTAAAGATAAACGGCTGGATCTTGCTTTAAAAGTCTTGTCCAAGATGCTTGAAAATTCTTGCGCTCCTAATGTTGTTATTTACACAGAAATGATTGATGGCCTATCTAAGGCTGGTAAAACAGATGAGGCCTATAAGCTTATGTTGATGATGGAAGAAAAGGGGTGCAATCCTAATGTCGTGACTTACACCGCAATGATTGATGGCTTTGGCAAAGCAGGTAAGATTGACAAAAGCCTTGAGCTTTTAGAACAAATGGGTTCCATGGGTGTTGCTCCAAATTTCATCACATATAGTGTTTTGATAAACCACTGCTGTATGGTTGGCCTATTGGACAAGGCTTATGAACTTTTGGAAGAGATGAAGCAGACATACTGGCCGAGGCATATGGCTAGCTACTGTAAGGTTATTGAAGGTTTCAACAAAGAGTTCATGATGTCTCTTGGGCTCTTAGATGAGGTTGGTAAAAGTGAATCTCTGCCGGTTATTCCTGTTTATAGAGTGCTTATTAATACTTTTATAAAGTCTGGGAGACTAGAGGTGGCTTTACAGCTTCATCTTGAGATGGCATCATTTTCACGAGTTTCTGCAGCATATTGTAGTACATATAATGCCCTTATTGAGAGCCTTTCACTTGCGCGCAAGATTAACAAGGCTTTTGAACTGTATTCTGACATGGTAAGGATGGGCGGAGTTCCAGAGCTAAGTACATTTATGCACCTTATTAAGGGGCTCATCGCCGTGAACAAGTGGGAAGAGGCACTTCAGCTTTCAGATAGCTTCTGTCAGATGGTTTGTCTCTATAACTTTGTTTCTTTTATTTTAAAAATGTTGTAGAGGAAACTAGGACATTCTTTCTTTGTTATGATATTGTGTTGTTCCCTTTTTTCCTCCCTTGCATCTTTATGGTCTCAAAATCTTCACTTGGGCAGGATATTCAATGGATTCGGGAAAAGGAAACGCCTGATGTGGCTTAGGCTACTTTGAACATTTGGATTCCGGTTTACTTGATCGATCACTGAATGGTTGTGGTGAAGTTTTGCTCAGAGGTTGACTTTATTGTTTTGAGGATTTGCTCTACATGCATACGGAAGCAGAAGACATGGCTACTTAACAAACTGAGACAACAGTCTCAGAGAGACCTTGGTCATTGTTTAAAGTCGTTTGGAATCCGAAGCAAGCCATGCCAACTTTAACTGAGTATATCACTACAAGTTTATTCAATCTAATAATGATGGTATGGTGCAAGAGTGTAACTATTTGCATCACACTTAATGCATATGGTACAAGGCGTCCAAAGTTCAGGTGCAATGCTCGATCATTAATTAGTTGTGTATTTTTTCCGGTTATATTCTATAGCTTTTAGATTTGTTCATATCCTTCAGCTGATAAAGTCTGCTTATTCATCATGGCTTGATTGCGATTACAGGTCCAAATCCTACATTGCAAAACAATTCGGCTGGAAGAAACAGGTTTTGTTCACCCAACTTGCCGAACCAAAGCACTTCAAAGTTCAACCGTAAGTGATGACAGTTGGAACAAAAAGGTCCACCACTCACGACTTCCTGATATAGCAGCGATATACACTAGACAGTGTAGACACGGTATGGTGGTAATACAGTCTACCGATATCGAATAAGTAGGATCTGGTAGGTTTTCTAGAAAGGTTTTGGTATTTAAGTAAAAAAAGCATGATTTTTACTCTTATTACAAGCAAACTCTGATGTTTGAATATGACCCTCTGATAGAATTTGTTTTGTGCACGACTTCAAATGTGTGATTTGTGTATAGCTTTGCAATTTGATATACAGCCCTAGGTTTGTACAGAGGGTTTATCAAACAATAAATTCTGGCCATGAATTAATTCTTGTGCTTGTTTTCTTTTGAAAAAAGCTCCTTCACGTGGATGATACAGGATAACGATTGCCACGTCAGCAATAGTTAATTCTTTGACCAGTCGGATGATTTTTGAGGGCTCAGTTAATTTTTTTGATGTAATAGTAACTAAGGGATCAAGTTGGGGTTTACTGCACTTTAAACTAATTTTAGGGAAATAGGGGATGTGGAGGAATATTTGGAACTCTATGGTAAATTCTACTGTAACCTATGAGGTCGTTAGTCGTCACCTCCAGAAAGCGACTTTGGTTAAAAGAAATTTTCACATCAGCTTTGAGCAATAACAAACAGCTGAATCAAAAAGAAATAATATAAAATATTCAAAGTCGCCTTTTGAAAAATAATATAAGACATTCAAAGTTGTAGTAGATTTCTAAATATTCCTCAACATCCCCTATTTCCTAAATGCAATAAACTTCTAAAATTGCCAAATGATTGGGTGGGTGCATATGTGTGAGAGATTTAATTGATTTTTTTTCTTATTTTGACCTTAGTAATACGGTAAAGTTCTCGTTTGACCCATCTATTATTTTTCTTTAATTAATCTGATACTTGTATTTTCATTTCGTTCATCAATTTGGTTCCTTTATAAAAATAAAAACTTTAGTTTTTATTGGTAGGTTATTTTAAGTTTGTAACCATTATGTTTTTTTAGAAACCCTTATGCTAATTATTAAATTTTGCATTAACATATTATTTTATTTTGTGTAGGTTCGAAGCTTAACATTTGTTTGTAGAATATAAAAATTTTACACTACTATATTAAATGTTATAAGTTGGAATCTCATTAATTACATCTAAATGTGCCTTATTATATTATTTTATATTTTAGTTATTTTATTTACTAAGAGCATCCTACGATACTTTCCTATTATTACTTATATAATAGGTAAACAATACATAGAAATTAATAAAGAATTATTGACAATCATTGATAAATCTATAGCGTTGATTCTTCTCTTCTTTAGTAAGATACTTATTTTGATGAATAAAAATTATCTGAAATTTTAGGTGCCCTATTTATGGCCCATACTAAAAATTAAGTTTAGAGTTTAAAAAATTTAGAGTATGATATATTTTTAGGGTATAGAGTATAGGGTTTAAGATTTAAAATTTAGGGTTAGGACTTGAAATTTATTTTTTTAGTATTTTTTAATATTGAACATAAAAAGGCACCGAAAAGGGACTTAGGATTTTTATCCTTATTTTGATACATTTAATAATGAAAATAATTTTAAACCTTAAATCCCTCAACTCTTTGAAAATAACTACAACCAATACATTCGTATTTTTATGTCATTATTAGATTCATATCTGGCTAATGTGTTTGAGGTTTGAATTGAAACTAAGACTAAGACTGTCCGGAAGTAAGATCAGTTCCAGCAACAATGGCCATTGCAATCAAGATCCTTGCGTGTGTATTCTGATCTGTAATAGGGTTTGGAGGATTCGGTGGGGTGTTGAAAATAGTGGTGCAACTAGCTTGTGCTCTTGGTGCTGATTTTTCAGACTGCAACATGCTGTTGTAATCCTTCTCAAAGAACGCCGTTGCCGCCTGTTGGAAACTATCCATCACTACATGATAAGCGTTTTCACAGGTCGTAAGAGCGTTCTTCACCGCCGGGTCGGTCGCTTTCTCGAGGAGTCCCGTGATGAGAGTATGCGTGTTGGTCGCCATATTAAGGGTTTGCTCTACGGTTATCTGTGTCAGAGCCGTGATATCGGCATTCGGACTCTTTAGGTTTTGATTAAAAGTGTTGTTACAAAATGCATACTCCTCCATTTGTCGACATATCTTGTCGATCAATGCTTGGGGTGAATCGTCACATGATGCAGGGCTGATGAAGATGAAGCTGCCTACCAAAGCTAGAAGAACAAAGTAAATGCAGAACTTGGAAGAATCAGACATTGCTTTGTTTTAATTTTTGGGATTAGGGAAGTGATTAGTGATGGAAATTACAATTAACCGTGTGTAATTTATATAGCTAATTTGCATGATGAATGGTTAAGGAAATGAATTAATATATGTGGGAAAAATATTGTTTTACCATTCATGTGGATTCTTATACCTTAGAAAATGCTTGCATGATTTGATTCCATTAGTGTTGTTGTAGCATTCTAGAAAAGAAAATTAACTTATGATCTAAATTGATGAAACGGATGCATATATATATATATATTTGTGTGTGTTAAATGTTAAATGCAAGATTTGAAAATTTTGATATGAATGCATATATTATTGAGTTAATTGTACCACATGTGCTCAACTACGACCTTTATTTTAAATATATCCCTAAATTTTTAAAAGTTTAATTTCCTCCTAAACTATAGCTCTCATTCTAAATTGATCTATGAATTTTTTTAATATTTCAAATTTATCCTTAAATTATCATTTATGTCACATCATATTATTACATAAAACACACCATTTTTTACATAGAAATTAATAATTTTTATGACAATTTTATTAACATAGGATAAGATTAACATATATACTGATAATTTGAATATGAAATTAGAATGTTTAAAAGTTTGGAGACCAATTTAGATTGAGAGTCATAGTTTGGGATGGAATTAGAATGTTAAAAAGTTTGAGGACTAATTTAGAGCGGGAACCATAGTTTAAGGATGCAATTCAAATATTCAAAAATTTAAGAACCAATTTAGAATGAGAGTCATAGTTTGGGAGTGTGTGGTGCAATAACTTTTTTTCCTTCTATTTGAAGTCTTAATAATGTAATTTTAAGTAAATTAATTTAAATTATTATGAAAAATCATGTCATAATGCAAAACATGTACTAGTTTAAGACATGATAAAAATGAAAAACATTTAAAATATGTGATGTTATGGAAAATTATATGTACACAACGCAAATATTTAAACGCGTTAAAATGTACATAAAACTACTTATTAATTTATAATATTTTCAATACATGTAAAATAATAATATAATTACAATATAGACATAATTTTATAATTTGATTCATTGTATAATATAATATGTAAAAGGATTAATATCCTATACACAAGCGGTGGAAACTGAAAGTTTCCACAAGCACCTTAGTTTTAGGGTATAAGGAGTTAATATAGGGTATAGGGTTTAGGGGTTTAGGTGTAAGGGGTTAGAATTTAGGGATAGTTGTTTCAATTTAAGGTTTAGGGTTATAATTTAGGGTTTATAGGTTAGGATTTAGTTTTTAGGGTAATATGGTGAGGATTTAGGTTTTAACCTATAAACCCTAAATTATAACCCTAAACCTTAAATTGAAACAACTATCCCTAAATTTTAACCCTCTACACCTAAACCCCTAAACCCTATACCCTAAACTAACTCCATATACCCTAAAACTAAGGCGCTTGTGGAAACTTTCAGTTTCCACCGCCTGTGTATAGAATATTTATCCTATGTGAAAATGTGATTTATTAAGTAGTATCACAAAAGAAATATCGATACTCATTCAAAATTAGATCTCATTCTAACATGTATTCTTACATTATTGATATTGTATGAGTGAGTATCGATATTGTAATTCAGAATTATGCATTTTAGGTTTGTAAGTTACTTTAAATTCCTCCTTAAACTCATGTATTAAAGTTCTAATTGATTTCTACCAACTAAGTTGATCTAAGTGGTAAGTAGTTTGATATCGTTTAACCAGGTCTCAAGTTTGAAGCTTTGTGTATGCAGAAAATTATTTTTGGAAGACTCTGTAAAATAATGTTTGATTTTGATATAACAAATAATCTAAGGACCAAATTGAAAAGTAAAAAAAAAATTAAGTACTCAAAAGACTCACATTTGACAAGTAAAATTTAGACTTAAAATATTTTAAAGTCAAAACTTAAACCCCATCAATTTTCTAAATGTTTCAATGCCAAATTACTCAAAATCGCCCAAGCGTTTCGAAACACCCCAAAGTGTTTCGATACGGATTGATTTAAGGAGCTTACTGGAAAGTGTCGTTTCGATACGAACTTCCCTATTTCGAGACTAAGGTTTCGAAACGGGCTTGCCCTTTTCGATACAACCTTCATCTGGGCTTCAATTTTTATATAGTGTTCCGAAACGGCTCATAACCATTTCGATACATGGGTTAAGTATTTTCAAAATTGAGCATTAAATGAACTAGAATTTTTGAAAATTGGTCAACTGTTTCGATACACCCCTTTGGTGTTTCGAAACGGCGTTTTACAGTTCAAATGTGTGCAAAACCGTTTCGATATGACCCCTTAAGGTTTCGAAACGCCTTCCTGCGTTTCGATACGGTCCCCTTTTTACACATAACAACTCTTTCCTTTTTGAGGTTGTTTTGATACAAGGACACGTGTTCCGATACGGGAAGTTGCATAACTGCATTTATGGAGGGAAGAGTGAGCCCCAACGACTCTATTGATGTTCTCAACCACCCAAATGGCTAGAAATCAATGAGAAGGTATAAAAGCAAGTCTCCAAAGCACCAACAACAACTATTTGAACCTAAAAGCAACATCCAAGCAATCAAATCCAAACCCTTGAGCATAAGAGTCAAATTCTTGTACCCAACTCATTTGGAGTTCTTCATTGTAAATCTTTTTAGAGTTTGGGGAGTGTTTATTTGTAACTGGGTAAACAATTAGCCTTTGAGAGATACCTTTAAAGTTTGCCTATATTTCTCTTGTAAAGAGTGTTCTTGGGTCAATCTTTGGATAGAAAGATTGACCGGTTTGTAAGGTTTCTGTAACACCCCTAAAAATATTAAAATTTTTTTTGAGCTAAAAAGGGGATTGGATGAAAAATAAAAAGATGTCAACCTAAGGGTTCAAACTTGTAACCCTTGGCCTTGTAAGCCCAAGCCTTAATCATTTGTGCTAAGGATCACTTATGGTTAGTTCTTACACCAAACTTGTTTCGAACTATGTTTAATTAGTTTGAGCCAAATTTAATATAGCCATCCAGATCCACCTACCATCATTAATAACAAAAAATATCTTATCTCTTTTTTTTCTCTCCCAACTCCTTCGTATTCCCCGACCAATGTCCAATCACCCCCACCGTCGCGCCGTGACCGTCACCTCCACCCCTGTCGTGCTCGCCGCCACACCCTAAACCCAACCTTGGTCGCCACTCGCACCACCGCTGTCCCGATCATCAGGAATCAGAGGTATTAGGTTCGACGAACCTAGTTTTTATAACCAGTTCGTTCATCGTTGATTTCTGTCCACCTCTATCACCGTTGAGGAGCGTTGACGGTTCAAGTGTGTTCAGCGTGAGAGGGCGAACATAACCTGACCGACCGATCGTCTGTCCTTCACCGTTAAGGGCCTCGTCGGAGCTACGCATTATTCCGGCCGTCCCCTTTGCTTTCAGGTAAAATCGGTGTGTTTCCGGCCTGTTTTCGATTTGTAATATAGTGGTCGTGTGGTGGAGATTATTTCCGTTCTGTTTCCGGCCAAAGTGAGCCGTTTAGGGTCGCTGGTGACATTTTCGACGTGACGCCGATGAGTCTAGTAAGTGAGTTCAATCTGAGCGGCTTGAACCGGTTAAACGGGTCCGAACCCAACTAAACCGAGACACTTAATTAAACCGGTCTGGGCTCATCCAAGCCATGCCAACTTTAACTGAGTATCACTACTCGTTTATTCAATCTAATAATGATGGTATGGTGCAAGAGTGTAACTATTTGCATCACACTTAATGCATATGGTACAAGGCGGCACGTCCAAAGTTCAGGTGCAATGCTCGATCATTGATTAGTTGTGTATTTTTTCCGGTTATATTCTATAGCTTTTAGATTTGTTCATATCCTTCAGCTGATAAAGTCTGCTTATTCATCATGGCTTGATTGCGATTACAGGTCCAAACCAAACCCTACATTGCAAAACAATTCGGCTGGAAGAAACAGGTTTTGTTCACTCAACTTGCCGAACCAAAGCACTTGAAAGTTCAACAGTAAGTAATGACGGTTGGAACAAAAAGAATTTGAAAGTCTATGGTAAATTCTACTGTAACCTATGAGGTCGTTAGTCGTCACCTCGACTTTGGTTAAAAGAATTTTTCACATCAACTTTGAGCAATAACAAACAGCTGAATCAAAAAAAAATATATAAAATATTCAAAGTCGCCTTTCGAAAAATAATATAACACATTCAGAGTTGTAGTAGATTTCTAAATATTCCTTACATCCCCTATTTCCTAAATGCAATAAACTTCTAAAATTGCCAATTGATTGGGTGGGTGCATATGTGTGAGAGATTTAATTGATTTTTTTTCTCTTATTTTGACCTTAGTAATACGGTAAAGTTCTCGTTTGACCCATCTATTATTTTTCTTCAATTAATCTGATACTTGTATTTTCATTTCGTTCATCAATTTGGTTCCTTTATAAAAATAAAAACTTTAGTTTTTATTGGTAGGTTATTTTAAGTTTGTAACCATTATGTTTTTTTAGAAACCCTTATGCTAATTATTAAATTTTGCATTAACATATTATTTTATTTTGTGTAGGTTCGAAGCTTAACATTTGTTTGTAGAATATAAAAATTTTACACTACTATATTAAATGTTATAAGTTGGAATCTCATTAATTACATCTAAATGTGCCTTATTATATTATTTTATATTTTAGTTATTTTATTTACTAAGAGCATCCTACGATACTTTCCTATTATTACTTATATAATAGGTAAACAATACATAGAAATTAATAAAGAATTATTGACAATCATTGATAAATCTATAGCGTTGATTCTTCTCTTCTTTAGTAAGATACTTATTTTGATGAATAAAAATTATCTGAAATTTTAGGTGCCCTATTTATGGCCCATACTAAAAATTAAGTTTAGAGTTTAAAAAATTTAGAGTATGATATATTTTTAGGGTATAGAGTATAGGGTTTAAGATTTAAAATTTAGGGTTAGGACTTGAAATTTATTTTTTTAGTATTTTTTAATATTGAACATAAAAAGGCACCGAAAAGGGACTTAGGATTTTTATCCTTATTTTGATACATTTAATAATGAAAATAATTTTAAACCTTAAATCCCTCAACTCTTTGAAAATAACTACAACCAATACATTCGTATTTTTATGTCATTATTAGATTCATATCTGGCTAATGTGTTTGAGGTTTGAATTGAAACTAAGACTAAGACTGTCCGGAAGTAAGATCAGTTCCAGCAACAATGGCCATTGCAATCAAGATCCTTGCGTGTGTATTCTGATCTGTAATAGGGTTTGGAGGATTCGGTGGGGTGTTGAAAATAGTGGTGCAACTAGCTTGTGCTCTTGGTGCTGATTTTTCAGACTGCAACATGCTGTTGTAATCCTTCTCAAAGAACGCCGTTGCCGCCTGTTGGAAACTATCCATCACTACATGATAAGCGTTTTCACAGGTCGTAAGAGCGTTCTTCACCGCCGGGTCGGTCGCTTTCTCGAGGAGTCCCGTGATGAGAGTATGCGTGTTGGTCGCCATATTAAGGGTTTGCTCTACGGTTATCTGTGTCAGAGCCGTGATATCGGCATTCGGACTCTTTAGGTTTTGATTAAAAGTGTTGTTACAAAATGCATACTCCTCCATTTGTCGACATATCTTGTCGATCAATGCTTGGGGTGAATCGTCACATGATGCAGGGCTGATGAAGATGAAGCTGCCTACCAAAGCTAGAAGAACAAAGTAAATGCAGAACTTGGAAGAATCAGACATTGCTTTGTTTTAATTTTTGGGATTAGGGAAGTGATTAGTGATGGAAATTACAATTAACCGTGTGTAATTTATATAGCTAATTTGCATGATGAATGGTTAAGGAAATGAATTAATATATGTGGGAAAAATATTGTTTTACCATTCATGTGGATTCTTATACCTTAGAAAATGCTTGCATGATTTGATTCCATTAGTGTTGTTGTAGCATTCTAGAAAAGAAAATTAACTTATGATCTAAATTGATGAAACGTATGCATATATATATTATATATATTATATATTATATATATATATTTATATATATTTGTGTGTGTTAAATGTTAAATGCAAGATTTGAAAATTTTGATATGAATGCATATATTATTGAGTTAATTGTACCACATGTGCTCAACTACGACCTTTATTTTAAATATATCCCTAAATTTTTAAATGTTTAATTTCCTCCTCAACTATAGCTCTCATTCTAAATTGATCTATGGATTTTTTTAACATTTCAAATTTATACTCAAATTATCATTTGTCACATCATATTATTACATAAAACGCATCATTTTTTACATAGAAATTCATAATTTTTATGACAATTTTATTAACATAGGATAAGATTAACATATATACTGATAATTTGAATATGAAATTAGAATGTTTAAAAGTTTGGAGACCAATTTAGATTGAGAGTCATAGTTTGGGATGGAATTAGAATGTTAAAAAGTTTGAGGACTAATTTAGAGCAGGAACCATAGTTTAAGGATGCAATTCAAATATTCAAAAATTTAAGAACCAATTTAGAATGAGAGTCATAGTTTGGGAGTGTGTGGTGCAATTAACTTTTTTTCCTTCTATTTGAAGTCTTAATAATGTAATTTTAAGTAAATTAATTTAAATTATTATGAAAAATCATGTCATAATGCAAAACATGTACTAGTTTAAGACATGATAAAAATGAAAAACATTTAAAATATGTGATGTTATGGAAAATTATATGTACACAACGCAAATATTTAAACGCGTTAAAATGTACATAAAACTACTTATTAATTTATAATATTTTCAATACATGTAAAATAATAATATAATTACAATATAGACATAATTTTATAATTTGATTCATTGTATAATATAATATGTAAAATGATTAATATCCTATACACAAGCGGTGGAAACTGAAAGTTTCCACAAGCACCTTAGTTTTAGGGTATAAGGAGTTAATTTAGGGTATAGGGTTTAGGGGTTTAGGTGTAAGGGGTTAGAATTTAGGGATAGTTGTTTCAATTTAAGGTTTAGGGTTATAATTTAGGGTTTATAGGTTAGGATTTAGTTTTTAGGGTAATATGGTGAGGATTTAGGTTTTAACCTATAAACCCTAAATTATAACCCTAAACCTTAAATTGAAACAACTATCCCTAAATTCTAACCCTCTACACCTAAACCCTATACCCTAAACTAACTCCATATACCTTAAAACTAAGGCGCTTGTGGAAACTTTCAGTTTCCACCGTCTGTGTATAGAATATTTATCCTATGTAAAAATGTGATTTATTAAGTAGTATCACAAAAGAAATATCGATACTCATTCAAAATTAGATCTCATTCTAACATGTATTCTTACATTATTGATATTGTATGAGTGAGTATCGATATTGTAATTCAGAATTATGCATTTTAGGTTTGTAAGTTACTTTAAATTCCTCCTTAAACTCATGTATTAAAGTTCTAATTGATTTCTACCAACTAAGTTGATCTAAGTGGTAAGTAGTTTGATATCGTTTAACCAGGTCTCAAGTTTGAAGCTTTGTGTATGCAGAAAATTATTTTTGGGAGACTCTGTAAAATAATGTTTGATTTTGATATAACAAATAATCTAAGGACCAAATTGAAAAGTAAAAAAAAATTAAGTACTCAAAAGACTCACATTTGACAAGTAAAATTTAGACTTAAAATGTTTTAAAGTCAAAACTTAAACCCCATAAATTTTCTAAATGTTTCAATGCCAAATTACTCAAAATCGCCCAAGCGTTTCGAAACACCCCAAAGTGTTTCGATACGGATTGATTTAAGGAGCTTACTGGAAAGTGTCGTTTCGATACGGACTTCCCTATTTAGAGACTAAGGTTTCGAAACGGGCTTGCCCTTTTCGATACAACCTTCATCTGGGCTTCAATTTTTAAATAGTGTTCCGAAACGGCTCATAACCATTTCGATACATGGGTTAAGTATTTTCAAAATTGAGCATTAAATGAACTAGAATTTTTGAAAATTGGTCAACTGTTTCGATACACCCCTTTGGTGTTTCAAAACGGCGTTTTACAGTTCAAATGTGTGCAAAACCGTTTCGATATGACCCCTTAAGGTTTCGAAACGCCTTCATGCGTTTCGATACGGTCCCCTTTTTACACATAACAACTCTTTCCTTTTTGAGGTTGTTTTGTTACAAGGACACGTGTTCCGATACGGGAAGTTGCATAACTGCATTTATGGATGGGAGAGTGAGCCCCAACGACTCTATTGATGTTCTCAACCACCCAAATGGCTAGAAATCAATGAGAAGGTATAAAAGCAAGTCTCCAAAGCACCAACAACAACTATTTAAACCTAAAAGCAACATCCAAGCAATCAAATCCAAACCCTTGAGCATAAGAGTCAAATTCTTGTACCCAACTCATTTTGAGTTCGTCATTGTAAATCTTTTTAGAGTTTGGGGAGTGTTTATTTGTAACTGGGTAAACAATTAGCCTTTGAGAGATACCTTTAAAGTTTGCCTATATTTCTCTTGTAAAGAGTGTTCTTGGGTCAATCTTTGGATAGAAAGATTGACCGGTTTGTAAGGTTTCTGTAACACCCCTAAAAATATTAAAAATTTTTTTGAGCTAAAAAGGGGATTGGATGAAAAATAAAAAGATGTCAACCTAAGGGTTCAAACTTGTAACCCTTGGCCTTGTAAGCCCAAGCCTTAATCATTTGTGCTAAGGATCACTTATGGTTAGTTCTTACACCAAACTTGTTTTGAACTATGTTTAATTAGTTTGAGCCAAATTTAATATAGCCATCCAGATCCACCTACCATCATTAATAACAAAAAATATCTTATCTCTTTTTTTTTTTCTCTCCCAACTCCTTCGTATTCCCCGACCAACGTCCAATCACCCCCACCGTCGCGCCGTGACCGTCACCTCCACCCCTGTCGTGCTCGCCGCCACACCCTAAACCCAACCTTGGTCGCCACTCGCACCACCGCTGTCCCGATCATCAGGAATCAGAGGTATTAGGTTCGACGAACCTAGTTTTTATAACCAGTTCGTTCATCGTAGATTTCTGTCCACCTCTATCACCGTTGAGGAGCGTCGACGGTTCAAGTGTGTTCAGCATGAGAGGGCGAACATAACCTGACCGACCGATCGTCTGTCCTTCACCGTTAAGGGCCTCGTCGGAGCTACGCATTATTCCGGCCGTCCCCTTTGCTTTCAGGTAAAATCGGTGTGTTTCCGGCCTGTTTTCGATTTGTAATGTAGTGGTCGTGTGGTGGAGATTATTTCCGTTCTGTTTCCGGCCAAAGTGAACCGTTTAGGGTCGCTGGTGACATTTCCGACGTGACGCCGATGAGTCTAGTAAGTGAGTTCAATCTGGGCGGCTTGAACCGGTTAAACGGGTCCGAACCCAACTAAACCGAGACACTTAATTAAACCGGTCTGGGCTCATCCAAGCCATGCCAACTTTAACTGAGTATCACTACTCGTTTATTCAATCTAATAATGATGGTATGGTGCAAGAGTGTAACTATTTGCATCACACTTAATGCATATGGTACAAGGCGGCACGTCCAAAGTTCAGGTGCAATGCTCGATCATTGATTAGTTGTGTATTTTTTCCGGTTATATTCTATAGCTTTTAGATTTGTTCATATCCTTCAGCTGATAAAGTCTGCTTATTCATCATGGCTTGATTGCGATTACAGGTCCAAACCAAACCCTACATTGCAAAACAATTCGGCTGGAAGAAACAGGTTTTGTTCACTCAACTTGCCGAACCAAAGCACTTGAAAGTTCAACAGTAAGTGATGACGGTTGGAACAAAAAGAATTTGAAAGTCTATGGTAAATTCTACTGTAACCTATGAGGTCGTTAGTCGTCACCTCGACTTTGGTTAAAAGAATTTTTCACATTAACTTTGAGCAATAACAAACAGCTGAATCAAAAAAAATATAAAATATTCAAAGTCGCCTTTCGAAAAATAATATAACACATTCAAAGTTGTAGTAGATTTCTAAATATTCCTCAACATCACCTATTTCCTAAATGCAATAAACTTCTAAAATTGCCAATTGATTGGGTGGGTGCATATGTGTGAGAGATTTAATTGATTTTTTTCTCTTATTTTGACCTTAGTAATACGGTAAAGTTCTCGTTTGACCCATCTATTATTTTTCTTCAATTAATCTGATACTTGTATTTTCATTTCGTTCATCAATTTGGTTCCTTTATAAAAATAAAAACTTTAGTTTTTATTGGTAGGTTATTTTAAGTTTGTAACCATTATGTTTTTTTAGAAACCCTTATGCTAATTATTAAATTTTGCATTAACATATTATTTTATTTTGTGTAGGTTCGGAGCTTAACATTTGTTTGTAGAATATAAAAAATTTACACTAATATATTAAATGTTATAAGTTGGAATCTCATTAATTACATCTAAATGTGCCTTGTTATATTATTTTATATTTTAGTTATTTTATTTACTAAGAGCATCATACGATACTTTCCTATTATTACATATATAATAGGTAAACAATACATAGAAATTAATAAAGAATTATTGACAATCATTGATAAATCTATAGCGTTGATTCTTCTCTTCTTTAGTAAGATACTTATTTTGATGAATAGAAATTATCTGAAATTTTAGGTGCCCTATTTATGGCCCATACTAAAAATTAAGTTTAGAGTTTAAAAAATTTAGAGTATGATATATTTTTAGGGTATAGAGTATAAGGTTTAAGATTTAAAATTTAGGGTTAGGACTTGAAATTTATTTTTTTAGTATTTTTAATATTGAACATAAAAAGGCACCGAAAAGGGACTTAGGATTTTTATCCTTATTTTGATACATTTAATAATGAAAATAATTTTAAACCTTAAATCCCTCAACTCTTTGAAAATAACTACAACCAATACATTCGTATTTTTATGTCATTATTAGATTCATATCTGGCTAATGTGTTTGAGGTTTGAATTGAAACTAAGACTAAGACTGTCCGGAAGTAAGATCAGTTCCAGCAACAATGGCCATTGCAATCAAGATCCTTGCGTGTGTATTCTGATCTGTAATAGGGTTTGGAGGATTCGGTGGGGTGTTGAAAATAGTGGTGCAACTAGCTTGTGCTCTTGGTGCTGATTTTTCAGACTGCAACATGCTGTTGTAATCCTTCTCAAAGAACGCCGTTGCCGCCTGTTGGAAACTATCCATCACTACATGATAAGCGTTTTCACAGGTCGTAAGAGCGTTCTTCACCGCCGGGTCGGTCGCTTTCTCGAGGAGTCCCGTGATGAGAGTATGCGTGTTGGTCGCCATATTAAGGGTTTGCTCTACGGTTATCTGTGTCAGAGCCGTGATATCGGCATTCGGACTCTTTAGGTTTTGATTAAAAGTGTTGTTACAAAATGCATACTCCTCCATTTGTCGACATATCTTGTCGATCAATGCTTGGGGTGAATCGTCACATGATGCAGGGCTGATGAAGATGAAGCTGCCTACCAAAGCTAGAAGAACAAAGTAAATGCAGAACTTGGAAGAATCAGACATTGCTTTGTTTTAATTTTTGGGATTAGGGAAGTGATTAGTGATGGAAATTACAATTAACCGTGTGTAATTTATATAGCTAATTTGCATGATGAATGGTTAAGGAAATGAATTAATATATGTGGGAAAAATATTGTTTTACCATTCATGTGGATTCTTATACCTTAGAAAATGCTTGCATGATTTGATTCCATTAGTGTTGTTGTAGCATTCTAGAAAAGAAAATTAACTTATGATCTAAATTGATGAAACGGATGCATATATATATATATATTTGTGTGTGTTAAATGTTAAATGCAAGATTTGAAAATTTTGATATGAATGCATATATTATTGAGTTAATTGTACCACACGTGCTCAACTACGACCTTTATTTTAAATATATCCCTAAATTTTTAAAAGTTTAATTTCCTCCTAAACTATAGCTCTCATTCTAAATTGATCTATGAATTTTTTTAATATTTCAAATTTATCCTTAAATTATCATTTATGTCACATCATATTATTACATAAAACACACCATTTTTTACATAGAAATTAATAATTTTTATGACAATTTTATTAACATAGGATAAGATTAGCATATATACTGATAATTTGAATATGAAATTAGAATGTTTAAAAGTATGGAGACCAATTTAGATTGAGAGTCATAGTTTGGGATGGAAATAGAATGTTAAAAAGTTTGAGGACTAATTTAGAGCGGGAACCATAGTTTAAGGATGCAATTCAAATATTCAAAAATTTAAGAACCAATTTAGAATGAGAGTCATAGTTTGGGAGTGTGTGGTGCAATTAACTTTTTTTCCTTCTATTTGAAGTCTTAATAATGTAATTTTAAGTAAATTAATTTAAATTATTATGAAAAATCATGTCATAATGCAAAACATGTACTAGTTTAAGACATGATAAAAATGAAAAACATTTAAAATATGTGATGTTATGGAAAATTATATGTACACAACGCAAATATATAAACATGTTAAAATGTACATAAAACTACTTATTAATTTATAATATTTTCAATACATGCAAAATAATAATATAATTACAATATAGACATAATATTATAATTTGATTCATTGTATAATATAATATGTAAAAGGATTAATATCCTATACACAAGCGGTGGAAACTGAAAGTTTCCACAAGCGCCTTAGTTTTAGGGTATAAGGAGTTAATTTAGGGTATAGGGTTTAGGGGTTTAGGTGTAAGGGGTTAGAATTTAGGGATAGTTGTTTCAATTTAAGGTTTAGGGTTATAATTTAGGGTTTATAGGTTAGGATTTAGTTTTTAGGGTAATATGGTGAGGATTTAGGTTTTAACCTATAAACCCTAAATTATAACCCTAAACCTTAAATTGAAACAACTATCCCTAAATTCTAACCCTCTACACCTAAACCCCTAAACCCTATACCCTAAACTAACTCCATATACCCTAAAACTAAGGCGCTTGTGGAAACTTTCAGTTTCCACCGCCTGTGTATAGAATATTTATCCTATGTAAAAATGTGATTTATTAAGTAGTATCACAAAAGAAATATCGATACTCATTCAAAATTAGATCTCATTCTAACATGTATTCTTACATTATTGATATTGTATGAGTGAGTATCGATATTGTAATTCAGAATTATGCATTTTAGGTTTGTAAGTTACTTTAAATTCCTCCTTAAACCCTTGTATTAAAGTTCTAATTGATTTCTACCAACTAAGTTGATCTAAGTGGTAAGTAGTTTGATATCGTTTAACCAGGTCTCAAGTTTGAAGCTTTGTGTATGCAGAAAATTATTTTTGGGAGACTCTGTAAAATAATGTTTGATTTTGATATAACAAATAATCTAAGGATCAAATTGAAAAGTAAAAAAAAATTAAGTACTCAAAAGACTCACATTTGACAAGTAAAATTTAGACTTAAAATGTTTTAAAGTCAAAACTTAAACCCCATAAATTTTCTAAATGTTTCAATGCCAAATTACTCAAAATCGCCCGAGCGTTTCGAAACACCCCCAAAGTGTTTCGATACGGATTGATTTAAGGAGCTTACTGGAAAGTGTCGTTTCGATACGGACTTCCCTATTTCGAGACTAAGGTTTCGAAACAGGCTTGCCCATTTCGATACAACCTTCATCTGGGCTTCAATTTTTAAATAGTGTTCCGAGACGGCTCATAACCATTTCGATACATGGGTTAAGTATTTTCAAAATTGAGCATTAAATGAACTAGAATTTTTGAAAATTGGTCAACTGTTTCTATACACCCTTTTGGTGTTTCAAAACGGCGTTTTACAGTTCAAATGTGTGCAAAACCGTTTCGATATGACCCCTTAAGGTTTCGAAACGCCTTCCTGCGTTTCGATACGGTCCCCTTTTTACACATAACAACTCTTTCCTTTTTGAGGTTGTTTTGATACAAGGACACGTGTTCCGATACGGGAAGTTGCATAACTGCATTTATGGAGGGAAGAGTGAGCCCCAACGACTCTATTGATGTTCTCAACCACCCAAATGGCTAGAAATCAATGAGAAGGTATAAAAGCAAGTCTCCAAAGCACCAACAACAACTATTTGAACCTAAAAGCAACACCCAAGCAATCAAATCCAAACCCTTGAGCATAAGAGTCAAATTCTTGTACCCAACTCATTTCGAGTTCTTCATTGTAAATCTTTTTAGAGTTTGGGGAGTGTTTATTTGTAATTGGGTAAACAATTAGCCTTTGAGAGATACCTTTAAAGTTTGCCTATATTTCTCTTGTAAAGAGTGTTCTTGGGTCAATCTTTGGATAGAAAGATTGACCGGTTTGTAAGGTTTCTGTAACACCCCTAAAAATATTAAAATTTTTTTGAGCTAAAAAGGGGATTGGATGAAAAATAAAAAGATGTCAACCTAAGGGTTCAAACTTGTAACCCTTGGCCTTGTAAGCCCAAGCCTTAATCATTTGTGCTAAGGATCACTTATGGTTAGTTCTTACACCAAACTTATTTTGAACTATGTTTAATTAGTTTGAGCCAAATTTAATATAGCCATCCAGATCCACCTACCATCATTAATAACAAAAAATATCTTATCTCTTTTTTTTTCTCTCCCAACTCCTTCGTATTCCCCGACCAACGTCCAATCACCCCCACCGTCGCGCCGTGACCGTCACCTCCACCCCTGTCGTGCTCACCGCCACACCCTAAACCCAACCTTGGTCGCCACTCGCACCACCGCTGTCCCGATCATCAGGAATCAGAGGTATTAGGTTCGACGAACCTAGTTTTTATAACCAGTTCGTTCATCGTTGATTTCTGTCCACCTCTATCACCGTTGAGGAGCGTCGACGGTTCAAGTGTGTTCAGCGTGAGAGGGCGAACATAACCTGACCGACCGATCGTCTGTCCTTCACCGTTAAGGGCCTCGTCGGAGCTACGCATTATTCCGGCCGTCCCCTTTGCTTTCAGGTAAAATCGGTGTGTTTCCGGCCTGTTTTCGATTTGTAATGTAGTGGTCGTGTGGTGGAGATTATTTCCGTTCTGTTTCCGGCCAAAGTGAGCCGTTTAGGGTCGCTGGTGACATTTCCGACGTGACGCCGATGAGTCTAGTAAGTGAGTTCAATCTGGGCGGCTTGAACCGGTTAAACGGGTCCGAACCCAACTAAATCGAGACACTTAATTAAACCGGTCTGGGCTCATCCAAGCCATGCCAACTTTAACTGAGTATCACTACTCGTTTATTCAATCTAATAATGATGGTATGGTGCAAGAGTGTAACTATTTGCATCACACTTAATGCATCCGGTTATATTCTATAGCTTTTAGATTTGTTCATATCCTTCAGCTGATAAAGTCTGCTTATTCATCATGGCTTGATTGCGATTACAGGTCCAAACCAAACCCTACATTGCAAAACAATTCGGCTGGAAGAAACAGGTTTTGTTCACTCAACTTGCCTAACCAAAGCACTTGAAAGTTCAACAGTAAGTAATGACGGTTGGAACAAAAAGAATTTGAAAGTCTATGGTAAATTCTACTGTAACCTATGAGGTCGTTAGTCGTCACCTCGACTTTGGTTAAAAGAATTTTTCACATCAACTTTGAGCAATAACAAACAGCTGAATCAAAAAAATATAAAATATTCAAAGTCGCCTTTCTAAAAATAATATTACACATTCAAAGTTGTAGTAGATTTCTAAATATTCCTCAACATCCCCTATTTTCTAAATGCAATAAACTTCTAAAATTGCCAATTGATTGGGTGGGTGCATATGTGTGAGAGATTTAATTGATTTTTTTCTCTTATTTTGACCTTAGTAATACAGTAAAGTTCTCGTTTGACCCATCTATTATTTTTCTTCAATTAATCTGATACTTGTATTTTCATTTCGTTCATCAATTTGGTTCCTTTATAAAAATAAAAACTTTAGTTTTTATTGGTAGGTTATTTTAAGTTTGTAACCATTATGTTTTTTTAGAAACCCTTATGCTAATTATTAAATTTTGCATTAACATATTATTTTATTTTGTGTAGGTTCGAAGCTTAACATTTGTTTTTAGAATATAAAAATTTTACACTAATATATTAAATGTTATAAGTTGGAATCTCATTTTTTTTGGTAATACAGCAATGTGGTTTTGGGTTTATGTACCCCTATCAGCTAGCATAAGCTCATGCAGAAGAACCGGCTCCGCAGGCAACCAAGCCTCCCCCCGTCGATGACCGGCGAACCAATGCGCTAGTCGATCCGCAACCTTGTTCCCCTCTCTACCAACATGTCGAAACCTAACCTCCCAATCACGACACAATAATCCGAAGATCATATCTACCACCACGTCCCCGTGCAACACCGAGGACTCGTTCCGCAGGATCCGTACCACGTCCGTGTTATCCGACTCGACAATAATCTTCCGTAAACCTAAGCGCCATGCATGAGAGAGTCCATCATGTACCGCCCATAATTCCGATAACAATACCGAGCAACTGCCTATCCGTCGAGCAAACCCAAAAATCCACTCCCCATTGCAATCTCGGATCACACCTCCAATCGCCGCCTCACGGTGCTGTCCTCTAACCGATCCATCGGTGTTGAGCTTACACCAATCCAACGGTGGTCGCTGCCAGGATTCCACGCGTAACCCTCTTCTCTGCATGCCGGTAGAGCTCGAGGCGGTACTCTCAAATTCCATCGCCAACTGCAGGCATCTCTCCACGATGTCTCCCTGGACAGTCCCATCCGTAGCAAAAACCGTTTCACAGCGTCTCTTCCAAAGCAACCAACAGCCTACCGCAAACCGGGTGACCCATGATGATCCCCTAACCGGAAAATTGCCGATATTCCTCAGATTATACAATAACCAATCATCCAAGTCCAGCGCTTCCAACGCCTGCATCGCAGTCCTTGGAATTAGTTTCTGCCAAAGCTCTTTTGCTGCCACACACTTCCGCAGAACATGGTCATCATCTTCGTCCTCTCTTCGGCAAATACAACAGCCCCTATCCGTAGCGATCTTCCGTCGACATCTTTCCACATTAGTAAGAAGGCTATGTTTCATCACAAGCCATAAGAATACACGAACGCGGAAAGGAAGTTTAAGCTCCCATACCAACCTCCATTTATCATTACCGGTGGTAGATTGATCTCCGGTCAAAATCCTATACGCCGATCGGACGGTGAAGTTTCGTTTCTCCTCCCAACGGTAGCTCGGAACATCCTCCCCAAACCAAGGTCTCGGCGGTTGAATTGCCTCCAACCTAGCTAATATTGCATCCAGTAATACAGTTTCTAAATGTCGCCAATTCCACATACCACTCGATGTCACCATGCACTTAACCGGCGTCGGATCGGGCATAAACGGTGGAGGACACCGATCAATCAACGGCCCTTCCATGTCCACCCAAGTATCATACCAAAAGTCCGTACTCTCACCATTACGCACGTTCCACAAAATACTCCTCTTGACCTCGCCCCAAACCATGTCCAATCCCTTCCAAAGTCTCGAGCATCGACTTCTAGTAATGCTTGACGGAACCAACTCACTCCACCCATATTTCTCTTTAATAACTTTAACCCAAAGTTTACTAGATTGGGTTAGTAACTCAAATCCAATTTTCATAAGAAAAGCGTTGTTTTGGGTTGCTAAGTCTTTAAAACCCATGCCACCATCCAATAACGGTTTACGCATAGCATTCCAGTTAACCAAAGAGATGCTTCGCTTCTCTCGGTTACCGCCCCATACAAACCGACGAATGATCCTCTCCATCGCAAGACAAACTCCTTTCGGTAGTAACGTAGCTTGCATCACATAGGTAGGGACTGCTTGAAGAACCGCTTTTGCCAACGTTATTCTCCCCACCAGTGATAATGTATGCGCAACCCACCCGAGCAATCTTTTCTCCATGTTATCTAGGAGATATGCATACGTGGCCTTGGTTACCCTCTCATGCAATAACGGCACGCCCAAATATTTCCCTAGATCTCCAACAACCTCAAAGCCCAATCTCTGACCCAATTCATTGCACCTATCCGGAACACAATTTTTTGAAAAAAAGATCTGAGTTTTCGCAACACTTACCCGATGTCCAGAGCATGCACAAAAATTCGATAGAACCTCATGGACTACGTTCATTTGTGACATATCCGCCTCCGCAAACAAGACTAAGTCGTCGGCGAAAAAGAGGTGTGATATCCCTGTCCCATTCCTTGTCAGCCTGATCGGTTTCCACATTCGATCCTGTACCTTCTCTTCAATGCTATGGGCTAAGCGTTCCATGCACAACACAAATAAATAGGGGGAAAGAGGGTCCCCTTTTCGAATACCCCTCGACGGTCTGAACGTATCCGTTACATTCCCATTCCATAATACTTGCATCGAAACAGAGCAAACACACTTCATGATTAGTGCGATTAAAGTACCCGGTAGCCCGATTTCTCTCAGAGTATCCTCGATGAAGTGCCATTCCAGGCGATCATACGCCTTCTCCAAATCTACTTTGATTGCCATAAATGCCTTTCTACCACTCTTGTTGCGCATCGAATGAATTATTTCCTGGGCTAAAATGATGTTATCAGTAATATTCCGCCCTGGAACAAAACTAACCTGGTTCGCTGAGACCCACGTAGGTAAGAACTTCTTCAATCGGTTAACCACTGTCTTTGTAACAATCTTATACAGTACCGTACACAAACTAATGGGTCGGAACTGACTGATCAACTCAGGCACTTCTACTTTCGGTATTAGCACAATGAGGGTTTGATTCAAGCGTTCATCCAATGGAGCACCTTCAAACACACCTTTGACAAACTCAAAAATCGACTCACCTACCATGTCCCACTTCTTTTGGTAAAAATCCGCATGGATGCCGTCTATACCCGGAGACTTCGACGGATCCATCTCGAAAACAACCTTCCTTACCTCTTCCACGGTTATCTCCTCCGTTAAGGGGGCCATCTCCCGTGCGTTAAATCTATGGAATTTTCCAGCCGACATCCTCACCGTGCAGTCGTGCACCCCGGCCGTGAACAGCGTCTGGAAATATTCCACGGCATGCGACTGGAGGGTTTGCTGATCATAGCACCACTGATTCGCATCCAGCCTAAGCGCATTAATTATGTTCCGTCGACGACGGACAAGTGTACTAGTGTGAAAAAACCGCGTATTCCTATCCCCATCCACTATCCAGGAATTCCGTGATTTTTGTCGCCACAGGCTTTCCTCCTCCTTTAAAACTTTTGCCAGATCCAATTTCAATTCATTTTCCAAATCAATCAGAAAATCCGAATCCCGTTTGCTCCGAGCTAATTCAATCCCCCGAATACGAGCAAGAAGGAGAGTTTTCCGTCGGCCTATATGCCCATACACCTCCTTGTTCCAATCCGCACCCTTTTTTTGAAACTCAAGGACATTATCAAAAACGCTTCTCTCTGTTCGCCATATCTCGATCACCAATTTGTGGAAATCTGGGTGTTCCGTCCATGAAGAGAGGTAGCGAAAGGGTCTAGAAACTCGATTCCCATGCTCAACCCCCGTCTTCAACATAACCGGGCAATGATCCGACTCAAGTTTCGGTAAATGAAAAATGCTTGACTCCGGATACTCTGCAAGCCAATTCTCATTACAGACGCAACGATCAAGTCTTTGTTTCAAATCCCCCTCTCCCATGTGAAAAAAGGTCCGTGAAAACCCATGTCAACCAGACCCGCATCAAATAAAAATTCTTTAAACCTCTCACATACTCCAACCCGGTTAGCCGATCCTCCCTCCCTTTCCAGGGGACTTGCTATCGCATTAAAATCACCTCCTAATACCCAAGCCTCCCCCTGTGTTGGTGCAAGAGCACCAAGCTGATTCCACAATAACGCTCTCTGACTACTATTTGGACTCGCATAAACAAACGTAACGAAACATCGCTTACGTTGACACACATTATAACACCATCCATGGACAAACTGTGAAGACACCGCTACAATATCCAGTTTAACCGTTGCCTTCCATAACACCCAAATACCTCCTGAAAATCCATTCGCCTCCACTCTAAATGAACAATCAAACCCTGACCTCCGAATGAATCTATCCGCCTTCGGACCACTAATACGCGGTTCAAACAACGCAATCACATCCAGTCGTTGAGTTTGTACCAAAAGCTTAAAGCATCGATAAAAATCAGAGCTAAGCGCTCCTTGAACATTCCAGAAAATAACTCTAATCATAGATAATCAATGGGGATAAAAACAACACCTTAGGACGACATGTTCCCGCCCGGACCATTCTCAAACGCCTTATTCTCTTGCCATTGCACCAATCCATGTTCAATCCCGTTCCTCGAAGACGACACCCCACGGTCATTCTGTCCACCCTTCGATGCCGCGTCAAGTTCTGCCGTCATATTATTTATCCACTCTTTTAGAACCGGCTTTGGAGGCCCACGCTCATCCCTTTTCTTCACTTTTAACCCCTTAGAGCCCACATTTTTTGCCGCTAAAGGGTTCTTCGGTACATTTTTAACCGCTTGTTTCCGTACCGCTCCCTTCGATCCTCGCCCGTTTGCATCCCGCAAAACCTTTTTCTCCCCTTTATCAAATACCCGAACTACCGTATGATTAACACCCTCCAGAGAGGACTTCTCAACAACGACCTCTTGCGTAGACGCAACTCTTCCAACACCGTCCGCAACCTCCATGCGTTCCCCACCAACATCTGCACGCACATCCATCTCCTTCCCCGTGTTACCCTCATTCACACCCAAGCCAACCGCACCACTGCTGTTCCCACCCGATGAAACATCCACCGCTCCTCCTGAAACCTGCACCCCAGCATGTGCCATTCCCGCCGAGCCACTCTCTTCCTTTTCCAAACCATTCCCCACAATGCATTCCTCAGCAATCTCCCTACTGTCATTCCCCACATCTCTATCCTCCTCAATTTCTAACACATTAAAACGCGATCCCGTAGATCGATTCGCTATCCTTCTTGCAACCCCTCCCTCAATACCACGATTAGCCACAGTCGTCGGCTTGCGACGGCGGGTTTGGACTTGCATCCATGGGCCATACATCTCCTTATCACTCGCTCCTCCCTCCACACTGGGAGATGAGTTAGACGACGAACCAGTCGCCGGAGTACCTTCAATTCCACACACCTCCTTTTGATGCCCATATTTCCCGCACTTATAGCATATGAGTGGTAGTCCTTCATACTCTACATCCTGACGGAATCCATCAATAACCACTCCCGAGAGCAGCGGCTTATTCAAGTCGACAACAATGGAAAACCTAGCAAATCGGCCCCTCTTCCCTTCTAGTGTATTGTAATCAATCCGAACCACATTACCAAACATACCCGCAATCGCTCTGAACATGCTCTTCGTGTAGTAACGGTACGGCAGTCCCGGAAGCCGTGCCCACACCACAATGTGCTGAGGATAGGCCTCAGACGTAGAAAAAGATCTGGACCACGGTTGAACCGTAAGATAACTACCATAGATGACCCACGGGCCACCAGAGATTACTCTATCATAATCCTTCTCCAACTCGAACCGCACCAAATAGTATTCATTATCCAGATCCACCAGTTCCAACTTTCCTACCGGCGTCCACAATGCCTTAACCCTAGTCAATAATGCCCGATATCCAATCGCCTTACCAAGTAAAAGTACGATAATCGAACACGCCAGCGTCGCATCTATCGAATCATGTACGCGATCCGCAAAATCGATCCGAGGCAACGGACCTTCAAAATTGATACGGACGTCCTCCTTCGTTAGAGTCACGTCAAGATCTTCAATCAGCGCGCCGGACCCCTCCTTCCCGGCCACCATATCTCGGAAAGACGGTTTACTAGCCACCGGAGACGAATCTGCCTGTCCCGGTGCCACCCCAGCAACCTTCTTCTCCACCGCCTCTTGCATGCAGACATCACCAGTATCACCTTCCACACGAAACCCTTATCCCGTCTCTTGTGGAATCACGCTACGTCCCCTCTTCGATTCCCTCTCCACACCCTCCTCTAGCGGCAGGCCTGGCCTTTCAAGGCACACAGGCACCGTCACCGGCGCTACGTTCTCCGGAGGTTTGCCAGTAACCCCCCCATGCGGCTCCATCCAAAAACGCAAAACCGAAACCCTAATTCCGAAACCTGCGGAGCGAAAAACTTTTCTAATAATGAATTGACATATTAAGTTGGAATCTCATTAATTACATCTAAATGTGCCTTATTATATTATTTTATATTTTAGTTATTTTATTTACTAAGAGCATCATACGATACTTTCCTATTATTACTTATATAATAGGTAAACAATACATAGAAATTAATAAAGAATTATTGACAATCATTGATAAATCTATAGCGTTGATTCTTCTCTTCTTTAGTAAGATACTTATTTTGATGAATAGAAATTATCTAAAATTTTAGGTGCCCTATTTATGGCCCATACTAAAAATTAAGTTTAGAGTTTAAAAAATTTAGAGTATGATATATTTTTAGGGTATAGAGTATAGGGTTTAAGATTTAAAATTTAGGGTTAGGACTTGAAATTTATTTTTTTAGTATTTTTTAATATTGAACATAAAAAGGCACCGAAAAGGGACTTAGGATTTTTATCCTTATTTTGATACATTTAATAATGAAAATAATTTTAAACCTTAAATCCCTCAACCCTTTGAAAATAACTACAACCAATACATTCGTATTTTTATGTCATTATTAGATTCATATCTGGCTAATGTGTTTGAGGTTTGAATTGAAACTAAGACTAAGACTGTCCGGAAGTAAGATCAGTTCCAGCAACAATGGCCATTGCAATCAAGATCCTTGCGTGTGTATTCTGATCTGTAATAGGGTTTGGAGGATTCGGTGGGGTGTTGAAAATAGTGGTGCAACTAGCTTGTGCTCTTGGTGCTGATTTTTCAGACTGCAACATGCTGTTGTAATCCTTCTCAAAGAACGCCGTTGCCGCCTGTTGGAAACTATCCATCACTACATGATAAGCGTTTTCACAGGTCGTAAGAGCGTTCTTCACCGCCGGGTCGGTCGCTTTCTCGAGGAGTCCCGTGATGAGAGTATGCGTGTTGGTCGCCATATTAAGGGTTTGCTCTACGGTTATCTGTGTCAGAGCCGTGATATCGGCGTTCGGACTCTTTAGGTTTTGATTAAAAGTGTTGTTACAAAATGCATACTCCTCCATTTGTCGACATATCTTGTCGATCAATGTTTGGGGTGAATCGTCACATGATGCAGGGCTGATGAAGATGAAGCTGCCTACCAAAGCTAGAAGAACAAAGTAAATGCAGAACTTGGAAGAATCAGACATTGCTTTGTTTTAATTTTTGGGATTAGGGAAGTGATTAGTGATGGAAATTACAATTAACCGTGTGTAATTTATATAGCTAATTTGCATGATGAATGGTTAAGGAAATGAATTAATATATGTGGGAAAAATATTGTTTTACCATTCATGTGGATTCTTATACCTTAGAAAATGCTTGCATGATTTGATTCCATTAGTGTTGTTGTAGCATTCTAGAAAAGAAAATTAACTTATGATCTAAATTGATGAAACGGATGCATATATATATATATATTTGTGTGTGTTAAATGTTAAATGCAAGATTTGAAAATTTTGATATGAATGCATATATTATTGAGTTAATTGTACCACATGTGCTCAACTACGACCTTTATTTTAAATATATCCCTAAATTTTTAAATGTTTAATTTCCTCCTAAACTATAGCTCTCATTCTAAATTGATCTATGAATTTTTTTAACATTTCAAATTTATCCTCAAATTATCATTTGTCACATCATATTATTACATAAAACACATCATTTTTTACATAGAAATTAATAATTTTTATGACAATTTTATTAACATAGGATAAGATTAACATATATACTGATAATTTGAATATGAAATTAGAATGTTTAAAAGTTTGGAGACCAATTTAGATTGAGAGTCATAGTTTGGGATGGAATTAGAATGTTAAAAAGTTTGAGGACTAATTTAGAGCGGGAACCATAGTTTAAGGATGCAATTCAAATATTCAAAAATTTAAGAACCAATTTAGAATGAGAGTCATAGTTTGGGAGTGTGTGGTGCAATTAACTTTTTTTCCTTCTATTTGAAGTCTTAATAATGTAATTTTAAGTAAATTAATTTAAATTATTATGAAAAATCATGTCATAATGCAAAACATGTACTAGTTTAAGACATGATAAAAATGAAAAACATTTAAAATATGTGATGTTATGGAAAATTATATGTACACAACGCAAATATTTTAACGCGTTAAAATGTACATAAAACTACTTATTAATTTATAATATTTTCAATACATGTAAAATAATAATATAATTACAATATAGACATAATTTTATAATTTGATTCATTGTATAATATAATATAATATAAAAAAAGGATTAATATCCTATACACAAGCGGTGGAAACTGAAAGTTTCTACAAGCGCCTTAGTTTTAGGGTATAAGGAGTTAATTTAGGGTATAGGGTTTAGGGGTTTAGGTGTAAGGGGTTAGAATTTAGAGATAGTTGTTTCAATTTAAGGTTTAGGGTTATAATTTAGGGTTTATAGGTTAGGATTTAGTTTTTAGGGTAATATGGTGAGGATTTAGGTTTTAACCTATAAACCCTAAATTATAACCCTAAACCTTAAATTGAAACAACTATCCCTAAATTCTAACCCTCTACACCTAAACCCCTAAACCCTATACCCTAAACTAACTCCATATACCCTAAAACTAAGGCGCTTGTGGAAACTTTCAGTTTCCACCGCCTGTGTATAGAATATTTATCCTATGTAAAAATGTGATTTATTAAGTAGTATCACAAAAGAAATATCGATACTCATTCAAAATTAGATCTCATTCTAACATGTATTCTTACATTATTGATATTGTATGAGTGAGTATCGATATTGTAATTCAGAATTATGCATTTTAGGTTTGTAAGTTACTTTAAATTCCTCCTTAAACCCTTGTATTAAAGTTCTAATTGATTTCTACCAACTAAGTTGATCTAAGTGGTATTCCCCGACCAAAAAATATAGCCATCCAGATCCACCTACCATCATTAATAACAAAAAATATCTTATCTCTTTTTTTTTCTCTCCCAACTCCTTCGTATTCCCCGACCAACGTCCA
Organism: Hibiscus tridactylites; assembly: GCA_958450335.1. Taxonomy (NCBI): domain Eukaryota; kingdom Viridiplantae; phylum Streptophyta; class Magnoliopsida; order Malvales; family Malvaceae; genus Hibiscus; species Hibiscus tridactylites. The sequence continues at coordinate 84,286,976 of OY288268.1, read as the reverse complement.
ATCACCCCCACCGTCGCGCCGTGACCGTCACCTCCACCCCTGTCGTGCTCGCCGCCACACCCTAAACCCAACCTTGGTCGCCACTCGCACCACCGCTGTCCCGATCATCAGGAATCAGAGGTATTAGGTTCGACGAACCTAGTTTTTATAACCAGTTCGTTCATCGTTCATTTCTGTCCACCTCTATCACCGTTGAGGAGCGTCGACGGTTCAAGTGTGTTCAGCGTGAGAGGGCGAACATAACCTGACCGACCGATCGTCTGTCCTTCACCGTTAAGGGCCTCGTCGGAGCTACGCATTATTCCGGCCGTCCCCTTTGCTTTCAGGTAAAATCGGTGTGTTTCCGGCCTGTTTTCGATTTGTAATGTAGTGGTCGTGTGGTGGAGATTATTTCCGTTCTGTTTCCGGCCAAAGTGAACCGTTTAGGGTCGCTGGTGACATTTCCGACGTGACGCCGATGAGTCTAGTAAGTGAGTTCAATCTGGGCGGCTTGAACCGGTTAAACGGGTCCGAACCCAACTAAACCGAGACACTTAATTAAACCGGTCTGGGCTCATCCAAGCCATGCCAACTTTAACTGAGTATCACTACTCGTTTATTCAATCTAATAATGATGGTATGGTGCAAGAGTGTAACTATTTGCATCACACTTAATGCATATGGTACAAGGCGGCACGTCCAAAGTTCAGGTGCAATGCTCGATCATTGATTAGTTGTGTATTTTTTCCGGTTATATTCTATAGCTTTTAGATTTGTTCATATCCTTCAGCTGATAAAGTCTGCTTATTCATCATGGCTTGATTGCGATTACAGGTCCAAACCAAACCCTACATTGCAAAACAATTCGGCTGGAAGAAACAGGTTTTGTTCACTCAACTTGCCGAACCAAAGCACTTGAAAGTTCAACAGTAAGTGATGACGGTTGGAACAAAAAGAATTTGAAAGTCTATGGTAAATTCTACTGTAACCTATGAGGTCGTTAGTCGTCACCTCGACTTTGGTTAAAAGAATTTTTCACATTAACTTTGAGCAATAACAAACAGCTGAATCAAAAAAAATATAAAATATTCAAAGTCGCCTTTCGAAAAATAATATAACACATTCAAAGTTGTAGTAGATTTCTAAATATTCCTCAACATCACCTATTTCCTAAATGCAATAAACTTCTAAAATTGCCAATTGATTGGGTTGGTGCATATGTGTGAGAGATTTAATTGATTTTTTTTCTCTTATTTTGACCTTAGTAATACGGTAAAGTTCTCGTTTGACCCATCTATTATTTTTCTTCAATTAATCTGATACTTGTATTTTCATTTCGTTCATCAATTTGGTTCCTTTATAAAAATAAAAACATTAGTTTTTATTGGTAGGTTATTTTAAGTTTGTAACCATTATGTTTTTTTAGAAACCCTTATGCTAATTATTAAATTTTGCATTAACATATTATTTTATTTTGTGTAGGTTCGAAGCTTAACATTTGTTTGTAGAATATAAAAATTTACACTAATATATTAAATGTTATAAGTTGGAATCTCATTAATTACATCTAAATGTGCCTTATTATATTATTTTATATTTTAGTTATTTTATTTACTAAGAGCATCATACGATACTTTCCTATTATTACTTATATAATAGGTAAACTGTAATACCTCAACTTTTTAAGGTTTATAAAGTAAAAAAAGAAATGAAGATAGAAGAAAGTGATGTTAAGGGGTTTTGAACCCTTGACCCCTCACTTGATGAACTTAGGCCTTAGCCATTTGGGCTGAAGACCAATCTTGATTAAACTATGCACTATATTCGTTTTAAAATATACAATAGTGTTCTGACTGATACTAGTTATAGACTGAACAACTCATCTTGCTCATTTTTTTTAATTCACTTCGAATATAGAAATATTTGAGAAAGGGGAGCTTTCCCCGACCTTTCACCTAACCCTTTCGGCCACCACTCTGATCGCCTCACCGCCGCTCCGTGGCGTGCACCGCCACCACCACCATGTGCGCCGCCTGACTCTGAACCAGCAACCACCTGTCACACGCGCAACCGAGCCACCACCGCCGGCAAAAGCTTGATCGAAGCTTTGTCGAAATCCTTGGGTTTCCAGCTTCGATTTGGGCCACTCCTGGTGTCCGATCGTCGCGCCGATCTCGCCAACGTGCTCGGCGTGTTGTAGAGATCAAAACCCAGCCGGTCACTCATTTTTCGACGCCGGCAAGACGTGTTTCAAGATTTGGCTGGAACCCTAACCGCCGCCTCTTTTCCTATGCTTTCCGGCTCTGTCCACTGTGCGTTCACGGTACAGCCACCAGATCTGAGCTCCGGACAAAGTGGCGAGCAAAACCCAGTCGTCGGACCACTCATCCGGCGCCGGTAAGGGCTTCATCGGCGTTACGCGACAATCCGTCCCTTTTTGAACTTTTTAGGTAATTTTCGGTTGAATTTCGGCATGTTTGACTGAGTTTTGGGATAAATATATTTCTGGGTTTGATTACCTCTTGATTTCCGGCAGAATCGACGAGGAAAGGCATCTCCGGCGACTTTTCCGGCAACCTCCCGGTGACTAGGGGTGTAAACGAGCCGAGTCGAGCTCGAGTAGTGCTAAGCTCAGCTCGGCTCGTTAAGATTTCGAGTCGAGTTCGAGCTTGAGTAATTTCTAACGAGCCTGAGAAATCTGAGCTCGACTCGACTCGTTTAGAACTCGAGTCGAGTTCGAGCTTGATTCGAGCCCAATCGAGTCAAGTGTTGACCGATCTTTGATCGCATTGGAGTCAAGCAACTCTTCATCAATCATGTCTCATTTAATGTCCTATGGATAAAAAAACTTTGATACACATATTTTGTAAACTCAAACTTGTTAATTTTAGGGTTTAGGGTGTTAGTTTAGGGTTTAGAGGTATAGATTGTTGGGTTTAGAATTTATGATTTAGATTTTTAGGGTTTAATACTTATGTTTAGGGTTTATATTTAGGGTTTTAAGTTTAAGAATTTAGATTTTAAATTATAAAAAATAAAAAAATTTACTATATTATATTTTCGAGTAGCTGATGAGCTTTTCGAGTCGGGTATCTAGTAGCTCGGCTCGGCTCGTCAAGAACTCAAGCCGAGTTCGAGCTCGAGTCGAGTCCAATCGAGTCGAGCTTTGACCGAGCTTTGACCGAGTCGAGCTCGAGTAGCTCGCGATCTGTCTCGTCTCATTTACAGCCCTACCGGTGACCGACATATATGGGGTAAGTGAACCGGTTCAAGCTATGGTCTGAACCGGCTGAACCCGGTATGAATCGACCAACACGGTCTGAGCCCAAACCCGACCTAATGACCCGGTCTGAGTCAACTCAGTGGGTTGACCCGTCTGAGTCAACTCGGTTGACTGTTGAATGATGACGTCATCGTTGACCGATGATGACGTCAGCGTTGACCGTTGACTTTGACCAAAAAGTCAAATTTTATGAAAACTCCTATTTTATGTTTTTTGACGTCCTGAGCCTGTTTTGAAGTCCGTTTCGCAAAATTCTAACCCGAAAGCCTTTGAATTTGACTTCAAACCCAAGAGTGCATAAGTTAAATATCTAGTATAAGACCAATGTAAATGAGGACTGATTAAGGGTATTGTTCTATTGAAGGTACCACGTATCTCCATATCTGAAATGTTATGGGACATCGAATTCGGGTTTGACTGCAATTGAATGGGGTATCATGAATCGACTGATGTAGCTCGGAGTTAAGGTAATACATTACTACCTTTTGCATTCTTTCAAAACTTGTTGGTATTCGGTTAATGCTTGCACGACCATGTTTGAGCATATGATTAATTTCGTTAATGTCGATCAATTAAGAAATAAGAATATTAATGGCCAAGGCATATATTCGATTAAGAGGTTTATTAAATCGAAAAGAATTTCGAGTTCAGTAAGCGATTAAAAAAACGATTGATCTTTAAATCTGATTATGTTGGCTAATGAATTACGAAAATGCCCCTGATGTATGAAAATGACTAAAATACCCCTATCAATGAAAGTGGTATGAGAATTTACACTAGATTCGGTATATCAACTAATTCTTCTGAAAATCTTGAACTAGCTTTGAAAGTTATCGTAACGAGGTTTCACCTTTGAGATTGTAAATTGCTCAGATTCTATTTGAAATTGAATAAATATTTGAAGGCATATTTGCGAGAAAATATTTGTATGTTTGAATTAGTCAAAGTTGCGTAAATTGCTGAATCGTTGGAAATGACTAAAATGTTCGGAAATACTATAATGCTGAACTGATCAGAATATCCATAATGACCAAAAAGAATAATCTAGCCTCGACAGCAAGTGCCAAATTGATCAAAATGATGGTTTCACCCTCGAGAACTTAAATGAAAGAATAGTTGGAAGGACTGAGAGCCTCTGAACAATCGTATCACCTTCGAGCATCAAATTGTCTGAAATACCCTCGGATATTATAATGATTGATAATATTTCTAAGACATGGAATTGAGAACTCCAAATAAGGCCAACCATGTAATGGCTCAAACAAGAAGTGGTAATATACGACTCGTGTTTGTTGGTCGTTTATGATACTAAGAGGATATTGGAGGAATACCATATGAAGGCGTACAATTTATTGGGAGAAAGTACATAGCTAATAGTAAGAGAGATATGTTCTTATAAGGCACATTCGATGTTTTGGAATGAGTTCAACTGCAATGCACATGTTTGAATACTTGGAAAATACCATCCGAATATATGCTTGATTTCTAGAATAAGTTCAGTGGACGATTGGTGAAGGTGAACTATTGTTGTTACGCTCCGTAGTCTGTTTTGAGAAATGAATGGTTGAAGTGTACCTATCCGGTGAGATATTAAACACGGTGTTAATGGGTTCCAATTAGTTCAAAGGGGCTCGAAAACTTGACGAGAAACTAGAAGTCATAAATTTTGTACATCACCGTTTATACCTTGTTGGTTCAAATTATCAGTTTACACCTCCCGAAGGTCAAAATGACCTTAATACCCTTATAGGTTGTAACATTTAATTCTGCTCGCGATATATCTAAAATCCCAATGATTCTGATGCACCAACTTCCGATGTTGATTCGATCCGTGTTATCGAACTCCCCTATTCGTAGGGACCTCGTTCTGAAATCAGTCCAAAATTGTCAAATGTCATCTTTCTGATATCTATCAAGTACCTCTAAGAAATAAATTGGGCCATAAAGCGCGTACCATGTATCTGTAAATACTTTCTGTTCTAAACCAAGTCCATATGCTAAAAATTTAGAAGTATGATATTGTAATACGAAAGGAAAGCAATTCTCTGATTTTTGACCTTTGATATGAAAAATATATATGATATCTGACATTTGAATACGAAATAATAATAATAATGTTAATAAAATAAATTTGATAACTGTCTTCTGGTATAAAAATAGATTTGATATCTATTTTCTGTAATATTGTCTTCTGAATATAAATTGAAATCATCTGGGGTATATTATCTGGGATATGAATGATGATCTGTAGGCTCAGCGCTGGTAAGTCCTTCTGGACCTAAGCTCCTACGCCCAATGGGCCTAGGGTAAGCCTTTCTGTTAATCTCCTACGCCCACGGGTCTAGGGTAAGTCTTTCTGGACCTAAGGCATCCCCTTAGGTAGGCTCCTACGCCTCAGGCCTAGGGTAAGACCTTCTGTATGCAATTCAGGGCGAATTGCATTTTAGAGTTCGGTTGAGGGTAGTTAAGTTAATTAATAGAACTTTCTGACATCTTCTGAAACATACCCTACTAAATTAATGTATCAATGTTGAACCCTCAGTAAACTTACAATTCGCACTTAAGGGACCACTTTGAACTCCTTGATTCAACTTCTGAAATCTGAATCTCTTTTGAATCTCTGGCTTTAGACCACCTCTTACGGTTCGGGTGATCAAATGAAGAACAACTCTGTGACCTCCTAATAATGCTTCTCTGAATTATGAAATCGTAATTGGATCTTACCGTTGCTTAATTCTTCCTGACAATGTTAAGTTGACATATACCTACTTGCACCTTTAGCATCTTTGGGTAGTTTGTATTACTGAGCTTTCCGAAGCTCACGTTGTTTTTACCATCACAGGTTAGAAGATTGACTATCGCAGCTGTCAACGTTGGGATGAGTTTCTTTGGCTTGCTTGCGGAGTATGGTATCGGTATAATTGGGGGGCATGTATGTCATGTTTTTATTTATATTCGGATTTGAAACTTGTATTAATAATTTGCATCAGAGTTTTGTTTTATTGTCTAAATGTTTTTCTGAAATTGTATTTTAATTCAAAACTTGATTTATGATTTCAAATGGTTCAACAAATTTGTTTATTTGAAATTTTATTATGGGTCGCTCCGGTGACCATAATGTAACTTTCTAGGATCCGTTGTAACGCATAGGCGGGTCTCAGGGGGTTACATAAACAATACATAGAAATTAATAAAGAATTATTGACAATCATTGATAAATCTATAGCGTTGATTCTTCTCTTCTTTAATAAGATACTTATTTTGATGAATAGAAATTATCTGAAATTTTAGGTGCCCTATTTATGGCCCATACTAAAAATTAAGTTTAGAGTTTAAAAAAGATAGAGTATGATATATTTTTAGGGTATAGAGTATATGGTTTAAGATTTAAAATTTAGGGTTAGGACTTGAAATTTATTTTTTTAGTATATTTTAATATTGAACATAAAAAGGCACCGAAAAGGGACTTAGGATTTTTATCCTTATTTTGATACATTTAATAATGAAAATAATTTTAAACCTTAAATCCCTCAACTCTTTGAAAATAACTACAACCAATACATTCGTATTTTTATGTCATTATTAGATTCATATCTGGCTAATGTGTTTGAGGTTTGAATTGAAACTAAGACTAAGACTGTCCGGAAGTAAGATCAGTTCCAGCAACAATGGCCATTGCAATCAAGATCCTTGCGTGTGTATTCTGATCTGTAATAGGGTTTGGAGGATTCGGTGGGGTGTTGAAAATAGTGGTGCAACTAGCTTGTGCTCTTGGTGCTGATTTTTCAGACTGCAACATGCTGTTGTAATCCTTCTCAAAGAACGCCGTTGCCGCCTGTTGGAAACTATCCATCACTACATGATAAGCGTTTTCACAGGTCGTAAGAGCGTTCTTCACTGCCGGGTCGGTCGCTTTCTCGAGGAGTCCCGTGATGAGAGTATGCGTGTTGGTCGCCATATTAAGGGTTTGCTCTACGGTTATCTGTGTCAGAGCCGTGATATCGGCGTTCGGACTCTTTAGGTTTTGATTAAAAGTGTTGTTACAAAATGCATACTCCTCCATTTGTCGACATATCTTGTCGATCAATGCTTGGGGTGAATCGTCACATGATGCAGGGCTGATGAAGATGAAGCTGCCTACCAAAGCTAGAAGAACAAAGTAAATGCAGAACTTGGAAGAATCAGACATTGCTTTGTTTTAATTTTTGGGATTAGGGAAGTGATTAGTGATGGAAATTACAATTAACCGTGTGTAATTTATATAGCTAATTTGCATGATGAATGGTTAAGGAAATGAATTAATATATGTGGGAAAAATATAGTTTTACCATTCATGTGGATTCTTATACCTTAGAAAATGCTTGCATGATTTGATTCCATTAGTGTTGTTGTAGCATTCTAGAAAAGAAAATTAACTTATCATCTAAATTGATGAAACGTATGCATATATATATAAATATATAGATATTTGTGTGTGTTAAATGTTAAATGCAAGATTTGAAAATTTTAATATGAATGCATATATTATTGAGTTAAATGTACCACATGTGCTCAACTACGATCTTTATTTTAAATATATCCCTAAATTTTTAAATGTTTAATTTCCTCCTAAACTATAGCCCTCATTCTAAATTGATCTATGAATTTTTTTAACATTTCAAATTTATCCTCAAATTATCATTTATGTCACATCATATTATTACATAAAACACATCATTTTTTACATATAAATTAATAATTTTTATGACAATTTTATTAACATAGGATAAGATTAGCATATATACTGATAATTTGAATATGAAATTAGAATGTTTAAAAGTTTGGAGACCAATTTAGATTGAGAGTCATAGTTTGGGATGGAATTAGAATGTTAAAAAGTTTGAGGACTAATTTAGAGCGAGAACCATAGTTTAAGGATGCAATTCAAATATTCAAAAATTTAAGAACCAATTTAGAGTGAGAGTCATAGTTTGGGAGTGTGTGGTGCAATTAACTTTTTTCCTTCTATTTGAAGTCTTAATAATGTAATTTTAAGTAAATTAATTTAAATTATTATGAAAAATCATGTCATAATGCAAAACATGTACTAGTTTAAAACATGATAAAAATGAAAAACATTTAAAATATGTGATGTTATGGAAAATTATATGTACACAACGCAAATATTTAAACGCGTTAAAATGTACATAAAACTACTTATTAATTTATAATATTTTCAATACATGTAAAATAATAATATAATTACAATATAGACATAATTTTATAATTTGATTCATTGTATAATATAATATGTAAAAGGATTAATATTTTCAGTTTCCACAAGCGCCTTAGTTTTAGGGTATAAGGAGTTAATTTAGGGTATAGGGTTTAGGGGTTTAGGTGTAAGGGGTTAGAATTTAGGGATAATTGTTTCAATTTAAGGTTTAGGGTTATAATTTAGGGTTTATAGGTTAGGATTTAGTTTTTAGGGTAATATGGTGAGGATTTAGGTTTTAACCTATAAACCCTAAATTATAACCCTAAACCTTAAATTGAAACAACTATCCCTAAATTCTAACCCTCTACACCTAAACCCCTAAACCCTATACCCTAAACTAACTTCATATACCCTAAAACTAAGGCACTTGTGGAAACTTTCAGTTTCCACCGCCTGTGTATAGAATATTTATCCTATGTAAAAATTTGATTTATTAAGTAGTACCAGAAAAGAAATATTGATACTCATTCAAAATTAGATCTCATTCTAACATGTATTCTTACATTATTGATATTGTATGAGTGAGTATCGATATTGTAATTCAGAATTATGCATTTTAGGTTTGTAAGTTACTTTAAATTCCTCTTAAAACTCATGTATTAAAGTTCTAATTGATTTCTACCAACTAAGTTGATCTAAGTGGTAAGTAGTTTGATATCGTTTAACCAGGTCTCAAGTTTGAAGCTTTGTGTATGCAGAAAATTATTTTTGGGAGACTCTGTAAAATAATGTTTGAGTTTGATATAACAAATAATCTAAGGACCAAATTGAAAAGTAAAAAAAAATTAAGTACTCAAAAGACTCACATTTGACAAGTAAAATTTAGACTTAAAATGTTTTAAAGTCAAAACTTAAACCCCATAAATTTTCTAAATGTTTCAATGCCAAATTACTCAAAATCGCCCAAGCGTTTCGAAACACCCCCAAAGTGTTTCGATACGGATTGATTTAAGGAGCTTACTGGAAAGTGTCGTTTCGATACGGACTTCCCTATTTCGAGACTAGGGTTTCGAAACGGGCTTGCCCCTTTCGATACAACCTTCATCTGGGCTTCAATTTTTAAATAGTGTTCCGAAACGGCTCATAACCATTTCGATACATGGGTTAAGTATTTTCAAAATTGATCATTAAATGAACTAGAATTTTTGAAAATTGGTCAACTATTTCGATACACCCCTTTGGTGTTTCAAAACGACGTTTTACAGTTCAAATGTGTGCAAAACCGTTTCGATACGACCCCTTAAGGTTTCGAAACGCCTTCCTGCGTTTCGATACGATCCCCTTTTTACACATAACAACTCTTTCCTTTTTGAGGTTGTTTTGATACAAGGACACGTGTTCCGATACGGGAAGTTGCATAACTGCATTTATGGAGGGAAGAGTGAGCCCCAACGACTCTATTGATGTTCTCAACCACCCAAATGGCTAGAAATCAATGAGAAGGTATAAAAGCAAGTCTCCAAAGCACCAACAACAACTATTTGAACCTAAAAGCAACATCCAAGCAATCAAATCCAAACCCTTGAGCATAAGAGTCAAATTCTTGTACCCAACTCATTTGGAGTTCTTCATTGTAAATCTTTTTAGAGTTTGGGGAGTGTTTATTTGTAATTGGGTAAACAATTAGCCTTTGAGAGATACCTTTAAAGTTTGCCTATATTTCTCTTATAAAGAGTGTTCTTGGGTCAATCTTTGGATAGAAAGATTGACCGGTTTGTAAGGTTTCTGTAACACCCCTAAAAATATTAAAGTTTTTTTTTGAGCTAAAAAGGGGATTGGATGAAAAATAAAAAGATGTCAACCTAAGGGTTCAAACTTGTAACCCTTGGCCTTGTAAGCCCAAGCCTTAATCATTTGTGCTAAGGATCACTTATGGTTAGTTGTTACACCAAACTTGTTTTGAACTATGTTTAATTAGTCTGAGCCAAATTTAATATAGCCATCCAGATCCACCTACCATCATTAATAACAAAAAATATCTTATCTCTTTTTTTCTCTCCCAACTCCTTCGTATTCCCCGACCAACGTCCAATCACCCCCACCGTCGCGCCGTGACCGTCACCTCCACCCCTGTCGTGCTCGCCGCCACACCCTAAACCCAACCTTAGTCTCCACTCGCACCACCGCTGTCCCGATCATCAGGAATCAGAGGTATTAGGTTCGACGAACCTAGTTTTTATAACCAGTTCGTTCATCGTTGATTTTTGGCCACCTCTATCACCGTTGAGGAGCGTCGATGGTTCAAGTTTGTTCAGCGTGAGAGATCCTTCACCGTTAAGGGCCTCGTCGGAGCTACGCATTATTCCGACCGTCCCTTTTGCTTTCAGGTAAAATCGGTGTGTTTCCGGCCTGTTTTTGATTTGTAATGTAGTGGTCGTGTGGTGGAGATTATTTCTGTTCTGTTTCCGGCCAAAGTGAGCCGTTTAGGGTCGCTGGTGACATTTCCGACGTGACGCCGACGAGTCTAGTAAGTGAGTTCAATCTGGGCGGCTTGAACCGGTTAAACGGGTCCGAACTCAACTAAACCGAGACACTTAATTAAACCGGTCTGGGCTCATCCAAGCCATGCCAACTTTAACTGAGTATCACAACTCGTTTATTCAATATAATAATGATGGTATGGTGCAAGAGTGTAACTATTTGCATCACACTTAATGCATATGGTACAAGGCGGCACGTCCAAAGTTCAGGTGCAATGCTCGATCATTGATTAGTTGTGTATTTTTTCTGGTTATATTCTATAGCTTTTAGATTTGTTCATATCCTTCAGCTGATAAAGTCTGCTTATTCATCATGGCTTGATTGCGATTACAGGTCCAAACCAAACCCTACATTGCAAAACAATTCGGCTGGAAGAAACAGGTTTTGTTCACTCAACTTGCCGAGCCAAAGCACTTGAAAGTTCAACAGTAAGTGATGACGGTTGGAACAAAAAGAATTTGAAAGTCTATGGTAAATTCTACTGTAACCTATGAGGTCGTTAGTCGTCACCTCGACTTTGGTTAAAAGAATTTTTCACATCAGCTTTGAGCAATAACAAACAGCTGAATCAAAAAAAAAATATATAAACAAAGTCGCCTTTTGAAAAATAATATAACACATTCAAAGTTGTAGTAGATTTCTAAATATTCCTCAACATCCCCTATTTCCTAAATGCAATAAACTTCTAATATTGCCAATTGATTGGGTGGGTGCATATGTGTGAGAGATTTAATTGATTTTTTTTTCTTATTTTGACCTTAGTAATACGGTAAAGTTCTCGTTTGACCCATCTATTATTTTTCTTCAATTAATCTGATACTTGTATTTTCATTTCGTTCATCAATTTGGTTCCTTTATAAAAATAAAAACTTTAGTTTTTATTGGTAGGTTATTTTAAGTTTGTAACCATTATGTTTTTTTAGAAACCCTTATGCTAATTATTAAATTTTGCATTAACATATTATTTTATTTTGTGTAGGTTCGAAGCTTAACATTTGTTTGTAGAATATAAAAATTTTACACTAATATATTAAATGTTATAAGTTGGAATCTCATTAATTACATCTAAATGTGCCTTATTATATTATTTTATATTTTAGTTATTTTATTTACTAAGAGCATCCTACGATACTTTCCTATTATTACTTATATAATAGGTAAACAATACATAGAAATTAATAAAGAATTATTGACAATCATTGATAAATCTATAGCGTTGATTCTTCTCTTCTTTAGTAAGATACTTATTTTGATGAATAAAAATTATCTGAAATTTTAGGTGCCCTATTTATGGCCCATACTAAAAATTAAGTTTAGAGTTTAAAAAATTTAGAGTATGATATATTTTTAGGGTATAGAGTATAGGGTTTAAGATTTAAAATTTAGGGTTAGGACTTGAAATTTATTTTTTTAGTATTTTTTAATATTGAACATAAAAAGGCACCGAAAAGGGACTTAGGATTTTTATCCTTATTTTGATACATTTAATAATGAAAATAATTTTAAACCTTAAATCCCTCAACTCTTTGAAAATAACTACAACCAATACATTCGTATTTTTATGTCATTATTAGATTCATATCTGGCTAATGTGTTTGAGGTTTGAATTGAAACTAAGACTAAGACTGTCCGGAAGTAAGATCAGTTCCAGCAACAATGGCCATTGCAATCAAGATCCTTGCGTGTGTATTCTGATCTGTAATAGGGTTTGGAGGATTCGGTGGGGTGTTGAAAATAGTGGTGCAACTAGCTTGTGCTCTTGGTGCTGATTTTTCAGACTGCAACATGCTGTTGTAATCCTTCTCAAAGAACGCCGTTGCCGCCTGTTGGAAACTATCCATCACTACATGATAAGCGTTTTCACAGGTCGTAAGAGCGTTCTTCACCGCCGGGTCGGTCGCTTTCTCGAGGAGTCCCGTGATGAGAGTATGCGTGTTGGTCGCCATATTAAGGGTTTGCTCTACGGTTATCTGTGTCAGAGCCGTGATATCGGCGTTCGGACTCTTTAGGTTTTGATTAAAAGTGTTGTTACAAAATGCATACTCCTCCATTTGTCGACATATCTTGTCGATCAATGCTTGGGGTGAATCGTCACATGATGCAGGGCTGATGAAGATGAAGCTGCCTACCAAAGCTAGAAGAACAAAGTAAATGCAGAACTTGGAAGAATCAGACATTGCTTTGTTTTAATTTTTGGGATTAGGGAAGTGATTAGTGATGGAAATTACAATTAACCGTGTGTAATTTATATAGCTAATTTGCATGATGAATGGTTAAGGAAATGAATTAATATATGTGGGAAAAATATTGTTTTACCATTCATGTGGATTCTTATACCTTAGAAAATGCTTGCATGATTTGATTCCATTAGTGTTGTTGTAGCATTCTAGAAAAGAAAATTAACTTATCATCTAAATTGATGAAACGTATGCACATATATATATATATATATATATATATATATATATATATATATATATATATATTTGTGTGTGTTAAATGTTAAATGCAAGATTTGAAAATTTTGATATGAATGCATATATTATTGAGTTAATTGTACCACATGTTCTCAACTACGACCTTTATTTTAAATATATCCCAAAATTTTTAAATGTTTAATTTCCTCCTAAACTATTGTAACCCCCTCGTCCCGGTCTGGCCGGATGACCGGTCCAAGTAGGTCACACGGGGAAAACCGAGTGAAAACCCCTTAAGGATTCCCCCTCAGTTAGCAACCCTATTTTTTCATTTTAAATCTTGTCTAGATGAGTATTTAATCCTATGTGGTCATACAGCGGAACAACATTCACGAGACAAACAAACGAACTCAACCTAATATTTTACAGCCCAATTTTTAAGTTATAACTACAGGCGGTATCGATACCCTTAAGGGGTGTATCGATACCCCTTGACTAGGTTTAAGCTTTAACTGCAGGCGGTATCGATACCCTTAAGGGGTGTATCGATACCCCCTTGACTAAGTCAACTGGTCAAAGTCAACCCGTTGAGACAGTACTGATACACCCAAGGAGTGTATCGATACCCTCCCCAACGGTTGACTCCCTGCGGTCAACGCTAAGATGATGGTATCGATACACCAGAGGCCGGTATCGATACCGATATGGACAGTAGCTCTAGTGACCAAAATGGTATCGATACACCCCTCAAGTGTATCGATACACGAGGCTTGAAACAAGAAGGTGGTATCGATACCGTACCAACCGTATCGATACCCCTACACTGCAAAACCTCACAAACTCAGCAAAAACGATCAAGACTCGAGTCTAAATGCAATTTAAAACTTCCCTAGCCCCAACCAAACATTCTCACAACATTTACATACCACTTATAGCCATACAAACACCCATCATGTATAAACATCAAGGAAATCATGCAATAGACCCAAGATGGCATTCAAGCATTCAAAGTTCATACTTCAACATTCAACATGAAGGCAACCTCAAGAGGCACATAGCTAACGTTCATAATAAGCAATTTAGGCATGAATTACAATTCCTCATGGCAACACAAGCCATACAAAAGCAAGATGACAAGGAGTCTAAACAAGCTCCTAAACAACCAATAATCATCCATCAAAATAACGCATGTCCCATTGCTTAACTATTACATTCTATTACTTAAAATTCATACATTGAGCTCACCAAAAGCAACACTTGGAGACTTCTCCTTGCCCTTGCCACCCACAATTTATTTATCTGCATTGTCGAACAAAAGAGAGCGTAAGCGTAAAAGCTTAGTGAGGGTAGCTCATAAAACAAATCTTCGACAATGCAGGGTTCAAGCACGAGCTATTTCCAAGATGAAATGCATGGTCTTACCTCCGGTCCGCCAAGCCAAAATGAACATGATGCATGAACATATAGTCAACATTATGCCATGCTCAACAACCCATAAGCTCAACGTACAAAGATACATAACTCTATGCATTAACCACATCATATATCAATTCATAAAGGGCATCACATTTCGTATCATATAAGCACATGTACATAATCTCATATTGGTATACACTTACAACCTCATATTGGCACCTAGCTATGACCCGAATACGCGGATAACCCGTTGGAACGCATTTCCAACAACAACATTACATCGGAGGGATTCCACTCATCACCGGTCCTTGCATGGGCAGGATTCCACTCATCGCCACATGCCCTACGGATGGGATTCCACTCATCATCACGTAGAAATATATAAAAGCTTCTGGTGGAATATTACATCACCGTACTCCTCCTTGGTGCCTTAACGCCACCAAGGCCACGCATGTTTTGACTCAATTTGTGTGCACACTAATCCTAATGATCGATCATTGTACCCAAGCATACTAGTGCCAATATAAATCAAACTACACAGCTTTTTACAACATCAATTTCAATATAAATTCTGTGCCTAGCACGTACTCACCATGATTCTCCAAAATCATGCAATCAACAACATAACCTCATTTCACAATTCAACACCACATGTATATCATCCAAGCAATTATCACATCATATATCCACATTATATTTGTCATCAACATACATGTAATCAATGCATTAGGCCATACTTCCACATGCATGTATATCTCATTATACATAATCATCATGAGGCATAACAACAATTAAAAAGTGCATCCAAGGTCTCTAACTAAAGCTTAGGATTAGGCTACCACCCTAATCCTAACTCTAGGTGGGTCTACCAAGCCCAACCTAGTTCACATGCTTGAACCAACCACTTAAAAATCGATTTAAAAACATTAACCACTCACCTCTACGTCCAAGCTCAACTACCAAGCAAGCATCACCTTCAAGTTTCCGGATTTCTTCCCGGAGCTCCTCCAACGCAAGCTCTCGCTTCTAAACAACCTCAATACAATTTAAATAATCCTCGAATCAGCCCAACATCAAAATATCAACCCGGAATACAAATTCAAATATCAAACCCAACATTTCAAGTCATGACCAAACCCCATACTTAGCAATTTCGGACAGCCCCAATACCTCTTCCAAAAACCTTGTTTCCAACATCCATTGCACCCACAAATGATCCCAAATCAATCCCTAACCATAGTACTACCATCGGGCTATCAAATCCCACCTAGAACAACCCCCAAAACTCACCCAAAACTCTCCAAAACTCCATTTTCGTACTCATATTTTACCCAGCAGAAAATTATGTTTTTAAACACCCAAATGACATCTAAATGCTTCCAAAACATCCTCCTAGCATACATAAACCATCAGCCCTTTAATTACAACCTAAAACCCACCAAAAATCAACTTTTTGACACCGTAAAAATGGCTCCAAGAACCCACTTCGGATTTTCAACAAAACTCAACCAAATTAATATATGTTGCACCTTTTAACATGAATAAACAAAACCCCAACTCAATTTATCAAGACAATATGAAAAACCCCTTAAAAATCCAAACTTTAAATCAAACCCTAATTTTCAAAAGTTCATATCTTTAAAATTCAAGACCATGTATGGATAGATAATAGAGAGAAGAGTTCAAATATATGATTACCTTTAAAAACGCCCTTGAATTGATGAAGAAATCAAAGGGGATAGTAACTAGGGTTTGGGGAATGGGTTGGGTGTTCTTCATGGAGGAGAAGAAGAAATGGGGAAAGATGTTAACATTCTTTTTATTCTTTTTACCTTTTTAAAAGTGGTCTCCCTTTTTTCAAAACATTTGGGTTAAATCACCGCATTGGTCCCTCCTTTTTAATTAAAACCCAATTAGCCCAAGTTAAGGTCAAATTGATTTAATTTTAATTTCACCGACTCGAACCACTAACCCGACTAACACCTAGCCCCAAAACACGGGTGTTACAACTCTCCCCCACTTAAGGAAATTTCGTCCCCGAAATTTATAGGACAGGAACCCACTTTCTTTCACACCACAACACACTAACCAACCTCGGTGGACTTACCACACAACAATAGATATCTGATCCTAAGATCTCAACTGATTCTTCGTTGCACACAATTTCAAACTCAACTCAATCTCTTCAACAAACATAGCACGGAACAGATCTGACTCCCACTTCCGAATTATAGATACACAAATCACATCACAAACCCCTTTCCAACTCTGGTGATAACCGCAGCAGATAAACAACTGAACTAGCCCGATTCACAATTTCATACGACAATGTTTGAACACTTGACTCATAACTTTCTCTGATTGATCCTCTGTCTTCATCAATTAACCAAACACTATGCAGGCGTCTTCAAAATTATTCTAGTTGAAATCTCAGATCCCTATTACTCACCTTTACTGCGAATCTTCCACGGATGTAACAAACTAGAAGAAAAATGAAACTCGGTCTTAACACGCTGGCAATTTACACACTTACTCTCATACTGAACCACATTATTCACCCACTCATTCCGGAAGTACTCATCTTCAACCCACAATACGTCTTCATACTACTCAGATGCAATACAATGAACTACCCTGTGCTTCGGCCAAAGCAATACGTCTCAAAACACTATGCCAATCAGTACAACAATTCTATCTCTAACAATGCAAACTCTATCATCTCTGAACTGTATTCTGAAGGTCTTCCTTCCGCTATGTCTTGCACGTGAGGTGCCAAGAATCTGTCTTGCAACTGTTTCTCTTCAAGCATTCTGACTCAAAGTACTCTCAACTCAAAACTCGGCCACAAAACTACTATCATTTGATAAACGGAATTCGGCAATTGCAACTCGTAACTCAACTACTAATCTAAGAACAATTACAACTCGGAACATCGGTTACTACGTTGACTATCTTCGGATGGTACTCAGTCTTGATATTACAGTCTTCAAGCAGTTCTAACACTTTATGCTGTTCAAGTTTCAATCCTTCCTAAGTCTTTAAATATTTCAAGTTCTGATGATACGTACATATACACTGTGCATTTCTCACTATACGACTTTGTCTCTAATTCTTCGAAGCAATTACACTGTAACTAACTCTAAGTCTAGTGTGAGATAACTATTTTCTCGGTCTTTCAACTATCTTGATGAACAAGCCACAATCTTCTGTCTTGCATAAGCACACAACCTAACTCTACATGTAACACATCACTATGGTTCACAAATTCTTTCTCTGACATAAGCTGATTTAAGGTCGAAGCTCTCTTCAAAGTTTCTTTCAGTTCCTCAAAGGCTCATTGTCTCGCATCTAACCACACAACTGAACATTCTTCTGTAGCAATCTATCAATGGAGCAACTATATTCAACAGACTATTTACAACTCTCTGAAAGTAACAATGCTAGACCTAGGAACTATAGATATCTGTCACAGTCTTCAATTTCTTCCAACTCATATCTTCTTTTGCCTACTAGGGATTTACTCTAACACACTCGGCTGATCTACATGTCCTAGGAGAACATCTTCATTAACTCGGAGTTCACGTTGGCTCAACTTGGCATACAATTGATTCTCTAATAGAATCTACAATACTAACTCTAAAGCTTGTCATGGTCTTCTTCGGTTCTTGAATATACTCATGTGTCATTTATGAGAACTATTACAACTGATCAAGGAACTCAGGAATTATTTTGTTCAACATCTCTATGAAGGTAACTAATACACTAGTCAAACAAAATGGCATAACTCAGAGCTCAAGGTGATCACATCTTGCCCCTAAAGCTGTCTTCGGTACTTCAACTTTTCTTACCTTCAACTGGTAGTAAACGGATCTCAATTAATCTTGAAAAGACTGTAGCACACACTAACTGATCAACAAATCACTGACACTCGGAAACAGATACTAATTATTCATTGTCACTTGTTTCAACTGTCTAAAATCTAAACACATTCTTGTACTGTCTTCTCTCTTCTTCACAAAGTGCATTGTCATACTCTAAGATGACATATTAGGCCTAATGAGTCTAAGGTCCAACAAACTTCGTAATTGATCTTTCGATACTCTCAATTCTTTCGGGAGTCATAAGATACAGAGTAATCAAAACGGGAGCAAACTCGGAGACGGTCTCAATAACAAACTCTTCTTCTCTGCTAGGAGACAAAATGAGTAATTCTTGTAAACACTTCTAGGAAAACACAAACTATCCTAACCTTCTGTGGTCTAATCTTCATTCACAAATCAAATCCATCACAATTGCTAAGCAAGCCTGTCAACTAAACTCAATCAACCTTTGATCTCTAAAAATGGGTCAACATTCGACAAGAAGTTCACCTCTTCACCTACCGCTACAGTCACACAGAAATCTGCAAATTCAAGGCAACTCTCTCTTTGTCTCAACGTATACACTAACTCTGTGCTCTTCAAGCCAAACCTTGTCAAAAGGTACATCAAAACCGTAGAAGGACAATCACTTCACATCTACTAGAACTAGTAACCCTGGACCACCAACAAACATCTTCTGTACATCTTTCTGATCGCCACTATCTCCCAAAAGGTCTAGTCACATGTGTCCCTACATCTAAGGTCTCAACAAAGATATCTAGTTTCTTACATGCTCACGCAAAAGGAGGTATCCGCAGAAATTGTAACTTCACATGTACACAACTGATAGTCTTCGGTCCTCTTGTTTTCAGACTACTTCTTCAACAAAATCCGACTCTTCTAAACTGTTCTTAGAGCATCTCTTAACTTCAAGACTCAATTCTGATCACACACAAACAGTCATGCTGGACTTGTCCTACCCCTAACAAACAACCTGGAGTCAAAGCTCAAGACTCCCTTCTCGGCTCAACTATATCGGAAGTGACTTCATCTCTTCCGCTTGCTGGAAGACAACTCAACGTACACTGACCCAATCACACAAACTAGCTCCCACTCACGAACACTGACCGGCTGTCTTGCATTAAAATCATAGGTCGAACCCCAACGGTCACCAACTAACACTTCTGAATTTTCTGATTACTCACACGAGACCCCCTGCCCTGATCTCGTTAAAAGAACCAAGGTACTCGCACCTACCTCTAACACTTCACCGGTCATATTCAAACTTGTATGCTTACTGAATATATACACAAGTACGAATTTAGAATCAACTGGAGGAAGCGACTTAATACTGCACCAAGGGCTTATCTGTTAAAACATCGACATCACTCTGACTCCCACTCATATGCCTTCACTTCTTCTTACCAACTAATGCCATAGGTTGTCACATCGTCCCTCATCCACAGGAATCACCCACATACACACTGTCTCAAACGGAAAAATTGTACCTCAATTCCGGTACAACCGTACCTCCCTAACTACGGTGATGGACTCCCTCAACATCGTCCATCTTTTCAGAAACTACAACTTCTACTTACCGAAAGGCAATAAATCAACAACAACAACAACAACAGTAAATTATCATACAACTGGGTTAGCAAAGGAGAAGGTCCAAGTGGCTCAAGTATTATTCCCTCACTTAAAAATCTCTTTTTCGATGTAATAGTAGCAATGGGACTCTACTAAACATGTTTCAAACAAATCAACACACATACATGCTCAACCAAGCATATAACAAGGCTTACTTGCTAAACAAGCAAACATATGCGTACAATCAAACAACATAAACTCTCAATCAACAATCATACATCACAGCATACACGGGTAACGAACAACATGCTTTTAAACAAACAATCAACATACTTGTCATACAAGCAGTCATACTTACATAGCAAGCAAACACCGTGCATATCAATTCAAAACTTAAACTTACCTCACTTACCTGCCCAAGGTCTCGGAAACCTTAGGCTCTGATACCAACAAATGTAACCCCCTCGTCCCGGTCTGGCCGGATGACCGGTCCGAGTAGGTCACACGGGGAAAACCGAGTGAAAACCCCTTAAGGATTCCCCCTCAGTTAGCAACCCTATTTTTTTCATTTTAAATCTTGTCTAGATGAATATTTAATCCTATGTGGTCATACAGCGGAACAACATTCACGAGACAAACAAACGAACTCAACCTAATATTTTACAGCCCAATTTTTAAGTTATAACTACAGGCGGTATCGATACCCTTAAGGGGTGTATCTATACCCCTTGACTGGGTTTAAGCTTTAACTGCAGGCGGTATCGATACCCTTAAGGGGTGTATCGATACCCCCTTGACTAAGTCAACTGGTCAAAGTCAACCCGTAGAGACCGTACCGATACACCCAAGGAGTGTATCGATACCCTCCCCAACGGTTGACTCCCCACGG
This sequence comes from Hibiscus tridactylites, assembly GCA_958450335.1. Lineage (NCBI taxonomy): Eukaryota > Viridiplantae > Streptophyta > Magnoliopsida > Malvales > Malvaceae > Hibiscus > Hibiscus tridactylites. The sequence goes on along the minus strand of OY288268.1, from coordinate 84,265,804 downwards.
TCAACGCTAAGATGATAGTATCGAAACACCAGAGGCCGGTATCGATACCGATATGGACAGTAGCTCTAGAGACCAAAATGGTATCGATACACCCCTCAAGTGTATCGATACACGAGGCTTGAAACAAGAAGGTGGTATCGATACCGTACAAACCGTATCGATACCCCTACACTGCAAAACCTCACAAACTCAGCAAAAACGATCAAGACTCGAGTCTAAATGCAATTTAAGACTTCCCTAGCCCCAACCAAACATTCTCACAACATTTACATACCACTTATAGCCATACAAACACCCATCATGTATAAACATCAAGGAAATCATGCAATAGACCCAAGATGGCATTCAAGCATTCAAAGTTCATACTTCAACATTCAACATGAAGGCAACCTCAAGAGGCACATAGCTAACGTTTATAATAAGCAATTTAGGCATGAATTACAATTCCTCATGGCAACACAAGCCATACAAAAGCAAGATGACAAGGAGTCTAAACAAGCTCCTAAACAACCAATAATCATCCATCAAAATAACGCATGTCCCATTGCTTAACTATTACATTCTATTACTTAAAATTCATACATTGAGCTCACCAAAAGCAACACTTGGAGACTTCTCCTTGCCCTTGCCACCCACAAGTTATTTATCTGCATTGTCGAACAAAAGAGAGCGTAAGCGTAAAAGCTTAGTGAGGGTAGCTCATAAAACAAACCTACGACAATGCAGGGTACAAGCACGAGCTATTTCCAAGATGAAATGCATGGTCTTACCTCCGGTCCGCCAAGCCAAAATGAACATGATGCATGAACATATAGTCAACATTATGCCATGCTCAACAACCCATAAGCTCAACGTACAAAGATACATAACTCTATGCATTAACCACATCATATATCAATTCATAAAGGGCATCACATTTCGTATCATATAAGCACATGTACATAATCTCATATTGGTATACACTTACAACCTCATATTGGCACCTAGCTATGACCCGAATACGCGGATAACCCGTTGGAACGCATTTCCAACAACAACATTACCTCAGTGGGATTCCACTCATCACCGGTCCTTGCATGGGCGGGATTCCACTCATCGCCACATGCCCTACGGATGGGATTCCACTCATCATCACGTAGAAATATATAAAAGCTTCCGGTGGAATATTACATCACCGTACTCCTCCTTGGTGCCTTAACGCCACCAAGGCCACGTACGTTTTGACTCAATTTGTGTGCACACTCATCCTAATGATCGATCATTGTACCCAAGCATACTAGTGCCAATATAAATCAAACTACACAGCTTTTTACAACATCAATTTCAATATAAATTCTGTGCCTAGCACGTACTCACCATGATTCTCCAAAATCATGCAATCCATAACATAACCTCATTTCACAATTCAACACCACATGTATATCATCCAAGCAATTATCACATCATATATCTACATTATATTTGTCATCAACATACATGTAATCAATGCATTAGGCCATACTTCCACATACATGTATATCTCATTATACATAATCATCATGAGGCATAACAACAATTAAAAAGTGCATCCAAGGTCTCTAACTAAAGTTTAGGATTAGGCTACCACCCTAATCCTAACTCTAGGTGGGTCTAGCAAGCCCAACCTAGTTCACATGCTTGAACCAACCACTTAAAAATCGATTTAAAAACATTAACCACTCACCTCTACCTCCAAGCTCAACTACCAAGCAAGCATCACCTTCAAGTTTCCGGATTTCTTCCCGAAGCTTCTCCAACGCAAGCTCTCGCTTCTAAACAACCTCAATACAATTCAAATAATCCTCGAATCAGCCCAACATCAAAATATCAACCCGGAATACAAATTCAAATATCAAACCCAACATTTCAAGTCATGACCAAACCCCATACTTAGCAATTTCGGACAGCCCCAATACCTCTTCCAAAAACCTTGTTTCCAACATCCATTGCATCCACAAATGATCCCAAATCAATCCCTAACCATAGTACTACCATCGGGCTATCAAATCCCACCTAGAACAACCCCCAAAACCCTCCAAAACTCCATTTTCGTACTCATATTTTACCCAGCAGAAAATCATGTTTTTAAACACCCAAATGATATCTAAATGCTTCCAAAACATCCTCCTAGCATACATAAACCATCAGCCCTTTAATTACAATCTAAAACCATCCAAAAATCAACTTTTTGACACCTTAAAAATGGCTCCAAGAACCCACTTCGGATTTTCAACAAAACTCAACCAAATTAATATATGTTGCACCTTTTAACATGAATAAACAAAACCCCAACTCAATTTATCAAGACAATATGAAAAACCCCTTAAAAATCCAAACTTTAAATCAAACCCTAATTTTCAAAAGCTCATATCTTTAAAATTCAAGACCATGTATGGATAGATAATAGAGAGAAGAGTTCAAATATATGATTACCTTTAAAAACGCCCTTGAATTGATGAAGAAATCAAAGGGGATAGTAACTAGGGTTTGGGGAATGGGTTGGGTGTTCTTCATGGAGGAGAAGAAGAAATGGGGAAAGATGTTAACATTCTTTTTATTCTTTTTACCTTTTTAAAAGTGGTCTCCCTTTTTTCAAAACATTTGGGTTAAATCACCCCATTGGTCTTTCCTTTTTAATTAAAACCCAATTAGCCCAAGTTAAGGTCAAATTGATTTAATTTTAATTTCACCGACTCGAACCACAAACCCGACTAACTCCTAGCCCCAAAACACGGGTGTTACAACTCTCCCCCATTTAAGGAAATTTCGTCCCCGAAATTTATCGGACATGAACCCACTTTCTTTCACACCACAACACACTAACCAACCTCGGTGGACTTACCACACAACAATAGATATCTGATCCTAAGATCTCAACTGATTCTTCGTTGCGCACAATTTCAAACTCAACTCAATCTCTTCAACAAACATAGCACGGAACAGATCTGACTCCCATTCCCGAATTATAGATACACAAATCACATCACAAACCCCTTTCCAACTCTGGTGATAACCGCAGCAGATAAACAATTGAACTAGCCCGATTCACAATTTCTTACGACAATGTTTGAACACTTGACTCATAACTTTCTCTGATTGATCCTCTGTCTTCATCAATTAACCAAACACTATGCAGGCGTCTTCAAAATTATTCTATTTGAAATCTCAGATCCTTATTACTCACTTTTACTGCGAATCTTCCACGGATGTAACAAACTAGAAGAAAACTGAAGCTCGGTCTTAACACGCTGGCAATTTACACACTTACTCTCATACTGAACCACATTATTCACCCCAACAAATGTAACCCCCTCTTCCCGGTCTGGCCGGATGACCGGTCCGAGTAGGTCACACGGGGAAAACCGAGTGAAAACCCCTGAAAAATCCAAACTTTAAATCAAACCCTAATTTTCAAAAGTTCATATCTTTAAAATTCAAGACCATGTATGGATAGATAATAGAGAGAAGAGTTCAAATATATGATTACCTTTAAAAACGCCCTTGAATTGATGAAGAAATCAAAGGGATAGTAACTAGGGTTTGGGGAATGGGTTGGGTGTTCTTCATGGAGGAGAAGAAGAAATGGGGAAAGATGTTAACATTCTTTTTATTCTTTTTACCTTTTTAAAAGTGGTCTCCCTTTTTTCAAAACATTTGGGTTAAATCACCGCATTGGTCCCTCCTTTTTAATTAAAACCCAATTAGCCCAAGTTAAGGTCAAATTGATTTAATTTTAATTTCACCGACTCGAACCACTAACCCGACTAACTCCTAGCCCCAAAACACGGGTGTTACAACTATAGCTCTCATTATAAATTGATCTATGAATTTTTTTAACATTTCAAATTTATCCTCAAATTATCATTTATGTCACATCATATTATTACATAAAACACATCATTTTTTACATAGAAATTAATAATTTTTATGACAATTTTATTAACATAGGATAAGATTAGCATATATACTGATAATTTGAATATGAAATTAGAATGTTTAAAAGTTTGGAGACCAATTTAGATTGAGAGTCATAGTTTGGGATGGAATTAGAATGTTAAAAAGTTTGAGGACTAATTTAGAGCGGGAACCATAGTTTAAGGATGCAATTCAAATATTCAAAAATTTAAGAACCAATTTAGAATGAGAGTCATAGTTTGGGAGTGTGTGGTGCAATTAACTTTTTTTCCTTCTATTTGAAGTCTTAATAATGTAATTTTAAGTAAATTAATTTAAATTATTATGAAAAATCATGTCATAATGCAAAACATTTAAAATATGTGATGTTATGGAAAATTATATGTACACAACGCAAATATTTAAACGCGTTAAAATGTACATAAAACTACTTATTAATTTATAATATTTTCAATACATGTAAAATAATAATATAATTACAATATAGACATAATTTTATAATTTGATTCATTGTATAATATAATATGTAAAAGGATTAATATCCTATACACAAGCGGTGGAAACTGAAAGTTTCCACAAGCGCCTTAGTTTTAGGGTATAAGGAGTTAATTTAGGGTATAGGGTTTAGGTGTAAGGGGTTAGAATTTAGGGATAGTTGTTTCAATTTAAGGTTTAGGGTTATAATTTAGGGTTTATAGGTTAGGATTTAGTTTTTAGGGTAATATGGCGAGGATTTAGGTTTTAACCTATAAACCCTAAATTATAACCCTAAACCTTAAATTGAAACAACTATCCCTAAATTCTAACCCTCTACACCTAAACCCCTAAACCCTATACCCTAAACTAACTCCATATACCCTAAAACTAAGGCGCTTGTGGAAACTTTCAGTTTCCACCGCCTGTGTATAGAATATTTATCCAATGTAAAAATGTGATTTATTAAGTAGTATCATAAAAGAAATATCGATACTCATTCAAAATTAGATCTCATTCTGACATGTATTCTTACATTATTGATATTGTATGAGTGAGTATCGATATTGTAATTCAGAATTATGCATTTTAGGTTTGTAAGTTACTTTAAATTCCTCTTTAAACTCATGTATTAAAGTTCTAATTGATTTCTACCAACTAAGTTGATCTAAGTGGTAAGTAGTTTGATATCGTTTAACCAGGTCTCAAGTTTGAAGCTTTTTGTATGCAGAAAATTATTTTTGGGAGACTCTGTAAAATAATGTTTGATTTTGATATAACAAATAATCTAAGGACCAAATTGAAAAGTAAAAAAAAAATTAAGTACTCAAAAGACTCACATTTGACAAGTAAAATTTAGACTTAAAATGTTTTAAAGTCAAAACTTAAACCCCATAAATTTTCTAAATGTTTCAATGCCAAATTACTCAGAAACGCCCAAGCGTTTCGAAACACCCCCAAAGTGTTTCGATACGGATTGATTTAAGGAGCTTACTGGAAAGTGTCGTTTCGATACGGACTTCCCTATTTCGAGACTAGGGTTTCGAAACGGGCTTGCCCATTTCGATACAACCTTCATCTGGGCTTCAATTTTTAAATAGTGTTCCGAAACGGCTCATAACCATTTCGATACATGGGTTAAGTATTTTCAAAATTGAGCATTAAATGAACTAGAATTTTTTAAAATTGGTCAACTGTTTTGATACACCCCTTTGGTGTTTCAAAACGACGTTTTACAGTTCAAATGTGTGCAAAACCGTTTCGATACAACCCCTTAAGGTTTCGAAACGCCTTCCTGCGTTTCGATACGGTCCCCTTTTTAAACATAACAACTCTTTCCTTTTTGAGGTTGTTTTGATACAAGGACACGTGTTCCGATACGGGAAGTTGCGTAACTGCATTTATGGAGGGAAGAGTGAGCCCCAACGACTCTATTGATGTTCTCAACCACCCAAATGGCTAGAAATCAATGAGAAGGTATAAAAGCAAGTCTCCAAAGCACCAACAACAACTATTTGAACCTAAAAGCAACATCCAAGCAATCAAATCCAAACCCTTGAGCATAAGAGTCAAATTCTTGTACCCAACTCATTTGGAGTTCTTCATTGTAAATCTTTTTAGAGTTTGGGGAGTGTTTATTTGTAATTGGGTAAACAATTAGCCTTTGAGAGATACCTTTAAAGTTTGCCTATATTTCTCTTATAAAGAGTGTTCTTGGGTCAATCTTTGGATAGAAAGATTGACCGGTTTGTAAGGTTTCTGTAACACCCCTAAAAATATTAAAGTTTTTTTTTGAGCTAAAAAGGGGATTGGATGAAAAATAAAAAGATGTCAACCTAAGGGTTCAAACTTGTAACCCTTGGCCTTGTAAGCCCAAGCCTTAATCATTTGTGCTAAGGATCACTTATGGTTAGTTCTTACACCAAACTTGTTTTGAACTATGTTTAATTAGTCTGAGCCAAATTTAATATAGCCATCCAGATCCACCTACCATCATTAATAACAAAAAATATCTTATCTCTTTTTTCTCTCTCCCAATTCCTTCGTATTCCCCCACCAACGTCCAATCACCCCCACCGTCGCGCTGTGACCGTCACCTCCACCCCTGTCGTGCTCGCCGCCACACCCTAAACCCAACCTTGGTCGCCACTCGCACCACCGTTGTCCCGATCATCAGGAATCAGAGGTATTAGGTTCGACGAACCTAGTTTTTATAACCAGTTCGTTCATCGTTCATTTCTGTCCACCTCTATCACCGTTGAGGAGCGTCGACGGTTCAAGTGTGTTCAGCGTGAGAGGGCGAACATAACCTAACCGACCGATCGTCTGTCCTTCACCGTTAAGGGCCTCGTCGGAGCTACGCATTATTCCGGCCGTCCCCTTTGCTTTCAGGTAAAATCAGTGTGTTTCCGGCCTGTTTTCGATTTGTAATGTAGTGATCGTGTGGTGGAGATTATTTCCGTTCTGTTTCCGGCCAAAGTGAGCCGTTTAGGGTCGCTGGTGACATTTCCGACGTGACGCCGACGAGTCTAGTAAGTGAGTTCAATCTGGGCGGCTTGAACCGGTTAAACGGGTCCGAACCCAACTAAACCGAGACACTTAATTAAACCGGTCTGGGCTCATCCAAGCCATGCCAACTTTAACTGAGTATCACTACTCGTTTATTCAATCTAATAATGATGGTATGGTGCAAGAGTGTAACTATTTGCATCACACGTAATGCATATGGTACAAGGCGGCACGTCCAAAGTTCAGGTGCAATGCTCGATCATTGATTAGTTGTGTATTTTTTCCGGTTATATTCTATAGCTTTTAGATTTGTTCATATCCTTCAGCTGATAAAGTCTGCTTATTCATCATGGCTTGATTGCGATTACAGGTCCAAACCAAACCCTACATTGCAAAACAATTCGGCTGGAAGAAACAGGTTTTGTTCACTCAACTTGCCGAACCAAAGCACTTGAAAGTTCAACAGTAAGTAATGACGGTTGGAACAAAAAGAATTTGAAAGTCTATGGTAAATTCTACTGTAACCTATGAGGTCGTTAGTCGTCACCTCGACTTTGGTTAAAAGAATTTTTCACATCAACTTTGAGCAATAACAAACAGCTGAATCAAAAAAAAATATATAAAATATTCAAAGTCGCCTTTCGAAAAATAATATAACACATTCAGAGTTGTAGTAGATTTCTAAATATTCCTTACATCCCCTATTTCCTAAATGCAATAAACTTCTAAAATTGCCAATTGATTGGGTGGGTGCATATGTGTGAGAGATTTAATTGATTTTTTTTCTCTTATTTTGACCTTAGTAATACGGTAAAGTTCTCGTTTGACCCATCTATTATTTTTCTTCAATTAATCTGATACTTGTATTTTCATTTCGTTCATCAATTTGGTTCCTTTATAAAAATAAAAACATTAGTTTTTATTGGTAGGTTATTTTAAGTTTGTAACCATTATGTTTTTTTAGAAACCCTTATGCTAATTATTAAATTTTGCATTAACATATTATTTTATTTTGTGTAGGTTCGAAGCTTAACATTTGTTTGTAGAATATAAAAATTTTACACTAATATATTAAATGTTATAAGTTGGAATCTCATTAATTACATCTAAATGTGCCTTATTATATTATTTTATATTTTAGTTATTTTATTTACTAAGAGCATCATACGATACTTTCCTATTATTACTTATATAATAGGTAAACTGTAATACCTCAACTTTTTAAGGTTTATAAAGTAAAAAAAGAAATGAAGATAGAAGAAAGTGATGTTAAGTGGTTTTGAACCCTTGACCCCTCACTTGATGAACTTAGGCCTTAGCCATTTGGGCTGAAGACCAATCTTGATTAAACTATGCACTATATTCGTTTTAAAATATACAATAGTGTTCTGACTGATACTAGTTATAGACTGAACAACTCATCTTGCTCATTTTTTTTTAATTCACTTCGAATATAGAAATATTTGAGAAAGGGGAGCTTTCCCCGACCTTTCACCTAACCCTTTCGGCCACCACTCTGATCGCCTCACCGCCGCTCCGTGGCGTGCACCGCCACCACCACCATGTGCGCCGCCTGACTCTGAACCAGCAGCCACCTGTCACACGCGCAACCGAGCCACCACCGCCGGCAAAAGCTTGATCGAAGCTTTGTCGAAATCCTTGGGTTTCCAGCTTCGATTTCGGCCACTCCTGGTGTCCGATCGTCGCGCCGATCTCGCCAACGTGCTCGGCGTGTTGTAGAGATCAAAACCCAGCCGATCACTCATTTTTCGACGCCGGCAAGACGTGTTTCAAGATTTGGCTGGAACCCTAACCGCCGCCTCTTTTCCTATGCTTTCCGGCTCTGTCCACTGTGCGTTCACGGTACAGCCACCAGATCTGAGCTCCGGACAAAGTGGCGAGCAAAACCCAGTCGCCGGACCACTCATCCGGCGCCAGTAAGGGCTTCATCGGCGTTACGCGACAATCCGTCCCTTTTTGAACTTTTTAGGTAATTTTCGGTTGAATTTCGGCATGTTTGACTGAGTTTTGGGATAAATATATTTCTGGGTTTGATTACCTCTTGATTTCCGGCAGAATCGACGAGGAAAGGCATCTCCGGCGACTTTTTCGGCAACCTCCCGGTGACCGACATATATGGGGTAAGTGAACCGGTTCAAGCTATGGTCTGAACCGGCTGAACCCGGTATGAATCGACCAACACGGTCTGAGCCCAAACCCGACCTAATGACCCGGTCTGAGTCAACTCAGTGGGTTGACCCGTCTGAGTCAACTCAGTGGGTTGACCCGTCTGAGTCAACTCAGTGGGTTGACCCGTCTGAGTCAACTCGGTTGACTGTTGAATGATGACGTCATCGTTGACCGATGATGACGTCAGCGTTGACCGTTGACTTTGACCAAAAAGTCAAATTTTATGAAAACTCCTATTTTATGTTTTTTGACGTCCTGAGCCTGTTTTGAAGTCCGTTTTGCAAAATTCTAACCCGAAAGCCTTTGAATTTGACTTCAAACCCAAGAGTGCATAAGTTAAATATCTAGTATAAGACCAATGTAAATGAGGACTGATTAAGGGTATTGTTCTATTGAAGGTACCACGTATCTCCATATCTGAAATGTTATGGGACATCGAATTCGGGTTTGACTGCAATTGAATAGGGTATCATGAATCGACTGATGTAGCTCGGAGTTAAGGTAATACATTACTACCTTTTGCATTCTTTCAAAACTTGTTGGTATTCGGTTAATGCTTGCACGACCATGTTTGAGCATATGATTAATTTCGTTAATGTCGATCAATTAAGAAATAAGAATATTAATGGCCAAGGCATATATTCGATTAAGAGGTTTATTAAATCGAAAAGAATTTCGAGTTCAGTAAGCGATTAAAAAAACGATTGATCTTTAAATCTGATTATGTTGGCTAATGAATTACGAAAATGCCCCTGATGTATGAAAATGACTAAAATACCCCTATCAATGAAAGTGGTATGAGAATTTACACTAGATTCGGTATATCAACTAATTCTTCTGAAAATCTTGAACTAGCTTTGAAAGTTATCGTAACGAGGTTTCACCTTTGAGATTGTAAATTGCTCAGATTCTATTTGAAATTGAATAAATATTTGAAGGCATATTTGCGAGAAAATATTTGTATGTTTGAATTAGTCAAAGTTGCGTAAATTGCTGAATCGTTGGAAATGACTAAAATGTTCGGAAATACTATAATGCTGAACTGATCAGAATATCCATAATGACCAAAAAGAATAATCTAGCCTCGACAGCAAGTGCCAAATTGATCAAAATGATGGTTTCACCCTCGAGAACTTAAATGAAAGAATAGTTGGAAGGACTGAGAGCCTCTGAACAATCGTATCACCTTCGAGCATCAAATTGTCTGAAATACCCTCGGATATTATAATGATTGATAATATTTCTAAGACATGGAATTGAGAACTCCAAATAAGGCCAACCATGTAATGGCTCAAACAAGAAGTGGTAATATACGACTCGTGTTTGTTGGTCGTTTATGATACTAAGAGGATATTGGAGGAATACCATATGAAGGCGTACAATTTATTGGGAGAAAGTACATAGCTAATAGTAAGAGAGATATGTTCTTATAAGGCACATTCGATGTTTTGGAATGAGTTCAACTGCAATGCACATGTTTGAATACTTGGAAAATACCATCCGAATATATGCTTGATTTCTAGAATAAGTTCAGTGGACGATTGGTGAAGGTGAACTATTGTTGTTACGCTCCGTAGTCTGTTTTGAGAAATGAATGGTTGAAGTGTACCTATCCGGTGAGATATTAAACACGGTGTTAATGGGTTCCAATTAGTTCAAAGGGGCTCGAAAACTTGACGAGAAACTAGAAGTCATAAATTTTGTACATCACCGTTTATACCTTGTTGGTTCAAATTATCAGTTTACACCTCCCGAAGGTCAAAATGACCTTAATACCCTTATAGGTTGTAACATTTAATTCTGCTCGCGATATATCTAAAATCCCAATGATTCTGATGCACCAACTTCCGATGTTGATTCGATCCGTGTTATCGAACTCCCCTATTCGTAGGGACCTCGTTCTGAAATCAGTCCAAAATTGTCAAATGTCATCTTTCTGATATCTATCAAGTACCTCTAAGAAATAAATTGGGCCATAAAGCGCGTACCATGTATCTGTAAATACTTTCTGTTCTAAACCAAGTCCATATGCTAAAAATTTAGAAGTATGATATTGTAATACGAAAGGAAAGCAATTCTCTGATTTTTGACCTTTGATATGAAAAATATATATGATATCTGACATTTGAATACGAAATAATAATAATAATGTTAATAAAATAAATTTGATAACTGTCTTCTGGTATAAAAATAGATTTGATATCTATTTTCTGTAATATTGTCTTCTGAATATAAATTGAAATCATCTGGGGTATATTATCTGGGATATGAATGATGATCTGTAGGCTCAGCGCTGGTAAGTCCTTCTGGACCTAAGCTCCTACGCCCAATGGGCCTAGGGTAAGCCTTTCTGTTAAGCTCCTACGCCCACGGGTCTAGGGTAAGTCTTTCTGGACCTAAGGCATCCCCTTAGGTAGGCTCCTACGCCTCAGGCCTAGGGTAAGACCTTCTGTATGCAATTCAGGGCGAATTGCATTTTAGAGTTCGGTTGAGGGTAGTTAAGTTAATTAATAGAACTTTCTGACATCTTCTGAAACATACCCTACTAAATTAATGTATCAATGTTGAACCCTCAGTAAACTTACAATTCGCACTTAAGGGACCACTTTGAACTCCTTGATTCAACTTCTGAAATCTGAATCTCTTTTGAATCTCTGGCTTTAGACCACCTCTTACGGTTCGGGTGATCAAATGAAGAACAACTCTGTGACCTCCTAATAATGCTTCTCTGAATTATGAAATCGTAATTGGATCTTACCGTTGCTTAATTCTTCCTGACAATGTTAAGTTGACATATACCTACTTGCACCTTTAGCATCTTTGGGTAGTTTGTATTACTGAGCTTTCCGAAGCTCACGTTGTTTTTACCATCACAGGTTAGAAGATCGACTATCGCAGCTGTCAACGTTGGGATGAGTTTCTTTGGCTTGCTTGCGGAGTATGGTATCGGTATAATTGGGGGGCATGTATGTCATGTTTTTATTTATATTCGGATTTGAAACTTGTATTAATAATTTGCATCAGAGTTTTGTTTTATTGTCTAAATGTTTTTCTGAAATTGTATTTTAATTCAAAACTTGATTTATGATTTCAAATGGTTCAACAAATTTGTTTATTTGAAATTTTATTATGGGTCGCTCCGGTGACCATAATGTAACTTTCTAGGATCCGTTGTAACGCATAGGCGGGTCTCAGGGGGGTACATAAACAATACATAGAAATTAATAAAGAATTATTGACAATCATTGATAAATCTATAGCGTTGATTCTTCTCTTCTTTAATAAGATACTTATTTTGATGAATAGAAATTATCTGAAATTTTAGGTGCCCTATTTATGGCCCATACTAAAAATTAAGTTTAGAGTTTAAAAAAGATAGAGTATGATATATTTTTAGGGTATAGAGTATATGGTTTAAGATTTAAAATTTAGGGTTAGGACTTGAAATTTATTTTTTTAGTATTTTTTAATATTGAACATAAAAAGGCACCGAAAAGGGACTTAGGATTTTTATCCTTATTTTGATACATTTAATAATGAAAATAATTTTAAACCTTAAATCCCTCAACTCTTTGAAAATAACTACAACCAATACATTCGTATTTTTATGTCATTATTAGATTCATATCTGGCTAATGTGTTTGAGGTTTGAATTGAAACTAAGACTAAGACTGTCCGGAAGTAAGATCAGTTCCAGCAACAATGGCCATTGCAATCAAGATCCTTGCGTGTGTATTCTGATCTGTAATAGGGTTTGGAGGATTCGGTGGGGTGTTGAAAATAGTGGTGCAACTAGCTTGTGCTCTTGGTGCTGATTTTTCAGACTGCAACATGCTGTTGTAATCCTTCTCAAAGAACGCCGTTGCCGCCTGTTGGAAACTATCCATCACTACATGATAAGCGTTTTCACAGGTCGTAAGAGCGTTCTTCACCGCCGGGTCGGTCGCTTTCTCGAGGAGTCCCGTGATGAGAGTATGCGTGTTGGTCGCCATATTAAGGGTTTGCTCTACGGTTATCTGTGTCAGAGCCGTGATATCGGCGTTCGGACTCTTTAGGTTTTGATTAAAAGTGTTGTTACAAAATGCATACTCCTCCATTTGTCGACATATCTTGTCGATCAATGCTTGGGGTGAATCGTCACATGATGCAGGGCTGATGAAGATGAAGCTGCCTACCAAAGCTAGAAGAACAAAGTAAATGCAGAACTTGGAAGAATCAGACATTGCTTTGTTTTAATTTTTGGGATTAGGGAAGTGATTAGTGATGGAAATTACAATTAACCGTGTGTAATTTATATAGCTAATTTGCATGATGAATGGTTAAGGAAATGAATTAATATATGTGGGAAAAATATTGTTTTACCATTCATGTGGATTCTTATACCTTAGAAAATGCTTGCATGATTTGATTCCATTAGTGTTGTTGTAGCATTCTAGAAAAGAAAATTAACTTATGATCTAAATTGATGAAACGGATGCATATATATATATATATTTGTGTGTGTTAAATGTTAAATGCAAGATTTGAAAATTTTGATATGAATGCATATATTATTGAGTTGATTGTACCACATGTGCTCAACTACGACCTTTATTTTAAATATATCCCTAAATTTTTAAATGTTTAATTTCCTCCTAAACTATAGCTCTCATTCTAAATTGATCTATGAATTTTTTTAACATTTCAAATTTATCCTCAAATTATCATTTATGTCACATCATATTATTACATAAAACACATCATTTTTTACATAGAAATTAATAATTTTTATGACAATTTTATTAACATAGGATAAGATTAGCATATATACTGATAATTTGAATATGAAATTAGAATGTTTAAAAGTTTGGAGACCAATTTAGATTGAGAGTCATAGTTTGGGAGTGTGTGGTGCAATTAACTTTTTTTTCTTTCTATTTGAAGTCTTAATAATGTAATTTTAAGTAAATTAATTTAAATTATTATGAAAAATCATGTCATAATGCAAAACATGTACTAGTTTAAGACATGATAAAAATGAAAAACATTTAAAATATGTGATGTTATGGAAAATTATATGTACACAACGCAAATATTTAAACGCGTTAAAATGTACATAAAACTACTTATTAATTTATAATATTTTCAATACATGTAAAATAATAATATAATTACAATATAGACATAATTTTATAATTTGATTCATTGTATAATATAATATGTAAAAGGATTAATATCCTATACACAAGCGCCTTAGTTTTAGGGTATAAGGAGTTAATTTAGGGTATAGGGTTTAGGGGTTTAGGTGTAAGGGGTTAGAATTTAGGGATAGTTGTTTGAATTTAAGGTTTAGGGTTATAATTTAGGGTTTATAGGTTAGGATTTAGTTTTTAGGGTAATATGGCGAGGATTTAGGTTTTAACCTATAAACCCTAAATTATAACCCTAAACCTTAAATTGAAACAACTATCCCTAAATTCTAACCCTCTACACCTAAACCCCTAAACCCTATACCCTAAACTAACTCCATATACCCTAAAACTAAGGCGCTTGTGGAAACTTTCAGTTTCCACCGCCTGTGTATAGAATATTTATCCAATGTAAAAATGTGATTTATTAAGTAGTATCATAAAAGAAATATCGATACTCATTAAAAATTAGATCTCATTCTGACATGTATTCTTACATTATTGATATTGTATGAGTGAGTATCGATATTGTAATTCAGAATTATGCATTTTAGGTTTGTAAGTTACTTTAAATTCCTCTTTAAACTCATGTATTAAAGTTCTAATTGATTTCTACCAACTAAGTTGATCTAAGTGGTAAGTAGTTTGATATCGTTTAACCAGGTCTCAAGTTTGAAGCTTTTTGTATGCAGAAAATTATTTTTGGGAGACTCTGTAAAATAATGTTTGATTTTGATATAACAAATAATCTAAGGACCAAATTGAAAAGTAAAAAAAAAATTAAGTACTCAAAAGACTCACATTTGACAAGTAAAATTTAGACTTAAAATGTTTTAAAGTCAAAACTTAAACCCCATAAATTTTCTAAATGTTTCAATGCCAAATTACTCAGAAACGCCCAAGCGTTTCGAAACACCCCCAAAGTGTTTCGATACGGATTGATTTAAGGAGCTTACTGGAAAGTGTCGTTTCGATACGGACTTCCCTATTTCGAGACTAGGGTTTTGAAACGGGCTTGCCCATTTCGATACAACCTTCATCTGGGCTTCAATTTTTAAATAGTGTTCCGAAACGGCTCATAACCATTTCGATACATGGGTTAAGTATTTTCAAAATTGAGCATTAAATGAACTAGAATTTTTTAAAATTGGTCAACTGTTTTGATACACCCCTTTGGTGTTTCAAAACGACGTTTTACAGTTCAAATGTGTGCAAAACCGTTTCGATACGACCCCTTAAGGTTTCGAAACGCCTTCCTGCGTTTCGATACGGTCCCCTTTTTAAACATAACAACTCTTTCCTTTTTGAGGTTGTTTTGATACAAGGACACGTGTTCCGATACGGGAAGTTGCGTAACTGCATTTATGGAGGGAAGAGTGAGCCCCAACGACTCTATTGATGTTCTCAACCACCCAAATGGCTAGAAATCAATGAGAAGGTATAAAAGCAAGTCTCCAAAGCACCAACAACAACTATTTGAACCTAAAAGCAACATCCAAGCAATCAAATCCAAACCCTTTAGCATAAGAGTCAAATTCTTGTACCCAACTCATTTGGAGTTCTTCATTGTAAATCTTTTTAGAGTTTGGGGAGTGTTTATTTGTAATTGGGTAAACAATTAGCCTTTGAGAGATACCTTTAAAGTTTGCCTATATTTCTCTTATAAAGAGTGTTCTTGGGTCAATCTTTGGATAGAAAGATTGACCGGTTTGTAAGATTTCTGTAACACCCCTAAAAATATTAAAGTTTTTTTTTGAGCTAAAAAGGGGATTGGATGAAAAATAAAAAGATGTCAACCTAAGGGTTCAAACTTGTAACCCTTGGCCTTGTAAGCCCAAGCCTTAATCATTTGTGCTAAGGATCACTTATGGTTAGTTCTTACACCAAACTTGTTTTGAACTATGTTTAATTAGTCTGAGCCAAATTTAATATAGCCATCCAGATCCACCTACCATCATTAATAACAAAAAATATCTTATCTCTTTTTTCTCTCTCCCAATTCCTTCGTATTCCCCCACCAACGTCCAATCACCCCCACCGTCGCGCTGTGACCGTCACCTCCACCCCTGTCGTGCTCGCCGCCACACCCTAAACCCAACCTTGGTCGCCACTCGCACCACCGCTGTCCCGATCAACAGGAATCAGAGGTATTAGGTTCGACGAACCTAGTTTTTATAACCAGTTCGTTCATCGTTGATTTCTGTCCACCTCTATCACCGTTTAGGAGCGTCGACGGTTCAAGTGTGTTCAGCGTGAGAGGGCGGACATAACCTGACCGACCGATCGTCTGTCCTTCACCGTTAAGGGCCTCGTCGGAGCTACGCATTATTCCGGCCGTCCCCTTTGCTTTCAGGTAAAATCAGTGTGTTTCCGGCCTGTTTTCGATTTGTAATGTAGTGATCGTGTGGTGGAGATTATTTCCATTCTGTTTCCGGCCAAAATGAGCCGTTTAGGGTCGCTGGTGACATTTCTGACGTGACCTTTATTTTAAATATATCCCTAAATTTTTAAATGTTTAATTTCCTCCTCAACTATAGCTCTCATTCTAAATTGATCTATGAATTTTTTTAACATTTCAAATTTATACTCAAATTATCATTTGTCACATCATATTATTACATAAAACGCATCATTTTTTACATAGAAATTCATAATTTTTATGACAATTTTATTAACATAGGATAAGATTAACATATATACTGATAATTTGAATATGAAATTAGAATGTTTAAAAGTTTGGAGACCAATTTAGATTGAGAGTCATAGTTTGGGATGGAATTAGAATGTTAAAAAGTTTGAGGACTAATTTAGAGCAGGAACCATAGTTTAAGGATGCAATTCAAATATTCAAAAATTTAAGAACCAATTTAGAATGAGAGTCATAGTTTGGGAGTGTGTGGTGCAATTAACTTTTTTTCCTTCTATTTGAAGTCTTAATAATGTAATTTTAAGTAAATTAATTTAAATTATTATGAAAAATCATGTCATAATGCAAAACATGTACTAGTTTAAGACATGATAAAAATGAAAAACATTTAAAATATGTGATGTTATGGAAAATTATATGTACACAACGCAAATATTTAAACGCGTTAAAATGTACATAAAACTACTTATTAATTTATAATATTTTCAATACATGTAAAATAATAATATAATTACAATATGTAAAAGGATTAATATCCTATACACAAGCGGTGGAAACTGAAAGTTTCCACAAGTGCCTTAGTTTTAGGGTATAAGGAGTTAATTTAGGGTATAGGGCTTAGGGGTTTAGGTGTAAGGGGTTAGAATTTAGGGATAGTTGTTTCAATTTAAGGTTTAGGGTTATAATTTAGGGTTTATAGGTTAGGATTTAGTTTTTAGGGTAATATGGCGAGGATTTAGGTTTTAACCTATAAACCCTAAATTATAACCATAAACCTTAAATTTAAAGAACTATCCTTAAATTCTAACCTTCTACACCTAAACCCCTAAACCCTATACCCTAAACTAACTCCATATACCCTAAAACTAAGGCGCTTGTGGAAACTTTCAGTTTCCACCGCCTGTTATAGAATATATATCCTATGTAAAAATGTGATTTATTAAGTAGTATCACAAAAGAAATATTGATACTCATTTGTATAGCTAATTTGCATGATGAATGGTTAAGGAAATGAACTAATATATGGGGGGGAAATATAGTTTTACCATTCATGTGGATTCTTATACCTTAGAAAATGCTCGCATGATTTGATCCCATTAGTGTTGTTGTAGCATTCTAGAAAAGAAAATTAACTTATGATCTAGATTGATGAAACGTATGCATATATTTGTTAAATGTTAAATACAAGATTTGAAAATTTTGATATGAATGCACTGTACCACACGTGCTCAAAATTACGACTTTTATTTTAAATATATTCCCAGACTTTTAAATGTTTAATTTCCCCCTAAACTATAGCTCTCATTCTAAATTGATCTATGATTTTTTTAATATTCTAATTTTATCTTCAAATTATCATTTATATCACATCATATTATTACATGATACACATCAGTTTTTACATGGAAATTAATAATTTCATGACACTTTTATTAACATAGGATATGATTAGCATATACTAATAATTTGAAGATGAAATTAGAATGTTCAAATGTTTGGAGACCAATTTAGATTGAGAGTCATAGTTTGGGGATGAAATTAGAATGTTAAAAAGTTTGAGGACTAATTTAGAGCGGGAACCATAGTTTAAGGATGCAATTGATTAGAACGAGAGTCATAGTTTAGGGGCGTGTGGTGCAATTAACTTTTTTTTTCTTTCTATATGAAGTCTTATTAATGTAATTTTAAGTAAATTAATTTAAATTATTATGAAAAATTATGTCATAATGCAAAATATGTACTAGTTTAAGACATGATAAAAATGAAAAACATTAAAAATATGCGATGTTATGGAAAATTATATGTACACAACGCAAATATTTAAACGCGTTAAAATGTACATAAAACTACTTATTAATTTATAATATTTTCAATACATGTAAAATATTAATACGATTACAATATAGACATAATTTTATAATTTGATTCATTGTACAATAGAATATGTAAAAATGTGATTTATTAAGTAGTATCACAAAAAAAATATCGATACTCATTCAAAATTAGATATCATTCTAACATGTATTCTTACATTATCGATATTGTATGAGCGAGTATCGATATTGTAATTCAGAATTATGCATTTTAGGTTTGTAAGTTATATTAAATTCCTCTTTAAACTCATGCATTAAAGTCTTAATTAATTTATACCAACAAAGTTAGTCTAACTGGTAAGTAATTTAACATCGTTTAACCAGGTCTCAATTTAGAGCTTTGTGTATGCAAAAATTCTTTTTGGGAGACTCGTCCACCAAAATCAAGTGTGCAACATGGTTCAGTTCGGATTAGTCAAGTGCAAAGCACTGAAATATCGGGAAGGCAACAAAAAAAGAGTCAAAATTGATTTCTAAAGTTTATGGATGTGATATTAGGGATGGTCATGGGTCGGGTTTTTGGTCAATCTGCACCTGGCCTGAAAATGTAGCACCTCCATCAAAATTAGGCCCAACTCGAATCGGACCCGAATTTTAGAGTAAAAACCCGAACTCGAGCCGACATAAATAAAAAGAATTACTTTTTTACTTTTATTAGATAAAATATGGAGTTAATTGAAAATATACAAATAGAGAGGGCTTATAATAATTATTCCTTTTTTATTAGACAAAATAAGGAGATAATTAAATATATATATATATATATAAATCGAGAGGCATTACATCAATTATACCTAAATATTTAAAATAAAATTAAACGATTATTTCAGGTTGGATCGGGTTGGATATTTTCACCTTAAACCTAAACTCGACATTATCCTAAACAAATCAATCCGAACCCGACCGAACAAAAAAAATTTCTATAAATAAGACCCGACCCAAGTGATAATCTTCACATATTCTACTGTTAATCTCAGCTACCCGTTACACCCATCCAACGATCCAAAAAATGTGTAAAACTTAAAAACTTGTACACCGGGTAACCGGATCCCCCCCCCTCTCTCTATATATACACATTTATATTTGACATAATGCCAAAAAATGCCCCTAACGTTTGACTGAATATTCATTTTGGCCCATATTCTTTTTTTAAACCATTTTAACCCCCAACGTTCCATTTTAACCCTCCACGGAAGAAATATTTTAGTCAGCTAACGATAAACAACTTGAAATGATGTGACAAACCTACATGGCAGTGCACGCGCGATAGCAGTGTCATATAACAAATATGCTGACTTTACATAATGACACATTAGTCAAAAATATTTTTATAAAATTGTATAAAATGTAAAATAATTTTTTTCCTGACACGTCATTATGTAAAATCATTTCAAGTTGTTTATCGTTAGTGGTCTAACAATTTTCATTTGCATATGGGTCATTTTGACCCAAAATGAAACATTGGGGGGTTAAACTGATTCAGAAAAGAATAAAGGCCAAAATGGCTATTCAATGAAACATTAAGGACATTTTTTTTGGCTTTATGCCTATATATTTTGAAAAAATATTCCTATGTGATATGTGTTCATTCTATACCAATCAACACATATCAATAAGTATTAAGTCTTTTTTTTAATTTTTTTTTGCTCGGCAAAGAATTAATATTTATTCAAAATTAAAAGAGCCTAGCCTGGATGAGAGCCTCGTTAAAAACCTCCCTAAGCCTAATTGGAGGAAAAGAGTACTCGACATCTAGGGAAAAGCAAAAGCCGCAACACCGATAAAAAGAAACAGTCTACTACACCAAAGATTGCCTACCACATAAACACAAACAATACAAAAACACCAGCAAGCTAACGCCTATAAGACCAAGCCTATGACAACCAAATACCAGCATTCTCTCGGCAAACCTGAGTCTGATCGCCTAAAACACAACTTCGCAATCCTTATAATCTTCTAAACCAACGCAACACCAACCATGATTAATAACATCAATATAGAACATAAGACCAAAATTACCACCATGCTTTGAAGATGGTCGAACGACACAAACCATCAATTGCAAGACAAATCGCAAAAACATTTTCCTGTTTTTGCACATGACAGACCTGCACTTTCCCTGCTATTTCCAATAAAATATCAATCTCCAGCATGATCGGCCATCAACACCACAGACGGAGGAAAACATCATTCTCCCATCGTAAGATTACTTTGGAATCGGATTCAATTGTCAAGGTAACTTTCCCGCTCCAATTAGCCTCCAAAAACACTTCTAGAGCAATTTTAATTGCCTTTAAAACTACAAAAGTAGTACCTTTGTCTTCAATTGGACCCGTGAAAATTGCTCTTAGTATGCCATCTTCATTGCGCAAAACTCCTCCGCATCCTGCTCGACCGTCTTTATTTGATCAAAGGAAAAAGTATTAAGCCTTGATTATTTTTAAGACATTTTAACCCTTGTAGCAATTATTTTTTATTTTTATTTTTTAACAGTCTAAAGGTGATTATAAAGTAGTATATGTTCATACATATTCTTAATCCTTTGACAATGCACATTATTCATTATATTATTTTTTTGAATATACAAAGTGATTTGAACTCGGGTCTCCTAAGATAAACATCATTCGTTTTTCCACCGAGGCTACTCGTTGGGTTCCCTATTAAATATATCAAACCTTACACTAAGATATTAAATGTTTAAAGTTGAATTCTCATTAATTACATTTAACACGTCTTATTATATTATTTTACATTTTAGTTATTTTATTTAATAAGAGCATCATATGATACTTTCCTATTGTTACTTATCCAAAACTACAAGTAAACAATAACTACAATCATTAACAAATCTATAACATTGTGAACAATAGTGATTTTGAGGCACAGAAGAATGTTTTTCTCAATTTTTCTTAATGTTTGATTTATAACAACAACTCCTATTTATAGTTTACAAGATAGGCTAATCTAAGGAATAATTACATAAAAATCAGCAACTATATCTGCACCTATTACACAAAATCAGTAGCTACAAATATGCTCCTATGTATTGATAAAATCCTGAATATCAGCAATTAGATATTTAGGAATAAGATTCCCTAAGTTTCTGCAATTTCTACAATCTACACTCCCATCAAGCTGGTGAGTATACATTGTAAAGTCTCAGCTTGGATGTGAGCTCATCAAAGGTATTTCTTGGAAGTGCCTTGGGGAGTACATCGACTAGTTGTTTGTGAGTAGGCACAAAGTTAAGCTTGATTGTCCCATTTGTAATCTTTTCAGAGATGAAATGTCGGTCTAGATCCACATGTTTTCTTCTATCATGTTGGACATGATTCTTTGCAATACTAATTGCAGATTTACTGTCACATTGAAGTTCAAAATCCTCACTCTAATTTAATTTTAGTTCTGTCAAGAGTCTTTGAACCCAAATTTCTTCACAGATCCCTTGAGCTAATGCTCAAAACTCAGCTTCTACACTGGTTCTTGCCATTACAAATTGTTTCTTGCTTCTCCAGGTTACCAAATTACCCCAAACTCGAGTACAATATCCACTAGTGGATTTTCTGAGTGTGAGCTCTCTTGCCCAGCTTGCATCTGTGAAAACCTCCACTTTTCTACTCTCATTCTCGGTAAAAATTAGTCCATGGCCTGGCGTCATCTTCAAATATCTCAAGATTCTACTTACTGCCTCTAGGTGCTCCTCTCTCAGGTCATTCATAAACTGACTTATGATGCTAACTGAGAAGGCAATATCTAGTCTTGTAAGTGATAAATAAATTAACTTACCTACCAGCATTTGATAATGCTCCTTTTCAACGGTAGTTCCATTGTTATCAGTTCTGAATTTCAAGTTATACTCCATAGGTGTCTCGGCAGGTCTACAACCTATCATTCCAATTTTTGAAAGTAAGTTTAGAACGTACTTTCTTTGATTGATCACAATTCATGTGCTTGATCTAGCCACTTCCATCCCTAGAAAGTATCGCAAGTAACCGAGATCTTTGGTCTCAAATTCAGTTGCCAAGAACTTCTTCAAATTTCTAATTTCTAGAGAATCATCACCCGTAATGATTATATCATCAACATAGATTATTAAGATAGCCTTTTTGTTCTCGGAAGAGGTCTTGATAAACATAGTGTGGTCAGTTTGACATTTATGATAGCCAAATTTTAGAATGGCCTTAGTGAACCTATCAAACCAAGCTCTTGGCGATTGCTTAAGTCCATAAAGAGATTTCAGTAATTTGTATACCTGATCAGAATTTGAGTTTCCATTTAGAACGGGTGGTGTTTGCATGTATACCTCCTCTTCTAAGTTTCTATTTAGGAATGCATTCTTGATGTCAAGTTGATGCAATGGCCAATCCAAATTTGCAGCAAGAGATAATAGAATTCTTACTAGGTTGAGCTTTGCTACTGGAGCAAATGTCTCCTGGTAGTCAATTTCATAGGATTGAGTAAATCCTCTTGCCACCAGCCTAGCCTTGAACCTTTCGATGCTCCCATATGCAATGTATTTGACTGTAAATACCCATTTACAGCTTACTGCCCTCTTTCCTGGAGGTAAATCAGTCATAACCCAAGTCTTGTTTGCTTCCAGTGCCTTGATTTCATCTTCTGTAGCCTTCTTCCACTTAAGATCTTTCAAGGCTTCATGCACAGATTGAGGAATGTACACCTTATCAAGTTTAGCAGTAAAGGTTTTGAATGAGGGCATTAGCTTCCCATAGGCCACATATTTTTGTATTGGATGACTTGTACATTTTCTAACACCTTCTCTTTGAGCAATAGGTAAGCCAGATGTATCATTTAGAGGAACAATGTCATTATTCAAAGATTCTGTACCTTCTTCATTCTAAGGATAATGGAATTGGTTCCAGTTCTTGAACAGTCATAGGCTGTGTAGTTTCCTGTGGAATAGGCCTCATTTTCTTCCTTGTATAGACACTAAGTTCCTTTGTTCCAACTTGAGTTTTTGAAGGAAGGTTTTACAGAGTTTTAGGTAGTGATTCAGGTATAGGCGACATAGGTTCAGGCTGAAGCGGGAGTTGAAGTTGGTATGGGAATGTAAACCGAATTTGCATCATTCTTCTATCTTCTTCAGTCATCTCCGATTTCACCTTCGGGACAAGTCTTCCTTCATCATTTCTTTTCATCGAAATGTGATGCCCTTCTTCAACTACATCCCAAACCATATAGTTGGTGGATTTGATGAAGAGACACATCCTATTTTTCGAATATGGGTAGTTGTCCCCATTGAAGAATGATGGTTTAGTGGTGGATTAAAACTCATAGAAGTTGGAGATTGAGGTAGATGCCATGACTTGACTAGAAATTTGATCACACTCTTCTAGGATATCCTCTTGTGGTTGTTAATCCTTCAAAAGAGGTAGGTTCTGATACCAATTGTAGAGTGGATCGTTGAATCGATAAATGCCAAGAGGGGTGAATTGGATTTTTAATTTGGTTGGTAGTGAAGTGGTAAAATAAAATTGAGGACAAAGGCAATTATAGTGGTTCAAGTTCCAAATAAACTCTACATCCACTACCTTAGCTCCCACTAAGGATTTTCCAAACAACTTCACTAGATGATCTTCCCCCTTTCTAATCTTAGGAGGAAACCTTTATACAAATGGTCAATTTTCTACCCAAAATTGACCAAACCCTATCCCAAGTGTACAAATAAGAATGTGGCCAATACTATGTATCACTCAAGACTAATATTGCCCAAATTACAAGCACACAATCCAATTGAATCTGAAAAATAGGAAATTACAAGGATTAACAATTGGGGTTTTATAAAGATATTGGAATTTAAGCACTTGAGCTTGGATTTGATGTAGAATTGTTTCTCTTAGGATCAAATAGTTGTTGTTGGTTGTTTTTAGACTCCCTTTTATACTTTCTCATTCAATTCTAGACGTTGGGGTGGTTTCCATCATCAATATAGTCATTGGGATGCAATCTTCCCACCATAAATGCACTTCTGCAACTACCCATTTCGAAACACTTGTACCTATTTCGAAACAGACCAAAATAGAAATAGTTGTTGGGGTGTAATTAATAGACTGTATCGAAACGGATACGATCATTTCGATACTCTAAGAGCCCGTTCCAAAATGTCTTGATACTGTTTCAAAACAATTTGAAACTATCATAACCTATACCGAAACATGGTTAAATCGTTTCGATACATCTTAACCGTTTTGAAAAAATTATCTATAAAATTGCAACGGTCATAAATTTTAAATCCAAGTTAAAATATCGTTTCGAAACGTTTGAGATCGTTTCGATATAGCCATATCGAAACAGATCTGCATGTTCTGTTGTTCTTCATCTGTTTCAAAACATGGTGTCCTGTTTCGACACTATCATATCGAAACAGGAAGACTCATTCTGAAACCAATTTTAATAGTTTCAACACGTTCCGAAACATCTAAGGGATGTTTCGAAACAGTGACTCGAAAGTCACTGTTTTGACTTGGAAAACACTTAGAAAATTTTGTATAACCATTTGGTTTTGACTTGACCACTTTACTCAAAAGTTTTGGGAAGTTTTGAGGACTTAAAAATTTATTTTCTATTTTCAATTTAGTTCTTAAATCCTTTGTTATATCAAAATCAATTCTTTAGTTTTACAAAAATGGAAATCGAATCTGGTATAACACTAGGTTCATCAAGAGGAAGTTTAATGTATTGATGTTGAGGATGAAATTCATCCCAACTCTCCCCCTAGATTTCAGAATTTGAGAAAAAAGGTTGTAATTCCTGAAAGGTAACATCCATAGATATATATATATATAACTTTCGAGTGTTAGGGGAATAACATTTAAAGCACTTCTTTAGAGAAGAATATCCTAGGAAAACACATTTGATGGCCATAAGATCTAATTTGCTTCGAAACTGCTTGTGAACATGAACAAAGGCACAAGAACCAAATATTTTAACAGGCAGTGTTGAGGATATGGGTTTTAAGAAAGGAAAAGTTTGAAGAAAGACTTCCTTAGGTGTTTTAAATCCCAAAACTCGACTAGGTAATCTATTGATAAGGTAGGTAGCCGTAAGTAAAGCTTCTACCCAAAACATTTTAGGAACATTGGAAGAAAATAACAGAGATCGAGTAACTTCTAAGAGATGTTTATTTTTTTCTTTCAGCCACTCCATTTTGCTAAGGAGTATCTACACAAGAACTAATGTGTATAACACATTTTCCTTAAGAAAATTGCTCAAAGTATTTGTGAAGAATTCACTCCCATTGTCACTCTTCAGGATTTGAATTTTGCAACAAAATTGGCTTTCAATCATCAAATAAAATTCCTTAAAGGTTCCCTATGTTTTAGACTTTTCCTTCCTTAAATATGTTCAAGTAGTTCGAGTGTGATCATCAATAAAAGAAATAAAACACCTAGCTCCAGTAATATTCTTAACCTTAGAAGGACCTCAAATGTCACTATAGATGAGTGAAAAAGGTTGAGATGGTTTATAACAAGATGAAGGATATGGATTTCACTTATGCTTGGAAAGTTGACATATATCACAAGAAAGTAATGCTGGATTGTTATTGGAAAAAAGTTTTGGAAACAACTTCTGAAGATAAAAGAAACTAATATGTCCGAGACGAAAATGCCATAACATAATCTTATTAGAATTGAAATTGGGAGTGTTGGAAGATAAACACACATAATTAAATGTGCAACTTGGTAGGACTTGTCCCTTAGAAAGAGGTTGACCGTCAATGAGATAGAGGCCATTACACAACTCAGCATTGCCAATCACATTCCCCGAATCCATTTCTTGAAAAACACAACCAAGAGAACTAAATTTAGTATAACACTGAAGGTCAATACACAATCTACTAATTGACAAGAGATTGCATTGGAGATTAAGGACATATAGAACAGAGTGAAGCACAAGATCCTTATTAATAAAAACTGTTCCAGTCCCCTTTACTTCAATCAAGGAGCCATCAATAGTTTTCACTTGTCTCTGATTATTTTGTTTTGTAAGAGTTAAAAATAAACTCTTGTTTCCTGTCATATGGTCAGTGGCACCAGAATCTACTATCCAACGTATCTTAGTAGTTGTGGAAAGAAACGGAAGACTACCATTATGACTTGTGGAGGCATCAGATTGATCAACAGAATATGTCATATGGCATGTTATTTGGGTGGAGGAAACATCATAATTTTCTGGACAAGAATTCAAATAAGTTCCAGAACTAATTTTTGATGAAGAAATGAGATACATCTCTTTAGGATTTATGTGGAGAATCGAAAACCTAATCTGATACCATGTGAACAATAGTGATTTTGAGGCAGGGAATAATGTTTTTCTTAATGTTTTATTTATAATAACGGCTTCTATTTATATTTTACAAGATAGGCTAATCTAAGGAATAATTACACAAAAATCAGCAACTATATCTTCACCTATTACACAAAATCAGTAGCTACAAATATGCTCCTATTTATTGATAAAATCCTAAATATCAGCAATTAGATATTTAGGAATAAGATTCCCCAACTTTCTGCAATTTCTACAATCTACAAGCATTGTTTATTCTACTCTTGTAACGTCCTGAATCTATGAATTCGTGGGTCGGTTTAACCTGTACCATGGGCCTTACGTGTTGGGCCATGAGTTAAGGCCTTTGGGTGCTCCTGAAAGCCTTGGTGGGCTTCATTTCTGTTATTGGGCTAGTGGTCTTGTGTTGGGTGGTGAATAGAAGGATGATGAAGGGGTAGAGGGGTAAATTACCCCATTTTGAAGAAGATGATGGAGGGGTTTTTTATTTTCGCTGTAGAAAGTAAAGGATGATGATCTCATTTTGTTCCCTCTTATCTTCTCTTCTCTCTCTTTCATTTCTTCACTGGAGACCCAAAGTTAAAGATTCCATCTTTGTCTTTTTGAGTTCGGTTTTTGAAATACAAGTTAGGGGTGTGAGTTGAGAAAAATGGGTTCTAGGTGGGGTTGGAGAAGATGAACGAGAATGGAAGATTTAACAATGTTTCTTATTTTTAAATTCTTCCTTAATCATCCTTATTCCTTTTAGCAACGCTGTAATTTGTTTTACAACATTTGGTTGTAGTAAAAGAGGTTGGAGAGCACTTCAAGGAGCAAGGGAAGAAGAAGGCTTGATGTTTGAGCAGGGGCTGCTTTTCCGGCTTTCGGAGGAATGTTAGTACACTTCCAACTCATTTTGTTTCATGCACATCCTAAGGATGATGCCTTATATGCTTGATTTGATAATTTGGGTATTTAAATGCTTAAAAAATGCTTGTTAATGGTAAATCCGGGATTTGAGGTTAATAACACGTAAAAATAGTAGTAAACCACCCTAAATAATTCCCAAAACTGTAGGATCAACTTAAGGGGTCGTTGGTTGCAAGTTGGAGGCTTTGAGGATGATTCTGGAGCCTAAGGAAGCCATTTCTAGGCTTATGTAGAAATATATATTTTGATATAATAATTGAAAAATGTTTTGGACTTAGTTGAAAAAAATTTTAAAATATTTACTAAGTCAAAAACAACTTGAAAATAAGATTAAGGATGTTTAAAAAGGTTTTGGCAATGATTGAAACGTTTTTAAGTAGCCAAACCAGTGCTTTTAATGTACCCGTTTCGATACACGCATAATATGTATCGATACATTTTGAAACTGCCAGAACCCGTTTCGATACATGGCTTACGTATTAGGTTTTGGGTGAGTGCTTAGAGTCGCAAACACATACCTTCAAGCATCAAGGATTGACAAATGCTTCAATTGTAACAACATTATGATGTCAAATTGTCTTTAGAGCTTAATTGCCATTCTCTTGTATAGACAAAACACTTGTGAGCTAAAATGTTTATGTATGCTCAAGTGTATAGGTTTTGGGTGAGTTCTTAGAGTCGCAAACACATACCTATTAGAGGGATTTCTTGTTTGCTTTAGGTTAGAAAGCCGAACCACTCTAAATCCTTGTATTTATTTCTTAATTTTGCCACCAACTCAAACACCCAAAAATCTAACTTCTCCACCACCTGGCTAGCTAAATCGGTTGAAGGAAATCTGTAACCCCCTGAGTTAGGGGTCAGATGTTACACGGGTAAATCGAGTTTCAGTCGTGGGCTCGTTTTAAATTAAATTGGGGTTTTAGTTTTAATTAAAAAGAGTTTGAATTCATTAATGGCATTTTGGTAATTTTAAAATAAAGGAAAATAAGATGTGAAAAATGGGCTTTTGAAATTTGTTATTCATCTTCTTCCTCTAGCAATTTCACGTTGAAAACCTCCCTAAAACCCCTATCCCTATTCCATCAAATTTCTTCATCATTTCAAGGGCTCTCTTCAAAGTAATCATATTTTTGACTTGTCCTCTTAATTTCTAACACATTGATGGTTTTAGTTTTAGGAAATCACCATTGTTGGATGTTTTCAAGTTTTCAAGTTTTATGGGAAAATGAAGAAACTTTAAGGGTTTTTCGTTTAGCTCTTGATTTGCAAAGTTCGTTTATGTTTTAATCTTGCCCTCAGAAGTTTTAAAACTAAAAATGGTGGGGTTTTATTAAGAATCCCGAAATGGGTTTTGTGGGTGTTTTAAAAGAGGTGAAAACTTGGGTTCTAGGAGTAGTTTGGTGTAGAGGAGTTGGCCTGATGATTTTTTATTGCTTAAGGGTTGTTTTGAAGGTAATTAATGATGATTTGGGTGTTGGAATTGATAGTTTTCTGATGGGTTGTGCGGGGGTACGAAAATGAGGAAGTTTTGTTAGCTCATGGTTTGGAAATGTAGTAAATGGGTCTTGAGCTTGTGTTTTGATTGTGACAGTGGTTTTGGGGCTGAATTATTGAGTAAATTGTTGTTTTTGATTGACTAGAATCAAGGGAAACCGTTGGAGAGGCTTCGGGCACGATTCTGGGGAATTTGGAGACTTGAGATCGGTGTTTCGGCTTCCGGTTGGGTTTCATCGGTGAGTGAAAATGTTTTGAACTTGATTTGATTTCGAAAAGGATTCTTGAGGGTTTGGGTGGAGACTAGAGGGCTAACCTAAACCCCAAGAGTAAGTTTGCTAAATTTTACCTTGACTGTTAAGTGTTGGTGCATGAATAATTGAGGTGATATTGTGTGATTTGTGGATTTCCTTTACTTCCGTTTGATGTTGTGGTGTAGTCGTTGTTGGTGTCAAGCCTCACGTGATGGTTGTTGTAACTACGGTGATGTGTAGTCCCACCGGTAGTGACTAGTAGAAGAGTACGATGATGTGTAGTCCCGTCGGAAAACTACTAGTCGAAACGGTGATGTGTAGTCCCACCGTGTTTTGGTTGTGCATGTGCAAGCCATGTAATTGTGTTGTTGTACCTCCTTTCGTGCACCTAAATGGTTTACTTTTCGATTAAGAAACGTATTTTGAAAACTGCATTGTTGATGAGTTTTTAGAGCTTCGCTCACTAAGCTTTCAAGCTTACGCTCTCATTTTTCCAACATGTAGATCGTTAGAGTTTCAGAAGGCAAGTGGGGAAGGGAGGAGCTTTTTGGAGTTCTCAGGTAGCTCAAGTATGGTTTAAGTTTTTGTAATAATTCCTAGACAATGAGAGTATTAGACTTGTATGGAGTTGGTATTCAAACTCCTATATTTGGCTTGTTGATATTCTAGCATATTTGGATGACGATACTATGTTGAATATGTTTATGCTTCTATGTTGTGAGCTTGTAGACCTTGTGGCATTTTGACACGCGTCGTATAGTGTCAAAAATAAAACCTTAAACTCAAAGTAAATA
Source organism: Hibiscus tridactylites (assembly GCA_958450335.1). Classification (NCBI taxonomy): domain Eukaryota; kingdom Viridiplantae; phylum Streptophyta; class Magnoliopsida; order Malvales; family Malvaceae; genus Hibiscus; species Hibiscus tridactylites. Next base: position 84,235,252 of record OY288268.1, on the reverse strand, counting down.
AGAATTAAATTAATATAGTGAGAGTAAGGGTCGATCCGCAGGGAATAGGAACTCTAACACCTTTCTTCTGATTTAGACCAAAAACCTGTAGGAAATAAAGGGGGATTTTAGAATAGTGATTTGAATGAGAAAAATAGTAAAAACGTAAAAATAAATGTTGAGAAAGAATTATGGATAGAAATAGCCTCAAGCCACGCTTTGCCACGACATCTTTGATTACTGAAGTTGATTTTTCTTCGACTTTCCTGCAGGTTACAGTCTACAAGGCCCAACCCTTGTAACTTACTTCTCGTTGGTAGATTCGACTCCCAGGGCAATCCTTGAAGTCAAACTTTTGTGAATTAGCCACGGCAATCGATGCTAACCCAGATCTGAGTTAGTGCTGGAGAAGCCCGTGCTCGGATATTCGTCTCGATGAGAGTTGTTTCCGATTTCGATTCCCCTTAGTGGACTGCCACTAAGTTTGTTCTTAGGGAGTTGAATTGGCTACAAGCTTTTTCTCGTCCCCAACGATGGATCTAAACCACTTCAAGCCGATGCGCGCTCTCGGAATGAAACAATTGCGATGCCTAAAGATTAGGCCGATTGCCTAATCAATTTTACAGAGAATCTAAAAAGGAGTTGTCGAAGGATTGAAGTATTTTCCTAATCTCACGAGGTTTGTCGGGTTTGGCGTTGCTTTTGGCTAAAGGGAATTTAGTTAAGCATGGTTTGTGAAAAAACCATACTTAATAAAATAAATAAAAATAGAGAAAAGATAATGGAGAAAAATGGAGAACTTTATTACTCAAGGAAGAAGAGAACAATGGAATGATTGATTAATAATTCACCCCCAAAGTGGGGTATTTATAGTAGTTGAAAAACCCTAAAAACCTAAGATGATAAATCCTAAAATAAATTTAAATAAAATTACATAAGATAAATATCAAAGTTTTGAATTTAAAAGATAAAATTCGGATGATAGGCTATCTTGATAAGTGGACTGATAGGTTATCAAGCTTGCTGACATCATCTTCTAGAAGGTGCTGATGTGGCGCCTAGTCAGCATTCATGCCCTGGTTCATGCCCATGAATCTGCCCACGAATTCAGTATTTTTTGCTGCACTTCAACTCGTTTCTGGCATTACGTAACCTGCACGAAAACAACACAAAAACAGCCCAATTAAGTCCTTCAAACATATATATTCGATCAAAACAAGGACTAAAAACATAACCAAAATAAACACTTATCAAATTCCCCCTCACTTATCCGATGCTTGTCCTCAAGTATCTCAAAAATAAATAATCTTAAGTTCAAGTTTTCATCCTTAATTTCACGAAGTCTCAAAAATTCTCAATATGATTAAGCATCTAAATATGAGAGAAAACTAAGGAGCAAAAATAGATAAATGGCAAGACTAATAGTTTAAAGCTAAGACGACATTCTAAAACTCTACTAACATCAATGATGCAAACCAAGTACCCTCACAAGGAATCGCTCATGTCACTCAAAGTGTTTAAGGGTAAGAAAAATCACTCGAGCCAAAACTAATTAGAGCATAACCATAAGCTTGTGTTTAAATCTAATCTCCACTACTAACATGAATATGATGCAAAAATCAAGAGGTCTTAAATAAGGGTTGTAATGGGGCTAAGGTAAGGGTAGGATAAAGGCTGAAAATAAGGGCTAAAACTCAAGAAAAAAAAAATCATCTCAAAAAATATATTCGAAACTTTTTTTTTATTCGAACCAAAACTGCTCGACAGTGTACTTTTTTTCTTTTCGAACTGCACTGTTTTTTTTTCTGGTTTTATTTTTCTGCAGACTCGAACAATTTCCTGCACTGTATATTCGAACCAATTCTGCACTGTATATTTGAATCAACTCTGCACAGTTTTTTTTTTCTCTGCACAGTGTAATACACTACTGCACTGCATTTATTCGAATCTGTTTTTTTTTTCTCTTTTTTTCTTTCTTTTTTCTTTCTTTTTTCTTCTTTTTTTTAAGATGAATTTTGTCTCGAAAAAGGAAACAAAAGTGATGGATTTGAGAAGAAATTGGATTAGGCTTAAAATGTGGTAATTTTCAAGAAAAAGGCTAAGGCTCAAAGATTGTTTCACTAGGGGAAATTAATTTAAGGGTAGGTGATTTATTTGGGAAGAGAAGTGGTTAAAACCTAGTGCCTCTATCATATTAAAGCATCATAATCAATCAATGTAATCTCAAAAAGAATTTAAAGACAAGTTCTAGAATGCAACTAATTTAGCTAGGCACACTCAAAGAAACAAATAGCAAATATCATGCATGCTCATTAGGCTCAAAAACTCACAATTATGTCTTGTGTACTTAAGTAAGCATCATGTGGATTAATAGAGAAATAAAATGTTATCTAAAAGATTAAAAATTAATCATGCCAAAAATTTACCATGCAACCTAGAGTTTTCTAACAAGATAGATTCAGAACCATGTGAAAACAGTGAGACAGGGCGAAACTAAGGATTAAACGAAGAACTTTAAATTAATAAAATCAAGATTTCAAGCGAACAATCAAAACGGATAAGCAAGATAAAAATTGATAAGCATATCTCCCTCCCCCTCACTTAGATGCATTTTGTCCCAAAATGAACATAAAATAAAATACAAAAGAGAGGATGAAAATACTCCCCGATTGCAGAAGAGCATGTTTCGGTAGTGGGCTCCGAGTCTGGTGTGGGGGCGTAATGGAGGTTGACGGAGGGGTTTAGTTTCGGGTGGCTGTTATGGAAGAAAAGAAATAAAAAGAGAAGGGTTTGGTATATATGCGGCAGGTGAGTAAATAAATAAGAAAGGTTTAATGGGTGCTTGGGGTGTGTAGGTCAAAGTTGTGGGTTTGGGTGGGGTCCACGAATTTCATGGTGATTGGGTTGAGGTGGCTGGTAAAAATAGCAAAAGTAGGAAAGAAAAGCTGCGGCTAGGGAGAGAAATAAAAGGAGAAAAAATTAAAATGGGTGATTGGGTGTTTGACCGGGTAGATAATGTTGGAATATGTTTAAAATATAGGTTTGATTGGGTGGAAAAGGGATAAAATCCGAATATTAAATTAAAAATTCAGCCCACACAATCCTGATAGGTTCTCATCTCTTTATTCGATCTAAATTATCTGCAAATAAAATAAAAAAAATCAGAAAATAGAATTCAAAATAAAAAGATAAAATGATGAGATAAAATAAATTCAAAAAGATAAATAAAATGAGATAAAAATAAATTTAAAAGTAGATAAGAAAATATTCAAAAATAAATATGAAAAATAATGAAGATAAATTTGAAAAAAGATAAAATCAAAATTAAAAATCTTTAAATGGATTAGATAATTTCCACTCTTTTCTTTTTCCTTTTTTTTCTTTTTTTAAATAAAAAGAAAATTTAAATAACATTAAAAATAAAGAAAAATAAAAAGAAATGGGTTGCCTCCCATCTAGCGCTTTATTTAACGTCGTTTAGCTCGACGACCTGGTTCAGACTACAGGCATTGCGACAAATATTTCTTCCAGTTCTTGCGCTTTATCCAACTGAGTATTTCCCTACGAGAAATTTTGCGATTATGGAGTTTTTTTACTGGAAAATTTTCTCTTTCACTCTTCAATTTATTTGGATGTAATTTTAACTCCAAATTCAATTCCTGCAAAATGAAAGAAAACATTTTAGATTTCGATGGAGTTAGGCGTAAATCAGAATAAGCAGAAGAAACATTTTTTAACTCCTTAATTCCTTTGTCGTGATCCTTCAAATTCCTGCACGAATCATCAACAGATTTAGATTCTATAAATTCTTCAACGGCGGGCTCAATAACATCTATAAAATTTATACTAGCAACATTATCAGGATGTCGCATCGCTTTGTAAACATCAAATTTTACCACCTCGCCATCGAACTCCATTGTAAGGATCCCGCTTCTCACATCGATTTTCGTATTTGCAGTACTTAAAAATGGGCGGCCAAGGAGGATCTCGGAAGAATTATTGGCCCGGTCGTTTTCCATGTCAATAACATAGAAATCCGTCGGAAAGATCAAATCGTTTACCTTTACCAAGACGTTCTCCAGTAATCCTTCCGGGTAGATTATGGATCTATCTGCCAGTTGTATGGTTACCTTCATATCTTTCAAAGGCTCAGCAGAAAGTGAGTTATATAAAGATAAAGGCATAACATTAATTGAAGCACCTAAATCACACATGGCTCGTTTAATACCCACTTTACCGATTTTGCAGGGAATGGCAAACATACCCTGGTCCTTCAATTTTGGTGGCAACTTTCGCTGGAAGACCGTCGATACATGCTCTCCTAGATTAACCTTTTCAATTTCAATAAGACGACGTTTATTAGTACATAAATCTTTAAGGAACTTAGCATACCTTGGGATTTTTCGGATTACGTCGAGGAGTGGAATATTGATCTCTACTTTTTGAAACACATCTAGGATCTCCTTTTCTTTTGCTTGTTTGTCTTTTTTCATTAATCTCGACGGGAAGGGTGGTGGTGTAGCGTAGGGAGAAGGTACAGGGATTGGATCGGGTATACCTTTTCTAGTAGGGGGTGATTGCTTTTTCTCTTCTTTTTGTATGCCATCTTCTTTAGCTTTAGGTTCGATGATTGTACCGCTTCGTAGAGTGATGGCGTTCACATTCTCTCTTGGATTAGGCTCCGTTTGAGAAGGTAATTTCCCTTTGGATTCTAAGCGACTTACCGCTAAGGTCAATTGACTTATCTGTTTGTCAATTGCTTCAAAGTGAGCTTCGGTTCTTAGTTGAAATTTTTCTTGGGCTAGTGCTAACTTTTCAACAATTGACTCCAACGATGGCTTCTGCGGTTGATATTGTTGTGGTGCAATTGGTTGATAAGCTTGATTTGGCCTCTGGTTTTGCGCGTAACCGAAGTTTGATTGGTTTCTCCATCCCTGATTATATGCATTTCCTATGGCGTTGGCTTGGGCGATATCATCTTCCTGAATCATCGGACAACAATCTGTCAGATGTTCTAGACTAGTAGAGATTCCGCAAAGTCTAGCTGTTCTTTTTTTATCTGCAACAAGATATTGCACTATTTCAGCTAATTTATCGATTTTGTTTTCTAATGAAACTGTACTTACCTCGCGAACCCTTCGAGATGGTTCACTAGACTGATTGAATCTTTGAGAGTTGGCAGCCATGGTTGATATCAGTGTTTTAGCCGTTGTTGGTGTCATGTTGACTAGAGCTCCGCCACTTGCCGCATCTATCACTTTCATGTCCATAGGCGTTAATCCTTCGTAAAAATATTGGAGGAGGGTTTGTTCCGACAACCCATGTTGTGGACAATTTGCACACAACTTTTTAAACCTCTCCCAGTATTCATACAAGGATTCAACTTCTTTTTGTTGAATGCTTAGGATGCTGCGCCTGATTTCGCTTGCTTTCGCTGCAGGGAAGAACCTGTCAAGGAAAAGTTTAGCCATGTCAGTCCATGTTGTAACAGAATTAGGGGGTAAATCAAATAACCAATCTTTCGCTATATCAGCTAAGGAAAATGGAAAAGCTCTAAGTTTGATTTGGTCATCGGATACTCCATGTGGCTTTGTAGTTAGACAAACCATGTGAAATTCCTTCAAATGTTTATGAGGATTTTCTGTCGGTAAGCTGTGAAAGGTAGGCAAGAGGTGGATCAAACCCGTTTTTAGCATGAACGGTGTTTCGCCATTCGGGAAAGTTATGCACATAGGTTGTTGACCATCGGGCGCCGCATTTAGTTGGCGTATGGTTTGATTTTCGTCTCCCATCGGATTGGGCTCGTAACTCGATTCTGCTTCAGATGTGATTTCTAGATCGCGTTCGAGTCTCTGCTGGCGTCTTTTATTTTTCTTTTCCCGAAGTGTTTGGGCGTTCAACTTTCGGGTTAGTGCTTCGATTTCCGGGATGAGTTCAATTTGTTCTCCCAGATTGCTCCTGGTCATAAATCAAATAAAACGATATTAGTACTTTGCCGTATTCCCCGGCAACGGCGCCAATTTTGACACGCATCGTATAGTGTCAAAAATAAAACCTTAAACTCAAAGTAAATAAGAATTAAATTAATATAGTGAGAGTAAGGGTCGATCCGCAGGGAATAGGAACTCTAACACCTTTCTTCTGATTTAGACCAAAAACCTGTAGGAAATAAAGGGGGATTTTAGAATAGTGATTTGAATGAGAAAAATAGTAAAAACGTAAAAATAAATGTTGAGAAAGAATTATGGATAGAAATAGCCTCAAGCCACGCTTTGCCACGACATCTTCGATCACTGAAGTTGATTTTTCTTCGACTTTCCTGCAGGTTACAGTCTACAAGGCCCAACCCTTGTAACTTACTTCTCGTTGGTAGATTCGACTCCCAGGGCAATCCTTGAAGTCAAACTTTTGTGAATTAGCCACGGCAATCGATGCTAACCCAGATCTGAGTTAGTGCTGGAGAAGCCCGTGCTCGGATATTCTTCTCGATGAGAGTTGTTTTCGATTTCGATTCCCCTTAGTGGACCGCCACTAAGTTTGTTCTTAGGGAGTTGAATTGGCTACAAGCTTTTTCTCGTCCCCAACGATGGATCTAAACCACTTCAAGCCGATGCGCGCTCTCGGAATGAAACAATTGCGATGCCTAAAGATTAGGCCGATTGCCTAATCAATTTTACAGAGAATCTAAAAAGGAATTGTCGAAGGATTGAAGTATTTTCCTAATCTCACGAGGTTTGTCGGGTTTGGCGTTGCTTTTGGCTAAAGGGAATTTAGTTAAGCATGGTTTGTGAAAAAACCATACTTAATAAAATAAATAAAAATAGAGAAAAGATAATGGAGAAAAATGGAGAACTTTATTACTCAAGGAAGAAGAGAACAATGGAATGATTGATTAATAATTCACCCCCAAAGTGGGGTATTTATAGTAGTTGAAAAACCCTAAAAACCTAAGATGATAAATCCTAAAATAAATTTAAATAAAATTACATAAGATAAATATCAAAGTTTTGAATTTAAAAGATAAAATTCGGATGATAGGCTATCTTGATAAGTGGACTGATAGGTTATCAAGCTTGCTGACGTCATCTTCTAGAAGGTGCTGATGTGGCGCCTAGTCAGCATTCATGCCCTGGTTCATGCCCATGAATCTGCCCACGAATTCAGTATTTTTTGCTGCACTTCAACTCGTTTCTGGCATTACGTAACCTGCACGAAAACAACACAAAAACAGCCCAATTAAGTCCTTCAAACATATATATTCGATCAAAACAAGGACTAAAAACATAACCAAAATAAACACTTATCAAGTGCCTATGTGTTACCTTGATGGCATGTGACTCTTGTTATGTAATGCTTTGTGGAAGTTGGTATCTTTGGCTAAACAGACCCCTTTATGTTTGCTTGAATGCAAGTTAACTCTATTCATGTTTATTTTGGTGATTGATGCCTTGTTGTATGTCTAATTCGTTTCATATGCTTAGCTTTAGATTCTAATTGATGTATGAGGGTTTGTGTGTCGCTAGACGAGTTATAAATTGCATCTAGAGTTGAGTCTTGGTGCGTTTAGCAGCTAAAATGTAGTTTGTAGTGTAGGACGTATCGGTACGCATGAGGGCCGTATCGATATAGTCCTACACTTTGGACTACATTTTAGGCTTAGCGTACTGATACACGAGGGTGTATCGATATGCCAAAAGCTCTCTGGAAATCTGAGAAATTGACGGGATTTTGGCGTATCGGTACGAGTCTTAGGTGTATCGGTACGGTCTTTGTTGTTTGACCATGAGAAGTTGACCGTTGAGGGCATATCAGTATGGTCAAACAGTGTACCGATACGGTCTCCCTAGGTTGACTTTGGGTTGTTGACATAGTCAAGGCGTATCGATACGGTCTTCTAGCGTATCGATACGACCTATTGTAAAGGTTAAAATGGGCTGTTTAAATTGCTTGTTTTGTATACTTGTATCGTTTCGCTATCTTTCCGCTGTCGTACCTCACATAGGATCTATTAAAGTATTTAGACAAGACGATGTTTAAAAGGAATTTTCTAGGGTTGCTAATCGAGGCGGGACCTTAACGGGTTTCACTTCGGTTTTCCCCGTGTAACCTACTTGGACCGGTCAGTCGTCTAGACCGGGACGAGGGGGTTACAAAATCGAGCCTATCAAGCCTAATAACTTCGATGATGGTACACACCCTAGTGTTCTGGGCTCTAAGAACATTGTTCTATTAAGATAAACCAAGAGAGGGGTACAAAAAATTTCAGTGAGCTATTTCGAAATCGGTACACTTTGAGTACTGATACCCAAAGGTACCATACTGGTACGCGAAGGCCAGTACTGGTACTCACTAGGCATTCTGTCCAAAAAATTTGATTTTTTCCTCGGGGCTAAAAAAGTTAAGAAATTCAATCCAATAGACCTCTTATGATATAAAAAGAGTTGTAAAAGTGAGAAAAGAGGATTTAGCTCCCTTATACGAAGAGAATGAATAAAAACTTGAAAAATAGGAGGGTGAATCAATAACAATAATTGTTATGATGTTAATTCGTGTCGTGTGAGCACTTATGTGGTAGAGTCACTTGATTGATGGGATCTGGATACCCGAGACGTATTGCAACACAATGGTATGTTAACCAAATGAACACCCCGATGATGTGTGACTCAGGCCTCATTCGAAGATACTCAAGGGGATTCCAAGTATGAGTGTACGTCCTGATGTTGTGTGACCCAAGCCTTACTCAAGGTTTGTGGATTGTTTGTTATGATGTGATTGATGATGGCATGATATGTTTATTTGATAAAGCATGATTTAGGTGACTACTAGTAGCGTCGTGTATTAATTTATTGTCATGTCATCTTTTCTAGCTACATGCTTATGTATATGATCTGCATGAAGCATAGTAGAGAAGAGGTGTATCCACTGAGCTTTAGGATCTCAGCATTCAGAATCGTTGTATCTGTTCGCAGGTTTTTAGGTTGTTGCGTTGCATCGAAAGAGCCCCATCGGAGTAGGACTTCAGCTCATCAACGTGTTCAAGAGTAGAATAGTTAAATTTGTTGGACAATGTATTCATAGGACCCTTGATTTTAAGTTGGTAACTCTTATTTTGGATTTATTTGATCATATCAAATGATTTAATATCTTTGTTTTAAATTGGAGCTCTATTGTAAACGATTTAACTATTCCTTATCGTCTTATTTAAAATGTTGGTTGATTTATGAAAACAAAATTGTGGATTGGGCTAAATTGGGTCAACATTTCATGTTTATGAGTTGGGCTTGAGGCTCAAATGTGACGTCGGGTTTAGAGCGGTACAACTCTTTTTTAAGATACTTATTTTAATACATTTAAAAACGTAAAAGACATTAAACTTTAAACCTCTCAACTCTTTGGAAATAAATACAATCAATACATTTGTATTTTTATGACATTATTAGATTCATATTCGACTAATGTGTTTGAGATTCGAATGCAAATCAACTAAGACTTTCCGGAAGTAAGTTCAGTTCCAGCAACAATGGCCATTGTAATCAAGACCTGTTAGTGCGTATTCTGGTCTGTAACTGGGTTTGGAGGATTCGGCGGGGTGTTGAAAATTGTGGTGCAACTAGCTTGTGCTATAGGTGCTGATCTCTCAGACTCCAACATGCTATTGTAATCCTTCTCGAAGAACGTCGTTGATGCCTGTTGGAAACTACCCATCACAAGGTGACAAGCATTTTCGCAGGTCGCGAGAGCGTTCTTCTCCGCTGGTTCGGTTGATTTCTCGAGGAGTCTCGTGATGAGGGTATGCGTGTTGGTCATGATATTAAGGGTTTGCTCTATGGTTGTCTGTGTCAGATCCGTGATACCAACGTTCAGAGTCTTGAGGGTATGCATACTCCTCCATTTGTCGACATATCTTGTCAATCAATGCTTGAGGTGAATCATCACATGATGCAGGGCTGATGAAGATGAAGCTGTATAGAAAAGTTAGAAGAACAAAGTAAATGTAGGACTTAGAAGAATCAGACATTGCTTTGTTTTAATTTATGGGATTAGTGATGGATATTACAATGAATCATGTGTAACTTATATAGCTAATTTGCATGTTGAATGATTAAGGAAGTACATTAATGTATGGGGGGATATAGTTTTACCATTCATGTGGATTCTTATACCTTATAAAATGCTTGCACGATATGGTCCCATTAGTGTTGTTGTAGCATTCTAGAAAAGAAAATTAACTTATGATCTAAATTGATGAAATATATGCATGTATTTGTTAAATGTTAAATACAAGATTTGAAAATTTTGATATGAATGCATATAATATTGGGTAAATTACGTAAATCATCTTTGAACTTTATTCTCAAACTTATTTTGTTCACTGAAGTTTCAAAGCATTCAATTTACTCACTGAAGTTTAGACTTTGAACGTTTTTTGTCACTCTTACGTTAACTTTTTGACGACGTCCATTTACCAGCAAATGAAAGAACTTCTTCAAGATCCGAACGTTGAAAAACCTCATGGGCACGAGAGAAACAATATAATGAGAAACATGCTCCATCCAACGATGGAAGAGGGAGATTGACGAGCGAGAAACTAGAAGGTTTTTGGCCGATTCGTGAACTTCGAAGCACTTTACGACAAAATGAAGGTCAAATTTAGACTCGGGAGGTTGGGATGAAGTGACTAGAGAAACGTGGGACCGAACGACCACCATCTATGACCGTTTGAGGTTTAAGTGAAAAAATGTTCAATGTCCAAACTTCAGTGAGTAAATTGAACGTTTTGAAACTTTAGTGACCAAAATAGGTCACTTTACGACAAAACGAAGGTCAAATTTAGACTCGGGAGGCTGGGATGAAGTGACTAGAGAAACGTGGGACCGAACGACCACCATCTATGACCGTTTGAGGTTTAAGTGAAAAAATGTTCAATGTCCAAACTTAAGTGACAAAAAAACTTTATTGTCCAAACTTTAGTGAGTAAATTGAACGTTTTGAAACTTTAGTGACCAAAATAGGTTTCAGGGTAAAGTTTAGTGATGATTTACATGATTTACCCTATATTATTTTGAGTTAATTCTACCACATGGCGTCAAACTACCACCTTTATTTTAAATCGATCCCTAGACTTTTAAACATTTCAATTTCCCCCTAACTATGGCTCTCATTCTAAAATGATCTCTGAATTTCTGAACATTTCAATTTTATCCTCGAATTATCATTTATGCCACATCATATTATTACATAATACACATCAATTTTTACATGGAAATTAATAATATTTCCAAAAATACTGGATTTTTATAGTATGCTTCTTTGACAGTTTTGCAAGACAAGGCAATCTCGACTAAGGAAAAGAAACACAAGGATCTTTTGATGAAGAAAAAAAAGAAATCGAGTAAGGAGAATGACATTTTGGAGGTCGATTACTCATCCCCATCCAATTCGAATATTGCTTGTAAACAAATTCTTACTCAATCTACCAGAAAAGCGTTGGCCTTAGGAAAACGTCTCAGACTAGAGTTCATAGGTGATGAGGAAGAAATCTTAGAGGATTTTGTCAGAGTTGAGTTGCAAAATAGCAAAGGGTGCTGCAAAATAGCTAGAGGATTCGGTTTGAGCTATCATATGGGAGCGATTCTTTTTTTTCTATTTGCTTGCTTATTGGATCAATATAGTTGTTTCATGTGTTAAGGTCTTCGAGTTCTATAGTAGTCAATGAAGTTTTGTGATGAGTTTGTTGTTTTCAACACTTCCTTAGCAGGTGAAGATTTGGTATAAGGTTGATTGAGGATGCTTGTGTTTGCGTTGGATTTTTGTTACCATATACTGATAATTTGAAGATAAAATTAGAACATTCAAAAGTTTGAGGACCAATTTAGATTGAGAGTCATAGTTTGGGGATGGAATTAGAATTTTTAAAAGTTTAAGGACTAATTTAGAGTCGGAACCATAGTTTAAGGATGAAATTAGAACGTTCAAAAATTTAGGAAACAATTTAAAATGAGAGTCATAGTTTAGAGGCGTGCAATGCAATTAGCTCGATTTTTTTCTATATGAGGTCTTAATAATGTAATTTTAAGTAAATTAAATTTAAATTATTATGAAAAATTATGTCATAATGCAAAATATATGCTAGTTTAAGACATGATAAAAATGAAAAACATTTAAAATATGTGATGTTATGGAAAGTTATGTGTACACAACGCAAATACTTAAATTTTAAACGTGTTAAAATCTACATAAAACGACTCATACATTAATTTAAAATATTTTCAATACATGTAAAAAATAATACAAATACAATATAGACATAATTTATTTTTATAATTTGATTCATTGTACGATAGATTATGTAAAATGTGATTTATTAAGTCGTATCACAAATAATATTGATACTCCTTCAAAATTTGATATCGTTTTAGCATGTGTTGTTACATTATTGATATTGTATGAGCGAGTACCGATATTGTAATCTAGAATTATGCAGTTTAGGTACGTAAGTTACATCAAATCCCTCTTTAAACTAATGCATTAAAGTCTTAATTGATTTCTACCAATTGAGTGGTTCAAGTAGTAAATAACTTAGTATTGCTTAAACAAATTTTGTGTATGCAGAAAATCCTTTGTTGGGAGATTCACCCACCAACAAGGGCGGAGATCCCCTGTTAAAAAATATAATTATTTGATAATTTTGGTATAACAACAATTTGGTCCTTCTAAAAAATAATTATTTAAATTTAAAAATACAAGACTTTATTAAATATATAATAAACTAGGGGTGTAAATGAGCCAAGCTTGAACGATTAAAGTTTTGTTCGTGTCCATTTATTTATATTTTAAATTGTTCCTACTCGGTTCGTTTAAATTTTTAATATCATGTTTGTGTTCGTTTATTTATATTTGATGGTGTTCATTTTCACGAACATGTTCGTTTAGCGTTCTTGAACATATTTGTGGAATGTTCACGAACTTGTTCATTTGTATGTTCGCCAAAATGGTGGAATTACACCACTAGTCTTTAAGCTCATTAGGCATCACAATTTGAACTCAAAAAATCACCACGAGTTCAATTTAGTCAAGACATTCATCAATATTTAAAATGTAAAAACAATAAAAGGGAAAGGGAAACCAAGTAAATGAGCTTATTCATGAACATAAATGAATGGAATACACCTCTATTCGTGTTCGTTCTGTAACCCCCTAAATCCGCCCATGCGTTACAACGGATCCTAGGAAGTCACATTAGGGTCACAAGAGCGACCCACAGTAAAAATACACATAAAAACATTTCCCTCAAAACACTTATTAAACTGTAAAATCAACTTCTATTTAAAATACCATTTCAGGAAGTCATTTAAACACATAACAGAAATTTCAGAAAGTGCTTTACAGACTCTATCATAAAACAATACATGACATACATGCCCACTAACTATACAATACCGTACTCCAAAAGCAACGCCGAGAGAACTCCGAGCACTGTTGTCAAACATTATATCATGATATATTCTTTTAACCTGCGATGGTAAGAACAACGTGAGCTTGGAAAAGCTCAGAAATACAGAACTACCAAAAGATGCTATAAGCTCATGAAGATATATGGTAGGCATAACATTTTCATGATGTTCCAAGTAGTAACAGTCTTCATTTCCTTTCCGCTATTTCAGGGTAATGTTATACTTGAGAATAACGATACTTGTTCTTTATTCAATCATCGAATAACAAATGGGAATTATACAAGCTGATAGATTACGAAGATGAAAACAAAGAGTTTAGTGTTTAGCGTGTTCCAATAAGTGCAGATCAAACATGCATAAATACATACCAATCATATCATAAGAACACATAACAATTCAACACAAATGCTCGAGTACATACAAGGGTTTACTAATAACTACCCTCCAACCTTACTCCAAATATGCAGTCCCCCAGAACTACATCTATAAGGACTTACCCTAGACCCGATGGGCATAGGTGCCACCTAAGGGGTTGCCTTAGGTCCATAAGGATTTACTCGTGCTAAAGCATCGGAACCTACCCAAGGGGAGACCTAGAATCCATAAGGATTTACCAGCTTGTTCAGGGTCGTACCAATAGAGACTTCATAACATAACCCAACAATATACCCCAGATAACAATCGATATTCAGATTTCAGACATGAGTAACAGAATACATATGGCAGACATATTTCATTCGAGGCATCAGAATCAAAAGTTCATGCTCTTTAGACACATATATGGGCATACCATTGAGCAGACGATATCATCATTCATCATGCAAACAAAGTGTATCATCATAGGTCAAGCTAACATATTAAACTATTACTTACATCAGGCAGACAGACAATATTATCACAGATCAAATAACATCATCGCACAATCATATACTAAGTATACAGATCAAGCGGACTTACAATGAGTAGGCAGGAAATATTATCAAGTGTCCAGTTCATCATTTCATCAAGCATATCGTCGTTCATAATAAAGTCATTAGATTATTTACTAACATGTAATAATCATACAACACATTCAACTGAATGTAGCACACATGGAACACACTAGATGGAACGATTTATTTCTTGAAGATATCAGTAATTACGGGAGGGGACACATTGAACTTTTGACAAATTGGACAAATTTCAAAAACGAGATCCGTATTAAAAGGGGTTCGTACCAACAGTTCAAGCCAGATATTCAGGAATTGTCACAACAAGATCTTAGAGAGTTCAGATATATCATGAGTGATTCAATCATTTAAGCCTACAAGGGCATTACCGTCATTTTATTATACATGGCGTTTTGGTAATTTATACCAACGAAGCATAAACAATTGCTAAGAAAAATTCTATTTGCTCATCAAGTTTCCAGCCAGGCATTCAGAGATTTTTATGTCAAGATCTTTCATGATATCAGACACATTCAAGGTTTAGGGTTTAGGTTGTAGTGTGTAAAATTTAAGGTTTATGGCTAGAATTTAGAGTTTATGGTTTAAGATTTAGGTTTTAGGATATTAGGGCTAGGCATTTAAATTTTAAATTTTATAATTTAAATAAGAAGAGTTGTGTAAATTATTTTTTACAGGATTTATGTATCAAAATATAACTTTATTTTCATACACATACAAAATAATACAATTACAATATGAGCATAACATTGTTATAATTTGGTTAATTGTACGATAGATTATGTAAAATTGCGATTTATTAAGTCATATCACTCAAGATATTCTCTAGATTAAATCATTATAATAAATTGTAGTATAAATTATAATTCAAAACTAAAATAACATAAATATTCACGTGTAAGATGTATTTATAAATTTATAATACTTTTACCACGTGAAAAAATATGATCATGATACAAAAATAAAAGGAAATAACATTAATACATGTAGGGGTGAGCATTATTATGTTTTAACCGAATTAATTGACTGAATCGATTTTTTTCAATTAATTGGTTGGTTAATTTTAGATAGGATTGGTTAACGGTTAATAATTTTTGGTTATTGATTAATTCGGTTCGAAATCGGTTAATTAATCGAAATTAATATATATAATATTATATATTACATATATTTATTTTTGGTCACTGAACTTTTAAAAGTTATAAAATGATCATTAATTTTTTTGATATATTATAAAATCACTATTAAACTTTATTAAATTAGCACAAAATGATCATTAAATTTATTTATTTTTTACAAAATTGTCATTAAACTTTTCTACATTTATCAATAATTTATAACGTGCAATGAGCCAATGGCCATTTTATAATAGTTTGATAAGTTTAATGATTATTTCGTAACTTCTGAAGGTTCAATGGCTAAAAAGATCATTTTAGAATAATTTAGTGACCATCTTTGTAGTTTTCCCAAAATTTTATAACAAACTTTGGTTAATTCAAAAACCGACCGAATTAACCGAACTTTTTTCGGTGCCCAAACCATGTCTCTTTTTAGCAATAGGTGCCTAATGTATTTTTTGGCTGAAATAAGTGCCTAAAATTTCATTTTTGGTTGAAATAGGTGTCCCGGTAAGTGCCTCAATTGACTTTAAAACAAGTAAAAATGAAACTTTAAGCACATGTTTTAGCCAAAAATTACATAAGGTACCTATTATAAGAAAAGATATAGTTTGGACACTTATTTTGTAGTTTAGCCTTTTTTTTAAATAGAGGTGCCTTTTGATTATGTTTTGAAAAAGAATGGAGTTTTGGTTCTGTCTTTCTCAAAAAATTACATAAGGTGTTGAGCTCATCGATACCGACGAGCGGCGGCCAGTGTCGCCTTGCGACAACAAAAAAATTTAAAATTTGGTTGGGTTTACTGACACTAACAAGCGATGGCCAATAACGGCTCACGATGATAAAATCCTTTTAAAATTTGAGTTTAGTGATGGTTTTTGAAGTTTTTTGGTTTAGTGTTCATGTTAGTCCCCTTTTGATGGTTTTGATACAAAATATGGAGGTATAAGGAGGATTTTCGTGTTTGGGTTCAGAGGGTTCCGAAGGTAGGGGAAATTTTTTGAAAAATGGCAAAAGAAAAATCTATATTTTGGCAAATAAATGAGTTTTATACCTGGTATTAAAACAAAATGGTTTAATAGCTCTATAAATCTCTCCGCCCTAAAGTAATTCCTCCGCTGATCCATTCGTGTTTTTTATCACCTCCGTGATCCTTGAGGTTTTTCAAGTCTTTCCAATATCGTCCTCGTACTTTAATTTTTAATCCGAAATTATAGGGATATTTTCCCTTTTAGCCCTTAAATTTCAGTTTTTGTTTTATTTTAGTCCGTGTCCAGTGGGCTATTTCCCTCTTAAACCCCTGTCCTTTTAGTTTGTTTAATGTTTGCCCCTTGTTCTCATGCATTTTAAATTTCAGCCTTTTTTAATTTCTTTTAATTTTCAGAATCGTTTTTTAAGTTACTTGCAATTTTATCCTCTATTTATTTGTTTATTTATCATGTTTCTTGTTATTTTGATCTATGTTATAGTCGTATCTCTTGTTGTTACCGTATATTGTTTGGCCTTTCATTGCATGGTATGTACTATGTATGGTATATGTGTGTGTACGTATTTGTGTATTTTCCTCTCTTTTTTGATAATACAGATCAAAAGGAACCAAGCCTTATGCTACATAATCCGTAATCAACGCAGCAAGTGCTTCAGGAGGTGTATCAGAAAAAGTCGAACTACCGGCAGGACCATCTCGATGCAAACACGCTAAGCAATTAGCAACTAAATTTACACTCCGATGCACATGACAAACTTCAACCAACCAGTTACACGAGAGGAATTCCATCAGAGATGCTACAAGAGAATGAGAGCGAAGGGCTTTAGAAGAACGGTTCAAAATATGAGTAGCTTCCAAATTATCCGACTCCAAAATTACTTGCCGAAACCCAAGATGCCATGCGTGTTGTAGACCATCAAGAATCGTAAATAACTCCGCTAATAGAACAGTGCAATCCCCAATGCTTCGCGAATAACCCCAAATCCAATTACCATCGATGTCCCGAAGAATGTCGCCGATTGCAGCTGCACTAGTTCGAGAGTTTACAGCTGCATCCGTGTTCAGCTTCACCCAATCCAACCGTGGCTTAACCCACGTAACAGCAGCCGAGCCAGAGGAGTTTACTTCAAAACTTAAACTGTTGTTTGCTTCCTCAAACTCACCTGCAAGGTGCAAACAATGGCCAGTAAAATCAGTGCATTCCACGTACTCAGGATCCAACAAAACGCAGCATTGTTTCTTCCATAATTGCCAGCACACTACCGCAAAAACTATAGACCAATTCAGCCCCACATTACCATAATTCTGTGCGCAGCCAAGGTTTTCCACAAACCAAACCTGAAAATCCTGCCCCATGAAAGAATCGAAAACATTGATGCTCACTAACGAAGACCAAACCGACCTCACCCTTGGGCAATCGCACAATACATGACACACATCCTCAATACCAGCTTTGCAAATTTCGCATATATTTTGGCTTGACATATGTCTACGCACACGTTCGGCATTTGTTAATAAACCGCCACTCAAAGCCAACCATAAAAAGACCCGAACCCTTTGAGGTACTTTAAGAGACCATACAATTCTCCATTGATGTTTCAAGCCGAAAGGTTCCCTCCATTCCAAACACTTATAAGCAGACCTAGTCGTAAAACAACGTGATTCTTCCCATTTCCACCCAATAGTGTCGGCACCAAGTCTCTCGTTAGGCGGAGGAAGAGCTGCAATTTTCCGAATGATATCCTCAGGCAACATTTTCCGCAATTGGTCCCAATTCCAATCACCATACTCATCCAAAAGTTGTGCCACCTTAGTGTTGGAATTAACTTCAGAATGCAACTTGAAATCCTCTAACGGTCCATTCAAATTAAGCCAATTGTCCTTCCAAAAATTAGTACTTATCCCATCGCGAATGTTCCAAACAATATTGGGTACTTATCCCAAATATTCACCAAACCCCGCCACAACCGAGAACAATTTCTGGAGAAAAGGATATCAGGCAACCGATCCCTCCATTTATACTTATGCTTGATCACCTTCACCCATAGCCTATCATCATCAGTAACTAATTGAAAAGCAATCTTAAGCATAAAAGCTTTATTATGTTGATGAATATCCCGTAGGCCAAGTCCCCCACTCTCCAGATCACCTTGTAAAGTTTCCCATTTGACTAAAGCAGTACGAGTTGCACCATTAGAGCTATCCCATACAAAGCGACGAATCAAAGACTCGATCTCCTCACACACCCCTTTAAGAAGCCACGCCGACTGCATCGCATAGACAAAAATCGACTGAAGCACAAACTTAGCTAAGGTTATTCGGCCAGCTAGAGATAAAGATTGAGCAGCCCATCCAGGTAACCTACGTTGAATATTTTCAATGATGTAAGCATATATTGCTTTTGTCACTCTAGCATGTAGTAGGGGAGCACCCAAATATTTCCCCAACTCCTCAACAACCTCAAATCCAAGATGCTGGACAACACCAAGTTTTAAATCCGCACCCACATTCTTTGAAAAAAGAACCTGAGTCTTTTTAACACTAATCTTATGCCCAGACATTAAGCAAAAATCATCAAGAATAGATTTAGTCACAGTCATTTGCTCCCAAGAGGCTCTTGAAAAAAGAATCAAATCATCTGCAAAAAAACAGATGCGACAAACCAGGCCCTCCACGAGACAGATGAATTTGTTGCCACTGGCTATTATCAAATCGATGCGAAATTTCCTGCGACAATCTCTCCATACAGATAACAAACAAATAAGGTGATAAAGGGTCGTCTTGTTCGAGCCCTCTAAATGGCTTAAAAACTTTCGACAAATCGCCATTGTAAATAATTTGATGCGACACAGAACGTACACAGACCATAATAATCTCAAAAAAGGCGGAAGGCATACCCGTAAGCATGAGAGTCTCCTCTAGAAAGCCCCAATCAATTCGGTCATACGCTTTCTCTAGGTCAACCTTAATAGACATCCATCCACTATTCCCCTTTTTAATAGACATCGAATGCATGACCTCTTGCGCCAAAATAATATTATTCGTTATACTCCGGCCGGGCACAAAGCTCGTCTGTGTAGATGAGATCCAAGATGGTAGAAACGGTTTCATGCGCTCAACAATTATCTTAGAAATGATTTTATAACTTACAGTGCAAAGACTAATATGGCAGAACTATTTGATATCGACTGGGTTCGACACTTTCGGAATAAGCACAATTTGTGTTCGATTAATCCACTCCTCCATCTCGCCATCATTAAACACTTTCCTCACCAAATCAAAGACTGTGGTCCCAATAATTGACCAATTCTTCTAATATAAATAAGCAAGTAAACCATCCCACCCTGGCGATTTTAATGGAGCCATTTTGAAAACAATTTGGCGCACCTCCTCAAAGGTCACGGCTGATGTCATTGTCCTCATCTCCTCATTGGAGAAACGGTGGAAATCACCATAATATAAGTGACCACTAGCCTACCGCTCCTCGCTAGTAAAAAGCTTTTGGAAAAAATTACATGCATGGGATTTAAGCACAGAGTGATCATCACTCCAATTACCATCTTCCAACTGTAACATACGCACATAATTACGTTGTCTACGGATCATAGTGCTTCTATGAAAAAAGGTTGTATTACGATGACCATTACCTACCCATTCAACCCGTGATTTTTGATGTCAAAACGCCTCTTCCTGCTCAAGCACCAACTTTAATTCATTCTTTAATTCCCTTTCAAAATTCGAGAGAAAAAAGACTTAGATCTAGACAACGCCCTTTCAATACCACGAATACGAGCAAGAAGGGGAGACTTTCGTTTACCAATGTGCCCGAAGACATTATCATTCCATTCACTGCTTTCCTTTTGAAATGCTAAAATATTTTCCTTCAAACCCACCTCTTCATTCCAGACGCCAATAAGGAAATCATGGAATTGAGGGTGTAGATTCCATGCCGATATATAATGATAAGGCCGAGAAGAGAGTTGTGGCATATTACGATCAACATTGAGCAAGATAGGGCAATGATCCGACTCAGGTCTTTGAAGATGAACAACCTCAGAATTCAGAAAGTGATCATACCAATTAGCCGAACAAAGATAACGATCAAGCCTTTGCATAAGATCACCACGCTTCCATGTATACACAGAACCATGGAAACCCATATCCATCAAGCAAGAAGTAAACAAAATCTCCTTAAACAAATGACATACCCCAAGACGCCTTTGAGAGCCCCCGCTTCGTTCAGAGCTATCGGAAATAGCATTAAAGTCACCTCCTAGAGCCCACGACCAATTTGTATCAGGGGTTAGAGCTAAGAGTTGATTCCAAAGAGCACTTCGACAAGTCGAAGTAGGACTCGCGTACACAAACGTAAAGAAGAAACTCTTATTATCACCAGGAATAGAGATAAAAGCGTGAACAAACTGAGACGAAATCGCTACCACATCAATAACTAGTGATTGGCGCCACAATACCCATATACCACCTAAAAACCCCGAAGCCTCAACACGGTACGATGCCTGAAACCCTGAGCGCCTTAAGAAAGAATCAGCTTTCACACCACTAATTCGTGGTTCAATAACTGCAAAGATATCCGGCTTATGCAGACGCACAAACATTCTAAAATAACGGTTAAAATCTGCCCCAAAAGCACCTTGAGCATTCCAAATAATTAACTTAAACATAAAAAAATTAAAAAGATGACGAACAGACCACTAGACTTGTAAACCGGCACCATCGGCTGTCGCAAAGGCGGAATTTTTCCTCCACTGCACCGAACCACCATTAGATGAGGTTGCAGATGTATGAGAATGGTGCACTGTCGCATTCTCCAGATCGGACGTTAGAACTTCAACTAACTCAGCCAGAGGTGGTTTTACAAAGATGTTCCTCTCTTTCTTCTTTGTCTTCAAAACCTTACGAGATACTCCTTTTAGAGCCGACACCGTTTTATTCTGATTTTTCGCAGAAGAGTTCATAATGGAGGACGATAGAACTCTA
Source organism: Hibiscus tridactylites (assembly GCA_958450335.1). Taxonomy (NCBI): domain Eukaryota; kingdom Viridiplantae; phylum Streptophyta; class Magnoliopsida; order Malvales; family Malvaceae; genus Hibiscus; species Hibiscus tridactylites. The sequence continues at coordinate 84,213,768 of OY288268.1, read as the reverse complement.
CCATTCTTCTCTTTCAAAGCCGGACGAGTTCCTTCCTCAACCACCTTAACAGCAGTATGATGTTCCTTATTCAACGATGAGTTGACCGAAATAACTGTCGATGTTGAAGCGACATCCTTAGCTTGGCTATTCAATAAAACTACCGCCCCAGAGGGCCGTTTCGCATGCGTATCCTTGAACACAACCGTATGTTCCTTACCCTTCACCACCCTAGATTCATCACTCATAATTATCAAAGTACTACCGGTATTACCTACTTGGCCCCCCCTTACGTGCATGGGAGCTGTTATTTCCCAACATTGGCGCCTTCCCGCGTAGCCCCTCAGCCTCCAACCTACCATCATTCACAGCTACATCGCTGCTTCCCCCTTGATCCACAACCACATCACTTGCATTATTACGAGCTTGGTCCGTCCTATTTTCTAAAGTATCAACCCCCAACACTGAAAAACGAGAACAAGCTTTTGGGGCTGTCTGTATGTTACTAGACTTGCTTATAAGGTTTCCTTGCCGTTGAGCTGAATTACCCCGACGATGAGGAATAACCTGCATCCATGGTCCATAAGGATCCTTCTCGCCAACATCATTCATCGACCCTCTTGTTGTTTCCTCAGAGACTACTTCCTTACCACACAACTCTTTAGGATGGCTATACTTACCACATCCAAAACATATAATCGGAAGGCCCTCATACTCGATCGGTTGCAACCGCCCATCAATGAGTAAACCAGACTTTAGAGGTTTATCCAGATCGACAATGATTGCAAGCCGCGCAAATCTACCTCTATCCGCGATACTCGTGTTATAATCAATCCTAACCACTGAACCCAAAGCACTTGCAATGTGCCGAAAAAGACTCTTCGTGTAGTAACGATAGGGCAGACCAGGGAGTCGTACCCAAACCATAATTCTAGAAGGGTGATTAGCGTTCGTAGAGAAATTGCGGCTCCATGGTTGGACCGTTAAATAGGAACTATAGATTACCCAAGGCCCCCCGGTCATTACCTTGTCAAGATCCTCATGCAGTGCAAAACGCACAAGGTAATATTCATTATCAAGATCGATTAAACGCATTTCCATGACTGGTTTCTATAATAATTTGATCCTGTTAATAAGCGCTTTATACCCAATCGATTTCCCCAATAGCTTGATCACTACCGATTTTTCCAGCTTCTTGTCGATAGACGAATGAACTTTTTTAGAGAATTGAATCTCCGTGAACACACCCTTTGAGTTTGGACGAACATCCTCCTCTAAAACCTCAACATCCAAGTCCTCAATCATAGGGCGTTGAGCAAGAGAAGTAAGAGAACCTGCCATAATATCACGAAAAGAAGGGCGAACAGGGAGACGAGAATTCTGATAACCAGGCCTTGGATCACTTACTGTCGTACGCAGCTTACTTGCATCGGCTTCGGACATCGACACATCAGTATCTCTGTTGTCCCTAGCCTGACCTCTAGAGTCGTCTCCATTATCACTATCGTGACCCTTACCCTTTTTCGATAAAGGTTGTAAATCGACATCCACGGGTGAGCCAGGCCGTTCCAAGAGGAGGCGACCAACACATCATGGTTCATCGTTACATCAGACTCCCCTAGCACATTCACCGTCGGCCGCACCTCCTGACAAGAAGAACAAACGTCTGTGAATCCATCCGGCGGCCGGCCATTCGCTAGTTCAAACAAAGGGTTGACTGCGGCACCTCCCGAAATCTGCGCAGGAAAATTCATAGGGTTGACTTAATTGTGTATTTTCCTCTTTGTCGTTACCTATCTTAATATATGCATAGTTCTTTTTCTTTTTTTTCTTGCACATGCCATATATGGTATATATGTTTTACATGATGTCTTGCCTTGTTCTTTGAGTGCATATGTATAGTACGTCTTTTATTTTGTCTCTTGTTTTATATATTGGGTTATATTTTGTTACACAAGCTGTGTAATTTTTTTTTACATAATCCTTCTATAAAATTTAAAACTTAAATCTCAAACCCTAACACCTAAACCTTAAACTCTAAATTCTAACCATAAACATTAAATTCTACACACTAAACCCCTAAACCCTAAAATTAAAAGGCTTGTGTAAACTTTAGTACACAAGCTTCTATATCAAAGTATTTCTCTTATATATTTAGTTTGTTTCTGTTTGTTTTTAGATGTGCCGCATACATATATCGAATAATGCATGTTATATGATACCTTGATTCATGTTTGGATGCAAGTATGTTTTTTATATATACGGAATGTTGTTATTCGAGTTTAATTTATGTTTTTTTATTATGCCGTATTTATTTATATGCATGTCATGTCATCATTATTATGTTGCATTCAGGATATAAGCGGTTAATGCAGTGCTTCTTTATTCAAGGTAAATTTGGTTAGATTCAAAAGCGTTAGTTGTAGTTGTTGTTTATTCCTCGAACACTAAAATCTCTTAAAATGAACTCGCATGTATAACCAAATTTTAATTATACAAGCATGAACTCTTTAAAGGCTCGATGGAGTTAGTATTGAATTTTAGTTGCTTCATGAAGAGTCTAGAGACTTTTAAATAAATTTGTTTAAGATTCCTTGGAACTGGATTTGTTTTTAGCTGTTGTTTTCATGATGGTGGTGATATTGATTAATATGTCTGGGAGGAGGGTATATTTTGTAGGGATGCATTCAGAGTTTGGTCTTTGGGACATGTGTATTTCGGTTTTGTATTTCATAATTGATGAGTAATCTTTTCTTTTATTTAGGTAAATTTTTTTAATGAAACTCTTAATTAGGTTTGACGTATATAATTCGATTAATAATAAATTATATTTTATCGAGCAAAAAATTTATAAAATCTGATATTAATAAAAATGGTTACTAATTTAGTACCAAGTCTGGGCGTGGTGGGGTGCGAACTCTTCCCTACACGTAATCAACTCTCGATCCCAAAAAAAATGAGTTTGGTTTTTTTTGGTGTTCAGTCTACTTAACCCAAAGTGATCGGTGGCGAATCTAGTTTATTTAAAATACAATTTTTTTTAAAAGAAATCCTCCCAAATTAAATTTTTAAAGAGAGGGAACACATCGGATTTCTTAGTCGCTACAACAGTGTATATGATTAGCATATACTTGTAATTTGAGATAAAATTATAATACTCTAAAAATATGGACCATTTTAGAATGAGAGTCATAATTTGTGATGTGATTGGAACGTTTAAAAGTTCGAAAGCTAAATTAGAATAAGGGTCATAGTTTGATAACGAAATTAAAACATTTAAAAGTTTGAAAATTAATTTAGAATGAAGATTATAATTTGAAGACGTGTGATACAAACAACAACAATAGTAGTAGTAATAATAATTTTCAAATCAACTCGAACTTAAAACCATAAAAGTGATAATATATATTGTGTACCACAACCGTGGAATTTAAAAAAAATGCTTAACCGTTAAATAAGTGTCCAAACTATACTTTTTTTCAAATAAGTGTCTAAACTATATTTTGGGCCAAATAGGTGCCTAACATTTCATTTCGTGACCCATTTAAGGTTTTTCCGTGACAAACGTTATTTTTTCTCGTTATTCAACGAAATTCGAACACGTGGCATGGATTATCATTTTCTGAAATTAAAATTCGAAAAATATAAAATAAAATAATAAAATATAATAATTAACCCAACAATCTTTAATTTCTCTAAAAACTCAACCCTAACCCTAAACCCTAAATTCCTCCACTCCGACCACTAATTCGACCACCACCGACCACCTTTATCTTCATCAGACCCTCTCTACCGAAAGCCCCATCATCTCGTCGTCAAAAATTGACGAATGAACCGCCAATTTTCACCGTCGATGAATACAAAAAAATGAAGAAAAAGAGGTCGATTGGGTTCCAATCGACAACTAGAGGGTGAAAAATATCGAACAGTGAGGTACCCAACACTTGGGCGGTGAACGGTGAACCATCGACGTGTGGGGGATGTCGGACGGTGAGGGAGATGTGATTTTGAAGTTTGATTGAAAAGAAATTACAACTTAAGAATTTTTAAAAAATTCAGAGTTCTAAAGAAATTCAGAAATTAAAAAAAAATTAAAAAACAACCCAGGTGTCATGTTTTGATTGGATGACAAAAAAATTTAACGGTCGTTGACGGAAAAACTTTAAATGTGTCACAGAATAAAACATTAAGTACTTATTTGATCTAAAATATAATTTAAGCACTTATCTAAAAATAATATAATTTAGGTAATTTTTTAGTGGCTAAGCCTTAAAAAACAGAAGAGAAAAGAGGGAATATTTGAGTTTTTAAAGAAAGCTCCATAATTCATCACATTCAACCACTACCAGCATCCATCGCCTTAACTCGGTTGAAAGCAACCTTTTTGACATTGATACTTATCAACAAAGCAAAGCCCTCTAATGATTTGCTTTCAAGGATTCTCCATTTAAAGAAGATGGATGATATACCACTTAATTTTTTTTTTGTAACCCTTTTCAATTCTTTAAGACTTTGTCATGACTAATTTAGATCGATCTGCGTTATATATCTAATTTTAATTGGTAGGTCTCCCATTAAAAGAGATGCATGACATACCACTCAATTTCGAATAACGAAACAAACATATAATATATATAATCATTAATATGACAAAACTCATGTGAAATGATAATAATTAATATCCGACAAAACCTAAAATTGATTTATATATAATTATATTTACATATGTAAAATCATTTAATTTTACACTTTCTTTATATTACTGGGTAAATGAACATATGAAATTATCACTTTCTACTATTTATCTAGTTTTTCAATTATTTTCATCTATTAATTTAAAAAATATGTAAAAATTTTACGCGGTGTAAAAGGATGTCTCCATATTATATATATTATATGTTAAAGTTGGTGGAATTTTCCAATTTAATTGATGTTGTTGGTTGGCCCCAAAGAATGACAGAGTGGATCAATTCTATTCCATTGGCCACATCAAATACAAACAAACTTGCTAGTCTAGATGATTCAACATCAAGTCATCACCAATATTGCCCACACAATATTAAATTATATACTTTATATATAATAAAAATTATTAAATCTCTTGGATCAAAAAAATTATTAAATCTCGTCAACTAAATTTTAAATGGCTTGTATTATTTGCGTTTTTATTGATATTAGATTTCGGCTTCAATTTCAACAATTCGTTCTTTTCTCGTATTTATAAAAAAAATACTTCTGTTTACTTGCTTTTAAATAATTGTTCAATATAAGATTAACACAAACATTTTGTATTATTAGTAAAAATTAATATTTAAGTTTAAATATTTTAAAAAAATATTAAACAATAATTTAAAACAATTTAAAGGTTTAAGGGTTAAAATTTATTAGAATGAGACTCATCTTTAATTTTTTTTGCTTTTTAATAATTCATTTTTTTCACATCGCATTTATCCAAAATAAGGGTGTGTATTTCGGATTTTTGGAACGAATCCGAAATTTCGAATATTTAAAATTATCGGATCGAAAAATTAGAGATCCGTATCTGATCAAAAAATTAGATTTTTGAATTTTTAAATCGGATATTTGGATATTCGAACTTAAGATTTGATTTAAGTATTTTTTTGAATTTAACGGTTTTATCAATGACAATTTTATATTTTCGAATATAACAAACAACAAATTATTGAATATAACAAGATTGTATTCATGAAAATTTCAATTTTTCATATATAACTATGAAAAATATTAAATATAACAAGATACATTTACATAAAAAGTTAAATTTTCAGATATCTAATATAAATATAAAATAACTATCCGTATCCGATTCAAAATTTTTAGATATCTAATCTAAATTATCTAAAAAATAAAAAGAAATTAAATATTTAAAATTTTAGATCGATTAAGATCAATTGGATGGAAATTTTTGCACACCCCAGATTCAAAACCCACTATATATTAAATAATAAGGTCCCTATGATTATCCTCCTCCACCGAGCATGGCCATTCTTGATGCTTTCTCCTAAGGCAAAGCTAAGAAATTGTGCTCTTTTCATCGAGAGAAAAAGGTGTGGAAATAAAGAGAACCGACCAATATTCTTTTTCGTTTTGGGGAAATACAAACTAATATAATAGAATCAAAACCAAAAATATATATTTTTAAAATATACCCATTGAACCCATCAAGGATCGAAAAGAGAAGGTCATTATTTTTAAAGTAATTTGAATTCGAATATATATGTATGGTATGTATACATTATTAAAGGGTTTATATTATTATTTTGTAATTACACTAGACAATTTAAAAACAAAAATACACGCATTAAAGGTACCGACCCTCTTTAGTAAAGAGCGGTTTGGGCAAAAATTAAAGGTTTGAGGCATAATTAGAGGTTTGATATTAGAGGTTTTTTAGATTAGATGTTTGATATTAGAGTTGTAAAGACTATTTTACCCTTACCAATTACCAAAAATCTCCAAATAACCTAAATTAAATATTTTCTCACCCTATTTATAAGTTAATCCTATTTATTTTTTCTTTTTATTATCACATATTTATATGTGTATTTAAATTTATTAATTAATTAAATTATATTAAAATAATTATATAAATAATAAATTAATATATAAATCATTCAAATATGTTTAGAAAATTTATATTAAAAGTAATTTTTATAAATTTAATTAATATTAATTAGATACAAAATATCGATAATTAATAAACTATCCAAACAAATATTGAATATAATCATGTCCTTATATGTTATTTTGTTTGTTCAAATAATCTAACAACTATCAACTATCAGTTAATTTTACCAAACACTTTTATACAATCAGCTAATACAATCCGTTAATCAAATCAACTAATACAATCAGCTATCAGTTAATGTAATCCGCTATCAGCTATCCGCTAATTGCCAAACATGACCAATATATATATATATATATATATATATATATATATATATATATATATATATTACATCATTTTTTTTTGAATAATCCTGTAATAATTATAAGATAATATATGTCTTTACTTTTTTATGTTTTGATAACACACTTTGCAGACCACTCGTTAAGTGCATAAATCAGTTTTGTTAGAACCAAGCTAGACTAGTTGATTGAATAAGAAATCGACGATCCGATTAGTTTGATCAATTGTATCAAACCATAAAAGTGAACAGCTAAAAGGTCAATAACAAATAAAATGGAATGGCTAAAAATCATACAACTTTTATTAAACAATGTTGAACCGAGAATCGATGATCTCACTGATTCGACCTTCAAATTCTTACAACATTAGTATAAATAAATTCATATGGATTTTCTATATTTGTTATGACCTTATTATCCAATTGAACTAAATTATGATGTTACTTAAGATACAATGACTAATTTACGACAAAACAAAGTAGATGGACCAACCTTTTAGTTTTTGAAAATTCATAACTAGACCTTTTAATTATTAATTTTTTAGTCTTAACATTTTGATAAAACACACCTTACGAATAAAGCTGTTCAAATTCGAGTTTACTAGATGAACATCATTAATTATTATTTTTTATTAGGACTGTTCGTTGATTTTAAACAATTATTAATTTTAAACACAATTATAAATATTAATCAAATTTATAAAATTTAATTATATTTAATTATTTTTATTCGACCATTTTTATATCAACTTGATATGTATTACAAAATAAAATTTATAAATAAATAGAAATTATTATTATAAAGAAAAAAGAATAAGGGATTGTCCGTGATTAAACTAAAAATTAATCAGAATTACTATAATTTTTGTCAATATACCATAGAATTGATAGACTATATTATATTGTTGTTAGTATTATAAACTTCTCTTTTCTTAGCATAGACTCTATCATCTTCAATTATTTATGCAATATGCGGAAATGTTCCATTTATTATTTCATTTTTATCACTTTCCCCCGCGTTGCCTCTCTGTCATATATATAGTACTATATTATATATTGACAATTAATCCTCATTAATTATAATTTTTTAATTGAATCCTTATTCTTTTATCTAATTTTGACCTCAATGTTTTAACAAAAGATAAATTTGATCCTCAATTTTTTTGGTTGCCCTCTTAATTTTTCAGGGCTTTACTCTAACTAATCTAAATTGACCTGCGTTGCACATCTAATTTTAGTGTGTGAATTTTTTAGCAGGAGTTTTATGCATACACAAGGCCTCAAATTCGAGACCTACTTAAATGATACCAAAATGTTTAGCACTTGAATTAATTCCCATTGGTAATCTTTTAAAAGGGTCAAACCATTATTTTTTTTAATAAAAATGATACTTTAAAATGTTAAAATTTTAACAATGTTGAGATAGCAACCTAAGGGTGGGGAGAGCTTTTAATCAATTTTTTTAGAAATTGTTGACATAAATTTTTAATGAATATTTTGTAAAATAAAAAATTTCACTCTTTAAAATAAATAGTTCAAAAAATAATAAAGGTCTAAATTGGAAATATGTAAACATCGAGAGGTAAATTTGTAATTATATGTTTTAAAAATTTTCTCGCAGTTTCCTTCCAAACAAACAAAAGGCATAAAAAACAACCTTTATAAACTTAAAATTCTTTCAATTTCTCTCTCAGTTATATTTTCCTTTTCTGTATTTTCTCTCGTTCTCTCTCTTTAACGACCCCTTCATCTCAAACCAATTAATTGATAACCAAACCTAGAAAGAGGAAGAGAAAAGTGAGAAATTTCTTCCAACAAATCAAAAGAGGAAGAGAGAAAACAAAGGGAAAATCCAGGTATTCTTCTTCTTCTTCTCCTTTAATTTCTTGAAAGCTGTCTTTTCCCTGTTTGCTTATCTGTATCTTTTCTTTTTATTTTTCCAACAGTTAATTTTTACCCACTTTCCCCTTCATATTATTTTTCTTGTTTCGAAAACAAAATTGAGGGCTTCATTTATATTTAGATTCTTTGGAATTCTTTCTTGAATTTGAAGCAAACCCATTTCAGTATCGGGGCTTAATTTTTCTGGGTTGTGGTTTGATTTTTGAATTGTTTGCTTTTTAATCTTTAATTTTTCTTTTCTTTGGTTTAATGGTAAGCCTTTTAATGAGTCTCATTCCTCGTACAATTTTATATTTATATGAATCTTAAAGATGTGAATTTTATTGAAGATTCATCTATTGACGTTTAATTACTTAATTATGATTAATGGAATTGTGTATTTTTCTTTCAGGTTTTTGTGTGTGTTAAAATTTTAAATTTTGCAATCGAAATTCAGTGAGAACTTTTTGTTTAAATTTATCACTTTTGTTCTAAACTCTGAATTGTTATAGTGTGATAGGGTGAATTTGTTGCTTTGTTTAATTTTATGTTTTACGTTAAAATGATTTGTTTTAACAATGTTTACATTGGATTATGAATGGATGTATTATGGAATTATGCAGGCACATGCACCTCCTCGAGGCTGCTTTGTTCAATTAGAAAATACTGACAGTTTGTATTTGAAGAAAAGATCGAGGATGCGTCGTTGGCTTTGCTGTTCCTGTCAGGCGGACGATAATTACCAACAACATGAAAACGAGCACTTGAAAGCCCCCAGGGATCATACAGATGGTATGCTACTTTATTGCTAACTTGATTCGATTGTTCCGGCTTACTGTTAGAAATCCTTTGGCATTGTGAATGCCGTAGTTATTACTAAATGTTATAGATCTTATATGTATTTAGCATTTACGGCATTGTGACGCCGTTGTCAGTTCTTCACCAGAAAACTATGTTTCTAGTATTGGGTGCAAGTGTTGGACACGGCGTGGTTAGCTTTTTCTAAGTTTTTCCATATATTTTTAAGGATCCCCCCATATCCAAGTGTTGGACATGAGTACTTCATGAAAACTGAAGAGTCCAAGCTACATAGCCTGAAAGTATCAAGTGCTATATGTATTTTCTGATGGCCGTTCTTTGACGATGGTTATTTTTGCATACGTGACTAAGACATTTCTTATTTATTTTGTATTTGGCTTTTACTTGCTAAGATAGGAAGATTGTATTAGCTTTTCGTCTTTCGTAATTTTATATTTAATGTTTCCCAAAAAGAAAAAATGGTTTTCATAAAATGTAAAGTAGTTGGTTTGATCATTTTTCTGTTTGCATGATTATGTTTTTTTCCGGATTTCAGGACATAATAGAAACTCAAAGGTCCCTATTCCTAGCAAACCTGAAGTGCAAAAATCACCACCACATATCGAAGTTCCTGCATTATCATTGGAAGAATTGAAAGAAAAAACCGACAGTTTTGGATCAAAGGCTTTGATTGGTGAGGGTTCGTACGGTAGAGTTTATTATGCTGACTTGAACAATGGAAAAGCTGTGGCTGTTAAAAAGCTCGATGTTTCAGCTGAGTCTGAATCAAATGTGGAGTTTTTGACCCAGGTGTGTATAAGAAATTATACTTCGAAAATTCAGGTTGTTGTCATGTCATGTTTCCTCTTGTTTCTTGACATTTCCACCACATGAATTTTCCATGTTTAGGTTTCCATGGTTTCAAAACTGAAGCATGACAATTTTGTCGAGTTGCAAGGTTACTGTGTTGAAGGAAATCACCGCGTGCTTGCCTATGAGTTTGCAACAATGGGTTCACTTCATGACATATTGCATGGTTTGTGATGCCATCACATCATATATCGATTCATGATATAGATTTATTTGACCAAAATGGGCTCCTATGTATGTATAATTTAGTTTGACATTTTTTCTTGCTTTTGGGAACCATAGGAAGGAAGGGAGTTCAAGGGGCACAACCGGGTCCAGTTCTTGACTGGATGCAGAGGGTAAGAATTGCAGTTGATGCGGCAAGGGGATTAGAATACTTGCACGAGAAGGTTCAACCCTCGATTATCCACAGAGATATCAGATCTAGCAATGTGCTTCTCTTTGAAGACTTCAAAGCGAAGATTGCAGATTTTAATCTCTCAAACCAGGCTCCTGACATGGCTGCTCGTCTTCATTCTACTCGAGTTTTGGGAACCTTTGGGTATCATGCTCCAGAGTACGCTTTCAAAGCCCTTAATACCGTTTCCCCCCCCTTCTCGAACTAACCAGTTATTTCCTGTTGCCGAGCTGTAACAATTATTCGGGATTTGGAACTTATTTTATGGCTCTAATGTTTTCTAGGTATGCAATGACCGGTCAGTTGACGCAAAAGAGTGATGTTTACAGCTTTGGGGTTGTCCTTCTAGAGCTTCTTACAGGGAGGAAACCTGTTGACCACACAATGCCTCGCGGGCAGCAGAGTCTCGTTACCTGGGTGCGTATATTGCTTTCTCTTCTTTCTGCTAATCTTTTCACTTAAAATTTGATCAACACCTTAACATTTTGTTTTCTCGGTTTCAGGCTACTCCAAGACTGAGTGAAGATAAAGTTAAACAATGCGTAGATCCAAAACTGAAGGGAGAGTATCCTCCTAAAGCCGTCGCTAAGGTATTCTTATTCCGTGTCTGCATAACTTGCACGAGTTCAATTTTATAAAACACAACGTACTAAAACTTGATCGCTTTCGATATGTTTCTGCTGATGCAGTTGGCAGCTGTAGCAGCATTGTGTGTGCAGTATGAAGCCGAGTTCCGTCCAAACATGACCATCGTGGTCAAGGCTCTCCAACCACTGTTGAAGGCTCCAGCAGCGGCACCGGCGCCGGCACCCGAGACATAAAAAGACCCAAGTTTCTTCACCATTTACCGATATATCTCCACAACCTATGAGAAGTTTGGTCTCGTAATCGATTACAGATTTTAATCTGATCATTAAATATTAATTATATATACATTTTCATATTTTTCATAAATAACATCTTAAGTGTAGGATTGGTTGGTCTGTTTAATTTCTGTCTGTTGCCCGTGTTCGGTTTTCGGACTCGTAATGTTTCCGGACGTTGTCATAAAATTGACCAAGGGATTGGGTTGTGTTGGGTGAGTATCGTTTGGTTTGTACTTTCTCCTCCTTTTATTTCATAACGATGAATATTTTCGTCGAGTAAGATTGGAACTAATTGAAGTGATGTAATCTGGATTTGTTGATGTTTATATCTATCTCCATGAGAAAAAAAAACAGAGAAAAAAGGTTTGAATTTCTGGTTTGTTATCATTTTTGCAATGATATCTGTTAACTTATTTTGGGTAAAGGATGATGATGTTCCTTTTTAGGTGATATGAGTCCCAGTAGCGTAATTTACACATATGTGTGTTTTTTTAAAAGATTAAATTAAAGCTGAATACACGTTTGGGTGTTAACAATTTTATTTTTTATATAAAAATTAAAAATATAATAAACATGCTGAAATTATTACAAATTATAAATTTCATAAAAAATGTTAAAAGTTTTCAAAATGATAAAATAATTGATGTTAATTTAATAAATGTAATGTTTTTCTTTAATTTGTTCAATTTAATTAAAAATTAAAAGTTTAAAGGTCATAATAGTCATAGACGAAAAAAATTATGGACTAAACTGATTATTCTAAAAAAATTAAAGACAAAAACATCAAAATAATAATTACTGGCTCAACCGATCAAATAAATTAAACGGAAAATTCAATGTTTAACCGGTTCCACCATTGATCCGGTACAACATTGCCTTTTTAGCTTAAACTGTGATATTCACACAAAAGTAATAATAATAATAAATAAATTAATTAAATTGTTTCAGTATATTTCTCTTCCTTTACACCTAATTCAATTACATAACTTTTTCTCACCAAATTTTCCTTCTCGTTTCTCACCTAAGCTTTTATTTCCCTTCTCCTCGTGTTTCTCACTTTCTCTCCATCCAAACAAGACATTGTCTTCGTCATCTCAGGTTTGTCGGGAATGGAATCGGAGGACGATATGATTGACGACTCAGTCTCGATGGAAGACGATTTCTACAGCGGCGATTTGAGCTATTGCTACGACGACCCTAACGATAACGACAATGATTATTACTCCGACGATGACAATGATTATGGCTTACTTGAAGACGATGACGAAGACGATCAGGATGCCATGATTTCTCGTCGCCCTCAGGTCATCCCTTTGATCCTTCCTTTTTATGCTCGATTCTTTTTAAGTTCAATAAATTTTTAGTTTCTTGTGGAATTGGGAGCTGCTGAATAGAATTACGGATATTTTGGTTTTGAAAAATAGATAATTTAGGCAAAGCTAGAATTTTTGGTGGAATTAGTTGCAAAAGTTGAGGCGGCAAGCCTGTAAATTATAAGGAGGGGAACTTAGATAACAGGACAAGTAGAAGAGAGAAAAGGATAATTCAAGGTAATGTTTGGAAATTCATATCCTTTTTCTCATCAGATCAATGGTAGAATGATAAAATAGAGTTTTATGCAGTTAACACTGACTAGTTTTCAGACTTACAAGGAAATGTTTGGTCGTTACTGTCGTTAAAGAGGGATCAATTGGCTTAACAGGATTGCATATGGTGTCACGGAATCTTCTTCAATACATATGCTGATTTTTTGTTGATTTTTTTTTCTTTTGATTGATTTGGAATTCAAGTAGCTGGTTAAGTTGGTGCTTGATTACACATTGAGTTTAATAGAGTAATTAGATAGTTTCAAGGTTAGGTTTGGGGTCTAGTTGTTAATGATGAGGAAAACTGAAAGCGGGTACTAATTACTTGCTCTAAATTCTTTGTAGTTGATCGTAGAATCACTAGGCTTCAAATTCATAGTTTGAAAGATCGAAAGCATTATGTATTGAATTTAATGCCAGTATTTCCAGCTCTATTTCAATATTAACATGTTTTTGTTTGCTATTTCAGCTAAGTTATACTGTTTTGAAGGAAGCAGATATAAAACAACGACAGGAGGATGATATTTCCAAGGTTTCGACCGTTCTTTCAATATCAAGAGTTGAGGCAACTATTTTGCTCCGATACTTTAATTGGTAATTGTTTTTTTTTTATCCGTTCTGTTCTTTTGGTGGTATTTTAGTTGATATTGCATTATTCGTATTTGTTTGCTGGTATAATTCTCAAAATTCAAGGTTGTCTATGTCTTCTGTTTTAAGTTTTAGTCTTTGTTCGCCATTTTAGGCATCCTTTGTTGTATCAATCATAGCAAGTGAGCGATTCTGCTTTTGTGGAAAGGTCGATGTGGCTGCTTCACTTGCTGTTAATTTTCATGCATTAGACTGTTTGTATTATTATATTCAGAAACTTGTTTTCCTGAACATGGTTGGCATAGCAGGAGTGTAGGTAAAGTTCACGACGAATGGTTTGCTGATGAAGAAGGAGTTCGGCAATCTGTTGGATTGTTGGAGAGACAGTTTGTTCAAGTATCCAATTCTAGAGAAGTAAGTTGCACAGATCTATGGATTTGCTTTCTTTTAGAAACTTGTTCTTTTCTGATCACTTATCTTTGTGAATTACCTATCTTTGACACATCTTGTTGCTTCCCTATCAGCTCACTTGCGGGATTTGTTTTGACTCTCTTCTGCGTGACAATATTACTTCAGCTGCTTGTGGTCATCCCTTTTGCTTTACTTGCTGGCGAGGTATCTCTCATATGCTTAGTCTGATAGGTTACTTTTGTACTGATGCAAGTGATAGTTTTATGCAAATGTTTTTCGCATTCTTTGAAATTAATGTTTTCTGATGAATATTTCTTTAATAACATACCTCCAGTTGGTTTTGCTTATCAGTGTTTTGGTTTTCACGTATTATGTAGCTAAATACTAAATTCTGTGTGCATTGTTATTCGAATATTTCATCCTTTTCTTTTATATGCTCTTGACTGGAAAACTTATATTTTTTTTTTGCTATATTTGTTCTATTATCGTAGGTTACATTTCCTCGACCATTAATGATGGTCCTGGATGTTTATCACTGAGATGTCCCGATCCATCTTGCAATGCTGCTGTTGGCCAAGATATGATTGATAAATTGGCAACCTGTGAAGAAAAAGAAAAGTATGCTCGTTACCTACTTAGGTCCTATATTGAAGACAATAGGAAGGTATGCTTTGTATTTTAAAATCCTGAGATGTGCCATTGCTTGTATGCATGCAAGTGTCCCATCTTATTTAGCATTTGTACTGTGCATGCAATGGATAAATGAGTTTAAATTGTTAATTCTCTTAGTTCCCATGGGGCATGTATTTTTGCTTCTTACCATTCTTCTCCTTATTTCTTTTGTTCGCTGGTAGACCAAATGGTGTCCTGCTCCGGGGTGTGAATATGCCGTTGATTTTGCTGTTGGCGGTGGAAATTTTGATGTCTCCTGCATCTGCTCACATAGCTTTTGCTGGAATGTAAGTCCTGATTTTTTGTATTATGCTACATGAGATTTCATTGGCATTACTCTCGAACGGGTGTCTAAGTTAACCCAAATCTTGGTCTCAGTGTACCGAAGAAGCTCATCGTCCTGTCGACTGTGATACTGTGGCAAAGTGGGTTTTGAAGAATAGTGCAGAGTCAGAAAACATGAATTGGTAAAGATACACTTTACATCTAGAAGATTCTTTCTTTCTTTTTTTCATCTGGTTCATATTCCTTAATCTGAATTTTGAATGAAATGCTACAACTGTTTTTTTTCTTTCAATTTGGCCAAAAGTAAAACTTCTTTTTTGCTTTTGCATTGACTTCCTATATGCCTGTATTTTTCGTATTCCTTTATTTGCTTAAGAGAAGGTGCAAGGGAGATGGAAGTAAGTATCTGAACTAGGTTTTTCTATGTTCATTTTTATTTTGCTGATTGCAGATTCTAATGTTACATTGTTAACTTCTATACGGTAGAGTGCAACTTTTCTAATAAATTCATTTTATTACAAACCTGTGCTTCGTATTTGTACCCTATTCCACATACTGCCCCCTTTATTCTCTTGTAGCTTGGATAGAATATGGTGGAAACTCTTGCTATCTTGTTTACCATTTTGTTGTATGTTTTGTTCAGGATACTAGCCAACTCCAAGCCTTGCCCCAAATGCAAGCGGCCAATTGAAAAGAACCAAGGGTGTATGCACATGACATGCACACCACCTTGTAAATTTGAGTTTTGCTGGTAAGCTTCAAATCCTTCATTGATTCAAGGGAAAAGAAGATGCTGCTTGATATGAGACATATTTGGGGTAGTCTCTGTGTGTCTACTTGGGGTACATAGCAGGTAGGGTTAGAGCTAGTGGTTTTATGGTAGGAATGACCGAATGAGGGGTAGGATACAGGGATCAATCAAGGTTTTATTTAATCATAAGTCTCAAAAGAAGATTGAAATTGAGGGAAAAGATTGCTTGAAATTCTGGACAGTTTGCTGTAAATGGTAAACCAAAAATACTATAGCAAAAAATTAAGTAGGGGGAGGGAGAAAGAGGAAGAATAATTTGGGTATCCGTAACTTAGTAATCTCTATTCTTGTAATCAATTGATTAAAAAGATTACACCAATTTCTACTTTTGTGACTTTGTTGATTAAGAGTCGGCCAAAATGTGAAGATTAATAAAGAATCCAGGCATACCCCTAAATTTACTTGAACTAGGATTTGTAATAGGAATTAACCAGTAAATAGAGAAACTAAAAATCTTGGTCTTGGAGAAAATAAGATTGAACTTGTGGAAAAATATGAAATTCAACATAAACTAAATTATTACTGGGGTGGGGCATGCATTATTTACTGAAATTGTGATCCTGTTCCTGATATATTATCTACTAAAAAATTCATGATAATACCAAGTTCCTAAAAGCATGTTACAGAAAAGTTGGGAAAGAATTAAGTCTCCTCCAGTCACTGTTCATAAAACATTTGTAACCTCTATTCTATTTCAATTTATGTAAATGCAGGTTATGCCTTGGTGCATGGGCAGAACATGGTGAGAGAACTGGTGGTTTCTATGCTTGTAATCGTTATGAAGCCGCTAAGCAAGAGGGTGTGGTATGGAGACTAATAATGCTTTTTTGGTGTTTGTGTTTTTAAAATCTGCTTGAGTAATGGTTGAGCTAGTGATTCACGATTCATATTATTGCTTGCAGTATGATGAGGCTGAAAGAAGGCGAGAAATGGCAAAGAACTCCTTGGAGAAATACACCCATTATTATGAACGCTGGGCAAGCAATCAATTGGTACTTGGAAGGCTTCCCTTATTTGTCGTCACATAGGCCCTTAATAAATTTCCTTCTTTTTCATTTTCTTAAATCAACACCTATATTCTTGATTTTATCTGCTTTATGATTGTGCTACTGTCTTAAAATTATAGATGCTTCATTGTCAAATATGAGACTTCATGTGCCTGTGTATCAAAGTATCAAACAATGGTGTTTGGCACGTCAAGTGTTTCTTAAGTTACTTCTATATGAGCTAACAACTAGATACAATGTGAATGTTAGGTCTTTGGTAAACTAGATACAAAAAGAAGTCATTATCTGTTTCTGTGAAACTGGAACTTGAGACTTTTGCTCTTTCAATGTGCCATCTTTGAAATTGCACTTGGAGTAGAGGATCCTGTTTATTGCTTCTGGTTGTTGCAAGTAGTAATATATTATATATTCTTTTGGCAACTTGGCAAGTATTACAAATCAAATCAGTATCCAAGTAAGTTGCAAACTGTTATAGAAAACTAGTGAACCAACTACTGCTGCTGACTAATACGTAATAGCAAGTGTACATGGAGAAAGTTATGGCTTTAATAGAAAACAATGAGTTGGCGCTGTTTTTTAAATGTTTATTTTGGATGTTATATGCTTCTACAACTGAATATACCTTACCTTTCGCGTTTGTTTCCTTTTTTATCACATTGGTAAAATATTGAATTTTGCTGTTGATAATAAATTTGCATAACCTGAAAGTTTCTATTTGCAGTCGAGACAAAAGGCTCTTGCAGATTTAAATCAGATGCAAACTGTTCAAGTAAGTTCTTACCAACTCTCTTTTTTAATTTTGAGATGTTCATCTAGGTATTCCTTCTTATACCCTTTGTAAGATGTGTTGTTTGTGCTTTGGTTTCTGCATCTTCATCTTTTTGGCTCAGGTGGCTGGTTCACTTGTCAATCATTTCTGATGTTTTTTCCTTCAAAGTGTTTTATTTTTGCCAAAGTTCCTCAAGTGAAGTTTAAAAACCTTTTTTCAGCAGAAGCAACACTTAAAAAAGATATTATGAACTTTTCAGCGTAGAATGAAGCGACTCTACTACATTTTTGTTCGGTTTAGCTTATATTTTCAAATTATTGTTGTTTAGAACAGTTTCTTGAAGGAATTATGTGTATTAAGCACTTGTTGGCTTATTGCTATGTTTGGTAGCGAGGGTGGAAAGGAGGAATGATCTAACTGTTGAGATTCATACCAACATGTGCAATTCTTTAATTGAATGTAGATTATAGCTTTTCCATTCTTTCCTTCCTACCATACAAACTGCTAGAATTTTTGTCGACCGCTTAACTACATTAGGACTAATCTGAGCATAGCTCTTTGTATTATTCTGTTAATACATATTTAGTTTCTGAGCTGATTTCTTTAATTTTGCCAGCTTGAGAAGCTTAGTGACTTACAATGCACACCTGAGTCCCAGCTTAAGTTTATAACAGAGGCATGGCTTCAGGTAAATGATTGTCATTTGAACATCCTCTGCTTATTTCTTTTTCAGGAAAATATGTAATTCATGTTTTTATGATGCATATATTGTAATTGTTGCAGATAGTTGAATGTAGACGAGTTCTCAAATGGACTTATGCATATGGATATTACCTTCCTGAGCATGAGCATGCTAAGAGACAATTTTTTGAGTACTTGCAAGGTATATGCTGATCTTCAAAAATGCTTGGACGAAGTTAATTTGTTTAGAAAATTGTTTTTCTAAATGGACTATTAATAATATGACCTACTTTATATTTTGTTTAGGGGAGGCGGAGTCTGGTTTGGAAAGGCTTCATCAGTGTGCCGAGAAGGAATTAAATAAATTTGTTACCGGTGATGGCCCATCAAAGGAGTTTGATGACTTTCGTGCAAAGTTAGCTGGGCTAACTAGGTATGTTTATTTACTTCTGTATGAATGACTTGGTGTTCGGCTATGTTTCTTTGACCCTTCATTTTTTTTTGAGCATATCCGAGTCATAATCAAATACAAGTTCCAAGTATATAGAAATAATTAAAACAGTTGAACATACTTGTGTCGGGCACATACCTTAGCATTCACACGTGTTTCCATCTACCCGGTAACATAGTTCTTGGGTAATCCGGCTTTCTATTTTTCTCATCTTTAAGCAGTGGGAATAAAATGAAACCCATCTTGAATTCTTGACTACATTGGGAGGGGACTCGTGAGTTTTGATGATTTTATTCATTTTTTTAATTCTCTTTTCCTCTTTCTTTTGAACTTTACTCTTGTGCGTCTGTCTGTACTTCTCTATTTGTTCTTCTCCGTTGCACTGCTCTCAACTTGCATAAACTTCTTTCTTGCACTTCTTAACCACATTTAGTCAAAATGTTCCGCACGAGAGGCAGGATCTAGAATGATTGTGTCTTTTCTGATTCAAATTCTGTCACATTTCTGTTTTACAGCGTGACAAAGAATTACTTTGAGAATTTGGTTAGAGCACTTGAGAATGGCCTAGCAGACGTCGACTCCCAGGCTGCAGCCGCCAGTGGTAAGACAACAAGCTCAAAAAATACAGGAGGGACTAGCAAAAAAGGGGGAAGGGGAAAAGGGAGTTCTAAATCTGGTGGTTCCGGCAGAAGTGTAGATGATACGGGTAACTAGTCTTGTAAACTGCTGTGCCTTCTAGTTTCCGCGTTCCATAAATTATGGGTGGGCGAAAAAATACCATTCCCTCTATTTCCTCAGGGGGAGGAGCTTACCGTTTATCGCAAGTGTGCTCTTTTGCTGTATATATCTATATAATATATGTACACATACATATAATACATAACATATATATATATATATAATATATAACCTGCCAACTTGATTTTGTTCTTGAATTATGGTATCATGTTCCATGATCTATTTGCCTTTGGATGCAAACATATATGTTAATATATTTATATATACAAAAAAAAAATACAATTACCTTGTTTCTTGTACAACAAATTTGTAGCATTCAGATTCAGTTTTTGAGCTAATGATAGGACAAATTTTAGAATCAAAACAAAGCTGAGACATGAAAAGAAATAGGGTTCAAACAATTTACAGATGAACAAACATTTGGGGTGCCTGAGTTTGTTACTTTAGTTGGCCAGATTGTCTTAATATTTTGATACTCACTGCATTTATCAATGCTCTAGAATACTGGCGAGAAGCCATTTTCCAGTCCATGCCTGTTAGCATCATTGCCTTGAACTCCTGGTAACTGATTCTACCATCCTACAAAACAGTAGGTAAAACACTTGTTATTGATTTATGGAATTCGGTTGTTTCATTCAATCACTTCCCGAAATCCGAGTTCGATTCGAGATAAAAGTCTTATTGATGAGTTCATTACCTTGTCCTTGTCGACATCCTGCATTATATCTTTGATAAGTTGTTCATTGTTGGGACCAGGATCATCTTGCAGTAATGCTTCTCTTAGTTCTTCGAATTCGATATAGCCACTTTGGTTCTTGTCGAAGTGATGGAAAGCTTGTGCTAGATGCTCGTCGTTCCCAATCCTTTTCAAGTGAACCGCCATTATCACAAATTCCTCGCAGCTCAATGTCCCACTTCCATCGACATCCGCCTTTCCCACACCAAAAAAAACGAGTTTCAGTCTGATATTCATTATAATTGATTAACGTCTATTAACAGAGTGACCTACTGCTTCCATTAACATTTGGACTTCAGGATCACTAACACAATGATCGATCTTTTGAAGCCCGTCTCTGAGCTCCTCGAAGGACAAGTACCCATTGTCGTCAGTGTCCATCGTATTGAACATCTCGATGATCAAATCGATTTGTTCACTCGGCAAGTTGTCGGCAACCACCTGTGAGAGACGAAAATGAATGTTCCTTCAGCGACGATTCTTGATAAACACTTAAAATGGTGTTTGTTTCTTCGAAAAAGCCTTACCCTTAGAACCTTCTTCTTGAACTTACTCATCAACGAGAACTGCTTAATCCTGGTTCCCACATTTTCACCCAGATTAAAGTTTGGTGCTTGCTGCAGGTTCTGTATCCATGTATGTTCTTTACATAACACACAGAAAGAAACATCTATGTTACTCGAAGTCAAATAGGAGTCTAAATGTGTCAGATATGATTATTTTAAGAAAAATGAATAGTCAGACAACATAAAGTACGAAAACCTGTTCATTTCAACTGTTGCATTGATGAATTAAAAAAAATAACGATGGTTGTTTTTAATAGTTTACATGGAATACATGGATAGAGAAAACGTACCGAAAATCTCTTGAATGGTGACGCGAGTGAAGGGATTAGGATCGAGCATGCTTCGAATAAGATCCTTGGCTTCGTTAGAAATTTTAGGCCAAGGATCCCTTTCAAAGTCTAGTTTTCCTTTTATTATCGCACGAGCAATCCCTTCCTCAGTGTCTGCAGTAAGCCAATTAAACCTTTGTTAGGATGCATACATAAATCAGCGATGAAACTGGTTAGATTATTGATTTTTGATTCATTCAATTGAATTATCGATTGAATGATAATAAAAATATAAAAAATCATAATCGGTTCAACACCTATATTCATGCATGCATACGTACATAATCGGTTGGAATTATGCATGCATGCATACGTACATACTACATGCATGCAAGCATACCTATATAAGGAAATGGAAATGGAATTAATATGGAAATGGAAATACCAGCCCAAAAGGGGGGAACACCACAAAGCAAGATATAAAGGATAACACCAGTGCTCCAAATATCAATTTCTTTCCCATAATTTCGCCTTAAAACCTCTGGAGCCATGTAATATGGACTTCCCACTATGTCACTAAAACGCTCACCTGCCATTGCCATCAAATGTTAACATCAATTCTCTTCAATAATTACAATAATAACAATAAAGCTTTTCTCCAACTCCAAATTCAATTTGGTAACCATCTTTTATAGACTACATTCAATAAAATTGAACTAGAATCCCACCATAGACCTTTTCTCGGTCTCTTTTACTTAAATATATATCAAACACAAGTATAAGTATAAATAAACGAGCACGAATACGTTTAAAAATGAGATTACCGGGTTCATAGAAAATGGAGAGGCCAAAATCAATTACTTTAATTGGGGCAGTTTCGCTTTCGTCAGCCAACAAAAAATTCTCAGGTTTTAAATCCCTATGTACAACTCCATGTTCATGGCACACCTGCAACAAAGTTTAATATTACAAATATAATATAAGAGTTAAAGATTCATTTACACAATGTAAAACTAACTATTTGAACAAAAAAAAATTAAAACTAACTATTTAGTTTTATATTGATTTAGTATCATTGGATTAACTGGATTTAATGGATGAGATTAAACGTTCAAATTGAGGATAATCAATTTTTCTCTCGTAAAAATTTCTTCATTTTATCTTTTTAATCTTAACCATTTATTTTCACTTATCCAACAATCTATTTTCATATAAGTTTCACCATTATATCAATCAATAAGTATGGTTTACAATATTAAGTTCAATTGCCAATTTATTAAATTATTAATACACAATTACAAAATGTTGCTAATGAAAAAAAAAGATGTAGCGACGAAGAATAAAAAAAAGTTTTAGTGACGGAAAATTAAAGGAAAAAGTGATTTAGTGACGAAGAAATCACCTTTACAATCCCCAAGATAGTTTTGATAACCTTAGCAGCCGCTCGTTCTGTATAATGACCTTTAGCGACGATTCTATCAAAAAGTTCACCCCCACGGCAAAGCTCCATTACAAGATAAACAGCATTGCTATCCTCAAAAGCTTCCCTATAGCTAACCAAATTCGGATGCTTAGGCAAATGTCTCATGATCTCGACTTCCCTCCTCACATCTTCGATGTCGATATCCGTCTTCAGCTTCGCCTTCGATATCTTCTTGCACGCGTAAGCTTCTCCGGTTTCTAGGGAAAAACATTGATATGTGACCCCGAATTCACCTCTGCCTAATTCTTTCCCTATCTCATATTTCTCCAAGATGTTCTCTTCCAATGGATCTTTCAAGACCTTGTTGGTAGTCGAATGCGTGCTCTTTGATTTCCATAAGAATTTGTGGTGGAAATGTGAACGTGCAGATTTTGATTTCGGGCAATCACCTTTTTTTACGCCGATTAGCTTCGATGGTTTCGCGACGCAACTTCCCATGTGATGAAAAATATTACGAAGATGATGATGAAGAAGATGGTGATGAAGGTCGAGTTGATTAGGGTTGAACTTTTAGGTCATAAAGCAGCTCATGAAAGGAAGAGAAATATTTTTTATTTTTGTTTGGATAAAAGGAAAATGTAAACCCTAGCAAAGAGAAAGAGAGTAAATTTGGTTTATTTTGAATGTGTGAGAAAAAAAATTGAGTTATTGATTTTTGTTAGATTTGTTCCCTCATTTTCTTAAGGCAGTTTAAATATAGATTATCTCAATGACACCCAAATTTTGAGATTTTAATGCTTTATTACCAGAACCTCTAAAATCTAGGAATTTCATTTTTTTTTTCAATTTTCGTTTGTAATAAATGGTTAATAATGTCAGGAAAACATATGATGCACGCGGTGGAAACAACGCTCTAATTTTAAGGGTAGGTTCTAGTTTAGGGTTTAAAATTTAGAGTTTATGGTTAGAATTTAAAGTTTACTGTTACGGTATAAAGTTTAGATTTTAGGGTAATATAGTAGAAATTTAAGTTTTTTACTTATAACCCCTAAATTTTAACCCTAAACTCTAAATTCAAATAACAGTCTGTAAATTTTAAGCATATAAACCTAAACCCCTAACCTATGAGCCCTAAGCCGAATCTCTAACCCCTAAAAGTTAAAATGCTTGTGAAAACAAAATATTTTCACTATAGTAATTACCCTTTAGGTTTGCCAAATTAATATTATATTTTACTTTTGTAGGTTTGAAATTTGGACTATAGTAATTATAGTTATAAATGATTATGTAAAATCTGAATTATGGTAAATCAAACAATAGTTCTGGTGAAAAATAAAATATTATTTCGATAAGATAAGTCTGTAGGATAACAAATTGAAAATATGGTTCTATTTGTAAATCTAGGAACAAGTTTAATGTTTCTCGATGACGAAAAACGACAACGATTTCAACGAACGACTACTCAATAACGGAAGTTTCTCATCATCTGCCGCTCTGCTTATGAAACTATGTGATTATCTTTTGGTTTTATTTTTACTTTTTACAAACAACATGACCAAGGGTTGGTTTCATGGTTGCCAACCACGAAAATTAGAATTTGATTAGTTTTTTAATAGTTAAATGTGATTATAATGTAATATTTGTTCATATATATTTTTAACTTTTGATAATACATACACTTTGTAGACGCAATAATTGAACTCGAGTTTATAGGATGAACATCATCCGTTTTTTTATTGGGACCACTTGTTGAGTTCTTGTAGAATTTGATTAGTTAAATGTTGAGTTTGATGTTAATCAAATTTGAGTATCTTAATACTTTAATAAAATAATTTTAGTTTTAACCAATAAATGTTGGGTGCATTGGTAAAACACATCGCACTCTCAATGAGAGAACGTGAGTTTGATCTTTGGAGAAGACATTGTTGGGAGGGACAGCCTCGCACCTCGAATCCTAATTAGTCTGCTAATAAATTAGATAAAGTAGTTTAAAAAATATTTTTAATTAACTCTTTTCACTTTGTTTTAAACCGTTTTTGTGGTGGTTCGCACGGTGGATTCATGGTGGAAGAGATTCTTTGGACACCACGAGGTCAAATACGGTGATACATATAGTTACAGAGTATATGTATCATATATAATAAACATTTATAAAAGAAATTATAATATTTAATTATGATTAATGAAATGCATATCAATCTCATGATGAAAATGATATGTATATATCAATATTGTGAACATGATTAACAATTTATATATTTGATACGTATATTTCTACATTTGAATTTGTAATAATTTATAAGTTCAATACTTATATTTTAGAGTTGTTTTATAAGTTCAAATTTGTAATAATTTATAATTATTTGATAAAATACTAATTAGAAACATAAATGAAATTATTTATTAAAATATATATTTTCAATTTCAAAAAAAAAATGCATTATTCTCTTTTAAACATTATATTTTCCTATAGAAAACTCATTTTTGATTTATATTATGAAAAATATTTTGATATACAAGTAGTAGGTTTGCACAAACATATTAATTTTAGGTTTAAATATCTTATTTAAGATTAAGGTTAATTTAGGTTTTATAGTTTATAGTTTAAAATTTAAGGTTTATGTTTTGAATTTATAGGTTAGAGTTTTAAGCTTAAAATAGGAATGCTTTGTAATTTTTTGATTAAATAAAGAGATATTACATTCTTGTGTCGGGATTCGAACTTATACAAGATGTGGCAAGATGATAATCCTTAATTAGTAGGCCAATTAGTTGATCTCTCCTTGTAAATTTTATTTTAAACACGTGTATAAAAAATTACTCTTATACTATATTAAGTATATTCCTTGTATTCTCAATTTTATTAATATAGTTCTTATACTTTAATTCATAATCATCTTTAATTTTTGTACGCTTTAAATTTTAAAATTTTAGTCCTGACATAGATGATAATAGTTGTTAAATATTAGGCTATGTTCAACTTCAATTTTTCAATTTATTTATTTTACTTTTTCATTTAATCATATTATCTTTATATGGAATTGAAATTTTAAAATTTAAAGACTACATCCTCTAATGTTGACCAAATTAAAAATATAAAGACTAATTACTCAAGTTATGCCTAATACAGGGACTATTTGGCAAAATTTAACCAATTATTGTTCGAATGTTAATGGCATATTCAATCATGGAAAGAAAATAACACAGTAGGGGCAAAACAGGAATAAAACTATTTCAGTGAAACGAAAGTCAGAAATCGAAGCTTCTTTTCTCCTGCATCTCCTCTCTGTCTAAATGAGTCATCTTCTTATTTTTGCTTTTTCTTTTTTGACTTTCCAATGTCATTAATCCCCTATCTCAGAAAATTACAAAGCTTTGGTCTTTACTTATAAATCCTAAGCAATTAAAATTTTGCATTTGACACATTGTTTGTTGATCATTTCTCTTTTCTGGGTAAGTTTTTTTTTTCGGTTTTTGGATTCTGGGTTTTTGTTTTTTGATTTATTTTCGATGTGGGTTGGTTTTAATTTTCTGAAAGTTTCTGTTTTTACATAGTTCTTTGGTAATTTGATTTTGGTCTTTTCAGGTTGAATGGTATGAACATCTCATTTTAGTTTGTTTAATTAAGTTGATCTTGTTATGACTCAACTGATTTTGATTCCATTGATGAAAATTAAGACTTGGATTCGTCTTGACTTTCCTTAATTACCCATAATCTAGCCTTTTTCTGAATTATATATGAACTTTCTGTATAGTTTTTTCCTTCTTGAAGAAGTTAAAGAATGCATTAAGTCACTTATAAAGAAAAACCTTAGCTGAAGAACAATTTTGATGTAGTCTGCGTTTAAAACTGCTTATTTTAGTGCAAATTTGTTGTCTTGTTTTGTCAGAACATTTAGGTGCTTCCATGGAATTTGAATTATCTCATGGTATTTTATTGGATTTTTGGCTCCTCTGTTCTTTTCCTTTGCTTGGGGATTAGGCTGAATTATGTGCTTTGAATGCCATTGTATGACCTTATACCAGTTTTAGTTGTTACAAATACTGTTCTGATCATTTTTTCGAGAGATAGATTGCATTGCTGCAAACTCTTGTGATGTTTCTATGGTATTTTTAGTATTATTTTGTGATGCTATGTATAGTTTGTAATGTATTAGTTGAAGCCAGTCCGGTTCCGGTCTCTTGTAATGTTGTTCTATATAGGTTTTTCATTATTATGCTGAGATCTTTTCAATCTCTCATGGCGATTACACACACACACACATATATATTTCCCCCCTTTATTAGTTTTGATATTGTGAAGGGTTCTTATTGCCGGTAGCAATTATTTCTTCTAGGAAATGATCTGTGTATTAATGGAAATGTTGATATCTTCAGATTCTTCGTTCTAAATAACCATTTCTTAGTATATCAAACAAGATGCGTGCAACATCATTGCTTGCACAATGCTTGCCGGGTTTGGTGCCCCAAGACCGGGGAAGCCAAAGCATGTCCTCCGAATCAGAGAAGGATGTACATCTCTCGTCTCCGGCCGTGGAGATTCTCCCCTCAAAGGTACATTTCATCTCCCTATCAAGATGTACTTGTGAAATTTACACGTGTCAAGTATATATGGTTGACTATCACCAAATAGATGGCTTACCATGTGAGTGACCCGGCGGTGATTAAATTTGCATTCAAAATTAAGACATCCAACTATTGTGCAGACAGCTCATCCTTTTAAGTACGCTGGGGATAATGTAGACCTGCAGGGGCTCAATGTGTTCAAGGTGTGTTGATTCATTGCTTTATCCGGGCATCTTCCTTTCTCGCTCACTACAAT
The DNA here is from genome assembly GCA_958450335.1 of Hibiscus tridactylites. NCBI lineage: Eukaryota > Viridiplantae > Streptophyta > Magnoliopsida > Malvales > Malvaceae > Hibiscus > Hibiscus tridactylites. Next base: position 84,186,230 of record OY288268.1, on the reverse strand, counting down.
GTTTATTGTGTTTATATGTATAGTTGGCCTTTCAGTAGCGGTGGTCTTTTAAAAAAACAGGGTTAGGATATGTTTGCTTATACGTTTTCAACCTTCTACAGGGAAGAATTAGTGTCGTTGATATTATTGGTTTCACTGGTTCCGAACTGATAAAACCTGATGGTAAGCTAGTTATGCGATCCTTTTTTAGTCGTACATTTTATTTAATAGTTCATTGTTACACAGTACGATGTCAGTTATAGTATTTAATACAATTTTGTTTTGCAGGGTTTCTGAAATCTTGGGACAGCTCTATTGATCTAGTTAACGTCCTTAAGCATGAGATTCGTGATGGACAATTGAGCTTCAGAGGGAAAAGGGTGCTTGAGGTAGTTTAATCATAGAAAAATCTGAAAATATTATCGATCATGCACGCAGCATTTGTTTTCATTTCTTTGGATTGATTCTTCAACTATTAAACATGATATATAGGCATTTTCATTTTCCTTATAGAAAATCATGTTTTAGGTCCATTTAATGATATTATTATACAGGTGAAATAAAATGCTCAAAGGTCAAGTATACTCAGACAGGAAAACAATTTTGGCCTTTATGTTTGACTTTAACTAATCAACCTTTGATGCTATATGCTTCTGCGCCCTTGTGCTTCTCTGAAAGTATCTTATTTCATTTATGGAATAAAATCTTAAGAGTTAATGAAATAATTATCAGTTTTGTAGCTTTTGATGTAGACTGTGTGCTAATTATCCTATTCGATAATTTTACAGTTGGGTTGTGGCTATGGACTTCCCGGAATTTTTGCTTGTCTGAAGGTATACTGTTTTATTGATCTTAGATTGTTGCGTTGCACCCAACTGTATACATCTCTTTCATTTTACTATTTCTATAAGGTCTTAACTCTATCAACTATTAATAGATTGGGAATTACATGTGTGCATATATTATTGATGTCACTCAAGAATCAAGAATGTCTAACATTTTCAAGTATTTGGAATGTCCTTGGAGGATCGTATCCTCGTATCCATGTCGGATATGGTTCGGACATGGGCGTTGGACACGAGTACTTAAAAGGAAAAAGATGAGTAAGAACAACCTAGTATATAATGAAGGGCTGTTAGGGGGGGGGGATCCGATAAATGAGAGAAACCGGCTTCTGTTATATGCTGAAATAGAAGAGCACTATTCTTCTTATAAAGGATTGACTTGCACCCCGTTTATTCATTTCCGATACAGGGTGCTTGCACAGTGCACTTTCAAGACCTCAGTGCAGAGAAAATTCGATGCACTACCATACCCAATGTTCTTGCAAACCTTGAGCAAGCCCGGGACAGGCAAAGCCGACAGCCGGAGAGTCCTTTGACTCCATCCAGACAAACTATTGCCCCAACAGTGCACTTCTATGCGGGGGACTGGGAAGAACTCCCCTCTGTTTTATCTGTTGTCCGGAGTGATGTGTCCGAACTGACTACGGGGTTGAGCTTTAGCTTCTCCGAGGAGGATTTCTTGGATGGATGCAGTAGCCAAGATGGTAGCATCATGGCACAAGAAATTTCCTTGAGGAGATCGAGAAGGCTTTCGAGAAGTCGGGCATGGGAAAGAGCTAGCGAGACCGATCAGGGAGAAGGCGGTTATGATGTTTTATTGATGACTGAAATTCCATACCCGGTGTCATCGTTGAAGAAGTTATATGCACTAATTAAGAAGGTTAGTTTCTTATTTTGCTTTGCCTGTTTTCTTTATTATGTACTGAAGTGACATTGGCATCCCGAGATATGCATAATTTGACGCAAGGGTGTACATGTGTAGAGTCTTAAATAACACCCGAAAGCCTCGATGCAACCGCATATGTTAAGTTCCTCCTTAGTCTCATTTTCTTTTTAACCCCTCATCTCGACCTAATTCATCATTTCTAATTCTGATTATGAACAACCAGTGTCTGAGGCCTCCATACGGAGTGGTCTACTTGGCAACGAAGAAGAACTACGTCGGCTACAACAGCGCAGCAAGGCACCTCAGAAGTCTAGTCGATGAAGAAGGCATTTTCGGAGTCCATTTGATCAAAGAGGTGACCGATAGAGATATTTGGAAGTTCTTCCTCAAGTGAGTGACAAGTTTCAGGACCACGCAAAGAACAAAAATGGCTGCTGAAGTGATTGCAAATGTTGTGTTTAGTTCTTTGGTTTTGGTGTTAGTAATACATATATCATAAATTGTTTCAATTCTTTTAATACTAATAACCAAATTGGGATATTTGAGAAGAATTAGTGCAGGCTAATTTTGCTACCTTGTATTTTTTTTGTCATATTTTGTTCCATTTTTAATTGTAAATCAAATTTTAGTTAATTTGAAGTCTTTAACGTTCCTTTTCATATATACTCACACATGAATATGTATATATAATATGATTTTTTTACAACCTTTCTATGGGGATAATTACAAAATATCCATTTTATCGATTACAGAAAAGACTTTTTTTTGGTTTTCTTCATGTATTTAGGGGATTGTACTCTCGTACTCGTATCTGAATATGTGACAGGCACAAACAAATGTTTTTGTGGAAAATGAAGAATCGATTTAACATAGGTTAAACTAACAGATAAAACAACATAAGTTTCACAATATGATCAAAATGACTATTGAAAAGTCTCAAAGTAAGATAGATGTGCCTCTACGTTGATGGAACTTTTCAATGTTGTCTTGCCACATGAAATAATAAGAAATACCGACCGGTGCAAGACGACACCAAAACTATACAACTTCGTTAGGCATCCCGAGCTATATAAATTGTACGCATATAAGAATCCGCTAGACACGGGTTCAAAAGAATGGTCTTAGTTGTTGCAAACTTTCATTCATTGAAAAAGAAGACATAACATGGCTTAGATGTTCTACTACCTGCATGATAACTGTGCAGGTGCTAAGTAAACAAAGGGAGAAATTGCAAAAGTTTTGAATTTTTACGAATTACCCTGCCTTTGGTTTTCAGTTAATCTCCGCCAAACCATCCTCCCACAGTGCAACAAGGTCAGGATTGCCATCAAGAAGAGAAGAGGAATCCCGACAACGCAGCCATCATAAGCAAAATTTATCAAAGTCTGGAGGGAAAATGTCAAAGGAAAAAGTAGTTTATATTGTCAAGGTAAGAATCATTCACAAGTTGCAAAAGTTTAAGGTACGGAAAAAGTTACATGAGAGAAGTGAGGTGATTTTGACGATACAAAAGGGAAAATTACAAATTATCGACATGTCAAAGGAAAAAGTAGTTTGAAAAGCATCAGCTGTATGCTTATATTGTGAACTATCTGCTGTTAAATGGTCCGACAGGCATGGAATAAGCATCAACTCATGAGGCTACTCCACCAAGTTCATTTTTTCTCTATAGTTTCATGCATTTGGGTAATACTAATCTGATAAGGTATGTATAACAAACTGAACCAACGGAAAACATCCACTGGCCATAAAATTCAAATCTGAATTCATGAGTATACTGATGCATAGATTATTGATATTATCAGTTATTTTATGCCTCAATGTTACATGACTCGAATGAATAAGGCTAAATGGATGCTGGACAATCACTGTTTAAAGATTAGAAAATTTGCAAATTATTGAACGTTGATAAACTGTTGAAACCGAACATGAAAGTGGCATAAGCACGTAAAAAAGAAGTAGAATGTTACCATCATTCCAGCAGCAAGATGAACAGAGGGAACAAAAACTTGGTCCACTTTATTCCCTTCAGCATAGCCATTAAACGCGATAACCATTGAGAAAGTGTGGACCGTTACAAATGCAAGAGCAATAATTGCTGCAATGTTGGATAACAGCTATTAGAAAAGATAACTTCAAATCCAATTTTACGTGGTTCTTAATAGGCACCAATCCACAAAAAAATTAAGATAAATTAAACCTAGAAATCTATTCACTGATCCAATCTCATCTACGGGATGCATGATGCTTGATGCATTACATGCAAATGAATGAATATATATATATGCATGTAATAAAAATAAAGAAAACACAACTCACCAGAAACAAGGAAAAACGGTATCTGTGAACACCGATCGACAAAATAGGTTGCTGGACCAAATGCTGGTGTTAAGAGGCTAAGACAAAAGAATACTGCATGTGCTACACCATGACCTAACCCGCCAGCTGAAGCAGTCAATGGAAATTTGATATGAGTGCATAAATCAAATTAGCAAGAAATAATGTCCACGAAGAATATAAAATGGATATAAATATAATTTACTATTTCAACAAAGATCCACAAGAACAAGAGAGAAAGGGGGATCATAGTATGGCCATACGCCTTTCATCTATATTCCCAATGAACACGTCTTTTGAACAAAATGATGCTTCTCTAAGTCAGCTCATAAAAGATCTGATAGAATAACTAAGAGGATAGGAAGGGTCTGTTTTGCAAAATAACATAAAAATAACCTTTACTATTTCCTACAACAGCCCATCAGATACAAGTTCCTTTTTTCCTATTCAAGTATAAAAGCAAGTGAAGAATGGAAGCCTCTTCCGATCTTACCAAGAGCAATTTGCATCTTATCAGTCAGATACAAGCGTGGCTTCGAGACCCTATCAGCAAAAGCATCCAATATGTCTTCTAACCTCCTGAGAAAGATCAAATGCAAGCATTTATCGGCCCGTGCAAAACATGATGTTATATCCAAGTAGGCAAGTACACATACTCTGTACAACTAAACTAAAAACCCCTTAATATGCCTAAGCATTTGACTCAATGGAAGGTGCATATAGCTAATAGCCCCTAATGAACAAGCTTCAAAGTTCCCCCTAAGTAGATTCATTCATTTTGTCATCCCAGCAAAGGATTTAACTTTTCTAACTGTTCAAAAACAATACTAATTGATTTCAAATTTTGTTTTCAGCTTCTGAAAAAACAGAAAGGCAAGCAGTGATAGTAATTGGCTTACTTATAAACTTTCCAGAAAAGAAGGCGAAGACCTTCTTGGAAAGCAACGGATGTGAATATAAGAATTGCAAAAGGCCACCATGTTGTTGAATTCAAAGGAAGGAAGGCTCTCCAAATTCCAGATAATATTATCAAACTTATAAGCCAAACCAACGTACTGCATTATCAATAAACAATCGAAAAAAAGTTACAATTTTGAAGTGAACAACAAACTCAGAATTGAAAAACAGATAAAACCCAGAGCTGGGTTTGTTTGGTAAGAGAGAGAAAAGGAGAGAAAGTGAGGGAAAACCTGGAGAGGAGAGTGAGGATCAAGAAGGGCTTTTTGGAGATAACGGAGATGAAAAGGGAGAGAGACGGTCCTAGCGCCACCAAAGCGTACCCGATCCCTGCCGCCACCGTCATTGTTCTTCTCCGATTCTCGTTTTCTCTTTTTTGTTGCTTTTACTTGACATGAATTTGGGATTGGGGAAGGTTTTAAGATTTCAAGCTTTGTTCAATTCAATGGAAGAAACATGGTTTTCTCTTTTTGTTAATACCTCAAAGCAGTAAAAAGTTTTCCAAAAATTTCAATGTAGTCATAATTTCTTTTTCGCTAATATTAAAATAAGGGATAACTACATATTTAGTACCCTACTTATTTTTGTATTTTTATTTTAGTATCTTATTTATTTATTTTTTTGGCAAAATGATGACTAACGTTATGTTTTTATTCTGTTTTGATAACTTCATCGTTAAAAACAAACAATATGATGACATGACTTATTTATAATTAGAATAATCACAGTTTTAGTCCTCAAAACTTATACATTTGTGTTAATTTAATCCAAATTCTATCAATTTAATAAACATCTTAAATATTTGAGTTAAAACTGTAAATCCCCATTTTATTTCTTTTCCCAATTCTTCGGCATGAGACACACCCGCCATCGCCGCCACTTATTAATGAATGCTCAAATATATGTAAAGCTACAAATATATGTCATTTTTCACTTTTTCGACCGAGATGCTACCTTCCTCAATTCAATTTGCTCTGTTCATGTGGGCTTAATGGAGATATTTCTACTTTAATGCAGCCCCAAAGCTTAATTAACTGTTTATTTGCTCCCTATAGGCCCTAGTGTAGTGTGTGTATCCATTAAGCTTAATTAACTGTTTATTTGCTCCCTATAAGATTGCTTGGAATTACCACAATGTACTCCATGTGTGGCTCCCCTTCAGATTCTCGTATAGTTTTCGATGGTTTAAAAAAGAAAATTTTGTTTCAGTGGAATGCAATGGTTAGTGGGTATTCGAGAAACAAGCTTTGAGGATTTTTATTGAAAACTGAGTTTAAGCCTGATAAATTCAGTTTCCCTTGCGATTTCGAATGTGGGTTTAGGACAGGGAGTTCATGGAACGAGTGTGGGTTGAGGAAGGCTCTGTTTTGATTGACAAAGACTGGTTAATTGTTGGAGGAGGAGAGGGAGTTGGTACTTAGTTCAAGTGTTGGAGGAGGAGAGGGAGTTGGTACTTACTACTTAGTTCAAGTGTTGGTTTGAAGAAGTGATGTTGTTTGAGAATTGGATGAGTTTAGATGTTGATAGAGCTGTTCTTCTGGTCATAAGTGGCCGCTTAAGGTGGTAGCGATGGCGAGTGTGTCTCGTGACCAAGAATTGTCAGAAGAAATAAAATTGAGGATTTATAGTTTTAATCTAAATATTTAAAATGATTATTAAATTGATAGAGTTTGAACCAAATTAATAGAAATGTATAAGTTTTGGAGATTAAAATTGTGATTATTCTAATTAAAAATAAGCCACCTCATCATCTCCGTTTGTTTTTAACGGTTGAGATACCAAAACAGAATAAAAACGTAACGTTATGTACAATTTTGCCAAAAAATTAAGTGAGGTACTAAAATAGGAACGCACGAATATGTGGGGTAGTAAATATGTCTCCGTAAAAATAATTGTGTAAATTATACATTGTCTGAACTTTAGGCGCCTAAACTATTTTTGATAAGATTAAGTGTCTAAAGTTTTAACTGTTATAATTTTAGGTGTCTTAGTTAACCGACTTTATAAAATTTATTAAGATAAATAATGAAAATAACAATATTATTAAGATAACAACGGCCAAGAAATAATATTCGAAGCATGGACCCACCGTTGCTGAAATAAAGGAAAGTAATTAAGAAATTAATGTGTGAGCAGAAAAGATAAGATAGACCTGTGTTTACTCAATAAAATTGAGTTTAATAGCAAATGTGGTGAGTTGCACTCAAAATGAACCATATGTGTCACCGCAAGCAATAAGCATCCTCTTGTTCTACAATTGAATTGTTAAAATTCAGCTTAGTATAGTTAGTTAATGAAGTTAGTTAGGGTTATCCTAAATAGCTTTTCAAGTTAGTTAGGGTAGCTATCTTGCCTATTTAAGGCTTAACTCATAACCATGTATAATTAACACCATTATATTAAAAGCTTTCATCTTTACTTTCTTCATATCTTTGCTATCAACCATTCTTGATTCTAAACTCAAGTTTCTCAGCATCTCAACATGGTATCAGAGATCACTCGGGATCGATCCGATGATGTTCTCTTGTTGATTCTCGTGCATTAAACTACATGTTTTCTTGGATTTTTTTTCTTGTAGTTTTTTCTTTGTTTTTCTGTTTTCTTAGGCCAATGGAGATCGACTCCAATCATGTGTTGTATCTGCATCCTTCGGATACGCCAGGAACTTTATTGGTTTCCCATCAGTTAACTGGAATTGAGAATTATAGTATGTGGAGTAGGTCTATGCGTATTGCAATGCTCGCAAAGAATAAAATTGGTTTCATAGATGGTACTTGCACCAGGGAGAGTGTTTCTGTTAATTTGAGGTCACAGTGGGATAGGTGTAATGCCTTAGTCCTTTCTTGGATCTTGAATACTGTTAGCCAAGAACTCTCCGCTGGGATTGTGTTTGCTTCTTCTGCTTCTTTGGTTTGGAAAGATTTAAAAGAAAGGTTTGATAAGATTGATGGTTCGAGGATTTATTTTCTTCATCGTGAAATAGCTGCGCACACTTAGGGACTTTCTTCAATATCCGTTTATTACACTCGTTTGCGTTTGTTGTGGGATGAAGATGATGTTCTTGTTCCTTTTACAACTTGTAATTGTGAATCGTCTCAGCAAAATACAGCTCATGTGAAACAACAGAGGCTGTTTCAACTTCTTATGGGATTAAATGACACCTACTCTATGGTGAGAAGCCAGATTTTACTAATGAAGTCGTTACCTTCTGCTAATGAGGCATACTCGATGCTTGTTCAGGAGGAAAGACAACGTCTGAATTCTAGTTCTTCTAGTGTTTTGACAGAACCTACAGCTTTGTATTCAAGCGTGCAACCAAGAAAGAAGTTTAATGGTGTATGTGACTACTGTCACATAAAAGGGCACAAGAAAGATTCTTGCTACAAGCTTATTGGATATCCTAATGAATCCAAGTTTCATAAAAGGGGGCCATATAATAAATCAGTTGCTAATTCAGTGAATTCTAATGCTAATACTTCTTTTTCGAGTTCTAATTCTAATATTCATGCTTCAAGTGTATATGATTCTTTTGTTTTTGAGTCTCAAAATGCTTTGGCTAGTCTTGCTCCTGTGCCAACTTCGACTCATGATCAATATCAACAAATATTGAAGTTGCTTGGCAAAGAGCCTTCATGGCAGGCTAATATGGCTGGTTCAGACATTCAAGTTCACATGGCAGGTATGGTTCATGATACGTGTTCTTCAGAGTGGATTCTCGACACTGGAGCCACGAATCATATGACTTTTAATCCCGATTTTTTGTCTTCTATTATGCCTTGCACCTCTTCTTCAATTGTTCAATTACCAAATGGCAATACTGCTTCTGTTTCACATATTGGAAAATATGAATTGTCTTCCATAGATGTTCTTAATAATGTTTTACTTGTACCTAATTTTACTTATAATCTTATGTCTATTTCGAAGCTTACCACTGACCTGCATTGTATAGTTGTGTTTTTTCCTGATTTTTGCATCTTGCAGGACATTTACAGTGGAAAGATGAAGGGGATTGGTAGAATGAGAAGAGGCCTTTACGTTTTACAACATTCTAGTTATTCTGATCCCAAGTTACTTGCTGATATATTGCGCATAATTCATCATGTCACTTGTTTGTCTTCCATTTCTTCTACTGAAAATTCTGCTAACGTTTGGCATGCTCATCTTGAACATACTTCTTTTTCAACTTTGTCTAAGCTTCCTTTTGTAAATTATAATAAACATCAAGTTGAAATACAACAATGTGATATTTGTCCTTTGGCAAAACAAGCTCGACTCCCTTTTCCTATTAGTCATACTCGTGCTGATAGTCCTTTTAATCTAATACATATTGATTTATGGGGCCTGTATCGTGTTAGCACTCATAGTGGGGAGAGATTCTTTTTAACTGTTGTTGATGATTACACAAGGATGACATGGATTTTTTTTGCTTAAGCTTAAGAGTGATGCTTTAGTTGCTCTTAAACAGTTTCATGCTCATGTTTATACTCAATTTGCTTCTAAAATTAAGGTCATACGTAGTGACAATGGTACTGAGTTCTTTGCTACTGAAGGAATTGATTTTTTCTCTTCTAATGGTATTGTTCATCAGCATTCGTGTGTTTATACACCACAACAGAATGGTGTTGCTGAAAGAAAGCATAGGCACTTGTTAAATGTTGCTCGTGCTTTAAAATTTCAATCTAATGTGCCTACAAAGTTTTGGGGAGAATGCATTCATGCTGCGTGCTATATTATCAACTGTTTGCCTACTGTTACCTTGGAATGAAAGTCACTTTATGAATTGTTGTTTCAGAAGAAACCTTCTTTCAGTCATTTTCGTGTTTTTGGATGTTTGGCCTATGCCATTGTTCCTCATTGTACAGATAAATTTGCTTTAAGGGCTATACCCTCGGTCTTTTTTTGGCTATTCTCTTGAACATAAGGGTTACATCCTTTTTAACCTAGAAACTAAAAGTTTCTTTGTTAATCGAGATGTAGTGTTTCATGAGAGCATCTTTCCTTTTAAGTTCCCTTTTAAAACATCTTCTTTTTTTCCTACAGATTCCTCCAATTCTGATTTTTTATATCTTCAAGAGGGAGATGCTCCTCATGTTGTCGAGCCAACTTTGCATGCTGATCCTCACGTACCACGTGCTGTGCATAAACAGCCAGCCTTGAGAAGGTCTTCACGTGCTACCAGGCCACCCACGTGGTTAAATGATTTTGTGTGCTCTAATCAGCCTGATATTGATCTTGCAAATCCATGTGCTATTTCTAACTGCATCTCTTATAATCACTTGCCTTCTCATACACGATCTCTTGTTGCATCCTTATCCTCTACTATAGAACCTACATCTTATAATGAAGCTGCCAAAGATGATCGGTGGATTGAGGCAATGAATAGGAAGTTGAGGCTCTTGAAGCAAATGGGACATGAGAGTTAACACAATTACCACCTGGGCATAAGCCTATTGGCCGCAAGTGGGTATATAAAGTGAAATATAGAGCTGATGGAACTATTGAAAGGTTCAAAGCCAGACTTATTGCAAAGGGATACAATCAGCGTGAGGGCCTTGATTATCAGGAGACCTTTTCTCCAGTTGCTAAACAAGTTATTGTTCGTGTTGTTATTGCTTTGGCTGCAATGCATGGATGACCATTATTTCAAATGAATGTGTTTAATGTGTTCCTACAAGGCGATCTCTATGAAGAAGTCTATATGAGTCTTCCTGAAGGTTTTCACAATCAATGGGGCAATATGGTGTGTCGATTGCGTAAATCCTTATATGGATTAAAACAGGCCTCGAGGCAGTGGAACCTCAAGCTGTCAGAAGCCCTTATAACTAATAGATATAGTCAAAGTCTTCATGATTACTCCATATTTACAAAGAGGGAAGGAGACAAGGTTCTTCATCAACAGCTATTTTTCTTGCCTTTCCCAGTCCAGCTGCTGGTTCACCAGTGCTCACTGAAGGAGTTCCTTGCTCAGGCCTTGAGGCTCAGGACTTTTCTGTGTCTCGTCCAACTTCTGTTGTTGTTGATGCTGATAGAAGTGTGTCTACAATTACTAATTCTCATTCCATGATTACTAGAAGCAAGGCAGGGGTTTTCAAACCCAAAGTGTATCATTTACAAGTTCAGAAGGTGCCAATGATTGTCTATGAGGCCCTTCAAGTACTTGCATGGAAAGCAGTAGTAGACTATGAGTTTCAAGCTCTGATGGACAATGACACTTGGGACTTAGTTCCTTTACCTGCACATTGAAAATCTATCGACTGCAAGTGGCTTTTCAAGGTAAAGAGAAATGCTGATGGATCAGTTGCAAGGCTTAAAGCTCGCTTAGTGGCTAAAGGCTACTCTCAAGTTGCTGAAGCTGATTTTGTAGAAACCTTTAGCCCAGTTGTGAAGTCTTTCACAATGAATGCCATCCTCTTCCTTCCAGTTACACATCACTAGAAGATAAAGCAAGTAGATGTGAACAATGCCTTTCTTAAGGGTGATCTCACTGAGGATGTCTACATGCAACAACCAGATGGTTTCCAAGTTGACAGTGCTGATGGAAAACCTCTAGTGTGCAAGCTCAAGAAAGCCTTGTATGGGCTTCGACAGACACCTCGAAACTGGTTTACCAAGTTGAAAAACTTTCTTGAAGAACTAGGATTTAGCTCTTCCAATGCAAATACGTCACTATTTGTTTTCAGTAAAGCTGAAGTAGTCACATACACAGTTGTGTATGTTGATGATATTCTTTTGACGAGTTCTTCTTCTGAGCATATTGATCATGTTATACTTCAGTTGCATCATAAGTTTTCCCTTAAGGATCTTGGTGATCTTTATTTCTTTATGGGGATTGAAGTTTGATCTGTGTGTGTTGGTTTGTTTTTATCTCAGAAGAAATACATTGTTGAGCTCTTGGTTAGGACTGACATGCGTGATGCCAGTCTTGTATCCACTCCTATTGCAACCTCTCAAAATCTTAGCAAATATGATGGTGTTCTTTTAGACAATCCTTATGAGTATTGCAATATTGTTGGCGCACTTCAGTACATCTGTCATACTCGCCCAAATATTTGCTTCGCTGTAAATAAGGTTGCCCAGTTCATACAACATCTTACGGCAGTCATTGGTTGGTCGTGTAGTGGATCCTGCGTTACTTGTGAGGTACCCTAGATCATGCTTTGTGGTTCTCATCTCAAGGTCCCTCCAGCTTGTCTCTTACTTCTTTCTCGGATGCTGACTGGGGTAGTGACTCTGATGATCGTTGGTCCATCTCTGGACACTGCACGTTTCTTGGCATGCAACTGTTGTCCTGGTGCTCTCGAAAACAATGATTTGTTTCTCGCTCTACAGCAGAAGCTGAGTTTCGGAGCCTTGTCGATGCTGCTTCTGATATTATTTGGCTTCAAGCTATTCTAAAGGATCTGGGTGTTACATGCGATGGAATCTCTACTCTTTAGAGTGATAATACAAGTGCGGTTGCCTTAGCCGCAAATCCAGTCATGCACCACAAAACCAAGCATATTGAGCTTGACCTCTTTTTTGTCCGTGAGAAGGTCTTGTCTCATTGTCTTCAAGTAAACTACGTTCCTGCTGGTGCTCAAGTTGCCGATGTGTTTATCAAACCAATTGTTGTTGCTAAGTTTGAGGAGTTTCGTCATTAACTATGTGTTTGTGATTTTTCAGAATTAGAAGATGAAGAAAACAGGGGAAATGTTAAAGATAGTCTTGTTGTAAGTTGTAACAAGCTATTAGTTTGTTTGGGCTATTAACGGTGTTAACCCAAACGGTTATTGTATTCTTGGGCTACTATTTTTAGCTGAAGTTACATTTTGTAGAGTTGGGTTTTGAATCAATAAAATACTAGACCAATAATTTCCCTGTTTCTGTTTAGTCAAAATCCCTATTTCCTATCTTTGACAGCATCACCCTTCCAAGTTTCTCAACACTCAAATCAAGTTTATTTTTCTTCTCTAACTCCCTCTTTAACCTGTCCTCAGCTAATTGGAAGGAGAAATGGAGGAGTCAAAGAAATATGGGCACCAGCATCCACTGCTTCTACTGTCGAGTGAAGATCAGCTGATGAGCAATCAAAAGGTAGAAGTAGCTGACTGCTCCAGGTGTGGGGGGAAGGCATCTGCTCCATGTTTCCGCTGTGTCGAGGACTGCGGGTTCTACCTTCACCAGGTATGTGCTGCTGACGCACCTTTGGAGCTCAATCACCCTTTGCATAAGGATCACCCTCTTCTTCTTATGCCAAATTCACCTTATTCATCTGGAGGATGGGTTTGCGATTTTTGCGATAAAAGTGGTGAGAAGTTGGTTTATCATTGCTCTTGTGGTTTGGACTTTCATATTAAATGTGCTTTGTTTACATACCATATTGCTGTAAATAATTTCAAAGAGCTTGAGCATGCTGCCCTTGAACCTCCAATGGTTTCCACTCAAAAAGATGAAGATGTTCTCATGTGCTATGGGTGTCGGGAACCATTAGCAAATTATACATATTTTTCTCTTGATTGTGGATTTAATCTCCACATGAAATGTGCTGAGCTTCCTCTCAAACTCAATCATATGTGTCATCGCAAACATCCTCTTCTTTTACAATTTAATAGCCACCGGCTGCCTTGCAAGATATGCCAAGAAACCCGACGAAGAGGATTTGTTTATGGTTGTTCACCTTGTAAGTTTGCTATTCACATTGAATGCGTCTCACCATCACTCATTGTTGAAGATAAAAGCCATCCACATCCGTTCTCTTTGCTATTGAGACAAACTCCATTCATTTGTGATGGCTGTGGCACCCAAGGAAGTCATGCTGCCTATACATGTGGTACATGCAACATTATGATCCATAAAGAATGCACTTCATTACCCCGCATTATCAAAAGCAAGTGGCATGACCATCGTCTTTTTCACACATATTCTCTTCACAAACAAGTTTTTGGAAGTTTGGATTGTCTAATATGCCACGATGAGGTGGATACAGAGTATGGCAGCTACTATTGTGTAAATTGCAATATCATATTCCATGTGAGATGTGTGATGAGAGATATAGATTCGTATTCTATAGTAGAAGATGAAGATGATGAATCTCTTGATGTATTTGTTAGTTCTATAACCAATGTCCTTGAATGGAATGACGCCAGGGAAGCCACAGTGGTACAACATTTCAAGCATATTCACCACTTAATGTTGAGTGACAAAGTAAGTGAATATGAGAATAGATGTTGTGATGGATGCTTGTTACCGATCTCTGCTTCACTTTACTATTGTTTGCAATGTGAATTCTTTCTTCACAAAGTTTGCGCCGAGTTATCACAGGTAAAGCATGTTTGGCACCATCGCTGCCAAAAACCATTGCTCCTCACTTCAGACGAAGTTTTTGAATGTGTAAAATGTACTCACATGTCTAAGGCTTTTGCCTATAAATGTGAAGAATGCAACGACTATATATGCCTTCGATGTGTTATTGCTCTTACACCTGGTGCTCGAACATGTCTAGGACATAAGCACCCACTTCTTTTCTATATTGACCATACAGGGAAATGCGATGGTTGTGGTGATGATAACATGGAAGGGATGTTCCGTTGCAAGAAATGCACATTTTCTTTAGATCACAAATGCTTTTCACTGCCCATTACAGTCGAGGACAAATGTGAGGAACATCTTCTTTCACTTACGCCTCATGATAATAACAGTTATTCAGAAAGTCATTTCTGCGATATTTGTGAAGAAATTAGAGATTCAAAACTTTGGTTTTATCATTGTGCAACCTGCGGTACTTCAGCTCATGTGGATTGTGTTCTTGGAAAATATCCATTCTTCAAACTAGGGAGCATTGTTAATCTAAGAAAGGAGGTTCATGAGCACCCTGTCACTCTTGTTAAGAAGATCTATTACTACCCAGATTGCAGCGATTGCGGTAATCCCTGTGTAGGTTTGTCTTTGGAATGTACAAAGTCCGGATGCAACTATATTTGCCATCCTGAATGTCCATGATAACAATTCCATTTTTTCAGATAGGGAGGGCGGAGGTGCTGCTGCCTGCTGGTTACTGTACTACTGCTCTCTGGGAAAACACAATGTTATGATCCTCATTCTTGTAATGTTTTGCTGTGTTTTATTATCCAAATTAACTAGGTTTTGCTATTTAAAAAGTTAAAATGTATGGCAACTATGTTTTAATATGGAGTTTGTGAACATGATTATATTCAAACGATAATATGCTGCTTTCTGTGTTGAGTTTTCTTCTTTTCTGATAAATAGATTTTCAACTATATTGAAGTGAACATGTCCCCCCCAATGGTTTAATTTCTATATTGTCCCAATAAATATCTTTGGGAAAACAGAAGACGAAGGAAGAAAACTGAGAACTGAGAACCACTGGATTTCAGAAAGCTTAACTAACCCAGATAATTCCTTCTTCAGTTCAATAGCAGCAAGTGCAAGTGTTTTAAGTTTTATCAATTAGAGTAAACTGACCCTCAATTAGTGCATGAGCTTTGGAGTATAATCCAATATGCATCACTAGTATAAGGATAAACCAAGGACACACTGTCAATTTCTCAACCCACGGTTGCCAAAAAAAATTCAAACTTTGAAATAAATATAGAGATATCGATCTGCTTCCATGGATGCACTCAAAGTCAGAGGGAACATAATGACAACTAAAGAATTGTAAATTAGATCAGAGAATTTAAAATAATATTAATAACAACTCCAACTACTGTATCATTATTAAAATAGAGCATGATGCATTACAGGAGGGCCTTGACATTTGATTCCTTATAGCTACGAATCTCACCCTTCCAAGTTTCTCTCAACACCCAAATCAAGTTTGGTCTCCTTTTTCTTCGGCCTGAAACGTTGTTACTTGGTCTTGAACAAGAGGAAACCCTAATTTGAACGATATGTGAAACGACAGAGTGCAGAGAATTGAACAGGAAATTAAAAACTGAAATTAAAGAAATGTGGGCTTCATCATATTCACTCGATAAGTCAGGGTCGGGTCATCCTTGGAGTTTATATAGCCCAGGCCCAAGCTTAAAATAGAAGGCAATTATTATTTAACTGATCTGTTAAGCTCGATGGGCTTAACCAAATACTGTTAAAATGTTAGATACTTCTAACAACCACCCACCATCTATTTTAACAAATAGCCCACATCCACTTTTTTTCAAAATATAATGTTCAACATTCCCTCTATTTCCTCCTTTTTTTCTTAACACAATGCAGTAACAAAGTGAACACTCGTCTTGCATTGAAACGTCTAGAAGTATGCTTTGGATAACAGCTTTGTTAATCCATCAACTGGCTGATGTTCAGCAGGCACGTAGTTGACTTGAACTTTACGGTTTTCTCGAACAAAATGAACGTCGAGTTCGATATGTTTAGAGCGGGAATGAAACACATGATCAGCCACACTACGATATTCGGCTTCCGACGTTGATCGTGACACGGGCTTCTGTTTCTTGGAGCTCCATGCTACCAAATAATTATTAACGTACACACAATAACCCGTAGTAGATCTGCTATCATCAAGATTATTTCCCCAATTAGCATCGGCAAACGCATCTACACTGCCCACACCCAAGTCCGACAGAGTAAATAGCAGCCCATAGTCAATCGTCCCAACCAAATATCACAATATTTGTTTAACCGCTACAAGGTGACCTTCACAAGGTTTATGCATGAATTGTGCAACACGATTGACACTAAACGTAATATCAGGACGTGTGTGGCAAACATACAAAAGTGCACCTACTAAGCTACGATACACATATGGTTTAGTTAAAAGACTCCCTGCATCTTGCACAAGCTTAGACGACGAAAGCATAGGAGTATGAGATGACTTGGATTGGTATATTCTTTTTTCCAGTAACTCTAAAATATACTTCTTTTTGACTGAGAAGGAGAGAATCTCCAATTCTATGTGTTGTGATGCCGAGAAAGAAAGAAAGCTCACCTAAGTCCTTTAGCAAGAACTGGTTATATAACTCCTGAATAACTTTCTCAGCGAGAGCCTCGGATGACCTTGTGAGAATGATGTCGTTGCCATATACAAGAACATATGTCACCGTAGAATCGCAGCTATAGACGAACAAAGAAGCATCCACAGCTGATTCCTTAAACCCGAGTGTGAGAAGACAACCTCTCAATTTCGTGTACCAATTGCAAGGTGCTTGTCGCAATCTGTACAATCCCTTTTGAAGGAGGCAAACAAGATCAGTTCCGTCAGCTGCCCTTTCAACGAAACCGGGTGGTTGCTGCATAGAAATCTCTTCGTCCAGGCCTCCGTTGAGGAAGGCGTTATTCACGTCCACTTGACGCAGCTTCCACTTATTGGTGACAGCTACAGACAGTAAAATATTCAAGGTGAAGAACCGGACAACTGGACTGAAAGTGTCACCAAAGTCTTGTCCCGGAACTTGAGAAAAGCATTTTGCAACAAGACGAGCTTTGTAGCGAGACATTGAGCCATCGAGATTGTACTTGATTCAGAAAAGCCACATGCACCCAACTGTTTTTCTCCTTTTAGGTAAAGACACAAGCTTCCAAGTGCCATTGACTACCACCGCATTATATTCGGCCAGAACATCCTCCTTCCAGGCTAGTATTTGCATAGCCTGTTCAATGGGGTCAGGAACCATATCGGCAGTCAAACTAGAGGTGTAGGCCTTCGGTTTAAAGATCCCCAACTTGCTTCGAGTCACCATGTGGTGCAAGTTGAGAGTTGAGTGGTCTTGCGAGGGAAACTCTACATTGACTAGAGCTCCACTAGTGGGAATAATTTGTTCAGTTAACTCTACAATGGATGGAGCTACACTAGTGGGAAGAATTTGTTCAGAAACATTTGGGTGCACCACATCCATAGATATCCTCAAGCATGGACTAGCTTCATTATTAGCCTCATTACAATCATCAATGGAAGCCTCTTCATGTCCCAAGGCTGGCGGGGTAATACTTGTAGCTTGGGAGACTTCATTCGACAAAGGGCAGGGTGGGGCCATCGTGGGAGGAGAGTGATTAGTGAGACCACATCTGTAACACCCCAATTTTTGGGCTTAGAAGTTTTGGGTTTGAATCGGACCGGTCGGATTTCGGTTCGAATATAAAGGTGGTTTTAAGGAAAGCCTAGTTCGGGATGCATTAAAAATATGGAAAAATATTTAAAAATCCTCTTTTATTATATATAAGAGAGTGGTGAAATCAATTTTACAAAATGAGGTTTCGAAATGTGACATTTCAAGTTAGTGACTAAAATGTAATTTTTGAAAAGTTGGTGACTGTTTTAAAAGGATTGAAACTTTAAATCTTTAAGGAGCTAATCTACCCAAGAAGAGTTTTCTCCAGATTTTTCTTAATATTAGACATTTATTAAATGATATTTAATAAAAGGAAAAAGGGGGAAATATATATTTTTGATTTCATAACTAACTTTTCTCAAAATTTTCCCACTTCATTTTCTCTCAGCCAAACACATTTTCCCAGCCATTTTTCCTCTGATTTTAACATCTAAAGATGAGATTTCAATCTCCATTTGATCTCTAATCATTCCTACACTAAATCCTTAGCATTTGCTTATTGAATTTTCAAGAATCTTGGCTTTAAACAAGGAGAAACTCACATTTAGAGGTATGAATGTACTTCTCCTCTAAATAATCAATTCTTTACTGAAATTCCCAAGTTCTCAATCCTTGATTTGAGTTTTATTAAAGGTTTTAACGTTGTGTTCTTGATCTTGGCTTTAAATGCAATATTTGGATTTAATTTTGATGAAATTCGTATTAAATGATTGGGCTCTGTTTTGATATGTCTTTTTGATGTAAATTGGATGTATAAATGATGTGTAATTGAGGTTTAATCAATGCAATCCCGAATAGGTTGATTTTCCTAAGTTTTTGTTTGAGTTAATGGTGTTTTTTGGGGTGATTTTGATGTTCTGCTATAGCTGGAGGTATAAGGACGTGATTAGATCCTTTTTGGATGTTAATTGATGTATAAGAATGATTGGAATTGATGGATCTTGGCTGGGTAATGTTGTAGAGGTGTTTGGATGTGATTTCGGTTGTGTTTGGTAGCCGAAATGTGAGTGTTGATGAGAGCAGCGAGTTTAGGTGTCTTGGTTGAAGATATTAATGCATGATGATGCATTAATCCTCTACTTTGATGTGTTTAAAATTGGGGAGACATCTTCGGATCCTTGTGGTGTTGATCCGGAAGCTTGATTGGTGTTTCGGCAAGCTTGGGAAACGGAATCGGTGAGTGAAGTTTGGTTTTCGGCTTTGAAACCAATGTTTGAAGGTTATGAGAGCTTAGTTTAAGTCTAAACAACTTAGCTAAGCTCAAGAGTAAGTTTTCGGAGAAACTCTCTTTTTGATGAACCATGAGATTGATGAATGCAATGTGTTCATTTTGCATGTTTTAAATTCTGTTTTGAAAGCATATTTTAGCATGTGTAATGCTGGTTTTGTAAGCCATGTGTTGAAGGATGCTCAAGGTAAGAGATCCTTGGTTTAATGTTGATAAATGTGGTTTTGATGCATAGTGATGCATGTTGATTTAATGGCTTTGTTAAATGCTTTAAAACAGTGGATTAATGATGGTATATGATGTATATTAGCAAGTGATGTGTTGGTTTTAAAGTACTTGAATCGGATATAGTTAGCCGGCTATAGGATTGGGTGCACCGTGAATAAAGTCGCCTTGGATGTTGAGGGGTTGTGATTGTACCGTAAACTCCATCCAAGTACACTAACGAGATGGTTAAGATCACCATGGTGGTTAAAAGTCCATGAGTGGATCTTGTGTTAAGATCACAATGGTGGTTAAAAGTCCATGTGTGGATCTTGTGTTGTGTGTCCCGTGTTCTCGTTAGTGATGTTATACAACTACCAATGAGTGATGTGGAGGGGTTGTGATTGTACCATAGTCTCCATCACGGGTGTTGAGGGGTTGTGATTGTACCGTATACTCCACCTTGATATTGGTAGTGTGTATGAAGCGTATGGGACAACGCTTGTAATCCGCGTATCCGATTGTGTCTTGATTTGTAAAATGTTATGGATTATCACTTGTAAGCCAATATGACATGATGATGGATTGAAGCATGAGATGCTTGGGTTTGTATGCATAAATACATGATAAATGTTGTTTTGAAACTAAAGGCCTTGAAAAGGTGTTTTTGCAAATGCATTATTGTGATGTTTTAATTGAGCATTCCTCACTAAGCTATGTGCTTACGCTCTCTCTTTCTTAACCAATAATGCAGAGCATTGAAGTGC
This sequence comes from Hibiscus tridactylites, assembly GCA_958450335.1. Classification (NCBI taxonomy): domain Eukaryota; kingdom Viridiplantae; phylum Streptophyta; class Magnoliopsida; order Malvales; family Malvaceae; genus Hibiscus; species Hibiscus tridactylites. The sequence goes on along the minus strand of OY288268.1, from coordinate 84,165,963 downwards.
ATAAAGGGCAGCAAGGAGGTCAAGGATCCAAGTGAAAGACTAAGCTCATGTATGGTGAATGTTTTCCTAACACTATTAGCTTTTGGGCATTTGGCAATGGGAACCTAGATTGTGGTTTTGGGAGAAGTTTTGGACTCCCTAAGTTGGTTTTATGCTTTTGATGATGTTGGAACATGTAAATGGCCTTTGGTATTTGGTTTGGTGTTTTGATGGTTGCATGATTTTCAATATAGGATGCATGCCTATAGAATTGAGATTTTCCTTGATTGATGCCATGATTGTGATTAGTCGATGCTAATATGTTCCTTGGGTGTTTAATGACTTGTGTGTATGATATGGAGGTCATATGGATGTGTTTGATGGGTTGAAAGAGTAATAAACCAGCAAAATTCTGCAATTCTGGGCAGCCCGTATCGAAACGGGTGCTACCGTTTTGGAACAGAGGGCCTGAAATGGCCTTAGCGTTTCGAAACAGGTAGAGCTGTTCCAAAACGGATTTGCCACTGCCAAGCCTTGTTCCGCAATTTGTTTCGGAACGGTCCCGCGTTTCGGAACGGATCATCTCCGTTTCGGAACACTCGACCGTTGGGCACTGAATCTGATGGTTAAATGTTTTGAAACTCTTACGATTTGGTCCCAATCTTTGTATATGCAATTGGTTGAGTTTGAGATGTCCGTTTGAGATGAAATTTGACAGAGAAGCATGTAATATGATTAATTTCATAATGGTAACTCTAAAACTGGTTAAGTGCTCTTAATTTTCAGAAATTACAATTTGGTCCCTAAATTCGTATGTTGAGCAATTGAGTCCCTAAATGTTATCCGAATGCTGTGGTTTTTGAATATGTACATATTGAGTGTTCACCTAGGGTTAATATGCATTTAGACAAGTTTAAAAAGAAAAAAAGGGTTGTTAATCAAGGTTGACTTTCGGGTTGACTTTGGTTTTCCCCGTGTAATCTTCGTAGTTCGGGCCAACCGTCTAGGCCGGGCTAAGGGGGTTACTGTTGAGTGTGTAAAAGTTCTATTATTTACACCCTTTTAACCCATATTTCTGCTGCATTCAAGCATCATTGCATTGCATTTAGGATAGTTTTTAATTAAATATCACAATTATATAAAAGGCACGGATTCTACTAAAAGATGATGTATTTTGCAGGTAGCTGCCTTGGTTGACGATGAAGGCAGGCGAAGGGCAGATAAGCAGGAAGGCGGAACTGAACAAGCAGCTGAAGGAGACGAACCTGTCATGGACCCGTCACGACAGCATGGTGACAGTAGATTATTGAAGAGGAAAAATGAAGTGGACATCGATAGATAGAGAAAAATCTGCTCGTCTGTCGTGTGGCAGCCAAATAATTTTCCAAGCCCCGGATCAAAAGATATGTCAAGCCAAAGCTCAAAGGAGAGGAAATCCCTAAAAGCAAGGAGGCGACTAGAAAGTAGGATACTTTAGAGATTTAATCTTTATTAGAGTCTTACTTTTAATTAAAGTTGTAATCCTTGTTACCTTAGATATCTTGAGCCCAAAGCTTATATAAAGGGCATAGATTAAACCTAGGAAAGAACCGACTGCCCCATAACCGAAACCTAAACCCTGCCGTCCACCCGTCACCGACATGTTCTAAATTCCCCCTAGGGCCACGGGTTGTTTTGTAAAGTAGTTGCAAGGGTTGCTTTGTTTTAGGATTTTTTTCAGTTTCAATCAAATAAACTTCAAGTTCTTTTATCTTGGTTTTAATATCTTGCAAGAGCATCGGGAGAGCATTGTGAGGTTATCCATTTACTTAGCATCGGGAGAGTTAAGTATACGAAAGAGATAAAAGCGCGTTCTCTAGTTTATAGTTGAACCATCTCGTGCTTAGGGATAAGGCGAGGTTAAGTGGCTAAGGAAGAATTCATACACATCGGTGTTCATCCTTCGACTCACGCCGGGAGGTATCGTCAAAGACGTGTTCATCGATAGACTTGTGCCTAGGGATAGGGCAAGGCAGATCTGGGATTCTTGCCAAGCTTGAAGTACTGAGTTAGTGTCTGCTGCCGCGACAACTAACGGACAGACGCCGCGACAGGTGCTGTCGGCGACGAGAGCGACGACAGAACTGGAGATCCTAAGCAATTCAATACCTGCACTACCGAGCAATTCAATACCAGCCCATTCTCTCTATCTTGATTTCTCAATCTTTTTTATTTACGTTTTACTTTATTATTCGTGACAACTCTCTAAAATATTCCTTATTTCGTGCAGTAAATCAAGGTGAAGTCATTAGCCCAATCCCTGTGGAGATGATATCCGATACTTAGTATCACTTTATTACTTGCGACGTGTACACTTGCACTGTAATTGCGATAGACTATTTTACACGCAACAAGTTTTTGGCGCCGTTGCCGGGGATTGGCAACATAACTACATCTTTATTTTATTGCACTTTTTGTTATTTTTTTTATTTTTATTTTTGTTTTTCAACTCTTGCTTTTCACAAGGTTCTCTTGTTTATGCGCAGATCGAAAAGAGGCGAAGATCCTGAGTATAAGTTAGATCCGGAAATCGAACGATCATTCAATCTCAAGAAACAGATTCGCCATCTTTTGGAAAGGAACGAATACCTTGAAGAACAGCTAGAGCAGATGGCCCGTAACCAACCTGCTGGAGGAGATATACCGCCTGTCGGCGATCCGCCTGGGGCAGGTGGACGACGATCATGTCGTGACTACATGCTGAATGACCATGTAGAGCTGGAGACCACGCTGCCGGATATTGATGTTGATAACTTTGAACTTAAACCTGTCATGTTTAGTATGATCAACAACGCCGGACAGTTTAGTGGTTCTGCGACAGAAGATGCCAGGGAGCATCTCAAAACGTTCCAGGAGATCTGTGGTTCGTTTAGGCTACCAGGAGTTAGTCCGGAGATACTGAGGCTTCGGTTATTCCCTCATTCATTAAGGGATAGAGCTAAAACTTGGTGGAATAAACTTACACCGGGTTCTATTATGACTTGGGCAGACCTAACTCGTGAATTCTTATCTCGTTTTAATCCTTCACATTTATCTGAGCGATTACGTAACGAAATTGCTACTTTTCAACAGGAAGATGACGAGCCGATGCACGAGGCCTGGGACAGATTTACTACTCTTCTACGGAACTGCCCAATGCATGGATTCCCCGTCTGGAATCAGGTAACTAAGTTTTATAATGCTGCTAACTTACAAACTCGCATTCGCATTGATTCTGCAGCAAATGGACTGTTATTGGATAAAGATCCGGACGAGGCATTACAAGTTCTAAAGAATCTAGCTAAGAATGAGGAGCAGTTTCCGACAGCTAGAAGAGGGGGTAAACGGGTACTTGCTGTCAAAGACTATGAGGCTGACAGCACTATGAAATCACAGGTAGCATTCCTCACTAAAGCCATGAAACACCTATTGAGTGAAGAGGAAGTACGAGGGTTTGCTGTCGAGGAAATTTGTGCCACTTGTGAGGGAAATCATAGTAGGGATGAGTGCCCTATAAACGTAGAAGAAGGGAAATATGTTGGAAATTACAAGCCAAACTACAATTCCAACAATTACAACCCTAATTGGAGAAAGGATCCCAAATTTTCCTGGAGTAATCCTAACAATGCCCTGAATCCGCAAGCATATAATCAGAATCAGGGGGGTCCTAGATTGTTGACGCGACAGCAACTGCAGCCGCAGAACCTGCCGCCTCAGCAACAACAGCAGCCACCACCTGCCACGAGTAGTGTATTGGAGCAGACTTTGGCCACCTTTATGTCTCAGACTGGCACATATATGGAAAATATTAATCAGTTTGTCAAAAAGACGGAAAATTTTATGGACGAGACTAAGATGAGAATGACAAACCATGAGGCCACCTTGAAATCTTTAGAGACACAAATGGGTCAGGTGTCGCAGCATATTAAACCGAGGCAGAATGGAGGTTTCCCTAGCAATACTGAAAACGCTAGACCACCCCCTCACGAGCAATGTAAGGCAATTACTACTAGGAGTGGGAAAAAGTTACCAGGGCCGGAAAAAGAAGTTGATACAGAAAAGGACCCTGCTTTGAACAAACCTGCCGAGGAAGCTGCCCCGACAGGCAATAAACAGACTGCTGCCGATGAGCCTGTCACGACAGCAGAAGCGATAGAGGAGAAAAAGGAAGATCATCGTCCTCAGATTCGCATGCAGTGGGAAGGACGCATTGCTGATTATCGTCCTCCACCACCTTTTCCTCAACGGATACAACAAGCTAAGAATGAATCTCAACTCAAAAAAATTTATGATATTTTTAAACAGGTTCATATTAATATTCCGTTGTTAGATGCTGTTAGGGAAATGCCAGGTTATGCTAAATTCCTCAAGGATGTTATGTCTAAAAAATCTAAACTTGGGGAATTTGAAACGGTAAGGATGCAAGAGGGTTGCATGAGTATTCTTCATCGACAACCACCCCAGAAAAAGAAGGATCCAGGGAGCTTCCTCATACCTTGCGTAATCGGCGATAAATTTGTGGGTAAGGCACTTTGTGATCTTGGTGCTAGTGTTAATCTAATGCCCAAATCTGTTTTTCAGAAACTAGGTATTGGCAAGGCGCGGCCCACGACAGTTACCCTACAGCTAGCCGACCGCTCTTACGTTCACCCCGAGGGAAAAATTGAAGATATTTTGGTAAGAGTGGATAAACTTATTTTTCCTGCTGACTTTCTTATTTTAGATTGTGAGGCAGATGAGAACGCACCAGTCATCCTCGGACGACCTTTCTTAGCCACGGGAAGATCGTTGATTGATGTGGAGAAGGGAGAACTCACCATGCGCGTGAACGATCAAGAAATTAAGTTGAATGTTCTCCAAGCAATGAAACATGCCGATGTGGACGAGGAATGCAAAGCCATCATCGAGGTGACCTTTGATTACCCCTGCATCAGGTCAGGCTGCCGAGATATTAAATTCGGTCACTGCTACGACAGCCATCTACCAACCTGTCACGACAGTGACGACGACAGCAACGACGGCAGCACAGACGACAGTGACCCCTCTGAAACCGATACATCTGATACTGAAGGTCATGAGGAGGTAAACTGGTTAGACCATCGTCCAGGTAAGTTATTCGAACCCTTAAATTACACTTCGGATAACCATTTAATCCAAAAGCCCTCCACTGTTGAACCACCTGTCTTAGAACTTAAGCCCCTGCCAGGGCAGCTTAAATATGCTTATCTTGGTTGTGATAACACACTGCTTGTAATCATCTCTGCTAAGCTGCCGCAGGAACAGGAGCGACAGCTGGTCGACATGCTAAGGCAGCATAAAAGGGCGATAGGATGGACGATAGCAGATATCCAGGGCATTAGTCCGGCAATCTGTATGCACAAAATCCTCTTAGAGGAAGACCATAAGCCGACTATTGATGCCCAAAGGCGGTTAAACCTTGCAATGAAAGAGGTAGTGCGTAAAGAAATAATTAAATGGTTGGATGCTGGTATTATTTACGCCATCTCCGACAGCAAATGGGTAAGCCCGGTGCAATGTGTTCCCAAGAAAGGAGGCATGACTGTAATAACCAACGAAAACAATGAGTTAATCCCAACCAGGACTGTGACCGGTTGGAGGGTTTGTATGGACTATCGGAAGCTTAACAAAGCTACCCGAAAAGACCACTTTCCTTTACCCTTTATTGATCAAATGCTTGATAGATTAGCGGGTAAATCTTATTATTGTTTTCTTGATGGTTATTCAGGTTATAACCAAATTGCTATTGCACCGGAGGACCAAGAGAAAACGACTTTCACATGCCCCTACGGAACATTTGCATTCAGGAGGATGCCATTCGGCCTCTGTAACGCACCTGCCACCTTCCAAAGGTGCATGATGGCAATATTCTCCGACATGGTAGAAGACTTCCTTGAGATCTTCATGGATGATTTTTCCGTCTTTGGAGACGATTTTGAGAGCTGCCTCGGCAACCTTCAAAAGGTACTTGAAAGATGTGAAAAGGCTAATCTTGTTCTTAATTGGGAAAAATGTCATTTTATGGTAGATGAAGGGATAGTTTTAGGCCATAAGATTAGCTGCCGTGGGATAGAAGTCGACAGGGCAAAAATAGAAGTCATAGAGAAGCTGCCGCCGCCAACAACAGTCAAGGGCATTAGGAGTTTTTTAGGGCATGCTGGTTTTTATAGGAGATTTATTGCCAATTTCTCAAAAATCACGAAACCCCTATGTCATCTCCTAGAGCAGAACCGACCCTTTGACTTTAATGAAGAATGTACTGAAGCATTCAAGGTTCTGAAGGAAAAGTTAGTGACAGCCCCCATAGTACAGCCACCAGACTGGACGCAACCGTTTGAAATCATGTGTGATGCTAGTGACTATGCTGTCGGGGCAGCACTTGGGCAGCGCAAGGACAGGCTATTTCATGTCATATATTATGCCAGCAAAACATTGAATGATGCCCAAGTGAATTATACCACCACGGAAAAGGAGCTGTTAGCTGTGGTGTTTTCCATCGACAAGTTTCGTTCCTACATACTTGGAACGAAGGTTATAATCCACACCGACCACTCTGCCCTCAAGTATCTATTCGCAAAAAAAGATGCTAAACCTAGGTTGATACGATGGATATTACTATTACAAGAATTCGACCTTGAGATAAAAGATAAAAAGGGGACAGAAAATCAGGTGGCAGATCACTTGTCGAGGTTGGAAACGGGACAGAGTCTACCGCCAGATGAGACACACATATTGGAGACCTTCCCAGATGAGCAGCTCTTTGCTGCCGCACTAGCTGTCGCGACAGCCATGACGGCAGGTAAGTCTTCTAACCTTCCCTGGTATGCTGATTTCGTTAATTTTATAGTTAGCGGAATATTACCTTCTGATCTTACTTACCAAGCCAGGAAGAGGTTTCAAAATGATGTTAAACATTATTATTGGGACGAACCTCTTCTTTTCAAAATGTGCGCAGATCAGGTTATAAGGAGATGCATACCACAAGAAGAACAAGAAGACATTCTCCATCACTGTCATGCTTCACAATATGGAGGACACTTAGGAGGAAATAAAACTGCTGCCAAGGTGCTGCAGTCAGGGTTCTACTGGCCGACACTGTATAAGGACGCACAGGAATTTTACAAAAACTGTGACAGGTGCCAGCGGACAGGTAACATCTCGAGGAGAAACGAGATGCCACTGCAGAATATCTTAGAAGTCGAAATCTTCGACGTTTGGGGGATTGATTTTATGGGACCTTTCCCATCTTCTTGTGGAAATCTTTACATCCTCCTAGCAGTGGATTATGTCTCCAAGTGGGTAGAAGCAATCGCAACCCAACGGAATGATGCCAAAACAATCCAAAAGTTTTTACACAAAAACATCTTTTCTAGATTCGGCATCCCTAGGGCGATTATTAGTGATGAAGGGAGACATTTTGACAACAAGGTAATTGCTGCCGCCTTGAGAAAATATGGTGTCAAGCACAGGATCGCGACAGCATACCACCCACAGACCAATGGACAGGCCGAGATATCCAATAGGGAAGTAAAGAACATCCTTGAAAAAATGGTTAAACCAACTAGGAAAGATTGGTCTTTGCTTCTGAATGATGCATTATGGGCATACAGAACAGCCTTCAAGACTCCATTGGGCATGTCTCCATTCTGTTTGATTTATGGGAAAACCTGTCATCTGCCTGTCGAGATCGAACACAAGGCATATTGGGCGATCAAGGCAGTAAACATGGACTTGGACAAGGCAGGCCAGAAAAGGTTGTTGGATTTGAATGAGATCGATGAAATACGGACAATGGCCTACGACAATGCAAGGATTTACAAGGAAAAAACTAAAAAGTGGCATGACAAGAAGTTGCTGCCACGACAGTTCTGCCCAGGGCAGCTTGTGTTGTTATTCAATTCTAGATTGAAACTCTTTCCAGGGAAGCTCAAATCTAGATGGTCTGGCCCATTCCAAGTAGTTCAAGTTTTTCCCCATGGTGCCATTACAATTCAATCACTAAAGGACGGGCACCAATTCAAAGTCAATGGACAACGCCTCAAGCACTATCAAGGGACTGAAGCCCCAGGAATACAGGAAGTGGTTACTTTAGGTGATGCCCCACAAGGCATCCCTAATTTAACCTAATTCCTTTCTTTTTTATTTTTATTATTATTAATATTAATTATTAGGAATTAGATTTATTTTAATAATGTTTTGCTTTTTAATTTCAGTTTTTAGGAAATAAAGGAGGCAAGTGAGAAAGAAGAAGTGGCCCAAGCCCACCACCAATCCATCAGCCCAAATAAAATCCATTTATAATAACCTGTCGTTTCGGCTGCCGGCGCAGACGGAGTTGACAGGCTGTCAACAGACGCACAGCAGACGAAGAATCGTGCGGCAGACGCAGCATTAATGTCCGTCAGACGTATCAGACGCAACATTCAATCTGCCGCTCCGTTATTCCCGCCTGCCGTTGCGGCATTAAATGGGCAGCCCCCGACAGCTATATAAACCCCTTCTATTTTTCATTTTTCCTCACTTCAGATTTTCTCTCTTGCTATTCTCTTCTACTTTGATCTCTTTTCTTTCATTTTCAGCCCTTGCAACCAAATATGTCTTCACGACAAACCCGACAGAACGCTGCTGCCGCCTCCTCTTCCGCAGCAGCATCTCCGTTCGCTAACAAGGAACTGTGGGAAGAGCGCAGCTTCATCTACAACAGAGATGCCCCTCTGTTCGGACTCCGGCCGTTCATCATGCAGGCCATTACAGCCCAACTGTGGGAGGACTTCGCCGAGCAGCCGGCAGAACTTAACGACACCCTAGTCAGGGAGTTCTATGCGGCGATCGAGAGCAAGACGGCAACATCTGTCACCGTCAGGGGAGTGACAGTACCTTTTACCGCCAGCAGCATCAACCATGTCTTCGGCCTCTTCTTTGGCCCCAACGATGATGCCCATCAACAGTTTTGGGACACCCTCGACGCTGCCGGCCATGATGCTGTCATGAGGGAGTTGACAGAAGCAGGAACGACATGGAGCACGAGTAAGAAGAACCCCCATTCTGTCAATAGGGGGCAGCTCCTACCTGAGGCAAAGTTATGGAACGCTTTTATCAAAAAGCGTATCCTGCCCTCGTCCCACCATACGACAGTCAACAGGCAGAGACTAGCCCTCATCCACTCTATCATGCACAACAGGCCCATCAATGTGGGCAGGTACATGAGGGACAGCATTCTAGATTGCGCCTTCCGCTCGGACTCACGGCTCTGCCTGCCCTGCACCATAACCGCCCTCTGCCGCTGCGCTGCCGTACTGGAGGACGCTTCAGACAACATCAAGAAGGGCAGCGGCTGGACAGACAACAACATCTCCAGCCTCATGGAGCTAGTAGTCGTATCACCCCTCAACGCCTTCGATCCCAACGCCCCTCCTGCCGAGTCGGATGATGAGCCTGCCACCCAGCCTGCCACTGAACCTGCCCCAGAGGCTGCCACCAACACCGCTCCGGCAGATCAGAACGCCCACATCCTTGCTGCCGTCCTGCGGATCGAGGAACGCCAGATGGGCTTAATGACATTCATCCGAGACTTCTCAAATGCTACGGTAAACTTCATTACCAACACTTTGAATTTTTCGGATGTCTCTTTCCCCACCTTCCCCGCCCATTATTTCAATATCCCATCCCCTACTCCCACACCACCTGTCTCTCCCCATGGAGAATCTGCCTCCTCCACACCTTCCCCGACGGCAGCCGGCAGCCCACCGGCAGACACCTCCCCTCGAGGAACAAAGCGAGCTGCCACTGACGACAGCCCCCTTGTCCGGAGGAACTTGGACAGCGCCTTCACACGGGTGAAGCGTATCAAGCATGTGGCAGACAAGAGAAAGCTGTCCAAGGCCATCATGTCCACCAGCTGGGACAGCAGCAGTTCTGATGTTAGGCTAGTGGAGTCATCTGCCCTTCCACCTGCTGACGACCCTGTCCCCCAGCCGGAGGAAGATCCTGCCCCTCAACAGGCTGACGAAACTGTCGATCAACCTGCCCCGGAACCTGCCCAGCCACCTCCTCAACGCAGACGCTACCATCAGATCCGCGTCAGCAGCAGCAGCGAGGACAGCGCATAAAATTTAAGTTTTTATTTCTTTTTTTTCTCCTCTTATTGCTGCCTGCCCTTATATAATTGTGATGTACTTTTTCTTGTTTTTCTTAATCTGTTTTTATGTTGTTTTGCATTGAGGGCAATGCAACCCTTGAGTTTGGGGGTGGCAACCCTCCATATTTAATGGCATCCTTAGCACATCTTTTGTTTAACTGTTGTGTCTTTTTATTTGCCTTTATCTTTTAAAAAAAAATCATCAGAAAATTAAACTGTTGGCTTAAAACTGTGAAGTTAGCTTACCTGTCATGACGGCTCTGTCGTGGCAGCATCTTTAGGACAGGTTAAGGAAAAGTTTAGAGCCTTTCTATAGTTCTGAAAACTTAACACTTTTGTGACTCTTATATCGCTTAGATTTCTTTTAGCCAAACTAGAATAGGATGCTTAGAACTTGAATAGCCCCTAGAGGTGCCTAACACTGGCTCTAGGAAAGAAGTTTAGTAAAAGAAAATCAAAAACCTAGAGGTGCCCGAAACCGGCTCTAGGAAGCTAACTAGAGGTGCCCAAAACTGGCTCTAGAAAAATTTTAGCTTGAAAATAGAAGAAAAAGAAGCATGAAAATGTGCCTTCTAAAAAAATAAACTTTGGCATAAAAATTCGAGTTAAGAAGTTGAATATTCTAGTGAAACTAAGAGAGTCTTAGCATATAACTGTTCACAAGCATGCACACACTGCACGAGAGCTATAGGGAGATTCCGGACAGGTCCTAGCCTTTCCGACAGGTTGCTGCCGCCATAGAGAATGAGCGACGGGTAAGGGACAGTTCACTGTTTGAAAGCCAACACAAAAATTTTCATTTTTCTTTAAGTTTAATTGCTTGAGGGCAAGCAAAGACTTGAGTTTGGGGGTGTGTTGAGTGTGTAAAAGTTCTATTATTTACACCCTTTTAACCCATATTTCTGCTGCATTCAAGCATCATTGCATTGCATTTAGGATAGTTTTTAATTAAATATCACAATTATATAAAAGGCACGGATTCTACTAAAAGATGATGTATTTTGTAGGTAGCTGCCTTGGTTGACGATGAAGGCAGGCGAAGGGCAGATAAGCAGGAAGGCGGAACTGAACAAGCAGCTGAAGGAGACGAACCTGTCATGGACCCGTCACGACAGCATGGTGACAGCAGATTATTGAAGAGGAAAAATGAAGTGGACATCGATAGATAGAGAAAAATCTGCTCGTCTGTCGTGTGGCAGCCAAATAATTTTCCAAGCCCCGGATCAAAAGATATGTCAAGCCAAAGCTCAAAGGAGAGGAAATCCCTAAAAGCAAGGAGGCGACTAGAAAGTAGGATACTTTAGAGATTTAATCTTTATTAGAGTCTTACTTTTAATTAAAGTTGTAATCCTTGTTACCTTAGATATCTTGAGCCCAAAGCTTATATAAAGGGCATAGATTAAACCTAGGAAAGAACCGACTGCCCCATAACCGAAACCTAAACCCTGCCGTCCACCCGTCACCGACATGTTCTAAATTCCCCCTAGGGCCACGGGTTGTTTTGTAAAGTAGTTGCAAGGGTTGCTTTGTTTTAGGATTTTTTTCAGTTTCAATCAAATAAACTTCAAGTTCTTTTATCTTGGTTTTAATATCTTGCAAGAGCATCGGGAGAGCATTGTGAGGTTATCCATTTACTTAGCATCGGGAGAGTTAAGTATACGAAAGAGATAAAAGCGCGTTCTCTAGTTTATAGTTGAACCATCTCGTGCTTAGGGATAAGGCGAGGTTAAGTGGCTAAGGAAGAATTCATACACATCGGTGTTCATCCTTCGACTCACGCCGGGAGGTATCGTCAAAGACGTGTTCATCGATAGACTTGTGCCTAGGGATAGGGCAAGGCAGATCTGGGATTCTTGCCAAGCTTGAAGTACTGAGTTAGTGTCTGCTGCCGCGACAACTAACGGACAGACGCCGCGACAGGTGCTGTCGGCGACGGGAGCGACGACAGAACTGGAGATCCTAAGCAATTCAATACCTGCACTACCGAGCAATTCAATACCAGCCCATTCTCTCTATCTTGATTTCTCAATCTTTTTTATTTACGTTTTACTTTATTATTCGTGACAACTCTCTAAAATATTCCTTATTTCGTGCAGTAAATCAAGGTGAAGTCATTAGCCCAATCCCTGTGGAGATGATATCCGATACTTAGTATCACTTTATTACTTGCGACGTGTACACTTGCACTGTAATTGCGATAGACTATTTTACACGCAACAGTTACATTTGGTGGTATCAGAGCTGAGTTCTCGAGTAATTGGGAATGGTTAAGTGGGTGATATGTGTATGATTGCTTTGTATGCTGTTGAGTGGAAGCATGACGTATGAATTGTAAGAATGTTACTATTGTGGTGTGTGCTGTGGTGAAGCATGTTAAAGGGACCCATTGCCAAATCAAAGCTAATGAAATGATTTGTTTTAATTGGAAATGAGCTTGAGTACTTGGATTGCTTACCTTGCTGAGCCTGACTTTGTTTATTGTATTGTGATTACATTGTTTAGTGAATGGGACCTCGTAGAGAGACGAGGATTAAAACGCGAGCTATGGCTCAAAATGAGAATGAGGAGAACGCTGAAAATGTAGTGGATTTACCTCCTCCACTTGGTGGTGGTGGTGCTGGGGGTGAGGGAGTTGGTGCTGGAGCTGGTGCTGGGGTCGCTGGACCTGAGGCTGGACTGGGGCAAGCTGCTCCTGACATGACAATGCTGATTCAAGCTATTGCTGGAGCCTTTCGGGCGGCGGTAGCTGGAGCTCAGGGAGCTGGGCATCAGGGAGATGCTAATGCTAGACTACCTCTAGAACGGTTGTGCAGTCTGGGAGGGACTGAGTTCAGGGGTTTGTCTGCTGAAGGTTCTGAGTCTTGGTTTGAAAGTACCAAGAGAATTTTGGGACAAATGAATTGTAATGATGTGCAAGCTGGGCTGCGTGATATCATTGTTGCATGACGATGCGTATACCTGGTGGACAACCACTATCTCCGGAATGGAGGAAGCTGATGTAACTTGGACGTTCTTTCTGAACGCGTTCAAGAGGAGGTATCTGGGTGTGCGATACCTGGATGAGAAGAAAAGGGAATTCATGTCTCTTACTCAAGGGAGCATGTATGTGGCTGAGTACGAGGTTCAGTTTGTCCGACTCAGTCAGTACGCACCTGAGCTTGTTCCCGATGAGCGGGAGAGGTGTGAACGTTTCCGTTATGGTTTGGTGACGGAAGTGAAGACCTATATGCTGGCTGCTGAGTATACTGACTTTGATGTGCTGGTTGGTAGAGCAAAGGACATTGAGTTGAATTTGAGTCTATCTTCTAGAGGTGCTGGTCCTAGTGTGGGCAAGCGAGCTGCTGAGTATAGTTCCGGTGGTGGATGGAACAAGAGAGGACGTGATCGGAAGTATCAGTCTTCGGCTAGGCGAGGTGGTGGAGGGCAAGGTGCGCCTGTTCAGGGAGACAGGGCAAGAGCTGATCCGAACACATGTTGGACATGTGGATCACGTAGACACCTGAGGCGTGATTGTCCTCGAGCAGCGAGGGAGGTTCAGGCTCCTGTTGTGGTGACCAGTAATTCGTGCTGGAACTGTGGTTCAGCGGATCATATGAGGAGGGAGTGTCCTCTGTTGGCCGGTGGTGGCTAGGGACGTGCTCCTGGAGTTGTTGCACCACAGAGAGGTCGTGGGCGCGGTCGTGGTAACTTCAAGCGTAGAGAGGATGGTGGAAGGATTGTAGCTCATGTTGTAGCTGTTCAGCCTGAGGGTGGTGGCCAGGCCAGAGTGTATGCTCAGAGGGAGGGGAGGAATGACACAGATGTGATCGCAGGTACTTTCACTTTGCAATCCTTGTCATTACTTTCCTTGATTGATTCTGGATCTACACACTCATACATATTGCGTGAGCATGCTCAATTGCTTGGTTTGCCTGTTGAGTCTTTGGATGTTGGTATGCGTGTAACTAGTTCTTTTGGTGAGACTGTTGTGACTCGAAAGCTTTATAGACGATGTCCCTTGGTTGTGCAAGATCATGTTTTTCATGTTGATCTTATGGAATTGCCTTTCTATGGTTTTGATGTAATCCTTGGTATGGATTGGCTTGTTGAGCAACGAGCTGTAGTAGATTTTGAGAATAAGCAAGTTTCGTTAAAACTTGCGGATGATTATGAGGTAGTTGTGGTTGGTGAGAATATGAAGTTTCTTGCCAATGTGGTGTCTACATTGGAAGCGAGCCGGATGCTGAGGTAGGGTTGTGAAGCTTACCTGGCCTTTGTGATGAATCCTAGCTCTAAGGAGTTGAGTGTGCAAGATATCAGGAATGTGCGAGAGTTTCGTGGTGTGTTTCCGGAGGAGTTGCCTGGATTGCCTCCTAATCGCGAAGTGGAGTTTGGAATTGAGCTGTATGAAAACACAACTCCAGTGTTCATTACTCCTTATCGAATGACACCTAAAGAGTTGAAAGAGCTGAAGACGCAACTTCAGGAGTTGCTTGATCGTGGTTTCATTCGGCCGAGTGTGTCACCTTGGGGTACACCGGTCTTGTTTGTGAAGAAGAAGGATGGCACTATGAGAATGTGCATTGATTACCGTCAGCTTAACAAGTTGACTATCAAGAATCGGTATCCATTGCCGAGAATTAATGATCTTTTTGATCAATTTCGGGGAGCGGCTATGTTCTCTAAAATTGACTTAAGGTCAGGGTATTACCAGTTGAAGGTGAAGGATGTGGATGTGCCAAAGACAGCCTTCAGAACGAGGTATGGGCATTATGAGTTCCTTGTGATGCCGTTTGGTTTGACGAATGCTCCTGCAGCTTTCATGGACATGATGAATAGAGTGTTCCATGAATACTTGGATAAATTTGTTGTGGTGTTCATTGATGATATCCTCGTGCACTCTCGTACTGAGGAGGAGCATGAAGGGCATTTGGGAATTGTGTTACAGGCTTTGTTGGAGAATCAACTTTATGCCAAGCTGAGCAAGTGTGAGTTCTAGCTTAGAGAAGTTGTGTTTCTTGGTCATGTGGTCTCTGCTGAAGGAATACGTGTTGATCCTCAAAAGATTGAGGCAGTGATGAATTGGAAGCCTCCTAAGTCTGTTCATGAAGTCCGTAGTTTCCTTGGGTTGGCAGGATACTATCGGAGGTTCGTGGATGGGTTTTCAAAGATTGCTGCACCTTTGACGAAGTTGTTGCAGAAGGATGTTAAGTATGAGTGGACGGAAGCGAGACAATTGGCTTTTGAGAAGCTTAAGGCAGCTTTAACGCAAGCTCCTATCTTAGTTCAACCTGAATCTGGGAAAGAGTTTGTGGTGTATAGTGATGCGTCCTACGTTGGTTTGGGATGTGTGTTGATGCAAGAGGGTAAGGTGGTGGCTTATGCATCCCGGCAGTTGAAGGTGCATGAGCGCAATTATCCTACGCATGACATTGAGTTAGCTGCGGTGGTTTTTGCTTTGAAAATTTGGAGACATTACCTGTATGGTGAGAAGTGTACCGTGTACACGGACCACAAGAGTTTGAAGTATCTGATGTCTCAGAAAGAGTTGAATCTTAGGCAACGACGTTGGGTGGAGCTGCTTAAGGATTATGATTTGACGATCGAGTACCATCCGGGTAAAGCTAATGTTGTAGCGGATGCCTTGAGTAGGAAGATAGCTGTTGAGTTGAGGGCTATGTTTGCCAGTTTGAGTATTTCGCGTGATGGCGGTCTTGTGGCTGAGTTGCAAGTGAAACCATCCTTGGTTCAGTTGATTAAGGAAAAACAGTTGTTGGATGATTCCTTAGTGCCACATGTTCAGGATATTGCGGAGGATAAGCCATCGAATTTATGCTTTAATGATGATGGAGTGTTGTGCTTTGGGAGTCGGATAGTAGTGCCCAATGATGCTGATTTGAGGCGTGCTATTCTGACTGAAGGTCATAGTAGTCCTTTTGCTATGCACCCTGGTAGTACTAAGATGTATCGTGATCTTTGTGATGAGTACTATTGGGTGGGTTTAAAGAAAGATGTTGCTGAGTTTGTAAGCAAGTGCATGGTTTGTCAGCGAGTTAAAGCTGAGCATCAGTTTCCTTCAGGGTTGTTGCAACCGTTGAGAATTCCTGAGTGGGAGTGGGAAAGGATTACCATGGACTTTGTGTCTGGTTTGCCTTTGTCGCCATCGGAGAAGAATTCGGTGTGGGTGATTGTGGATCGCCTGACGAAGTGTGCGCATTTCTTGCCCGTGCATACTACGTACACTTTGGATAAGCTTGCAGAGCTGTACATTGCTGAGATCGTGCGGCTGCATGGTGTGCCCAAGTCGATCGTGTCGGATAGGGATCCGAGGTTTACATCGCGTTTCTGGCAGTGTTTGCATCAGGCTTTGGGTACACGGTTGAATTTCAGTACTTCTTATCATCCACAGTCGGATGGGCAATCCGAGCGTGTTATCCAGGTGTTGGAGGATATGTTGAGGTGCTGTGTGATTGAGTTTCAGGGTTCTTGGGAGAAACTTTTGCCTTTGGTGGAGTTTGCCTATAATAACAGTTATCAGGCAAGTATTCAAATGGCACCTTATGAAGCTTTGTACGGGAGGAAGTGTAGGACTCCTCTTTGTTGGGCTGAAACGGGTCAGAAGTTGGTTTCGATGCCAACTTTATTGAAAGGAACCACCGAGAAGGTGAAGCTCATTTGTGAGCGTTTGAAGGCAGCTTCTTATCGGCAAAAGTCTTACGCGGATTTGAAGCGTAAGGAGATTGAGTATGCGGTGGGTGACCGTGTGTTTTTGAAAGTTTCGCCTTGGAAAAAGGTGATGAGGTTTGGCCGAAAGGGTAAGTTGAGCCCTAGGTACATTGGACCATACGAGGTGATTGAGCGTGTGGGTCCTGTTGCGTACAAGTTGAGGTTACCGCAAGAGTTGGAAAAGATTCATGATGTGTTTCATGTTTCTATGCTTCAGAAGTATAGATCGGATCCTTCACATGTGATGCCTATGGAAGAAGTGGAATTGAATCCGGATTTGACTTATGATGAGGAACCTGTGAAGATTCTGGATTCGGATAGTAAAGTTCTTCGAGGCAAGACCATCGAGTTGGTAAAGGTGTTGTGGAAGCATCGAGGTGTTGAGGAAGCCACGTGGGAACAGAAGGATGACATGTTGAAGCAGTTTCCGTACCTCTTTCCTTCAGGTAAATTTCGAGGACGAAATTTCTTAAGGGGCGGAGAGTTGTAACACCCCAATTTTTGGGCTTAGAAGTTTTGGGTTTGAATCGGACCGGTCGGATTTCGGTTCGAATATAAAGGTGGTTTTAGGGAAAGTCTATTTCGGGATGCATTAAAAATATGGAAAAATATTTAAAAATCCTCTTTTATTATATATAAGAGAGTGGTGAAATCAATTTTACAAAACGAGGTTTCGAAATGTGACATTTCAAGTTAGTGACTAAAATGTAATTTTTGAAAAGTTGGTGACTGTTTTAAAAGGATTGAAACCTTGAATCTTTAAGGAGCTAATTTACCCAAGAAGAGTTTTCTCCAGATTTTTCTTAATATTAAACATTTATTAAATGATATTTAATAAAAGGAAAAAGGGGGAAATAGATATTTTTGATTTCATAACTAACTTTTCTCAAAATTTTCCCACTTCATTTTCTCTCCATTTTCTCTCAGCCAAACACATTTCCCCAGCCATTTTTCCTCTGATTTTAACATCTAAAGATGAGATTTCAATCTCCATTTGATCTCTAATCATTCCTACACTAAATCCTTAGCATTTGCTTATTGAATTTTCAAGAATCTTGGCTTTAAGCAAGGAGAAACTCACATTTAGAGGTATGAACATCCTTCTCCTCTAAATACTCAGTTCTTTACTGAAATTCCCAAGTTCTCAATCCTTGATTTGAGTTTTATTAAAGGTTTTAACGTTGTGTTCTTGATCTTGGCTTTAAATGCAAGATTTGGATTTAATTTTGATGAAATTCGTATTAAATGATTGGGCTCTGTTTTGAGATGTCTTTTTGATGTAAATTGGATGTATAAATGATGTGTAATTGAGGTTTAATCAATGCAATCCCGAATAGGTTGATTTTCCTAAGTTTTTGATTGAGTTAATGGTGGTTTTTGGGGTGATTTTGATGTTCTGCTATAGCTGGAGGTATAAGGACGTGATTAGATCCTTTTTGGATGTTAATTGATGTATAAGAATGATTGGAATTGATGGATCTTGGCTGGGTCATGTTGTAGAGGTGTTTGGATGTGATTTCGGTTGTGTTTGGTAGCCGAAATGTGAGTGTTGATGAGAGCAGCGAGTTTAGGTGTCTTGGTTGAAGATATTAATGCATGATGATGCATTAATCCTCTGCTTTGATGTGTTTAAAATAGGGGAGACATCTTCGGATCCTTGTGGTGTTGATCCGGAAGCTTGATTGGTGTTTCGGCAAGCTTGCGAAACGGAATCGGTGAGTGAAGTTTGGTTTTCAGCTTTGAAACCAATGTTTGAAGGTTATGGGAGCTTAGTTTAAGTCTAAACAACTTAGCTAAGCTCAAGAGTAAGTTTTCGGAGAAACTCTCTTTTTGATGAACCATGAGATGGTTGAATGCAATGTGTTCATTTTGCATGTTTTAAATTCTGTTTTGAAAGCATATTTTAGCATGTGTAATGCTGGTTTTGTAAGCCATGTGTTGAAGGATGCTCAAGGTAAGAGATCCTTGGTTTATTGTTGATAAATGTGGTTTTGATGCATAGTGATGCATGTTGATTTAATGGCTTAGTTAAATGCTTTAAAACAGTGGATTAATGATGGTATATGATGTATATTGGCAAGTGATGTGTTGGTTTTAAAGTACTTGAATCAGATATAGTTAGCCGGCTATAGGATTGGGTGCACCGTGAATAAAGTCGCCTTGGATGTTGAGGGGTTGTGATTGTACCGTAAACTCCATCCAAGTACACTAACGAGATGATTAAGATCACCATGGTGGTTAAAAGTCCATGAGTGGATCTTGTGTTAAGATCACAATGGTGGTTAAAAGTCCATGTGTGGATCTTGTGTTGTGTGTCCCGTGTTCTCGTTAGTGATGTTATACAACTACCAATGAGTGATGTGGAGGGATTGTGATTGTACCATAGTCTCCATCACGGGTGTTGAGGGGTTGTGATTGTACCGTATACTCCACCTTGATATTGGTAGTGTGTATGAAGCGTATGGGACAACGCTTGTAATCCGCGTATCCGATTGTGTCTTGATTTGTAAAATGTTATGGATTATCACTTGTAAGCCAATATGACATGATGATGGATTGAAGCATGTGATGTTTGGGTTTGTATGCATAAATGCATGATAAATGTTGTTTTGAAAATAAAGGCCTTGAAAAGATGCATTATTGTGATGTTTTAATTGAGCATTCCTCACTAAGCTATGTGCTTACGCTCTCTCTTTCTTAACCAATAATGCAGAGCATTGAAGTGCATAAAGGGCAGCAAGGAGGTCAAGGATCCAAGTGAAAGACTAAGCTCATGTATGGTGAATGTTTTCCTAACACTATTAGCTTTTGGGCATTTGACAATGGGAACCTAGATTGTGGTTTTGGGAGATGTTTTGGACTCCCTAAGTTGGTTTTATGCTTTTGATGGTGTTGGAACATGTAAATGACCTTTGGTATTTGGTTTGGTGTTTTGATGGTTGCATGATTTTCAATATAGGATGCATGCCTATAGAATTGGGATTTTCCTTGATTGATGCCATGATTGTGATTAGTCGATGCTAATATGTTCCTTGGGTGTTTAATGACTTGTGTGTATGATATGGAGGTCATATGGATGTGTTTGATGGGTTGAAAGAGTAATAAACCAGCAAAATTCTGTAATTCTGGGCAGCCTGTATCGGAACGGGTGCTACCGTTTCGGAACAGAGGGCCTGAAATGACCTTAGCGTTTCGAAACAGGTAGAGCTGTTCCGAAACGGATTTGCCACTGCCATGCCTTGTTCCGCAACTTGTTTCGGAACGATCCCGCGTTTCGGAACGGATCATCCCCGTTTCGGAACACTCGACCGTTGGGCACTGAATCTGATGGTTGAATATTTTGAAACTCTTACGATTTGGTCCCAATCTTTGTATATGCAATTGGTTGAGTTTGAGATGTCCGTTTGAGATGAAATTTGACAGAGAAGCATGTAATATGATTAATTTCATAATGGTAACTCTAAAACTGGTTAAGTCCTCTTAATTTTCAGAAATTACAATTTGGTCCCTAAATTCGTATGTTGAGCAATTGAGTCCCTAAATGTTATCCGAATGCTGTGGTTTTTGAATATGTACATCTTGAGTGTTCACCTAGGGTTAATATGCATTTAGACAAGTTTAAAAAGAAAAAAAAGGGTTGTTAATCAAGGTTGACTTTCGGGTTGACTTTGGTTTTCCCCGTGTAATCTTCGTAGTTCGGGCCAACCGTCTAGGCCAGGCTAAGGGGGTTACAACATCAGCTGCAACACCTTGACTTGGTTCGCCAGAGTTAGCACATCTAGAGACCTCATCACCACGATCAACTGCATTACTTGCTTGTTCAACGAGTGGCTCAAGAGCACTAGAATTGCCTTGTACCACTTTCTGTTGCTCTAACAGTTTAGTGGGCACAACAAGCAGTGAAGGGGACTTGAGCTCAGGGTTCTTGGGGCAGTGAGCATCATCAACTCTAGGCAAACCTGCAAACGAAAAACAACTCTCGTCAAACACCACATGACGAGACACAACTATCTTTCCCTGAGACGTGAGACACTTATATCCCTTGTGTTGCATAATATATCCCAAGAACGTGTAGGGCTACAACCGATACTCGAGCTTGTGTTTCTAAAATGAGCGAAGATGTGGAAAGCAAGTGCATCCAAACATGTGAAGAAATGAATAATCTGGTTTGCATCCAAAAAGCTTCTCATAAGGACTTAAATTTTCAAGAACTCGAGTTGGAAGGCGATTGACAAGATGAACTGTTGTAACAACAACATGTGACCAGAACTTGATGGGTAAAGAAGCTTGACTAAGAAGAGTGAGAGCAGTTTCAATAAGATGACGATGCTTGCGTTCGACCATGCCGTTCTGTTTAGACATGTGCGGACAAGTGACACAATGCTTAACTCCTAACTCAACAAGTATCGGTGACAGACTGTGAAATTCTCCCCCAATCACTCTACACTTCCTTGATGTTTGCACCAAATTGATTACGAACCATACTTGCAAATGGTTTATAAGCAAGAATAGAATGATACTTATTTTGCAATAGATATGGCCACGCATGGCGAGTACACACATCCACAAATGAAATGTAGTAAGCAAAACCATCAGGTTTTGTGTGGGCAGGACCCATAAGTCGATAAACACAAGCTTAAATGGCTCATAATACATAGTGTAAGAGTCAGAGTCTGGTAATTTGTGGCTCTTCCTAATACGACATGCAGAACAAATTGCATCTTTATTAACACTCGATTTAACATACAAATTACAATCTTGAAGAACTTTAGTAAGCGTCGCATGGGCTGGATGTCCCAAACGACGATGCCAAACATCAAACTCACTATGTGTACAGATTCGTAAACAAGCCTCTACATTATTCACAGAAGGAAAATTATTGCTAAACATATAGAGACCATCATTCTCACCACTACACAGTAACTCTTCACCCGTATGCTCATCACGAACAATACACCGATCATCATGAAATTCGAAGAAGACATCGTTGTCTCTAGCACACTTTGAGACCAAAATAAGATTCTTAGTAATCTGCGACACTAACAACAAATCATGTAACAAAAGATTTCAAGAAGAAGCATGTAAAGAGTGTGAGCCAATTTTACTAATATTTAACCCCTTACCATCGACAACCAATAGTTTACCTGGTCCAGAGAAATTGGCACACTGGTGGACATTAGATGCTTCTGGTGTTACATGATGAGTAGCCCCAATGTCTAGGGGTGTGCTAAAAACCGAAAAATCGAACCCGAACCCAAAACCCGAAAAACCGAACCGAAATTTTGGTTAACCGAATCGAAAAATTCGGTTTCGGTTTTGGGTTTTTTTTTTTAAATTACATAATACCAGTTCGGTTACGATTTTCAATTTTAAAAAAATTTGGGTAACCGAACCGACCGATTATACAATATTATATATTTATATTATACTATCATTAATATATAAATTTATTTTCCCAAAAATAAAAGTAAAAACCCTAGTATGTAGTTTTCTAATTTCTAACGCCTCTTTCTCTTCTTTTTAATTTTTTCCAATTCCAATTTCTAACGCCTCTTTCTCTTCTTACTTTCTTCCAATTGTAATTTCTATTTTCTAATCCTCTCTGACTCAGTCTCTCTATTTCTCAAGCCTAAATTCAATCAGAATCATCCTTCAATTTATCACTCAAGTATCTTCAATTTTCAACAATCAACAGTACTATAGACGTGCAAAAGGTATTCTACTGGTATTTTCAAGTATTTTTAATTTTTACTTCAATTTATATTTTTTAATTGAAATTGTTTTTGTTTGATTTCAAATTTGGGTTATATTATATTTGATTTTTGTAAATCAACTGCTACTTAAATTTTAGCCTGCATCTAAGTTTGGTATAAATAAAGATTTAATTTGCCTCGTAAGTCATAAACAAGTAGTTTGGCATGCTTCTTAGAGATGCTAGAAATTAAAATTTCAAATAAATAATAAATTGGGGGTCTTTTTATCTTTTATGTATATAGTTGCGTGTTGTATTGATTATGGTAGAATAAAGCTTTGTGAACAAACTGTAGTTTGTTGCAACTTGCAACTTTGGGCTTTTATTTTAAGGAGAGAAATATTCCCTTTTATTAAGTTTTGTAAGATTTTGTATACTTGTCAATTTGATGATAAGTGTTCAAATTTTGACTTACTTTAATACTTGATTGTTCACATAATTTTTTTGTTATCTCATCTGTTTGCGTTAGTGCAATGTTGAGAGAATTCTAATAGAATTTATAGACTGAAATTGGTAGCTACTTGTCCATAGATTAATAGTCACATGTTATAATTTGTAATGATTTATTAGATTTTCTGAAGTTCAAAATGCCCTATATATTTTGATTTTATTATCTAATTTATGTTTTGTTATTTTTTCAGATGTCTTTTATCCCTAAGCATCAAAGTGTTTCAATAGAAACTGATGGCAGTGGCAGCAATCCTGATTTTCCAGGCTCCAACCAGCCACAAAATCAGACTCATTCAACAACAAATGAAACTCGATGCTCAATGCCTCCGCCCTCAAAAAAGGCCAAAAAAGGAGTTGGCAACAAAAGAAGATCTTGGGTATAGGATCATTTTAATAAATCTGAATCTCTTGGTGAAAATATAGCTGTATGCTTGTATTGTGACAAACAAATTGCTTGTGCATCTTATAATGGAACTAGTTCTTTGTCTAATCATTTATTAAGGTGTAAAAAGTATCCACCTAATGTTGATAAGTCTCAAAAAATCTTATCTTTTCAGTCTGGTTGTGTGCGTCTTGATGGTATAGTACAATCCCCTAAACTTGAAAATTGGAAATTTGATCATAATGCTTGTAGAAAAGCATTAGCAAAAATGGTGATTGTTGATGAATTAGCTTTTAAGTTTGTAGAACGTGAGGGTTTTCTTGAATTTTGTCAAGTAATGCAACCAAAGTTTACTATTCCTTCACGTTGGACTGTAACTAGGGACTGTTTTGGCATATATGGGGAGGAGAAGAATAAGCCGAAACACTTTTTTAAGTATACTAAGCCTAAAGTTTGCTTGACAACTGATACATGGACTTCTTGTCAAAACCTTAGTTACATGTGTTTGAGTGCCCATTTCATTGATGAAAATTGGAACTTGCACAAAAAGATTTTAAATTTTTGTCCAATTTCTAGTCATTTTGGGGAAGCAATTGGAAAATTTGTAGAGGGGTGTTTGCTTGATTGGGGAATTGAAAATGTATTTACAGTAACAGTAGACAATGCTAGTTCTAATGACGTGGGGATTGCTCATTTGAGGGAAAGACTTAATAGTTGGGATAGAAGTGTTTTAAATGGTGAATTTTTACATATGAGATGTGCTTCTCATATATTAAATTTAATTGTTAAAGATGGTTTGAAAGAATGTAATCGTTTTGTTTTCAAGATGCGTGATGCTATTAGATATGTGCGTTCTTCTCCAGCTAGATTACAAAGGTTTAAAGCTTGTGTGCAACAAGAGAAGATTGATAACAAGAGTCTTGTGTGTTTAGATGTGGAGACTAGGTGGAATTCTACATTTTTAATGCTAGAAAGTGCTTTAAAATTTCAAAAAGCTTTTAATTTGTTGTCTAAAAATGATGGTAGATATCGTGCTGAGTTAGCCAAGTATGATGAGGTGCCTACTGATGATGATTGGGACTACATTCGTAACTTAATTTTTTTTCTAAAGATTTTTTATGAAGCTACAGTAAGGATGTCTGGTTCACTTTATGTCACTGGAAATATGTATTTGCAAGAAATTTTTGGAATTAGAATTATGATATCAATGAAATGTGATAGTGCATCGGATCCTAAACTTACAAAAATGGCATTAAGCATGAAAAAGAAGCAAGAAAAGTATTGGGGAAACATTAACAACATCAATTTGATGTTATTTATTGATGTGCTTCTTGATCCAAGACGTAAATGAAAATATGTTAATTGGGTGATTGAGAAATCATTTGATGAAGATATTGCAGCGGAATTACGTGATAAAATTAGTCATGCTTTATCTTCTATGTTTACTTCGTATGTTATTGTGTTTGATGCAAATGATAAGGGGTTAGACTCCAGTGTTACTCCCATGAATTTAGAGGTGAATGCTACTGCTATTAATGATATGGATGATGTTCAAACTATGCTGGAGCATCAGTTTGAGAGAGAAATTGGTTATGGTGGTTTGGAAAAAAAAGACAGTATTGGATAAGTATTTAGCTGAAGATTGTGAGAAAGTTTCTGGTAAAACTTTTAATATATTAGATTGGTGGAGAAAGCATGCTGCAAGGCTTCCCATTGTTTCTCGAATGGGTAAGAATGTGCTAGCTATGCCTATCTCTACAGTTGCATCTGAATCGGCATTTAGTACCGGTGGTTGAGTTCTGGACCCATTCAGGAGTTCATTGAGTCCTAGAACAGTGGAGGCATTAATTTGTGCTCAAGATTAGTTGAAGACTTCACATTCTCCACTTTTTGTAGAGGAGACACTTGAAGACCTTGAAAAGCTTGAATCAGGTAAAAAAAATTCTTTACCTTTTCTTTTCTTTATCTGTTTTCTTTCTATTATTCTTTTACTTAACTAACTAATATATATTTTTTATTTTTTAGATTTAGTAGATGCTGCAATCATCAAAGATATAGAGATTCTCAACATTTACGATGATTAAGCTTGTTGCTTGCTGTTATTTTCTTTAAGTATTTGATTTTAATTTTTAACGTGAGACATCAACTTTTATTTTTGTGTTGCTTCTTGTTGCAATAGTGATATTATACATTTAATTCTCTTTTGAATATTGTTAGGTTTGTAAGTTTTAATTGGATAATTTTTTATTCTGTTATGGTTATATTTTTATGATGTTGACTAACAATGTTTATTTAATTATGGCTATGAACTTATAGTTTTTATTGGTGATGTTTGTGTATAAATTATGATATTATATATTTAATTCTCTCTCGAACATTTGCAGCAAGCACCTGCAAAGTGCAAACATTGCACACAATGTTGTTTTTAATAGTATGTAACTTTTTAAACATGTTTATATTTATGAACAAAATAAAAAACCATTACCTGAACCGAACCGAATCGAATATTTTGGGTAACCGATTATTCGGTTAACCGGTTGAATGGTTACGGTTTAGGGTCGAAAATTTGGTGACCCGAACATACCGGTTAACCGAAATAATTTGCTAATGGTTAACCGAACCCGATTTTGCACACCCCTACCAATGTCAACGTACCACTACCCAGAAGTCCAAGACCCGCTTGAAGTGGTCACATGAACACATTGAGGACATGCAAGGGATGTAGGCCCAAAAGACATAGTTGAGGCTGAGGATGACCCTGCGATGTTGGCATCCAAGGAACATACATTGACTGTCAGTGTATTATCTACATCCATATTTTGGTACAGACTGGCAGAGACCCCAACAAAACTCTGATCGAACCTTCGAAAGCACCGATCAACTAAGTGCACCATCTTCCCGCACAACTGGCACTGGTAACGATTCTTGGGACGACCACGACCACCATTGTTCGCATTATGTCGATAAGGTCTTTGATTTGAGCCACCACTTGTGTTTTGCACCGCATCCGGAATGGGGCGTGGCCATCCATACTATATTTGCACTCATGGGAGGCGATTGCTCCTGTTCAAACAAGCCTTGTTGTGCCTCAGCATACATCAGAATAGTGGTGACATTATCAAGAGATAGCACCTTACGATTGGTCGTAATAACAGCTACAAATGGCTTGTACTCAGCCGGGAGCCCACCAAGAATGGTGGCAATGTATTCAACTTTCGAAACAGGGCTTCCACATGACACAAGAGCATCACAGATCTCTTTGATTTTAGAGATATACATCCTCATGATTAGATCTCCTTTGTGAATAGTTATAAGTTTGAAATGCAGACTCGTGATTGTGGTTGTAGACTGACTACTAAAAAATTCAACAATAATGGACCATATCTCATTCGTTGATTCGGCACCCACAACGTTGGTCAGAAGATACGGACTCATCATAGACAGAATCCAAGACGATAGAGCGCTATCCTGAGCAATAAACTCTTCATATTCTTCATTCTCGCGTTCCGAACCATTGGCTTGATGGATTGTGGCCGACGGCACCTTTCGAGATCTAGTAAGGAAGCCTTCGAGACGGTGCCTTCTCACTGTGAAAAGCACATGTTGCTTCAAAATCAGGAAGTTCGACTCATCAAGAAGGATGTTAACCCTCTTACTTTAAAAAAAAACCTCTCAGATCACACCGAAGAATCAGTATCTCCATCTCCAGACGGTGAGTCTCCAACAAGCACCATTTCAGAGAGAAGCAATTAGACCACGCGAAACAAACATAGAATCGCATAAAGCAAGGCGAGGAGGAAAACCTTCAGAGATCAGAGCAAAGTGACGGCGGAGTAGCAACGACGCCAAAACTGAAACGCAGCGAATGATACTATCTTGAACAAGAGGAAACCCTAATTTAAACGATAAGTAAAATGACAAAGTAAAGAGAGTTGAACAGGAAATTAAAAACTGAAATTAAAGAAATGTGGGCTTCATTAGATTAACTCGATAAGCCAGGGTCGGGTCACCCTTGGAGTTTATATAGCCCAAACCCAAGCTTAAATAGAAGGCAGTTATTATTTAACTGATCTGTTAAACTCAACAGACTTAACCAAATATTGTTAAACTGTTAGACAGTTCTAACGACCACCCACCATCTATTTTAACAGATAGCCCACATCCACTTTCTTTTCAAAATATAATGTTTAACACTTGGAAAGAGACAGAGAGGAAGGAGAAATGGATGACTCAAGCAATAATGGCAATCACCATCCTCTTCTTCCTCTGTCGAACGAAGACCAGCTCATCAGCAATCAAAGCGGAGTATCAACTAACTACTCAAGATGTGGAGACCAAGTCTCAGCTCTATGTTTCAGCTGTGTCAACTACTACGGGTTCTACCTTCACACGGTATGTGCCGAAGCACCTTTGAAGCTCAAACACCCTTTCCATCAGGATCACCCTCTTGTTCTTATGCATGATTCACTTTATTCGCCTTTTGGGTTGCATTGCGAGGTTTGCTATAAATAAGGTGAGAACCGTTTATAGCTGCTCATGTGGGTTAGAGCTGCATATAAAATGTGCTTTATTTACATACAATATTTCTGGGAAAACTTTGAAAGAGTCTGAGGCTCTGAGCATGTCGCCCTTGATGAACAACTTGAAGATCTCAAGTGTCTCTTCTGTTGGGAACCTTTAGCAAATTATCCATACTTTTCTTTTGATTTTGGATTTGATTTGCATAAGAAATGTGCTGAGTGTTGAACCTACTCCGGTGACCGAAATTTACAAAAAAATAAGAAGAACGGAGAAGATGAAGAAATGGAAAAGAACGAAGATGAAAACGCAAAGAGGAAGGATAGAATGATATCAGATTGTTGGCCAAAAGAGTAATTGGGCCAGTTCCACTCAAGTGGTTAATATAGCCCAAACCTTTAACAGAAATTAGTTATATAAACTAATCTGTTATGGAGATTAGTTGGGCCGGTAAACCGTTTTTATTTACCCTTTATATGTCAATATTTCCCCTACTTTCTCCACTCCATAAGTTGATTGAAGAGGCCAGACTTGTAGAAGTTGTCGAAGCTGAACAAATTGATCAACTGGTAGGGGCTTGGTAAGAGTATCTGCAAGCTGATCGACTGCCGGAACATAATTAACTTGTAATTGCTTATGCAAAACCTTCTCCCGCACAAAAATGCATATCCGGTTCAACGTGCTTGGTCTTCGAGTGCAGGACTGGATTTGCTGCCATGGCTATAGTATTGGTGTTGTCACACCAGATTTTAGGGATATCTTCAAGTTGCACCCCATGTCAGACATAACAGCCTGTACCCACACCACTTCATAGGTTGCATCCGCAAGACTGCGGTACTCAGCTTCAGCTGTGGATCGTGACACCGATCTTTGCTTCTTGGAACTCCAAGACAACAAATGTGAGCCAAAGAAAACACAGTGACCAGAGATGGATCTTCTATCATCCACATCACTGCCCCAATCGACATCAGAAAGCACTTGGAGATGCAGTGGCAAAGATTGGGAAGAAAACCAGAGCCCATAAGACATTATGCCCTTCAAGTATCTTAAAATTCTCTTAACAGCAAACCAATGTTCTTATGTTGGTTGTTGCATATAATGTGACACTTTATTCACAACAAATGATATATCGGGTCTTGTATGACAAATATAGAGAAGTGCCCCACTGTGTTATGATATTGTTCAGGATTAGAGCACAACTGACCATTTCCTTTGTATAACTTGGGAGAAACAACAATAGGCGTATCAACAGCCTTGGTATTGCCCATGCCAGTCTTGACCAGAAGTTCATCTATAAACTTCCTTTGAGTCAGAAACAACCTCTTGCTCTCATGAATGGCTTCTATACCTAAGAAAAAATGAAGACTGCCAAGATCCTTGAGTGAAAACTGATCATGAAGAGCTTGAATGAGAGTGGTAACCTAAGTAGCAGACGAACCAGTGACCAGTATGTCATCAACATACACAGCTACACATGTGACAGCATCATCAGCTCTTCGAACAAATAAGGAGGTGTCATCATTAGAAGAATGAAAGGCTTGACTAACCAAAAACTACCTAAGCTTCAAGAACCAATTTCTAGGTGCTTGCCTAAGACCATAAAGAGCTTTTCTAAGCCTAAAAACCAAGGGCATGTCATCATCTGCATATCGAACAAAGCCCTCTGGTTGAAGCATGTACACCTCCTCAAGAAAACCCCCCTTGAGAAACGCATTATTAACATCTACTTGTCTCATAACCCACTAATTGGTGACAGCAATAGACAAGAGTACATAAGTAGAGTTGTACTTTAGTTTGAACTTGTATTCTTACCTTATTAGAAAACTTGAACCCAAGGCCTATATAAAGACATGTAATTCGACCTAGGGAGGGACATCTCATTCTCTAATCGTCTTCCCCAAAACCCTAGACGTTTTCCCCCTTCTCATCATGTTCTAAACTTCCCCTAGGGCTAAGGGTTGATTCTGTAAAGTAGTTGCAAGGATTGTAGTGTTTTTAGGATTTTTCTGTTCAATGAAATAAACTTCAAGTTTGCTTATTCTGGTTTTCAAACATCTTACAAGAGTATCAAGGGAGCATTGTGAGATTACTTATTTACTTAATATCGAGAGAGTTAAGTATACGAAAGAAATAAGTGCAGGTTCTCGAGTTTATGGTTGAACTATCTCGAACCTAGGGATAGGACGAGGTTAAGTGGCTAAGGAAGAATTCAACAACATCGTTGTTCATCCTTCGATTCACGCCGGGAGGTATCATCCAAGACGTGTTCATCGACAAACTTGGACCTAGGGATAGGACAAGTCACAGCAAGGATTCTTGCCAAGCTTGAGGTACAGAGTTGTGTGATCGCTGTCGCGACAACAACAGACTGCTGCCACCGCAGGTGCTGTCGCGACAGGGACAACGACAGAACATGAAGTTCTATACAGTGCAACACCTGCACTACCGAGCAAATCAATACCGACCTATTTCTTTACCCTGAATCTTTTAATCTTTTATCTTCAGTATTCTTCATTATTCCCCTATAAACAATTAAAATCTCTTCTTTATCTTTTGTGCATCAATCCAAGGATAAAGCTATTTCCAGTCCTATGGATTCGACATCCCATACTTCGTGTATCACTTTACTACTTGCGTCGTGTACACTTGCACTCTATTGCGATAGACTATTTTACACGCAACAAGTTTTATGCGTCGTTACCGGGGACTGGCAACATATCTTTACCCTACTTTTACTACACTTTTTTTTAATTTTTCTATTTTTATTTGGGACTGTTCACCCTGTGCTTTTCACAAGGTTTTTCGTTTGCTTATGCACAGATCTAGACAAGGCAAAGAACCTGAGTATAAACTAGACCCTGAAATCGAACGCTCGTGCAATATCAGGAACCGATTCCGTCTTTTGCTAGCCAGAAACGATTATCATGAGGAACAGTTAGAAGCTATGCATAACGGGAGGAACAACCCAAGGAATCAACGATCATGTGGAACTAGAGGCCTGGAGCTGCCGTGGCCGCACGTCGGTCCTGCTGTGATTACATGATCAACGATCATGTGGAACTAGTGGCCACCCTGCCAGACGTGGAAGCTGAAAATTTTGAGCTGAAACCTGTGATGTTCAGTATGATCAATTCCGCTGGCCAATTTAGTGGTGCTGCTACAGAGGTTGCCATAGAACATCTGAAAACGTTCCAAGAAATTTGTGGATCGTTTAGATTACTAGGAGTAAATCCGGAGATATTGAGGCTTCGGTTATTTCCTCATTCACTTAGCGACAAAGCGAAAACTTGGTGGAACAAACTAACGCAGGGTTCAATACGAACTTGGGCGGATCTCACTCGTGAATTTTTATCTCATTTTAATCCTTCCCATTTATCTGAGCGATTACGTAATGAAATTTCTACTTTTCAACAGGAAGATGACGAGCCAATGCACGAGGAATGGGACAGGTTTACCACTCTTCTGAGGAATTGTCCGATGCTCGGATTCCCCGTTTGGAATCAAGTCATAAAATTTTACAATGCTGCCAACACACATACCAGGATGAGAATAGATTCAGTAGCAAATGGACTGTTGTTGGAAAAAGACCCAGACGAAGCCATGGTAGTATTGAAAAATCTAGCAAAGAATGAAGAGCAATTTCCCACAGTGAGGAGAGGTAAACGAGTACTAGCTGTGAAGGACTATGAAGCCGACAATTCCTTAAAGACACAGGTTGTGTACCTCACAAAGGCAGTAGAGAACTTGCTAAAGAAAGATACACAACCTGTTTACTCTGCAGAAGAGGTATGTGGAACATGTAGTGGGAATCACAGTTCGAAAGACTGCCCGTTACAGCTAGAGGAAGGGATGTATGTTTGAAACTATAACAAGCCGAGAAATTAAGACTCCAACAATTACAATCCCAACTGGAGGAAAGACCCCAAGTTCTCCTGGAGTAACCAAAACAACGCACTGAATCCTCAAGTACAGAACACCCAGAATCAGGGGGCACCCAGAATTCTAACACGGTAGCCACAGCAACAGCAGCCACAACAGCAGTCGGCAGCCGCACCTAGTATACTGGAGCAGACTTTGGCCAAATTCATGTCACAGATAGGAGCTTACATGGAAAACATGGATCACTTCATCAAAAAGACTGATTCATTCATGGATAAAACAGAGATTAGATTGACTAACCTTGAAGCTACACTGAAATCACTAGAGACACATATGGGTCAGGTTTCCCAGCATATTAAGCCAAGGCAGAACGGAGGATTCCCTAGCGATACTGAGGTCGCTAGACAACCCACACATGAGCAGTGCAAAGCCATTACAACTAGAAGTGGGAAGAAACTGCCAGGGCCGGAGAAGAAAGTCGTACCGGTTGAGGAACCAGCCCTAGAATCATCTTCCGCGAACACTACCCCGGCAGAAGATAAAAAACCTGCTGCCGCCACACCTGTCACGACAACAGAAGGGATAAAGGAGAAAGACAAGAAGGATGAAGAACCTAAGCCTCCTCAGATTCGAATACCATGTGAAGGACGATTTGAAGATTATCGTCCTCCACCTCCTTTTCCATAGCGGTTACAGAAGCAGAAACAGGAGTACTAGCTCAAAAAGATCTATGATATTTTTAAGCAGGTCCACATCAATATACCGCTGTTGGAGGCCATCAAGGAGATGCCCGGTTATGCGAAATTTCTCAAGGATGCTATGTCGAAAAGATCCAGACTTAGGGAATTTGAGACGGTTAAAATGACAGAAGGATGTATGACTATCTTGCACAGGCATCCACTCTAGAAAAAAGAAGGATCCTGGGAGCTTCATCATATCATGCATAATTGGTGATAAATTCATGGGTAAGGAACTTTTTGATCTAGGTGCCAGTATTAATTTAATGCCAAAATCTGTATATCAGAAATTAGGTATTGGATGAGCACGACCCACAACTGTTATGGTGCAGCTGGCAGACTGCTCTTACCTACAACTAGAAGGAAAGATCGAAGATATTCTGGTAAAAGTGGATAAGTTTATTTTTCCTACTGACTTTCTCATTTTAGATTGTGAAGAATATGAGAACGCACCAATCATCCTGGGGTGACCCTTCCTAGCCACAGGCAGATCATTGATTGATGTAGAAAAGGGAGAACTTACAATGAGAGTGAATGATCAAGAGATCAAGCTCAATGTTCTCCAGGCAATTAAACATGTTGATGCAGAAGAAGAATGCAAGGCTATCAGTGAAGTAATCCTTGACCAACCCTGCATCAAGTCGAGCTGCCATGACATTAAATTTGGTCACTGCCACAACAGCCATCTGGAAGATTGTCATGGTAGCAACGACGACAGCAGCTCCTCAGATTCTGACATATCTGACACTGAAGGTCATGGGGAGGTAAACTGGATAGGAAATCGTCCAGGTAAGTTATTCAAGCCCCTAAACTATACCTCGAATGAACACATAATCCAAAAGCCTTCAACTGTAGAACCACCTGTTTTAGACCTTAAGCCCCTGCCAGGGCAGCTCAAATATGTTTTCCTTGGATTAAATGATACGTTGCTCATAATCATCTCTTCCAAGTTAATACAGAAACAAGAACAACAGCTGATAGGGATGCTGCAACAGCATAAAAAGGCTATTGGATGGAAGATAGCTGATATCCAAGGCATCAGTCCAGCACTATGCATGCACAAAATTCTCCTAGAGGATGATCATACGTCGACCATTGATGCCCGGTGCAACGTGTTCCGAAAAAGGGAGGAATAACCGTGGTGACCAATGAAGAGAACGAACTAATCCCAACCAGGATTGTGACCGGTCGGAGGGTTTGTATGGATTACCGGAAGCTTAACAAAGCTACCCGGAAAGACCATTTTCATTTACCTTTTATTGATCAAATGCTTGATAGATTAGCGGGGAAACCTTATTATTGTTTTCTTGATGGTTACTCAAGTTATAACCAGATAGCTAATGCACTAGAGGATCAAGAGAAAACGAATTTCACTTTCCCATACGACACTTACGCTTTCTGGAGAATGCCATTTGGACTCTGCAATGCACCAACAACATTCCGGAGGTGTATGATGGCGATATTCTCTGACATGGTAGAGGACTTCCTGGAAATATTCATGGACGATTTTCCGTCTTTAGAGACAGTTTTGAAAGCTGCTTAGACAACCTGCAGAAGGTGCTCAAAAGATGCGAAAAAGCGAACTTGGTCTTAAACTGAGAGAAATGTCACTTCATGGTGGATGAGGGGATAGTTCTAGGCCACAAGGTAAGCTTCCGCGGCATAGAGGTCGACAGAGCAAATATAAAAGTAATTGAAAAGCTGCCGCCACCCACCACAGTCAAGGGAATTAGGAGTTTCTTAGGACATGCTGGGTTTTATTGAAGGTTTATTGCAAATTTTTCGAAGATTACCAAGCCTCTATGCTACTTACTGGAATATAATCGTCCTTTTGACTTCAATACTGAATGTACTGAGGCATTCAAAATTCTGAAAGAAAAGCTGGTAACAACCCCAATTGTACAACCATCAGACTAGAGTTTGCCATTTGGAATTATGTGTGATGCCAGTGACTACGCTGTAGGGGTAGCACTTGGGCAGAGGAAGGACAAGATATTCCACGTAATTTATTACGCCAACAAAACACTAAACGATGCCCAAGCAAATTACACCACAACAGAAAAGGAACTGTTAGTAGTGGTGTTCTCGATTAACAAGTTCCGTTCGTACATACTTGGAACGAAGGTGGTAGTCCACACAGACCACTCAGCACTGAAGTATTTGTTCGCTAAAAAAGATGCAAAACCTATACTGATACGTTGTATTCTACTGTTGCAATAGTTCGACATTGAAATCAAGGATAAAAGGGGACAGAGAACCAAGTTGCAGACCACTTGTCAAGACTAGAGATGGGAAAGAGTCTACCGACAGACAAGACTCACATACTGGAGACTTTCCCTGACGAGCAGTTGTTTACTGCCACAAGCACTGCCGCGACAGCCATGGCGGCAGGTAAGTTTTCTAAACTTCCTTGGTATGCTGATTTCGCTAATTACATAGTTAGCGGAATAATACCTCCTGAACTTAATTACCAAGCAAGGAAGAGGTTCCAAAATGATGTAAAACATTATTATTGGGACGAACCTCTTCTCTTCAAACATTGTGCAGATCAAATTATCAAGAGGTGTGTACCACAGGATGAGCAGGAAGTTGTGCTTCACCACTGCCATGTTTCACCATATGGAGGACACTTAGGTAGAAACAAAACCGCTGCCAAGGTTTTGCAGTCTGGTTTTTACTGGCCTTCACTGTTCAAGGATGCCCAAGCATTCTATAAAAGCTGTGACAAATGCCAACGGACTAGAAACATCTCAAGAAGACATGAGATGCCACTACAAAACATCCTTGAAGTCGAAATCTTTGATGTATGGGGGATTGATTTCCTGGGACCATTCCCAGCATCATGTGGGAACCTCTACATCCTACTGGCAGTGGATTATGTATCTAAATGGGTTGAAGCGATCGCCACACAGAAAAACGATGCCACGACTGTTAAGAGATTTATGCACAAAAACATTTTCTCTAGGTTTGGCATACCTAAGGCGATCATCAGTGATGAAGAGAGACATTTTGATAATAGGGTAATCGCTGATGCCTTAAGAAAATACGACGTAAAGCACCACATTGCAACAACATATCACCCTCAGACCATGGACATGCCGAAATATCTAACAAGGAAGTAAAGAACATTCTTGAGAAGATGGTTAAACCTACTCGAAAGGACTGGTCTTTACACCTCAATGATGCACTCTTGGCCTATATAACAGATTTCAAGACACCATTGGGAATGTCACTCTATAGGTTGATATACGGCAAAACATGCCATCTATTTGTTGAGATAGAGCACAAAGCTTACTGGGCTATCAAGGCAGTAAACATGGACTTAGACAAGGGATGACATAAGAGGTTACTTGACTTGAATGAAATTGAAGAAATTCGAGCAATGGCCAACGACAACGCAAGAATTTACAAGGACAAGACCAAGAGGTGTCATGACAAGAAGTTGATGCCACAACAGTTCTGCCAGGGCAACTTGTGTTGTTATTTAACTCTAGGTTGAAACTTTTCCCAGGGAAGCTTAAATCTAGATAGTCCGACCCATTCCAAATGGTGCAAGTTTTTCCTCATGGTGCCATCACAATCAAATCCTTAAAGGACGGGCACCAATTTAAAGTCAATGGATATAGACTAAAGCATTATCAGGGGACTGAAGCCCCAAGGATGCAGGAAATGGTTACTTTAGGAGATGCCCCTCAAGGCATCCCTAATTTAACTTAATTTTATTTTTATTATTATTACTATTATTTATATATTTTATTTATTTATTAGGAAATTAGAATTATTTTATTTTAGGAACTAAGTTTTTATTTTAATTATTTTTAGGAAATTAGGTAAACAAGGAGAGGAGAAGAAGTGAATCAGCCCACCATTTCCACAGCAGCCCAAAAAGCCCAAAGAAGGAGTATGTCGTCACAACCTGTCAATAGCTGTCGTGACAGACGCGAAAAATACAACCTATCACCACGCTGTCGCAGTAGACACACAAACACGTAACAGACGCACAACAGACACGGAAACGCATGACAGATGTGTCAAAAACCGCGTAACAGCTGGCTCCGTTATTCGCGCCCGCCGTTACAGCTCCAACGGGCAGCAAACCATTCATCTATGTAAACACTATTTCACTATTCATTTTTCACCTCACTTTTACTATCTCAACTTGCTTTCTCTCTAGATCTCAAATTTTTTCATTTTTCCACAGCCTTGCAACTATGAGTACCAGACATACACGACGAAGTGTTGCCTCCAGCTCTACCGCAGCAGCCGGCACACCCAGCCATGATACCATCCCTAACCGCTTCGCCTCTACTGATTCTTCCGGCAGATATTACCGCTCCTTCCAGAAGAGGGAGATGTGGGAAGAGAGAGGGTTCCTCTACACCAAACGCACGGAAGACTTCGGGCTCGAACCATTCCTAGCACGAAAAATCAAGGCCCTCAAATGGCAAATGTTTGCTGCCAAGCCTGAGGAGATGAATGTCACGTTGGTACGAGAATTTTACGTTGCTGTCGTCAGCAAGGATACGAAGACCGTGACAGTGCGAGGTAAAGAAGTTACTTTCGAGCCTGAATACACCAATACCATCTATGAAATCTATGTCAACAGAAGGGAGAACGGACACAAGAGGTTCATGGAGAGTCTGTCGTTGGCAGACTATGATGCTGTCATGGCAGAGGTAACTAAAGAAGGAACAGAGTGGAATATTGACCCCAAGCATCGGTGGACGGTGAAACACACTCAACTCACTCCCGAGGCCAAACTTTGGAACCACTTCGGAAAGAAGAGGATAGTGCCTTCTTCCCACAATAGCACGGTCGATCGATCCAGGTTAGCTCTCGTTCATTCCATTTTAAATGAGAGACCCATAAATGTCGGCCGATATATACGGGAGGGGATTTTGGAGTGTGCTCTTCGACCATCGGGAAGGGATGGACGGAGCGCAACATATTCAG
Organism: Hibiscus tridactylites; assembly: GCA_958450335.1. NCBI lineage: Eukaryota > Viridiplantae > Streptophyta > Magnoliopsida > Malvales > Malvaceae > Hibiscus > Hibiscus tridactylites. Next base: position 84,128,434 of record OY288268.1, on the reverse strand, counting down.
CCTAATGGAACTGAAAGCGACCACACCCCTCTCCTTCTTCAACCCGTCTGCCGCTACAAAAGAGCCAGCAGAGCCTACTCAGCCAGAACCTGTCGCTGCTCTGCAGCGGCAGCCAACGTCAGCAACTCCTCTACTCAAATTCTGGCCACTCTGAAAAAGATGGAAGAACGACAGCTTGGTTTCATGAGTTTCGTCAGAGACTTCATGGCCGCCACAGTACATTTTATTCAAAACAATTTAAATTTTGCAAATGTACAATTTCCTACTTTCCTAGAGCATTACTTTGCTGCCCCTACACCTGCCCATACTCCCACTCTTGCTGCCACACCAAAAACACCCTATGTTGCATCCACTCCAACCCCGGCTGCGACAGCTGAAGGCGGCAGCCACACCGCCACTGCCTCTGCCAGAGGAGAAAAACAAAAGGAGCTGCTGCCTGAATTTGATGACGACTAATTCGCCGGGTTCTCTTCATCCTCCATCTGTCAAGAATCTGTTGGGGAGCCCTCTGTCAAAAGAAACCTTTCAAAGGAGTTCACTCTGATGAAAAGGCAGAAGCCTAACACTGGTGAAGGATCGTCCGGCCAGGGCAAGTCTGCCCGCAACAGCAGTAGCAGCAGCAGCAGTAGCTCATCAGATGAGGTACAGGTGCTGGAAAACCCACCCTATATCTCACCCACTCGTATCCAGCCCCCAAGGAAAGCTAAGAAGAAGACTGCCTCCGCCTCTCCAAGCACTCTACCGGCACCGACAATGAAGGTCACTGCCCGCCGGCAGCTACAGATTAGCAGCACCAGCAGCGACGACAACACCTGAAATTAAGTTTCTATCTTATTTTGATGTCTTGTTGTTTTATTATAATTGTGATGTATTTTGTTTTTATTTTCTGTTTTTTCTATCATCATGCATTGAGGGCAATGCAATCCTCGAGTTTGGGGATGGCATCCCTCCAGTAATATGAAGTGTCTTTAGGTTTTAAAAATTGTGTCTAAGTGTTAATTATTATTTAAGTTTATTTTTTACAAAAAAATGGCTTAAGTCTTTGAACTGAACTTACCTGTCGTGACAGCCTCTGTCGTGGCAATGCCTTTAGGATATTTTTAGGAACATTTTAGAGCCTTACTATAGTTCTGATCCTTAAACACCCTTTATGACTCTTATATTGTCTAGAACTCTACTGGTAAACTAGAATAGGAAAAAGCTTAAAACACTTGAGTCTCCCCTAGAGGTGCCTAACATTGGCTCTAGGAAAAGAAGTTAAGAAAAAGTAGACTCAATACACCTAGAGGTGCCCGAAACTGGCTCTAGGAAGTTAGCTAGAGGTGCCCGAAACATGCTCTAGTCAAACTTAAATTAAGAAAAGAAAATCGAGTCTAAGAAAAAAACTACAGGAGCCTAAGAATTGCCTCCAAGAAAATAAAAATTGGCATAAAAATTCAAGTGAGTTGCTTAGCTATTCTAGTAAACTAAAAGACTCCAGGCATATAATTGTTCACAAAACATGCACACACTAGACGAAAATTATAGCAAGGTTCCGAATGAATCCTGAAATGTCCAACAAGGTGTTGTTCCCAATAGGGCATCAATGGCAGGTAAGGAAAAGTTCATTGTTTTAAACCATACAAAAGTTTTATTTTTATTTATTTTTAGATCTTAATTGCTTGAGGACAAGCAAGAACTTGAGTTTGGGGGTGTGTTGAGTGTGCAAAAGTTCTACTTTTTACCCCCTATTTAACCCATATTTCTACTGCATTCAAGCATAATTCATTGCATTTAGAATAGATTTCACATATACATCACAATTATATAAAATGGCATAGTTGCTACTAATTTTGGCTGATTTTGCAGGTAGCTGCTGTAGCAGACTCAAGGCAGTAAAGAAGCAGAGCTGGGACACAGGACTGAAGTCGAGAAGGAAGACGCTGCCGTGTCCCCTGCCGTGGCAGCCAATGACGACAACAATGGTGAAGGGAAAAGTGAAGTGGAGCTCGAAGTTCAGAATGAAGGCCACTCCTATATTTTTATGAACCCTAGATCAGAATGAAGGCCAAGCCCAAAGTTCAAGGAAGAAACCCAAAGCAAGAAAAGAGGACGAATTAAAAGCATCTACTCTGAAGATTTAGTCTTAATTAGTGTTGTACTTTAGTTTGAACTTGTATTCTTACCTTATTAGAAAACTTGAACCCAAGTCCTATATAAAGGCAGGTAATTCGACCTAGGGAGGGACATCTCATTCTTTAGCCGTCTTCCCCAAAACCATAGATCAGAATGAAGGCCAAGCCCAAAGTTCAAGGAAGAAACTCAAAGCAAGAAAAGAGGACGAATTAAAGGCATATACTTGAAGATTTAGTCTTAATTAGAGTTGTACTTTAGTTTGAACTTGTATTCTTACCTTATTAGAAAACTTGAACCCAAGGCCTATATAAAGACATGTAATTCGACCTAGGGAGGGACATCTCATTCTCTAATCGTCTTCTCTAAAACCCTAGTGGTTTTCCCCTTCTCATCATGTTCTAAACTTCCCCTAGGGCTAAGGGTTGATTCTGTAAAGTAGTTGCAAGGATTGTAGTGTTTTTAGGATTTTTCTGTTTAATGAAATAAACTTCAAGTTTGCTTATTCTGGTTTTCAAACATCTTACAAGAGTATCAGGGGAGCATTGTGAGATTACTCATTTACTTAATATCGAGAGAGTTAAGTATACAAAAGAAATAAGTACAGGTTCTCGAGTTTATGGTTGAACTATCTCGAACCTAGGGATAGGACGAGGTTAAGTGGCTAAGGAAGAATTCAACAACATCGTTGTTCATCCTTCGATTCACGCCAGGAGGTATCATCCAAGACGTGTTCATCGACAAACTTGGACCTAGGGATAAGACAAGTCACAACAAGGATTCTTGCCAAGCTTGAGGTACAGAGTTGTGTGATCGCTGTCGCGACAACAACAGACTGCTGCCACCGCAGGTGCTGTCGCGACAGGGACAACGACAGAACATGAAGTTCTATACAGTGCAACACCTGCACTACCGAGCAAATCAATACCGACCTATTTCTTTACCCTGAATCTTTTAATCTTTTATCTTCAATATTCTTCATTATTCCCCTACAAACAATTAAACTCTCTTCTTTCTCTTTTGTCCAGCAATCCAAGGGTAAAGCTATTTCCAGTCCATGTGGATTCGACATCCGATACTTCGTGTATCACTTTACTACTTGCATCGTGTACACTTGCACTCAATTGTGATAGACTATTTTACACGCAACATCACGCAGCACGATGTAAACACAAGTGAGAACTTAAGAAAGATAAGCTTTATTAAGCTTATGAGAAAGCTAACAAGGGAGTATACAACTTGGAGACTTATGTGATGATTTACAAATGAGAGGGGTGGTTCTATTTATAGGCTCCCACCTCCTCAATGGACGGCTAGGATCATTTTGATCCAACGGTTACAATTTCGCCTCCCAAAATATCTAAGGGACCTAAACTATTCTAGATAAGTCCATACTTATCTACATATATCTCTAGGCTTCTAGAATACTCCCTATAGTACTACACATATCTATAGGTTTCTAGAATGTTCCAGAGATGTCCAGACTAGTCCTGAGCCGTCCCGAGCTTTCCGGAGTTTCTAGGTCCTCCCGATTGATCCTAGATGAGTGTGGAACGTCCTGAAACCTCCTAGAACCTTGTGGCAACGTTTTGAGAGGGTTGTAGGCCTCTTTAGGCTGATCTAGAACCTTCTTTGGTTCATGATTGGCCTTAAAACGTCCAATGACCTTCACTTGGCCTCAGTTGCCCCGAGTGCACCTAAGGGGCACTCCTCGGTCGGTCTTGGTGCACTTTGGTGGGGCGTGACATTCTCTCCCCACCTGATCTCACACGCCCTCGTCGCGTCTTGATTGAGCTGTTGGTGTGCCTCCTTCGGCTCCTAACTTGCCTCGCCTTTACCCTCGGCTTAACAGCTCAATTATGGGCTATCGTACCAGGTTGTGCCTTGCCATCAACTCCTTTGATGAAGGCAACAAGTCACTTTCGTATGGGACATGACCTCATCACATGAGGTCCTTCACATAGGTAGCACTTCACCCTTGTGCTAGCCTTTGGCACGGACTTAGCTTTCGTGTTGCCACGATTCCCTCTCGTGGACTTACCCTTGTTGACGCCACCTTGCTTACCTCGTGCAAGCTTGATCAGTGACTCGGTCGTACCTTCGGCCTTTGGAGATGGTTGGTCATCTTCTTGCTCCACGTCGAGCATCGACCCTGGCTTAAGTCCCTCGGTGCCATGTCCTTTATGGATGGAACTTCCCTCGTTCCTATCAGTGTCCTCAATCGATCGAAGTGCTGAAATCATCTGCATGGATCCCATTTGTGCACCTTGCTCATCGTCGGCATCACTACCTCCGTCGGCATCACTACCTTCGTCGGCATCACTACCTTCGTCGGCATCACTTCCTCCTTGATGCCTGGCTAGGAGCAAACTAAGGGCTTTTCGTTGGGGGCATTCACAGGTCCAATGGTCACCATCGCAAATGAAGCAACTGCTTCGCGGTGACTTCCTCGTTCCTTGGAACTCCTTGGACTTACCCTTGTCCTTACCCTTCCAAGGGGATGAGTCTCGGTGCCTAGGCGAGTGGCCTTCCTGATGACCTTCCTTGTGATGGCTCCCCTCTCCCCCACCATTGGTATGGCCATCCTTGTCATTCTTTGGCATGGGGGTGGACTCCTTGTGGCTTGAATAATCAATAAGACTCTCGGCCACGGTGATGGCATCGGCAAGGTTTTGCACCCCACGATGCCTTAACTCAATCTTGGCCCACGTTTGGAGTCCATAGCACGTTTACAAAAGTCTAGGTCGCCTTGCAACGACTCTAGTTGGGCGTGCATGTTAGCAAGTTTACGTTAGAATGACTCACGTACCTTTGTGAGCTCTCCCATGAGCACGTCGCGAACTTCACCCATTTCCGCGCACAAGGTCTCCTCTAGCTTGATCTGCATGGCCCTCACAGCTGTGTGGATCTCGGTATCCTCTGTCTCAAGGCCTTCAACCCGTTCTTGAAAGTCGTCCACTTGGGCACCCATGCCAACAACGCTTTCCTCCACACGAGTAAAGCGTGACTCTAAGCTAGAGATCATGTCTTTGGATTTGGCACGAGGCCTTGTCTCCACAAGGTCGGTCTTTACTTCATGCCCACCTTGGTCATGCGTGACCTCGGTCTCCGACGGGCTAGCAACTTGGTTCTTTCATGTCTTTGCCATGCTCCCAACGATCGTAACACGCTCTAATACCAACTGTCACGGAGTTATCTTTCTCCCGAAGATCCGTGCAACACTAGCACTCTCGACACAATGCTAGTAAGCCTTTTAGCCACGCAACGCGATGGAAACACAAGTGAGAATATTGAGTGTGCAAAAGTTCTACTTTTTACCCCCTATTTAACCCATATTTCTGCTGCATTCAAGCATAATTCATTGCATTTAGGATATATTTCACATATACATCACAATTATATAAAATGGCACAGTTGCTACTGATTTTGGCTGATTTTGAAGGTAGCTGCTGTGGCAGACTCAGGGCAGTGAGGAAGAAAAGCTATAACACAGGACTGGAGTCAAGAAGGAAGACACTGTCGTGGCAGCCAATGACGACAGCAATGGTGAAGGGAAAAGTGAAGTGGAGCTCGACAAATAGAGGAAATTAAGCCAGTCTGTCGTGGGCCAATCACATATTTTTCTAAGCCCTAGATCAGAATGAAGGTCAAGCCCAAAGTTCAAGGAAGAAACCCAAAGCAAGAAAAGAGGACAAATTAAAGGCATCTTCTCTGGAGATTTAATCTTAATTAGAGTTGTGCTTTAGTTTGAACTTGTATTCTTTCCTTATTAGAAAACTTGAACTCAAGGCCTATATAAAGGCATGTAATTCGACCTAGGGAAGGACATCTCATTCTCTAGCCGTCATCCCCAAAAACCCTAGTCGTTTTCCCCTTCTCATCGTGTTCTAAACTTCCCCAAAGGCTAAGGGTTGATTATGTAAAGTAGTTGCAAGGATTGTACTGTTTTTAGGAATTTTTCTGTTCAATAAAATAAACTTCAAGTTTGCTTATTCTGGTTTTCAACATCTTACAAGAGCATCGGGAGAGCATTGTGAGATTATTCATTTACTTAATATCGGGAGAGTTAAGTATACGAAAGGAATAAGTGTGGGTTCTCCAGTTTATGGATGAACTATCTCGGACCTAGGGATAGGACGAGGTTAAGTGGCTAAGGAAGAATTCAACATCGGTGTTCATCCTTCGATTCACGCCGGAAGGTATCATCTAAGACGTGTTCATCGACAGACTTGGGCTTTGGGATAGGACAAGTCACAGCAGGCATTCTTGCCAAGCTTGAAGTACAGAGTTGTGTGATCGTTGCCGCGACAAAAACAGACTACTACCGCCGCAAGTGTTGCCACGACAGAGACGACAACAGAACATGAATTTCTATACAGTGCAACACCTGCACTACTGAGCAAATCAATATTGGCCTATTTCTTTACCCTGAATCTTTTATCTTCAGTATTCTTCATTATTCCTCTACAAACAATTAAACTCTCTTCTTTCTCTCTTGTGCAGCAATCCTAGGATAAAGCTATTTCCAGTCCATGTGGATTCGATATCCGATACTTCGTGTATCACTTTACTACTTGCGTCGTGTACACTTGCACTCTATTGCGATAGACTAATTTACACGCAACAAGTTTTTGGCGCCGTTGCTGGGGACTGGCAACATATCTTTACCCTACTTTTACAAAACTTTCTTTTTAATTTTTCTGTTTTTATTGGGACTGTTCACCCTATGCTTTTCACAAGATTTTTCGTTTGCTTGTGCGCAGATCTAGACGAGGCAAAGAACCTAAGTATAAATTAGACCTTGAAATTGAACGCTCGTGCAATCTCAGGAACCGAGTCCGTCTTTTGATAGCCAGAAACGATTATCTTGAGGAACAGTTAGAAGTTGTGCATAACGGGAGAAACAACCCAAGGAATCCCGAAGATCCTATCGTGGATGAAGGAAACGAACAACATGCTGCTGCCGTGGTCGCACGACGGTCATGCCGTGAATACATGATCAACGATCATGTGGAACTAGAGACCACCCTGCCAGACTTGGAAGCTGAAAATTTCGAGCTGAAACCTGTGATGTTCAGCATGATCAATTCCGCTGGCCAATTTAGTGGTGCTGCTATAGAGGATGCCAGAGAACATCTGAAAACGTTCCAAGAAATCTGTGGATCGTTTAGATTACCAGGAGTAAATCCGAAGATACTGAGGCTTCGGTTATTTCCTTATTCACTGAGGGACAGAGCAAAAATTTGGTGGAATAAACTAACGCCGGGTTTAATACGAACTTGGGCAAATCTCACTCGTGAATTTTTATCTCGTTTTAATCCTTCCCATTTATCTAAGCGATTACGTAATGAAATTGCTACTTTTCAACAGGAAGATGACGAGCCAATGCATGAGGCATGATATAGGTTTACCACTCTTCTGAGGAATTGCCCAATGCACGAATTCCCCGTTTGGAATCAAGTCATCAAATTTTACAATGCTGCCAACACACACACTCAGATGAGAATAGATTCAGCGGCAAATGGACAGTTGTTGGACAAAGATCCAGACGAGGCCATGGTAGTATTAAAAAATATAGCAAAGAACGAAGAGAAATTTCCCACAGTAAGGAGAGGTAAACGAGTGCTAGATGTGAAAGACTATGAAGCCGACAATTCCCTAAAGACACATGTTGCGTACCTCACAAAGGCAGTAGAAAACTTGCTAAAGAAAGATTTAAAACCTGTCTACTCAACAGAAGAGGTATGTGAAACTTGCAGTGGGAATCACAGTTCGGAAGACTGCCCGCTACGGCTAGAGGAAGGAATGTATGTTGGAAACTATAACAAGTCAAGAAATTACGATTCCAACAATTACAATCCCAACTAGATGAAGGACCCCAAGTTCTTATGGAGTAACCCAAACAACACACTGAATCCTCAAGTACAGAACACTCAAAATTAGGGAGCACCCAGAATTCTGACACGGCAGCAACCGCAACATCAGCCACAACAGCAGCCGGCAGCCGCACCTAGTATACCGGAGCAGACATTGGCCACATTTATATCCCAGATAGGAACTTACATGGAAAACCTGGATCACTTCGTCAAAAAGACAGAGTCGTTCATGGGTAAAACAGAGATGAGAATGACTAACCATGAAGCTACATTGAAATCACTAGAGACACAGATGGGTCAGGTTTCCTAGCATATTAAGCCAAGACAGAACGGAGGATTCCCTAGCGATATTGAGGTCGCTAGACAACCCACACATGAGCAGTGCAAAGTCATTACAACTAGAAGTGAGAAACAACTGCCAGTGCCGGAGATGAAAGTCATACCAATTGAGGAATCAGCCCTAGAATCATCTGCCGCAAACACTGCCCCAGCAGACGATAAACAACCTGCTACAGCCACACCTGTCACGACAGCAGAAGGGACATAGGAGAAAGACAAGAACGATGAAGAACCTAAACCTCCTCAGATCCGAATACCATGTGAAGGACGATTTGAAGATTACCGTCCTCCACCTCATTTTCCACGGCGGTTACAGAAGTAGAAACAGGAGTACCAGCTCAAAAAGATCCATGATAATTTTATGCAGGTTCACATCAATATACCGTTGTTAGAGGCCATCAAGCAGATGCCCGGTTATGCGAAATTTCTCAAGGATGCTATGTCGAAAAGATCCAGACTTGGGGAATTCGAAACGGTAAAAATGACAGAAGGATGCATGACTATTCTGCACAGGTATCCACCCCAGAAAAAGAAGGATCCTGGGAGTTTCATCATACCGTGTATAATCGATGATAAATTCGTGGGTAAGGAACTTTGTGATCTAGGTGCTAGTATTAATTTAATGCCAAAATCTGTATTTCAGAAATTAGGTATTGGACGAGCACGACCCACGATAGTTATGCTGCAGCTGGCAGACCGCTCTAACGTACAACAAGAAGGGAAGATCGAAGATATTCTGGTAAGAGTGGATAAGTTCATTTTTCTTGCTGACTTTCTAGTTTTAGATTGTGAAGCATATGCGAACGCACTAATCATCCTGGGGCGACCCTTCCTAGCCACAGGCAGATCACTGATTGATGTAGAGAAGGAAGAACTTACAATGAGAGTAAATGATCAAGAGATCAAGCTCAATGTTCTCCAGGCAATTAAACATGTTGATGCAGAAGAAGAATGCAAGGCCATTAGTGAAGTAATCCTTGACCAACCTTGCATCAGGTCAAGCTGCCATGACATTAAATTTGGTCACTGCCACAACATCCATCTGGAAGACTGTCACGGTAGCAATGACGACAACAGCTCCTCAGATTCTGACATATGTGACATTGAAGGTCAAGAGGAGGTAAACTGGATAGGAAATCGTCCAGGTAAGTTATTCGAGCCCCTAAATTATACATCGAATGAACACATAATCCAAAAGCCTTCAACTGTAGAACCACTTGTTTTAGACCTTAAGCCCCTGCCATGTCAGCTTAAATATGTTTTCCTTGGTTTAAATGATACATTGCCCGTAATAATCTCTTCCAAGTTAATGCAGAAACAGGAACAGCAGCTGATAGGGATGCTGCAGCAGCATAAAAAGGTTATTGGATGGACGATAGCTGATATCCAAGGCATCAGTCCGGCACTATGTATGCACAAAATTCTCTTAGAGGATGATCATAAGCCGACCATTGATGCTCAGAGACGCTTAAACGACGCTATACGAGAAGTGGTTCGAAAAGAGATTATCAAATGGCTTGACGATGGGATAATTTATGCCATCTCGGATAGTAAGTGGGTGAGCCCGGTGCAGTGTGTTCCTAAAAAGGAAGGAATAACTCTGGTGATCAATGAAGAGAACGAAGTAATCCCAACCAGGACTGTGACCGATTGGAGGGTTTGTATGGATTATCGGAAGCTTAACAAAGCTACCCGAAAAGACCATTTTCCCCTACCTTTTATTGATCAAATGCTTGATAGATTAGCGGGAAAACCTTATTATTGTTTTCTTGATGGTTACTCAGGTTATAAGCAGATAGCTATTGCACCAGAGGATCAAGAGAAAACGACTTTCACTTGCCCATACGGCACTTATGCTTTCCGGAGAATGCCATTTGGACTCTGCAATGCACCAACAACATTCCAGAGTTGTATGATGGAGATATTCTCTGACATGGTGGAGGACTTCCTGGAAATATTCATGGACGATTTTTCCGTCTTTGGAGATAGTTTTGAAGGTTGTTTAAGCAACCTACAGAAGGTACTCAAAGATGCAAGAAACCGAACTTAGTATTAAACTGGGAAAAATGTCACTTCATGGTAGATGCGGGGATAGTCCTATGCCACAAGGTAAGCTGTCGTGGCAAAGAGGTCGATAAAGCAAAGATAGAAGTGATTGAAAAGCTTCCACCATCCACCACAATCAAGGAAATACGGAGTTTCTTAGGGCATTCTCGGTTTTATCGAAGGTTTATTGCAAATTTTTCGAAGATTACCAAGCATCTATGCCACTTACTGGAACAAAATTGTCCCTTTGATTTCAATACTGAATGTACTGAGGCATTTAGAATCCTGAAGAAAAGCTAGTAACAACCCCAATTGTACATCCACCAGACTGGAGTTTGCCATTTGAAATTATGTGTGATGCCAGTGACTATGCTGTAGGGGCAGCACTTGGGAAAAGGAAGGACAAGTTATTCCACGTAATCTATTACACTAGCAAAACATTAAACGATGCCCAAGTGAACTACACCACAACAGAAAAGGAACTGTTAGCAGTGGTGTTCTCGATTGACAAGTTCTGTTCATACATACTTGGAACAAAGGTGGTGGTCCACACAGACCACATAGCACTAAAGTATCTGTTCGCTAAAAAAGATGCAAAACCTAGACTGATACGTTGGATTTTGTTGTTGCAAGAGTTCGACATTGAAATCAAGGATAAAAAGGGGACAGAGAACCAAGTTGCAGACCACTTGTCAAGACTAGAGATGGGAAAGAATCTACCGACAGACAAGACTCACATACTGGAGACTTTCCCTGACGAGCAACTGTTTGCTGCCACAAGCACTGTCGCGACAGCCATGGCCGCAGGTAAGTTTTCTGAACTTCCTTGGTATGTTGATTTCGTTAATTACATAGTTAGTGGAATATTACCTCCTGAACTTAATTACTAAACAAGGAAGAGGTTCCAAAATGATGTAAAACATTATTATTGGGACGAACCTCTTCTTTTCAAACATTGTGCAGATCAAATCATCAGGAGGTGTGTACCAGAGTTTGAGCAGGAAATTGTGCTTCACCACTGCCATGCTTCACCATATGGAGGACACTTAGGTGGAAACAAAACCACTGCCAAGGTTTTGCAGTCTGGTTTTTATTGGCCCTCACTATTCAAGGATGCCCAAGCATTCTACAAAAGCTGTGACAAGTGCCAACTGACGGGGAACATCTCAAGAAGACATGAGATGCCACTACAAAACATCCTAGAAGTCGAAATCTTCGATGTATGGGGGATTGATTTCATGGGGCCATTCCCAGCATCATGTGGGAATCTATATATCCTATTGGCAGTAGAATATGTATCCAAATGGGTTAAAGCGATCGCCACACAGAAAAATGATGCCAAGACTGTTCAGAGATTTCTACATAAAAACATTTTCTCTAGGTTTGGCATACTTAAGGCGATCATCAGTGATGAGGGTATATATTTCGAAAATAGGGTAATCGTTGTTGCCTTAAGAAAATACGGCGTAAAGCACCGCATCGCAACGACATATCACCCTTAGACCAATGGACAGGCCGAAATATCCAACAATGAAGTAAAGAACATTCTTGAGAAGATGGTTAAACCTACTCGAAAGGACTGGTCTTTACACCTCAATGATGCACTCTAGGCCTATAGAACAACATTCAAGACACCATTGGGAATGTCACCCTACAGGCTGATATATGGAAAAACATGCCATTTACCTGTTGAGATAGGGCACAGAGCTTACTGGGCTATCACGTCAGTAAACATGGACTTAGATAAGGCAGTACAGAAGAGGTTACTTGACTTGAATGAAATTGAAGAAATTCGATCAATGGCCTACGACAACACAAGAATTTACATGGACAAGACCAAGAAGTGGCATGACAAGAAGGTTCTGCCACGACAGTTCTACCCAGGGCAGCTTGTGTTGTTGTTTAAATCTAGGTTGAAACTTTTCCTAGAAAAGCTTAAATCTAGATGGTTCGGCCCATTCCAAGTTGTGCAGGTTTTTCCTCATGGTGCCATCACGATCAAATCCTTAAACGACGGGCACCAATTTAAAGTCAACGGACAACGACTAAAGCATTATCAAGGGACTGAAGCCCCAGGGATGCAGAAAGTGGTTACTTTAGAAGATTCCCCTCCAGACATCCCTAATTTAACTTAATTTTAATTTTATTATTATTTTATTATTTATGTATTTTATTTATTCATTAGGAATTAAGAATATTTTATTTTAGGAACTAAGTTTTTATTTTGATTAATTTTTAGGAAATAAGAGAAACAAGGAGAGGAGAAGAAGTGAATCAACCCACCATTTCCACAGTAGCCCAAAAAGCCCAAAGGAGGAGTCTATCGTCACAGCCTATCAACAGCTATCGCGTCAGACGTGGAAAAGACAGCATGTCACCATGCTGTCGCGGCAGACACGCAAACGCGTAACAGACGCGCAATAGACACGGAAACGCGTGACAGACGCGTCAAAAACTGCGTAACAACTGGCCCCGTTATTTGCATCTGCCGTTACAGCTCCAACGGGCAGCAAACCATTCATCTATATAAACCCCGTTTACTATTCATTTTTCATCCCACTTTTACTCTCTCAACTTGCTTTCTCTCTAGATCTCAAATTTCTTTCATTTTTCCACAGCCTTGCAACTATGAGTACCAGACAGACACGGCGAAGTGCTGCCTCCAGCTCTGCCGCAGCAGCCGGCACACCCAGTCACGATACCATCCCTAACCGTTTCACCTCCATTGATTTTGCCAACAGATATTACCGCTCCTTCCAGGAGAGTGAGATGTGGAAAGAAAGAGGGTTTCTTTACACCAAACGCACGGAAGACTTTGGGCTCGAACCGTTCATTGCACGCAAAATCAAGGCCCTCAAATGGCAGATGTTTGCTGCCCAGCCAGAAGAGATGAATGTCACGTTGGTCCGAGAATTTTATGTTGTCATCGACAACAAGGATACAAAAACCGTGACAGTGCGAGGTAAGAAGTTTTTTTCAAGCCTGCCTACATCAGTACCCTTTATGGCATCTATGTCAGCAAAAGGGAGAACAGACACAAGAGGTTCGTAGAGAGTCTGTCACCGGCAGACTTTGATGCTATGATAGCTGAGGTAACGGAAGAAGGGACAGAGTGGAATACCGACCCCAAGCATCGGTGGACGGTGAAACACACTCAATTCACTATCGAGGCCAAACTTTGGAACCACTTCGTAAAGAAGAGGATAATGCTTTCTTCCCATAACAACATGGTCGACCGACCCAGGTTAGCACTCGTTCATTCCATTTTAAATGAGAGACCCATAAATGTCGGTCGGTATATACGGAAGGGGATTTTGGAGTGTGCCCTTCGACCATCGGGACCCCTTGTTTTCCCATACCTCATCACCGAGATCTGACGCGGCCACAACGTTCCAGAAATCCCCGAAGATTTCAAAGTCTGAGGGAAGGGATGGACGGAGCGCAACATATTCAGCTTAATGGAACTGAAAGCAACCATACCCCTCTCTTTCTTCAACCCGTCTGCCGTAGCAGAAGAGACAACAGAGCCCACTCAGCCAGAACCTGCCGCCGCAGAGCAGCAGCAGCCCCTCCAGCAGACTCCTCCACTCAAATTCTGGCCACACTGAAAAAGATAGAGGAACGGCAGCTTGGTCTGATGAGTTTCGTTAAAGACTTCACGGCAGCCACGGTACATTTCATTCAAAACAATTTAAATTTTGCAAATGTACAACTTCCTGCTTTCCCAGAGCAATACTTTGCTGCCCCTACACCTGCCCATACTCCTACTCTTGCTGCCACACCAAAAATACCCTCTGCTGCATCCACTCCAACTCCGGTCGCGGCAGCCACTCCGCCACTGCCTCTGCCAGATGAGAAAAACGAAAGAAGTCGTTGCCAGAACTCGATGACGACTACTTCACAGGGTTCTCATCATCCTCCATCTGGCAAGAATCTGATGGGGAGCCCTTTGTCGCTAGAAACCTTTCAAAGGAGTTCACTCCGATGAAAAGGCAGAAGCACAACGCTAGTGAAGGATCATCCGGCCAGGGAAAGTCTACCCACAGCAGCTCATCAGATGAGGTACAAGTGCTGGAAAAGTCACCCCATGTCTCACCCACTCGTATCCAGCCCCCAAGGGAAGCCAAGAAGAAAACTGCCTCCGCCTCTCCTAGCACTCTGCAGGCACGTACACTCAAAGTCACTGCCCGCAGACAGCTACAGATTAGCAGCAGCAGCAGCGATGACAACTCCTGAAATTAAGTTTCTATCTTATTTTTGTTGTCTTGTTGTTTTATTATTATTGTGATGTATTTTGTTTTTATTTTCTTTTTCTGTTATCATGCATTGAGGGCAATGCAACCCTCGAGTTCGGGGGTGGCATCCCTCCAGTAATATGAAGTGTCTCTTAGGTTTTAAATTGTGTCTAAGTGTTAATTGTTATTTAAGTTTATTTTTGTCAAAAAAATGGCTTAAGTCTTTGAAATGAACTTACCTGCCGTGACAGACTCTGTCGTGGCATAGCCTTTAGGATATTTTTAGGAACAATTTAGAGCCTTACTATAGTTCTGATCTTTAAACACTCTTTGTGACTCTTATATTGTCTAGAACTCTACTAGTAAACTAGAATAGGAAAAAGCTTAACACTTGAATTGCCGCTAGAGGTGCCTAACACTGGCTCTAGGAAAATAAGTTAAAAAAAGTTAGACTCAATACACCTAGAGGTGCCCAAAACCGGCTCTAGAAAGTTAGCTAGAGGTGCCCAAAACAGGCTGTAGTCAAACTTAAATTAAGAAAAGAAAATCGAGTCTAAGAAAAACTAAAGGAGCCTAAGAATTGCCTCCAAGAAAATGAAACTGACATAAATATTCAAGTGAGTGGCTTAGCTATTCTAGTAAATTATAGAGTCTAGGCATATAATTGTTCACAAAACATGCACACACTACACGAGAATTATAGCAAGGTTCCAAATGAATCCTAAAATGTCCAACAAGGTGTTGTTCGCAATAGGGCATGAATGGTAGGTAAGGAAAAGTTCACTGATTTAAGCCAAACCAAAAAGTTTCTTTTCATTATTTTTAGGTCATAAATGCTTGAGAACAAGCAAGAACTTGAATTTGGGGGTGTATTGAGTGTGCAAAAGTTCTACTTTTTACCCCCTATTTAACCTATATTTCTACTGCATTCAAGCATAATTCATTGCATTTAGGATAGATTTCACATGTACACCACAATTATACAAAATGGCACAGTTGCTACTGATTTTGGCTGATTTTGCAGGTAGCTGATGTGGCAGACTCAGGGATGTGAAGAAGCAGAGCTGGAACACAGGACTGGAGTCAAGAAGGAAGACGTTGTCGTGGCCACTATCGTAGCAGCCAATGACGACAGCAATAGTGAAGGGAAAAGTGAAGTGGATCTCGACAGATAGAGGAAATTAAGCCAGTCTTTCGTAGGCCAATCACATATTTTTCTGAGCCCTAGATCAGAATGAAGGCCAAGCTCAAAGTTCAAGGAAGAAACCCAAAGCATAAAAAGAGGACGAATTAAAGGCATCTTCTCTGGAGATTTAATCTTAATTAGAGTTGTACTTTAGTTTGAACTTGTATTCTTTCCTTACTAGAAAACTTGAACTCAAGGCCTATATAAAGGCATGTAATTCGACCTAGGGAAGGACATCTCATTCTCTAGCCGTCTTCTCCAAAAACTCTAGTCGTTTTCCCCTTCTCATCATGTTCTAAACTTCCCCCAGGGCTAAGGGTTGATTCTGTAAAGTAGTTGCAAGGATTGTACTGTTTTTAGGAATTTTTCAGTTCAATAAAATAAACTTCAAGTTTGCTTATTCTGGTTTTCAACATCTTACAAGAGTATCGGGAGAGCATTGTGAGATTATTTATTTACTTAATATCAGGAGAGTTAAGTATACGAAAGGAATTAGTGCGGGTTCTCTAGTTTATGGTTGAACTATCTCGGACCTAGGGATAGGACGAGGTTAAGTGACTAAGGAAGAATTCAACAACATCGGTGTTCATCCTTCGATTCACGTCGGGAGGTATCATCTAAGACGTGTTCATCGACAGACTTGGGCCTAGGGATAGGACAAGTCACAGCAGAGATTCTTGCCAAGCTTGAAGTACAGAGTTGTGTGATCGCTGCCGCGACAACAACAGACTGCTACCGCCGCAGGTGCTGCCGCGACAGGGACAACGACAGAATAGGAATTTCTATACAGTGCAACACCTGCACTACCGAGCAAATCAATATCGACCTATTTCTTTACCCTGAATCTTTTAATCTTTTATCTTCAGTATTCTTCATTATTCCTCTACAAACAATTAAACTCTCTTCTTTCTCTCTTGTGCAGCAATCCAAGGATAAAGCTATTTCCAGTCCCTGTGGATTTGACATCCGATACTTCATGTATCACTTTACTACTTGCGTCGTGTACACTTGCACTCTATTGCGATAGACTATTTTACACGCAACATCACGCAACATGACGTAAACACAAGTGAGAACTTAATAAAGAGAAGCTTTATTAAGCTTAGGAGAAAGCTTACGAGGGAGTATACAACTTGGAGACTTATGGGAAGATTTACAAATGAGAGGGGTGGTCCTTTTTATAGGCTCCCACCTCCTCAATGGACGACTAGGATAATTTTGATCCAACGGTTACAATTTCCCCTCTCAAAATATCTAAGGGACCTAAACTATTCTAGATAAGTCCATACTTATCTACATATGTCTCTAGGCTTCTAGATTACTCCCTATAGTACTACACTTATCTATAGGTTTCTAGAATGTTCTGGAGATGTCCAGACTAGTCCCGAGCCGTCCTGAGCCTTCTGGAGTCTTCTAGGTCCTCCCGGTTGAGCCTAGATGAGTGTGGAACGTCCTGGAACCTCCTAGAACCTTGTGGCAACGTTTTGAGAGGGTTGTAGGCCTCTCTAGACCGATCTAGAACCTTCATTGGTTCATGATTGGCCTTAAAACGTCCAAGGACCTTCACTTGGCCTTGGTGCACTTTGGTGGGGCGTGACACTTCTCTATTTTAAGTTGACATGTATGGCAGCTGTGTTTTTGAAATTTGTGAACATTTGATTATGTTTTGATTATTCAAACCGTTATATTCTAGTTTTTGTGTTTAGTTTTCTTTTAGTTTGATAAATAGATTAAGCCATAATCTTAGTTTTCTAGATATAGTAGAATGCTTAGTTTGATTGAATGTTATTTATTCCCAGAAAATTTTATTCAGTTGACCCAAATTTTGAGTTAAAAACTAATTCACTAATTACTAAAAGTTTCAAGTTATTCAGTCAAGATGAAAAATCAATTTTTTTTTCAAATTGAGTCGAATTTTGCTTATCAATACTTATTAGCATCGACTTTCACAAATAATAATAATGAATAAATGAAAATAACGGAATAAAATTGTTGTGTCGTGTAAATGTTTCGACGCCATCACACTCTTCGAAAAAAACATGTTCGATTGGATGTGCATGGCCACCATTTATACATCTCAATACTTCTCTTTTTATTTTTGATGTAGGATTAATTTCTCCGCCTCTACCCAGGCGTGACATTCTCCCCCACTCAACCTCGTGACGATCACGAGTCAACCACGCTCGTGACGGGGCCATTGTCATGGTTGTTCACCGTGCCTACCCCGCTCATAGGCGTTCGGCGTGAAATCGGATAGTCAAAGGGTCACTATGATACCACTTGTCACGAGGCCATTAGTCTCTTCGTTAAAAGAGTTTTAGGGTGTTAGGACTAGGAATTTAAGTTTTAAATTTTATAGAAGAGTTGTGTAAATATTTTTTATGTATCAAAATATAACTCATTATTGTTTAAAAATAATAAAAGAAAAATAGAGGATGATGCATCAAAGCCATTGAAACAAAACTCGGCTTGACATATTTTCTTCGTTAAAACTTTGTTAAGAGAATGTGTTTGAATTTTAAAAAAAAAGTCGGAATTTCGTTGAAAACAGAGTTGTCGTAGATTTTTTTAAGATTAGATAATATCAAAAACATTAAAATTATCTTAAAATTAAATGTGTAATGTGGATCAAACTGATATAATGTGGGGCTATGGCATCCCAAATTTTTGGGAATTTCAAATTTTATCCTTAAAATGTTTGAAAATTTTAATTTGGTCCTCTTAAAATTAAAAAAAAATCATATTAAGCTTCAAAATTTTAAATATTTTTAATTAAATTCTCTCTCAAATTTTTTTTGTTAAATCTCTCAAAAGAATTTATAAATTTTAGTCAAACCCTCAAACTTTTACTCCAAGTTTGGAGTGTCCTAACTAATACCAATTAAATAGTTAAGTGATTTTATTGACAAAATTAATAGTTAATTGGTAAAAATAGAACCACCCTATAATTAAGTGACTATAAAGGTAGTTTACCCCGTATATATTTACAACAGTTGAACCATGACAAGCGTCGTAGACTGTCAAATAAAATTCCTTAAACTCAATTAAAGAAATAATTTAAGTAGAATAGTGAGAGTAAGGGTCGATCTGCAGGGACTAAGGAGTTCCCAATATCTATTTGATTTTGATTATTATCAAGCAATCTGCAAGTAAAAAAAAGGGGTAAGCGAAATAATTCGAGAAGATTAAAATAAATAAAGCAAAAGAAATAATTGAAATAGATTAGGATAAGAGCTAACCTCCAACTTTGCTTTGCCTCGACTTGTCTCGATCACTGAAACGGATATTGCTTCGAGTTCTTGTCGGTTACAGTTTACAAGGCCCAACCCTTGTAACTTTCTTCTCTACGGTAAACTAAATCTCAAGGCCAAACCTTGAAATCTAGTTTTTGTTTGATTAGCTTCGTCAATCGATGCTAATGCAAATTCTCTGTTTAGTGGTGGAAAGCTCGTGCTCGGATGGATTATCTCGACGAGAATTGTATCTGATCTTGATTCCCCTTAGTAGACTGCCACTAAGTTTTTTCTTAGGGAGTTGAATCTGCTACAAGCCTAATCTCGTCCCCAGTGGTGGATCAAAACCACGTCAACCTGACGCGCGCTTTCGGAATGAAGTAATCGTGATGCCTAAAGGAAAGGCCGATTGCCAATCTAATTTTACTGAAAATGAAGAAAGAAATTGATGGTTTTGAAGAACTTTGTCTATTCTCACGAGGTAACTCAGGTTTAGCTTAGCTTTTGGCTAAAGGGGGATTTAGCTAAGCATAGCTTGCGAAGAAACCATACTTAGCTTTTTTTTAACAAAGGGAAAGTAAAGAAAATTAAAAATGGAGAGAAAGGAAAATTATTAAACTCCAAAGTGAAAATGAGAACAAGAGCAAGTGATAATTTGAGTCTCACCCCAAAGGGGGTATTTATAGCATCCTAAATCCTTAAAATAACTCTAAAATGATAAGAGATAATCTTTAAAATATTTAAAATACAAGAGATAATTTCTAAGTGATAATAAATAAATCCTAAAATGTTTAAATTTAAAAATAAAAGATAATCCCCAAGCTTTGATCCAAATCTCGGCTGATAAGCTATCATGCGCTGCTGACGTCATCTTCTAGAAGCCTGATGACGTGTCATCGAGTCAGCGCATTCATGCCCCAATTCATGCCCACTAATCCAGCCTTGAATCCAGAAAACTTGTAGAATCCAGCCTTTTCTAATATGTTTTCCAAGCATGAAGTCCTGCACAGAAAAGCACCCAATAGACAACAATTCAGCACCACAAATCAACCATTTAAGCGTAATTAGCAATAAAATATTGACCAAACTAGCTACTCATCAAATTCCCCCTCACTTACATCGATCTTTGTATTGGCAGTGCTAATAAATGGGCGACCGAGGAGTATTTCCGAGGAGGAATTTGATTGATCATATTCCATGTCTATCACATAGAAATCTGCCGGAAAGATAAGCTCATTCACTTGTACTAGAACATTCTCAAGTACTCCTTCGGGATATATTATGGACCTATTTGCCAACTGCACAGTCACTTTTGTATCTTTTAAAGGTTCAACGGAAAGTGATTTATATAAAGAAAGTGGCATAACATTAATTGATGCGCCTAAATCATGCATAGCACGTTAAATACCAACCTTACCAATTTTTTAGGGAATTGCGAACATAACTTGGTCCTTAAATTTCAGCGGTAACCATCGCTGAAAAAGTACGGATACATGTTGTCCCAGATTTACCATTTATATTCTAGTAAGTCGCCTTTTATTTGTGCATAGATCCTTCAAGAATTTGGCGTATCGAGGTACCTTTTTTATTATTTCAAGGAGTGGTATATTGATCTCTACTTTCCAAAATACATCCAAGATTTCTTTCTCCTCAGCTTGTTTTTCGTGCTTCACCAACCTCGAAGGAAAGGGAGGTGGAGTAGTGTAGGTAGATGGCGCAAGAGGAGTTTGTGAATCAACTTTCTTCTTCTTCTTCTTCTTCTTCTGGGTTTCTGTGTCAACAACCCATTTTCCTTTCTGGGATTCTGATTCATCTTTCTTCTGGGGTTCTACGTCAACATCTTTAGGGACAGGCGGCGTGACAATAGTGCCACTTCGAAGGGTGATTGCATTTACATTTTCTCGTGGGTTCGCCTCGGTTTGCAATGGCAGCTTCCCTCTGGATTCTAAGCGACTCACTGCTAATGTCAGTTGGCTCATCTGTTTTTCAATTGCTTCAAAGTGTGCTTCAGTCTTTAGTTGAAACTTTTCTTGGGCTAGCGATGGCTTTTGTGGCTGATATTGATCTGGTGCAGTTGGTTGATAAGCTTGATTTGGTCTATGGTTTTGCGAATAATTGAAATTCGAATGATTTTTCCATCCCAGGTTATACGTATTACTGATGGCATTTGCTTGTGCAGTATCTTCTTCTTGTATAATCAGACAGCAGTCTGTCGGATGTTCTGGACTAGTGCATATCCCGCAAAGTCTAGATGCTTTTCTTTTGTCTGCAACAAGGGATTGAACTATTTCAGCTAGTTTGTCAATTTTATTCTCTAAGGAAACTGTACTTACCTCGTGAACCCGTCGAGATGGTTCACTTGAAGGGTGAAACTGTTGTGAGTTGGCAGCCATAGTAATATCAAGGTTCTTGTTGCAGTCGGGGTCATGTTAACAAGTGCTCCTCCACTCGTTGCATCAATTACCTTCATGTCCATAGGCGTTAACCCCTCGTAGAAATATTAGATAAGTGTTTGCTCAGACAAACCATGTTGAGGACAGTTAGCGCACAACTTTTTGAAACGCTCCCAGTATTCATATAAGGATTCAATATCCTTCTGTCGGATACTCAAAACGCTTCGCCTTAGCTTGCTCGCCTTGGCTGCTGGAAAGAACCTGTCAAGAAAAAGGCGAGCCATGTCAGTCCATGTTGTAACCGAATTAGAAGGTAGATCAAATAGCCATGTCAGAAACTCCATGCGGTTTTGTACTAAGACAAACCGTGTGGAACTCTTTTATGTGCTTGTGAGGGTTTTCATTGGGCAAGCCGTGGAAAGTAGGTAAAAGATGTATCAACCCCGTTTTTAGCTTGAATGGTGTTTCTCCATTCGGAAACGTTATGCACATTGGTTGTTGATCATCTGGTGCCCTATTCAGTTGTTGGATAGTTTAGTCGTTATCTCCCATCGGAACTTGTTCTTCGTTGGTGTACTCGAAATGTGAATCTGCTTCAGATGCTAATTCTAGATCACGTTCTAGATGTTGTTGTCGTTATCTTTGTTTCTTTTCCCGAAGTTTCTAAGCGTGTAGTCTTCGAGCGTATGCTTCGATCATCGGGATATAGTCTTTATGTTCTCCCAGATTCTCTCTGGTCATAAATCAAATCAAAACAAATATTAATAACTTTACCGAAGTCCCCGACAATGGCGCCAATTTGTCAAGCATCGTAGACTGTCAAATAAAATTCCTTAAACTCAATTAAAAAAATAATTTAAGTAGAATAGTGAGAGTAAGGGTCGATCCGCAGGGACTAAAGAGTTCCCAATATCTATTTGATTTTTATGATTATCAAGCAATCTACAAGTAACAAAAAGGAAGGGTTAAAAGAAATAATTTGAGAAGATTAAAATAAATAAAGCGAAAGAAATAATGGAAATAGATTATGGTAAGAGTTAGCCTCCAGCTTTACTTCACCTCGACTTGTCTTGATCACTGAAAGGGATATTGCTTCGAGTTCTTACGGGTTACAGTCTACAAGGCCCAACCCTTGTAACTTGCTTCTCTACGGTAAACTAAATCCCAAGCCCAATCCTTGAAATCTAGTTTTTGTGTTATTAGATTCGTCAATCGATGCTAATGCAAATTCTCCGTTTAATGCTGGAAAAGCTCATGCTCGGATGAATTATCTCGACGAGAATTGTATCTGATCTTGATCCCCCTTAGTGGACCGCCACTAAGTTTGTTCTTAGGGAGTTGAATATGCTACAAGCCTAATCTCCTCCCCAACGGTGGATCAAAACCACGTCAACCAGACGCGCGATTTCAGAATAAAGTAATCGTGATGCCTAAAGGAAAGGCGAATTGCCAATCCAATTTTACTGAAAATCAAGAAAGAAATTGAAGGTTTTGAAGAACTTTGTCTATTCTCACGAGGTAAATCGGGTTTAGCTTAGCTTTTGGCTAAAGGGGGATTTAGTTAAGCATAGCTTGCGAAGAAACCATACTTAGCTTTTTTAACAAAGGGAAAGTAAAGAAAATTAAAAATGGAGAAAAAGAAAATTTATAAAACTCCAAAGTGAAAATGAGAACAAGAGCAAGTGATGATTTGAGTCTCACCCCAAAGGGGGTATTTATAGCATCCTAAAACCCTAAAATAATTCTAAAATGATAAGAGATAATCCTTAAAATATTTAAAATACAAGAGATAATTCCTAAGTGATAATAAATAAATCCTAAAATGCTTAAATTTAAAAATAAAATATTTTCCCCAAGCTTTGATCCAAATCTCGGTTGATAAGTGATCTGAAACGCGGCTGATAAGCTATCACGTGTTGCTGATGTCATCTTCTAGAAGCCTGCTAACGTGTCGTCGAGTCAACGCATTCATGCCCCAATTCGTGCCCAATAATCCAGCCATGAATCCAGAAAACTTGCAGAATCCAGCATTTTCTAATCTGTTTTCCAAGCATGAAGTCCTGCACAGAAAAGCACACGGTAGACCACAATTTAGCACCACAAATCAACCATTTAAGCGTAATTAGCACTAAAATATTGACCAAACTAGCTACTCATCAAACCATTTTACTAAATCTAGCTGATTAATCAAAAGTTAAGTAATTTAAATTGGAAATTAAAAAAAAGTAATTTAAATTGGATCTGAACCCAACAAGTAACTCCAGTGGAAAAAAATATGATGTTCATCTTAAGAGACCCGGGTTCAATCCCCTTTGTGTGCAGGAATATGTGCACGCGTTATCAAAGTGGTTAAAAAATATGAACAAATATTATCATATAATCACATCGATATGTTAAAAAATAATTTTAATCGGATCAATTCAATAATTTAGTTTACAATTGTTTTTTTAAGAAAGGAAAATACAACTAAATTATATTAGTTAATAGTAATGTCGTCAAACAAAACTTGTTAGCATTGATTATCATAAAAATAACATAATAAATTTATGGCTAAAGGGTTATTTTTCTTCTGAGTTCGACCCAATTTAGCAATGTTGCCCCTCGCGTGAAAACACGTTCAATTAGGTCCTTCAATTCGCACATTGCAACAAATTTGCCCCTTAACCAACGTTGACCGACAAAAACATTAATGTAGCCGTTAAATGTTTGACATGGCAAAAAATAAAAAAAGTAAAAAAAAAATTAAAAGTCATCCATCGTCTTCACCAACCTCCTCTTTCTCTATTAAAGCTTAGATTAGTAAAGAACAACCACTATTGGAGAAAATCTTCATCTTCCCCCACTTTCCTCTCCTCTCCTCTCCCACTCTTCTTATGTTCCTTCTCTCTCCTCATTAGCTTTTCTTCACATGAGCAGCTTCACATTACCAGCCATGGCAACCTTACAGGACAAGATTTTATATATATCAAGCAACGCCAGCTTCTCCACTACAGAGACGAGTTCACGATAGAGGGGAGGTGATCACTATCGACCCATTTCTAATTTTTGACAACCCAAGGCCTAAAAATGCTTAGTTTTACAAGCTTGTAATCAAGCTATAATATTTGACCCCTTTAATCTCACTGGTACTTGAGTTTTATCCAATGTATGTAATTACACCTTACTGGAAATCGAATATCCGACTCATTTGGTTAACAAAGCAACAATGAGTGGAATTCAAGTGAGTTCCAAAGCTTAGCATTCAAAAGTTTTGTTAATTGCTTCGATCTTCGTTCTGCCATGGCAGCTTTTGATCCCAGCTTTCTTTTCAACAGCTTTAAAATCACATTGGATGCGTACAACAAAGCTGAGAATTTTCTCTCGTACGATATCACTACGCGTGCTTCAAGGTTGGTGCTTGAAGCTCTTCTTCTATTTGGAAAGGAGAACATTGAATGGACGACTGCTCAAATCTAATCTTGTTCAAGAACTGAAAATTAATGCCGCCGCTCCATCGAAACAATCTTCATTGTCATCGAAATTCAAACACGATTCAATTTCGAGCCTTTCGGTAACACTCACGACATTGAAATTTCCATCGTCGAAAAACCGTGACTATCCTCGACTTTCTGCTGGTTGGAAGAAGCAGTCATCGATGGCGAAGAAGAAGTTGGTGGTGGCGATGGAGAACACTCATTAGGAGAGAGAGAGAAATAAGAAAATAATAATAAATTTTTTATTTGCCACGACAGCATTTTGAATTTTCAACACTGACATGGCATGTTATGTGAGCGAAGACGGTTGATACGTTAAAATGTAACGGTCAGCTTAACAGTTTCATCGGTCAATGTTTGTCAAGGGGAAATTTTGCTACAACGTGCGAACTGCAGGACCTAATTAAACGCGTTTTCCCTTGAGAGGCAACATTGCTAATTCGGGTTGAACTCATGGGCAAAATAACCCTTTTAGCCTAAATTTATTGTGTCATGTAAACTATTGTCATAAAATCAATTTTGTCCAGATTGGTCCAAAAGTAGACGTGGCCCCTCTAATTAAACGTTGCTTTTAAGTACTAGTAAACGTATCTGAAACCAGTGACGAAAGTACACTTAAGGTGGGGATTGTTTTCCCTCCTAATTTTCTTGATATAATAATAATGTAAGTCTTTTTTTAATTTAAATTTTAGTCAAATAAGGTATTTGTTCCTCTCAATTTTTAAATTTAAATGCTTGATTGGTCCTTACTCCCTCCCATCATTGGGCTATAAAAACCACATGATAGTGGCACTGGCCCGATAAGGTTTTGAAATGGCCAACATTGTGAAAATCCAAACACTCTCATTTCCCTTTTGCTTTACTTCTTTCTAATTCACCGTCGTACTCTTCTTCTTCTAATCTTTGTTCATCTGTTTGTCTATTTTTTTGTTCGACGACCGCACCTCAATATTATTAACAACATAGATATATGTAATTTTTGGATTGTTTGATATTTTCCAATAAATTGTAAACTCTTGGGCATTATAAACTTTAAATGATTAAGTAAACACTTAAGACTTTTCGATATCCAATGGTTAGTTTGTGGATATGTTACAATAATTTGTTAACAACGTGGTTAGCATCATGTTAAGTACATAAGACTCTTAATAATTTAACATTCTCACAAAGTGAAATATTGTTTTCGTTTATTTATCAATTTTTATGTTATGAGAGTTGTTTTTCACAAATCATTTTAATACTATAAATTTTTTTTGTGTAAAAAGACTTTTACTCAAATATGTCTTTTATCATTTAAAAAAAAAATTAATCCTTGAGATTCCAATATATCTCATCCAAGTATTAGACATTCTAATTTAATTGGATAAAAGTTATTATTCTTATGTAAAAAAATTATGGGTAAACTACATAAATGACCACCATACTATTGCAAAAGTCGCGATTTGGCCACCTTACTTTTTTTCGAAGCAATTAAACCATCATACTATTAAATTGGGTGCAATTTGACCACCAGCCGTTAAAGATTAACGGCAGGGTGACGTGTCAGTTAAAAAATAAGAGTATAATTACACATTTGGTCCTTATTACTTATACATTCTTTCAATTTAGTCATAATTTTAATTTAATAAAAAAATTAATTATTTAATTAAATGGTGACACGTGTCACTACCTTATTAAAGAAAAAAATGAAAGAAATCACAAATGCATGTAGGGGGGATTGAACTTATGTCTCCTAGCAACCTAAATTGTTGGCTTACCACCACACCAAATACTATATTGTGATATCTTTCCTGCCATATATTATATCTAAATAAACATAAAAAATTGGAAGACTCCATCATCATCATTAGCAACATTTTCCATTGCTTTGAGCTTCTTCAAATCCACAGAAACAAGGCGGGTTCATTGAGTGCAAGAAAACCAGCTTCAAAGCCCTCGAGGAAGGTTGAAAAGCCTCATGTTGAGGTCACTGTAACAGATGAGAAAAAAGCCCTTCCATTGTCTGATGTAAATGCACTTTCCCCCCAAACACATTCTGTTAGTGTTCCTTCAATGCTTCGTGGCCATTAGCAGTTATTACATTCTAATTTATCACTAAATGCTTCGTGTTTATCAGTTGCTTCCACGGATTCGTTTCACAGTACTGTTGGAAGTAGGAGGAAGTCATACGCATCAAAGCCGAGAAGCGTTGTTTCTGATGGTAGTTTGGATTTGCCATCTGATGGTTCACATCCAAAAAAGAGATGTGCCTGGGTGACTCCAAATACCGGTGTGTTGTTGTGTACTTATAGTTTCTCAGTGTTCAGTCTTGATTGATTAGAAATTGTGTTAAAAAAATTTCCTTAACTGCTTTCAATTGTTGTAATAGTTGCAGAAGCTTTTCTAAGAATTAAGTTAGAAAAAATTCCTCTACATATACCTTTTGAATGTCACTATGTGAAGAATTATTTGGTTGGCCACGACTGCTGGCACTATGAATAGGATATGATTTTTGTGGTTATGCAGTTTGTGCTAAGAACAAAGCAATTTTTGTGTAGTTTACTAATTATAATTTTCAAGTTCTCCAGTCCTGAACTGCTGTAGTAGGTAAAGTAAAAATATTGGTTAGTGTGATATGTGCTGTATGAAAGGCCAACCTAGAGTTTGCAGAGCCGATTTCTCAAATTGAATCCAAAATCTTTAGGAAATCAATCATTAATTGTTGAAACTGAAAGGGAAACAGTTGCGAAACAATACACACACAAACACAAATATTTATTTTCCATAAAAAATTTTCACCAAAAACAAATAAAAAACACATCTTTGCAGTAATTATATCCATAATATATGGCAGGAAATATTTATTTATAATGATGATGATGGAGTTTTTCAGTTTTTGATGTTTATTTAAATATAATATATGGCCGGAAATATATCACAATACAACATCTGGTGTGGTGGTAACTGGTAAGCCAACAGCCTTGGTTGTTAGGAGACATAGGTTCAATCTCCCTATATGCATTTGTGGTTTAATTAAATATAAATAATTAAATCCCTCCAATAAGGTAGTGGCACGTGTCACCATCTAATTAAATAATTAATTTATTTTATTAAATTAAAATTAGGACTAAATTGAAAGAATGTATAAGTAGTAAGGACCAAATGTGTAATTATACCTTTATTTTTTTAACTGACACGTCACCCTTCCATTAACCTTTAACGGCTGGTGGTCAAATTGCACCCAATTTAATAGTATGATGGTTTAATTGCTTCGAAAAAAAGTAAGATGGTCAAATCGCGACTTTTGCAATAGTATGGTGGTCATTTATGTAGTTTACCCAAAAATTATTTACCCCTTTTCGGTACCTCTTCTTCTAATCTTCGTTCATCTGTTTGTATACCTTTTCCGTTCAACCATCGCACATAAATATGATATCAGAGCTTGGCGTTTCGGTCGTCGTCGGTGTCAGTCGCACTCAGTCAATCGTCTTTTGCCGTTTCTTTTTCTATAGCTCGTAAGTTCTTCTCGTCATGCCTATCGATGAAGGAATTTCATATCTGCCAATAGAGGAGACAGAGACTCTGCAAATGAAAGGATCTCAGTCCAATCAGGTCTTTGGAAATAAGCAAGTCAGTATAAGGTTAGATGATACTAACTATATACCTTTGAAACAACAAGTTACCTTAATGATTTGTGGCCATGGTTTAGAAGATTTTCTTGACGAATCGACTCCAACTCCTGAGAAATTTTTAGTGGATTCGAGTGGGCAGCACAGTCTTAATCCATATTTTATGAAATTTTAGAAGCATGTCGGCTCTCTTGATTCCTGGCTTTTATCGACAATAAGCCCTAATATTCTTCCTCAGCTCGTCGGAGCGAAGACGTCAGCTGCAATATGGTGCGCAGTTAACAAACTGTACTCAAAGCTTTCAGCTACAAAGGTGATTCACTTGCACTGTCGACTTGGAGTGGTGAAAAAGAATTCTCTCTCAATTCGAGAATACACAACACAAATCATAGAAACTTGTGATCTCTTAGCCACAAGTGGAAGCAAAGTCTCTGAGATAGAACAAATCGCAACGGTTCTTAATGGACTCCCTGTTGACTATGAACCGTTTGTTGCAGTGGTCACTATCAGTCGTGTGCCATACACTTGGGATGAAGTTTTGTCAGTCCTTGTTGATGTAGAAGAAACATTGGCATATCCTATACGGCAACCTATTGGTATTTGTTGAGTGTGTAAAAGTTCTATTATTAACCCCCAATTTAACCCATATTTCTGCTGCATTCAAGCATAATTTATTGCATTTAGGCTAGATTACAATTAGACATCACAAATATATTAAATGGCACAGTTTCTACTGAAATTGGTTGCTTTTGCAGGTAGATGCTGTAGCAGATGGAGAGGCAGGCGCTGGGCAGTGAAGTAGTAGAGCTGGAACTGGATGAGCAGTCAAGGAGGACGATGCTGCCATGGTTGCCGCCATGACAGCAGAGGATGACGGCAGTTTTGAGGAGAAGAAGCAAAGTGGACCTCGACAGAAAGAGAAAATTAAGCCCGTCTGTCGTGGAAAACCAGTATATTTTTCCAAGCCCTAGATCAGAATGAATGCCAAGCCCAAAGTTCAAGGAGAGAAATTCCAAGCAAGAAGGAAGGACGAGTTAAAGCTATATTCTCTGAAGATTTAGTCTTTATTATAGTTGTACTTTAATTTAAACTTGTATTCTTGCATATTAGAAAACTTGGACCCAAAGCCTATATAAAGGCATGTAATTCGACCTAGGAGGGGACATCACCTATCTCTAGCCTACTTCCCAAAACCCTAGCTGTTTTCCCCTTCTCAACATGTTCTAAATTCCCCTTAGGGCCACGGTTTGATTTGTAAAGTAGTTACAAGGGTTGCTTTTGTTTTAGGAATTTTCAGTTCAATAAAATAAACTTCAAGTTCTCTTATTCTGATTATTAACATCTTGCAAGAGTATCGGGAGAGCATTGCGAGCTTATCTATTTACTTAATATTGGAAGAGTTAAGTATACGAAAGGAATAAGTGCGAGTTCTCTAGTTTATAGTTGAACTATCTCGGACCTAGGGATAGGACGAGGTTAAGTGGCTAAAGAAGAATTCAACAACATCGGTGTTCATCCTTCGATTCACGCTGGGAGGTATCATCAAAGACGTGTTCATCGACAGACTTGGACCTAGGGATAGGCTAAGGCACATCATGGATTCTTGCCAAGCTTGAAGTACTGAGTTGTGTGATCGCTGCCGTGACAAGCAATAGACTGCCGCTGCGACAGGTGCTGCCGCGACGGGGATATCGACAGAGCAGATTTTCCTAAACTTAGCAATACCTACACTACTGGGCAATTCAATACCAGCCCATTCTCTCTATCTTGATTTCTTTCATCTTATTTAAGTATTCTTTATTATTCTCGTGACAAACATCTTAAATAGTCTTTTTACTTCCGTGTAGTAATTCCAGGTGAAGCTATTAGCTCAGTCCCTGTGGAGACGATATCTGATACTTCAATATCACTTTACTACTTGCGTCGTGTACACTTGCACTACAATTGCGATAGACACTTTTACACGCAACAAGTTTTTGGCGCCGTTGCTGGGGATTGGCAACATAACTTTACCCTACTTTTTACTGCATTTGTCTTATTTTTCTGTTTTATCTTGGATTGTTCAACCTGTGTTTTTCATAAGGTTTCTTGTTTATGCGTAGATCGAGACGAGGAGAGGAACCTGAGTATCCATTAGATCCTGAAATAGAACGTTCGTACAATCTTAGGAACCAACTTCGGCACGTACTAGCCAGAAACGAATACCTTGAAGAACAGTTAGAGGCAATGAACAACCAAGGGAATCCTTAGGATAATAACAATCATGTCGGAGATGGAGGGATCATTCCGCCTATCGTTGACCCTCCTGTCGCTGCCGCACGCCGGTCATGCCGAGACTACATGCTGAATGATCATGTAAAATTAGAAACCACCCTGTCGGATGTAGATGTTGACAACTTTGAGCTAAAACTCGTTATGTTCAGCATGATCAACAACGACGGTCAATTTAGTGGTGCTGTTACAGAGGATGCTAGGGAGCATCTGAAAACGTTTTAGGAAATCTATGGTTCGTTTAGACTACCAGGAGTTAATCCGGAGATACTGAGGCTTCGGTTATTTCCTCATTCGTTGAGGGACAGGGCAAAGACTTGGTGGAATAAACTTACGCCGGGTTCAATTAGAACTTGGGCAGATTAACTCGTGAATTCTTATCTCGTTTTAATCCTTCACACTTATCTGAGCGATTACGTAATGAAATTGCTACTTTTCAGCAGAAAGATGACGAGCCAATGCACGAGGCCTGGGACAGATTTACCACTCTTCTAAGGAACTGCCCGATGCATGGATTCCCCGTTTGGAACCAGGTAACAAAGTTTTATAATGCTGCAAATTTACAAACTCGTATTCGAATTGATTCAACAGCAAACAGATTACTACTGGACAAAGACCCAGATGAGGCGATGGCAATATTGAAAAATTTGGCGAAGAATGAGGAGCAGTTTCCGACAGAAATAAGAGGGGGTAAACGAGTCCTAGCTGTAAAGGATTATGAGGCCGACAGCACAATGAAATCACAAGTGGCATATCTCACTAAGGAAATGAAAAAGCTCTTGAACAATGATTCACTGTCTATCTACGCTGCTGAAGAGGTATGCGAAATTTGTGAAGGAAATCACAGTTCGGAGGAATGTCCAATACAATTAGAAGAGGGAAAGTATGTTGGAAACTACATTAAGCAGAATTATAACTCCAACAACTACAATCCCAGTTGGAGAAAGGATCTCAAGTTCTCTTGGAGTAATCCTAATAATGCTCTGAATCCTCAAGCACAGAATAATCAGAACCAGGGAGGACCTAGATTGCTGACTCAGCAGCAACCGCAACAGCAGCAGCAACAGCCACCAGCTGCCACAAACAGTATACTGGAACAAACTCTGGCTACGTTTATGTCTCAAACAGGAACTTACATTGAGAACATGAATCACTTTTTCAAGAAGACGGAGACATTCATGTATAAAACAGAGATGCGGATGACCAATCATGAAGCTACTCTGAAATCGTTGGAGACACAGATGGATCAGGTTTCCCAGCATATCAAACCAAGGCAGAATGGCGGATTTCCTAGCAATACTGAAAACGCTAGACAACCCACACATGAGTAGTATAAAGCTATCACTACTAGGAGTGGGAAGAAACTACCAGGGCCAGAGAAGGAAGTTGAATCAGTTAAACCAGCCTTGGATACACCTGCCGAGGAAGCTGCCCCGACAGGTAATAAACAGCCTGCTGCCGATGAGCTTGTCACGACAGCAGAAGGGATAGAGGAGAAAGATGATGAACCCAAACCTCCTCAGATCTGTATGCAGTGGGAAGGACGTATTGCTGATTATCGTCCCCCACCTCCTTTTCCTCAACGGTTACAAAAAATGAAACAAGAATCACAACTTAAAAAGATTTATGATATTTTTAATCTGGTTCATATCAACATCCCGTTGTTAGATGACGTTAGGGAAATGTCCGGTTATGCCAAATTTCTCAAGGATACCATGTCGAAGAAATCTAGACTTGGGGAATTTGAAACGGTTAAGATGACAGAAGGATGCATGAGAATTCTTCACAAGCATCCACCCCAGAAGAAGAAGGATCCTGGGAGCTTCATCATACCATGTGTAATCGGAGATAAATATGTGGGTAAGGCACTTTGTGATCTTGGTGCCAGTATAAATTTAATTCCCAAATCTATTTTTCAGAAATTAGGTATTGGAAAAGCTCGGCCCACAACAGTAATTTTGCAGCTGGCAGACCGCTCTTACGTTCATCCGGAAGGAAAAATCGAAGATATTCTGGTAAGGGTGGATAAGTTTATTTTTCCTACTGACTTTCTTGTCTTAGATTGTGAAGCAGATGAAAACGCACCAATCATCCTGGGGCGGCCCTTTTTAGCCACGGGAAGATCACTGATTGATGTGGAAAAAGAAGAACTCACCATGAGAGTGAACGATCAAGAAACAAAGTTGAATGTTCTCCAAGCAATGAAGCATGCTGATGTAGAAGAATAATGCAAGGTTATCACTGATGTTACCCTTGACCAACCCTGCATCAGGTCGGGTTGTCACGACAATAAAATTGGTCACTGCCTCGGCAGCCACTTAGAAGACTGTCACGATAGCACCGACGACAGCAACTCCTCAGAATCTGACATATCTGATACTGAAGATCAGGAGGAGGTAAACTGGATAGACAATCGTCTAGGTAAGTTATTCGAGCCTTTAAATTATACCTCGGATAACCATGCAATTCAAAATCCATCAACTATTGAGCCCCCTATTTTAGATCTTAAGCCCCTGCCAGGGCAGCTAAAATATGCTTTTCTTGGTTTAAATGATACGTTGCCCGTAATCATCTCTTCCAAGTTGATGCAGGAGCAGGAACAACAGTTAATAGGGATGTTGCAGCAGCACAAAAAGGCTATTGGATGGACGATAGCTGATATTCAAGGAATTAGTCTGGCATTATGTATGCATAAAATTCTTCTAGAGGATGATCATAAGCCGACTATTGATGCACAAAGGCGTCTAAACCATGCTATGAAAGAGGTGGTGCGAAAAGAAATAATCAAATGGCTAGATGCTGGAATAATCTACGCCATCTCGGACAGCAAATGGGTGAGCCCGGTACAATGCGTTCCTAAGAAAGGAGGAATGACCGTGGTAACCAACGAAAACAATGAGCTAATCCCAACTAGGACTGTGACCGGTTGGAGGGTTTGTATGGACTATCGGAAGCTTAATAAAGCTACCCGAAAGAACCACTTTCCTTTACCCTTTATTGATCAAATGCTTGATAGATTAGCGGGTAAACCTTAATATTGTTTTCTTGATGGTTATTCAGGTTACAATCAAATAGCTACCGCACCAAAAGATCAAGAAAAGACGACATTCACATGCCCTTACGGAACTTACGCTTTTAGGAGAATGCCTTTTGGACTATGCAATGCACCAGCCACCTTTCAAAGGTGCATGATGGCAATATTCTCCGATATGGTGGAGGATTTCCTAGAGATCTTTATGGATGATTTTTCAGTCTTTGGAGATAACTTTGAAAGCTGCTTAGGAAACCTCAAGAAGGTGCTCGAGAGATGTGAAAAAGCAAATTTGGTTTTGAAATAGGAAAAATGTCACTTCATGGTAGATGAAGGGATAGTCCTTGGCCATAAGATTAGCTACCATGGCATAGAAGTCGACAGAGCTAAGATAGAAGTGATCGAAAAGCTGCCGCCACCCACCACAGTCAAGGGAATCAGAAGTTTCTTATGACATGCTGGTTTTTATCGGAGGTTCATTGCGAATTTTTCAAAAATCACCAAGCCCCTATGCCATCTTCTGGAGCAGAACCGACCCTTCGACTTTAACGTTGAATGTACTGAGGCATTCAAGGTTCTGAAAGAAAAGCTGGTAACAGCCCCAATAGTACAGACACCAGACTGGACACAACCATTTGAGATCATGTGTGATGCTAGTGACTACACTGTCGGGGCAGCACTTGGGCAGCGCAGAGACAAACTCTTTCATGTCATATATTATGCCAGCAAGACACTGAACGACGCCCAAGTAAACTACACCACAGAGAAGGAATTATTAGATGTGGTATTCTCCATTGACAAGTTTCGTTCTTATATACTTGGAACGAAGGTCATAGTGCACACAGACCACTCGGCATTGAAATATATGTTCACGAAAAATGATGCAAAGCCTCGACTGATACGTTGGATCCTGCTATTGCAAGAATTCGGCCTTGAAATCAAGGACAAAAAGGGGATAGAGAATCAAGTGGCAGATCACTTGTCAAGGTTGGAGAAGGGAAAGAGTCTATCGACAGATGAGACAAACTTATTGGAGACCTTCCCTGATGAGCAGTTATTTACTGCCACAGTCATTGCCGCGACAGCCATGGCGGCAGGTAAGTCTTCTGAGCTTCCCTGGTATGCTGATTTCGTTAAATTTTTAGTTAGCGGAATAATTCCTCCTGACCTTAATTATCAAGCCAGGAAGAGGTTCCAAAATGATGTTAAGCATTATTATTGGGACGAACCTCTTCTTTTCAAAATCTGTGTAGATCAAGTTATAAGGAGATGCGTACCACAGGATGAACAGGGAGATATACTCCATCACTATCATGCTTCACCGTATGGAGGACACTTAGGAGGCAACAAAACTGCTGCCAAGGTTTTGCAGTCAGGATTCTATTGGCCGTCACTGTATAAAGATGCTTAATTCTTCTACAAGAATTGTGACAAGTGTCAACGGACGGGAAACATCTCAAGGAGACACGAGATGCTGCTGTAGAACATTCTCGAAGTCGAGATCTTCGACGTTTGGGGGATCGATTTTATGGGACCATTCCCATCTTTATGTGGGAATTTATACATCCTCCTGGCAGTAGATTATGTGTCCAAGTGGGTTGAAGCTATCGCCACTCAAAAGAATGATGCCAAGACAGTTCAGAGGTTTTTACATAAAAACATATTTTCCAGATTCGGCATCCCTAAGGCGATCATCAGTGATGAAGGGAGGCATTTCGACAACAGGGTTATAGCTGCTGCCTTGAAAAAGTATGGTGTCAAGCATCGGATTGCAACAGCATACCACCCTCAGACCAATAGACAAGCTGAAATATCCAACAGGGAAGTCAATAACATTCTTGAAAAGATGGTTAAGCCAACTCGGAAAGATTGGTCTTTACACCTTAATGATGCGTTATGGGCTTACAGGACATTATTCAAAACTCCATTGGGAATGTCTCCTTATCGACTAATTTACGGGAAAACATGTCATCTACCTGTCGAGATAGAGCACAGAGCATACTGGGCAATCAAGGCAGTTAATATGGACTTGGAAAAGGCAGGGCATAAAAGGCTACTGGATCTGAACGAAATTGAAGAAATTCGGACAATGGCCTATGACAACGCAAGAATCTACAAAGATAAAACTAAGAAGTGGCATGACAAGAAATTGCTGCCACGACAGTTCTGCCAAGGGCAGCTTGTGTTGCTTTTTAACTCTAGGTTAAAACTCTTCCCAAGGAAACTGAAATCTAGATGGTCTGGCCCATTCCAAGTGGTGCAGGTTTTTCCCCATGGTGCTATCACGATTAGATCTTTGAAAGACGGGCGCCAATTCAAAGTCAATGGACAGCGCTTGAAGCATTATCAGGGGACTGAAGCCCCAAGAATGCAGGAAGTGGTTACCTTAGGAGATGCCCCACCTGGCATCCCTAATTTAACCTAACTTTTTATTTTTAATTTTTTATTATTTATATTAGGAAATTAGAGTTATTTTATTTTTAAGAAATAATGTTTTATTTTTATTGTTTGATAGAAAATAAAGGAGACAAGAAGAAAAGGAGAGGTGAAATCAGCCCAACATCCTTCCATCAGCCCAAAAAGCCTAAATTTTGGAGCCTGTCGTTACAGCTGCCGCGACAAATGCGAAAAATACAAGCTGTCGACACGCTGTCGCGACAGACACGCAAACACGCAACAGACGCACAGTAGATACGGAAACGCGTGACAGGCGCGTCAGAAACCGCGTAACAGCTGGCCCCGTTACTCGCGCCTGCCATTACAGCTCCAACGGGCAGCAAACTCTTTTCTATATAAACCCCGTTTCACTATTCATTTTTCACTCACTTTTACTCTTCTTACTTGCTCTCTCTAGAAATTTTATCTACTTTCATTTTTATTCTCTCAACCCTTGCAACCATGTCTTCTAGAAATACCCGGAGGAGTGCTGCCTCAGGCTCCACCCCGACAGCATCAACCCCACGATCTTGCCAAATCAGAGACATGTGGGAGGAAAGGGGATTTATCTACACCTCAAAGGAGGACAATTTGGGCCTGCAGCCGTTCATTGCCAGAAAAATCAAGGCCTTACAGTGGCAGATCTTTGTAGAACAACCAGAGGAGATGAACGTATCTCTGGTCCGAGATTTCTACGCTGCCATCAATAGCAGAAAAACGACAGCATTTACCGTGGGCAGCAACGACGATGGTCACCAGCAATTTCTGAACAGCCTAGACCCTGCTGCCTACGATGCTGTCATGGCAGAGCTAACGGATGAAGGTACTCAGTGGAACACAAATCGTAAGAACCCGAGGACGGTGAAGAGAACTCAACTCCTCTCGGAAGCTAAAATGTGGAACGCTTTTATCAAAAAGCGCATTATGCCATCCTCGCACAACACCACTGTCGACCAACCCAGGTTAGCCCTCATTCATTCTATTTTGCATGAGAGGCCTATTAATGTGGGCAGCTTCATCCGAGAAAACATTTTGGAGTGTGCACACCGGCCGATGGGACCACTCTACCTTCCTTACCTCATCACAACTCTTTGTCGAGGCCATGGGGTACCTGAAGTTACCACCGATCTACGAGTCCAAGGGAAGGGATGGACCGACAAGAATATACTCAGCTTGATGGAGCTGACTGCTGCCACCCTGTTGTCATCTTTTGATCCCACTGCCACGGCAGCAGACACGACAGAGCCGACGGACACTGAACCTGCTGCCACGGAAGCCAGGCAGCAAACAGCAGCAACAGCCCCGACCGACTCCTCCTCCCAGATCATTGCTGCCATCCAGAAGATGGAGGAACGATAGTTGGGTCTCATGAGCTTCATCAGGGATTTCACAACAGCTACGGTACAATTCATCCAAACCTCTTTAAATTTCCTTGATGTTGTCTTTCCTGCCTTCCCATCCCATTATTTTGTTGCACCCACCCTTGCCCACACCCCAACACCTACTGCCACACCAAGGACACCGTCTGCAGCATCCACACCAACATCTGCCACGACAGCCGCCGGTAGCAACCGTGCAGCTGAGACTTCTGCCCGTGGAACAAAAAGAAGAATGCCCTCGGAAGAGCTTGATGTCTTCATCGCCGGTTTCTCTTCGTCCTCAATTTGGGAGGAAAGTGACAACGAACCCTCTATTAAGAGGAATCTAGCCAAAGAGTTCACACCGGTAAAACGGCAAAAGAGAATGGCAGACAAAAACAAGCTGGATAGCGGCAGCAGCAGCAGCAGTAACGACAGTAGCAGTGATGACAACAGCAGCAGCTCGAAGGTACAGGTAGTAGAGAAACCCCCTCACATCTCTCCTACCAGAATTCAACCTCCGAGGGAGGCCAAAACGAAGAACACATCTGCCTCCCCCATCCGCCAGCCAGTTAAGAAGGCCCCTGCCCGCCGACAGCTCCGAATCAGCAGCAACAGTGACGACATCGCATAAAATTTGAGTTTCTTAACTTATTTTGCTGTCTGCTTTTATATATATATTGTGATGTACTTTTCTTTTATTTTATTGTCATTTGCATTGAGGGCAATGCAACCCTCGAGTTTGGGGGTGGCATCCCTCCATTAATGGAGTCTAATTTAGTTTTAAAATTTATGTCTTTTACTTAGTTTATTTTTTGCTCTAAAAAATGATGAAAAATTGAAAAATTTTGGCTTAAGTCTTTGAATTGAACTTACCTGCCGTGACAGCTCTATCGTGGCAGTGCCTTTAGGATAGTTTTAGGAGCAGTTTAGAGCCTTTCTATAGTTCTGAAACTTAAAACACTATTTGTGACTGTTATACTGCCTAGAACTCTTCTAGTTAACTAGAATAGGAAGCTTAGCACTTGAATAGCCCCTAGAGGTGCCTAACACTGGCTCTAGGAAAGAAGTTTAGCAAAAGAGACTCAATAGCCCTAGAGGTGCCCGAAACCGGCTCTAGGAAGTTAGCTAGAGGTGCCCGAAACCGGCTCTAGTGAAACTTTAGCTTAAAAAATAATGAAACCGAGTCAAAACAAAAAATTAAAGGAGCATAAGAAATGCCTTCAAAAAGATAAACTTTGGCATAAAAATTCAAGTTATAGGCTGAAATATTCTAGTAAAACTTAGAGACTCTTGGCATATAATTGTTCACAAGCATGCACACACTGCACAAGGACTATATCAAGATTCCGGACGAATCCTAAGCTATCCGACAAGTTGCTACCGTCAACAAAGAAGGAATGGAGGGTAAGAGAAAGTTCATTGTTTTAAGCCAAAACAAAAAAATATTCATTTTTCTTTTAGGTCTTAGTTGCTTGAGGGCAAGCAAAAACTTGAGTTTGGGGGTGTTGAGTGCGTAAAAGTTCTATTATTTACCCCCTATTTAACCCATATTTCTGTTGCATTCAAGCATAATTCATTGCATTTAGGCTAGATTACAGTTAGACATCACAAATATATTAAATGGCACAGTTTCTACTGAAATTGGTTGCTTTTGCAGGTTGCTGCTGTAGCAGATGGAGAGGCAGGCGCTGGGAAGTGAAGTAGCAGAGCTGGAACTGGATGAGCAGTCAAGGAGGATGATGCTGCCATGGTTGCCGCTGTGATAGTAGAGGACGACAACAGTTTTGAGGATAAGAAGCAAAGTGAACCTCGACAAAAAGAGAAAATTAAGCCCGTATGTCGTGGAAAACTAGTATATTTTTCCAAGCCCTATATCAGAATGAATGCCAAGCCCAAAGTTCAAGGAGAGAAATTCCAAGCAAGAAGGAAGGACGAGTTAAAGCTATATTCTCTGAAGATTTAGTCTTTATTAGAGTTGTACTTTAATTTAAACTTGTATTCTTGCCATATTAGAAAACTTAGACCCAAAGCCTATATAAAGGCATGTAATTCGACCTAGGAGGGGACATCACCTTTCTCTAGCCTTCTTCCCAAAACCCTAGCCGTTTTTCCCTTCTCAACATGTTCTAAATTCCCCTTAGGGCCACGGGTTGATTTGTAAAGTAGTTACAAGGGTTGCTTTTGTTTTAGGAATTTTCAGTTCAATAAAATAAACTTCAAGTTCTCTTATTCTGGTTATTAACATCTTGCAAGAGTATCGGGAGAGCATTGCGAGGTTATCTATTTACTTAATATCGGGAGAGTTAAGTATATGAAAGGAATAAGTACGAATTCTCTAGTTTATAGTTGAACTATCTCGGACCTAGGGATAGGACGAGGTTAAGTGGCTAAAGAAGAATTCAACAACATCGGTGTTCATCCTTCGGTTCACGCCGGGAGGTATCATCAAAGACGTGTTCATCGACAGACTTGGACCTAGGGATAGGCCAAGGCACAGCAGGGATTCTTGCCAAGCTTGAAGTACTGAGTTGTGTGATCGCTATCGCGACAAGCAACAGACTGCCGCCGCAACAGGTGCTGCCGCGACGGGGACATCGACAGAGCAGATTTTCTTAAACTTAGCAATACCTACACTACTGAGCAATTCAATACCAGCCCATTCTCTCTATCTTGATTTCTTTCATCTTATTTAAATATTCTTTATTATTCTCGTGACAAACATCTTAAATATTCTTTTTACTTCCGTGTAGTAATTCCAGGTGAAGCTATTAGCCCAGTCCCTGTGAAGACGATATCTGATACTTCAGTATCACTTTACTACTTGCATCGTGTACACTTGCACTACAATTGTGATAGACACTTTTACACGCAACAGTATTGGTATCACTCAATATAGCTTTGAGAGTACACAAGATCACTCTCAGTCATACAACAATAACAAAAGTCGTTACAGAGCATCAAGGGGAGGTGGAAGATTTCGAGGAAGGTCACGCCCTCAATGCTATCTGTGTGGCAAACTTGGACACCTTGTGGATCAGTGTTGGCAAAGGTTTGATCAGAACTTCCAAGGTGTATCCTTCTTTCAGCCACAAAATAATCCTAACACCCAAGCCAATATGTGTCACTATGCACCTAATTCGACTAATCTTTGTTATGATCCATTTTCGAGTCCTTCTGTAGGTGTACTGGATTATTTACTAGAGCTTACAGATGATACAATGCAAATCAATTATATGGTTTCTCAAGGAATTCTCTCGTTAAATGATAATTGGTACCTGGATTCAAGAGCAACACATCACATTACTGGTGATCCTCGGTTCTTACAGCAAGGTCTTCCTTATACAGGTAAGGGTTAAGTCTTTCTTAGAGATGGTTCCACTCTTAATATTGCTTGTATAGGGAGAACTTCAATATCTACATTCCCTAAGAATCTTGTTCTTGATCACCTTTTACTTGTTCCTCATATAACTAGGAATCTTTTGTTTGTGTCAAGATTTGCTCAAGACAAATTTGTTTACCTTGAGTTTTGTACTAATAAGTGTTTTGTAGAGGATAATGAGTTAGGGAAGGTTCTGTTGGAAGGGCAGCTCGAGAATGGATTGTATTGCTTAGAATTTTCATATTCAAATCTTGCTACTGCTTATGCTTGTTATTTTGCCACACACACTTAGTCACCGGCATCCACTACCACAAATACTACACATACTCTTTGGAACAACAGACTTAGCCATGCAACTCCTAGGATTGTTAGTAAAGTTCTGAATAAATATGTTGATCATAATTTACCTATTTGTACGGCTTGCCAGCTTGGCAAAGCCATAGGTTACCTTTTTCTTTGTCTTCTACAGTTTATCATAAGGCTTTTGAATTAGTCGAAGCTGATGTATGGGGTCCATCGCCTATTAAGTCCACTTGTTGTTCGCATTATATTTCTTTTGTCGATTTGTACAACAGGAATTGTTGGGTTTATATTCTCAGAAATGAAACAGAGGTTTTGAATGCATTTAAATTGTTCCATACCCTTGTACAGAATCAGTTTTCTACGAACATTGTAGCCTTGCATACAGATGGTGGAGGTGAATTTCGAGCTATTGAAAGTGAACTGGCCACACTTGGTGTTCAACATAGAGTTACATGCCCACATACCTCCCAATAAAATGGGTTAGTGGAACGTAAACACAGACATATCATAGAGACTACTCTAACACTATTAGCCCATACCTCTTTACCATTTAAATACTGGACTTACACTATTTTGAGTGTTGTTTACTTGATAAATAGGTTACCATTAGGTGTTCTTGGGAGGATTTCACCTCATCAAAAGCTCTACAATAAAGCACATGATTACCAGTTTTTAAGAACGTTTGGTTGCCTTTTCTTTCCTCGTTTGAGACAATACAACCGACATAAGTTTGATTTTAGATCCAAAGCATGTACTTTTTTGGGTTATTCTCCCAAACACCACAGCAATCAATGCATGGATAAGGATGGTCGAATATATACTTCAAGGGATGTGAAGTTTAATGAGAAAGTTTTTCCATTTGCTGCACCCTCAGCCACAATAGACGCTTCTTCAACTTCAACTTCTTATGTTTCCCTTCAATTTCCACTCGATGGCGGGACTGAAAGTGCTGGTTCTACTGGTGCTACAAACCCTGTTGAGAACCAACAGCAACAAAGTATGCCAGCCGGTGCTAATAATACTTGTGT
This sequence comes from Hibiscus tridactylites, assembly GCA_958450335.1. Lineage (NCBI taxonomy): Eukaryota > Viridiplantae > Streptophyta > Magnoliopsida > Malvales > Malvaceae > Hibiscus > Hibiscus tridactylites. Next base: position 84,086,124 of record OY288268.1, on the reverse strand, counting down.
TGACACTACAAATGCTCATGAGGAATCAGTTTTGCTCACATCTACTTCGGCTGGTGGTCATACATCTCCTAAACCAATAGCCAATGGTAATAGTAATGATGCTACTGGTTCATGTGCACCAACTAATATTGCTCATGATGGCTCTCATAGTGAACATGTTGCAATACACAATGATGAGCCAGATGTTCAATTTGAGTCCAACTTAGTTAATTCTCCAGCGTTGTCTAGTACTAGTGTTAATGATCACATGAGTAATAGTTGTTCCAGTTTCAACAGAGAATGTTTCAACACCTACAGTGGCCAATGGAGAAACCTTTAGTCTAGTTGTGAGGTTCTCTACCATTTATGTCTTATTATCCTTGGTTATTACTAATAATTGGCAGATTTTTCAAGTGGATGTCAACAACGCATGTCTCAAGGGAGACCTACAAGAGGATGTATATATAGAGCAGCCCTCTAGGTTTGAACAGACAGATGCGATGGGAAATGAGTTAGTCTGTAAGCTTAAAAAAGCTTTATATGGTCTAAGGCAAGCGCCACGAAATTGGTTTACAAAACTAAGAGAATTTCTTTGTTCTATTGAGTTTAAATCTTTAGCCCCTGGCAATTCACTATTTGTTTATTCAAAAGATACTACTATCACATATTTGGTTTGTATGTAGATGATATCCTTGTGACAGGAAATTCAGAAGCACGTGCTTCTCGAGTCATTCATTGTCTTTATGAGAAGTTCTCGTTGAAAGATCTTTGACTTGTTCAATAGTTTCTTGGTATAGAGGCACATCACACAGTTGACAGGTAATTCTTGAGTCAAAAGAAGTTCATCGAAGAAATTTTAGCCAAGAATAATTTGAAGGAAACCAAAAACATTAATACACCCATGGCAGCAACACAAAAACTCACCAAAGAAGGTGGTTCGGACTTAGCAAATTCAAGTCATTATCGAAGTATGGTTGGAGCCTTGTTATATGTTTGCCACCCTCGCTCGGATATCTCATTTGCTGTAAATAAAGTGGCACAATATCTACAACAGCGTAAAGAAATGCATTGGGCAGCTGCCAAAAAGATTTTACGATACCTAAAGATGACATCTGATTATGGCCGCTGGTTCTCTCATCACAATGAGCCAGTTACTCTTTATGCCTTCTCGGATGCAGATTGGGGTGGAGATGTAGGTGATAGAAGATATATATCAGGACATTGTGTCTTTCTTAGACCACATTTGATCTCATGAAATTCTAAGAAGCAAAGGTTTGTTTCAAGATTGACAGCTGAGGCAGAGTATCGCAGTCTCGCTGATGCATCATCTGAAATCTTATGGGTTAAAGCCTTGCTCACAGACATGGGAGTTGGTGTTGATAATGAAGTTCCAAAAGTTTGGTTAGACAATACCAGTACTGTTGCGATGGCAGCAAATTTAATTTTACATGCCAAAACTAAGCATGTGGACTTGAATTTGTACTTTGTCAAAGAAATGATGTTGTCAAAGCAATTAGAAGTTAATTATGTACCGACAAAGTATCAAAATGTCGATGTTATTACTAAGATGTTACCATCGATAAAATTTCATGAGCTTTGAAGGCAATTAAATGTCTGGTCTATTCAACAGCTTCAATAAAAAGATTGAGAAAAGGAAAAAAAATAGAGTGAATATTGAAGCAATGAGATTCAGTTAGTTGGTTTCTAACCAACTCTATTATGTTAGACATTGAGCCCATTTTTCATAACTAATTGGATAAACAGTTTTAAGTAAGTTATGTAAACATAGGGCTATAAAAATCACATGATAATGGCACTGGCCTGATAAGGTTTTGAAACGGCCAACATTGTGAAAATCCAAACACTCTCATTTCCCTTTCGCTTTACTTCTTTCTAATTCGCCGTCGTACTCTTCTTCTCCTAATCTTTGTTCATCTGTTTGTCTATTTTTTCGTTCGACGACCGCACCTCAATATTATTAACAACATGAATATATGTAATTTTTGAATTGTTTGATATTTTCCAATAAAGTGTAAACTCTTGGGCATTATAAACTTTAAATGATTAAGTAAACACTTAAGACTTTTCGATATCCAATGGTTAGTTTGTGGATATGTTACAATAATTTGTTAACAACGTGGTTAGCGTCATGTTAAGTACATAAGACTCTCAATAATTTAACATTCTCACAAAGTGAAACATTGTTTTCGTTTATTTATCAATTTTTATGTTATGAGAGTTGTTTTTCACAAATCATTTTAATACTATAAATTTTTCTGTGTAAAAAGACTTTTAGTCGAATATGTCTTTTATCATTTTAAAAAAAAGGGGTAAACTATCTGTTTGACCACCAAACTATTGTGAAAGTTTTAAAATGACCACCATAGAAAAAAAACGCGCCATTTCACTACCCAAACTATTAAAATGGGATTATTTTGGCCACCTGCCATTAAGAGGCTAACGGCAGAGCTGATGTGGACCGTTAAAACAAACGGTGACGCTTAGGTGGAAAAAAAAGGAAAAAGCCAACTCAGCTTATTAGAAAACAAAAGGTCTCGTTTTTTTTTTCTTTACTTCGACACGAAAAAAAAAACCCCAATATTCTCTCAACTCTGTCTGAAAACCCAAAAAAATTCTCGACGATCTGTGATCTTTTGTTGGAGATAGAGAGGAGATGGTCGGACTTCTACGCGAAAAAGGGGATCCTTCTCCGCGATACGGTAAGTTTGATTCTTGTTCTGGGGTTTATGGGTGAAATTTCAGATTAGGGTTAAAACGATTAGGGCTAAAACGAGATTAGGGATTTTAGATTAGGGTTAAATAATTGATATTAGGGTTAATACAAGATTAGGGATTTCAGATTACACTTAAAATTTGCTATTAGGGTTTACACCAATCTCAGAAATTAGGGTTAATAAAAATTTGCGATTAGGGTTTATAGATTACACTTAAAGTTTGATTCTTCGCTTTTGTCTGCTTGTTGTTGGTTTTGTCTACTTGTTAGGGTTAAAAGAATACACTAATCTCAGAAATTAGGGTATTGCAATAAAATACACTTTTTTTTTGTCTTTTTTGTTAGGGTTAATAAGATATACTTTGTTTGTTAATAAGATATACTTTTAACAATAAAATACACTTAAAGTTTGACGTGGGTTGATATCAATATTTAGGGTATTGCAATGGTGGGTGGGGTAATTATTATTTGTTTGTTATACTTTGTTTGTTGCACTGTGAAAGCATTAATGGTTAGTGTTGTGTTATTTGACAGGGGCTGATTCAGATGAGTTTAGTCTTGTTGTACATCATGGACAAAGACTTGATTATTTCGATTACTGTAATGTGGATACTATGTCCATGTTTGAGATTGTTAATATGGTAGAACGGTTAGGTATTACTACTGCTGTTACTGTCTTTTGGAAGGTTTCAGATAGACCATTAGAACTGAAGAAGTTGATAACTGATTATGATGTACTTGAGATGGTAGGGCATTTACCTACAGATCATTACAAGCATGTACACTTAAGGGAAATAGGAGTGGACAATGAGCCTGAGATGAGTGTACATTCTGAAACTAGGGTAGAACCTGAAACTAGGGTAGAATCTGAAACTAGGGGAGATGCTGAAACTAGGGTAGAATCTGAAACTAGGGGAGATGCTAAAAGTAGGGTACATTCTGAAACTAGGTTAGATTCAGATTCTAACTCAGAAGATGAGGAGTTTCTTGTGGAGTCAGACTCATCCAGTCATAATTCTGATTTTAGTGACAGTGAAACAGAAGTTCTTAGCTCTGAAACTGAAAGGTGTAGTGGGAATTTAGGTTTGGGCAGTGATCAAGTACAATATGAATCTGACAATGACAGTGGAAAATCTGACTCACTACACAGTGTAGATGAGTCAGATTCAGAGGGTCCAAAACAACCTAGATTTCCTGAATTTAATTCTGAGTCAGACTTAATGAACCCTAAGTTGAAGGTTGGTCAATTGTTTGCAAGAAAAGACATACTTAAGGATGCCATTAAGATGTATGGTATTAAGAATAGGTACAGTGTTAAGTTAAAGAGAAATGATAATAGAAGGATTCAAGCAAAATGTAAAGGAGAGTGTCAATGGATGTTATGGGCAGCCCCTATACATGGTGAAGATCCTTCTACCGGTACATGGCAGATTAGGTCTATAATTGGTGAACATAGTTGTCTTAGGGAGTTCAAAAATTCCAATTGTACTGCCAAGTGGCTAGCTAAAAACTACTTTAGTAGTTTTTTTGTTGACCCTAATTTCTCTAGTGCATCCCTAAAAGAAGCTGTCCACAAGGATTGGGGATTAGTTGTAGATAAGGGTAAATGCATTAGGGCAAAAAATGTGGCTCTTGAGAACTTGAATGGTAACTACAATGAGCAGTATGCAAATCTGTATGCTTACTTAGGGGAATTGAGGCACTCTAATCCAGGGACAACAACTGTTTGTAAGTTGGATGAAAGAAAGTTTGAGAGGGTTTATATCTGCATGCAAGCATTGAAAGATGGCTTCAAAGCAGGCTGTAGGCCCATTGTAGGTCTAGATGGTTGTCACTTGAAGGGGTACTACAAAGGTCATCTTTTGGCAGCTGTAGGAATAGATGCAAATGATGCAATCTATCCTATAGCCTTTGCAGTTGTGGAGAGTGAAAACCAGGCATCATGGTTCTGGTTTTTGGAATTACTTGCCACTGATTTGGAGATGGAAAATTCTCACAGCTATACCTTTATGACTGATAGACAGAAGGTATAAGTAAAATTCTTTAACATTTTGGCCTGGATTTTTTTTGCTAACTGTGAACTGTTAATTAATTTATTTTGTTTTTTTGTATGTGTAGGGATTAATGGAAGCTGTGTCAGAAGTGTTCCCCCATACAGCACATAGGACATGTGTGAGGCACTTGTACTCAAATGCTAAGAGTAGTGGAACTTTTGGAGGAAAAGCAGTGAAGGACCAGCTTTGGAAAGCTGCAAGGGCTACATATCCGAGAGAATTCCAATCTTGCATGGATGAATTAAAGGTGATCTCATGTTTTTAAAGTTTTGTCGAGTTTTCAATTTGACCACTATCTTTTCTGTTAAGTTTTAATTTGACCACTATCGAATAGTTAAAGTTTTAATTTGACCACTATCGATTATTTAAAGTTTTAATTTGACCACTGCATTTTTTGTAGGTATTATCAGAAACTGCATGGAAATGGCTCTCACCTAAGGATCCCACCAACTGGTCAAAGTCTCACTTCTCTTCTAGATGCAAGTCTGACATGCTCCTTAATAATAATTGCGAATGTTTTAATAAGGTTCACTTTCTAACTTATCTAAATTACTTTCCAACTTAGTGTTTATGTGAATGTTTGACTAATAATAGTGCTAATCACTAATCTTTGAATGCTGACAGCTTATACTTGAAGCCAGAGACAAACCAATAATAACATGCCTGGAATCCATCAGATCAAAGCTGATGCAAAGACTTGCCAATAAGAAGGATGAGGCTGAAAAGTGGACAGGCCTTCTTTGCCCTAAAATTCAGAAGAAGTTAGAACATGCCACATCATCAGCACATAGGTATTTTGACCATCTTTTTACTATTTTTGTGTTTTCATTGTAAATGTGAACTGTGAACTGTGAAATTGAATTTTTGTTGTTGTTTTATGCTAGTTGTTGGCCTCTTTATGCTGGTGGACACATGTACCAGGTTTCATGTGGTCCATCAACCCAACATTCTGTTAACATCCAACAGTGGACATGCACATGCAGGAAATGGCAACTAACAGGTATTGCATGGAAATAAGTTTAGGGTATTACACTTTCAATTATTGTTAACTTGTTTTTTAACTAACAAATATTTTTTTGTTTAGGGATCCCATGTGTTCATGCAATTTCTGTGATTTTATCCATTGAAGACAGGCCAGAAAGATATGTTGACTCGTGCTACTTCAGCTCAACCCAAAGAGCAATCTATTCTCATTTGATATGTCCTGTGAGGGGTGAGAAACAATGGGAGCCTGTTGACACACTAGAGCTTGTTCTGCCACCAGTCTTTAGAAGACCTCCGGGACGACCACACAAGAAAAGACGCAAGGAAAGTGATGAAACACCATCTCAGACTGGTCGAATGTCAAGAAGGGGTATCAAAATCTTTTGTAAAAGATGCAATTCGAGTGGCCATAATATCAGAACGTGCAAGGGAAAGGTTGGTGCCAATCCGAGAAGACATGGACAGACATACAGTGGTGTTGCTGCCAGGAAAAATCCTAGAACTCCAAAACTTCCAGTAAGTTACATCCACCAGCTTCTTTGTTACTTGTTTGTTTAATTCATATATAATAAACTGTTGTTTGCTTCTTTGTTGTGCAGGTTAGAAGACCTGAACCAGTCCATCCTTCACAACCCACCACTGTGAGATGGATGCCTACAACTGGTGGTGCTGGAACCAGTCAAGGACCAAGTCCAACACCATCTCAGCCTTCACAACCCACCACTGTGAGATGGATGCCTACAACTGGTGGTGCTGGAACCAGTCAAGGACCAAGTCCAACACCATCTCAGCCTTCAGAAGTCACCACTATGAGATGGATGCCTACACCAAGAGTTCCTACAACTCAAGAGAGCTCCTACAATCCATCTTGAATTCTGTTGAAGACTTAGGTGGTCATTTTGTATAGTGAATGTGTGTTGCATACATGAATATCACATTTTGTTTTGACTTGCTTTTGGGGATCAATGTTTAGGGGAAGATATTTGTCTTTTGTTATGTATTGGTCAAACATTTGTATGACACCATGTTGTCATATTTAGGGTTGAGTTTAACCAAAGTATAACATGTTGTCATTACAAACATTAAGTATCACATGTATTGGTCAAACATATGTATGCAATACTATTATGAAATTATCAAATGAAATATTATATTTTGCTTATTTTATCATCTTTCCTTTATTTTATGTCTTGTAGATTCAATTTGTAAGATAACATATGGATCAATTATCATAAACAAACAAAAACTACATTTCATTTCAATAAGATAAACCCTAAATACGTTACATAATTCTTCCTCCCTGAATGTTCTTCCCCAAATACATAATCCTTACAATACATTTCAAAAACAGTCACAAAATAACAGCCCTGCCATGCCCAAAATATCAGGGACAAAATCCTTTCTTCCTCATCATTGTTCTTCCTTTCTTCCTTCACCAACACAAAACCCTAAACCCACCACAATAACAGCCCTAACCTAGAAGAAATGTTTCCCCAAAATAAATCCAATCAAAACAGCAACAACAACAAGCAAACTTGCAACAATTCTTTGCTTCTTTCTTTCTTCCTCCATCGAATCAATTTTTTTAAGAAGACCAACAATTACTCTTTTTGACCTATCGGTCATTGGTGGATCAAACCAAGAAAAAAAATTGCAAGCCCTAACCCCATTTCAAAATTTTCCACAACCCCAAAACCTCCTACCTGGATTTTCATAAGTCCAACTTGTTGTCAGCTTCGAACGAACCTCACAATAGCAATCACGATTCATCTCTGCTGCCATTTTCTTCTACACCAAAACCACCTGATTTCTTCTTCTTCTTCACGATATACTGAAGAAAACTTGTTTTTAGGGTTAAGTTTGGGTTTCATTTATAAACGTTTTTTTTATTTGCTTAGGTGGAAGGTTGACATGGATGGCTCCTCACTCCAACGTGGAAAAAATAATCACAGCTCATACAGCCCACCTGTCCACGTCAGCTCTGCCGTTAGCCTCTTAACGGCAGGTGGCCAAAATAATCCCATTTTAATAGTTTGGGTAGTGAAATGGCGCGTTTTTTTCTATGGTGGTCATTTTAAAACTTTCACAATAGTTTGGTGGTCAAACAGATAGTTTACCCAAAAAAATTAATCCTTGAGATTCTAAAATATCTCATCCAAGTATTAGACATTCTAATTTAAGTGGATAAAAGTTATTATTCTTATGTAAAAAAATTATTTACCCCTTTTCGGTACCTCTATCTATGTTACAACAATTAAAAAAACTTAAATAATAAGTCTTGGACTAAAATAATCGGGGTATAATTTTTTTTGAAAGCCAAAGTGGTTACAAGTAATATATGTTCTGAATATATTCTCAACCATTTAATAATGCACGTTCAATCGCCTTGCTGCAGCTGTTAGTACTCAAACTCGTAACTTTTAGAGATAATAACCGTTCACTTAACCACGGTGTCTTGGTAATTCATTTGTATTTTTGGACACTGTAGTATTCTCTAAAGGATGTAGAAATTATTTTCGATCAGTCTACATTCTTTAACGTTTTAAGGCAAATTATTTTCAATTTCAAAGTCAGAAGAAACATAATTATTATTAAATATAGAGATTTTTTTGTCAGAATTATTAAATATAGAGATAGGGATCGATTACCAGCTCATGTCATCGATGCACTCAAAGTCAGAGGGAATATAATAACAAATAACTAGAATTGTAGATAAGATTAGATAATTTAAAATTAAATCAGTAACAACAAGAACTAGTTTATTATTATTAAAAGGTTTAATAGTTAAAAAATTGTTTCATTTAAATATTTTTCCAGATATGTGTTGAAAGTAATGTCTAACCTTCTATCCGCTAATAATTTTAAGATTTTTTAGCGTTAAAAAAATACAAAATCTCTAATCTTCAAAGCTCATTGCTGTTGTCTATTACTCCCGAAGTCTCTTCCATCGTCGACCACCAACCACCCTCCTTCTGTCGCCGACACTTTCATTGGTCGTCCACGGTCCACCTTTCAATGGCGCTCTTTCTATTTATATTGGCAGAGATTATTCACCAACCTTTAAATACTTTCACACTTAAGTTTTTGGTCAATTATTGCAAGTTGCAATAGCAGTACGTAGGAGGTGGTTGAGCTTTGATTCCTTGTAGCTGAGCTGAGGAACCTCACCCAAATCATTCATTTTCTTCACCGGTACCCCGTAAGAGGAGAAATGGAGGGCTCAAACAATTATGGCCACCACCATCCTGTGTTTCATCTGTTGAGCCAATACCGGCTCATCTGCAATCCAAATAGACTATCAGCTGCCTGCTCAAGATGTGGAGAGAAGGTCTCAGCTCCATGTTTTAGCTGTGAGGAGGAGTGTGGATTTTACCTTCACGAGGTATGTGCCGAAGCACCTTCGGAGCTTAATCATCCTTTCCATCGGGACCACCCTCTTGTTCTTTTGCCATATCCGCCGTCTCGTTACACGAGGTACATTTGCGACTTCTGTGGTGAAACATGTGAGAAATTCACTTATCATTGCTCCTCTTGCAAATTCAACTTTCACATTAAATGTGCTTTGTTTACATTTAATATTGCTAAAGAGCTTGAGCATGTTCCCCTTGAACCTCCATTGATTTCTAATGAAATTGATGGTGAAGAAGTTGAAGACGTTCTTGAGTGCTATGGGTGTTGGGAAGCATTAGTAAATGATACATATTTCTCTCTTCATTGCGGATTTTATTTACATAAGAAATGTGCTGAGCTTCCTCTCAAACTGAATCATGCATGCCATCGCAAACATCCTCTTCTTTTACAATTTGGTAGCGAACAACTCTGTTGCAAGATATGTGAAGAAACCGGAGGGAGAGGATTTATTTATTATTGTCCGCCTTGTAAGTTTGCTATTCACATTGAATGTGTCTCACCAACACCCATTATTGAAGATAAAAGCCACCCACATCCTTTCTCTTTGCTATTGAGACAAACTCCATTCATTTGTGATGGCTGTGGTACCAGAGGAAGTCATGCTGCCTATACGTGTTGTACATGCAACATTGTAGTTCATAAGAAATGCATTTCATTGCCCCGCACTATCAGAAGCAAGTGGCATGATCATCGTCTCTTTCACACATATTTCTTACACAAAGAAGATTTTGAAAGATTGGATTGTTTAATATGCCACGATAAGGTGAATACAGAGTGTGGCAGCTATTATTGTTCAAAATGCAAGGTAATATTCCATGTGAATTGTGCATTGAAAGATGAAGATTCATATTTTGTAGGAGAAGAGGAAGATGAGGAATCTCTTGATATATCTGCTAATTCTATAACTAATGTCCTTGAATGGAATGATGCCGGGGAAGCCACAGTAATACAACATTTCAAGCATATTCACCCCTTGGTGTTAAGTGACCGAGTAAGTGAGTATGAGAATAAATGTTGTGATGGATGCTTGTTACCAATCTCAGCTTCATTTTACTACTGTATGCAATGTGGCTTTTTTCTTCATAAAGTTTGTGCCGAATTACCAAAGGTAAAGCATGTCTGGCATCATAGTTGCCAAAAACCATTACTCCTCACTTCAGACAAAAGTATTGATTGTGGAGAATGTGGTTACTTGACTAATTCTTTTGCCTATACCTGTGAAGAATGCGGTGACCATACATGCTTCCGATGTGTTATTGCTCTTACACCTGGTGCTCGGACATGTCTTGGACATAAACACCCTCTTCTTTTCTACATTGACCATTCAGGGAAATGCGATGCTTGTGGTGATGATAATATGGGAGGGATGTTCCGTTGCAAGAAATGCAAATTTTCTTTAGATCATAAATGTTTTTCACTGCCCGTTACAGCTGAGGATAAATGCGACGAACATATTCTTTCACTCACTTATCATGATGATAGCAGTTATTCAGAAACTCATTTCTGCGATATTTGTGAAGAAATTAGAGATTCAAAACTTTGGTTTTATCACTGTGCAACATGCGATACTTCTGCTCATGTGGATTGTGTCCTTGGACAATACCGATTCCTTAAACTAGGGAGTATTGTTAATCAAAGTAGGCGTTTTCATAAGCACCCTCTCACTGTTGTTAAGAAGATCTATTACTACCCCGATTGCAGCAATTGTGGTGAGCCCTGCGTAGATTTGTCTCTCCAATGTACAAAGCCCGGATGCAACTTTATTCGCCATGCTAAATGTCCATCATAACAATTTCACTTGTTCAGATCTGGACAAGGACTTCTCTCTAGGGAAAACACAATGTATGCTCCCAATTTTATTACTTGTAATGCTTTGTTGTGTCTTATTACCCAAACTGGAGTTTGCTATTTTAAGTTGAATTGTATGGCAACTGTGTTTGAAATTGGAATTTGTGAACATCTGATTGTGTTTTGAATATTAAAAGTATAATATGTTGGTTTGTGTGTTTAGTTTTCTTTTAGTTTGATAAATAGATTAAACCATAATCTTAGTTTTCCAGATTTAGTAATATGCATAATACAAAAGCAAAACTCAAATTAACTTTTGAGTTGAACTAGCTCCATTTAGGGAGACTCAAAATAAGCTTCGCTAACCAGTCGTCCACGACTTAGACCCGCAAACGCGTCCGCAACTCGATTTCTTTTCTCTTTTTTTGCTCGGCAAAAATTTTATTATTAAAAATTTTAAAGGTCTAGCTTAGTTGAGAGCCTCATTAAAAACCTCTTTAAACCTAAATGGAGAAAAGAGTACTCAACAACCAGGGAAATACAAAAAAAAAAAAAAAATCGTCTTCCATATAACCAAACTCCTGAAACATCACCAGCAAAAATAAAACCAAGCAAGGCAAGGCACAAGACAAATAAAAGACACGACACGACCAAAGTACAAATCAAACAAAACTATTGATTTCAACGGCACATAATGAAACTAATCGCCAAACCATAAAATGGCAACTCCACACAGTGCACTGGACTCAACAAGTTTTTCTTCCCCAACACCCTTCAATCTCATCATGAATCTATATTGCTTCAATTACAGTGATGCAAGTAGCAGCAAACTCCTAATAATCACTACAACGAGAAAAAGATAGCAGCTATATTTTAGCACCAGGCTTTAAAATTTCTCTCGAACTCGGGCCATCGTTTGCAAGGCATATTTCAAAAATATTAGATTGTTTTGGCACATGGCATACCTGCTCCTTCTCAAAAACATTAGATTGTTTTGGACCATAAATTGTCCGCAACTCTATTGCGATCCCTTCCAATAAGTAGAGGGCGAACCTCCCAATCAAGAGCAAGTAAAGCCTGGATAACCTCTAAATTTTGATTGAATGTTAATCCCAAACTTTTTATTCTGTCGACTCAAAACATGCTGGTACTTCTCAATCTCACCCCACATGCAACAAAGCCTAAGAATATCCTCTCCTTTTTTTTACAAAATTAAATGCTTATTTGAAAAAGACATTATAATTGATGAGATTTTCTAACATTTTAGCCAATATTAACATCATCGGTACTCGTTGTTAGTGGTGCTCATCGGTGCTCGTCGAGCGTGGCAGACTCATCGTTTTCAGAATTATTTTACCCAAATTTAACAGACATGTCCTGCAATCCCAAGAACAAGCACCATTAACGACGAGCACCGGTGAGCACAATTAATTCAATTTATAAAGATTAAAAATCTAAAGAAATCGTCGTATAATTATAAATTATTTAAAAATAAAAACGTAAATTAATTAAAATATATTATTTTACTTTTAATTTTCTTTTAAACATATATCAAAATACCTATCTACCCCTAAATTACAAAACCCTAATTATAATGGGTAGATAGGTATTTTAAATGAACAAAAATTAGGGTTTTGTAATTTAGGGGTAGATAGGTATTTTAATTTATGTTTAAAAAAAATTAAAAATAAAATATTTTAATTAATTTACTTTTTAATTTTTATAAATAAATTAATAATAATTATCGGTACTCATCGTAAGTGGTGGCGTGACAAACTCATCCTTTTCGAAATTGTTTTACCCAAGTTTAACAGACATGTCCAGTAATCCCCCCACACGTTGTTTTGGTCTTTGAAAACTGTTTTTTCTTTTTTATCTAATTACCAGCACGCCACCATTTTCCCCCTTCTCTTTGGGTTCTTCATCTTTCACCATGTTTTAAACATTAAAATCTACCTATAATATACTTAATAAAAAATATGTATTTTTGGAAAGCAATTGGTAGTCTCCTTATACATCGTTCTAGTAGATTTTTTAAGGGTTGAATTCGTCGGTCGATTTGTATCGAATCTGTAACACTCGGGTTTGGGGGTCGGGTGAAAATAATATTAATATAATGGTTCGGGTTTCAGTTTTATAATTAAAATAATAAAATATTATTTTGGGCTTCACACATTCAAAGCAAACCTTTTATGTTGGACCAAATTAAATTGTAACCCATTTTCTATGGAATTTGCCATTTCATTAATGGCAAATCTGTAAATAAATGAACTTTCAAACTTAAAGCCCCTTTTCACTAAAATGAGCATTGTCATCTTCTTCCTCATTTCCCCTTTTCATTTTTACACGACAAGAGAGCTCTCCCTTCACCTAGTTACTATTCCATTCTCATACAACTTTATCTTTGGAGCTTTTCGAAAGGTAATCTCGTTTTTGAGTTGGTATTGTCTTCCTTTACATTTTGGTACCTTTAGATTTCATTAAAACTATGTATTTTTGCATTTGGGTTTTCAAAGTTTTAGGTCAAAGGTTGAAGCTTTATGATTCTTTATCAAAGCTTTTGATTTATTATGGTTAGATACGTTGTTTATGAACCATAAGGTCCAACATATATGAATTTTAAAGAGTTTTACCATGATTTTCGGATTTGTGTTTTAATGAGGTTTTTGAAGGGTTTTAAGATGAGTTTTGGGTGTGTTTAATGTTGGAAATTGAAGGATATTGGTTGTATGTTGGTTGAGGATCGTTTTAGAAGCTTTTAGAGGTGTTAAAAGTGTTTGAAACAAGAGTTTTGGGTTGAGTTTGAGGGCTGCTCGGGTTTGGAGTTTTTGGGGTTGTTCTTGGCTTGAGAATCATGTGTTTTATGCTTGATGAGTATTCTGGGTTGCTACATTGTTGTGTGAACTGATTTGAGGTTGTTTGAATGTGTTGAAATGACTAGAGGCAAGAAATTGTGTTGGTGAAGCATCGAGAGTGAATCCGGGAGCTTGAAGGTCTTGGTTGCTTGGTTGTTGAGCTTGGAAGTGAATGTGAGTGATTAAATGTTTTTAAATGGTTTTTGAGTATTGGTTCAAGCATGTGGACTAGGTCGGGCTTGGTAGACCCACCTAGAGTTGAGATTAGAGTGGTAGCCTAATCCCAAGCTTTAATTAGAGACTTTGATTGAACTCTAATTTATTGTTATGCCTCTTGTTTAATTGTGTTTATGGTGGCTATGTATAATGTGTTATACATGTATGTTGAGGCATGGTTGTGATGCATTGTGCTATGCATGTGGATTGTGCATGATGGTGATCATGGTGAGTACGTGCTAAGCACGGAAGTTGATATAAAATGATGTTTGTGAAAGGTTGTGGATTGTGTCTAGTATTGGCACTAGTATGCTTGGGTACAAATGATCGATCATTAGGATGTTAGTGTGCACACGTGAGTCAAATGCGCGCGTGGTCTTGGTGATGGTAGTCATCAAGATGGAGTACGGGTTCGCCCGGAAAACCTTCTTATATGTATGATAGTCAATGATGAGTGTAATCCCATCGACGGGGCGTGAGGATGAGTAAAATCCCCTCCACGTGAACGATGATGAGTGTAATCCCACCGTAAGGTAATGGTTGTGTTGGATGTGAGTTTCAACGTGTTATCCGCGTATTCGAGTCATAGCTAGGTGACAATATGATATGAAATGTGATTCCTATATGGATTGATATATGTGCTTGCATATGATGTGGTTATGGACTCGATGAGCATGACATAATATTGATTATATGTTCATGCATCATGTATATTTTGGCTCATGTGGATCGAAGGTAAGATCATGCATTCTACCTTGGTTGTGCTCGTGCTTGGACCCTGCATTGTCGAGGTTTGTTTTAAATGAGCTTACCCTCACTAAGCTTTATGCTTACGCTCTCTTTTGTTCGACAATGCTGATCCGTAGTTTGTGGGTTGCTAGTGCAAGAAGGGGCCTCCAAGTGTGCTTTGTGGTGCTATCTTAGCTATCAAGTATGGATATTTTAGTTAAAGGATGTAATAGTCAAGCAATGGGATATGTATTTGTTGCTTTGATGCTTTTGAAGTATGTTGGTATTGGTTGTTTAGGAGCATGCTAGACTCCTTTTATGTGTTATGTTGGTTGACTTTTGGATGTCATGTTTGGGTTGTAAACCATGTTTGAATTGCCTACCTTGAATGCCTAAGTGTATACCTTGTTGAAGAATGTTATCTTATTTTCCATGTACGAACCTTATGATTGTTTTGTTGGTGCTTGAATGTATGGCTCTTATACGTCTGAAGTGTTAAGCATGCTTGTTGATGCTCGGATTGCCTTATAGTTGTTGCTTGTGCGTTGTGTGAGGTTGTAGTGGTGTTTTTGGGACAGCCTTGTATCAAAAACCAGCTAAAACCAATCTGCAAACAGAGGCGTTTCGAAACGGTTGGTCCTGTTTCGATACAGTCCCTTTGTTTCGGGCCAGGCGTTTCGGTAAGCTAGGGGGCGTTTCGATACATTTTTGCTACTGGAAATCTGAGAATTTGACGATAAATTAACGTATTGAAACGAGCTTTAGTGTTTCTGAACGGCCTTCGTATCGTTGACCACGAGAAGTTGACCGTTGAGGTCGTTTCGATACGGGCCACCCCTGTTTCGAAACGGTCTCATCAAGTTGACTTTGGCCAGTTGGCCTAGTCAAGGCGTATTGAAACACCCTATCGGCGTTCCGATACGGCCTGCTGTATAAGAATAAAATGGACTGTTTTAAGTGGGCTGTTGGTCGTGTACCTCATTGTTTTTTCCGTTGTTGCTTTTCTCACATAGAGTTTAATGTTCGATCTAGAAAAGATAACATAAAATGAAAAGTTTTTCCTTGGGTCGGTAACCGAAGTGGAGCCTTAACAAGTTTCGCCTTGGTTATCCCCATGTAGCCCACTCGGATCGGTCAAGCATCCGGACAGGGACGAGGGGGTTACACTTGTTGGTATCAAAGCCTAAGGTTCCCGAGACCTTGGGCAGGTAAGTGAGGTAAGTTAAGTTTTTGTATTGAATTACACGGTGTTTGCTTGCCATGTAAGTATGTTTGCCTGTTTATCAAGTATGCCTTGTTGTATGCTTGATTGAGCATGTATGTGTGATGTTTTGTTTGAAGCATGTTGTGTGGAGTCTCATTGCTACTATTACATCGGAAAAAGGATTTTTAAAGTGAGGGAACATACTTGAGCCAATGCGAGCAGATATTTCATCACTTCGTGATGACTTCTCCAACTTCCGTAATCAATGCCTTCAAAGAAAAGACAAAGCTTTAGGTATGACAATGCTTTAAATTGACTATTGGCATGCTTATAACAGAAGTGGAGAAGAGGTTGACAGTTCAGATGATGATGAGCATGAAAACCCGGACAGATATATAATTTCTGCAACATCGAGTCCCAAAAAACTTGTCATTTTTTATGTCAATGGAGTCCTTGTCTATTATACAAAACAAACTCTCAGAGGTAATAAAATGGCTTCAAATTTGTTTACGGATGTGTTAAGCTATAAACACAATTGTGGTTGAATTTTTGTTCATGTTGTAGATGTTATAATGAAGCCAGGTGTAGAAGAATTTATCAAATTTTGTTTAGACAACTTTGTTGTTGCCATTTGGTCATCGAAGTTTAGGTAAGCACCGTTAAGATTTTAATTGTTAACAATTTGATGTTTCTCGTGATAATTGTTAACAATTTCAGGCATAACATTGATCTTGCTCTTAACCAACTACTTGTACCGTATGCCCAATATATATTCATCTGGGTAAAATGCTTCTTCTTTGCGTTCAATAATTGTATTTGTTTATGATTCTTACAAATTGATGTTTCACATTTTCCTATAAACAGGATCAAGCAAAGTGCAAACGGAAAGAGAAATTCACCTTCTGCAAAGATTTGCATGACGTTTGGAATGAGTTTCCTCAATTCCACTTGGAAAATACACTGTTGGTGGATGATTTTACAGAAAAAATGATTTATAATCCAGTGAGTTATATATATTTTTGTCATGCATATTTTTTTAAGGTATATGTTCATTCATTTGTTAATTGACATTTTATGTATAGCAATACAGTTACATATGTCCACATCCCTATGACGGTTCATCTTTGAACGACAATGCTTTAGGTATGACAGTTACATATGTGACTTATTCCATTGGTTTATTAATATATTGAACAAGTTGACAGTTTGCTAATTTGACTTATTTATATATATATCCTCAGAAAAGGGCAGAAGCATCCGAGAATATTTGGAAAAGTTGGTGAAGAAGCCTAATGTTCGGGACTTTGACAAAAATAACCCTTTACAAATTTGAATTTTATTTCATTTATATATTTAACATTCTTGATTTATATATTGGTGTATGTTATTATCAATGTTAGCAAAAATTTTGTTATATGTATCGGATACATTCAAATCTCACACCGTTAATATATAGTAATTATAGATATTTTGTTACAATGTATGTCAGATACATACTAGGTGATAGTTACAATGTCTGTTGATCGGTACTTGCAGTATTCCAAATGTCCTCGTTGCCCTGAGACGTAATGGAGAGATTGAAATTATAAATAATCATTAACAATTTAAGACATAATTGTAGAATAGACATAGTAACTCACATTATAATCATAATTTGCGAGCTCGTACGACCATTCCGTTACGTTATCAAAAAAATTCAGTCGATGTAGGTTGTGTAAATGATTCCAAACTGAGCTTTAATTTAGGACATGTTACTTTGTTATGTCCCTCAACGTTGTAGAAAGAGCGGTGCCTACTTTTCTTCTGGACTTCTTTTCGCTTTCCTTGTCTTCGTTTAGGGTCGCGAACCCCATTTACAAAATTGCTTTGGTTGCTTGAATCTTACAAACCGAACGAGTGTTCAAATTTGGCAGTTAGTCTTCTCATCTCATCTCTTGCGGTTATGAAAGATGCATTAGTCTTTGATGCAATGTAGCATAAACGACTTGACGTTGCACGTAGGGAAGCGAACTGTGTCATTTGCATAACTTCTGGTGGTACATTGAAGTCAAGGAAACTTGGTGCAGAAGCCTTCGCATCCTTAGTCCACCTACTTAGAATCAAAGACTTAGGAAGAGATGTGTAATCCAAGTGCTTCAAAACATGTAGTTGATGGCAACATGGAATTCCTACGGTCTCGAATTTCCTACACAAGCATGTGACGATTTCCGAAACGACGTCAAAACATACGTGAAATCTCTTTGTTCTTTTCCTTGTACTTTGACAAAACAAAATTTTGACATTCATCTGATAAGGACTGAATTTGTTCCTCAATCTGGTACAAGGTCTCGTCTTGTAGTTCCTCGTGGAAGATCCGAAATGATGCCCGCGTATAAATTTCACCAGCATGGCTTTCTAGGTCTGTCAGTTTAGTGATTTGGAAGGGCATTGTCTGTGAACTTAAGTAATTCGCTTTCAACTCGTTGATACGCATTTTACTAATACCTTGTTCAATTGTACGAACAACGTCTACATATGTCTTCTTCTTTTTCAGTGCAAGTGCGAGTGAAGCATTCAAGGACTCGCACCTTTATGTGGATCGCATATTCGCAAAGAAATGGTGGGTTTGATATGCTTGAGCCCATAAATTCTGAGTATTTCCCTTCTCAATCACCCATGGATGCTTTCCGACATTGAATTCTGAAATCATTGCAGACCATTCAATATCAAATTCTTTTGTTGTCCACCAGGAACTCATACATCTAGAAAATGCTGTGCTAAATTTGTTGTCACCAATGTTAGCTTGTACATTGCGAGAAAGATGCCAAGAACATAATATGTGCTTAGCATAAGGGATAACACATTTGATAGCCCTCTGCATTGCCCTATCCCCATCGGTGACAACTGAAAGAGGCGATTTATTCATCATGGGTTGTAAAAAAATTACGCAGCACCCACTCAAATGATTGAGTCGTTTCGTCAGCAATGATTGCAGTAGCAAATACTATTGTGCTATGGTGATAATTGACACCGACAATAGGCATAATTGGTCGTCTATAGAAATTACCTTTGTACATTGTGTCGAACGCAATTACATCACCGAAGCAAGTGTAATCTGATCTCGATGTTGAATCAGCCCAAATAAGATTATACAATGCCCCTGATTCATCTGTTGAGTATGTCATAAAAAAACCCAGATCATCTTCTTTCTTATAATCAAAGTAAGCAGTTACTGCATTCACATCATCATTGACGATTTCTTTTGCTTTACCTCTTTCAAGTGCATTGTAGAGGTCTTTACTTGTAAATCCAACATTATGATAACCCCATGTCTGATTCATGAAATAATTCATTACTTGTGATGTCCCAACACCAACATCTTTCAATGTTGTTGCCTCAGCCACATCAACCTCACTCACAGCTCTATTTGAACGCATAAATGGTGTCATAACAGGTGTGCACAATGCATGATTATGTTCCTGAAAAGACTTACTTAGAACCCATTGATCATCTGTATTTGTTGTTGTGACCACGACTTTCGCCTTGCATCATGTTCGTGTGACTGGCATATGAGAACGTTGACGATAAACAGTATGAACTTTGGATGACCGAAACCCTTCTTTTGAACAACAAAATTCTTGTGTCTTCACATTTCCTTCGCGATCCAGTCGTGTTGTTCCTCGACGTGCACTAAAACCATGTTTCATAGCGTATTCCTTGTAAAAACCCCAAGCTTCCTCACGTGAAGAAAAGAGCTGACTGAGCAACCGTTCCGAATCATCAACAGACAACATTTCATTCCCCTCCCCACTTGAATGAACATCGTTGGATGGAGTATCGTCCATTTTGGTAAACACGATCGATGGAAGTGGTCCAAACAAGAGTTGTGTGTTGCTTTCATTTTCAGGTAGTAAAATCAGTAGGTGGTGGTGGTTGAAGTCTGGCTACAACATTTATTTCTTAGGACAAAGTTAGTTGTGCAATAAATTGTAGTAAAATAACGATACTATCTTCCATCTACGAACAAAATTATCGATACTTTTCAAAAAAAAGATTCTCATAGCTTACTGGAAACACAGTTTCGATACTTTTTTCCCACTTTGAGTAAAATTATCGATACTTTTGTA
The DNA here is from genome assembly GCA_958450335.1 of Hibiscus tridactylites. Classification (NCBI taxonomy): domain Eukaryota; kingdom Viridiplantae; phylum Streptophyta; class Magnoliopsida; order Malvales; family Malvaceae; genus Hibiscus; species Hibiscus tridactylites. The sequence continues at coordinate 84,066,064 of OY288268.1, read as the reverse complement.
AAAATCAATGTTTCCGTTAGCAAATCTGCTCAAAAATATCGATACTTTCTTCCCACTATGATAAAAAAGTATCGATACTTTTTGACAAAAGGGATTATCATAGCTTACTGGAAACAAAGTTTCGATACTTTTTTCACTCTATGAATAAAATTATCGATACTTTTTTAAAAAATCAATGTTTCCGTTAGCAAATCTGCTCGAAAATATCGATACTTTCTTCCCACTATGATAAAAATTATCGACACTTTCTGACAAAAAGGATTACCATAGCTTACTGGAAACAAAGTTTCGATACTTTTTTCACTCTATGAATAAAATTACCGATACTTTGTTAAAAATTGATGTTTCCGGTAGCAAGTTTGATCGAAATTATCGATACTGTTTTCCCTCTGTGAAAAAAATTATCGATACTTTTCATAAAAAAGGATTCCCATAGCTTACTAGAAACAAAGTGTCGATACTTTTTTCACGCTATGAATAAAATTACCGATACTTTTGAGAAAAAAAATCAATGTTTCCGGTAGCAAGTTTGCTCGAAAATATCGATAATGTCTTCCCTCTGCAAACAAAATTATCGATACTTTTCAAAAAAAAAGATTCTCGTAGCTTCTGGAAACAAAGTGTCGATACTTTTTTCCCGGTATGATTAAAATTATCAATACTTTTGCAAAAAAAAAATCAATGTTTCCGGTTGCATTTTTACCTTTTTCATTATTGAGTACATCAATGTATCCTGTTGATTGTTACCGTTTTCATTATTTACTACATCAATTTTGCATTGCAGTGTTATGTCTTTTCACTTGTATCACATGCACCGTTTAGTGCTCATCCTGTATAATGCTGGTTTCGATACCCCTAGAACGAATCTTCCTTTTCAGTTTCATGTCTTTTCACTTGTATCACATGCACTGTTTCATGTTCATGTACCTTCATGAACAGGCATTGTGCCTTCTCACTTTCCCTCCCAAACGAAAATTCTTTATAAATTAATAACTCTTCTCCTTACTATTTACAACATCTTCAAATTAATATATTCAACCCTTCGTTTATTTCTATAATCAGTTCTCCTTCACCTCACCTTCACCATCTTCTATTATAGAATGAGTTCGAGCAAAGGTTCATGTAACAACCCTCAGCCATTGGCAAAGAGAAAACTTGATTTCGAGACATCATCAAACAACGATGATGATTTCTATTTTGATTCTGATAAAGAGGAGGAACAAAGCCATGAGTCAATGAAAACCAGCAGATAGTTCAACAAGTTCTTCGAGACCTTCGATAGAATGAACACCATAAATGACCCTTCTACTCAATGGCAGTGTCCAGCATGTCAAGGAGGTCCTGGTGCCACTCACAGATTTCGTGGTCTTCAGTCCCTAGTGACACATGCCAAAACTAAAGGCGGACCAAAGCTCAAACTTCATCGCCAACTTGGTCAGCTATTGGACGAGGAATTGCGTAGAAGGGGTACTTCGGTTGTTCTTTAAGGTCAAGCTTATGGGGAATGTAGTGGTTTGAGAGATGCTGCTGCTATTGTCTCCCCCTGCGCGCCTTCAAACAATGAGGAAGCGGATCACCAAATACTTTGGCCACTCATGGTGATGATAATGAACACAAGGCTTCATCAAGATACAAATGGGAAGGTAGTTATATAACTTTTGAATTATGTTTTCATGAATATTATAATTCCTTAACTTCTTATTTCTTTAATTTTCTACTTCAGTGGCTTGGTATGGGAACCCAAGAGCTTCTTAACTATTTCAGTTCCTATCCTAATGTTCCTAAGGCTCGCCATTCATACGGTCCTCAAGGCCATCGTGGGACGAGCCTTCTAATTTTTGAGAGCACGACAACAGGTTATTTCGACGATCAGCGTCTGCATACCTAGTTTGCTGTCCAAAGTTTCGATAGAGAGGCTTGGCAACGTTGTCAGGGCTTCTTGTATAGTCCAGCTAGCCAGCGCCAACTTTATGGTTATATGGCTGCCAAAGAAGACATAGACAACTTCAACCGCCATACTTAAGGTTTTCTCTATCATTTTTTTCTATTATACAAGATGCACTTCTGCTCATACTTATGCAAACATGTTTTGTTCATTAGGCAACAATAGAGTCAAGTTTGAGATGCGACCATATGCAGAGATGGTTGGACAGCAGGTTGAAACAAGTGTCATGAGTGGCAGAGGGCATGGAGGTCGTTTTCCTGGCCAGGGATGAGGATTGTGGACTTGAGGAGAATCCATTCTTTTGCTTTCATTTTTTTTATTTCAATTTGTAATTGGTAATTGAAACACTGGGACTTCAGTTTTTTTTGTCATAATTATTCTTCATCCTTAAGTATCGAAACTTTTCATTGGAAACTTTTTATTTTCATAAATATAATTGATATAAACGATTAAATAAAATTGTACCGGTACTTTTAATATAAGTATCCATACTTTTTATGCAAGTACCCATACTTTTAATTTAAGTATCGATACTTTTAATATAAGTATCCATACTTTTAATTTAAGTGTCGCAGCCCTAAACCCATAATTTTGATTGATATAAACGATTAAATGGAAGTACCCATATTTTTATACAAACAATGTAATCGGTCTGGCTACAACATTTATTTCTTATTAGGACAAAGTTAGTTGTGCAATAAATTATAGTAAAATAACGATACAATTAAAGTAATTACCGATACTTTTAATATAAGTATCCATACTTTTAATTTAAGTGTCGAAACTTTTTATGGAACCGGTTGAAACATGGCTAGAAAGTATATATACGTTTTATATAAGTATGGATACTTTCGAGCCACAATTGAACCAGTTCCAATATTTTTATTAAAATATCGATACTTTTGTAATAGCGTATCAATACTTATTCGCTACCTATTACGTTACCCTAGTAACCGGTTTGTTTAAAGTTATAATATTAATGTAAACGATAAAATAATAACAAATTAGGCGCTACCGAATATGTTGATACTCATATCAACAAAATAGGTAATTTTACCGATTTTGTTATCGTGGGATTTTCTAAGGGCCCGTCAGCCAAAATATTCAACAAATTAGGCGCTACCAAATATGTTGATACTCAAATCAACAAAATAGGTAACTTTACCGATTTTGTTATCGTGTTATTTTCCAAGGCCCCATCAGCCAAAATTATCAACAAATTAGGCGCTACCGAATATGTTGATACTCAAATCAACAAAATAGGTAATTTTACTGATTTTGTTATCGTGATATTTTTTAAGGCTCCATCAGCCAAAATTATCAACAAATTAGATGCTACCGAATATGTTGATACTCATATCAACAAAATAGGTAATTTTACCGACTTTGTTATCGTGGGATTTTCCAATGCCCCATCAGCTCAAAATTATCAACAATTTAGGCGCTACCGAATATGTTTATACTCTTATCAACAACATAAGTAATTTTACCGATTTTGTTATGTTTGTAACTTAACTATCGATAACTTAAATTTGTCGGTTACCAATTTTTTATTATTTTTTTTATATTTTCTACCGGATACATTATCTCATATCAACATATCCGGTAGCGCTTTACCTATTTTGTTATTTATCTTATAATATTTTCGGTAACGCCGTTTCTTAGCCGTATATTAGTCCGCCTTTCATTAGAATTTTCCGGAAATACTACACACTTGTATAAAGCAGGAAATACCCCTAACCGACTCTAGTGGCTTGCTGCCGATCACACACTGACAAGCGACGCATCCCATCGGGCTCACTAACATGATTAATCTCCATAGAAGGCTGGCCACGCAGCGCTGCAGCAAGCCTATCAGCCACCACATTCTCAGACCTCCCAGTCCCACATCAACTTCTCTTTAATCGCAGTAATCAACGCATTAGTACTTAAAAAGTATGAGTGCCGTATAATATGGTCCTACATGTTCCATGGAACACAATGAACATGTATTCATCCTACTGGACCAATATATACAACCGTATGTATTTATCAGATTTGGATGAGTATCAACTACAGATATAATCGATATATATAAATACAAAATGAATTGAAATCACTCAATAATATGAATTGAAAGAAGAAAAAAATCCCCACTTTACTTTAACTGCCCGACTAAAAGTTCCCTTTTGTGAAAGAAGAGGCATTAAACAGATGAGAAATTAAACTCATCCTCTGCAAAATTCAACAAATACTTCAAAACTGAAAGCTTGGGATCATCATCTCCGATACATTTCACCCAATTTTCAAAAATGTATTTCATTACACGACTGTACAGCCTTTCCAGCTCCGGAACCCCGTACTTTCTTGTTCGCTCCACAAACAGTTTCTTCGTGGATTCGGCTCGGGTTGAAATCTCACCATCTGACATTCTTGTGTCCATAGATCCATTCACATCAATCGGATCAGGAGAAGCTTCTGCGGAAGTTTCTTGCTGCTTGCCTTCACCCAAAGTAGGTTCAGCCCTCTCATGGTTTATCTCCTTTAACTGTGGCGTTTGAGATGGCTTCGTTTGTACTGAATCCACAGTCCGGGATTTGTCTTCTTCTGTGGCACAAGATGAACAGATGACTAGATAAGGGATGACCATTGAGAATATTCTTCTAACAACAGAATGTTATGTTACAGAAGATGCAGAAACTTTAGGAAAAATCAAAGAAACTACAAAACAATGGTAATCTGCTCTCTTTTTTTCTTTTTCTTTTTTTGAGGATACTGTGGTTGAGTGGTTGAAGGTAGAGTGATTCAGGTCATTCATTATTGATTTATCATTATTGATTTACTAGACCCCCACGGTTTGGTAGGTGGAGTTCGACTAGTGATAAGTCGCATATTCATCAGATGTGACTTTAAATCGAATGGAAATTTTAAACTAAAATCCTTTCAGAATATAAAGCTAAATATATGCCTATCCTGGGTATTGGACGCTAATTGAAAAAACTAAACCCAATTCTTAGTAACAAAATATGTTACGGAATAAAGCTTAAAACCCGAACCATCAAACACCATACAAGAGTCGGCTAATCTATGCATACAGATATCACAATACCTGCAGGGGCAGCATCACCATTCTTCTTTGGCCTTTTCAAAGCCTGGTAGCTTTGAAGATTGGCCTCTGACTGGACATTGCGGAGTCGAGCACTGGCTCGAGTGGAAGTTCCTAGCTGCACAACAGGTACTGCAGGAGACAGCCCAGGTTCATCTGGCATATGTGTCGGACCCCCTTGGGCGGCAATTTTGTCACAATAAGCGACCAATGCAGGGTCCATCTGTGACAGCATCCCTTGTACCTAATAGAAAAGAAACTAAAACATTACCAAAATTGAAAAAGGAAAAGGTGAAACACAAGTAATTACAATAAAACTCTGGCAGAAAAGAACAAGTAAACTTACCGCATCTCGTAATTCACAAGCTCTACTAACGATTCTAGCACCATTATAATCATCTCCATTGTAAGTCTGACATTCAGGATAGCAAACACACAGGAAGACTTGTGGGGTGAACAACACATAAAAGAGGCACATAAAGCAACAAATGAAAAATGGACCTCATTATTATAAATCAAGTTACTAGACATTTCGAACAAAATTTGAAACTTGAAACTTCCAGTTATTCAATAAAAGCCTAAGATTCCTAACATTACACCGAAAGTGCATATACCATTCGTAAAAAGCGCTTTTAGACAAGTGTTTGACACAGCAAGTGCCTATGAGTAGCAAATTACATGTTCATCTTAAAATAAGAAATCAGAATAGATTGGATTTTGGATTTTACAAACCCACACCTTTGCATTGGTTACAATCAGGTCAACATCTTGCACAAAAGCAGAGCAGGTAAGATATTGTCCAGAGTCAACCCGCTGCAGTAAAGTAGCAATGTCCATAGGATTCTGGATTATTGAGTGGTAGTTTGGCGCGTCCTCATCAGTGACTGGGTAATGAAAAGCACTAAATCTTTTATCATAAAGTATCCTGCAACATGGTTAACCATTGTCTATAAAGTGTACTAAAATTTAAATACAGAAGCAAATGATAACAACAATAAATTAAAACCTACAAGCCCATCCTATGACAACATTGGAGATAAAGCGGGTTTAAAAAGGGGAAGGGAAAATATAAGTCATAAAAATAAGGGTCGCATGAAAGGATATCTTATGAACCAAAACGAATTCATGAACCATCTTGGAAAATCCAACAAAGATACCACAAGGGCAAAAACCACACCACAACAAAACATTAACGTTACAACATCTTGAAAAGTTAATTTTCTTTTCTATTCTTTTCTTTTCTCATGGTTATAATTTTATAATTTTATAATTTTTTTCACAAGCTTTTTCATTTTCTAAACTAAACAAATTCTTTTAAGCTCACTTGACAGAACAGTTCTACAGGAATACACCTAATAGCTTTGGATGGTTCTTTGGAAAGCTTCAAGTCATCCTCTAACATTAGTTATATATTTTTTTCATATTTTTCAATTCTGCAGATTTCTAACTCAGAATTAAAACCTGAGTTCCACTTCCAGCAACTATTTGTCCTAAAATTACACCCAAATCAACTGAAATATGCTCCACAGAGTTTCCATTGCCAAGAGAAAGGAATAACAATAAAGGAAAAGACACCTAAGTTAAATATTACACTACAAAACGTAATGAGGACTGTGGTAACTTTACCAGTTGCAAACATCTCTAAGGCACATGCGTAAGCGGCGAATAGCATGTTGCTCGGCCTCTACTTTGGCCTTCAATTCTGATACCTTTGGTCCACTTGCCACTTCTGACGCCTTGGGAAGTTCAGGAGGAGATTTTGGTTCCTGTGACTTTTTAGTCATAGCCTCCAACAATACTGACAATGCAGCTTCAATTAAACGGTCAAAGAACAAAGATCTACCTTCAGTCGAAGGTTTGTCCAATTGATAGCTGACAATAAAAATTAAATACATGATTATCGAACTAAGTTTTAATAAATAAAAAGACGTGTAGATAAATGCTACAGGCAAATTGGGTAAAAAAGGTCCTCTTCGTGAATATTACCCAAATAGAAGCAAGACAAAACAGAGAAAGGGTAATAAAGGAATATCATTCTATTCATACATTGAATTCTTGAAAAATGTGTGAATCTATGATGTTTCACATGTCATATCAGCATAAAAGAGAATGCAATTGGATTGCATTCTGTTGTGGTATGCCACAACAAGATCTGTAACTTGCATGAAAGACCAATAATGGTTTATTTACTGAAAACAAAACTTCAAGGTGACAGCAATAAACCAGCACAGATTATGAACAATAATTGGCAAAGGTGAACATTGATACCCAAATATTCACAAAAATGAATGGTGGAAATGCATAAAAGGTCATTTTAAGGAACAGATACACATACACACTACGCTGAGGAAATACTGAACAGGGATTCCCATCTAATTCAGCAAGTGAAGTTGATGATGTTCCAAGTAGCAATATAGGTAAGTCTGAAGGCAACTCTTCTAAAAGAGTAAGCAGAACAGCTCTTAGCTGTTCATATGCCTGCAACAACAAATTCATCAAACTTAGAGAACAAAAGAAAATACAAAAATAGAGTAAAAAACAAGATCTGGAAAATCCATATGCACGCACATAAAAAATGCACTTAAGCAAGTGCATTCATTTGAACTAATACTTAAATTCGAAACAGATTTGACAGTTGCTCAATGCATGCAGCACTCACGTTATCCCACCATAGATTAAACTGAGGTATATACAGTATAGACGGTGTGGTTCTTCTTGCTTCACCAAATACATGCACCAACGCTTCCTCCGGTGTCTTTGCGCTAGGATCCGAAAGAAGTGATGGAAGACCAAGAGAATGTACAGGAAATTTCTCTAGCTCATGTAAAATTGCAGGTCCAAGATGATCCTGTATAACTAGATCAGTAAGTATGTTCAGTTTCTGGCTCCAATAATTACAGTTGCTAAAAATCAAGAGGATGCAAATATTTACCAAGCCAGAACCATCACCACCATAAAGTAGCAGTCGAGGCCTATAAATAAGAGGAATTTCTGATCCATATGAAAGCATAGAAAGCTTGGTCAACTCAGATAAAACTGTTAGGGGAGGAAATATGTCAGATATATAGTTCATCGCTTTCTGAAGATGTCTCTGCAGGCATGGTGCAACTACCAAAGACAACGGTCTAGAGTGAACAATGGAACCTCTTTGAGCAGCAGGAGTAATTGTTGACATGGCCTCAATAAAGTGATGCGTTTTTATCTTCACTGAGCCAACATCTATCAAAAATTTGTCATCACTAGTGTACACTTGAGGGTATTTTTCACGAAAAGCACGAATAGCCGCTTCAGTGCATAGAGCCTTCAAATCTGCACCACAGTATCCCACACAACTAGCTGCAAGTTCCATTTTAAGTTCCTTTGAAGGAGGTTTCTTCCACTTCCGAGTGTGAATATCCAATATTTCAGTGCGTGCTTCACAGCCAGGTAATGGAAAATTGAATTCACGATCGAATCGCCCAGGGCGCCTTAAAGCTCCATCGATAGCATCAATCCTGTTAGTAGCTCCGATCAAAACAACTTGTCCACGGGAATCAAGACCATCCATGAGGGCAAGCAAAGTGGAAACAATAGAGTTGTGAATCTGCTCTTGTTTACTAGACCTCACAGGAGCAAGCCCATCTATCTCATCAAAAAAAATGATGGAAGGTTGATTCCTTTGTGCCTCCTCAAAAAGAAGTTTCAATTGTCTTTCAGCCTCACCAACCCACTTGCTAAGCACATCAGCACCCTTTCGCATGTAAAAACTGACTTTCTGACCTGCCTTTGAAGCAGCACTTGCTAAAGCTCTGGCAATCAATGTCTTACCAGTGCCAGGGGGACCACACAACAGAACACCCCTAGGTGGAGTGATGTGATAACTTGCAAAGAAATCTGGATACAACAAGGGGAAAAAAACCATTTCCTTCAAAGCATCAACATACTCAGAAAGCCCACCTATTTCATCAAAGCTTACACTTTCATCAACCTGTAAGGGTTGAATATCTGCTCCACCTTTAGAGCTGGGTCCAGCAGTCTGAATCCCAGAAGTCAATGTAGCAAAAGCATCACTTTGATTACCCCAACCTGATGCAGCAACATTTAATCCCCATGCTGTTGCCCCATGTGTGTCTAATCCCCCAAACAGCCAAGGTGGTCCAGATCTGCTCCCACCTCGGCCCCAAGGAATTGCAGGACCTTGATCCAGTTCATCCACGAGAATAGAATCATCAGAATCATCAGCTCTTGTTAGACGATGACGCTTATGGACACGTGAGCCACCCTTCCTAACACCCCTGCTGACCTTACTCCCCATTCCTTGGCGCAAAACCCTCCGAGGAGATCTAGATCTTTTCTTGTTCTCATCCATAGATTGCCTGCGTACATCAGCACGATTTCGAAGATCATATCGCCTCCTTCCTTCCTGCTCTTCTTCACCCTCTTCATCATCATCTTCATCCTCTTCGTCATCTTCACCCTCAGCCTCTTCATCACCCTCATCTTCAGCATCATTTTGGTCATCATCTGCAGCCTCGTCATCTAAATCATTCCCATTTTCAGTTTCATCTTCACCAACTTTCTCCTCCGAAGTACTTTGCTCGTCATCGTAATCAAAATTGCTCTGCTTAATTGCAACTGCTTTTGAACGACGAGGGCGTAATCCTTCACGTCGAGGAGCTTCTTCAGTCTCCAAGGTCTTTTTCTGCTTGGGAGAAGAAGACTCATCTTGACTTACACTGTTAGCAGCCCGGTTCCTCAGTGGTCGATATGAAGGTCTCTGAGAAAAGTAAACAGTGAGAAATTGAAATGGAATACACTTTTGTGATGTGATAATATTTAGGTTTCATCAAATGTGAGAAAAGTAATCCAATTCAAAAAGTTTTGTACACTTGGACGGTACCATCATGTCTTCATCCCCTGAACCGGAACTCTCAGTATAACCGGCAAGACTCACAGAAACTCTCCTCTTTCTGGATGAACGCCGAAGATTGATTGTGCCTGACTGCACAAGACAATGAATAAAATTAATCAAATTCACAATGCAAGATGTCATAGAAAAATGAGTCATTTAATCCAATCAGCTTCATGGAAAGAGGCAATCACATGAAAACATGCAAAGGCACAACTTATTAAAGAAAACCTACATGAAACATGTCCTCCTACAACAATGCCTGACATAATTGAGAGCAAAGGAATTTACATTTTGATCTAAAAGGCCACAGAAGGAACTTGTATCTGAAAATGAATATAATACAGCCACAGCACAAAGTAAATGTCACAATAAAAGGTATATTAAACGATGCAAAATATCAGTGTCCACTAATCAGTTTCTTTTCTTTAATTACAGCCATAGAAAATAACTTGCTCCTTTTGTTTTTTGCCTTTTGGTTTCAGAAGAAATCAAACAACATTTCCGAAGAGTGTAAATTAATATTTGATATAGAAGAATTATGAGGCATTGGTGTTCTATTTTAGATATGGTTCAAATTGAATGAATTCGGCTCTGCTTTTTAACATTTCCTTTGCAGCAGCTTTTCAAGAAGCAATAGCAAAAATTAAGTTGCAAAAGCAACAGGCTATCAGAGTCGTAGTGTGATGCATTATGAGTTATCTACAGCCTAGAAAATCTGTGCATTGAAAAAGGATGACCTAAAAATTTTCTCACAACCAGTTAAAGACTATCAAGTATCAGCATGGTATATACAGTCAAACAAGAGAGTAGAACTTACATTGCTGTTTGAAGTACGCACCAGCCGATCCCCAGAGCGCAACATTTTGGCAATGCGAGAAGCTGCTGTCCTTATCTTTGTCTTGCTCTTCTTTCGAATGACGGTAGGAGTGTAATACAAATATGATCGGCCGTATACTTTTGGCCTTCTCCTAAGCCTATCACTTGAGCGCACAGGCCTAGTAATTGGCCCATCTCCTTGACCAGACCTCTTTGGATACATAGGCAAACACTAGCTTTGCAGATTATATTCTTCCATAAATTCTGTGTTTATACCTTAAAATTGAAAAGTACTAATAAGAATAAGCAGGCATTCCAAATTGCTATGCTTACACTTCCTTACATGCAATATGTACCATATGGAGCAGCTTATTTTTTTGATTTCTGGAAAACATTCTAAGTTCTCAATGGCATGTTTATCAAGTATACACCTAAAGGTAAATGAAAGAGACTGCGGGATATCACTCCTGTTAGTAGAAGCTCCACATTTCCATTGAAATATACAGAGTTTGAGGTCAATGATGCTAACAGGCTGTGAAGGAGCTTATTCAACAAGGAACTAAAGATTTAAGAAGAAACAGTGTGGCTGTGAGTCAGACAGTTCTAGGAACATAATAAATCTAATTTCCAACAACTAAGGAACATAAAATATATTAAATCGTGAACAGTTCAATGCTAATTCCACAGTAAATTAAATTTTAAACTTCGCCTGAATAAAATCTTCAGTGTTCACTTCTCCCTCACGCATGCATGGGGAGAAAAGCTCAAAACAAATCCTATCCTTCATTATTGCAATTTGAAATTAAATATTAGCACAACGATGAAAGGATTAACTCAAACAAAAGCAAGTATTTCAAGTAATTACAATTATTCAAGCTCCTCCTCCGAAAATAATCACATTGAAATGCAAAATCTAACAAATCAATCACAGACAAACACAGCAGCAATACATGCACATGCAGCTGCATATTTATCATACATATGATACCACAAAGCAAAAAAAAAAAACAGAGGAGCGGAAAACAGAGAGAAAAGGCTAACAATGCAAAATCCTAAAAAAAACAAAGTTAAACTAAATCAAATAACATACAATATAAAATCTTCAAATTCACTAAACAAAGCAAAATACTCTGACTTTTTTGTCTTTGAAATCAAACATATATAGTTTTGAACGGCGGGGAGAAAGAAGATTAAAATCGGAGATTTTGCTTTCTGTACCTAATCAGAGAACTGGCTGCCTCAGATGAAAAAACGCGAGAAAAAAAAAGCAGAGGGGGTTAAAACCTCGGGAGCTTTGGAAGAGAGAGCTCAGTTTTATAAACCAAAAACCTAGGAAGAGAGAGAGCCAAAGCGAAACGAGTTGTCTCTGAGTTAATTCGACTAACTGAGTTGGCTGTCCCCCGACTCACGAGTAATGTTTTATTTTAGAGTAAAGTACACCAGTGGTCAACAAACTTTTAAGGTACGTTAGTTTTGGTCATCAAACTTTTAAAATTTTTATTAAGGTCACTTAACTTTTATTTTATTTTTATTTTGGTCTTTCATGTTACCTTCCGTTAAAAGGTACCGACATGGCCCATTAGTTTTTCTTTAAGCCCTACGTAAACTTTTCTCTTTCCTCTTCTTCTTCAAATTTCACTTAAGAGTCCCACATGAACTCTTAGAAATCGTCTTCATAAACTTAAATTTACCCTGAAAAGGTGCCAAACCGTTCTTTTTTTACCATCTTCATACAAAAAAGAGCCAACTCTTAAGATTCAAGAACTAAAAAAGTAAAAAAAAAAAAAGAAGTGGTTTGGGCTCAAAATAAGAATACCTGAGCTCTTAGCACTATTTTTAAAAGATTTGCTCGAATTCTTCTTGTAATAAACTCATAAGAAAAACAAGGAAGAGACAATTGCAGCCAAGGAGGAGCAAGCATCAATGAGAGCTATAAATATTTTTTATGCGGATCGATTTTCCCGTGCTCCTCACTCCTCACTTCCAAGTTGAATCTTTGTTGTTTTTTAGCATAACACAAAAGAAATCTAAGAGATTATGAAATTTCAGAATTAAACAGAGATAAAACAGGGCAATGTCTTCATCACCAAAATAATTTTTTTTTTTAAATAATCATAAAGACCGTGTTGACCAAGTAAAAAGTTGACGCTCAAAATATTAAATCCACCAAGATACGTGGGTTTTTTTAAATTTAAAATTTTAAGCAGAACAAGTACCGGGAAAGAAAGCAGAGATTGGAGTAGAAATGGGGAAGAAACAGGGCCTTGCACAGCAAAAACAACAATGGAGAAAAAAGAAATGCAGCAAAAGCTCCTTCATCCCATAATATTTTTTAAAACACGACGATTCTTTTGCAATTTAGTTTGCTAGGCTTTATTGTGGGGAAAACCTTAACTAGTGTCCCTGAATTGAGCTTAAGCAGTTATTATATGGGCTTCTTCGCTCTATTTTACATGTTATGTTGCTTACTATTTTTACACTACAGTGAGGAGAATTTAAAGGCTGCACTTGTAAGAATGGGAGTAAACAGTCGTGCACTAAAACATGTAATGGACAAAGTGCACAATAGCCATGAAAGAGCAACTCTTGAGCATTTCACATGAATTTGGAGGAGGAGGAGAAGGAGAAGAAAGAGAAGAGTTCATGTGGGACTCAAAGAAAAATTAACGGACCACGTCAGCATCTTTTAACGAAAGACCAAAATGAAAGCGAAATGAAAGTTGAGTGACCCCAATAAAGATTTTAAAAATACAGTGACCAAAATGAACGTGCCTTAAAAATTCGGTGACCACTGATATACTTTACCCTTAATTTTCTAAAAGGAAACACATTATTAGGTCGGCCCCACTTCGAAACTTCCTCAAGGAAATGAAAACTGTCGTGAGAAACAAGTCAGAGAGCCAATGTGTATTAGTCACGTAAGCAATTTTGTTACTGATTCAATTTTTGAAAATTATTATTGTTATATTTATAAAAGTAATATTGATGTTCAAAATTAAATATTAAATTTTGGAGATCAACTAATTGGCCTAGTTGCCAAGAATGCTCATATTATCCCATCTTGTATGTATTTGAATTTCGAATCATGGTATAAGAATATAATATCTCTAATTAATCGATTAAACCCGCTAGTTGCTGGGATCAAATATTAATATACATCAATTCAGCATACACAATGGCTCGAACTCAACTCAACAATGACCGGATTAAATTCGAAATTCTTTCGAGACAAACTCGAATAGCTTGTGAGCACACGTGTCTCGTTTACCCCTAATTACTTGCAAATATTTACAACATGCACAATCAATTATCATTACCAAAGTTCTGAATCTCTATTGCCATCACCAGAATTCCCATTGGAAGCAAAGGGAACATCAGCAGTCCAAAACTCTGCATTTCCTCCATTAGCATACACCATACTGCTCTCACTATCATCATCATCAGGAAAATCAAATTCCAGGTCCATATCTTCAGAATCGAACAAATTCATGAATCCATCGTCATAATTGGAATCTTCAACTTCAACATTATCGTTGTTATCATGGTTGCCATCAATTGCACCGTAAATTCTAGCTCTCTTCTTCTCACGTCGAATCCGTTTTCCTTCAGCAACTAATTCCATCAGTTGATCTCTGATCACTAAACTTTCATCTTTCTCCAAAAGTACTCCCTTGTCATCGAACCCTTCGACTAAGAAAACCGAATCCCTCATCCCTTTCAAACTCACGTAGAACAACTCCGGGTGTCTCACAGTCACAGTCATTGCTCTCAACTTGTTCAGTAGCCCGGAGTCTTTCCTGAAATGTGTCAAGTGGTCTATTAATGTCCGCTTCTCAACCATCATCCCCAACACCTCTCTCACCACTCCACAAGCTCTATTCTCAGCCTCAATGGATGACTTTGCAAAGTCTTCCAAAGACGTATTATAAGGACAAACATCAGGCACTTCATCGAACTTCATCAAAAACTCCCGGTGTCGTCGCTTTAAAATTAAATTCAACCCTCTCCAAAGTTTCAATTGTTTAAACTTCAAAGGCCTATCGACAATCAACCCACGGTCCATCGGAGGAAACTTCAATGGAACAGCTAACTCAGGGCCCCAATTCACAAGCTCAAGCGCCCTGCCATACGAGGTGTCTACAATCTTAAACTTATCCGGATGATCATTACAAAGCCGAAACCGAAAATTTGGAGATAACCCAAGATGTGGAGCAACTGTGAACAATCTTGGACAAAAGAAGCCGACGATGAGAAGAAAGCGAGAGAAGTTTCTGTAACTTGTTTGCCAAGAAACCCGACATAGCCGACTTAAGATTCAATTCTTGCATGGCGAGGGATTTAGCAGCAGGTGTTAAACGAACTCAAAGTTGGTATCCCAATTTCGTAGCGTTTAACGAAGTAGGTGGCATGGGGATAGTAAAGAGCTCGAAAATCATGGGGTAGCGATAGATCATCGAGAGAATGGAACGAGGCATGTGGACACAAAGGTAAGCACGGCATTTAGCGAGAATGTGGATCGGAATGAAGTGTTTCGGCTTGGAAAGTAGCAAAGTTTTCAGCTTTTGAACGAAACGGATTTTGTTTTGCTTCACTACGTGCTTGTCTAGTGGAGCACTCCGAACAATTTTGATAGAAGAACACGAAACTGAAAGAGAGAAACTACGGGTTTTATTATAAATGTTTTGAAAGCTTTTCTTGGATTTTCTAAGGGTAAAGAAATATGGGTTTGGTGATTGAAGGAAGTTGAAGCTGAGGAAATTATCGCTTCGGCTAGAGACAGAGAGCAACATTATCGCTCTACAGACTTTTTCAAGTGAAGGTTATGGTAGTAACAACAAGTGAAACTCTTTGAAGCATAAAATCAAACATATTGAGAGCAATGTTGCTAGCTCATAGAAAACGCCCATATCGTTAAAATTCTACCAAAGGGTGAGGTGAATGAAAGCTTGGGAGAAGAAAATTGGAAGAAAAACAGAACAATGTGTTGTGAAAATGGTTTAGCTCTGAGGAAAGTGAAGAACTTTCTTGAAGCAGAAAACAAGCCAGGTGAGAACAGTTACGTGTAAAATGTAGGCAAACCGGGAGACGGGAATCACCTGGTTCCCTTATTAAATTAGGCTTTGGGCTTAATGCGGTCATGCCTAATTTTTTGGGCTACTAATTTGGTGTCCTATAAGAAATATATTAAAAGTAAACGAAGTAGTCCAAATTTAATTGGATCGGGTTTAATCGAGTAGAAATTTTTAATTTAAAAAATTGTCCATTTTCAGTTAGTCGCATTAAAGTTAATCGTATCTTTCTCATGTCATAAAATACAAGAATACAATCATTAAATTAAGAGACAATCAGACAGTCAATAAGTTGATGTAAACTCAATGAACTAAAAGTCTCTAATCGAATAAAATTCATCTAGCACATTCATATATTCGTGACTAGACACATTTCATCATTCTAAATTGGTAGTATATGGTATTTTTCTTAGCTCTTTGATAACACATACCTTACAAATACATTGTTCGAACTCAGATTTTTTAAAAATAACAACAACCCTTTTCTACTAGAACCAATCAGAGGGTTCTTTAATTCAATTTTCTTTTTTTTTATATGCTAAAGTATATAAATCTCAATCTATATCTACAACAAAACCTGAAATTTTCTCGTTACAGAAAAGAAAAAAAAAAGCTGAAAATTTCATGGATAATCCAACAACGCAAACTTAACTTGTAAGCTAATCTTTCCACTCTCATTGACTAGTTTAGCTGCAGTTACCAACCAATGTCCCGGAGCATTATGTGGACCTCGCACAACCTCAGATACATCAACATATTTCAGCAGCTTTTTTGATCGAATCGGTTCCGGTGGACCATCAGGATACACACCCGAATTAAGTGCAGTTGGAGCTTGTTTCTGTTGTTCGTTCATAGCCGTCGTGAACGAAAAAGTCATGCTTAGATTCGTGAGAAAACTGTCCTTACGGGAAGTTTCGGGTGCGGCCCCCCACTCGGTCCTCCAGATTGTGCAGTTGGGTATATGAGTGTAAAGCAGACGGAGATGCAAAACCGTCTTCGGCCACTTCCCTTTGCTGAGCAGCTGTGCGCCGGTTACGATAAAAACACCACCTGAAACTTCTTGCAACCAGTTAGGATCATGCTTAATGACGGATGTGCATACATGCGAATATCGTTTCCATCTGACTGGCTGTAGAAATTGATCGTTGGACGTATAGTCATCAGAACCTCGCCATTGGCTAGGTTTGCCTGATGGGAATGACATTATACTCGGAAGACTCGAGAGATGTTGTACGTGTAATGCTAACCGGTTGCATTTTTTACCTTCTAAGTACAACCGGACGCCAACTACTGGTTTTAAATCACTTGAAACCTGAAACAGAACAACAGAGAATTGTTTTAAGTTTATCGAACAGTAACAACAGAAAAACGGATGAATCATGGCAGAGCAAAATGCATCATAACATACTAAAGGGTAAACTCCAATAAATTAGATGGGGCAGCAATGCTCAAGGGGTCAAACAATTTAAACCTAAATTTGCACATCAAACGACATCTAATTAGAAATCTATAAATGCATCATATGCTATCATATGATTCTAAGTTATCTAGTGCATTGTTCATAAGAAGAACATAAAAGGAAATAATTAGTTTGTTTTCCCGCTCCAACATCATGAATGGCAGATTTTGGTTCTTATGACTCCTCTGTTTAACATGAAAGAAAAAACATAACAATGCAGGCTGCAAGAAAATAAATAAAACAGGGAAGCTGTAAGATAATGATTTATAGGTTGTATGACTACCTGCATAGGGTTGACATGCATCTTAGGACCCAAAAAAGCGAATTGCAGGGAGGGGCAAGAAGTTTTTTTGGTCTGGTGCCTAAGTGGCAGGCCGGAGAACATAGGTGCCCATTGTTGCGGAACTTGAAACTCCAAGAAATACCGTAAATCCTTGGGAGCAGGCTTGTCTACATACAGATTCAACAAGTTAGAACCTCATGATCACATAAAAGTAGATGAATATAAGATTAACACATTCAGGCAATTGAATACTTACAACGAAGGTACAAGTTGATCGCATGACTAAGATACCCACTTCCGGGAATCCCGGTCAGAAGAGAAGTAATTGGTATGAATTTGAACAAAATTCCTTCTGGCTTAGTAGGTACTGTCTGAAGCCAGTTAGAGTGACTATGCAAGAACACATTTCCACCTCTTTTCGAACAAATGATAGTGAGTCCCTGTTCAAGTTGAAAAACAAAGGAAAATCAATAATTCATGGATTGTAATTATTATTTAAACGAAAATCACAAATTCTAGACTCACATCTTTGCTTGATGTTTCTGCAATGCTGGCCAACTGCATGGAGTTTGACTGCAAAATGTGGTTAAAGACATCGGGAACCTACATAAATAAACGGAATTTAGAAACAATATCGATGTTTACTTAATAAAAGAAGAAAGAGACCTTAAATTTCAGTGAGGTGCTAATACTTTTTGCTTGCCCTCTCTCGATTTTCTCTGTAGTAATGAAGGGCTATTCCTGTCTGAAAACATAACATCTCCGAGATCCTCCAAATATCCTCTGAGGTCGGACGTAGGAATTGTAGAGGAATTGTTTTGTCTGACGCATATTAAATCGTGACCTCCAATAGCCATGCCAACTATTATGTGTGTCCCAAATGTATGGATGAACCTGCATAATACAAATTATGAGAAAGTAATACTTTATGATACAAAGTTGAAAAGGCATATATCAGCTCATACATTATTAGTTATGCTATGCGTACAGTCACATAATCATTCACATATGATGGTCTTAATGCAAGATATTGCACAAATGATATATCGAAAAGCTACCTAGCCAATGCTGCTGGATCCCATTGTGGCGGAACAGACTTCTTAACTCTGTTGTTTAGTACAAGCGGAGATGATGTAAGGTGTAAATGATACAAAGAAATAAAGTAACCATCGAAAGCAAGATTTTTGGTGTCTGCAGCATCATGAAGCCAGTCTCCAGTCATATCAAAAATACTGTTAAGATACCCCGAAGGAACTTTTCCTTGTATCGAAGACTTCTGATTAAGTAACTCGGACATCTGTAAGAGAAACAAGATTGGAAGACAATGTAAGGTAAAACATCAATAAAACACCAAATAAATCTATTAGAAGGCATTTATGGCTCCTAGCAAGTACACCGTTGAACAAACTGCATAGTTCTAGATAGTTTCAAATTGAACCCTGCCTTCTTTTTTCCAATTTCTTCATCGTTAAGGTTACTGTAGAACTCCCTCCAAGTAATTGAATATTAGGAATTTTAAGTGTAATTTGTCAAAGAGTTTTCAGTATAATAGGCACTAGCTATATGACTAAAATCAGCCATTATTCTCAATCAGTAGAGTTCCTAGATCAGGGAGCAGATATTCAGGGACAGAACTACACTATGCTTGGGAGCCCCCCCCCCCCCCCCCCCCCCCCCAAATTTTTTAGTTTAAATACTTAATAGGTCCTTGTTCTTTTGATGTTAACCAAGTCGTCCCATCCTAGTTTTTGATCCCGGTTCCATCCCTGCAGATATTAGAATCTGTTTAGTGTTTATCCCTATGTTAGTACAACTCATTTTCCCGGAAGTACCCATTTCTGACATCCTATAGCTAAAGTTATCCTCTTACACAATTAGTCTATGTATGACTTTTCTTTGTTTATCCCCATGTTATTACAACTCTTCGTTTCCCCCAATGGAACATATTCAAACATGGATATAGGAGAATTGTGTTGTTAAGTACATAAAACAACTTAAGAAAACATTAAGCATACCCATGCCGGTACATCCAACATGCAAGTAAAGGTGTTGAAGAATGATCAAAACCAAACACAAATCTAGTAATCCATGCAAATAAAACCCAGATTTCTTTTCCTAACAAAATGTATCATCAAATTGCAAATTGTAATATAGCTTTCTTTTCCAATTCTAATACTTAGAAGCTGATACAAAAGGTGCGCCCTCAGTCAAAAGATTGGGAATAAACAAAATCCACATGTGACACAGAGTTTACTTTTCAATTTCATCCCCACCATTCCCAAGAAGCATTCACCAAAATGATTTTATATAACAAGCTAGTAGCTATTTTTTGAAAACATAAACAAAAGTCAAAATTTTACACCTTTCAAAACCCACAAGTTTAAGTAATTTTAGAATACAAGTTGGCCATCTCCTTTTGCTTTTGACCCAAACCATGAAAATGCAAAACAAAAACAAATGCATGGGTGAATCAAGGAAGTGAAGCAAATCAAATCAAGTTTGAGCAGAATCCCAGAGCTGGATATTCATCTAAAATATACTTTAAACACAGAAAAGAAAAGAAATATAAACAGACCTGGTTGAATTCAAGAACATCAGATTTGAAACGAATACGATCGCCTTTATCAAGACGAATATCCTGAGAAACAGCTTTGACAGTAAAACCAGCACCTGGAAACACAACGTCTCTTTTATTGGTTTCATCGAGCACGACCAACCTCGTTCCTTTAGCGTATTTCAACCTGAAATCTCCAGTTATGTCAAAGCCTTTTCCCAGAGCTTCCATGGCTATTACCTCTATCGGCTTCTCTGTTTCCGCCATACCCAGACCTCCAAAACTCACAAAGGCAGCAAACAACAGCAGTAGCACTAGCAGTAGAAGTAGCAGCAGCTTTGGGAGAAAGGGGTGGTAATTGGTAAATAGTACAAAATTGGAGAGTCAGCTGCATTATCGAATGCCATTTTTGAATTGGTTTTATATATTAGCGTGGAAGGACCAGAAAGACAAAAAGAGAAAGAGACGTTCGGTAGTTGAAAAAGCAGATTTTTCTAATATATCCTTCGGAATTTGTCTGTTGTCCAGACGATTAATTTGAATGGAATTTGTAAATTGGTCAGTAATTTTAATGATTAAAATGATGGGTTTTTTTTACAAATTGTTGTGTGTTTTTTCCAAATGATGACTGTTTGAAAAAAATTACTAAATCTTTTTTTAAAGAATTAAAATGGACTTTAAACCGAGATTTGAATCTGAATTTTTTGTCCGAGTAGGAATCAATATTATCAACTACCAATTAGTCCAACATAGACACTGAAAAATCGACCCTCTTGTTCTCTCCCATCCAATCCAACACTAAATCATCTCCCAAACCTCGGTACAAAGGATCCATGCCTCTCGAAGTATCTTGCATGTTTTCGCAATCGAATGAGAATCAGTTTTTTTGATTATGTCTCTCTCTATAATTGAACTTGAATCGTATGTCTGTCGACGTATCTTGCATGTTTTCCCAATCGAAGGAGAATCGTCTTGCATGTTTTCCCAATCGAAGGAGAATCGCCTTTTCAATTCTGTCTCTCTATCGTTGCTCTTGAATGGCAGAGGTCTTCGTTAGGAGCAATGTTCTTTGAGGCACCGGGGAGCAAATTGTTCGAGTTGGGGGATTGTTGTTGTTCAAGGTATGTTTTAGAAGAAGATGAAAGACTTGGCTTTGGTTAATTGCAAGAGGCAAATATGTGGGTACTGAAGACTGTTCAAAATGGATGGCAGGTTTTAATAGCAAACCTTGATTGTTGACCATGTTTACTTTTATTTAGGTTAAAGTTGCTTGCTGTCCATGTTTTATCTACGTTGGAATTATTGTTCATCCATTAGTTCACCTAAATTCACAAGCATAAGCAATGAAGGGATAGTCATGCAAACCACTAATGTCATTCATATATATCAAACTATAATACATACATATACATACACACATAAATATATGAGTAATTATACCGTGTACTGGTAGTGAAAAACAAGTTTACACAATCATGACTAATTTCATTATAAAAAATTAAAATCTTAAACCCTAATCCTAAAACCCTAAAATAAAATCATAAGCCATAAATTCCAAATCTTACAACCTAAACCCTAAATTAAAACCATAAAGCATAAATTCTAAACCCTACCGCCTACACCCTAAACTAAACCCCTAAACCTTAAATTGTACCAGCTTATGAAAAACAAGTTTGCCACCATCGGCACATCAAATATTTTCCCTATATATATAGGGTAAAAATTTGATACAAAAGTTGTATAAAACTAATTTTACACAAGCCTACATATTTACACTCTAAAACCTAAATTTCTAAACCTAACCCTAAAAAATTAAACCATAAAACTATACCCTAAATTCTAAACACTAACCTTAAATTCTAAACCATACAACCTAAATCCCTAAACTAAAACCCCAACCCTAAAGCTAAAAAGCACATGTAAACTTTACACGGCCTGTGTATCAAAGTTTTCACCTCCCAAATCCTAAACTGAATTCTCTCCATTCCAAGCCAAATATCAAAATTAAAAGTTTGCATGCATAAACAGCTTAACAAGCCACATATCATTATAGCAGTTATAAATGTTACAATCCCAGAGAAGATATATAATGGCAATCAAAGACCTGAAATTAAAAATAATTCAAGTAATCCCCCTCTAGTGACTATTTAACAATTGTAGCAGCAACTACCACTTTCAAATGCTAAAACAAAAGTGCAAAAGCAATCACTTGTAAGCAGAAATGTCGATACTTTGGCAACTAAAATACCATGGTACAGCTGAGTAAATTAGGGTATTCAAGTTTTACATACCAATAAAAGAACTCAAGAGTTTCTCAATGAGCAAAAACAGTGTCGTTGCGCCTAGGAGGTCTGTCAGGAATCGACCCTGGTTTGAACTTAGAGGCTTCATGCTTTGCCAGTTCATGAGGCACAGGGCTGCCGCTTTGAACGAGCATCTGCTTGAGATCAAAGAAGACATCAGTGTCGTGGAGAGTCAAAAATGTTGTGGCCACACCAGTCTTCCCTGCACGTCCCGTTCTTCCGATACGATGCGTATACATTTCGATATTACCAGGCATGTCATAGTTTATGACATGAGCCACATCAGGGATATCAATTCCACGCCCTGCAACATCTGTAGCGACAAGCACAGTGAATCTCTTGGCCCTAAAACCCTCAAGGCTGATTTCCCTCTGCTCCTGTGACCTTCCACCGTGCAAAGTCGTTACCTTATAACCAACCTTATCAAGATTCTTGGAAATAGTATCAGCATTCTTCTTAGTATTGACAAACACAATCGCAGTCTTATCCCCAAGATCATCGAGCAACTTCTGCAATCTATGAAACTTCTCTGATTCCTTCATCATGATCACATGTTGAGAAATTAAATCAGTAGCCTTTCCAGCAGTACCAATATTGACCACAACAGGATTCCTCAAATACTTCCTAGCTAGCCGCTCCACAGCTGGAGGCATCGTAGCACTAAACATATAAGTAGTCCGATAAATCCTTTTCTCATCAAGCTCCTCATCTTCATTCTCCGGTTTCAAATTACTAGACGGCATAGCATCCAATACACCCACAACTTGGGGCTCGAAACCCATATCTATCATCCTATCAGCCTCATCCAGAACCACATAATTACACTGATTCAACACGGCATACCGCCTCTCTAAACAATCCAGTAAACGACCAGGCGTAGCAATAACAACCTCACACCCTTGTCTAATCCTAAAACCCTGTTCCTCTATCGACTGACCACCGACAATCGAAACAACTTTAATACCTAAATAATGTGCAAACTTCATAGTTTCATCCTCAATTTGCTGAGCAAGTTCACGAGTCGGGGCCATGACAACAGCGTAAGGCCCCTCAGCTTCATTCTCTTCACTCATAGGAGGCAATCTAGATATATAAGCCAACATAGGCAAAACAAAAGCAGCAGTCTTACCTGACCCTGTCTCTGCAATCCCAATCACATCCCTTTGCTGCAATCCCAAAGGAATGGCAGCCATTTGTATAGGTGAAGGCTTCTTATATCCAACTCTTTCCACTGCTTTCAACAACTCGGGAGTCAATTTACTCTCGCTCCAACTCCGCATGGGGCGCGGAATCTTGGACCCTTTATAGGAAATATTGAAATCTTCCCTGAAAATCCTCCAATCTCGTTCAGTCATTTCTTCGAGCTTCTTATCGGACCAATGCTTATCGACCCTCATATCGAAAGTATCATAGGTATCCGCTGCTTCTTCTTTTAACCTCTGGGCCGCAGCTTCTTCGGGTTTCTCTTCAACCCCATCTTTTTTCCTAATCTCATCTCTCATCTCTTTCTCATTCTTAGCCGCCAGCTTCTTTTGTTCCCTCCGATCCATTCCAGCCCTAAACCCTCTCCCGAACAAAAGCTGAGCCTCATGAGGGTTTTGATACAAAGAATTCATGTCCCTCGAAGTATCTTCCGTGTTTTCCCAATCGAAAGAAAACCTAAATTTCTCGCTAGGTTTAATAACCCTTTTCTTGGGCTTCTTCGATCCGAGGTATTGCTCTTTAATCGACTCCAATTCCTTTTCCCTTTCCCTCTCCGCTAACTTCTCCAACCTCGCCCGTTCTCTAGCCTTGGCTTCCTCCTCCCGCTCGCGTTCCCGGTTCCTCCGCTCGGATTCCCGATCCCTCTCCCGCTGGCGTTCGCGGTCGCGGCGGTCGGAATCGTAGGAGGGTTTAGAGGAGGTGGAATCGGATCGGTTGTTGTTGGTGGCGGTGGGGCCAGTGGCGGGGCGGTGGAGGTCTTCGAGGCGGCGTTTCTGTTGGGCGCGTTGCTCCTCCAAGCGCTGCAGAGCTAACTGTTCGCGCTGGGCTTTGGTTAAAAAGACGGGTTTTGGAGGATTGCTGTTGCTCATGGTTTGTGAAGAAGATGAAGAATTTGAACCGGTTCAGTTGCAGAAAGGCAAAAACGTGGAACTGGAGAAATCTCGAAGGATATATATCGTACACTTTGATAGTAGGGACGATATCTCAAATGTGTGAATAATACAGGGACTGTAAACAGAATTAGAACATCGAAAGTTGAGAGAATTATTATTAGGTTTGGAGAGGGGAGTAGTTGGGCCAGGCCTCTTCTATAAAAAATGGGCTTATTAATTTTCCAATAAAAGAAGCCCAAAATCTTCTAAAAGCAAAATGTTGTTAGGCCCGTTCCTTGCTAGTGAAACAACTTATGCTAAAATGGTAAATTGGAGCATGTGTCATTTCTATATGATAAACTTTGTATGAAGTCATGTCTATAAGGGAGACCTTATTGTGGCAAAAATATTTGAACTATGCTCACATCATTATCGAATCTGATTGGCTTGAAGTAACTGATGCATTGAACAATGATTATGGTTATGTTTCTGAATTTAGTTCTTCGTTATTTATTGTTTAAAGTCGAAATCAATGTTTCAACATGTGTCATTCTAATAGACTTATTAGATGATCAACAGAGAAACACGACTTAGCTAAGACAACTTTATTACTTGCAATCCAGTTCTTTTATTAGATAGGCCAACTTTATTAAATTTCATGGAGAATTGTTTGCGAGAGGTGGCATGCCATCTTTATTTACTTTGTGATTCCTCACTACTTATATGCTTGTTGACCACATGCTCCAACCATGCCATTTGTGGCATAAAAACATAAATGGTAAAGAGAGATAAAAGAATATACATTTTATATATCATTAAATCAAATATATTAGATGTAAATGCATTACAATTCCAAACAACAACAAAATTCAAAAATTTCTTAAAACGGCTCACAATATATTATTTCTCAACATTACTCATGTTGTTGCACGATATAATCGCGAAGATTTCATATTTTATGTCTCTAAAAAATTTAATTTTTTATTAAGTAATGTTATAATAATATTCTCAATGTAAAAGTCAATATTTAAATTTAGACTAAAGGGGTACTTTTGTTCCTGAGTTCGACCCAAAAATACAATTTCGCCCATTGCCGAAAAGTGCACTTAATGTGGCCCTTCAGTCTATGAAATCGATCAAATTGACCATTTGACCAACGCTGACCGTTACGGTGCTGACGTGTCAGTTAACGGTGATGACGTGGCAGTCCATGATGCTGACGTGGTGGTCAACGATGCTAACGTGGCAGTACACGTGGGATAATGATGTGTCAAGAGGGGCTGAATTGATTATTTTAACCGGATTCGATGGCATAATTGATTTTTTTTCTGAGTTGAGGGGCATAATTGATTTTAATTAAAAGTTCGATAACTTATTTAATATTTAAGTTGAAAAACTAAGAATTTATGAAATTATTAAAATTTTAAAATATTAAAACTAGATAAATAATTTTATTAAGCGAAGATAATTAAAAAACAAAGTGAAGAATCTCATATAAGATCAAAATATTCTTCCATTTATTTTATAAAAACTCATAAAGTTAATTAAAATAAATAAAATATTTTAAAAGTTACTGAAAACAAAAATTATATAAAAAATTAAAATATATTATAAATTAAAAATTGATAAAATTTAATAAATTTTTTATAAAGTATTAAAAGTTAAACACTTTTATAGAAAAAAATTCGACTTCGTCACTTTGAGTATTACTATTCGATAATTTTTTTAGTGGAATCAACATTGTACTAGAGTAACAATAGAATTCAATTTTTTTTCGCTTTTTTACATCAAATTGATGCTCATTAATATTTGATGTAGAGAAATGAAAGTGAATTTTGACTTTATTAATACTTTAATACAAGGATGTCTCAATTGAAAATATGTTCAAGGAATATTAGTACGCATAGCATAACGAGAAAAAATCGAAAGATTCTCCAATGGTTTTTAAATATTTTTTAATTTTTTATATTTATAACTTTAATGTTTTTAATTATATTTAATTTATTACGGTGTTTATATTTTTTAATATTTTATGAATATTTAATTATTAATAATTTTTATTTTTTAGCTTAAAGATTAAATAAGTTATTGAATTTTTAATTACGCCCCTAAATTCGGGAAAAAATCAATTATGCCCTCGAATTCGGTTAAAATAATTAATTCAGCCCCTCCCGCCACGTTATCATCACACGTGTACTGCCACATCAGCACCGTTGACAACCACGTTAGCATCATGGACTGCCACGTCATCACCGTTAATTACCACGTCAGCACTGTAATAGTCAACGTCGGTCAAAGAGTCAATTTAATCGATTTTATGGACTGAAAAACTATATTGTGTGCACTTTTCGCCGATGGGTGAAATTATTTTTCAATAAAATATAAATTTAAGTTAATTGGTTTATACAAACGTTATCCGAAAGTTGTTTTTTTAATGTTATCTGAAAGTCGGAAATGAATGTAATGATGTGTCTAATATGTTTAACATGTTAAAAGTAATAACTCTAAACTTTTAAGAATGGGTATTTTTAAGCATTAAATAAATAATTCGATTTTTGAATAGATTTAAGACGTACGTCCCTTTCACTTATCAAGTATCATTCAATACAACATCAATTGTTAAACATCAATACAATTATACAAATATGAATATGGCCCCAACAAATATTTGAAAAAATAACCCAAACTTGCCACGTAGTTAAACCTCGCGTTCTATGGGAAGCGAGGCTTGAAATCACGTTCTGCAGAGCGCGAGGTCTGTCTACGTGGCCTCGTTGTTTGAATTAACGGTTTTTCAGAAAGTCGCGTTTTGCAGAACGTGAGGTCCTCGAGAATTTGAAAGGGCGGCTGAATATATCGCACAGACATCGCGTTATGCAGAACGCGAGGTCTGTGCCAATTTGGCTTGAAAAACAAGGGCGGGTAGGCCGGCTCGAGCCCAATTTCGGGCTTGTAAATCGTATATTTTTAGCGAACATCGAGTTTGGGGTCGTAGTACTGGAAATTCTCTATCGTATGACACCAACACGGTCAATTTCCGTCCATTCTAAAATGGTTTAAAATGACTTCAAAAACCCTATGTTATCATCCTTTTTTGAATGAATTTGCCTTTGAACAAATGTCGATAGGCATGTTCGAGCAAAATTTCATACATATAAATCATAAATTTTTAGCAAACATCGAGTTTGGGGTCGTAGTAGTGGAAATTCTCTATCGTATGACACCAACACGGTCCATTTCCGTCCATTCTACACTGACTTAAATTCGCTTCGAAAATGTTATCCTAGCATATTTTTTGAATGATTGAAAATATAAGATGACCTATTTTATAAAACGAATTAGACTGATTTTATTGATCGATAGTTATGAGCGAACTCACATAAAAAAATTACAAAGAATTAATTAAGAAGAGGGGTCGGGCGATTAGGACATTTAGTCCTTGTGTGTCCAGGATTTTTACATACACTACAATGCTTCTTTTGTCTGTTTTTTTCTCGATGTTCGACCATATCCTCGGCACAGTGTATTCATGTAGACCTTGAACATCCTTTGTCTCTTAGTAGTGCTGGATCTGGGCGTATGGTCGGTTCAGTGTCCACGACATTCGGATCAAGCGCATTTACAATTGGAGGAAACTCTTTTTCGTAAACCTTAAACACCGTTTAGAGTAAGTATACCGGATCAACCAGTTGCATGTATTGTATCCGTTGGTTTGCACAAGCAGCAATGGCGTGTGCGTACGGGTATTTGAATGTTTGGAATGTAAACTTATCCGAAAAGTATTAGAGTTTTACTTAATATGTAATTACAATTTTTACTTGTTGTAAATAGTCTATCTAGAGTTAATCTCCTAAGAGGATTAGAGTTAAAAGTCTATTGTAAGTAGGACTCCTAATAAACTAAAAGTCCTATTCTTTAGTCTTTAAATAGTCTGTAAACTAGTTGTAATTTTTTCATGACAAAATTCTTTTAATAACAGAAACAACTTTTCTGTTTTTCTTCTTGTTCTGTTTCTCTACATGGTATCAGTCTAATTCGATCCTTATCGGAATTTATTTATTCATGGAGAATAAATCGACATCTAGTGAGATGTAATTTTCACCAGATATTACTGTCAGTTTGGCAGATTTCTCAGAGGCAGAAAATTCTAGGGAATTTTTCTCTACTGCAGCAACTGTTTTCAGCAATTTCGCCAGGCAGCAAATGGATGAGCTTCAGAAGCTGTCCAGCAAGTTTAATGGTACTGGTGAGGGGAATGTTGCAAAGCTAGAGAATGAAGGTACTAAAGACCCTTCTTTACTTAATGCTCTTGTTTTTACCAAGGCTGCACCAACATGGATCGTTGATTCTGGAGCTTCTGATCACATGACTGGTAAAAGGGAGTTGTTCTTTAAGTTTGAGTGTTCATCTTCTAAAGCTTTCATTAAAGTTGCTGATGGTTCTTTATATCCTATCGAAGGGACTGGTTCTATTTCATTAAATGATAACTTGATTCTTGAGGATGTATTATTTGTACCTAAACTTGCGTGCAATTTAATATCAGTACACAAGCTTTCTAAGGACTTAAAGTGCTCTGTACAGTTTACTGCTTCTACTTGTTTTTTGGAGGCACTAGATTCGAGAAAGATTATTGGTTGTGCTAGCTTGCAAAATTGTCTCTATGTTATTCATGGCCAGCCACAACCTGTTTTTTCCCATTCCCATTCCTGCCTTACTTCTTCTGGACATGTTGATTCTGTTATGTTATGGCATTTTAGGTTAGGTCACCCTAATTTTTCTTACCTTCAGAAATTGTTTCCTGCTTTGTTTATTAATAAAAATCCTAATTCTTTTAAATGTCATATATGTCCTCTTGCTAAACAGACTAAATCTTTATATTTACCATCTACTTATAAATCTTCAAAACCGTTTTCCTTAATCCATAGTGATGTTTGGGGTCCTTCTAAAGTGAAGAATGTTACTGGTAGTAGGTGGTTTGTGACCTTTATTGATGATCATAGCAGAATTACTTGGACCTATTTGCTCAAAGAAACATATGATGTTGCTCCTATATTTGAGAGATTTTATAATATGATTGTTAATCAATTTGGCAGCAAAATACAAATACTTAAATCTGATAATGGGGGAGAATATTTCACTAAGTCCTTGGGAGAGTTTTTTCAAACTAAAGGGATTGTTCATATTAGCTCTTGTGTAGATACCCCACAACAGAATGGAATTGCTGAAAGGAAAAACAGACATTTGCTAGAAGTTACCCGAGCTTTGTTGTTTACTAATAATATTCCTAAATATTTGTGGGGTGAAGCCTTGTTGACAGCCACCTATCTTATTAACAGGATGCCTAGCAAAGTCTTGAACTTTAGGACACCGAGAGATGTTTTCTTAGAGAGATATCCCAACTTTAAACCTATATCCTCTGTTCTTCCTTTCAAAGTGTTTGGCTGCACTGTTTTTCTAAGAAATTATGATCCTTCTCGGTCCAAATTGGATCCTAGGGCTTTAAAGTGTGTTTTTATTGGGTATTCTTCACTTAAGAAGGGCTACAAATGTTACCATCCTCCTTCTCATAAAATTTATACTTCATTAGATATAATCTTTTTTGAACAGGTATCATACTTTCCTATGGCTGAAAATCAGGGGGGGAGTTGGGATGATTTCCAGCCTCCTAAAAATCAGGTTTCTCCTTATTTACCTTCCACTCTTGTACTTACTGATGTTTCTTTTGAACCTCAAACTTCTTTCAAACCTGTTTCTCCTTCACCTAAAAATATAGCTCTGCCTTCTTCACCTACTATTACACCTACAGTCTCTCATACTTCACCTAAATCTATTGTTCAGCCTCCTAACCAATTGCAGGTTTATACCAGAAAGAAAAAAGTCATTCCAGAGACTGTTTTGCACTCTAACATCTGCCGAGAATTGGACTTGAGTCCAGCTTCTTGTGAGGATGAGAGAGGTAATATTATTGATGAAATTCCTTCTCACTTACTTGAACCTGAGTTTTTGCCTATTGCTAAAAGGAAAGGGGTAAGGTAGTGTACAAAACACCCTATCCAAAGATATGTTGCTTATGGAAATCTAATGCCTTCTTTTAAGGCTTTTACAGCTTGCCTAGATGGAGAACATATTCCAAATTATATTAAAGAGGCCTTAAAAGATTCTAATTGGAAGAAAGCTGTTGAAGAAGAGATTAAGGCACTAAAAGAAAATGGTACTTGGACCATAACAGAGCTCCCACAAGGAAAGAAACTAGTGGAATGCAAATGGGTGTTTCCTATTAAATACAATTCTGATGGAAGTGTGCACAGATATAAAGCAAGGTTGGTTTCCAAGGGCTTTACACAGACTCATGGAGTAGACTACAAGGAGACCTTTGCCCCTGTAGCTAAATTGAACACTGTAAGAGTTTTATTAAGCTTGGCTGTTAATTATGACTGGAAACTCCATCAACTTGACTTTAAAAATGCATTTCTTAATGGAAAATTGGAAGAGGAGGTTTATATGAAGATTCCACCAGGTTTAGAATCTGAAGAGACTAAGCAGAAGGTTTGCAAGCTTGACATATCACTCTATGGGTTAAAGCAGTCACCTAGAGCATGGTTTGATAGATTCACCAAAGTTGTTTTGACAGGTGGATACAAGCAGTCGTTGGCAGATCATACTCTATTCTCTAAGGTAACCTCTAATAACAAAAAGGTTATCTTAATAGTATACGTCGATGACATAATTTTGACAGGGGATGATGAGGAAGAAATAAACTACTTGAAAGCTTTATTGAGCAAGGAGTTTGAAATGAAAGACCTAGGAAAGCTCAGATATTTTCTAGGCATGGAGGTAGCAAGATCAAGCAAAGGTTTGGTTATTAACCAGAGGAAATATGTTGTGGACCTACTTACTGAGACTGGAATGTTGGGCTGTAAACCAACTGACACTCCCATGGATGCAAGTTTAAAATTCAGCAAAGAAGAGTCGAGTCCTAAAGCTGACAAGGGACTTTATCAATGGTTGGTGGGAAAATTGATCTATTTATCACTGACCAGACCAGATATTGCTTTTCCGGTAAACATTATCAGCTAGTATATGACAGATCCTAGACAAGAACATATAGAAGCTGCTACTAGAATTCTGAGATACCTTAAGGGTACACCGGGACATGACTTAATGTTCAAAAAGACTCTTGACAGATCAGTAAAAATTTTCTCAAATGCAAGCTGGGCAAGTGAGTTGACAGATAGACGGTCAACAAGTGGTTATTGTTCTTTTGTTTAGGGAAATCTAGTGACTTGGAAGAGCAAAAAGCAAACTGTTGTGTCAAGAAGTAGTGCAGAAGCTGAGTACAGAGCTTTAGCTCTTGGAATGTGTGAAGGAATTTGGATGATGAAGCTACTCAAAGAGCTAGGAATGGTTCAAGAATAGAAGTTCGAAGTGTTCTGTGATAACCAGTCTACTATACAAATTGCCAAGAATCCTATTCAACATGACAAAACCAAACATGTTGAAATTGATAGACACTTTATTGCAGAAAAACTGACAAATGGAATAGCTTCTTTAAACTATGTTCCTACAGAAGAGCAAGTAGTAGATGTTCTTACAAAAGCTCTGCCAAAAGCACTTTTCGATAAGTTTTTATTCAAGCTGGGATTATACAATGTATACCCACCAGCTTGAGGGGGAGTGTAAGCTTATCCGAAAAGTATTAGAGTTTTACTTAATATGTAATTACAGTTTTTACTTGTTGTAAATAGTCTATCTAGAGTTAATCTCCTAAGAGGATTAGAGTTAAAAGTCTATTGTAAGTAGGACTCCTAATGTACTAAAAGTCCTATTCTTTAGTCTTTAAATAGTCTGTAAACTAGTTGTAATTTTTTCACGACAGAATTCTTTTAATAACAGAAACTACTTTTCTGTTTTTCTTCTTGTTCTGTTTCTCTACATGGAATATTCCCACACTTGCAGGTTCTTGCCCTCAGATCTACCACGTACGCGTTGTGCTGAATGCCTTCCAACTGCTTGGAAAATTCTGAATCACGAAACTTGTGTCCTTCTCGCGAGAAGAGAGTTGTAGTCATCTGTCTAGATTGTTGCAATTGAGTTCACTGCCTCAGCCAAGTTCGTTGTTACGTGACCATATCGTTTACCCTCGTCATACGATCGAAGCCATTTTTCCCTTGGGATTTTTTCAAGGTATTCTGCGCCATCTTTGTTTCTCTCTCTCAGTTCCTCGAGCACCTCCTCCACCTCTTGTTTGTAGTGCGAGTTGCCTAAGAGATGACAGTTGAATAGTTATGAGCGAACAACACATGCAAAGAGGTCGTTAATGAAAGCGAGCAGCAAGTAATATAGTAAATGAAAATGACATAAATAACGTACCCATTGTGAGCACAAGTTCATGTTCATCACGGTTCTTGAATTGCTGCAGGTAGTTTGCGGCTATATGCCGCAAGTAAAAACGGTGGTAAATGTATGGAGGCTGCCAATACTCACCCAAATGTTCTAGCGCCCACAAGAGCGTTGCGCCTCTGTCAGAAATAACACATACCTCTTCTTCTCTTGCACGTATTACATGATCAAGGACATATTTTCGTAGGTTCCGAAGGAAGAACATCCAAGACTCTAAATCCTCATTCTGGACGATTGCGAATGCAACATGAACGCATTTTCGATTGTCGTCCTATGCAATAGCTAGAAGTAAGGTTGTGTATGTCTTCCGTACAACCATGTACCATCAATTTGGACCATCGGTTTGTAGTGCTTGAATGCGTTGATACAATGGGGAAAGTCCAAAATAACCGATGGAATTGACAAATACCTCGAACGACACGATCATTTTCGTATGCCATCAAGTTTGACAACCATTATGGGGATGTGTTTCTGCAGCAGATTTAGCCACGGGCGCAACTCTTTGTAAGAATCCTCCCATCGACCAAACAATTATTCTACGGCCCGCTTCTTTGTATATCGTGCTTTGTAATATTCAAGACGGTAGCTGGTGACACCTTTAGCTACAGCCTAACATGTGGGGACCGACACTTTGGGATTTACTTTCACCAGTGGCATAAAGATGTCGACGATGTACTATGCATCGAGGTTCTTATGATCTTGGCTTAGGCTAGCAACGGTGCATGTATGGGGCCCTTCAAGTTTTGTTATTTTCCAATGGTCGCGTGCCCTCTTCAATTGTGATATACGGTTTTTCCATTTACAGCCGTGATCCTTTTGGTTGCAGTGCGCCTTGTAGTATTTCGCTTGGGTTTTCTTCATTGTCGTCTCAACAGCCTGACGAATGTTTTACTGCTTAGCTTCGGCCACCTCAATTTCCTTTGTCAAGAACGTCATACCAATTCTCAGTTTACCACCAGAACGGTTGAGTATGTCGTCTATTGTTTGGTCTTGCGAAAATTCAGGGACGTCCATGGCATTCATATCAACCGTTGTAACTATTTTAGACAACGCAAGAGGTATTGTTTTTTTTTTCTTTTTTTATTTTACACACAATTTTCCAACTATTTTATTTTTTATTTTTGAAGGGATACGAACGTCAGCTAACTTGTTACCTTAACCGTATCAACAACGCACCTGATCCCGTTGTTATGAGGTGAATTGATCGAGTCGATTTTGGCCACGTAGTGAGGATCTTAGCGGGGGGAAGTGTAACCCATCGTTGATTAGCGCACTAATAGAATGGTGGAGGCCAGAGACGCACACTTTTCATTTCCCGATAGGCGAGGCAACAATAACGCTGGAGGATGTTGCCTATCATCTTGGGTTGCCTATAGATGGCAACCTTATTACGGGTGTAGCATTGGGGCATTGGCCAACTCTATTTGCTGAACAAATGGGAGTGGAGCCCCCAGAGGATGCGTGGGACGGTGGGAAAATAGCCTTATCTTATTTGGAGGCTGAATTTGAAAACCCTCCCCCCATGCGAATGGAGATACACTCCATGTATTTTTTTTAAAATTTTTTTTCACTATTTTATATATTTTTAATATATTTCGTTTATTAAATATTTATTTTTTAATATCCATATTTCTTGCTTTTTCTTTACTATTATATTTTGTTTTCTTTATTATTTTCACAGCGGTTTGCGCGTGCCCACATCTTGCGCATTATCAGCGTGATATTAATGCCAGACAAATCCTACACCAAGGTGCACGTGATGTGGCTTAATCATCTTACTGATTTCAATGAAGCTAGAGGAAAATGTTGGGGAGCAGCTGTCTTGGCGTTTCTTTTTAGAGAGCTCTGCAGAAACGTCGACCATTCTAGAGCAACAATTGGAGGATGCTGTTTACTTATTCAGTCTTGGGCTTGGTTTCGGATGCCTTTTTTAAGCGCGCAACCTAGACAGCCCCTATTTATTTCCGCTTCTTCGGAGGTATTATTTAATTTATTTTATTTTTAAATAATTTTATTTAACGATTTGTTTTTATTTTCCATTACTGATAGGTGAAGCGAAACACTGACCCACCAGGGCCTGCCAAAAAACCAAACAAAGTACATGCTTGTTTTGGATAAGTTGAGGCAAGATTAGGTAATTCGAAAATTAATTTGAATTTGTTCATACATTTTTCCAATAATATTTCATATAACCGTTAGAAACGTTATCATTTTTTAGTTCATGTGGAGGCCCTACGCTTCAGAGGATATTCAGCAGATTACTCCACCCGAGATTCTGCGTCACCATCACGTATGGCTTTTCATAGTGCCGCTGATCAACTATGAAATTCTCGTATGGCATCCTACGGATCGGGTTCTCCGACAGTTTGGGTACGTCCAAAATATTCCCCTCGTCGATCCACCAACTTTGGACGCATTCCACCTTCTGACGCACCAGGGGAAGACGAAGATTGACTGGGCCCTTTACCACACAGACTGGATACAAATTTGGGATGATCGATTTGTCCGCCGCCCACGCATTTTCTGTCCCATTGTAGATTGGGCCGATTCGGTCACTTTCGATTACTTTTAGTGGTATGGGGTCAATTAGAAGAAGCATATCCTTACTGACGAGGAGCGCGGGCAAGAGCTTCCCCAGGCTCCCCGAAACCGCCCACGCCCCACACGTCGATCGAGCCAGAGCTAGAGCCAGTCGAGGCAGCACGGTCTGAGACCGCGGACTGACACTGTTAGGGCCTCATCTTCTACCACAACATTTTAGAATTTTAGCGGTCCTTCGACTTTCCAGCAGATGAGGCCTCCACCCGAGTTCGACTTCTCCGATGCCTATCGTCCCCATATGTTGACGAGTGGTCTTCCGCTGATCGATATTCCACCCTTGGCATCTTAGTTTGACTATAGCATTGTGGAGAAAACGTCGCTGGGTAGCTTGTTTTACTCCCCGCCCGGGCCCAGCAGAGGTCCGTGTATCGCAGACGATAATGATGATGAGGAGGACCAGGGCCCAACACAGCTTGTTCGGAGGAATCCGGATCGAGATCATCGTCCACTCGACTGCGAAACGGGTGGACATAGACATCATTAGTCTTTTTTTAATGGATATGTACTTATGTTTCTAATATTTTTATTCCAGACATTTGTTTTTTTAATATCGTATTTTAATTTTGTTTATCTATTATAACTAAATGTTTATTTAATTTCAGTTTTTTATTATTTTTATACGATTACTAAACCGAAATTATCAATTGTTCTTCAAAGGCAATTTCATTCAATAATGATGATAGCATAGGGTTTTGGAAGCTATTTTAAGCCAGTTTAGAATGGACGGAAATTGACCGTCTTGGTGTCATACGATAGAGAATTTCCAGTAATACGAACCGAAACTCGATGTTCGCTAAAAATATACGATTTACAAGCCCGGAATTGGGCTCAAACAGGCCTACCCACCCTTGTTTTTCCTAGTTTTCAACCCAGAAATGCACAGAACTCGCGTTCTGCAGAACGCAATTTCTGTGCGATATATTAAGCCACCTTTTCAAATTCTCAGGGACCCCGTGTTCTGCAGAACGCGAGTTCTTGAAAAACCGTTATTTCATTTAATGAGGTCACGTAGACAGAACTCGCGCTCTGTAGAACGCGAGTTCGCATCTCGCTTCCCAGAAAACGCGAGGTTCCATTACGTGGCAACTTTGGGGTCATTTTTTCAAATAATCTTAGGATGGAGTCAAAATTTTATATAATAATTAAAAAAGGGGTTTCCACCCAAATATGCCATGAATATGATGGTGACACATTTCTACCCATTAATTAATTCATTTAATTAAAAACTTATAAAAATATTATTCTAATTATGTTCCGTGCCAACTCCCTTCACTTGATTTGTTAAAGGGTTATGCTATTGACAGCCCTTAGGGCTGTCAATAAGAACACTATAGATTCTTGTAATTAATGTTTTAAGTTTTTTTTAAGAAATATAGTATAATGTAATTAATTACATTCCTAAAAAGTTGTGTTTCATTAATTTAATTTTTTTTAATTTAATTAAACAATAAAACCCTAAATTCAAACTTCAATCCTCAAACTTAAACCCTAAATCATAAACCCCAAACCTCAACTTAAACCCTAAACATCAAACCTTGAAATTTAAACCATAAACCATAAACCATAACCTTAAATCCAACCCATAAACCCTAAACCATAACCTTAATCCCTAAACATCAAGCCCTAAAACTTAAATCATGAGCCATAAACCTTAAATACAAACACTCAAACCCTAAACCTTAAACAATAAACCATTTAAGTAAGTATTAATTACATTAAACAACCTAAAATTAATTAAATATGATTTTTTAGGAATGTATTTAATTACGTTTTACTAGATTTCATTACAAAGCAAAATAATCATTTATTATAAAGTAAAACAAACATTAATTAAAAAACAAAACAAGCATTAATTACAACCTCCTTTGTTAAAAGGCTCTCATGGTGATTATCATTATGTCATTTATTATGGGATGAGTCTACCACGTGCGACGAACATCGATGAACACCACTAATGATGAACACCGATGAACACCATTAAATTAATTAATAAAGATTTAAAATTTCAAGGACCCATCATATAATTAATAATTATTTTAAAAAATTCAATTAAATTATTTTATATATATATTAAAATTTTAATTTTTAATAAGGGTAAACTATATATTTAGTACCTTACTTATTTCCGTATTTCTATTGAACCCTCATTATTTAAATATTATTTCAATTTGACTCTATTCTTTATAAAAAATAATTTAACTCTCAACCTAAAACCCTAAACTATTAAACCTTAAACCCTTAAACTCTTAAACATATACCCTAAACCATATATCATTAAAAATAATTTCACCATCATCGATTCAATTCAATTCAATGAATCGTTGAATTCTCCTAAAAAATTTAATTAAATTATTTTTTATATATATATCAAAATTAATTAAACTCGAATCTCCTAGAATTAACACTATCATCTTATTTGAGATTTAACTTGGTAGATAAAGAACGGAGAATGGATACAACACTTGTAAAGTTTGAATTTTACTTGGAAGATCAACGCATATCGTTTGAAAATGCTGAAAATATGTTTCTTGGGAGTTAATTACCTCCTGGAATTGTGCCATTTTATAGCTGGTATGAACACAACGAATCAGAGACAGGTTATTTTATAGCTGGAAAATTCTATTTATATTAAACGATTCATTGAATTGAATTGAATCGATGATGGTGAAATTATTTTTAATGGTATATGGTTTAAGGTATATATTTAAGAGTTTAAGGGTTTAAGGTTTGATAATTTAGGGTTTTAGGTTGAGGGTTAAATTATTTTTTTATAAAGAATAGGGTCAAATTGAAATAATATTTAAATAATGAGGGTTTAATAGAAATACGGAAATAAGTGAGGTATTAAATATATAGTTTACCCTTATTAAAAAAATAAAATTTTAATATATATAAAAAATAATTTAATTGAATTTTTAAAATAATTATTAATTGTATGATGAGTACTTGAAATTTTAAATTTTTATTAATTAATTTAATGGTGTTCATCGGTGTTCATCATTAGTGATGTTCCTCGATGTTCTTCGCACGTTGTAGAATTTTCCTTTTTTACATGAATATAAATCATTTATGCAATTTAAGATATTATTATATTTTTAAAGAGATGTTATAAAATTGAGTAAGAAAATGAAAAGAAATCGCAAAAACTAGAACTTATATTATTTTGCGTGGAATTAGGGGCGGGAATCGGTGGGAAAATAGTGGAAGTTAAATAGGGATGGGGCGAAGATTATTATATTCGAATTATTAAAATAACCGAACCATAACTGTATAAATAACAGTGAGGATCTAAAGAAATATTCGTAAGGATCTTAATATTTTACAAAATTTATAAATATATATATAATTATTTATCTATATATCCCTAATATATATCTTAACAAAAAACACTAACTATATTATTATCACTTAAATTTTTTCTCAAACCTAGCCACACTCAAGTTTCTCAACATGTTTCTATCTTAGTTTTTATATATAAGCTAAAAATCTCATCTAAATCTTACCCAACACAACACCCTTTCAATTTTCATCATCTCGTAACTACTACCAATCGAAGTATCCAAAGTTTATATTTTGAATTGAATTGACCATTTATTTTGATAAGTAAAATAGTAATTTTGTTTAATTTTTGAGATGGGGATTCTTCGAGCGCATGAATCTGCGCCGGGGAAGGTATGAGGACGAAAAAAATTATCGAAGCATTTAATGAGAATTCCCAAAAACTGTAACGGCAAGTATTAGGGACGAAGTGGGGAATGTAAAATTGTCCCCGTCTCACCCGTACGTGAAATAGCTTAAACGAAAAAAATAACGAACGGATGAAAGGAAATTCACTATATAAAAAATTCTACCAGAAGAGTTACAAAATATTAAGCATCATCACCTGAATCAGCGGTGATTCTGGACATGTTTAATAAGTACGATTGTATATGTACCCTAAAAAAGAGGGTCCCAAAATGAGTTCTCTAATGTATGATATATATATATATATATATTTTGTAAAAAATATTATAATATATATAACAAATTTTTCAAAAAAAAATGAGAGTAATCTTTTGGAAGAATTTGATATCAAAAGCGATGTAGATGATTTTGCTTCAAAACATGCGAGAAGAACAACACTTTTTAAGTGAAAATATTATATTTTTAGATTTTTGTAAGTCATTTTTATGTTGCTCAAGACAGTAATTCAATTTTTTGTATTAAGGAAACTTTATTTAATTTTTTTTTATATCTCTTGATCTCTTCCATATATAAATTAAAGACCCTATTTTAATAAATTATACATGACTTCTTAAAACTTTGAACCGTCATGATTCAAGCAAATCATAAACACATATATTAGTGTACGGACGCAGGATCTCTATTTTTTTTCTTCCAAAATTATTATTCACCAAATAAGTTACCCAACAATTTTTTTCAAATTGAACTAAACCGAATTAAATTACAATCTCTAACATAAGATTCGAAAGAGTAAATATTATTAAATCAAATACTCAAGTAAAGTGTATGTATCATTCTTCAATTGACTTAAAAATTTAAGGTTTGGGTGGACCGATTCTTTATTTGAATTTGAATAAATAAATAAAAATGGTGTATTAAAGAATAAGTTGATTTATTTATATTTATCTTATTATTAGTATTTATTACACACCATGTGTTTGCATGTTAAAACCTTTTTCTTATTTATATAAATAAATTAATTTAATCTAAATATAGTGAAAACGAATAAAGATAAACTTTTAGATAAAGTGTTTCCTCATAAAATTTAAATTATTACCAAAATAATCCAAAAATATTTCTAATGAAATTAAATCTATTAAATTTAAGGCATAAAGATAATTTTAACACCTAACATTTATAATTTTTTGCCATTTTGACCCTTATCCTTTTAGGGATAAATTAGCCCTTAACCTATGTCTTTTTGTCAAATATCTCATTTTTTAACTAGATTGTTGAATAAATCGTTAAATAATTAACGGTGATGACATGACACGTACATATAAAATATATTTTAAATAACATGTCATCTAACCTATCACATGCTTACACATGGAATATAATTTCATTTCAATTTAAATTATTAAAATAATTAAAATTCAAATAAAATACTAAATAATTAAACAAAAAAACGTAAATAACTCTTTTAATTTTTTTGACATAAAGGGTCGGGTTTATTTATTAAAATGTCTGAAAAGTACTGACACAACAAGACAACTTAATAAAACTTAAGAAGCAAAAGAAGGCCAAATGACCCCAAAGCAAAGCCAAACGACAGAAAAAAGAAAAAACCCACAAACCGACCCAAGTTCTCCCTCAAACACAGCATAAACTTTCAGGAGAAGTCGAAGGAGAGAAAAATTGGGGAAAGTTCTATAGAGAACTGATCGATGATGATATTCCCAATTTGAGGAGATCCGACGGAGCTAGGAGGTACATCGCACCGACGGGAAGGGATGAATCGCTCAGCCGATGGTCACGGAGGATCTTCGAATCGTCGATCGGAATCTGCAACATGCAAAACAGCCACCGGGGCCTCCTCCAACCAAAACTGATCGTGGCCCAAACGCCGACCTTCCGCCGCCATCTCATGAGCCGCACTATTTTGAGACCGACCGCAGAAAGTGAAACGGCAAGAAACGAAACCCTTAGCCGCCCGTTGAATGTCTCTGATGATCATGCCTATTTCGGACAAATCAGGTTCGTCAATCCCTACCTTTTTGATTATCGTCTTTGAGTCATTCTCCAGTACAACCTTGCTAAAGCCATTTTGTTTTGCGAAATCGAGTCCCTGGAAAACAGCTAGAGCCTCCGCCTGGAACACCGTGGAAACCCTAATGTTTGCTCTGGTGCATGCCCCGATTATAAAACCGCTGTCATCCCGAATTACCACACCTGTGAAAGACCTTTTATCAGTCCCAGTGAAGCTCGCGTCCACATTTACCTTCACATGCCCCTCTGGTGGTCGTTTCCAGCGCTCATTCACATCTGGATGAGGATGTTGCAATTTTGAGGTAAGGGAGTTGGTCTCTGCACTGTAACTTTGTATAAAAGCTGTTAGTTCATATATGCCCTGTGA
This sequence comes from Hibiscus tridactylites, assembly GCA_958450335.1. Lineage (NCBI taxonomy): Eukaryota > Viridiplantae > Streptophyta > Magnoliopsida > Malvales > Malvaceae > Hibiscus > Hibiscus tridactylites. The sequence continues at coordinate 84,024,504 of OY288268.1, read as the reverse complement.
TATGCCCTCATGTACCAGTTTGTTTCGCGAAAACCAAATAGCCCAGATTGCTATTGCTATAATCTTCTTCCTTTTCTTATCATGATGTTCAAATAACCATAGCAGCCACTCGTAAAACGAACCTAGGTTTAAAGAACTAGGCCATGAAATACCCAAATTGCTCCATACTTGTATCGCATAGAAACACCCCCAAATAACATGGGATGTGTCTTCTGCCGTCAGAGAGCATCGAGGACAAAGAGAGTATGTAGATACTCTCTTAATAGTAAGGTTATGAAGAGTAGGAACAAAATTATGAATAAAACGCCAAACCTGAATTTTGATCTTCGAAGGGCAATCTAAATTCCATAGGTGATTAAAGATGTTATCCCTTGATGAATGCTCGGACGGATTTAGCAATACCCTGTAGCCACTACGTACTGAATAGGTACCCGAGCCCTCCCCTAGCCATACCCTGACATCCTCCTGACCCGAGGATGAGATAGGAATTGCTAGAATACGCTCAGCCTCCTCTGTTGAAAAGTTGGATCTGATCAGCGGTTCATTCCATCCCTCTGAAGGTGAATTAATTAGATCCGAAACCTTCTGCAACCCTGCGCTCTGCGGCGAACTCAACCGCTCCGGGGGAAATGACGGAAGCCATAAGTCATTCCATAGTGAAACAGACTGGCCGTTACCAATTCTCCAACCCATTCCTAGCTCTAGGAGCTTTCTCGAACTCCACACACTTCTCCAAATCAGTGACGGAGAAGATCCTAGATTAGCATTCAGAAAAAAAGAAGTAGGATAATACTTTGCCCTGATCAATCTAGCCGCCAGAGAATCTGGTTTAGTGATTAACCTCCGCCCTTGTTTTGCTAACAAGGCTATATTGAATTTGGCCAAATCCCTAAACCCCATTCCTCCATCTCCTTTTAACTTACACAATTCCGACCATTGGCACCAATGTATTCCTCTTTTGGACGCGGAATTACGCCACCAAAACCGGGCCATAATTGCTTCAAGCTCACGACACAAAGTGAGAGGAAGGAGGAAACACGACATTGCGAATAGAGGGAGAGCTTGCAATACTGCCTTAATGAAAACTTCCTTCCCACCTGCTGAGAGAGAAATGTTGCTCCAACTTAACGAACGGGTCTCAGTCGAGTTAATAAGACGTTTGAAAGCCTGCTTTTTGTTTCGGCCCACTAAAGCCGGTAAACCCAAATAGGCTTCAGGTGAACAAATTTCCGAGACACCAAGGGTGGTACAGAACAGATCCCTATCTCTCTGTGCTACATTTTGGCTAAAGAAAACGCTCGACTTATCGTAATTGATGAGTTGCCCCGAGCAAGCCGCATAACTCGAAAGAATGCTTCTAATATTAATAGCCCCAGTAGAAGTAGCTTCTCCAAAGACTAAGCTATCATCCGCGAAAAGCAGATGAGTAACCCGTGGAGCCCCTCTCGTAATCCTCGTTCCCTGCAAAGAACCTAAACGTGTAGCCGTTCGAAAGAGAGCCGATAGACCTTCCCCGCAAATAAGGAAAAGATAAGGGCTAAGGGGGTCTCCCTGTCGAAGGCCCCTTGAGGGAAAAAACTTATCACCCACCAGGCCATTAAGTACCACCGAATATGATACCGTAGAAACACATTGCAAGAGAAGATCGATCCACTGTCTCTCAAAGCCCCTCTTAGTTATAACCAAGTCTAGAAAAGCCCACTCAACCCTATCGTAGGCTTTGCTCATATCCATCTTCAAAGCAAAGAAACCCTTCGCCCCCGAGCGACGTTTCTGAAAGGAGTGAAGAATCTCATAGGCTGCGATTATATTATCAGAGATCAACCTTCCAGGGATGAAGGCACTCTATGCCTCGTCAATGCAAGTGTCGAGTACCACTTTGAATCTGTTAGCTAACATCTTCGAGTAAATCTTGTACAATACATTACATAAGCTAATGGGCCTGAATTGGGTCATGTTTAGAGGGTTGCTCACTTTAGGAATAAGGACGATATGGGTGTGATTAATATCCTTCAACATGCTATCATCCCTAGTCAAGCCAATGCAGAAATCGGACACCTCCTTGCCGATGATGTGCCAAAATCGCTGATAAAACACCGCTCCAAGCCCATCCTCCCCGGAAGCTTTTAAAGGACTCATAGACTAGAGAGCAATCCAAACCTCCTCACTAGTAAAATCTTTCAATAGAGCTTCATTCATCCCATGAGTAATGCTCGACCTAATATCTTCCAAAATGGTAATTGGGTCAGGCGATCCACCGGAAGAAAACAATGTCTCAAAATATTGTTTTGCCACCGACTGAATCCCGTCCTCTTCTTCAACAACACCACCCCCTTGCATCTCAAGCCGAGAGATTCTGTTGCGGCGACGCTTCTGGCTAGCATACCGATGGAAAAAACTTGTATTGTGATTGCCGTTTTTCAACCAATTTGCCCGGGCTCGTTGTTCCCAATAGATCTCTTCCCTATCTAATTCCATATTAAGGGCCAACTTCGTCTCCACAAGATCTCCCAATGAATCCTCTGTTACCGGGCTGGAGTTTAACTCATCCAACTTTTTCTGTAACTCCTTAACAGTGAGTTTCTTCTCCTTGCATATCCTTTTGAACCAAGCTTCAAGGCCCCGACCTGTAGAGGCTAACTTTTCCAGCAAAGACCCACTAGCCTCGGCCTAAAGTTTTCGGAATTCGTCTTCACAGGACTGCTCAAGCAGCCACGCAGCTTCAAATCGAAAATGCCAAATCCGTGATGGTGAAGAAGACAAACTAGTAGAATTTAAGAGAATAGGGCAATGATCAGAAGTAGAGTGCGGTAAATGATCAACCTGAAAATTTGGTAACAAGTCCCACCAAGCCTGGTTTGCAACACCACGGTCCAAACGCTCCCTGATATTATTAGCGACTTGCTTACCCCATTCCCAAGTAAACCAAGTCCCTCTGAAGCCTAAATCATCCAAGCTGCAATCCAATAAAGCATTGCCAAAATTGTTCATTTGCCAAGAGCTGCGCAGATTGCCTCCTTGTTTCTCCTCAAGGCTTAGTATCTCATTAAAATCACCCAATACACACCATGGTACCTCGGGAGAGTCATTCAACGATCTTAACAGATCCCAGGAAGCCGCCCTGTTGTTTGTTTCCGGTGCCCCATAAAATCCTGTGAAACGCCAGCTTAAACCCTCAGAATCAGCCTCAATTAAAACATCAATATGTCTTGATGAGAAGGATTTTAAGGAAACTTTAACACAATCCTTCCATCCCAAAGATAAACCTCCGCTGCGACCCAAAGAACTAACATTAATGCCATTACGATAACCAAACTTTCTTCTAACACGTTCCATATTTGACGAATGTAGCTTCGTCTCTATCAAAAAAATCAAAACCGAGGAAAATTCGCGCAGTGTAGCGCCTACTCGTCGAACGGCGCGGGATGACCCCAAACCCCGCACGTTCCAACTTATAATCTTCATTGGTTCCGGCTGGCTCGCAACGCGAAGCCTGCCGATGATAAAGGATTGGCACCATTTGAATCCTTGGAACTGGAAACTCCTGGCGGATAGGTGACAGTACGCGGTCTCTTTGAATTGTCACTATTCTCAACTGGGGCATTTTCCTCTTCAATCCTCATTAAGTCATCAGGATTAGGATTAATCGTATTTTCAGAGTTGCCATAACTGGAAGGAATATTTTCCTTATCAGGAGTGCACCTTTCAGGGATATAATTGCCAGTCTGGTGAAAGTAACCGTTTGAACCCAACGGTTGTGGATAAAAATTAGGGCCAGATTCAGAAAACAATCCCTTACTTTTCGCCCCATTAGGCGTGGAATCCGGAGTAAAAAACTCCTCCTCCGAACTTTCCATACGTAGCCATCTACTCTGTACTGGCGCCGCTCGATAAGGCAGAGCACGTAACGAGCTGTCCCATGCCAACGGTAAATCTCGGCCACCCTCCGTGAAACGCAGGGCACAGAAACTCTCACAATGGCCCAAACGCCCGCAAAGAAAACAAAATAAAGGGAGTCTATCATATTCGAATCGGACAAAATGATGCTTTCCCGATTGAAGGATCAGCTTCTTTTTCCTCTTCAGAGGAGTTCGAACGTCAACTCTCACCCGAACTTTCATGATCCGTTTGTATTCCAAAGCAGTAGCCGCCGAGTCGTAATCAAGAAAAGAGCCGATGAAATCCCCTAGGACCCGAGCAACCTTGCTTGTCATGAATCCATCCGGGACATCGTGAATAAAGACCCAGAAATTAACATGGAACATGGGGACAGTTAGAGGGTCTTCCTCAGCCTGCAGACGGTGGAGAATCAACAGATGTGAATTAAAAGTCCAAGGCCCTCCTTTCTCCACTCTCTCCACATCAACAATATGAAAAAAGCGAAACAAGAAACGCCCCTCCCCCAGATCCGAAATTGCAATACCCCCCGGGGGACGCCATAAGTTTGCCAAAGTGGATCTCATCGCCGGAAAACTAATAATACTTGTCGTCAGAAAGGTGCCTACGAAACATAATCCAATAGGGTTGGGTGCAAGACTATCCGCTGGATCAATCTGGATACCCTCCTCTTCACTCGCCCCGATCGAGAGATTTGCGAGATCATGTTCAACATCCGCCATAACGGGGTAACAATTGATGAAAACGTGAGAAAAACCCAGAAAAAGAAAGATGAAAAACGTGCTACAGAGAGCAGACTGAAAACGTGCTACAGAGAGCAGACTTGGTAATTATAAGAATTTTGGTAAAATATTATCGTAAATAACTCTTTTAATTGATTAATCAAGATTCTTGAATGATCTATAACCCTAGCTAAAAGACTCGTGAAATCAACCAAAAAAAAATATCAAAAGTTAAATTCTTTCTAAAATTTCTAGATGACCTACCACACAAACAAATATAATTTTACCTTTTGATATTTCATTTCACTTTGAATCAAATCTTACTCCTTTAAAACCGTCAACATTCTCTCGTTTTTACCCTCTTAGTTTCAGTTCATCCACCATGACCTTTTGCACACAATATTTTGGTTACATTGGTTGCCGTATCAAACCACCAGGACCCCTAAACTCACTTTAATTTTCTTCCATTCCTATTTCACTTTTCTGACATTTTTCGTTTGCATTCACTGTTTTCACCACTGGTTCACTTCTTATTTGCATCAAATTTATACTCATCTTTCTCTCTCTCAAACCCAGTATAAATTGTGTCTAAATACCATAGATTGTTTGCAAGTTGAGATTAAAAGTGATTCAGGTTTTAAAGAAATAAAAAATTGATTCAAAGTTAAATTAAATATCATACAATAAAATCATATTTGTTTTTACGGCATGTGATTTTTGATTTTAGAAAGAATTTAATTTTGAGAATTTTTTGGTTGATTTCATGAGTCTTTTAGTTAAGGTTATGGATCATTCAAGATTAACGGATTAAGGGAGTTCTTTCGCACATTTTTTTTCACTACACCAAGGTTGGTATATAGTAGATTAAACAAATTTGTTTAATTATTTAGTATTTTATTTGTTTTAATTATTTTAATAATTTAAATTAAAATAAAATTATATTTTATGTGTAAGCATGTGATAGGTTAGATGACATGTCATTTAAAATATATTTTATATATATGTGCCATGTCATCATCATTAATTATTTCACGGTTTAATCAATAATCTAGTTAAAAAATAAAATATTTGACAAAAAGACATAAGTTAAGAGCTAATTTTTTTTTTTAAAATAAGGTTAAAATGACAGAAATTAAAAACAGTAAGGGTTAGAAAATATCCTTATGCTTAAATCTAATGCTAAGCTTATATGTAAGTTCAAGTCTGGACCCATCTCCTCTCTATCTTTAATGGATAGTTCAAGTTGAGGGTTACTCTTTGGTTAGCAAGAAAATTACACCTTATTCAAATGGAAATGGCTCCACAGTACACCAGATTCTTTTTTGCTGGTTATTAATTAAGCAAACGATTAATTTGTCCAGATACTCCCTTTTGGGAAATTATCTGGAAAAATACCCATTTAGAAGAACATTTGGAGAAATACTTCCCATTTGACTCACGTTAGGTTAAATCACGTCCTGCAAGATGCAATATCCAAAATCGCGTTGTACATGGAGCGACTTCAGTCCGATTTGGATTATATTATTCGATATTTATTATTTTTAAAAAATAAATTGAAATCGCGTTATGTAGAATGCGACTTCCACGAAAATTTCAAATGACTCGTCGCGATAGGTGAAGTCGCGTTGTCTGAGCTGCAATTTCAGCGTTAATAAATTGGAACGGTTGAAAATTTAATTACCGCGTTGGGTTATGAAGAATTCGCGATGTGTAAGACGCGATTTCTGAAGTCGCATTGTATAGAATGCGTTTTCATTCAGTAATCGCACCCCAACCGACGCGATTTCCACTATAAATTGGTCCCCAACCATCCTTCTACCCCACACCAAAAAATTAACTCTCTCTCAAATCTACTTTCTTTCAAATTCTTTGTTAATTTTTCGTGATTGATATAATGACAAAATTGATAAGGTTGGATCACAAGCACGTGTTCGTTTATCATCGAAGACATGTAAGTTTTATCTCGTTTTATTTATTTTTTATTATTTTATTATATATTGTTATTAGTACATACGTATTTTTTATATTTTTATATAATTTAATTTTTACATACGCATTTAATTTTTTTAGAACATGGAACAACGTCTGGAGGTTTCTTACAATTGGATGACGAGATTATCAGACCTTTTGATAGAACCGTACTTAGAGCAGGCCGAGTTTTTGCAGGCATCCAAAATTGTTGGAGGTGCAAAAATAGACGTTGATTTGGTAAACGCTCTTTTGGAGAGGTGGAGGCCGGAGATACACACATTCCACCTTCCTTCCCGGTTTTGATGCTTGGGTGGACCTATGTTTGAGTGGACTAGGGGCTACGCCAAAGCGTTTTGACAGCAGAAAAATACAACTAGTGTGGCTGCAGAATAATTTTGGCGATGTACCTGTTGACGCGAGTGAATAAGGTAACAACAATTTTTTTAGTGATGATTATTGAAATAATAATTTTTTACAAATGGTAATATATATTTTCGTATTGTAGGAATATTCTCACGCTTATATTTTACAGATGATTGGCGGGGTATTGATGCTTGACAAAACTCGGGACAAGGTTCACACGATCTGGTTGCGTTATTTGCAGAATTTTGAAGATGCCGGTAAACTGAGATGGGGATCTGCAGTTTTGGCCACTCTGTTTAGGGAGATATGCAAGAACACCGATCCATAAAAGTATTGCATCAGAGGTTGTTTAGTGTTGCTCTAGTCCTAGGCGTTGTGGAGAATGTCGTTTTTACGCCCTGAGCTTCTATAGCATACTCCATATGTTTTTCCGCTAGCCCCCTGATAATGAAAGAGTTGTTAATTTTTTAATAGACGTATTATTATAATTAATTAAAATTATCTTCTTATTTTGTAGGTGGACCGCTCGTTTAACTCATGTTAGTGTTGCGAAGGGCCTGAAGATTATCAGATAGAATATTGAGAATTTTTCAAAAGATCAGGTAACACTTTAGTCTATTTATATAAAATAAATTTTATATTTAACTATTCATAATTTCTTTTTTTAATGTATGCATTATATATTGTGCAATTTTTATGGACGTCGTACTCACATATGGAGTTGCAACACTACATCCCAATATTTTTGGCCGAGACGAAGCTTGTTTGGACAACCCCTGTACCACTCATATGCTATGCCACAGTTGAGTGGCAACCGACCGACCGCGTCCTACGGCAATTTGGTTGTTTCCAACGTATCCCAGTTGAGCCTCCAAATTTTGATGAGTTGCACAAACTCACTCGACAAAGGGAGCCCGAGGTAATAAATATTTATATACTTACCACATTCTTTTATTAATTCGAACGTAATTCTTATTTAAAAAGAATAAATCAATTGTTTGATTGTCCTGTAGGTTGATTGGTCGGTGCACCACCACTCTTATATCACTCACTGGAGGGACAAGCTGAATCAGCGTTGGCAAACCCGAAGTGAGTATTATATGTTTGATACGATGGTGACCGATGATTACGAGGTCTGGTTTAGGGCGAATGGGAAGCCGTCTATTCTGATTCCAGAAGAGGCAGCGATCGTCTATCGACGTCAGCAACACAATCGCCCACGGTCTTAGCGTTCGAGGGGGGAAGGGAGCACGAAACACCTTCGACGGTTGTTCTGCCTCCGTAGCACCGCCACCACCACCATCAGATGCTATCCCACCACCGATGTTGCCACAGCTGACTCAAAGTCCAAGTCAAGGTTATTTAACGCCTTCTATATCAGACCACTTTGCTCAACTTTGAGTGATGATGAGTGGTGACTCCAACTATCCTGCAGGCTATATGCTCTACGTGCCCTTAATGTCGTTCCCCCGATGTCAGCTGCATTTGGAATCGGGATTGTCCAACAAATACCACCACAATCGATTTTCTACCTTAATGGGCCCGGTGGAACGAGCGACACTGCAGGAGCTGGAATTGGGGATGGTGATGATGGTGACGACGCTCTCCCCCGACATAATCCGGAGCGACATCATTGTGCACCATCTTTTGGTACCGGTGGACATAGGCGCCATTAGTTTGTTTGTTGTTTATTTTATTTGGAAATATTGAACTTTATATTTTTTTTTGTTTTTTTTAATTAGTATATATTTTAGTTTAATCATGATTTGTATTTTATTTGGGTTTGTTTAATTAATATATATATTTTTAAATTTGTATTTTTTATTCTTTAATTAGTTTATATTTTATTCGATCGTTGTGAACAAAAGTACGGAATAGTTAACATCTAATAAACATAGAGATGCAACTACAAATAACAACAAATCATAATAACCGGAAGTCAGTTTTTGAATAAATTTTCTAGACACGTCATGATTCCTTACACGATTTTTCTGGGGCAAAGTCGCGTTCTGTACGACACAATTTTCATGCTATATATGCAGATGTGGCTGGATACTAGTTGTTATGGTGTGCCATTTTGTTAGTTGATTGATAGTTTTTATTCTCGAAAAAGTTATTTTGATGCAGAATAAAACCTTTAAGCTTAAAATGGTTAAAAATAGAGACAAAATAACTATTTAATCGGACCAGTTTTTGATATTATGCAATAATAATAATAATAATAATAATAATAATAATAATAATAATAATAATAATAATAATAATAATAATAATAATAATAATAAACAGTGAGGTTGCGATTCAGGCATTCATCGCAAACCCTTCACTCGGTTCATTCCAAGAATCCTAGCATTATCCATACTCATAGGCATCATGTTAGGCATAAACAATCTTCTTTTCTCATGGGGGAACTCGTATCTCCCTGTGTCGACATCGTCTTTCCTTTTATAATCTCAGTTAGTGTTCAATCTCATTCTATATGTAATCATCATGAAGTAGAAGATCACATTCATGAACCTGAATTGTGTTGTTTTGTTAACATTGTCTTCCGTGTTGCTAACCTTGGAGTCCGCCAACGACAAGCCCCACGGTTTAACTTGAGCCAAGTACTTCATCGGGTTCTTTTCAACCATCGGTGGGGCGGGGTTGCTTTTCGCGTTGTATCTTCCCATCATGGAAATGGTGTACAAGAAGGTGTGTTGTTATGCAATGGTGATGGAAATGCAGCTTGTGATGGAGGTTGCAGCGACAATTTAGGTGAGCGTTGGGATAGCGTTTGACGGTGGGTTTGCGGAAATGAAGAGGGAAGCGGGGTGTAACCCCCTCGTCCCGGTCTGGCCGGGTGACCGGTCCGAGTGAGCTACACGGGGAAAATCGAGTGAAAACTCCCAAGGGAATTCCCTCTCGGTTAGCAACCCTATTTTTTTCATTTTAAATCTTGTCTAGATGAGTATTTCATCCTATGTGATCATACAGCGGAACAACATTCACGAGGCAAACAAACAAACTCAGCTCAACATCTTACAACCCAATTTTAAGCTTTAACTACAGGCGGTATCGATACCCTTAAGGGGTGTATCGATACCCCCTTGACTAGGTCAACTGGTTAAAGTCAACCCGTAGAGACCGTATCGATACACCCAAAGAGTGTATCGATACCCTCCCCAACGGTTGACTATCCACGGTCAACGCTAAGATAACGGTATCGATACGCCAGAGGCCAGTATCGATACTGAACTGGACAGTAGCCCCAGTTACCAAAATAGTATCGATACGCCCCTTCGTGTATCGATACACGAGGCTTGAAACAAGAAGGTGGTATCGATACCGTATCAACCATATCGATACCCCTGCTACGAACTTTCAGGTTTGAGCTGATTTAAGGCACAAGGAGGCCCCTAAATCCCTCAAAAACCCCAACCAACACACTAACATCAATCCTAAGGCAAATCAAACATAAAAGCATGCTTTAACTTGCAATCAAAGGCACAATCCAACACAAACCATACAGGCAACATAAGCTTTCAAGCATGGCATTCCAACAAAAGTCATATCAACATTTAAGGTCATACAAGGAACTCAAAGCCATGAAGGCACAAGATAAGCATATAAGAGGTTTGCACTATAACAAGGCAACCTAAGCGTCTATAGACATGCCACCACACATAAGCATACATCAAAGCATAACATGTTTTACAAACCGAGGCCAAATCAAATCATCAACATACACCCAAACTCAAGCAATAATACCTATCCCATTGCTTAACTATTACATTCTATCACTTAAAATTTATACATTGAGCTCACCAAAGCAACACTTGGAGACTTTTCCTTGCCCTTGCCACCCACAAGCTATTTATCTGCATTGTCAAACAAAAGAGAGCGTAAGCATGAAAGCTTAGTGAGGGTAAGCTCATAAAACAAACCTTCGACAATGCAGGGTCCAAGCACAGGCTACAACCAAGATAAAATGCATGATCTTACCTCTGGTCCACACGAGCCATAATTATAATTGATGCATGAACGTATATTCAATGTCATGTCATGCTCAACATGTTTAAATCCATAACATATGAAATCGCATATATTAAATCATGTTAGCAACACATCCCAAATCACATTGGCTCACAATTAATCACATATTGGCAACATAAACCACAATACGTATTGGCACCTAGCTATGACTCGAATACGCGGATAATCGTTGGAACTCACATCCAACAACACAACCATTACCTGACGGTGGGATTACACTCATCACCGTTCACGCGGAGGGGATTCCACTCATCCTCACGCCTCGTTTCACGCGGAGGGGATTCCACTCATCCTCACGCCCGTCGATGGGATTCCACTCATCACCGACTATTATATATAAGAAGATTTCCGGGCGTACCCGTACTCCATCTTGATGACTATCATCATCAAGACCACGCGCGCATTTTGACTCACGTATGCACACTAGACATCCTAATGATCGATCATTTGTACCCAAGCATACTAGTGCCAATACTACACATTTCAATAATCTTTCACAATATCATTTCATAATAACTTCCGTGCTTAGCACGTACTCACCATGACTCACCGTCATGCACAAACCACATTTTCATGCCTAGCATGTACTCACTATGGTCCTCGGATCAAGCAATCACCTCATAATCTCATTTCACATGACAACACCACATGTACATCATTAACAACCATATCATATCATATTTTGTACATGTGTATAATCATATCATATCTATCATCAACATACATATAACAATGCATCCAACATGCCTCAACATACATGTACACAACATATACATAATCCACACAATCACAATTTAACACGAGGCATATGCAACCATTAAAGAGTGCAACCAAAGTCTCTAATCAAAGCTTGGGATTAGGCTACCACTCCAATCCCAACTCTAGGTGGGTTTACCAAGCCCATCCTAGGTTCACATGCTTGAACCAAATACTCAAAACCATTTTAAAAATATTTAACCACTCACCCTACTTCCTTAAGCAATCCAAGTAAAGCCGACTCAAGTCTCCACAACTTTCGAAATCGTGCCCGAACCTCCCAAGGCCAAATCCGATGTCTCTAATCAATCAAAGGCAATGTATTAACCTCTTAATCAACCACAATTTACTGGTACACATCAGCTCTCAATTCTCTAACATTTTCTCAACAATTCAAAGCCGAAATCTTCCCAAATAATCCCATTTTCGTACTCCAGCAAAACCCAGCCATTACCTCCCAATTTAGACACTTAAAACACTCCAAAACATGTCCAAAACACCCTCATGATGTTGTACAACCATCAGCCCTTCATTTCCCCACACAAACACTTCAAAAACTCTTAATTTCCACTCCTAAAAACCACCTACAGCAGTAGCTACGGGAATCCCCTCAAACTAACATTATAACCTCTCAAAAATCATCACAAAACATCTAAAAACACCCACCCAATGTTGCTATAACATCAACCCAACAATTTCTCACCAAACCCTTCCAAAAACACAAATTTTTGACACTTTAAATACACCCCTAAAACCCATTTCGGAAATTCATCAAAATCCAACCAAATTAACATATAATGTGCATTTTAACATGATTAAGCAAAGCCCCAACTCAATTTATCAAAACCAATTGGAAAACCCCCTTAAAAATCCAAACTTGATATAAACCCTAATTTTCAAAAGTTCATATTTTTAAAATCTAGGACCATGGATAGATAGGAAATGGAAAGGAGAGTTCAAATATGTGACTACCTTTCAAAAACCCCTTGAATTGATGAAGAAATCGAATGAAATATATGCTTGAAAATTGAGAGAGTTTGGGGAATGGGGGGAAGGTATTTCACGTGGGGGGGGGGGGGGGGGAATAAGGGAAAAGGGTAAGAAGATAGCAATTTGTGTTTTAAATAAAAAGATGGGTTTTTAATTTGGATGGCCATTTTATTACAAAAATGCCATTAATGAGATGGCAATCTCATTTACTTTAAAATCCATGAATTTGAGTTTCAATCCAATTTGGTCAAACACAATTGTTTGTTTTGAAAAGAATACGAAGACCAAAATAATACATTATTATTTTAATTATAAAACTGAAACCCAAAATAATATTAAAATATTATTTTCACCCGACCCCTAAACCCGAGTGTTACACGGGGGAAGTGTTTGATAAAGCGGGGGAAGACAACGATCAAGCCATTTATTAGAGCAAAGACAACGATCAAGCCGTTGGTAGAGATCGCCACGTTGCCAGGTAAAACGCGGACCACAGTACCCCAAATCAAGAAGGCCAGAATGTAACATAAAATCACCAAAAAGCCGACAAACATCAGTCCTTCTCTGCGATCCCTCATGTCTCTCGTCAGACGAAAAAATGGCATTAAAATCCCCACCCAAAACCCAAGGTGCATTCTCCCTAAGGTCAAGCGCCCAGAGACTATCCCACACACCTCGTCTCTTACTATGATTCAGGCTTGCATATACCACAGTCAAATATAAATTCTTGCTTGACTGCTTTTCAACACACACACCGTGCAAAAACTGATTGGAAACGGCCAAGGTATCAAAATGAACCGACGCCTTCCACAAAATCCAAATACCCCCTGCTAACCCGTTAGCTTCAATTCTATAAGAAAAATCAAACCCAGATCTTCGGAGAAAGTTATCCGCAGCTTGCCCACTAATTCTAGGTTCCAGAACCGCAAAAACATCATGGCCATAAGTTCTGTTCACTAACTTAAAATAACGATTAAAATCAAGGTCTAGTGTAACCCCCTCGTCCCGATCTGGTCGGATGACCGGTCCAAGTATGCCACACGGGGAAGACCGAAGCGAAACCCGTTAAGGTTCCCCTTCGGTTAGCAACCCTAATTTTTTTCTTTTAATTTAATCTTTTCTAAAGGCTCATTAAAATCCTATATGATCATAACAGCGGAATAAAATGCGAAAGACAAACATCAGAACCCAAAACAGCATTTAAACAGCCCAATTTTAAATCCATTAAGCAGGCTGTTTCGAAACACCCTTGAGGCGTATCGAAACTCCTTGACCAGGTCAACTGCCCCAAGCCCATACGAAGAGGTCGTATCGGAACGGAGGTCAACCGTTCCGAAACACCCTCAACGGTCAACTTCTCGTGGTCAACGAGATTTTGACCGTTTCGAAACCCTTAGACCCGTTTTGAAACGCTTTCATCTCGTCATTTTCTCAGATTTACAGTAGCCAAAATGTTGCGAAACCCGTATCGGAACAGGGGCTCTCAGTGGCCAAACTGTATCGAAACACGTTCTGATACGGGATCCCTAAAGCCTTACCCATTCCGAAACGGCCTAGCTCGTATCGAAACATGGGTTGTCTGCAACCTTTAAAAGCCAGACTTAGGCATTTTTCAACAAATCTAAAGGCCCTAAACGACCCTAAAAGGCACTTAACACCAACATACATGAACTAGAGGCATGGATCCTATGACAAACATGCTCAAACACACAAGACATAGATTGAAACATTCATTCAAGGTATTTACACATTAGCAACATTTCATATAAGGCATGCTTGAAGACATTGAAAGCCAAAGGCACAATTCATCTCAAATAGGCCAACATGCCATTCAAAAGCAATTTAAACATCCATAAGACATACATCACACAAACATTTGACAAGGCATATCATGTTTACAATCAAGTCAATCCTTAAACATCAAACCATATAGGGGTCATACATAGCTCATACAAAACACACACTCTTGCCACATTGCTAAGCTACTACATAATTGTTTAACCGTACTTGAGCAACAAAAACTTGGAAAGCCCCTTACGCCTTGCTCCGAGCTAACACCACGCTAATGATCTGCATTGTTGAAAATGAGAGCGTAAGTTATAAGCTTAGTAAGGATGCTCTAAAATCGAAAACATCAACAATGCAGGGTTCAAGCATGCAATCCCTTAATATCATATACATCATACATATGTAAATCAACAAGTATACCTAGCTAGTCTTTCATGAGTCATAATATGGCATCTCACATCATACTAGGCTCAAATATCACATTTCAATATCATACATCACAATTATAAGAACAAGTTCAATTGGCCACTATTAGTTTACCCGGATGTGCGGATTTAATCTCAACAATCACTTTACCTCGGTGGGATTACACTCATCACCGGACCTTGCATGGGCGGGATTCCACTCATCACCACATGCCCTACGGATGGGATTCCACTCATCATCCCGTAGAATATAAATAAATTTCCAGTGGAATGTTACATCACCGTACTCCTCCTTGATGACTCAACTTCATCAAGGCCACGTACGTTTTGACTCAATTTGTGTGCACACTAATCCTAATGATCGATCATTTACTCCTGGTAAGTTAATTAGTGCCAATTTCATTTATCACATCTCAAATCCACCATTCATATCTCATGCTCAACACATACACATATCATGGTACACATGTGCAAATCAACCCACATTTCACAAGAGAAAATAGGCAAGGCATAAGTAGCATTTAATGGAAATCAAAGAGCTAAGTTACCAAGTTAACTCCACATAGAAATGGCCTACCAAGCACATTCCAACTCATACACTACACACACTTGAACCAACTTTAAAAAACATTTAAAGTCACTCACCACCCTTCCTTAGCAACCAAAGAAAGCCTCCTACAAGCCCGGATTCGATCTCGTTGTCTCTCCAACGTCTCCTCTTGCTTCTAGCCAATCAAAAACACATCTATTACTCTCAATCAATGCTAAAACTCAGTCATCAACTCAACTCTTAAGCTCAAGCCAAACCTCAACAATTTTCCAATCCAAATAACCACCCAAAAAGCCCATTTTCGTGCTCCTTCAAAACCTAGCTGAAAATCCTATTTTCAAACTCCCAAATGACACTCAATTGGCCCCAAAACACCTTCCTAACATACTTAAACCATCAACCCTTCAATTTAATCCTAAAACCCACCAAAAACCAAGTTTTAGACACCTTAAACATGGCCACCAAGACCCATTTTGGGTTTTCACCCAAACTCATTCATTTTAACATATTAGGTGTATTTTAAGGTGAATAAACAAAAACCCAACTTAACATTTCAAAACGAATTGAAAAACTCAATAAAAACCCAAACTTTCTTAAAGCCCTAGATTCTCAAAAGTTGATAGTTTCAAAATCTATAACCATGTAAAGATAGAGAATGAAGAAGAGAGTGAGAAAATACAATTACCTTTGAAAAATGACCTTGGGTTGAAGAGGAATTCAATGGAATAATGTTTAGGATAAGGGGAGGGGTTTAAGAGCTTTTTCACGTTGGGTGTAAAAAGGGAGGAGAGAAGACCATTTTTTTCTTTCTTTCTTTTTAACTTTCAAAAGTTGTCTTCCTTTTTAAATCATTTTGGGTTAAATCACCACATTGGTCCATCTTTATTATTTTAAATTTCAATTAGGTCAAGCCTAGGCCACATTATTAAAATTAATTTTACCGATTCGGACCTACGAACCCGACTAACTCCTAACCCTAAAACACGGGTGTTACATCTAGAGCACCTTGAGCATTCCAAAAAATGAACTTAACCATAAAATAAAATTAAAAGAGCGAACCAAGAATAAGATCACTAAGCCGTACCAGACGACGAACCCTCAAATGTAGCATTAGGAAACCACTGCACAGAGCCTCCACGCACCTATCTATTGCCCGGCACATCACCATCCCCTTAACCAGCAGTATCCGTATCCAAAGAAAAGGAGTTGGCGAAGGACTTAGCCCAATCTTGGACTGTCACATGCTGCATTACACTCCCTTCTGACTTTCTCGGCTTAGAACCTTTCAAAGTCACCCCCTTATGAGCCAACCGATTACGGTTTGTACCCTTACTAATGTTTCCACATCCACTTCCGGTACCATGACGCCCATTAGAGTCTTGCAAAGGCTTCTTCTGTTCCTCCTGCATCGGCTTCTTCTGTCCCTCCTCCAACACCCTAATAACAACGTGATTAGATGGTTTCAAAGTTGATACCTCTACGATCACGTTATCCGTCGACGCCACCGCAATATCCTTCAGTTTCTGCTACCGGCTCTCACGATCACCATTATCCTTCACAGGCAAGTTGTCCCTCGAAGAGTTCTGTTGTTGCAAACTCCCATCCACCCTCATCTCATCACCCGCTTCCATCCCAAGAGCTTGGGGCCTCACACAATCGGGACCTTCCGATCGTTCGCCTACATTCTCCACTTGATCTGTACCACGGGCAGCATCCGAGCCCAACGGATTCACTTCCTCAGCACTATCATGCACATTGGCGTCACTCTTAGCTGCCTCACTATCGAGCACTAGTGGTACAAACCGTAAACCAACATGCTTAGGATCAGCCGTCCCTTGCACCGATCCTTTCTTCCCCACATTCACTCTTCTTCTTCTATTGGAAACTTGCATCCATGGTCCAAACATGTTGTTACCATCTGAAGGTTCCTGTTCGGTGACTTTAGCTTTCCCTTTGTCTGCAACCACAGTACCACAAAAATCCTTGGAATGTCCATACTTACCACATGTAAAACAAATAAGGGGTAGTCCTTCATACTCAATGACTTGTCGTCTCCCATCGATGACGATCGTAGGTGTCAAAGGCTTCTCCAAATCAACCACTACGACCAAGCGCGCAAATTTCCCACGCGATCCTTCCGTAGTATTAAAATCAATGCGGATAACATCTCTAAGAACCCCATTAATGGCCGCGAATAAACTCTTAGAATAATACCGATAAGGCAACCCCGACAACTGAACCCATACCAAAATCTTCCTCGGGTGGTCCTCTGACGTTGAAAATTCTCTCGACCAAGGTTGCACTATGAGATAGCTTCCGTAAACCATCCACAGTCCCCCTGTCAGCATGCGCTCATAATCCGCCTCCATGGCAAATCGTATAAGAAAGTAATCATTATCAAGATCGATAATGCTTATCTCCCCAGTTGGTTTCCACATCGTTTGCACCCAATTTTTCAAAGCACGATAACCAATTGATTTCCCAAGTAATCGTACCACCACCGACTTCGCCAACCTCTCATCTATGATCTTATGCACTCTATCATAGAAGCAGATTTCAGGAAACGCTCCCGCATTCCCCACCACAACATCCCCATCCCTTAATTCCACGTCTAACTCACATATGAAGTTATCCTTCTGTCCATTCGTACACTGCCCCACGACCATGTCCCTAAACGATGATTTTCCACCCGCGCCACCTATACGAACACTTCCATCGCGACCCTGTGCTTCACCTCCCTGCGCAGTGGATGCAACACCCACCGCGTTGGATGAGGAGGTAAGATCGACATCCATTAATGCCCCCTCCACACCAGCCATTGTACCAAGAGTAGGCGGACTATCGTCTCTCACACCCGTCGTCCCATTCGTCCCCTGTGATGGCGGATCCGGCAGTCTTCCTGCCGGAGTCTTACCTTGCAAATCCGTAGGGTTTCCACAATTCTCGGGCATGTTTTGTGTGAAATACTTTTCATATGTTTTATAGCCCAATATAAATTTAGTTTTTTTTAATAATCATTGATTAAAAGTTAAAATATATATTTTTTTAGAAAACTAGAAATCAAATTTTTTACATAAAAAACAAAACAAAAAAAAGTAGAAATATCAATTTCTATTTTTTGAAAAATAAATAATAAAATAAAATGAAACAGTTAAATATTAAAAATTAGAAATACTAATTACTACCAACAAGGGTTAAGTGCATTGGTAAGACATATTATACTCTCAAAATGAGGATGCGAGTTCAAACCGTAAAAACAACATTATTAAAAAAACCAGTGTCGCACCCTAAATATAAATCGTAAGCCGAACATACATATTATAAAAAAAAAAAATTACTAGTGCATATTATACCAATGTATTGCATTCTTTACTACTTTCGTAGAGTCCACCGTACTAAAAGAATAAATGTTAACTTTCAAAATTAAAAGCAATGAAAAAGACAAATGAAGCATATTTCTTTTTTAAAAATAGTACGGATGACATGTAAAATTCAGTTAATCATTTTTTTTAAATTACGAGTGTTTATATTTATTGGTTTGAACAGTTTAAACAAAAATAATTATGTTGTATTGATAATCTTTCTCCGTCCTCGTTTCTGTGCGCATAGAGTTGAAAAGCTTCTGAAATTTTCTGGAGAATTGAGATGAACCTCTGTTATATCTGCAGACTGCATAGCTACAATAATGGATCCATCAATAGTCATTAATCTTAATTCTGGCATAAGCCTGATCTCTGTTATCATGGACAAATGAATACCCACATAAGTCACATGGAAGAACGGAGGTTGGCAACTCGATTATAGAGGAGTCAGCCATGAGTTAAATGAGGTGATTAGTTGGTTGGATTATACTATTTCTTTCATTTATTCTATTAGGCATGTTTGGATTTGTTTTTTAAAGAAAGAAATCAGATTCTACACCAGCCTTTCTCATGTTCATAAAGCAAGTGGAGTTGAGTACGATCGAATATTAGAATTTCAATCTGATGGAGGGGGTGGCTTCTCTCCTCTATCCCTGCTATTTCCGCATCAAACCCAGATTTTCTTGTTCTCATTCTTCCCAACACCACGGACGGGCCGAAAAAATTCACAAGCATGAATGGATCGAGGGGTGTTAGAGACATCTCTGAAACTTTTTAAATTCTCATATAACTTCTAATATAACTCCGTACAGTTCACATCACCTGATATAAGATCTTGCGTCGACTCGAGCACATGCATATAGTAGAAATGAGTGTTTCCATCATTTTCATCACCAAACCAACCATGAACAACTCTAGCTCAAGTTCTTCCCATAACCAGACAAGTGAAACAGACCAGAAATCCATGGCAAACAAGCGTTACCTCCCTCTTTTGTTACTCAACTACGCCTTCCTCTTTATTGGTTCTTTGTCTTCAAGCTTGCTCTCCAAGTATTACTTCAACCACAAAGGCTCGAGCAGATGGGTTTCAACCTGGGTTCAATCTGCTGGGTTTCCTCTACTCATAATCCCCATTCTTTTTCCTTACTATGTTTTCAAATCAACTCAACGTAAACCCTTCACTTGTTTCACTCCCAAGATTCTGGTCTTGTCTATATTCATAGGCTTCATGTTAGGCCTGAACAACCTGCTTTTCTCATGGGGGAACTCGTATCTCCCCGTGTCAACTTCGTCTCTCCTTTTGTCATCTCAGTTGGTGTTCAATCTAATTCTATCTGTAATCATCGTGAAGCAGAAGATCACTTTCATGAACCTGAATTGTGTCATTTTGTTAACACTATCTTCTGTGTTACTATCCTTGGAATCCAGCAACGACAAACCCCATGGTTTAACTCGAGCCAAGTACTTCGTCGGGTTCTTTTCAACCATCGGTGCAGGGCTGCTTTTCGCGCTGTATCTTCCTGTTACGGAGATGGTGTACAAGAAGGTGTATTGTTATGCAATGGTGATGGAAATGCAGCTGGTGATGGAGGTTGCGGCGACGGTTTTGGCGACTGTCGGGATGGCGTTCCACGGTGGGTTTACGGAGATGAAGAGGGAAGCGGGGGAAGTGTTTGATAAAGGGGAGAGGGTGTATTGGGTGACGGTGGTTTCGAACATCGTGAGTTGGCAGCTTTGCTTCATGGGAACGGCGGGGATGGTGTTCTTGACGTGTTCGTTGACCGGCGGGATATGCATGACGGCGTTGCTGATGATGAACGTGGTGGGTGGGGTGGTGGTTTATGGGGATGAGTTCGGTGGTGTTAAGGCTGTTTCGACCGTCATGTGTGGGTGGGGATTCTGTTCTTATGTTTATGGGATGTATGTTAAGAGGAAGATGATCAAGCATTTGGATACGGATTCGAATTTTACAGATATTCGACCCGTTACAACTCTTGATGATAATCATCGTAATAATTCTTCTAATTCTATTGAGATGACTCAAACTATAGCTTCTTCTTCACCTCCTAATCACGTAGGGGTTTAAAGTGTATTTACCCCTTGGGTTAGGAGTATATATTGAAATATATATATGTATATATTTCTCTTCATTTCAAGAAAATTAGAACATATTTATTACTACATGTAATTGGTAATTTAGTTATTTTGATTATATGATCGATGTTGTGCAGGAGTGGTTGAAGAGTTATTATTATTAGTATTTTTGTTTTGTTTTAATTACTGATATCTAATACATTAACTAAGTAATATGAGTCGGGTGTTGTAGAGGTCCGTTATATAGATATCTTTATTAACTTAATTCACTTCATTCACAACGTTAAGATTTAAACCTTTAATCTTATTCTATTATGAGTGTTTCTATCGAAAGACCTGAATGTGAATGCTACATTAGCTCTTTCTTTTTCTCTTGATTGTGAATCAATTGAAATGAAATAAAAAAAAACTATTTTTTCATCTCTTTGACAATATAAAAAAGTAACAAGAATGACAAATGAAAATGTCATCTTATTCAAAATTTTAATTATAGAATCTTCTCTCTTACTTTACATCTCAGAACGTACCGTCTTTTATAGAAAAAATACTTTCACATATTTTGAACCGAAATATTTGAGAGAGGAAATGTTCTTTTTTAGGGTACTCCTTGGAATAGATTCAAATGAAGACGGAGTGGGGCATGTAGCTCAGAGAATTAGAACTCGTGGCTACGAACCACCGACATCCAATTCATTAACTAACTAATCTAAATTGAATACTGTAAAAGATCGTTATTTGGGTGACCCTCCCAATTTAATTTGCTTTATTCACCACATCAAAATATAAACCCTGACCTTAATTAAGGGATCTAGTGTATTATCTCACTAGACCAACTGATTATTGATATTATTATTAGTTTTTAATATACCTATGTTATGATGAAAGAA
The DNA here is from genome assembly GCA_958450335.1 of Hibiscus tridactylites. Classification (NCBI taxonomy): domain Eukaryota; kingdom Viridiplantae; phylum Streptophyta; class Magnoliopsida; order Malvales; family Malvaceae; genus Hibiscus; species Hibiscus tridactylites. The sequence goes on along the minus strand of OY288268.1, from coordinate 84,002,664 downwards.
ATTAATTTTCTTTAATGTAGACAAGTTTTTAGTTAAAATATTAATATTAATTTATTATTTTCATACTAATCTTGAAAATTATAGTTTTAATGATTTTTTATTAAAATAAAATATTAAATAAATTATACTAAAAACATTAGACTAGGTTATAAAAATTAAAATAAACATGAGTTGATTAAGATTAAATAAAAAATTTAGGAACTAACTGAATAAAAATAAAACCATATGAAAACCATATTAATCTCAATTACAGTTTAACACATATATTTTTGTGTTAAAATATTACCAAATCTCAAGTTGGTCCATTCATTAACGGGAGATTATGCCTTGCTACTAAAATGAGATGGTCCTACATAATTTTTTACAATCTACACAAATTCTTACCCAAAATGGTAAGAATTTAGGTTATAATATAAGAATTTTTGTAGTTCAAATTCTTACCTAAGTTCAAATCTACACAAATTCTTACTCGGGTTCTAAGTTACACAAATTCTTACATGAGTTAAAATCTACACAAATTCTTACACAATTGGTAAGAACTTTTGTAGTTACACAAATTCTTACCTAGTTAGTAAGAATTTTGGTAGATGTCCTACATAAATTCTTACCATTTTTTGTAAGAATTTATGTTGACCGCATTTTAGCCGCAGTTTAGGTGGGTTTTTCAGACTTTCCCGTCATTAATCCTTTGCCTTACTTTCCTTAGAACCTGGGCTCATATCCCTCCAATAGCCTCACCAAAACGACATTGTTTTGGTTCGGTGTCCATATCAATCACTGTTAGCCATGGTTTCGTGTAATTAAAGATAGGGGTGAGCAAAATTTGACTCAGCTCGAAAAATTTAAAATTTTCAACTCGACTCATCTTGACTTGACTCAAAAAAATTCAAATAAAGTTTGAGTTGTAAAATGAAAATTCGAATCACCCGAAATTTTTAGTAATTAGTGGATTGATTTTTAAGTTCGAGTTGAGTCCCTCAATTTTTCCTGATATATATATACTAATATAAAAAATATGAAGAAATATATGCCACATATGAAAAAATATGAAGAAATCTATATGCACATCTTATATGATTAGAGAAAGATGTTTAAAGTGGAATCAAACTGTACTATAACATGATAAATAGTTCTAATTAAATTTGTATAGGAACTCGAAAAATTAACTCGAACTCGACTCAAATTTCATAAATTTTACTCGAATCGAAAAAATTTCAAATAAAGTTTGAGATGTAAAATATGACGCGTCAACTTGAATAACTCAATTTTTTTACTCGACTCGATTGAACGCTCACCCCTAATTAAAGATTTAACGACAAAGTAACCTAAACAAGTCGAAAACTAAAGTTTAGTGTCTGAGTCGATCCTTACGACAATAATGAATGAATTAATTAGAATGATCGTAATGACCAAAAAGACTGTAGTGCCCTCGAGCACCGAAATTCTTAATTTATTAGAATGACAATTATACTCTCAAGTTCTAAAATGAATAAACCGCATGTAAGGGCCGAAGGGGTTAGAACGACTTAACTTCTACCGAGTACGTAAATAATGGAAGTGCAAAATAGTAAAATTGACAAAAATGGTAGATTTATCCTAATTTCCAAAATGACCGAAATGTCCTCTTGAGTTAAATAGGCAGTTATGCATTTGATGAAATTCTGGAATTTCTAATAAGACTTTAAGGGCTAAAGTGTCCCTAAGTGTTAGGAAGCACACTAATGTATGTCCATCACTCATGTTGTCAATGTAAGGTAGGAAGATGCACATGGATTATATGTTTGTTTACTCAAAGCTAAGCTTTATAGTGAAGTATGAAGGCGACCGATCAGACATACGATACAATCTATGTTAAGTCATGATACATGCAAATTGCTCACATTTGAATGTTGGTGAGTACTGTCAGGTTGGGATATGCTGCTTTAAACGAATTTTAGGGGCTTGATAAACCTTTGGAACCCCTAAGCATTACAATCGTCATTATGTTATGATTGTGATATATTATAAAATTGCCATGCTAGTCAAATAACTAAAATACCTCGTTGGCCAAAATGGTTAGAGCATCCCTGGAAATATCCGATAACTTGAAAGATCTTGATATAGAAATTCTCGAATGCCTTGTTAGAAAAAAACGAATGACCAAACAGAATTTCTGAGTTCTGCGAATCACAGCTTATTCATTACCGGTATGATTTACCAAAATGCCCATGAGCGTTGAAATGACCATAATGCCCTCGTGAGCTTAAATGATTGAATCGTTCACGATATATCTGAATTCAAAGAATCTAATGTATAAACTCTTGAAATGTTTGATTTGAGCCGAAGGTACGAATCCTATTTAATAGGGACCTCATTTTTTAAATTCGTTTAAAGTGACAAAAGTTCAATATGTGCTACATTCAGTTGTATGCGTTGTATGATCATTACACATTAGTAAACAATATAATGATTTAATTATGAACGATGATATGCTTGATGAAATGATGACCTAGATAGATGATATCATACTCGTCTTACTCGTTGTATGTCCGCTCGATCAATATACATGATATGTAATTGTGTTATGTGGTTGCTTGATCTTTGATAATATCATTTGTATGTCTGATATAATCGGTAGTGTAATCTATTAGCTGATTTATGATGTTACACTCTGTCTCCATGATGAATGATAATATTGTCTGCTCTGCTCAATGGTATGCTCATTTATCTGTCAAAAGCATGAATCTTTTATTTATGATACTCTGAATAGAATATGTCTGTCATATGTATTCTGTTACTCATGTTTAGAATCTGAATACCGATTGTTATCTGGGGTATATTGTTGGGTTATATTATGAAGTCTATGTCGGTACAACCCTGATCCAGCTGATAAATCCTTATGGACTCAAGGTCTTACCTTGGATAGGTTCTGATGCTTTAGCACGGGCAAATTCTTATAGACCTAAGGCAGCCCCTTAAGTGGCACCTATGCCCATCGGGCCTAAGGTAAGTCCCTATGGATACAGTTCCGGGGAACTGCATATTGGTGTAAGGTTGAGGGGTAGTTACTAGTAAATCCTTGTATGAACTTGAATATTTACATTGAATTGTTATGTGTTCGTATGATATGAATGATATGTATTTATGCATGTTGATCACTGCACTCATCGGAACACACTAGGCTTCTTGATTCAATACACTCAATTCACCACCCTACTGACTCTCTGAATGTTAAGCTCTCATTTAATACCTAGCGATTGAATTCAGAACAAATCTCGTTTTCCTCATGTACGCTATACTGAAATAGCGAGTCACATGGAGTCTGTTGCTGCATGGAATATCATGACATCATGCCTACCATATATCTACATGTGCTTATAGCATATTTTTGGTAGTTTTGTATTACTAAGCTTTTCCCAAGCTCATGTTGTTTTTACCATCTCAGGGCAAAAGATCAGACATGTTGCAACTATCAACGTCGGTATGGGAGTTTCTTCGGCTTGCTCGTAGAATATGGTATCTGTGTAACTAGGGGGCATGTGTGTCATGTCTTGTGTTATATATGAGTCTGAAACTTGTTTTTGCAACATGTATCATGGTTTTTTTTTATTGTTTGAATTATTTCTGAAATTGTGTTTTAATTCAATTTGATCTATGAGTTTAACGGTTTAGCAATTTGTTATTTGAAATTTTAACGTGGGTCGCTTCTGTGACCCTAATGTGACTTCCTATGATCCGTTGTAACGCATAGGCGGGTCTAGAGGTTATAATAATAATAATAATAATAATAATAATAATAATAATGATAATAATAATAATAATAATAATAATTGTTGTTGTTGAGTGAATTTATACTACATTATTGTTGTTATCATCATCCAACAACATACATTTTAGTTCATTTTAATTTTAAATAAAATAATTTTTTTTGTATATTATATTTTCGAGTAACTAACTAAAAAATTAAAAATAGATTTAATCTATTAATTTTAGGGTTCAATTGAATGTAAAAAGAAATCAAAGGCTTAAATTGATTTATTTTAAAAGTTTGAGTGCTTGATACACCCTTTAAGTATGGGTAAGCAAAACTCCATTCGACTAAAAAAACTATTTTTATTTCAATCTTGACTTTTTCGAGTCAACTCGAATTATCTTCTAGATTTGAAAATTGAAAATTTTGAGTCAACCAAAAACTCAAAAAATTTAGGTGTGTATTTCAACAGTTTTACAATTTGGTCCCTAAATTTTTTATTATTTCAATTCATTCTTAATTTTAGGTCCATTTTTGTTACTAAATTTGAACCACATGCTCCTAAAACAGTGTAGAATGCCTATGTATCTTTAATTCCTATCTATGATAACAAATTATCTATTTTTTTAAATTTAGTCCCTTAACTTTGTATTTTATTCAAGTTTGTCTTTTCACTGCATTTTTTTGTAAATTATTACTTCTCATTAATTCCTTGACTTCTTTATACTCCCATAAATACTTTTTTCCTCAAAATTTCTAATTTAAAAAATAATATTATAAATATATTTTATAATTTTAGATTGTATTTGATTTATTAAATAAAATTACAATGTGAAAAAGAATATGAATATATATATATATAGGGTAATTGTTGTATACACAGGCGCTTGTGGAAACTTTTTTACACAAGCGCCTTAGTTTAGGGGTTAGGGACTTCGTTTAGGGTTTAAAATTTAGGGGTATAAGTGTAGTAGTTTTGAATTTAGGGATTGTTGATAGAATTTTGGGTTTAGGGTTAAAATTTAGGGTTTATAGGTTAAAGCCTAAATCCCCACCCATATTACCCTAAAACTAAACCCTAACCCTAAACCCTAAATTCTAACACTAATTCCTAAATTCTAAACATGAACCCTAAATTCTAAACCTTTACACTAAAACCCCTAAACTCTAAACCCTAAACACTAACCCTAAACCATGTAATTGAGGCGCTTGTGGAAATAAAAACTTTCCACCGCCAGTGTATAGGATATTAATCCATATATATATATCTTATCTGGTTAGAGAAATTCAATAAATTGAAATCAATCTATGTCATACTAATATTATGAATAAGTATAATTAAATTTGTATAGAAACTAGAACAATTCGACTTAACTCCATTCGAATTTCATAAACTTGACTCGACTAAAAAAATTAAAATAAAATTTGATTCATAAAACAAAACTCGTCAATTCGACTAACTTGATTTTTTTTTACTCAACTTGATTTGATGGAATACTCACTCTTACCCATTTATTTATTACTTTTAGCTTATTTGGTATGGATCTTTAATTGGGCTTATTTGTAAGAAATCATTATCTGGTCCGACTTACCACTGTTCCGATTGTTCCTATATATCCAACTTTAACCTTCATAAGGAATTTGCTGAAGTTGGTACAAGGTATGAAAGATACTGCTGTTGTGTTTCTAATTGCCATTATATTGCTCATGTAAAGTGTGCAACCGATGATGCAATTTGGGATGGAATGAATCTTCTAACTTGATTACTGGTGTTGTTGAACAAATAAGTATTGGAGAGGAAATGGTAGCAAGTGATCTCACTTTTAGTGGTGGCCAGATCAAAGATGACAGCCAGTGTGATGGGTGCATGAGATCGCAACTCCTTCTTACAGTTGTGATCAATGCAAATTTTTTTCTTCATAAAGATTGTGCGGAATTGCATAGAACAATGCGACATTCATTTCACAAGCACTTGCTTATGCTTACAAACTCACATGGATGGGTTGATTTTTCGAATTATCGTGCTTGTAGTCGTAAACATCAAGGATTTAGCTACCGATGCCAAAATAAAGTTTGCCTAGGCCGTCGAATCAGGTTTGACATTCGATGTGTGTTATTATCCAATTCATGTGCATTCACTCTTTATTGTCCACAACATATCCGGGAATTGCAGTGGTTGTCTTAATGAATTTTACTTCCGGGACAATATTGCATATAGATGTATGAAGGGCATGCCCTGTCGAACATGGCTCCGGTGACTGAAAATACTCTGGCAAGTGAATGACGAGGAAGACAATCGGTGCAGTGAAAAAGAAAGAGGGGAAAATAGATCAAGCCCTAGAAATTAGAGAAATAAAGAACTGGGCTACTTATTTTATTAATCATCTCAAAAGAATGTAATCTAATTACAAAAATTGGGCCAAAAACCCAATACTTATACTAGAGACTCTAACTGCCTAACAACCTAGTGGGCCAGCAGACTCTCTAGATAATTCCAGGTCAGCTGTATGCTAATATTCCAGAGAAGACTGGGCCAAATAATCCACTAGAATATTCGGCAACTAGCTAGAACTAGCTACACACTCTCTAACATTCACCCCGTTCTTTCCTTCTTCAAGCTCCTGACACGATACAACATTCAGTCTGCGACGAAAACTAGAAAACATCGGCGTGGATAACGGCTTTGTGAACAAATCAACGACTTGACAAGCTGCTGGTACATATGCAACTTGTAACACCTGCCCCAAAACTTTTTCTCGAACAAAGTGAATATTTAAATCAACATGCTTAGTTTTGGCGTGCATTACCGGATTTGCAGCCATGGCTACGGTGCTGGTATTGTCACACCACACCTTTGGTAAATCATGAAGAGTAACATGCATATCATGTAACACATTTCGAACCCACATGATTTCTGATGTAGCGTCTGCCAGACTTCTATATTCTGCTTCGGCAGTAGAGCGGGATACCGATCGCTGTTTCTTAGAACTCCAAGACAAAAGATGATCCCCATAATAGACACAGTAACCTGAAATAGACCTTCGATCGTCTTCATCGTTGCCCCAATCAGCGTCAGAGAAAGCAACAAGATGGGGAAGAGAAGAATCATGTTGAGCCGAAAACCATAGACCAAACTCAATGGTGCCCTTGAGGTATCGTAAAATCCTTTTAACAGCACTCCAATGAAGAACAATGGGACATTGCATATATTGTGCAACACGGTTGACAGCAAACGAGATATTCGGTCGAGTGTGACAAATGTAGAGTAATGCTCCAACAATACTTCGATATTTTGTGACATCAGCAAATTGCTCACCATCACATTTAGTAAGTTTCGGTGAAACAACCATTGGAGTATCAACAGGTTTAACATCAAACATCTGAACTTTATGCAATAAATCTGTGACATATTTCTTTTGAGAGAGAAATATACCTTCAGAACTAGTGGTAGACTCCATGCCTAGAAAGTAACCAAGAGCACCCAAGTCCTTTAGAGAAAATTGTTCATGAAGCTGCTGCTTAACACTAGTGATGTGTGATTCAGAACTGTCGGAAATCAAAATATCATCCACATAAACTAGGATGAAGGTGATGATTGTTTCTGTTTTGTATACGAATAAAGAAGAATCCGCCAAAGAGCAACGAAAATTTAAAGATACCAGAAAATTTTCAGTTTAAAAAACCAACTTCGTGAAGCCTGACGCAGTCCATATAATGCTTTCACAAGCTTACATACTAGAGGAGCACCATTCGAATGTTTCTGCTCGAATCTGGGCGGTTGATGCATATATATCTCATCATGAAGATCTCCCTTTAAAAAAGCATTGTTGATGTCTACCTGATGCACCACCCACTGATTTGAAACAGCCAATGAAAGAAAGACATTAATTGTGAGAGATTTTACCACTGGGCTGAAGGTGTCGGTGAAGTCATGTCCCGAAACTTGGGAGTACCCCTTTGCCACTAATCGAGCCTTGTAGCGATTCACGGAGTCATCAACGTTACGTTTTACCTTAAATAACCACTTGCAGCCAACAACCTTACGATCTTTAGGTTTGTCGACTAACTCCCAAGTACCATTAGCCACTAAAGTTGAGTATCCTGCTAAGACAACATTTCGCCAATCAACATTATTCATGGCATCATATATAGTGGTAGGAACATCATCAGAACTTACTAGGAGAATTTTCGGCTTAAAGATCCCGTGCTTGCTACGAGTCATCATGGAATGCGTATTTCCCAAAGAGGTTGCACCAGGTGCTGCTATAGAGTTTGTGTCATCCAAAGAGCTTGCCCTTGGTGCTATTGTAGGTACTATAGACTCGAACTCATGTTGCACCAAGGTAAATCTCTCAGCAATTGGTTCAGCAACTAAGATTTGCTCAGAATTTGTAGGCAACAAAGAAGGACCTTCAGTTTCAGCAAACGCTGAACAATCAGTGTCCATACAAGTCTCAACAGCAGTATTTGAAGTGACTGTACCATCACTATGTGAGTTTGAAAACTCAAGAGTTGTTGATTCATTTTGTGCTGCAGATTCATGAGATGTTGAAGGAAGAAGAACTTCATTAGATGGAGGATCATCGTGTGCTAATGAATCATCACCTAACATCTGTGCTGGACATTGACTGGATCGTGCTGCCACATGAGAAGCATGTTCATTAGTGACTGGAACAAGAGGAACATGCATAGACACAAAACCTGGTGTAGATTGTAACCGTGTAGCTAAACTCTTGGAGATATTATCTGCTGCAAAAGGAAAGAGATGCTCTTCAAATCGAACATGCCGAGTAGTATAAATTCGACCCTGACCTTGAATATCAAGACATTGATACCCATGATGTTTTAGAGAATAGCCAAGAAACACACACTAACGAGATCGAAAGTCGAATTTGTGTCGATTGTATGGCCGAAGATAAGGGTAACAGGCACATCCAAACACACGAAAGAAATCATAATCAGGCTTCTTGCCAGTAAGCTTCTCATGAGGTGAAACACAACCAATAACACGAGAGGGCAGCCGATTAATAATATATGTTGCACTTAACACCGCGTATGACCAAAACTTAAGAGGTACTGAGGCTTGCGCAAGGAGACATAAGGCAGTCTCAACAATTTGTCGGTGTTTTCGCTCGACCACACCATTTTGTTGTGATGTGTGTGGACAAGTAACCCGATGTTGAATACCAAGTGAACTCAACTTACGAACTAGAGCATGAAATTCACCCCCTCTATCTGTTTGAACAACCTTAACAACATTAGAAAATTGATTCTTAACTAATGCAAGAAATGCATCGAATGCAGCAGATGCTTCACTTTTATTACGTAGTAAGTAAACCCAGCAATTTCTACTACACATGTCCACAAAAGAAATGTAATAAGAGAAACCAGCTGATACTATAGGAGCAGGGCCCCATACATCTATTTCTACTAACTCAAAAGGAACTTTATACTTAGTATTTAAAACTTGAAATGGCAGAGCATGTGCCTTGCCCATCTGATATGCTGCACAAAGACTTGTCTGATCAATCCGAACCTCTTTATTCAAAGCTGATCGTAGAACTGCAATGGATGGGTGACCTAGCCGCTGGTGCCACAACAAAGAAGTAGAACCACTGATGTCTTTATTTACAGTAGTAGTATGAACTAAAGCATCTTGAGAAATTGATTGAACTGGAAAACTGTAAAGACCTCCCTCTCGAACACCCTGAAGCAGTAAGGCTCATGTTCTCTCATTCTTAACACAACAATCAGTAGCGTGAAATTCGAAGAACACATTATTATCAGATGCAAACTTAGATACTGACAGCAGATTACGCGAAATTTGAGGCACATGTAAAAGTTTATCAGTAACTAATTTTCTGTTGAAGCCTAAGATACTTGAGCAGCCCACATGATTTATACTAATAGCAGAATTATCACCTAAATAAACCTTACCCTGTCTATTGTAGGTTGTTGTTGAATTCAATGCAGCCTTGGTGTTGGTAACGTGATGCGTTGCTCCTAAATCAGGGTACCACCTCAGCAGATCATTGTCAATAGTGGGAGCAACCAGGGAATTAATCTGCACTGCCTCTGCTGGTTGTGGTGAATCTGTGGCTCCTGAATTTTCTGCAGAACTAGGGAGACTAACACATGGCTCATAAAACTGCTCATATGGCTCAGATTGCCACTCGCAAGTGTTTGCTTGTGGAGTATCAGACTGTTTGGATTGGGGTGAGGTAACGCCTTTAAAGCTTTCATCAAAACGGTACCAGCAGGTGTCAACCATGTGACCGATTTTGCCGCACAACTGACACTGAGGGCGTGACCTTCCTCTAGACCGACCACCACAGTTGAAGCCCGTCCGGCCACCTCGACCACGATCTTTGTGAAATGATCGAGCATAATCAGTTCTGCCAGTAAACTCATTAGATTGGTACTGTGTAAAGTTGATCCCCACTGGAGCCTCAACCATTTCAGTGAAGCGTGACTTGACATCGACCAGAAGTGAAACCACTCCATCTACAGAATACGACTCTCGGCTAGCAGTGATAATAGCCACGAACGGAGCAAACTCTTGAGGTAGACCATTCAGGATAGTGGCTATGTGCTCCACATCCGAAACCTTATGACCAGAGAGAGAAAACAAATCACATATTTCTTTGATTTTGACAGTGTACTCACGCATTCACAAATTTCCTTTCCGCATCGAGCGAAGTTTACAATGAAGGTGCATCACCTTCGTTGTGGACAATTTTGAGAAAAGTCTAGTGATTACACGCCAAATATCTGCAGAAGTATCAGCCCCAACCAACTGAGGAAGGATATCGGAGCTTACCGTCGACAATAGCCAAGACGCCAAAGAACTGTCTTGTTTCACAAATTGTGTATACTCCGGATTGATCACACGATCACCATTCGAACGTTGAACGACCTTTGTTAGCTTTGGATAGTCTGGATCCAGGTACTCCTCCAAGCCTAATCCTCGAATTGTGAGGATTACTTGTTGTTTCCAGAGCAAGTAATTTGAATCGTCTAAACAAACGTTGACTCGTTTGTTGGAGAACATATGAGCTGTTGAGTCTTCATTTCCACGAACGGTTCCATCAGCATCAGCAGACGCAATCGGAGTCACCATTGAAGCGGCGAGAGATGAACAACAGAGATGAAGATCGAAGCACGAGGAAAGAATGAAAGACAGAGGCGCGGCCGGAAAAAGAACAAGAACACTGACGACGATGATGACGGCTCACGATCGGAACGATGAAGGCTCTGATACCATGTCGAACATGGCTCCGGTGACTGAAAATACTCCGGCAAATGAATGACGAGGAAGACAATAGGTGCAGTGAAAAAGAAAGAGGGGAAAATAGATCAAGCCCTAGAAATTAGAGAAATAAAGAACTGGGCTACTTATTTTATTAATCATCTCAAAAGAATGTAATCTAATTACAAAAATTGGGCCAAAAACCCAATACTTATACTAGAGACTTTAACTGCCTAACAACCTAGTGGGCCAGCAGACTCTCTAAATAATTTCAGGCCAGCTGTATGCTAATATTCTAGAGAAGACTGGGCCAAATAATCCACTAGAATATTCGGCAACTAGCTAGAACTAGCTACACACTCTCTAACATGCCCTCCATGTAAGGTGTGTGGTGGGCTATGCAATGGGCATGCCCTCAAATGTAAAGAACCCGAATGCAACTTTACCGTCCACTGGAGATGCCGATATTCCAGGCTACTCGAATGATATTCTGCTCAAGTTTATGAAACAAATAGGTTACGACTTCACGAGTCTGTGCATGAGCTTGCAGGTATCAAATTTGGCAATAATGGCTCATGGCCTTTGTGTTTCATATCTGCTTCTTCATTATGGAAATAATAGTTTGTTTAGCTCCAACATGATTTGTAAGAAGAAAAATTAGTCTTTGTCTGAGCATGTAAGTATCATGCACTTTTCTATTTGGTTGTTGTTGTGTTACTGTTTCAACTACTGCTTTGTGCTTTGTCGTAAGAAAAATTGTTATTATGGCAATAATAGTTATTGTTTCCTAATCATTTAGGGGTTTAAAGTGTATAGAATAGTCGGATTTGGTTTTTCTTTGATGCATGTATATATATAATAAATACAGAGAGAGTTTAAAAACGTTTATTTGACAACAAAAATCATTTGTCATTAAGCATGCCCTTTCTATGATCTATACTAAAAATTAAACACTTAAAAATGTTAAATTATGAACTTTCACCCTAAAGTTCAAATCCTAAACCTTAAACCCTCTACACCTTAAAAATACATCTTACTCTAGATTTTTTATACCCTAAATCTTAAACCTAATTTTTAGTAGTGCATAAAAAGCGGCATAGTGGCTGACCATCCTTTAAAGAACATGCTGAAAACTCACCTTTTGAGATTTTCCCAAATGACCCAACTTCACATTTTGTGATCTTCGAAGGGTTTGAAGAACCATTTCCCCAGTTTGTAAATAACGATTAAATTGAATGAATGTGCAAAATAATGAGAGCTAAATTTATTTATTTTTAAAATTATGATTAAATTGTTTGAATGTGTAAATTTAGAAAATTAAATGTGTTATTATATAATTTTCCTAACTGTTGCGTGACTCTTTTAACAGTCGTTAATGGCTCGGTGCCCAAATTGTAACAGAATTAAAAGTTTAATTCTCAAATTAAAGCAATTTAACAAATGCCAATGATCATTTGTGAACTTCACCCTTTTAAAAAGTCGTTAATGGCACGGTGCCCAAGTTGTAACAAAATTAAAAGTTTAATTCTCGAATTGAAGCGATTTAACAAAGTTCAGTGATCATTTGTGAACTTTACATTTTTAAATTTATTCTTGCATTGCATATTCATCAAGTTCATTTACCTTACCTTTCCTGGTCCTAAATCATCTATTATTGTCTGTTTAGAAACTTTACAAGGATCATGCATATTAGATGTATTGCAATTTGCAGATATTAACATTCTGCATATTAGTATGCATATCTGAATATGGGTTGTGCTCAAGAAAATAATAATGTCCTTATCCTCGATTGCTTTAAATTTATTGTATCAAATAATATATTTCCTTTTTCGATTTTAAGCATGTTAAATGAATTTTATAACTTTTTAATCTTTAACAGTTTCGGGACTCCTTAAGGACTGCTTTACTATTATAATATGCTACTCATTTGATCACCTTTTAATGAGGAGAAGAAGAAGAAAATGTTCACCTCTTAATCAAAACACACATTATGGGGGTGTAGCTCATATGGTAGAGCACTTGCTTTGCATGCGAGAGGCACAGGTTCAATTCCCTACACCTCCAATAAGGCACATTGTATTTGTATATTTGGGAGAGAGTTGTAAATGTTTGAATTCAAAATTTAAATTTGTTTGATCCATATGAACACCACCAATAATTCAAGTCACCCTGGTTCTAGTCTAGCCTCAACGCCAAAATCTTTAGTTATGGAGAAAATAGGAGATAAGGACATTGTCAAACGAGCATTTAAGACCATTTCACAATAATTATGGGGAAATGATTTTAAAATCATTTTTAATACAATTATTAAATTATTTTTAATTAAAAACATGATCAAATTGAAATAATGTGTAAATAATTAGAGTTAAATTTATTAATTTTTTTTGAATTATGACTAATTTGTTTGAATGTGAAGATTTGGAGAACTAAATATTTTTATACAAATTTTCTTAAGAGTAAACTACTTAGGTCACCACCGAACTATTTGGGCGTACCTATCATGATCACCGAACTAGGCAACTCGTCAATCAGACCATAAACTTTAAAATTGGTCCTATTTTGACCACCACCGTTAAAAAAAACTAACAGATGAGTGATGTGGCAGATAACGAAAATTTGTAAAATTACACATTTAGTCCTTTTTATTTACCTATTATATCAATTTGATCTTAATTTTAATTTAATTAAATAAAATTAATCAACCAACCAGATGACAACACGTATCACCACCCGATTGGACGAATTTACTCTATATTTTAATTTACTCTTATTTGCTTAAATTTTCACCCAATCAAATTCGTCCAATCAGGTGGTGACACGTGTCGTCATCTGGTTGGTTGAATAATTTTATTTAATTAAATTAAATCTAGGACCAAATTGATATAATAGCTAAATAATATGAACCAAATGTGTAATTTTACAAATTTCCGTTAACTGCCACATCACCCATATTTCACCCCTCCATTAGTCTTTTTTTTCTTGTAATTTATAAAACCAAAATAATTTATTTTTCCCTAAATATTTAATTCAGCTCATTTGTAACCCCTGTTTTCTTGGGACTCTATACGGTCGCTCATCTCGCACATGTTCAAAACCTCCCGCTATTTAAAAGAGACGGATTTTTGTCTCGTCATAAGCTCAACAATAACAACTCCGAAACTATAAACATCAATCTTTTCTATAAATTTACTTGATTCAGGATCTAAATATTCAAAGGTTCCTTGCACTCTAGTGGTGAGATGAGTTTGCTCAAGTGCAACCGATTTTGATGTTCTGAAATCTGACACTTTTGCTCTATATTTATCATCCAAAAGTATGTTGCTAGACTTAATGCCTCGGTGATAAATAGAGACGGATGCAGCTGAACGCAAGTAGGACAAAGCATTTGCGATTTCAATTGCTATTCGTAAACGCATTTCCCAGGTTAAAGGGAATTCTTCATTTGGCTCATGTACCATTCGGAACGAACTCATACACCAGTAAAGAGACTTTTCTCTCTAGGCAACTTCCTAAAAGCTTGACCACATTTCTATGGTTAATCATCACCTCGGTAATGAATTGTTCAAGCTTCGTCTCGTCAAATATCTTCTCTCCCACCAGTTTAGACTTTTTAATGGCCACAATGCTTCCATCTGTTAACATTCCTTTGAAGCAAATAACTTTATTTTCTCAACATTACCTTCATTGTTGGACAGTCGTTGTTGCAGTAACAAACCTCCATTCTTTCTAAGTATTTCTGCTTTAGCTTGATATTGTCACGCCCTTGGAAAGTCAAAGTCCAAAGCGTGCGGCCTTAGACGCCTCGGAACTGAATTACGCCTAAGTAAGCCTTACTCGTTCGAAGCTAGAAAGCTAAGAACCTTGCGGAAAAGAAAGGAACAAAGGAAAGGGAAAATGGCTAGCAAAGAACAAGAGGAGAATGAGTGAATGCTCTGTGGATTACTCAATTCTGAAGTGAGGAAATGAGGAGGGGGTGAGCCTCTATTTATAGTTAGAGCCCCCTTCATCCAACGGTTACAATGAGATTACATCAATGGTCAAGATTAAAGATGAGCTATACAATCCCTTGATTTAGGGAGATTTGGTCATACATTCCATATATGGGGAGACAAGAATGAATAAGGAAATTATCTCTAAGAAGTTGCCATATGAAAGGAGATACTTGCCATATTCAGGTTGGTTGTGTCTCCATCTCCAAGTGTTGGGCTGGCTGAGTTGATGATGCCAAGCCCAAGATGGCGTGGAGATGCTGCTCAAGGGCCTGGTGCGCGCTGGGCTCGGATGCTTGGGCGCGGTCCGTAACATTCTCCCCCACTGGTTCTGGCGACGCCCTCGTCGCTCGGCTGGAATGATACCTACTCACTTGGTCGCGGAATTGCCAAAGGGCCTCGGCTGGTTCCCAACTCCCCTCACTGTCAGGAAGTCCCTTCCATTGAACAAAGTACTCGTGCCTCGGCCGATGTCCTACTTGTCGGACAGCTCGTTCTGCTTGAATCTCACGAACCTCGCTCTCATAGGAGATCTTCACTCCGACTGGCGCTCGGTGTGACTTGCCACGATCCGGATCTAGCTCATCTTGATGGAACGGCTTGAGTAGACTTACATGGAAAACTGGATGAGCTCGAATGGTTGGTGGCAACTCCAAACGATAGGCCATGGTGTCTATCCGCTTCACAACCTTGAAAGGACCCTTGTATCTCCGCACAAGCCCCTTGTGCACGGTTGGGTTGCGCAAGATCTCGGTGAGCTTGGCAAGGACTAAGTCACCAACATTAAAGTTCACGTCCCTGCGCTTGGTGTCCGCCCACTTCTTGGTCCGTTTCCCCGCCTTGTGTAAACAAGCTCGGGCTAGGTCATGCTGCTCTTGCCACTCCTTGGCAAACTTGTGTGCTGCTGGATTTGGCCCCTCATACTTGGTGGCAACCGCGTTGGGAGTGAGCGGTTGCTGCCCGGTCACGATCTCGAACGGACTTTGGTTGGTCGCCTCGCTCCGTTGCAAGTTGTAAGAAAACTGGGCCACATCTAGCAACTTCGGCCAGTCTCGTTGTGTGGCACTCACATAGTGCCGCAAGTAGATCTCCAATAAGGCATTCACTCGCTCGGTTTGCCCGTCCGTCTGTGGGTGCACACTAGTGGAGAAGTTCAAGCTTGATCCCATGAGCTTGAACAACTCGGTCCAAAATCTGCCCGTGAACCGCGTGTCTCGGTCACTAATGATCGTCTTTGGCACTCCCCAATACTTCACCACATGTTTGAGGAAAAGACGAGCTGCCTCACTAGCTGGGCACACCTTCGATGCTGGTATGAACGTCGCATACTTAGAAAACCTGTCAACCACAACCATTATACTAGACAGGCCGTCAGAAAGTGGCAAACCGACAATAAAATCCATGGATAAACTCTCCCATGGTCGCTCGGGAATGGGCAAAGGCTGCAACAGTCCCGCGGGTCTCTTCATCTCAATCTTGTCTTGCTGGCAGACTAGACAAGTTCTCACATAGGCCTCAATGTCCTCGCCCATGCGTGGCCAATAGTAGTGCTCCGAAATGAGTGCTATGGTCCGACTCATTCCCGGATGTCCCGCCCACTTGGAATCATGACACTCCCGCATGATCTCCTTGCGAAGCTCCCCAAATTGTGGCACATAGAGGCGGTGTCCTCGAGCATAAAGCAAATCACCATCGAGCCAGAATCTTCGGGTCTTCCCCTCTTTGGCATAGTCAATCAGCATTCTGGCCGTTGGGTCATGTGAAAGCCCCTCTTTGATGCGCCCCAATAACTGTCCCTTCGGAAAACTCATCACTTCAATGTTATACCTTCGGCTTAAGGCATCGGCAACTGAGTTGACCTTCCCCGGTTTGTACTCCAAGGCAAAGTCAAATTCTGCAAGAAATTCTTGCCAACGGGCCTGCTTGGGAGACAGTTTCTTTTGGGTCAGAAAGTAACTATTGGCAATATTATCCGTAAATACCACAAACCTGGACCCAAGGATGTGGTGTCGCCACGTGCGCAAACAATGCACCACCGCGGTCATCTCCTTCTCATGGACCATGTATCTCCGCTCGGTCTCATTGAGCTTCCGGCTCTCATATGCAACCGGATGTCCTTCTTGCATAAGGACCCCTCCAATGGCCACATCGGACGCATCGGTGTAAATCTCGAACGGCTTAGTGTGATCCGGCAACACTAACACTGGTTCGCTTGCCATGGCTTGCTTCAAAGCCTCAAATGCACTTTGACAATCGGGACCCCATTCCCAACCCTTGTCCTTCTTCAACAATTCGGTCAAGGGAGAGGCAAGCTTGGAGTAGCCTCGGACAAACCTTCGGTAATAGTTGGCTAGCCCCAAAAACGATCTCAACTCGGTCACTTTAGTGGGCGGCTCCCACTCAACAATGGATTTGATCTTGGTCCCATCCATCCGGATCTTGCCACCTCCAACAATGTGGCCTAGGAATGGAACCTCTCCTTGGGCAAACGAACACTTCTCCTCTTTGACATAGAGCTCGTTCTGCCTAAGGACCTCGAACACCTATCTCAAGTGTTCCACATGCTCCCCAAGGGACTTGCTATAGATGACAATGTCGTCAAGATAAACTACAACGAATTGATCTAGGAAGGGTTGTAGTACCTTGTTCATGAGAGTGCAGAAGGTAGCGGGAGCATTCGTGAGGCCGAAGGGCATCACCAAAAATTCGAACGAACCGTAGCGTGTCACACATGCTGTCTTTGGTTCATCACCTTCTGCAATTCTAACTTGCCAATATCCGGACCGCAAATCCAACTTGGTGAACCACCTTGCACCACCAAGTTGATCGAACAAGTCGGCTATGAGTGGGATCGGGTACTTGTTCTTCACAGTGAGCTTATTCAAAGCCCGGTAGTCGATGCACATCCGAAGTGAGCCATCATGCTTCTTCTGGAACAGCACCGGTGCACCAAAGGGTGCCTTGGACGGTCGGATGTATCCGGCATCAATGAGCTCTTTCAACTGTCTGCGGAGCTCATTCAATTCGGGCGGAGCCATTCGGTAGGGGGAACGGGCTGGCGGCTCCGCGTTGGGCACAAGATCAATCTTGTGGTCTACATCTCTTTTAGGTGGGAGATGTTTGGGTAACTCGGCGGGCATCACGTCACTAAACTCGGCCAAAACTTGCCTCACTTCGGATGGCACTTCATCGGACTTGCTAAGTTCATCTTGCACCAAGACAGCTAAGTAGGTGGGTTCCTCCTTGCGCACCCCCTTGCTAAGCTGGATGGCTGAAAGCATGTTTTCCACTCCGGAACCACGGCTTACCGGAACAACGCATTGCTTCCCCGGATCAAGTATGCATAGACAATCAAAAGCAGGAAAGGGGAAGGCTTTAATCCGGTCAAGGAAGGAAATCCCAATAACAAAGTCGAAATCATCCAAAGGGATTACCTGGATACTTTCCTTACCGGACCAATCACCGATGTCAATCTTGACTCCCTTGGCAACTCCGGTAATTGGCGTTCCTTCGGCATTCACGGTCTTGATGAACCCGCTTGTCTTCTCAATGTTTAGGCCAAGTCTCTTGGCAATCCGCTCGGACACGAACGAATCTGAGGCCCCGGTGTCAACTAGAGCACTCAACTTTTGCCCCGCCAAAGTAATTTCCACGAACATGAGGCCCTTTTTCTTCGAACCTCCTTTACTCTCGATTGAACTAATGATGGAGTTCACATGGGCTATCTTCTCCTCGCCACTCTTTTCTTGAATGGCCGCCACTTTCCCATCATTGGGACAATCTCTCGACAAGTGCTTGCCCCCACAAGTGTAGCACTTGAATTCAGTGTAGCTTTTCTCGGATGGTTTGCCCCTCTCAAGTGGCCTACGGAAGTTGGATGGCTTCCAAGGCCTCCCGGATTCGTTCTTAGTCGGTTTGTCCTTGCTACCTTTGTACCTCGACTTTTCTTTGGTAGCATCCGACCTCTTGTGCTCAAACTCACTAAGGGACTCGGCCATAGACATCGCCTTGGTAAGGTCGAGATTCTCAATCCGATTCAGCTCCAACTTGACCCATTGTCGCAAACCACTCTTGAAAGCATAGAAGGCATCGGCTTCACCCATGTCCTTGATTTGGAGCCTAAGCTCGGTGAAGCGCTTCACATACTCCCGGATGTTGCCATCGTGCTTCAATTGGCGCAACTTCTCTCGGGCCTCCTCTTGAGCATTCTTTGGGTAGAAATGCTCCTTGAACTCGAACATGAACTCCTTCCATGTCTTCATTGGAAGTGTCCCCTCCTCCACTTGTGCACATCTGTGTCGCCACCATAGAAGTGCAGCATCAGTTAAGTAAACAGAAGCTTGGTTTACCTTAGTGGAGTCATCATCGATGTTCATGAGTCGGAAGTACTGCTCCAACCCCCAAATGAAGTTGTCCACTTCTTGGGCTGCCCTCGCCCCTTTGAACTCCTTCGGCTTCGGAACATCGATCCTGGGCTTAGCCACCACTGCTTCGCCCACCATGCCATTGACCACGGCATTCTTATAGAGGAGTAGCTCGACAGAGAGCTTCTTGATCTCCCCCGCAAACTCGGCCTTCATAGCAGCCATTGCATCTTGAAAGGCCTCGATCTTCCCGTTCATGGTACCAACCGAATCATCGATGATGCCTTGAATCTCTTCCTTGATCGTATCGATCAACTTGAGGCGCGGATCCGCCTCCTCAAGGGTGTCTTGGACGTTGCCCATTGCAGTCTCCAATCTAGTCACCCTCTCTTCCATGGACGACAGCAGGTCCCTGGACTTCTCGCGCTTCTTCCCCGCTCCTTGACGAGTCTCTCGGTCAGTTGGGGGAACCTCGGTGTTGCCTTGCGGTGCCATTTCTTCACACGAACCTCGCTCTGATACCACTTGTCACGCCCTTGGAAAGTCAAAGTCCAAAGCGTGCGGCCTTAGACGCCTCGGAACTGAATTACGCCTAAGTAAGCCTTACTCGTTCGAAGCTAGAAAGCTAAGAACCTTGCGGAAAAGAAAGGAACAAAGGAAAGGGAAAATGGCTAGCAAAGAACAAGAGGAGAATGAGTGAATGCTCTGTGGATTACTCAATTCTGAAGTGAGGAAATGAGGAGGGGGTGAGCCTCTATTTATAGTTAGAGCCCCCTTCATCCAACGGTTACAATGAGATTACATCAATGGTCAAGATTAAAGATGAGCTATACAATCCCTTGATTTAGGGAGATTTGGTCATACATTCCATATATGGGGAGACAAGAATGAATAAGGAAATTATCTCTAAGAAGTTGCCATATGAAAGGAGATACTTGCCATATTCAGGTTGGTTGTGTCTCCATCTCCAAGTGTTGAGCTGGCTGAGTTGATGATGCCAAGCCCAAGATGGCGTGGAGATGCTGCTCAAGGGCCTGGTGCGCGCTGGGCTCGGATGCTTGGGCGCGGTCCGTAACAATATCGTTTCTTTTTACCTATAGTGTACGAGAAACATAATATTTAAATCATACTTATTGATAATAATAATAAAAAAGTAAATTTAATGCATACCTACTATGATCGGCAAATTTCGTGAGCTTTTAGGCTCTTTTGTCACAATACTTGGGCTTCTGGGCTTGCATATGTCTTTGATATATTCATATCCATTCGGACAAGATGATGAACAGTTGTGATCAGGAGTACTCAAGCAAAGCATATAACAGTGCTTGTATTTCAAATCTTGACATTTTCCTGATTCTACCATTTATGAAATGAATAACATAGAATTAAATTAGTATATTGCATGCTATTAAATAGGTATAATGTCAAGAAAATGCCTCTATCGTTTGACTGAATAGTCATTTGGTCTATATTCTTTTGAAGCACTTTAACCTGTAATGTTTTATTTTGGGTTAAAATGATCTCACTATAGAAGAAAATCGTTAGTTGAGGAACAATTTTCATCCATGAAGGGCTATTTTAGCCTAAAATGAAACACCAAAGGTTAAAATTCTAAAAAGAAAGATAAAAAAGCCAAAATATATGGTAAAAATATGAAAAAAGGACATACCTTGGCAAACATCATTAGAATCAACATAGGGGTCCGAGGTGCAAACACATAGATGTGTCTGGCTTAAGCTTGTCCAACAGTACTCGACAAACGATGTTCGAACCTTCTCTCAACTCACACAACCCTCGTTTCTGTGTCCCCCATTGCAACGTCGTGGGAACGTGCAACAAAGTCCGGTTCTTCTTGTCGTCGTGGTTCGGAATCATCTTTTCTACCAAATCGATGTAACGTTCGTCAACAACGAAAGCGGATCCACAAGAGCTACTGTTGCCAATGCCATTACTAGGATATATCGGTGTCACGGTTGCACACAATAACCATCAGGACTATCATCAGTTGAATTACTAAGAAAAGTAGCACATCCTCAACCGAAAGACACGAATCTGTTGAAGACATCTGAGAAGACAAAGGGGGTGCCTGTTAGGTTGAGTGACTTGAGTCTAACCACATTAGTTTCTCGATCTTCGTCGAGTCGATCGGAATAAGTTATCGGATTGTTGATGACTGTTGTACGTTTGGAAAATGAAATCTCCAGCAACTGCAGATTGATGCTGCTTATGAACGGCCTTAGTCCATGAATGGTCTCGTTGCAAGTTACTCTGAACGCATTATTCATGTAGCAACCAACTTTGATTCCAAATGGAAAGGTGATATCGAAATTCCCACATCGTTCAATACAGCTATCCTTGTAAGGTAATGGTAGAATTGGCGATTTAACCAGTGGAGGTGGGTAACGTGGGTTTTCACCTCCTTTTACTTCTTGGCACAGCTCGGCTTCATTGCAAGAACAAAAGCACCAATTAACCAATAATGGTTAAATTCTGTTTTTGTATTTTGTGTAAGTTGTGAAATTCCATCTCTATATTCTACTTTGGTCGATTTTAGTCCATGCATTTGTCCAAGTTTGAAATTTCAATCATGACTCAAATGATACAAAGACTATATGAGAAAATTACAAAGACTAAAAATAATGATTTAGAGAACTTGAACTAAATCTATAACTGACGCTAGGGGTGTCCTTAACCTAACAAAATTAGCATTAATCAAAATTTTAAACGTTTTTTTGTTAATTGAACAATTGTTATCGAAAATAATTGACCGGATCAAATTAGAATTAGTTAATTTGGTTTATTTTCAAATTAACGGAAAATTTAACAATTTTTCCTTTTGTTAGATAAATTTAAGATTTTAATTTCTTTTCCTTTGGGTTTCCTCTGTTTTTTTTTTTGTTGCTAAGCATAGTTTTATTAATTTAATTAACCTGAAAAGTATGCCTCGTTAAAAACCTCCCTATTCCTAGATGGAGGAAAATAGTACAGACAATCAGGGCGAAACCATAGAGGATCACATCCTTATCAGACGTAAAATTGTTCCTGATACAATTATCCCCTGCCCCAAAACACCCAACTCAATCCATAACATTTACAAGATGATAGAAATCAACCAAAAAACTCCTTAGAAATACTAGTATTGCACCGCTGCCAATACAAAACTATGTTACCGCCAAGCCTTGAGCAAGGAATTGCGAGACATACCATTTTTGGTGATACCTTCAGCTAACCCATTGATTGATGAGGACCATGAGTAAAACAGACACCTTCAATTCTTTGCGATAACATATCGGTCTCAACGAGGATCGACCACCAAAACCAAGGCCACTGAAACGATTCATTTAACCAAAGTACAACCACCTTCATACCAGCCTCCACTATCAATTTACACTACCCTTGCCACTTCGCCTCAATGAAGCATTCTAAAGCCATTTTAGCCATTGAAAGCTCTGCAAAATCTGATCCCTTACCGTCGATCGATCCAGAAAACAATACTCGCAATAAGCCGTCCTCTGTTTTCAAGATTCCTACATAACCTGTCTCCTCCCCATTACAAGTCGCGTGAAACAAAAGTTTCGATATTAAAGTTTGGATATTAAAGTTAGGCTTAGTTTTTAGTTGTAGTATGGAAACCAAAGTTTTGTTGTAACACCAAAAAAAAAGATGAATGATAAGATAATATGAAAGGAAAAATGAAATAAAAAAATAGTGTTATTCTTGAGGTTTAAACCATTGATCCGAGACTTTGAGAGCCTAAGGTTTAACCGTTTGTGCTAATAATCATCCTTAATTATGTTTCCCTCTGTTTGTTAATAAAATAAATTCTTTTAGTTATACCAAAATAATACTAATAATTATAATTAAGTTGATTAAACCCTCCACCTATCGGGACAATGCCTTAGATCTTGAATTTTGGAATACCAAGAGCCCTCTTACCTAACCCCGTCGTCACCATGCTCGATCTCGGCCACCGCTTGTCGGTGGCATGCACCGCCAGCGTCGACGTGATCGTTGCGTCGCCCCGATCGTGACTCAGCTCTTCACTCGCGCATAAGCTCTATCGTTCACCTGGGAGAAACGATTGAAGAATCGTCGAAACACTAAACCTAGTCGTCTCTAATTTTTTTCGTTTATCCGCTGTTTCCGTCATCGTTGGAAAGCGTTAATGGTTCAAGCATGACCAGCGTGAGGAGGCGTCCAAAACCCCATTGGCCGATCGTCCTTCTGACTCCGGCAAGGCTCTCGTCGGAGCTCCGTATTTTTCCAGCACAATTTTTGCAATTCAGGTAATTTTTAGCTCGTTTCCCGCTTATTTTGTGTTTCTGATGAATGGGTTTCGTTATGGGTTTGATAAATGCTCTTTTTCCGACAGATTCGATGCAAAAAGGCGTCTCTGGTGACTACTCCGGTGATCTTTCGACGATCGATATGCCGTAGGGTGAGTGATCGGTTTTATTGCGGTCTAAGAATTCGAACCGGATTGAACCGGTCCAACCCGGTCCGAGTCCATCCCGAGTCTGAAGCAAACTGTACCCGTACTCGACCCGACCCGTGTCCGACCCGAACCCGACGCCCAACCCGTCTGCTGAGTCAACTCAGTCCGAGTCAGCCACTGAGTCAACTCATCTCGAGTCAACACAATGAGTCAGTCGAGTCAACTCAGTTGACCTCTGCCCGTTGACCTGCTGACGTCAGTGTTGACTCTGACCCTGTTGACCTGCTGATGTCAGCGTTGACTTTGACTAAAAAGTCAAAAAAATTCGAAAAGCCCTATCTTATGTTTTTCGACGTCCCGAGTCCGTTTTTGAAGCCCGTTTTGCAAAATTCTAATCTGAAAGCCTCCGAATCTGACCTTGAACTTGAACTTTTATATGTGTTAATTATTCAATTAGGAGTACTTTGAGTAAGGACTGAAATGTGAATTTGTGTAATTGAAGGTACTCATAGCTCCTTGAATACGAATTTGTTGATGGATGTCGAATTCGAGTTCGAGTGCAATCAAATAGGGTTTCATGAATCGACCGATATAACTCGGAGTTAAGGTAATACATTACTACCTCTTGTATGCTTTATGAACATGATGGTATTTGTTAATGCATGCATAAAAATGATGATGAGTATTCTTAATTCTGCTCAAGTCAACTGGATATGAAAATGAGTATGATAATCTAGATAAGTTTGCAATGCTCGAATGAGAAGATCAATAAATTAGAAGGATCTGGAGTTCAATAAGTATTTAATAAGGCAGCTAATCTCCAAATCTGATTATTAGTGTCAAATGATTAAATGTGAAGAATTTTTGGATGCAAAATTACGAAAATTCCCTTAAGGTATGAGAATAACTAAAATACCCTTGGAATTGGAAGCGATATAGAAACCTTCACTAGATATGGTCAAACAACCTTATTCATCTGAAAACCTCGAACTACTTGAAAAGTTATGGTAACAAGATTTAAACCTTCGAGATTTAAAGGTATTAGGGTTCCTTGATTTTGAAATGAATCTTCGAATATAGATTTGCGGGAAACGACAAAAAATATTAGAAATAATATTATGGTTAAATTAATTAGAAGGATCGTATTGACCAAAAAGGTTGAAGTATCCTCAGACACTGAGGTTTGCAAATTAATTGAAATGATGGATAAACCTTTGAGTTCTGAAATTGAATGAAGTGGTTGGAGGGACCGAAATTACGTGAATGGCTGAAACACCCACGGGTACTTAAATGATTGAAATATTATACATGATTATATTGACAAGAATGATGAATATCCCGAGCTTCAAAATGACTGAAATATTTCATTGACTGGAATAAATAAATTGCCTATAATAAAATTCTGGAAATGCCAATAAAGCTAAAAATGACTAAAATGTCCCTAAGGGTTGAAGCATGACTCACGTACGTCAATCACTCTTGATATTAATATAAGGATGGAAGTTTTTCCGCACAGAATATAAGTTCGACTGCTCCGTGGCAAGTTCTGTGGTGAAATATGAAAGCAACCGTTCAGATATATGATACAACTGGATGTATTAGAAGGGTTGGTTAGTACTGCAAGGTTGGGATATGTTAATTCGAATGGTTTGAAGGCTCGAAAAACTCCTGGAAATCTTAAATATTGTAAATCATCATTTTATCATTATTAGGCTAAATTACAAAATCATCCTTGATAGTTAATTGACCAAAATGCCTTCGTTGGCCAAAGTAATTAAAATAGCCCTAAATGTATTCGATATTGTGAAAGATCTTGACATAGAAATCTCTGAATGCCTGGCTGGAAACCTAATGAGCAAATAGAAAAAAAGGCTAAAGGGGTACTTTTGCCCCCAAGTTCGACCCAAATATGCAATGTCGCCCCTCGCCGAAAAACGCACTCAATGTGCCCCTTATGTTTGAAAAATCGATTAATTCCGACCCTTGACTAACGTTGACTAACGTTCCCGTCAATTCCTGGGTGACGGGCCGTTAACTCCTGCACGGTCAGCTTATCCTTGCCAGCTGGCTTGCCATGTCACATGCTGACGTGGAAAAAAAAGCTTACGTGGCATTTTTTTTAAAATAATAAAAATATTATATTATTATATAATATTAATAAAAATTGAGATTAATTAAAAAAAATCGGAGCCTCCTCGAAAACTGAAAGGGCTTAGAACAAACCCAATCGATTATCTGAAAAAAATTGGGGAAACAAATCAAACTTTCAAAGAAAAGAACTCTCCGAAAAACTGAAACCTTTTCCTTACCATTTTCGTTGATTTTTCGCTTATTGAAACTGTTGGCAGAGAAGAATTTCGTCGATTGAAAACCCCATTGTTGTCGCTTCATCCGTAATCGGTAAGTTGGTATATAGAAAAACATTTGGGTTTGTAAACTATTTAGGGTTTGTAATTTTTGCTTGATTTTTTAACTTCATTCGTGGTTTTGTATTTTGCAGAAGTTTTGGGTTTCAAACTGGAGAAGAACATTTGGGGATTAAAAGAGTTGGTGAAGTTGGTGAATAGGAAAAAGGTAAGAAACGAATCTTTTTTCTAATTTTAAAAGTTGCAAAGGTAAGGGGAAGAATATTTAGGGTTTAGAACCCGAAAAAGACAACACAAAGTGGTCCCATGTGATATGAAATGTATATTCGAATTCTTAATATTTTAAGATTATGTTTGTATTAAATATTGAATACTTACTGAAAAATTGACACTGACTTAGTTTGTATTGGGATGCATTGAATTTTAACATTGGCTGACTCGAAATTTAACATTGGTTGACTGAGTTTGACTGAATTTTAACATTGGCTGAATTTGTATGAGTTTGACTGAAAATTTTACATTGGCTGAGTTTGTATTGGGATTGAATGAGTTTATGTTTTTAGACTGAATCTGAACATGAGTTTTTTTGTACTGGGATTGAATGTGTTTGACTGAAAATTTAACATTGGCTGAGTTTATGTTTTGTAATGGGTTTATTGTACTGAATCTGAACATGATTTTTTTTTGTATAGGATGGAGAGTAACAAAGACTTCTCTTTGTTAGAGTATTTTCATGGGGGAAAATTTGTAAAGTCACCTAAGTTTGAGTATGTCAATTACAAAACTGAAAAATTTCAAGTTGACCCTGATAGACTATGTTATTGGGATCTAATTGGTAACGTAAAAGAGTTAGGGTATGACAAGAATGCATGGGTGTATTATAGGGTTCCAGGGGTTCCTTTTAGTTCAGATGCATTGGTGCTTGTATTAGATGATGATACAGTTAGTCAGTGTGTGGGATTTTTAAACAGTAGAGGTATTGTACAACTTTATGTGGACCATACAGATAAATATGGGAAAAATTCAGAGGGTAATGAATTAGATAGGAACATTAATGTGGTTGCTGATGAAATTACATTAAGTGTTGAAGGTGTACAAGTAGATGAAAACATTAATGAGGTTGGTGTTGTTGAAGAAATTAATGAGGTTGGTGCTGGTAATACACCAAACATTGGAGGTGTAGAAGATGTGGATAATTGTGGTGCTGGTATTACTGTTGAGTTGCCACACATTGAAGATTTAGGCCATACAACACATGATGTTGAAGTTCAGGTAGGTGAGGAAGAAACTTCCCAAGACTCAGCAAATTTCGTAGCTAATGTTGAAGTTGCTTCTGATGTGGATGATGAGGTTGAAGGTATTAGAGGAAAGTTGAGGGTTGATACAGATGAAAATTCAACAGATGTTTCTGAAAGTGAAGACAACAGTAATTCTGAATGTGGGGGTCAAGCAAATGTGGAAAATGATTTAGTGGATGATGATGAATATATACCAGAACTTGAAGCCAAATTAGAAGATCATGAAAGTGACTACATAGAGTCTGATGACCCAGGAGAGTATGGAGACAGTGATGAGGAGTACAAAGATCAAATCTGTGGAGCTTATAGAGGCAGAGGCAAAAAATCAACAGGGCATAAATATGATCCCCAATGTGCATTTCCTTTGTGGGAACTAGGACTTAGGTTTGAGGATCACAAGCAGTTCAAGGAGGCTGTGAGAAAATATGCCATTGCCAAAGGTGTTGCTTTGAGGTTCAAAAAGAGTGAACCTAAAAGAGTGAGGGTGTGTTGTAAGGTTGGTTGTCCTTGGACTTTATTTGCAAGCATTGATAAAAGGTATGACTGTTTTGTTGTGAAAACATATTACCCTGTTCACAAATGTGTTAGAACTAACAAGAATCCAGCACTGACTAGTAAGCATATTGAGAAGGTATTTAGAGATAGAATCTTAGAAGACCCAAGTATGAGAGTTGAAACCTTGAAGCAACAATGCAGGCAACAATTAGGGGTTTATGCTAGTTTTAGCAAGTGTCAAAGAGCTAGGTTCAATGTGTTAAAGGAGAAAAGAGGTTCTTATATTGATGAGTATGCCAATCTTTGGGGGTATGCTGCTGAGTTGCTTCATAGTAATCCTGGAAGCACTGTCTCAATTCAAGTTCATAGAGACACCAATAACAAAGCTATTTTTCACAGAATGTACATTTGCTTTGCTGCTCTAAAAAAAGGTATATTTTCTATAAAATGTTCACATTATTTGGGTAGTTTACTGTTGAATACTAACTAAAATTTTATTTACAGGCTGGAAAGAGGGGTGTAGACCTTTTATTGGAGTTGATGTTTGTTTTCTAAAAACTGTCACCCAAGGAGAACTTTTAGTTGCAATTGGCAGAGATGGAAACAATCAAATGTTTCCTGTAGCGTGGGCAGTTGTAGAAGGAGAAGGAAAAGAGTCTTGGAACTGGTTTCTAAGCAAGTTGATGCAAGATTTAAATCATCCAGAAGGTCAAGGGCTGACATTAATGTCAGACCAACAGAAGGTATTCTTTTTTATTTAGTTTAATTACTAATACATTTGTGACTTATATTGACTTATATTGACCTTAAGTTATATTTTTGTCAGGGACTAGTGCCAATTATCAATCAGTTTTTTCCATTATTGGATCATAGGATGTGTGCAAGGCACATCTATTCAAATTGGCACAAAAAATGGAAAGGAATGCACAGGAAGATTCAATTTTGGAACTGTGTAAGATCAACCTTTGTAGAAGATTTTGATGATCAGCTTAAATTATTAGAAGCAATGGGAGCCACCTCTACAAATGATCTGCTTGCAATTCCTCCACATCATTGGAGTCGTGCGTATTTCTCAGGAGCTTCTAAGTGTGATGTGGTTGATAACAACTTAGCTGAGGCCTTTAATGGGTGGATTGTAGATGCAAGATGTAATCCTATTATAAGCATGCTGGAAGAAATAAGGAAAATGGTAATGCAAAGAATGCATGTTAAGAGAAGTTGGGTAAGTAAGTGGAAAACTAACATCACACCAAGGGCTCAACAAAAGTTAGAGAAAAATATGGAACTTTCCACTCATTGTAGGCTAGTTTGGAATGGTGATGGAGGATTTGAGGTGACTCATGGAGAAAATCAACACACTGTTAATTTGAAGAGCCTGCAATGTACTTGTCGAGAGTGGGAGTTAACTGGAATACCTTGTTGTCATGCAATATGTGCAATGTACCATGATTCAAAGGAGCCTGAGACATATATTTCAGAATGGTACACAAAAGAAAGGTATCTCGCAAGCTACAATCAAGTCCTACAACCAGTTAGGGGGAAAAAATTTTGGCCAAAAAGAGATGATGATCCAATTGGACCCCCTAAGGTGAAAGTAATGCCAGAGAGGCCTAAAAAGAAGAGGAGAAAAGATAAGGATGAGCCTGTGAAACAAAAATATGGCAAGCTTAGTACATCAGGGTTTAAAATCACATGCAGTAAATGTAAGCAAGTAGGGCACCGAAAAAACAAATGCACCAACCCCGGACAGGTATATATTTTTATATTTGTGTTTAATTGATATCTTAGGAACACTATCCTTAAGTTATATTAATCAGTATCTAACATATTTTTTCAAAATTAGGCATCTGCCACTGATGTATCAAATTTAACTACAGCTGCAAGTACTACAGCTGCAAGTACCAATGCTAAAAAATCAAAGTCTGATGTTCCAAGTCATGAGGTATAATATAAATTGCTTCAGTTGTTATGGTTGGTTAACATTAATACTCATTAATTTACAATTAACATTATAAATACAATTTCTTTTATGCATCTCAGATTGATAACACTATGAGAACTACAAGAAGCATGAAGAGGAGGTCCAATGAGACAGAAACATCAGCTACTAGACCTTCAACAATTGGTTCTGCAACCAACAAAAAGAGGCAAGTTGGTATTGGCATATATACAAACTTGAGAACAGGAGAACAAACATTAAATGTGAGTGTGTGTTACAAATTTTCTACTTTGTTTATATGTAGACTCTGTTAACTATCACCACTTATACTTCATTATGTTTATCTTTTTCAGCCTGGTTTTCCTAATGAAATGATTCTTAGAAGCGGTGCAAAAAGAAAAATTGGGGCTGATACTTCACAATACAATCATGCATGGAAAGGACCTGGTCTGAAGTGGAAACAAAAGCATGTTGTTACTACAAGGCAACTCAAGCAACAATAATCTGATGAGCAGAGAAAGAAAAAGGCAAGGACTGAACAGAATCATCTGGGAACACAATCAAGCCAGACAGAGGCTGCTAACAATTAGTGTGATGTTGCAAGTCTTACTAGGAAGATGGTTTATTTTGTGTTACTAGGAAGCTGGTTTATTTTGTGTTACTAGAAAGATGGTGAAGATGATTTATTTTGGGTTATTAGGAAGATGGTAAAGATGGTTTATTTTGTGTTACTAGGAAGATGGTTTATTTTGTGTTACTAGGAAGATGTTTCAAGTACTCAAACTAATGCTACATGTTATGTAATGTCTTTATATTATGAAAGACTTGATCTCGTTCACTATTGTGTTATGGAAATTTGTCATACTGAATTTTTTTGTGTTATGGAAATTTGCAAGAACATTAAATGAAAAACTTGAACACTAATTGTAAGATAAAATAAAATTTATTCCATTAAACATACTTCATTACATATATGATCCAACTATCATCAACAAGCATATTATCCAAGCTATTACCATCCATTTGAAGAATATATTTTTTTTTCTTTTATGCAAGGCAACAGTCTCAATTGCTATAGAAATCTGCTTCTGCATTTCAATCATCTTTGCCTTTATTTCTTCCATTGCATCATCTTCCTTACTTTTAGCTAATTGCTTCAACTCATCATTCTCCTTTTTCAGCTGATAAACGAGAAATCGAGCCCTTTCTGACAGTGGTTCATCAATACATCTTAGAAAGTTACATTTCTTCTTGCGCTTATAATTTGGACAGCTGAAAAATCTTCTACCAATGTTTTCAGTATTCTTCCAAGCTGTCCACATTGGACATTTCACGCCACAATCACAAAATATTTCTTCTCCATCGTAATCCCAGTTCACCCCTGACCAAGTTTTACCCTGACTATTTGTAAATGATGCGCAAGATGATGATGATGCCATCTTCAACCTACAGAACCACTAAACCTCAAATTACAGTAACCCTAAAATTTGAAGTAAACAAAAAAAGAAAATAGATCAAATATACCCAAAAATAGGTTTAGGGCTGTTAACTAATGAGAAGAACGATTGAGTAATTTGAAGGGAAAAAAAGAAGAAAATGAACGATTGATTAATTTGAAGGGAAAAAAAATGAATCAAACATTACCTAGCAATATGAAACGGCAATGGAAGAACTTGAAGACGTGAAAATAGGTTTAGGGTTCATATATATAAAAAAAATATTAATATTATATAATAATATAATATTTTTATTATTTTTTTAAAAAAAAATGCCACGTAAGCTTTTTTTCCACGTCAGCACGTGACATGGCAAGCCAGCTGGCAAGGATAAGCTGACCGTGCAGGAGTTAACGGCCCGTCACCCAGGAATTGACGGGAACGTTAGTCAACGTTAGTCAAGGGTCGGAATTGATCAATTTTTCAAACATAAGGGGCACATTGAGTGCGTTTTTCGGCGAGGGGCGACATTGCATATTTGGGTCGAACTTGGGGGCAAAAGTACCCCTTTAGCCATTTTCCTGAGCGACTATTTATGCCTCGTTGGTATAAATTACCAAAATGCCCATGTATGATAAAATGACCATAATGCCCTTGTAAGCTTAAATGACTAAATCACTCATGATTTATCTAAACCCTCAAAGATCTTGATGTATCAACTCCTGAATATCTGGTTTGAACCATTAGTACGAACCCCCCTTTTTAATAGGGACCTCGTTTATGAAATTCGTTCAAATTGTCAAAAGTTTAATGTGTTCCCTTCCGTAAATGTCAAGTATCTCCAAGAAATAAATTGTTTCACCTAGTGTGTTCCATGTGTGCTACATTCAGTTGAATGTGTTGTATGATTATTACATGTTAGTAAACAATCTAATGACTTAGTTATGAACGATGATATGCTTGAAGAAATGATGAAATGGACATATGATAACATTTTCTACCTACCCGTTGTAAGGCCGCTCGGTCTGTATACTTGGCATATGATTGTGCTATGTGGTTATTTGATCTATGATAATATTGTTTGTCTACCTGATGTAAGTAATAATATAATCTGTTAGCTTGACCTAGGATGGTACACTCTGTTTGCATGATGAATGATGATATCGCCTGCTTAATGGTATGCCCGTATATGTGTCTAAAGAGCATGAACTTCTGTTTTTGATGGCACTTATGCCCATCGGGCCTAGGGTAAGTCCTTATGGATGCAGTTCTGGAGGACTGCATATTTGGAGTAAGGTTGGAGGGTAATTACTAGTAAACCCTTGTATATACTTGAACATTTGCATTGAGTTGTTATGTGTTCTTATGATATGATTGTTATGTATTTATACATGTTTGATCTGCACTTATTGGAACACACTAGACACTAAACTCCTTGTTTCCATCTTCGTAATCTATCAGCTTGTAAAATTCTCGTTTGTTACTCGTTGATTGAATAAAGAACAAGTGTCGTTATTCTCAAGTATAACGTTACCCTGAAATAACGAAAAGGAAATAAAAACTATCACTACTTGGACCATCATGAAAATGTTATGACTACCACATATCTGCATGAGCTTATAGCATCTTTTGGTAGTTCTGTATTACTGAGCTTTTCCAAGCTCACGTTGTTTTTACCATCGCAGGTTAAAAGAGTATATCATGGTACAATGTTTCACATCAGTGTTCAGAGTTCTCTCGGTGTTGCCTCTGGAGTACGGTCCTGTGTAGTTAGTGGGCATGTATGTCATGTATTGTTTTATGATAGTGTCTGTAAAACACTTTTTGAAATTTTTGTTATGTGTTTAAATGACTTCTTGAAATGGTATTTTAAACAGAAGTTGATTTTATTGTTTAATAAATGTTTAAACAAAAAAAATGTTTTTTATGTGTATTTTTATTGTGGGTCGCTCTTGTGACCCTAATGTGACTTCTTAGGATCCGTTGTAACGCATAGGCGGGTCTTGGGGTTACATTTGCAAAAGCTAGAAATATTAGCTTTTGGCAAACTAAAGTTTGGGAAGTTAAAATGGTTGACCCGCCAAAGTTTTGACACTCAAAAGTTTAGTGTTATTAGTTGCTTTTAGAATTTTTTTGGTATAAATACTAGTTTGGCCCTCTAAACACAACCAAAAACATGCTCATAGTAGGGTTTTTAACACTATTAGTCTTTGGATTTAGAAATATTTGTTAAATAAATTAAAATTTTAATTAATTAATTAATTTCGAACTCAATTAATCCGCCCATAGTTGAACTTTTTAAAAACCTTTAATCGATCCCTGTACGTGTAAACCTTTAACTGGTTTAGAAATATGTTGTCAATCCATATACTTGAAATGTTTACAATTTATTCCTCATGCTTAAAATATCAAAACTAGAGCATCTTAATTTTTTAATTTAAAAATCATAGTCCAATCGTTGAGACCGTTAGCATCTTTTATGGTTGTCATCAATTCACGCTTGCAATTATACTAGGGTGTAAATAAGTAGAGTCTAAATAAATGAGTATGAACAAAATTTTTGTGTTTATTTAATAAATAAATAAACACAAACGTAAGTGTGTTTGGTTTATTTATGTACACGAACAAACTCGTTTATCGACTCGTTTATAAGCTCATTTATTGGCTCATTGAAATGTAAGTTTTGTTTTCATGGTTTTGTTTTTATTTAATTTTCTTTGTTTGTTTAGTTAACATTTCTGAACATATAAACGAACATGTTCGGAAACGCTAAACGAACACGTTCACGAACATTTAAATGAATACATTCGCAAACGTTAAACAAACGAATATGTTCGCGAACCCTAAACAAATAAACAAACGAACACGAGAATAACCTTGTTCGTTCAAGCCTGGTTCATTTACGCCCCTAGTAAATACTAATGGATTAATAATTGGACTAAGAATTTTAAATCGAAAAAGTAGTAGGTTTTGATTTTTCTTCAACTTTTCAAGTAAAGAGATGATAGTCAAAGGTTACCTTCCAAACCACATTTGATCGGAGTCCACTCCAGAGTCGCCGGAACTTGTGCCGTGGCAATGCTTATATCGTAGGGAAAATGAGGATCTAAATCCGATGGTTTTAACATATTAGGGTCGAACATGAAAGCAGTTATGCATCTCTTGCTTCCGGGATTGGTGACCTCTATCAAGCTTACCGAATGGCAGCCACCTGATTTAGAAGTTGGACCACCACAACGTCGTTGCAGGCACGAGCCGAGGACCGGATCGGTTTCGATATTGCAAGAAACGAAGACCAGATTGCCGCAACCTACTGACCCGAATCGGTTGTATCTACTCGAGAAGAAAAATGGACTGCCTGTTGGGTTGACACTAGCAGCAGAAGTGGTGCCATTGTTTCCTTTATTGCCACAATTTAGATATGTTTAGGGATGTAAAAAGTTGATCCGACTTCAAAATTCGACTGAAATATGCTCGAGTTAGAACCTGATTTGACCTGAAAATTTAATGACCCGAACTCGATTTGTACCCGACTGTTGTTGACCTGAACCTGAATTCGACATGTTACTGTAGTGACCGAACCCGACATGCGTCCGACTGAAAACGACCCGAACCCGAATTAGACCTGTTACTGTGGACATGAAACTCGACCTGCGCCCGACTGAAACGAACCCAAACCCGAAGATGACCTGGCAGGTAACCGATTTTACCCGACTGAATTGACCCGAGATCCGATATTACCCGACCTGTTTTGAACCCGACCTGTTTTGGATCCGACCTGTTTTGAGCCCGACCTGTTTTGAACCCGACCTGTTTTGGACCCGACCTGTTTTGAACCCGACCTGTTAATTGACCCGACCTGCTTTGAACCCGACCTATTTTTAACCTGAACTGATATTGATCTGACTTGATATTTACTTGATATATAGTTGAAGAAGTCTACAATTTGATAAATTTAAAAAGTGTTGATAAATATAAAGTATTAATTTATTAAATTAATTTAATACTAACTCGTTCAATATAAATTATTTGTGAAGTTTAATAAAAATTAACATACTTAAATTTAATTTATTAAAAATATTCAAAATTTAGAAGTTTTATTAAATTAATAAGTTGTGATGAATGAATTTAAAATAAATTATTTAAAATTTAAATCAATTTATTAATTGTGATCATTAAATTTAAAAAATCTTTTATTAAAAAATTTAATTATAAATATTAAAATAATAAAAAAATATTTTTTAATTTAGGGGAAGTTTTTTTTTTTGAATTAATAGGGAGAAATTTTTTTTGATTGATAGGAAATTATGGGGGGTTTGGCACCATATGAAATAAAAATAAAATGGGAGGTGGGGCAGGGGAATTTTGCCGCCAGATGAAAGTGTGTGTGTGGTGGGGGGGGGGGGGAATTTGCCGCCAATATGAAACAAAATTGAGAGGGGAAGACATTTTTTTTATTTAGGGGTTAATTATTCTTTAGGTCCTTGCTTAATTAGATGGTTAGTGTTTAGGTTTTTTAGGTTTTAGTTTACTTTTTTTAGTCTTAACTTTTGGTTTGGTTTAGTTTCTTTAAATTTTATTTAATTAGGCCATGCTTCATAAATTAATTAATTATTAAGTTTTTTGGTTTGCTTTAAATTTGATTGGTCCTCGTATAAAGATTTGGTAAGTAATTAGGTTTAATAATTTTATTCATTTGTGATTTGGGCTCTAATTAATAATTTAATTTTAATTTATTTTTAGATTTTTCCTTTTACGTTTCAATTTATTTTGTTTGTTATATTTATGGGTTTATGTTTAGGGTTTAAGGGTGAGTGTGTCAAGTTGATTGTTTGGGGCTATGAGATTAGTTTAGGGATTATGTGATTAGGCTTGCACTCTAGTTATTAGTGAATAGTGTCTGTAAGGTTTAGATATTCATGTTTGGGGTTTAGGGGTAAATGTGTCAACTTAATTATTTGAGGTTATGAGATTAGTTTAAGAATTAAGAGTTTAGTCTTGTACTCTAATTATTAGTGATTATAAGATTTAAGGGTTGAGATTTATGGGTATTGTTTAGGGGTATACATATATACATACAAATATGTATGTTCTAGTATATATATATATAACAATATATGCATACTAAAACTTACATACATGCATATATATATATATGTATATATATAATTATAACAATATATATATATACTAAAACTTACATACATACATGTATATATATACTAAAACTTAAATACATGCATATATATGTGTTTTAGTATGTATGTATACATGTGTGTTTTAGTATATATATATATATATTTAATTAATTATAACAATACATGTATATGTATATATCATAATATATGTATATTTATATGTATATATGTGTATATATATATGCAGATATAAATTTTATTCATTTTTAATATGGTGATATTTTTATTCATTTTATTCCCTAAAATTTTATTTTCCACAGAAAGTTACCCTTATTATTTTTTAATTTTTGTAATTTACTCCAATATTTCAGATATAAATCATTTGATGATATTTTTGTTCATTCTAGTGCCTAATATTGAGACTAAAATATATGTAAGTATGTATGTATGTACCTATCAATGTATGAACCCTAAACCCTTAATGAATTTTCTCTTAGCATGGAACCATAAACCCTAAAAAATCATAAACCCTGAACATTAAACCCTAATATATGGAAGTATGTATGTATGTACTTATCTATGTATGAACCCTGAACCCTTGATGAATTTCCTTAAACCCTACACCATAAACCCTAAACCCTAATGTATACAAGTATGTATATATCTATCAATGTATGAACCATAAACCGTTAATAAAATTTCCCTAAAACCTAAACCCTTTAAACCCTAAACCTTGAATCATCCAATGTTTTATAATTTTAATTTGATGTTTTTGTTCATTATAGCCCTTAAAACTTCATTTCTATTCTAAATTGACCTCTACTAATTGTTTTTTAATTAGTCCAATAATATATAATTTTACTTTGACATTTTGTTCATTTTAGTCCTTGAACTGTATTTGTCTTCCAAATTGACCATTTTGTTCATTCTAGTCCCCTAAACTTTAGTTTAATTCCAAATTGACCCTTATTTATTTTTTTTATTTCGTCTGATGTTTTATAATTTTAATTTGTACTTTGTTCATTCTAGTCACTTTAACTTTATTTCAATTCCAAATTGACCCTATTCATTGTTTTTTTAATTCGTCCAATGTTTTATAATTTTAATTTGATATTTTCATCTTATAGACCCTAAAACTTTATTTTTATTCCAAATTGACCCACATTTATTTTTTTTAATTTGTCAAATGTTTTATTATTTTAATTTGATATTTTCTCCATTCTAGTCCCTTAACTTTATTTTAATTCCATATTGTCCCCTATATATATTTTAATTCATCATGTTTTATAATTTTAATTTGAAATTTTGTTCATTCTAGACCCTAAAACTTTATTTTTATTCTAAATTGACATCTACTTATTGTTATTTTAATTACTCTAATTTTTATACTTTTAATTTGATATTTTTGTTCATTATAGTCCCCAAAATTTTATTTTTATTCCAAATTGACCCTTTTTCATTGTTTTCTTTTGAATTTGTCTAATGTTTTATAATTTTAATTTGATATTTTTGTTCATTATAATCCGTGAAACTTTATTTTTAATCCAAATTGACCCCTTTTCATTATTTTTTAATTACTCCAATGTTTTATAATTTTAATTTGACATGACGTAAATAATTAACTCTAAATCAATGACGATTGACGAAGGCCAACCTAAAGTCTATCGACTACTTATACGGTTGTACCGAACTCAAACTCAATACGAATTTCAATCCTAAAAATACCCCGACCTGAATTAACCGACCTGAAACTACCCGACCTAAAATTACCCGACCTGAAATGCAACCGACCTGAAATGAACCCGACCTGAAATGGACCCGACCTGAAATGGACCCGACCTAAAACGGACCCGAACT
Organism: Hibiscus tridactylites; assembly: GCA_958450335.1. Taxonomy (NCBI): domain Eukaryota; kingdom Viridiplantae; phylum Streptophyta; class Magnoliopsida; order Malvales; family Malvaceae; genus Hibiscus; species Hibiscus tridactylites. The sequence continues at coordinate 83,964,368 of OY288268.1, read as the reverse complement.
GAAATGGACCCGACCTGAAGTGTATCCGAACCCGAATTAACCTGTCAATTATCTGCTTCGGACCCGACCCGTTTTGACTCGACCTAAAATGAACCCGACCTGAAATGGACCCGACCTGAAATGGACCCGATCTGAAATGGACCCAACCTGAAATGGACCCGCACCCGACCCGAGTCGAGTCAAAATAAAAAAATGACCTGAAATGACATGTACCCGATTTTACCCGACCTGACAGTACCCGACCTGAAACCCATCCGATTACATGTTTTTACATCCCTAGATATGTTACCGGGTTTTTGACTGTCGTATGGCCCGAATTTACCTCATTTTTTTTCTTTAGAATTGTAGTGTAGCCAATTTATTAGTGTTTCTATTTTGTTCATTTAAGTTCAAATTTTTTTCAATTTTATTACTAAACTATTTAATTTTTCTCTTTTGGTCACTCGACTATTAAGTCTTTAACATCGTCTAATTTATTTGGTAAATTTATGCAGAAAAAAATCCTGAAACTTTCCTCTCAAATCCGTATTTTTAACTCCATTTAATTTATCGGTGTCAAAGTATTTTCTTCTAAATTCAAATAGTGGTGAGGTCGAAAAGGAGGAAAAAAATAATATATCTCGATTTCACATTGATCAAACGGTGGAGATTGCAAATCAGACCAATATAAAATTGAAGCTTTGATTTGAATTTTGTCAATTACGAAGAAAAAAAGAGAGAACGCTTTAGTATCATTTATGTCGAAAACGATGACAGGTGGTAGTCAAACGACAATAGAGAAAAATTCCAGTCATAGAGGGAAAAAAAGTTGAAGTTTTAGTAAATTTTCATAAATAAAGGCCAAAACACAACATTTTGGCATTTGTGATTAACGATTGGCTAAAACGATTGAAATTTGAAAGTTTAGTGGTGATGTCGAGAAGGAGAAGAAAATTATATATCTCAATTCTACATTGATCAAACGGTAGAGATTATAAATAGACCAATATAAGGTCAAAGCTTTGATTTGAATTTTGTCAATTACAATGGAAGGAAGAGGAACGCTTTGTTACCAGTTATGTCAAAAACGATAACAAGTGATAGTCAAATAACAGTAGAGAAAAATTTCAGTCGTAGAGAAAAAGAAAATTAAAGTTTTAGTAAATTTTCATAAATAAAGGCCGAAACACAACATTTTGGCATTTGTGATTAACGTGGAGTGATCAAAACGATCGAAATTTGAAAGTTTAGTGGTGAAATTAAAAAATATATATTTAAAGTTGAGTGACTAAAACAAAAATATGCCCAAAGTTAAGTGACCAAAAAAGTAGTTCGCCCTAATAAAATTAACTGATGGTCCCCCAAAGTTTTGAGAATTTACATTAAACCCCTCAATTTAAAAAATAATTAGGCCCTTAAAACTTTTAGAAAATCTTACTAAGCCTTAAAATTTTAGAATATTTTCAATTAAACCCCTTCAAAATTGTTAAAAATCTTCTTTAAGCCTCGCTAAATTCTTAAAAATATAAATTAGACCCCAAATTATTTTGTGAAAATCTACAGTTTGTCTTGTGCACAATTCCAAGCTGATACTCCTCAATAGAATTTTCTAGATAATTCTCGTCTCTAGAAACAAGTTTATTTTTTTTCCAAGATTTCTCAATAGAATTTCTTTTTAGTCCTTTCTCGTTTTTTCTTTAGAAAATGTAGTCTAGCCAATTGTCAAATCAATACCTACTAGTGAAGTTATCTCCGAACAATGTAAATGCAGCGATCTAAAAATTTGTAAATAAAAATATAATATAAAAATCTTAAAACTTAAAAAAAAATTAAAAATCTATTTTCAATAAAAATCTAAAAATGTATTTTTCTAAAAGTAAAATAATTAATTTTTTATTAAAAAAATTCCAAAATTTTATTACTTGGAATTGAATAAATAAAAAAAAACTATGAAAGAACTAAAAGTATGCGGTGGAAACTTGGTTTATGTCAACTTGGATTGGCCAGGAGGATGAAGTGTGAATACATTGAATGCTTGAACAGAATCTCAACGCATAAACTTGGTTTATGTCTTCCATTTTTCCAACTAATGAAAACAAACCTATACTTACTACCAATCAAAGGGATCCTTCATCCATTATGGAGTTTGAATTACGAAATTGAAGTGAGGTTAGACATTTATTTTGATTTTGGAGTCTTAATTTCACGCTATGAAATTGAATGTTTATATTTGGTTTTGGATTCTTTTTATTTTTCGAAAATAAAACATCTACACACAAATTTCAATGATAAAGAAGTGGAGAAGGAGGTGAAGAGCTATATATATATAATTCGACGTTATCGAACAATAGAGATCGTAGATTAAAATAATTCGAGATTTTGCGGGATTTGATTTTTGAGTTTAGCTTTATGAGTTTTAAAGATATTTTGGGGAAATTTAAAAGGTTAGAGTGAAGTGAACATTGAGCCAAATTTGTTGGTGTCTTGAGTAGTCGGAGAAGACGACAAAGAACGACGCTGACATGACACGAGAATGAAGTTGTAAAAATTTTCATCTTTGAGGGAAGAAGATAAAATAAAATCAAATAAAAAAGATGTGGACGTCATGTGGTTGTCACATAAAAAAACAGTCTACGTCAGCACACGTGGTTGTCAGATCACCCTCATATGTTTGATTTGGCGCTTAATTAATCAAAACAAGAACAATTTAAAAAATTTAGTAATCAAATAATTTTTTTAAGTTTAATGACTAAAATATGAGTGAAGAAAAAGATTAAGCGATATTTTTTTTTTATAATTTTAGGGTCTTTTACATTATCTAATTCGTCATGCAAAGTAAGTAAATCATAAGATATCAAATGTTTAAATGTACTTAAATCCACGCTTTTCTTGTATGTTCCACCGACAACAATATGTGAATCAAAAAGTAAACTAAATCGATTGATAGACAATTTATATATTTATACATAACAAGTGTATGATATAAATCTTCTTAATTTTTCCAACAAAATAAAAAATATGGATAAATGTGTGTAATATAAAGTATAAACTATTAACATTTACAGATTAGAGTGTCCTCCAGTCCTATAACTTTTTGTACAATATGAACATTCAACTGGAAAACAAGATCACAAGTAGAAAGATAACCAGAAAATACAACCAGTGTTGCAGCAAAAACTCGAATCAAGAAACTCGTTCGAGTACTCGTTGTAACGCCTTCGTGATACCTTCTTGATCGAGGGGTGTTGCCAATCGAATCAAAGAACAAACACTTACAAGTCGAGGCTTGCTGGTTCGGTTTTAGGTTTCCTTCCTTTTCTCTGTTGATGCAAATCAATTCGAACTAATCAGAGTAAAACTCTAAAAATTAGGAGAACAAAAGAAAAAGAAATGTATGGTTGAAGAAGGAGATTGAACGGTAATTTTGTATCATTTGTTTTCAAGGTGGAAAGGTGGTCAGTTTTGATTTGTCGAATTTTTTGCACAACTCTATAAATAACATAGTTCAACTGTACAATTTTTTCTGACAAAATTTAATATTAATTTTAATTTTAATTAGAGGAGAAGAGAAGAGAACTCTAGGAAAAGAAAATGGTGCTCTTAACCTTTTAGTGAGTCTAGAACTTATGACCTAAGAAAATACGAGAAAATAAAAATAAACAATTTAACCAACCGATTAAATGTCATTGTTCAAACGTATGTTTTAAATGCACATGAATATATCTGAACAACAGATATCATAGGTTCATAAATTAGGTCACGAGGGTTGGATGGGATGGTAATTGCCTAAGGCTAAGGCATGTGAGGGGTTTGATCTGTTTTATTAGTCTAATTGAATTCTAAACTTAATGCTTTAGTTGGTTTTTATAGTGACGCGTCCCAACTCCCCTATTACTTCATATCCGACCGTCCCTTACTACAATCTTCCAGAGGAAAGGTTTCTTTCCCCACGCGCCATACCTCCTACGTGATTAATGTGGTAAATCATGTAAGGCCCCTTTATTATAGGGGGCTTCTCAATTTAGTCCCTCTTCTATTAAACAGGTCAATATGATCCCTTTATTAATTTAGAGGGGTAGCGAACGAGTCATTCGTTTGGTTTCAGTTCGAGTCATTTTGGGTATGATTACATTTGGTTTAAGTTCGGTTCGGGTCTGATTCAGTTTTAGTTCTGTTCTATGGTGATTTCGGTTCGGGTATCGGGTCAGGACGTCGGGTCGTTTGACTTTCGGTTCGATTGATTTCGGGTCGGGTCAATATCGGGTTAATAGGAGATCGATCGCTTTTAGTCAGGTTTCAGGACGAGTTAGGTTTTTCCACCCTATATATAATTTATATAGCATGTATCTTTGACTTTTTGGTGAGTTGTGCGACAATTCACATCTCATTTTTATTTATTTATTTTAATATTTTTTTTTATTTCAGGTTGCCTTCGGTTCGGGCCACTTTCGGTTTGAGTGAAATTGCTTCGGTTCCATTCGATTCGGGTCCATTCAGTTTCGGTTCGATTTATTTCAAGTTTTGGATTAAATTCGGGTCATTATGTTCAAATTTCGATTTGAATAAATTAATTCAATTCTTGAGTCTCGGGTCTCATATCAAGTTTATGTATATTTATTATAGAGATTGGTTCAAATTAGTTCCTTTACTATTAAGTGATCAATTTAACCTATGTACTCGTAAAAAGAATCAAGCAAAGTCAAATGTTTGTAGATTTAACATTTATTGTTTAAAAAATGACATCAAAATTAGTTTTCCATTGTATTTCAACTTCAAGCAAAACTTTCATTTGTATAACTATAAAAAGCTATGAGATATACTAGATTTTGTTACACTCATATTATGAGTGAAAATATTTTTTTAAAATTATATTTAAGAATGGTTTTAGGTTGAGTCGTGAAGGATTAATATATAAGTTATAGGCATACAGCTAAAAAAATGCTCATAACGTTTGACTGAATAGTTATTTTGGCTTTTATTATTGTTTTAACTAATTTAACCTCAACGTTTTATTTAGGTCAAAATAGCTCCTCTGCGGATGAAAACTATTAGTCAACTGACAATAAACAACTTGGAATGACTTGACAGAATGACACACCAGAAGAAAAATATTTTATATTTCGTACAATTTTATAAAAATATTTTTTGAGTAATGTGACACTATGTAAAGTCATCATATTTGTCTATATGACACTATTATCGTGACACACACTGTCATGTAGGTTTGTCACGTTATTTCAAGTTGTTTATCATCAGTTGACTAACAGTTTTCATCCGCAGATAGACCATTTTGACACAAAAATGAAACGTTAGAGGTTAAATTGGTTCAAAAAATATGGACTAAAATGACTATTTAGTAAAATATTATGAGCATTTTTTGACATTATGCCTAAATTATATTAAATATGAGTTCGATCCTTAAATAAGTGATATTTAATTGTTTTATTTAAAGATTGTATAAAAGTATGCAAAGACAAAAAAAAAATATCATCATTAATATTTCAAGGATTTTCCAATAATTTCTCAACTCAGTCAAGAGTATATATTAACATTGTTAGAATTTAATGAGTGGTCTCATGAGAAAATTTAATGATAATTTTTTAAAATATTTGAGTTCAAGTAACTTTGTCGGCTAAAAAATTGAACATATACTATCATGATACTATATTAAAAATGTTAAAAGATTACTTGATGACACATTATTTTTAAAGTAAAGTGAATAAAAAAAGTCAATTATGACACATGTCTCCAAATTATGATCCTTATTCTAAAATCGGCCCCTATACTTTTAAACATTTTAATTTCGTACTCAAATTATGGCTCTCATTCTATATTGGTCCCCAAACTTTTGAATGTTTCGATTTCTTCCTCAAACTTTGACTCTTATTCTAAATTAGTCCACAGACTTAGAACGTTCACAAGTTCAGTGACCAATTTAGAATGAGAGATATAGTTTGAGGTTGAAATTAAAATGTTCAAAAGTTTGGGAGTTGATTAGAAATGGGAATCATAGTTTTAAGATAAAATTGAAATATTTAAAAGTTGGATAAACTACATAAATGACCACCATACTATGAGTTTAGTCGCGATTTGACCACCATACTATTAAAATGGACTCGATATAGCCACATGCCGTTAAAACCTAATAGAGAGAGTGACGTGACAGTTATGAAATCAAGGAAAATGGCTTAAGCAGGATTTGAACTTGAGTTAGGCACAAGGGGCATGTTGTAACCACTATACCAAGCACAAATCTATGCTATAAATCACTGACTTTAATATATGTAGCAGGTCATAAGCACTTTTTTTTAACGCTTCTCTAAAATCAACGATTGTAAGTCGGTCTCCAATTCCAAGTTCTTGGCTCCCAGCTCCTCATTTCTCTTTAAATAAGAAGATTAAGCTTTCTTTATACTGTCAACTTCATCAATGACACTTTGTAATTTCCAAAGCATTTCCTGATCACTATGATTTTTGGAGACGACCAACTGGTGCTTTAGTTCTTGTAACCGCGCGTTTCATATTGTTCTTCGATAAATGCAATTCTTAAGGGCTATTGCTTAGCAGTTCAAGGAGCAAAACTAGACATTGCTTTAGGAATTATAGCTCCAAAGCAAAATGCATTGAAGTATTCAAAATTTTGAAGGACAGAAAATTGAGAGTTTGACATGATAGCAACATCCACCAGGCTACTAAAGCTGATGAATTCTTCAGACTCGGGTCAAGCAAGTTGTTAACTCAGATACAGAATCACTCTTTTGAACTACCATGAATCGAAACAAAAAGTTGCTTATGCCAACAACTCAAATCTGGTAACACAGCTACAAATATATCATATCAACGTGGAGTGATGAAAAACAAGAGTAGAAAAATGCAGTCAAGTGATGAGTTCAGTGGAGCAATCTGCTCCAAGCACAAATCTGCCATTGCTTTTGCTTTGTTTTGATGTGTTGTTCTTCGAGTTTGCTATGAGAAAATACAGAGAATTTGTAATAAGACCTATATTAAAGTTAGTGATTTATAGTATAGAGACTTGTGCTGGGTGCAGTGGCTAAGGCATGCTACTTATGCCTTATCCAAGTTTGAATAATGCACAAGCCATTTTCCTTGATTTCATTTTGGAGGGGAAATAAATTTATTTAATCAAATATAAATAATTAAATTCCACCAATAAGGTGGTGTCACCACCTAATTAAAATTATAATTTATTTATTAAATTTAAATTAAGACTAAATTTATAGAATGTATAAGTACCTAGGACTAAATATGTAATTATACAAATTTTTACTAATTGTTACGTCACTTTCTCTGCTAAATTTTAACAGTATATGGTCACATTGAATCCATTTTAATAATATAGTAGTGTAATTATTTCGGGGAAAAAATAAAATAGTTAAATCGCAGCTAAACTTATAATATGATAGTCATTATATAGTTTACCCGAAAAGTTTGAGAAAAAACTTGAGGGTCACAGTTTGGGGCGTTTAACTCGATAAAAAAAATATACATAAGAAGCGCGTGGGATTAGTGATTAAATCCCATTACAGAACAAGGTCCACCCCACCGTTGGTCTCTGAAACTTTCTCCCCTGTTTTCTTTCACGTCAAAAAGCCTTCTCTTTCATTCATTTTTCCACCACCCAAACAGTCTTAGAGAGAAAACAAAAGAAAAAATGTCAGACGATGAAGCAGAGGAAGAGTACTTATTCAAAATAGTGATAATAGGCGACTCAGCCGTCGGAAAATCAAACCTCCTTTCTCGTTACTCGCGAAACGAGTTCAACGCTCACTCGAAAGCAACCATTGGAGTCGAGTTCCAGACCCAGAGCGTCGAAATCGACGGAAAAGAAGTGAAGGCTCAGATTTGGGACACAGCCGGCCAAGAACGTTTCCGGGCCGTGACTTCGGCTTATTACAGGGGAGCTTTCGGTGCCTTGTTGGTTTACGATATTAGCCGGAGAGCTACGTTCGATAATGTCGCTCGGTGGCTCGATGAACTCAATTGTAAGTGCTTCACCCTGTTCTGGTTTCTGGGTTGCTGTTTTTTTTTCTTGGTTTTGTTGCTTTGAATTGCATGGGGCTGCTTTTGGGATAGACCGAGGGTGATGGTGGGCAGTCACATTTCTAAATTTACAATATAATTTTTAACTGTTCGCACTCCTCACATCGACTCTTATTGCTTTAGCGAAATTCAGAGGATTTTGGTTGGGATTTCGATCACTTGAAACTACATTATGGGATTTCCTATGTTAACATTTTTGTTTAGAATTTGGAATCTTTAACTTAAGGGTTAATTTTGTTAGAGGTCCTCAAACTATGGTATGGATTTTAAAATGGTCTTTAAATTTCAAAATCGTAGTATTGTATTAAACAAATCATGTCATCATCTTAGTTATCAACTTGGAGATTATATGTCAGCTCGAATATGAATTGGAACATATTGAAAACCTATGAATTAAATTATAATTTTTTAACAGTTCCTACCTAGAGAGAGGCGGAGAAAAATTGCTCTTAATAGATTTTGAACCCACAACGTAAGAGAGAGAAAAATGTGTCAATAGAAAGGTTTTAACCGCTCGTTCTAGAGATTGTTGACCAAATTATAAATATGTTTGTATTGTGGACAACTTAGATATTCCATGTTAATAAAAATAGATAGTGACATTAACATTTAGGACGGTTACGATTCCATCAGAAAAATTGTTCATGTAATAAGTACACATATATCAATTTGATTCATTAGTTTTAAACATGTTTTATGCCATATTTGAGCTAGCATTTAGTGTCTAAATTAACGAATAGATTCATAAAAGGGCATGATTTTTACAATACTCGTAATTTAAGCACTTTATTGGAATATTTGCAAAGTTTAGGGATCAGTTTTGACTCAAGTCCGGATAAGGTAGAAATCGTCCACACATCAGTATGTGTTTGATGTTTTGTCATACTTTTCTTTTGGATTATATATATGTGTATATGTATGTTATATATATGAACAATGTCACTTATTTCATATTGGTTTTCAATTAAACACGGACCAAATTTTTCAGCACATTCGGATACAACAGTGGCAAGGATGCTGGTGGGAAACAAATGTGATTTGGAAAATTCAAGGGAAGTGAGCTTGGAAGAAGGTAAAAGCTTGGCTGAATCCGAAGGGTTGTTCTTCGTCGAGACCTCTGCGCTCGATTCAAAGAACGTCCAGACCGCGTTTGAGATCATCATCCGAGAGATCTACAGCAATGTGAGCCGGAAAGTGTTGTGTTCGGATTCGTACAAAGCCGAGTTAACCATCAACAGGGTGAGCCTCGTGAATGATGATGGGTTGGAGCAATCTAAGACCAAGTATTCATGCTGTTCTTCATAGTTTATATATGTTCGTTTACTTGGTTACTGTCTTTGATCCAATTTGATTTAATGAAATTTGAAAACTTTGTTTTTGACTCACAATGTGCAATGGAGAGTTGTTCAAATGAATTTCTTTACATGTGGGAGAAAAAGCCCATGGGTTTGACCCAAACTCTTATTGCTATCAGGCCCATTAGAAACACACCCAAATATATATTTTTTTAATTAGTTTGTGCAAATTTGATAATGCGTAGGGATGGCCTTGGGTCGGGGTTTTGGCTGATCCGCACCCAACTTAAAATTTAACATTTTTATCCAATCTTGACCTGTTCTGATATTTTATGATGTTCTACCCGACTTAAATTCGAATCCGAATTTTATAGTAAAAACTGAATCTAATTCGACCTGACATAAATAAAAAAAATTATCATTTTTTATTATCATTCGATAAAATAAGGAGCTAATTGTAAAAATACAAATAGAAAAGTAGCATTATAATAATTATTCTATTTTTATTAAACAAAATAGGACGATAATTGAAATATATAGGATCAACTTACACAATGTAAAACTCTTTAAGTTTTACACGTTTTCTGGATCGTTAGATGGGGGAATGGATTGCTCGGATTAACTCCTTACTCTCTCATTTTCAAGTGATAATCTTCACATATTTACTGTTAATCTCATCCATTCGTTTCACTCATCCAACGATCTAAAAAACGTGTAAAACTTAAGGAGTTTTACACTGTGTAAACGGATCATATCTCATGTATATATAGAGTGGTATTGTAGCAATTATACCTAAGTAGTTAGAATAAAATTAAGGGTAAACTACATAAATGACCATCATACTATTGTAAAAGTCGCGATTTGACCACTTTACTTTTTTTCGAAGCAATTAAACCACCATACTATTAAATTGGATGCAATTTGACCACCAGCCGTTAAAGATTAAGGGCAGGGTGACGTGTCAGTTAAAAAATAAAGGTATAATTACACATTTGGTCCTTACTACTTATACATTCTTTCAATTTAGTCCTAATTTTAATTTAATAAAATAAATAAATTATTTAATTAGGCGGTGACACATGTCACTACCTTATTGGAGGGATTTAATTATTTATATTTAATTAAATAAATTTATTTTCATCCTCCAATCAAGTGGTGACACGTGATTATATCTAAATAAACATCAAAAATTGAAAAACTCCATCATCGTCATTAGCAACATTTTTCATTGCCTTGAGCTTCTCCAAATCCCCAGACAGTGATCAGATACTTAAAGTAGGAAAAGACAAAGGTTTTCTGGTCCTCAGAACCATTTGATAAAACATGTTTAGTCAGTTTCTCTTTTATTTCGCTTCCATCGATTACCTCGCTCTTTTGGGTTGTGTCTCCTTCTGTAGTTTTCTTTTCTTGTTTGTTTGCCTGATCGATGAAAATGGAGATTATGAGCTATATCCTTCATCTTTTCATGATAATATATTTCATAATTAGCTGCTTTTCCCCAGAGTTTTGAACTGAGATGAAGATATGAAAGCATGGGTCCATTAATGAACTAATCATAGAAATTGTCAATGAGGTAGTATATAGCAAGAGACTTCCTCAACTTTCCCTTTCCTCATTTTCTCAAGTTGAAACTTGAAATTGAAAGGAAAGTTATCAGAACTCAGATTTTTCAACTTTCTTTGCATCTTCACTCTAACCAAAACTCACCTGCATTGATATGGGGAACACAATAATACCAGACACTAAAATTATATACACAGTTCACAAATAGCCTTAGTCTCCCCGGGCAGATGAACAAAGACACAATCAAACAAAAAAACTAAAAAGGAAGTTCAAAAAGGAAGATATAATTAATACTCTTGAATATTAGATATGAAAGGGAATTAATATGTATAAGGAGACATAAGATTCAACCCTATATCATCTTTTTCCAAGACCAAACGTGCCTTGTTAGTCTCCATGTTAGCTGCACCATACTTCGGGTGCAATCTCTTCTTGGATTGTAAAGGCACATCGAAGAGCTTTGTTTTGCAACTGTTGTTGCTCGGTTCTTCAAGAATCGTCAAGGAGCCCAGGGATGTAGCAGTTGGAGAGTTCAAAACCTGAGCCTGGGGATTTGGATTATTCGGGTAATACCCAGGATGCTGGTTAAGAGGCTTTTGGAGAAGCTCAAGGCAATGGAAAATATTGCCAATGACGATGATGAAGTTTTTCAGTTTTTGATATTTATTTAGATATAAAATATGGCACGAAATATATCACAATACAACAATTGGTGTGGTGGTAAGCCAGCAATTTAGGTGGCTAGGAGATGCAGGTTTAATCCCCCTACATGCATTTGTGATTTTTTTTCATTTCTTCCTTTAATTAGGTGGTGACACGTGTCACCACTTTATTGAAGGGATTAAATAATTTCTTTATTTTATTAAATTAAAATTAGGACTAAATTGAAAGAATATATAAGTAGTAAGGATCAAATGTGTAATTATACCCTTATTTTTTTAACTGACACGTCACCCTACCGTTAACCTTTAACGGCTGGTGGTCAAATTACACCCAATTTAATAGTATGGTGGTTTAATTGCTTCGGAAAAAAGTAAGGTGATCAAATCGCGACTTTTGCAATAGTATGGTGATCATTTATGTAGTTTACCCTAAAATTAAACTATTATCTCGGGTCGAGTATTTTTCACCTTAAACTCAAACTCGACCCGACATCATCCTAAAAAAATCAAACCCAAACCCAAAATTTTCTTTAAAAAAACTCGACCATATAGGATCGGGTCGGGTCAGAACCCATTGGGACCATCCCTAATTAACGGTGTATAATTCTACGTACTGTTTTTGAATATTCTAAAGGTGATTACAAGATAGTATACGTTTATACATATTCGTAACACTTTGACAATGCACACATGCTTTGTACACAAAGCGATTGAACCCTAATCTTCTAAGATAAACATTACCTGATTTTCTACTAAAACCACTTGTTAAGTTCATATTCAATAAATTACCTTATTATCTTTTTCACAATATTTCTAACAATGTATCTAGAATTAAGATATTTTATTTTTCACGATATTTTTTCAAAAAGAATATAAAAATAATTTTCACAATGTTTTAATTAAAAAATAATAGATAATAGACTTTAAATTTTTACATATTTTATCGTTATAAAAATCTTAAGCTTTGGTTCTATAAATTTATTAGGTTTATATTATAATTTCGTTTAATCAATTAATAGATCTAATATTAATAGTTATTTATAAATTATGTATTTAAATTGTTGTTTTAATTTCCTTTATATTGTACATAATCTGATAATCATCGGTTTATCAAAAGGAACGGCGATACTTTTGTGATATGGTTTGAGATTTATAATAAAAGTTATATTTATCCTTAAAACGTTTTGGATCTAAAAAGTCAAGAACACTGGTTTAAAATATTGTTTTTTAATTGGTATGCAAATTTGTTTCACCTATACACATTAAATTAAAAAAATTAAAAAATAAACACTAAATTAAATTTATTTTTTAAAAAAACAGGATGTACTATGCTCTCCTAAAAGATTACCCATCTATCTCCGACCTTAAATTTTAAACTCTAAAATTAACAGATTTGTCGGTTTACACGATATTTGTATAAAAATTCTAATAATTCATAATTAATTAAATATCAATAACCAGAGAAGCATGTCCGTTGGTTTATATATACTTTCGAGCAGTAATTGTAAATGGACAGGTACTTTGAATTTAACTTTCTAAGTTTAAATTATTTCATTATTAAATTAACAAATTTGAATTCAATAACATATTTCAAGGATTGAGTCGAGTTCCAATTTAAGCTACTTAAATTAAATTTTAGGGGGCGTTTGGTTCATAGAATGTAACATTACTCTTGAGAATAAGATTCTCAAAATGATTGATTATTTGGCATATTACTGAGAATGTTATATTATTTTGTTTGGTTTGTTTGACAGAAACGTAAAATTATAATATTTGATTGATGGATTATAAGATTATCAGAATGTATATTCTACAAAATTATCTTTGTGATATATTTTCTTTTTAATTAATCAAACTTCCAATATTAAAGTGAAAATATTCTCATGAAAACTCATAGGAAATATATTTTTCTATTGTTTTTAATTTATATATTTTCTTTTATAAAGTTCTTAGACTTAAGTTTCTTGTTAGAACCAAACCATAATATATATGAAATCTAACCCATGATCTATCATGTCAAACCATCAAGAACAATAAACTGAATAAACTGAATACAGAAGCGTATCTGAATTAATCGATAAACTAAAAACCTTAAATTTTGATGTTGAAATCCCAAATCTTTGGTATTGATCTTCCAAGAAGATAGGTTAGCCCTTGCCGTAAAAAAACTCTCTGATGTGAACAAGAGTAATACAAGTTAACCTATTTCTTGGGGACCACTACCTCTTTATATAATTGATTATTAAATCAACTATTAAATATTTATAACTCTGCCCCTCATTAAATTATAAATATATCTTATGATATCTACACTTATATTTCCATGACACGCCTAACATAATTGATCACTTAATTTTGTGTCATACTTTATAATAGTAACATACATTTTACATATGTGCCCACAATTGCGGATTTTAATCCAACAATAATATCATACGCCTTATTAAAAAACCTTCCTAAGTCTAGGTGGAAGAAAAAGAGTGCATATGATATTATTTACAATTGAGACACTGCAAAAACAAAATGACCACAAAGGTCACACATAATAAACGTCCCCAAACACTTAGCCCCCATCAAAGGGATGTTGCGCATCAACAGCATCCTTCAGCACTATCGGCTGCATCCATCACGGAATATCATCCAGCAGCCAGCACTCTAACGAAGCTCCACGCAAGGCGACATCAAGGGAATCTGCAGCTGCGTTAGCACTGCGAATAGCATGCTTGAAATCGACCTCTCATCCCCTCGCTAACATCTCCTGGACAACCACAAAGAGACCATGCCTGGTCGTTGAAGGCACAAACTCTTTAATGCCAATGATCACCTCCTTACAATCTGATTCAACCAAAATCCGACAATAACCTAACCTCCAAGCATGTTGTAATCCATCAACAACGGCCCAAAGCTCAGCATTGAACGACGAGCACTTCCCAATATTTCACGCAAAGCCAGAAAGCCAATTACCCTCACTATCACGAATGATGCCCCCTACCGCGACATCCTCTGTCCTCAGATCCACAGCACCATCTACATTCAGCTTCACCCACCCATCAAACGACAAAGTCCACTTAGCGGGACTTCTAACTGAGTCAGCGGCTATAGGCACAAAGTTTGGCACCCGCGAATTAGCATCAAGCACCGTAGCAAGATACTTGCAGCAAGCGACCAACAAGTCCTCTTTTTCAACAAACTTCGCATCAATCAAAAGTTTGTTCCGCCGTCCCCACAACTTCTAGAAAACGATCGCAAAGAGTGCAGGCCATTGGGAGCTATCAACGACAAACAGCTCCCCTCGCAAGTTCGCCGAGAACCAATCCAGCATTGGTAATTGATTAAAGGCATCAAAACGCTCAGGTTTTATCAGCGGACGCCATACTACATGAGCTCTCAGAAAATCATGCAAGACATGTAAAATATCCTCAAATCCCTCGTGACACAAACTGTAACCCCCTTAGCCCGGCCTAGACTGTTGACCCGAACTACGAAGATTACACGGGGAAAACCAAAGTCAACCCAAAAGTCAACCTTGATTAACGACCTTTTTTTCTTTTTAATCTTGTCTAGATACATGTTAACCCTAAGTGAGTACTCATGAAACATATATGAGAAAGACACAGCGATCGAACAACAAAGAGGGACTCAATTGCACTTATTACAAGTTTAGGGACCAAAATGTAATTTATGTAAATTAGAAGGTCATAACTGATTTTTAAGTTATCAATATGAAATTAGTCCCATTTCATGCCTCTCTGCCAAATTTCAACTTAATTGGACAACTCAAACTCAAGAAATTGCAACACCAACATTTGGGACTAAAATGTAAGGCTTGCAAACTTCAGCACCACTCAAATCAGTGCCCAACAGTCTCCTGTTTCGGAATACCCACCTGTCGTATCGAAACGCATGATCAAAACGGCGTTGACCGTTTCGATACGCGGGTTGGTTCCGAGACTGGTTCCGAAACGAGGCTTTCTAGTAGCCAAATCGTTTCGAAACAGCCTCCAGCCGTTTCGAAACACGAAGGACATTACAGGCCCCCGTTTCGATACGTCAGAGAGTGTTTCGATACGGTTTGCCCAGAAACTGCAGATTTTGTTGGTTTTTCATACATAAACCCATTCAAACTCAACCTAATGACTTCCCAAACATACCAACGTCATCAAACATATAAGGTGCATGTTTAGATCTCCTAAACACATTCATAGCATCAAACATGAAATTTCACATGTCTAGAGGCATGCTTCCTATTATCAAAAACCAAGTCAGCAAACAAACTTCAAATCAAGCATTAAAGGCCATTTACAATTCAAATCAACCAAGGCACACATGCCATAACCTTAGGGAGTTTAATACATCTCCCAAAACAAAGTTTAGATTCCCATTGCCAAATTATCAAAACTAATAGTGTACGAAAACTTCACCATACATGAGCTTGGATTCCCTTTGACACACTTAGCTTCCTTGTTGCCCTTAAACACCTCAATTATCTGCATTATTGGTAAAAGAGAGAGCGTAAGCACAAATGCTTAGTGAGGCATGCTCTAAGTAAAACCAATACAACAATGCAATTTTAGAAAACACTTTCAACAAGCTTTAAAACCACATGCTCAACTCTTTCTCATGCTACCTTGCATCATTTTCAAGCATCTCATGCTTCGTTACATTTAAATACATTATATTGGCTTTCAAGTGATAGTTCATAACCATTTCAACACAAAACACAATCGGATACACGGATTACAAGCGTTGTCCCACACGCTTCATACACACTACCGAACTACACAAGGTTCACACTCAAGAGCAATCCCTCCATTGATGTGACACCCGTGGTGGAGTATAACGGTACAATCTAAACCCCTCAACACCACTCATCGGTAGTTGTATAATTCCACTAACCAGAGTAAGGGACACATAACACAAGATCCACACACGGAATTTACAACCACCGTTGTGATCTTACCTCAATTGTTAGGGTACTTGGATGGAGTTTACGGTACAATCACAACCCCTCAACATCCTAGGCGACTTTACTTACGGTGCACCCAATCCTATAGCCGGCTAACTATATCCGATTCAAGTACTTAAAAACCATTTCATCACTTGCCAATATACATCAAATACCATCATCAATTCACTGTTTTAAGCATTAATCAAAGCCATTTAACATCATGCATCTCCATGCATCATTACCAGGTTAATAACATGTCAAACCAAGGATCTCTTACCTTGAGCATCCTTCAATTCATGGTTTTCAAAACCAGCATTAATCATGCTAAAACATGCTTCCAAAACAGAAATTAAACATGCATTTTATAACTAATGCATCAAACCACATCTTAGCACATCCGAGGGAGTTTTTTCGAAGCTTACTCTTGAGATTAGCTAAGTTGTTTAGACTTAAACTAAGCTCCCAAAACCTCCAAATAATCGTTTCAAAGCCGGAAAACCATCTCCACTCACCAATTACGTTTCACTTGCTTGCCGAAACGCCAATTAAGCTTCCAAATCAAGTCCAAAGGTGTCTGAAGATGTCTCCCTTGTTTTAGACACATCAAAGCAGAGGATTAATGCATCATCATGCATTGAAATCTTCAGCCAACACTCTTAAACTCGCTGCTCTACCTAAAACCAATATTTCGGCTACCAAACACAATCGAAATCACCTCCAAACTCTTCCAAAACTTTACCCAGCCAAGATCCATCACTCCTAAACATTTCTAAACATCAATCACCATAAAAAACAATCCTAACTCGACCTTATACCTCCAGCTATAACAGAACACCAAGAACAACTCAAAGACCACCATTTTCTTGAGCAAAAACTTAGGAAACACAACCTATTCAGGATTGGATTGATAAAACCTCATTTCTAACATCATTTAATATCCAAAATACATTAAAGAACCACCTCAAAACAGAGCCCAATCAATCACAACGAAATTCTTCAAGATATCTTCCAAAAGCTTGAGTTTTAAGCCAAAATTATGTTTCTAACATTAAAACCATTTATAAAACTTTAATAAAGGATTGAAAACTTGGGAATTTTAGTAAAGAACTGAGTATTTAGAGGAGAAGAACAATCTTACCTCTAAATGATGATCTCTCCTTGATTTGGGCCAAATTCATTGAAAATTCAATGTGGAAATCAAAAGGATTTGATTCAAGATTGATTAGGAACCAATAGATGATGGAAATCTCATCAATTGAAGTGAAAATCTATGTGAAAGTTTCTGGAGAAAAAGTGTTTGGATGATGGGATTTTGAGAGAAAAAATAATAAGAGAAAAATTAGAGAAAATGTAGTTATGAAAATCAAAAGGTAGTTTTCCTTTTCTTTTATTTAATTAATACATTAATTAAATCACCCAAATTAAGGAAAAATCTGGAGAAAAAAAGTTTGGGTAATTAGCTCCTTAAATATTCAAAGTTTCAATCCTTTACAAAACAGTCACTACTAAACTTTGCAAAAATTGCATTTTGGTCACTACACCGAAATTTAGTATTTCCAAACCTTATTTTGTAAAATTGATTTCACCACTCTCTTATATATATTAAAAGATGATTTTTAGATATTTTTCTATATTTTTAAAGCATCCCGAACTAGGCTTTCCCTAAAACCTCTTTTTATATTCGAATCGTTTCTCAGACCAGTCCGATCATACCCTAAATTTCTAAGCCCAAAATTAGGGTGTTACACAAACCACAACCATCACTGGTAGTCAAATGTCTCCTACGCCTCTCCACATTAGTAAGCAAATTACTACGCAACGCCAACCAAACAAAGAAGCGAATGCGTTGCAGAATTGATAACTTCCACACCATAGACCAAACACTCTCCCGGTTCAAATCATTCTCACCACTCAACATCGAGTACGCTGATTTGACCGAGAACAACAAGTAGGAAGTTCCTCACCATCCTACACAATCATGCCCTAAACTAACCATCGGAGGAAGTACCACCAAAACCCGCAACACGCATTCCTCAGGAAGATATTGTCGAAGATGCTCCTCGTCCCAACGCCCACTACCATCAGTCAACGCAAACATAGGACAAGGATCTAGAGGAGGGTTCATAGACGTCATATCTATCAAAGGTCCACACGAACCCAACCAATTGTCATACCAAAAATCCACCAAACAACCATCACGAATACTTCAAGTAACACCATCGCGGATCTCGTCCCAAACATGAGCAATCCCCGACCATAAATGGGAGCAATTACGGACATAGATCTCTCCGGGAATGACACCCTCCTACTTGTATTTAGCCTTCAGAACCCTCACCAACAATTGTTGAGACTCCATTATCATCCTGAAACCAAATTTCATAAGAAATGCGAGATTGAACTTCTCAATATCCCGGAACCCCGCACCTCTACAATTCATCGGAGTTTTCATCACCTCTCATCTAACAAGACTTATACCACGATGCTCAGGAGAGCTGCCCCAAGCAAAGCTACGAATACATTTTTCAATCTCTAAGCAAATACCTTTAGGAAGCTAAGAAGCATACATAGCATATACCAGAACCGTTTGTAACACGAATTTAGCAAGGGTTATTCTTTCTGCCAATGACAAAGAACGTGCAAGCCAACTAGAAAGATGGTTGCGTACTTTCTCCAACAAGTAGCCATAAGTAGCCTTCGTAACACGGTGATGCAACAAGGGTATGCCTAGGTACTTCTCTAGGTCCTAAACTTCCAAATAACCAAAATCATCCACAATTGCTCGTTTAACATTCAGACAAGTGTTGCATGAGAAGAAAATCTTAGTCTTAGTAGCACTAACTTTGTACCCAGAAGCATTACAAAAATTTTCAAGGACCTTACGGATAATAGTCATCTGTTGCATAGAGGCTTTCCCAAACAGGACAACATCATTTGCAAAAGAAAAAGATGGGACAAACCCGGTCCATTCCTACTCAACCGCACTTGTGCCCACTCTCTTTGTTCAATACACACATCAATTGCCTGAGATAATCGTTCCATACAAAGCACAAAAATATAAGGAGAGAGCGGGTCACCTTGTCGGATACACCTAGTCGGCTGAAAAGAAGGCGTTAACTCTCTGTTCCATAAGATCTGAGTAGACACTGCAGTGATGCAATCAAACGTTGTAAATCAGAATGAATACCAATGTCACATAAAGTGTCCGCAATGAACGGCCATTCAAGCCTATCATAGACTTTCTCAAGGTCAATAATAATAGCCATTAACCCTTTTGTAACCCCCTAGAACGGCCTATGCGGAATGACCAAGTCTAGTAAGGCACATTAAAATTTAAAACTCAAGTGGAAAACATGTTTGCAAACTAAGCGTTAATTTCGACAGCATAACGACAGAACTTAATGAAAACCATCAAGTTAAATAAACCTGTTTAATACGTCAAACAGTAATATTTTCCAAAATCATTCACAACATAAACTTCATAGATAATATAGGCAGCCATGATTACTTAAATAAACCCATCATAGGATGGTTACAAAATAAGTACCAGTTAGCATATCAAAATACTTTTAGTTTAATACCATACATAACAAACTATAGGCACATGTCACCCTAAAAGTACAAACGATGGATAGAAACATTACATTCAAAAAGGAATACCAAATGTGTCGATTCTCTAAGTGTCAGCTACAGGGTGGCCTATCCAAAATATCTGAAAGGGGGAAAGAATTTGGGGCGTGAGCTAGAAAGCTCAGTGTGTTCCAACAGTGCAAGTAAAACAGTTGCATCAATAAATAATAAATCATGTTATGCAAAACATATCATAAAAAGCATCAAAGTTTTCATGCAACCTATCTACCCTCCAACCGAACTGATACAGTTCCTCAGAACAGTATCTTATACTGGCATTAACCCAAGCCCATTGGGCAGGGTACCATCCTAAAGTTATACCTTAGAATACGGGCGGCCCTAGTCGAAACTTAGGAACCGAAAACGGGCGGACCTGGCCGAAGCCTAGGATCCGAATACGGGCGGATCTAGCCGAAGCTTAGGATCCGAATACGAGCGGTCTTACCAACTGGATCAGGGCTGAGCCGATAATCTCCACATCATACCCCCAAGTACCTCTACTAATTAGTCCGGGTAGTAACATAGTATGCAACAATAATAGTCATAGCAATCCTCAACAACATATTTCTACACTGATAACCGAAAATCATAGGCATGCTTGTCATATCGAATGCTAGAGCATAATTCAAACATACAGTGCAATCATATTTCTTTCATAAACAGAAAACATGCTAGTTTTTCACAAAATTAAGTTTAGCAATCATATACACATAGTATGTTTTATTAAATCATGTGAAGTACGTAAAACAATAAAATATGCAACAATCATATAACACACAAGGAACACACCTCAAAAGATGAGATCGGTCAGTCAAAAGGTCTATCGAGCACCAGAATCACGCTCCGCTACAATACTGGAACGAGTGACGATCGGATCACGAGGCAGTACAGATCGAGACGAGCTGGGCTGGGCGTAGGCACGATCGGGAGATCCACGAGTACCAATTTCTCTTAAATGACATAACTTATACATATGGATGTTTGGGTTCAACGCCCAATTTGGAAGCTTTTGGGTTAGAATTTCGCGAAACGGGCATCAAAATCGGACTCAGGACGTCGAAAAACATAAAATGGGACTTTCCGGAAAAGTTGACTTTTTGGTAAAAGTCAATGCTGACGTCAGCGGTCAAAGTCAACGCTGACGTCACTGGTCCAAGGTTGACTCGACGAGTTGACTCACTGGGTTGACTCGGGCGAGTTGACTCACTGAGTTAACTCATACGAGTTGACTCACCGAGTTGACTCGGACGAGTTAACTCAGACGAGTTGACTCACCGAGTTGACTCGAACGAGTTGACTCGGGTTAACGGGTCGGGTCGGTCAACGGGTTGGGTCGGGTCAATGGGGCTTGACCGAGCTGACCGGTCCAGCCGGTTCAGAACGGTTCGGTCTACATAGACCGGCTCTTACCCTTAGGAGTCAAAGGTCACCGGACGGCCACCGGAAGTCACCGAAAAATGTCTGTTTCACGTCGTTCCTGCCGGAAAAACAACGCAAATCATCATGCCATCATTTATTACACCTCTACGAAACGAAATGACACCAGAAACGAACCAAAACTTACCGAATTTGTCCTTAATCGTTCGAACATGTCGAAAAAAGACGTAACTCCGACGACGGGGCAAACAATGGTGAACGGGCGAACAGAAACTTGGGTTTTGATCAGCCTGCGACGGGGAGTCCAACGGCAGTGGTGGCGCAACGAACGGACGTCGAACGGTGCCGGAAAACTCGAAGGAAAAAGCGGACCGATTTAGCCCTAGGTCGCGAATCTTCAACGGCCAATTGCCGGCGAAGGGGACGGCGATTAGGCGTGTGGGTTGAGGGGTTTTGCTCGGGGTTCGACCGTGAACACTTTAACACCGGCGGTGAGCGTCACGGCACGGCGGTGAGGGCAGATCGACGGTGGCCGGTTTGGTTCAATGGAGAGGGTCGTGAATCGATGGGGGTTGTTTCTGGAAAAAAAAATTTGGAAAAAGAGGATCCCAATTAAATCACACTTGATATGTTAGGTAGGATATTTTAATTATTTAATTATTATTATATTATTTTCGGTTCTAATATAATTTTGTTGGGTGGCTTATATCTAAGCTTCAATAGCTCAATTGGCTGGGCACCCGGCTGAAACCACATGAGGTTGTGGGTTCAATTCCCACAACCCTCACTTCCTCCTCCTTTTTTTTCATTTCATTTCACTTATTATTATTATTATTATATATATAAAGGTGTTACAACTCTCCCCCCTAAAAAGAAATTTCGGCCTCGAAATTTACTTGAGTTGAACAGATGTCGGAATTGCTCTTCCATTGACTCAAGAGTCTCTCATGTAGCCTCTTCTGGACCACGGTTACTCCACTGTACTTTGACCATAGGAATACGTCGATTCCTTAGAACTCTCTCGTCTTGATCCAAGATCTGAACAGGTTCCTTCTCATAAGACAAATCTGGTCTCAACTCCACATCCTGTACATGAATAACATGGCTCGGATCTGGGTGGTACTACCTCAACATAGATACATGGAACACATCATGAATACGGCTAAGCTGAGGAGGTAACTCAAGCTGATAAGCAACAGGCCCGACTCTCTTCCGAATACGGTACGATCCGATAAATCTTGGGCTCAATTTGCCTTTGCGCCCAAATCTCAAAACTTTCTTCCATGGAGACACCTTCAGGAAAACCTAATCACCAACCTCGAACTCAATGTCTTTCCTCCTCCGATCAGCATAGGACTTATGTCTATCAAAAGCCTCTTTCAGACGGTTGCGGATCAATCTGACGGTCTCCTCGGTCTCACGAACCAACTCAGGGCCCAAAGTCTTCTTCTCATACAACTCTGTCCAACATATAGGAGTACGACACTTACGACCATACAGAGCCTCATACGGTGCCATGTGAATACTAGCCTGATAGCTGTTGTTGTATGCAAACTCAGCCAAAGGCAAGAAATCCTCCCAACTACCACGGAAATCAATCACACATCCCCGTAGCATGTCCTCAATAATCTGAATCACCCTCTCCGATTGTCCATTTGTCTACGGATGGAAGGATGTACTGAAATTCAGATAGGTACCTAAAGCACTGTGCAAGGCCAACCAGAATCGAGAAGTAAACCTAGGATCCCGATCAGAGATGATAGATAAAGGTACCCCATGTAGTCTGACGATCTCAGAGATGTACAGTTTAGCCAGTTTCTCCAAAGAGTAGGTGACTCGAACTGGAATAAAATGAGCTGACTTGGTGAGTCGGTCAACAATCACCCAGACAGAGTCTTTCTTGGAAGGGATCAGAGGTAATACTGTAACAAAATCCATCGTGACACGTTCCCATTTCCACTCGGGGATCTTAATGGGCTGCAATAAACCAGAATGATGTTGGTGCTCTGCCTTAACCTGCTGGCAAGTCAAACACCGAGATACATAATCTGAAATGTCCTTCTTCATACCTTCCCAACGATATCTCTGCCTCAGGTTTTGATACATCTTGTCCCCACCGGGATGCATAGCATAAGGGCTATTATGAGCCTCACTAAGAATAGCCCGCTTCAACTCGGCATCATCTGGTACACAATAACGACCTTGAAGCACAAGACTCCATTCTGATCAAAGGCATAGATAGAAGTAGATCCCTGCTTAACCTGTTGCATGACAGGGAGTAAGGAACTGTCTAGAAGCTGTTTGGCTCTAATTTCCTCGGCCAATGTCGGTTTAACCTGCAGCTCGGCTAGTAGACTGCCATCACTGTATATACTCATCCTGGCAAACAATGATCTCAAGTCTGATATAGCCTTACGACTCAAGGCATCAGCAACCACATTAGCCTTCCCAGGGTGGTACTCAATCACACAGTCATAGTCCTTAAGAAGCTCAATCCAACGACGTTGTCTAAGATTAAGCTCTCTCTGTATAAGAATGTACTTCAAGCTCTTGTGATCTGTGTAGATATAACACTTCTCTTCGTAGAGATAGTGTCTCCAAATCTTCAAGGCAAAGACCACAGCGGCCAGCTCTAGATCATGGGTAGGATAATTACACTCATGAGGCCTCAACTGACGAGACGCATAAGCTATTACCTTCTCATCCTGCATTAGAACACAACCAAGCCCAGAACGCGATGCATCACTATAAACCGCAAAATCCTTCCCAGACTCGGGCTGCGTCAAAACTGGAGCTTGCGTTAAAGCTGTCTTCAACTTATCGAAACTATCCTGCTGAGCATCTGTCCAAATGAATGGAACATCCTTCCTCAACAGCTTTGTCAAGGGAGCGGAAATAATAGAAAAGCCCTTGACGAAACGTCTGTAATACCAAGCTAAACCCAAGAAACTACGGATCTCGGAAACATTCTTGGGTTGCTTCCAACTCAAAATGGCCTCTATATTGCTCGGATCAACCTGAATACCCCGACCCAATACCACATGCCCCAGAAATGTCACCTCACTGAGCCAAAATTCACACTTGCTCAACTTGGCGTACAATTTGTGCTCTCTAAGAGTCTGCAGAACAATCCTCAAATGCTCATCATGTTCTGCTTCAGTCCGTGAGTAGACTAGGATGTCATCAATGAACACCACCACAAACTGATCCAAATAGGGCCGGAACACACGGTTCATCAGATCCATAAAAGCGGCATGAGCATTAGTCAGACCAAACGGCATCACCAAAAACTCGTAGTGCTCATATCTGGTGCGAATGCCCGTCTTTGCTACATCAGACCCCTTTATCTTTAGCTGGTAGTACCCGGAACGAAGATCAATTTTCGAGAAAACTGTAGCTCCCCGAAATTGATCGAACAAGTCATCAATCCTGGGCAGAGGGTACTTATTCTTGACTGTCAACTTGTTCGACTTACGGTAATCAATACACAGTCTAAGAGACCCATCTTTCTTCTTCACGAAGAGAATATGAGCTCCCTAGGGCGAAGAGCTGGGTCGAATAAAGCCTCGGTCGAGGAGCTCTTGCAACTGAATCTTCAGCTCCTTAAACTCCTTAGGAGCCATACGGTAAGGGTTCATAGAGACTGGTGCAGAGCCCAGATAGGTCTATATCTCAAACTCGACATCCCTATCCGGAGGTAATCCAGGTAATTCCTCGGGGAAGACATTAGGAAACTCGTTAATAGTGCGAATCCCCTCAATCTTTGACAAAGAACCCTTGGTATTCAAGAAACAGTCGATGAAAGTCTGATAGCCCTTCCGGATCATCCTGTCGGTAGCCAAAGCAGATACCACATTAGATAGATACCCTCGGCGCTCACCAACAAGAACCACTGTACGATCATCAGAAGTCTTCAAAACTGCTCTCTTGGACTCACAATCTAGATTAACCTGGTGTTCAGTCAACCAATCCATGCCAAGAATCAGATCGAACTCTTTTAATGGTAGTTTCATAAGATCAGCTAGAAAGATTTCCCCTTGCACCTCGAGGGGTCGTCGCCTGAAAACCTTATTTACAACCATTCTTGAAACGACGATCGATCTACAGAGGGTGGGTGTGGACAATCATTCTTGAAATGGTCAGTGGATCCACATCTGAAGCAAGCACCCGACATCTTCCTACACTCCTCTCGATGAAGCTTACCACAATGCTCACATACATGAAAAGTGGACCCTGGTGAATCACCACGATTAACCGATGGGCCCTGCTGTACTGTGGGCCTATAACTCGAACCACCACCCTGATACATGGTGCGAGCCCTCTTATCAGAGCGCGCGTGAGACTCTCCCTGTCTAGAAGATCTCCAAGATCGATCTCGGTCTCTCCCTCGATCCTTGCCTCTATCTCGATCTCCATCTCTACTACTCTAACTAGCTGTTAAGATCTCCATCTGTTCTGCAGTCTTAGCTCGGTCCACTAAATCTTCAAACACCTGATCATGGTGGGTAGCCACTCGATCACGTATCCCAATACGAAGGCCCTCCTGAAACTTTTCACATTTGTCTTTCTCAGTAGAAATCAAGCTAGTGACATATTTCGACAACTCTAGAAAATGTATCTCATACTCAGCTACTGTCATGGTACCCTGCACCAGGTCTTTAAAAGCCTGGCGTCTCTCTCTCAAGAACCGCTCGCCTAGAAAACGGTTCCTAAAGCGCTCCTTAAAGAAATCTCATGCCAGACGATCAAAAGGAACACTACTCATAATGGACTCCCACTAGGTGCGGGCATTCCCATTCAGCATAGATACAGCACCCAAATACTTCCTGGATGGCTCAAAACCCAACTCACCCATACGTCTCTCGATATCGTATAACCACTCCTCAACCTCGGTCGGTGGTCCACTAAGAGATCCCGAGAAGGTCTTGATCTCGTTGGCAATCAGGGTCTAAGAGATAGGAACTTCAAGTGTGACTCCAGACGCTCTTACTACTCCCTGAATCAACTGGAGAAATTGTCTACTCAATGAATCATCCGTAACTCCAGTCACGGGCTCGGGCCCAGAAACAGTAGCTACTCTGACCGGAGTAGTCATGCCAATACCATGAGTAGGCAATGGAACAGTGGGAATAGTTGTAGGAGCAGTCGGGACAGATGTCGGAGAAGTCGAAGCAGAAGCAGCAGCAGCAGCTGAAGGGCCACTAAGGGTAGGAGGCTCTATAGATGTCGGAGGGTCAACTACGGCTGTAGCAACTCTAGAGGCAGGTGGATCAGCCACTAGATCGTCTATCGGGTCTGCAAATCTAACAGGTCGACCACGTCTACGAGCGGGTCGACGCCCCCTTCCGGTGCTCATCTCGGAGAATCTATTCAAGAGATAAAACCTAAGATCAGTTTATGACACTGGAGAATTGAACACAATTAAACATATAAAGTTGGGTGACATGGCCTCTTTTTACAATACTTGTAAAACATTCTAAAATAGTATTTTAAAAGGACTTATCCACAGTCCGAGGTTTTAAAACCAAAAGCTCTGATACCAACTAAATGTAACACCCTAGACCGGCCTATGCGGAATGACCAAGTCTAGTAAGGCACATTAAAATTTAAAACTCAAGTGGAAAACATGTTTGCAAACTAAGCGTTAATTTCGACAGCATAACGACAGAACTTAGTGAAAACCATCAAGTTAAATAAACCTGTTTAATACGTCAAACAGTAATATTTTCCAAAATCATTCACAACATAAACTTCATAGATAATATAGGCAGCCATGATTACTTAAATAAACCCATCATAGGATGGTTACAAAATAAGTACCAGTTAGCATATCAAAATACTTTTAGTTTAATATCATACATAACAAAATATAGGCACATATCACCCTAAAAGTACAAACGATGGATAGAAACATTACATTCAAAAAGGAATACCAAATGTGTCGATCCTCCAAGTGTCGGCTACAGGGTGGCCTATCCAAAATATCTGAAAGGGGGAAAGAAT
This sequence comes from Hibiscus tridactylites, assembly GCA_958450335.1. NCBI lineage: Eukaryota > Viridiplantae > Streptophyta > Magnoliopsida > Malvales > Malvaceae > Hibiscus > Hibiscus tridactylites. The sequence continues at coordinate 83,936,853 of OY288268.1, read as the reverse complement.
TTGGGGCGTGAGCTAGAAAGCTCAGTGTGTTCCAACAGTGCAAGTAAAACAGTTGCATCAATAAATAATAAATCATGTTATGCAAAACATATCATAAAAAGCATCAAAGTTTTCATGCAATCTATCTACCCTCCAACCGAACACCACGATACAGTTCCCCAGAACAGTATCTTATACTGGCATTAACCCAAGCCCATTGGGCGGGGTACCATCCTAAGGTTATACCTTAGAATATGGGCGGCCCTAGTCGAAACTTAGGAACCGAAAACGGGCGGACCTGGCCGAAGCCTAGGATCCGAATACGGGCGGATCTAGCCGAAGCTTAGGATCCGAATACGAGCGGTCTTACCAACTGGATCAGGGCTGAGCCGATAATCTCCACATAATACCCCCAAGTACCTCTACTAATTAGTCCGGGTAGTAACATAGTATGCAACAATAATAGTCATAGCAATGCTCAACAACATATTTCTACACTGATAACTGAAAATCATAGGCATGCTTGTCATATCGAATGCTAGAGCATAATTCAAACATACAGTGCAATCATATTTCTTTCATAAACAGAAAACATGCTAGTTTTTCACAAAATTAAGTTTAGCAATCATATACACATAGTATGTTTTATTAAATCATGTGAAGTATATAAAATAGTAAAATATGCAACAGTCATATAGCACACAAGGAACACACCTCAAAAGATGAGATCGTTCAGTCAAAAGGTCTATCAAGCACCGGAATCACGCTCCGCTACAATACTGGAACGAGTGACGATCGGATCACGAGGCGGTACGGATCGAGACGAGCTGGGCGTAGGCACGATCGGGAGATCCACGAGTACCTATTAAATCAGAAGATTAATATCAGTCCTTAATCAGCAATTTCTCTTAAATGACATAACTTATACATATGCATGTTTGGGTTCAACGCCCAATTTGGAGACTTTCGAGTTAGAATTTCGCGAAACGGGCTTCAAAATTAGACTCAGGACGTCGAAAAACATAAAATGGGACTTTTCGGAAAAAGTTGACTTTTTGGTCAAAGTCAACGCTGACGTCAGCTGTCAAAGTCACCGCTGACGTCACTGGTCTAAGGCTGACTCGGCGAGTTGACTCACTGGGTTGACTCAAGCGAGTTGACTCGGACGAGTTGACTCACTGAGTTAACTCGGACGAGTTGACTCACTGAGTTGACTCGGGTCAACGGGTCGGGTCGGTCAACGGGTTGGGTCAACGGGTTGGGTCGAGTCAACGGGGCTTGACCGAGCTGACCGGTCCAGCCTGTTCAGACCGGCTCTTACCCTTAGGAGTCAAAGGTTGCCGGACGGCCACCGGAAGTCACCGAAAAATGTCTGTTTCACGTCGTTCATGCCGGAAAAACAACGCAAATCATCATGCCGTCATTTATTACACCTCTACGAAATGAAATGACACCGGAAACGAACCAAAACTTACTAAATTTGTCCTTAATCGTTCAAACACATCGGAAAAAGACGTAACTCCGACGACGGGGCAAACAACGGTGAACGGGCGAACGGAAACTTGGGTTTTGATCAGCTTGCGACGGGGAGTCCAACGGCGGTGGTGGCGCAGCGAACGGACGTCGAACGGCGTCGGAAAACTCGAAGGAAAAAGCGGACCGATTTAACCCTAGGTCGCGAATCTTCAACGGCCAATTGCCGGTGAAGGGGACGGCGATTGGGTGCGTGGGTTGAGGGGTTTTGCTCGGGGTTCGATGGTGAACACGTTAACGCCGGCGGTGAGCGTCACGGCGCGGCGGTGAGGGCAGATCGACGGTGGCCGGTTTGGTTCAAGGGAGAGGGTCGTGAATCGATGGGGGATGTTTCTGGAAAAAAAAATTGGAAAAAGAGGATCCCAATTAAATCACACTTGATATGTTAGGTAGGATATTTTAATTATTTAATTATTATTATATTATTTTCGGTTCTAATATAATTTAGTTGGGGTGGCCTATATCCAAGAGCATCAATAGCTCAATTGGCTGGGCACCCGGCTGAAACCACATGAGGTTGTGGGTTCAATTCCCACAACCCTCACTTCCTCCTCCTTTTTTTCATTTCATTTCACTTATTATTATTATTATTATTATTATTATTATTATTATTATTATTATTATTATTATTATTATTATTATTATTATTATATATTAAGGTGTTACACCTTTACTCCCAGATTTCTTTCGCATCGAATGGATCGCCTCTTGAGCAATGATCACATTGTCCTTAATACAACGACTAGGAACAAAACTAACTTGCATAGGAGACGCCCAATACGGCAAAAAAGGTTTTAATCTATTAACAATCACCTTTGAAAGCACCTTGTACACAACAAGGCATAGGCTGATAGGTCTAAATTGATTAAAAGATACAGACGATGGCACTTTCGAAATCAAAACCACCACTGTACGATTAAGGCTCTCCAGTGTTTGATCACCAAGGAAACATCCTTGAACAAAATCAACAACACTTTGCCCCACTACCCCCAATTCCTTTGAAAGAACATAGTATGAAGACCATCAACTCCCAGAGCCTTGAGCGGGCTCATCGCAAATAGCGCGCCACGAACCTCGTCCATAGAGACACTTGCCGACAAGCTTCGCAAATCATACGGACCAAGACTACCAAACCGATTTCGAACACTCCAATCAGCAAGGGAAATAGAAGAAGACTTGAATAACGATTGGAAATACTGCACAACACCATCCCAAATACGGCCAGCATCATCACACCACTCTTCATCCGCCAATTTCATCATAGTAATCAAGTTACGTTGTTTCCTACCCTTCGTCACACGATGATAATACTTAGTGTTACGATCTCCATTATTAATCCACTCACAACGCGATCATTGAAACCACAAACTTTCCTCTTGCTGAAGCATCACATCAAGCTCACTTTTGAGATCATTCTCAAGATCCTGCAAGCTATTAGTTGCTGAAAATTCATTGATCCGCTCAACACCCTTTATACGCGCCAAAAGCTTAGCTTTTTTACAATGAATAACCCCAAAAGTCTCAAAATTCCAAACCCGTACAAGCTCCTGAAATATATGCATTTTATCCACCATCGAAAACTCGTGGCTCCAAGCCTCCTCAACCACACTCACAAAACTCGGATCATCTTGCCATGCGGTGAGGTATTTAAACGTGCTTGCCTTGGACGTCTGAACCCCAATATCCAACATTAAAAGAAGAGGTCTATGATCCGATCCAAGGCGAGGAAGATGATGAACGATAGAGTGTGGCTATTTATCACACCAAGCATCATTCCCCACACACCTATCAAGACGTTGAAACAGAGAACCCCACTTCCATGTAAAACGAGGACCTTGATAACCCAAGTTCGAAAGATTAGCCTTATCAACAAAATTAGCAAACTGTCTGCAAACCCCACTCCTTCTACTCGAGCCCCACATCCTTTCCAAGGGAGAAATAATTACATTAAAGTCACCCCAAGTACCCAGAGAATGTCCTCATCCGGAGCTAAAGAAAGTAACTAATCCCATAAACCATTCCGCCGTTGCTTCACAGGGCTTCCATACACAGGTGAAAAGAACAGAATCCCCAGAAAGTTGAATCTTGCCCACCATATGAATAAACTAATTACTAACCGCGATAACATCAAGAGAGACAGAATTCCTCCAAAGCATCCATATATCCCCCCCCCCCCCACGAAAAACCAGAAGCCTCCACGCGATAAGAAAAGGGAAAGTCATGACGAGCAATAATACCATCAGTAATCTTCCCACTCACCCTAGTTTCCATCAGCACCACAATATCTGGATCATGTGATCTAATGTGAAGCCTCAAGAAACGGTTAAACACAGGGTCAGGGCACTCTGAACATTCCAATATAAGATCTTAAACATTAAAAAGCAAAGGAAAAGGAGCGAAGAACCTATTACCAAGGTGTTTCCTCACCATCAAATACGATATTATCCTGCCATTATAAATCGTCATCCTTCACGGACAAAGTGCCAGGAGATTTCTGTGCCACACTCTCACGAGCATAAACTTTAGATGTAAGGTGTTGTGACATTTCACCAATCTACTCATCCAAATTCACAATATTCGGGTCCTTATTCTCGTTCGGCTCTAGCGGCTTCTTTTTTGACGAGTACGGTCCCAATCTAGTAGCACCTTTGAGCTTAGTTAGCCGCCTCACCACCGTAGGCCCCAAGCCAGCCGGTGATGACGCTTTACTCATCCCCGATACCTCTAAAACCTTGTTATTCCCTGTTCCTGCCGATTTTTTATTTTTTCCCACAGTCCCCAGCTGTTGCCCTTGCGCCTTATCCAAAACAGTAACCGTCGCGTGCATCGTTATGTCCAGCGTAACCGGTGCCAGAGTCAATGTTCTTGTAGATGCAACCTCATATCCTTCTAGAAGATTCAAACCACTCATCGGCCTAACCAGCATATCCTCCTTCTACAACATCTGTGGTCCATCCACCAACCCTTAATTCGAACCAGATCCCTGACACAACACATTACGTCCCTCAACAACGCCCCCTGACCCTCCTACCTGACGGTCAGCAACCGAAACATTACCCCCTAGACATCCCTTATTAACGACCTTGGCTCCAACCACATCCTTGCTCATATTCGAAGGTGCAAAAGATTTCGACGACAAGCTCCCTCCTTCCATTGGCGCACTATCAATATCAAGACCATCATCAACAGTAAGAGCCTCAAACCTTCCAGACTTGTTACCTGCAGCCACATGTTCATGCATGGCGCCTTTGGTCGGATTTTTTGCAACAGTGGTTTTACAAGGCCGACTACTCATCACTTCAATCCAAGGACCATATCGCTCAGCGGGCTCAGCATCATCCATGCGAAAAATCTCATTAGGATCACCAAATTCACTTACTTCTACGGTGGGCTTACAAGTCTCAACTGTATGTCCATATTTTCCACAACTATAACAAATCAGCGGGAGACCCTCATACTCTATACGTTGTTGAAAACCATCTATTATAAGGCTCGATGGAAATGGTAAGTGCAAATCAACGACAACGACAAGTCTCACAAAATGCCCACGCTTACCTTCCTGAGTATTATAATCGACACGAATCACCTTACCGATGGTACCAACAATAATCTGAAACATTCCCTTCGAATAACAACGATAGGGTAGACTTGGCAAACACACCCAAACCACGATCTTTCGAGGGTGATCCGCCGCCGTAAAAAATTCCTACTCCAAGGTTGAACCATCAAGTAACTATCGTAGATGACCCAAGGGCCGCCCGTAAGAACCTTCTCACAATCCTAGGCTAAAGAAAAATGCACTGAGAAATATCCATTATCAAGGTCAACCAGCGAGATAGCGCCAGTCAAGCTCCAAAGCGCTTTGATCCTATTTAGGAGAGCTGTATAGCCAATTGAACGACCAAGCAATCGCACCACCATAGAATTCGCAAGCTTAGCATCGATTTGCTCATAGACTTTCTCCGAAAAATCAATCACAGGAATACCCTCCCGAGAAGAGATGCGAACATCACACTCATTAATTTCAACGTCCAATTCAAGAATCGCCAGACTTTCACCAGCCTCCCTTGCTACCACCAATACCATATCACGAAACATGGGCTTCTCCCTAATGTTGTGACCATCCTCAAACCCCTCTCCCGTCGATTTTCCATCTCCAACAAGCACGCTCAGTCCGTCCGCCATTGAATCACTAGCCATGTCATCACATCCATTTGTCTCCATACTGGCGTCCAGAACCTACTCCAATCCACGATCCACAGATCTGCTCTCCATCGCTCCTGATGCTGAATGCCCCTCACATAAATTTGGTGGCAGCCCAACCCGTCCAACGACCCCAGTAGCACCTACAACAGTTGTTTGACCAACCCTAGGGTTTTCCGTAATCACCGGAGAACTCATATCTTAAAATTTAAATTCATGACAACCACTACATCATTTACAATATTATATATTTGAATACTTGTGATTTATTATAATTATATATTTGAAAAATAAAGAAAAATTCATAAACTTCTATAATAATCATCACATTCGCTACTAAATTAAATATACTAATAACTAACTATAAATATTATATTTATATGTTTTATTACTCAATTTACATTATTTTTAAAATCAGAAATCATTCTTTAAAATCTAAAATTTCTAACAAAATTTATGATGTGATTTAAAATTGAATAATATAGAATTTTGTCGTATAAATAAAAAATATTATTTTTTAAAGAAGAAATAATATTGAAAATTAATTCTAATATTTATTATTATTTTTTAAAGATGAGTGTGGTTTATACATTTTATTATGCAACAATTTAGGTTAGATAAAGAATTGTTTTAACATATCAAAACAAAACAAAAATTGTTAGAGAAATAGAAAATAATGACTTATTTGAATACAAAACATTATTTCTAGTATATTTTAGTCTAAAATTGTGAGAATTGTCTAATACCTAAGGATAGAGTGGGAATGACATTCTCAACATTTTGAGGAAAAGAAACTACTATTGAGAATGTAGTATTACCCCAGCACGGAGTTCTCCTAAACCAAATGTTGAAATGTGATTTCGGAAAAGATTATTCTCCTTGATAATAATCTTTTTCGCGAACCAAACGCTCCCTTAAATTAATCATGCTTAATGTATTTGTTAGTTTAAAAAACATTTTGAACTAAATTTTTATTAACTAATTATTTATGAAATTAACTATAAATTGAGATTATTTTTTTAAATTTTCTGTTTTGTCTCTAGTGGTCAATGGAATATTCCTGTGAGAGGTGCAAATCAATTTTTTTTAACATAAAGAAAGATCATTCGTTCATTAAAAACGTGCATATAAAAAAAGGATTCGGGAATCAACCCGAGAACAAGCATAATAGGAATTCGACCTGAGAAATAAATTAAGAATTCGACCCAAAAACAAACAGCCCGTAGGCGAGAATAACAAGAATAATAATCTTTCATAGAAGTAAATTCTCGTCGGAAAGATGTCGCACCATTTTATTGGAAAGCAAGAAATAATTTAAATCAGATAATCAATTCCGTGAGAATTTAAAGGTATTAGACAAGCTTCACTTCAATCCTACATTAATTGAATATTCTAGGTTTAGATTATAGCAAATTTCACAACTACTTACTCATTTTCCCATTAATTTAATTTATATAAAAATAATTTTACCAAGAAGTTGTCAAGGGGTTGTAGCATTCCAAGGCCAAATCAACTAAATTAAGTGATTAAAGTCAAAAACCCTATCAAAATTAATTAAAATCTATAAACTAGGCCTAATTTTGCCTTCGGTCCTTGTAATTCTCAAAGTTTTGAAATTGAATCATTCTTTTAGTTTTAGAAATTTAACCTCTTTATATGTCTGGTTTGAAAATCAAAATGCAATTGATCATACTTTTACTTCTTGAATAGATGCTACCTATTGATTTTTTAAAGAAATTTTTTCGCATATTCAAATTTGAAGGAAATTCATTCATAGTTTAAATTTTTAATTTTTAAATCATACAAATAGACGAATTAAATTCCTAGAAATAAAAAAGAAAATATTAAATTTCAAATATTCAAAGAATAAGAGGAGTGAAGGTACAATTAAATATTTATATTATCAAAAATAACTTTAAACACAAATTCATAACAGAGGTGTCCATGGGTCAGACTTATGCAGGAGATCAACATATTTCATCTTTGTCCGACACTAATGTGATCTAAAATATAAACCTCAAGATAGTTTAAAGGTTTACGTGGTAATGTGTATTTGATTAAATTACGTCATTTGATTTATAATCTCAAAAACATTTAAGATTTTCTAAATATTTCTATCTTAATAAAAAAATATTATGAAACTCTCTTTAAAGTTATTTTTTTAATTTTTTTCTTAGAATTTATTAAATCAAATTCGTTTGTTTTCTCGTGTTAAACATTTAATTCAACTCATTAAGAACTCTCTTTTTAAGGTCATGTGTGGTCACTCATCTCGCACATGTCTAAAATCCCACAACTTCAATCTACTATAAAAACATTATGCTAATTAATTAAACTAAAGATTATTATTCAATGAGTCTTTCAATTTCATAAGTATAATTTAAAAAGATTTTCTTATATTCTTTAATTCTTGTTTTAAAAATTAAAACTAAATAAGTGAGATATATAATAATCTTTTAACTCCACTTGCCGAATTAAAAAAAAATCTTAATATAAATATTGTATATTTTTTTATAATTAAATTGGTGTCACAAGTTAACGGGAGGAACAATGGTGAGGGTGAGGGTGAGGGTGAGGGTGAGAGTGAGAGGAGCCCTAACCTCCCTTCAAATATTTTTGAACAATTACGTTTGACACCTTATTTTTTTCAAAAAAAAAAAATTAATTTGGTCTTTCATAAAATTTAAAATTTTTATTTATATAAAATTTTAATTTAACACCCCAACTTATTATACCAAAATTTCTTATGAATTAACTCGCCGTTCGAAATTAATATATATATATATATATATATATATTGGCCTTGTTTAGTAAAGAGAGGTTTGAGCAAAAATTAAAAGTTAGTTTGATCAGTCAAATCCGTTAATACTGTTGTTTAATAAATGCCAGATTGAAAGAGTGGATTGGGGTAAAATCACTAATTTTGAAAAAGCTCATAATATGAGCTTTTTGAGATTAGAGGTTTGGTATTAGAGTTGTAAAGACTCTTTTACCCTTACCTGTTATCAAAAATCTAAAAAATAACATAAATTAAATATTTTCTCACCTATTTATAAGTTAATCCTATTTACTTTTTTTCTTTTTATTATCTCATATTTATATGTGTATTTAAATTTATTAATTAATTAAATTATATTAAAATAATTATATAAATAATAAATTAATATATAAATCATTTGAATATGTTTAGAAAAGTTATATTAAAAATAATTTTATAAATCTAATTAATAATAATTAGATACAAAATATTGATAACTAATAAACTATTCAAACAAGTATTGAATATAAACATGTCCTTATATGTCATTTTACTTGTTTAAATAATCTAACAGCTATTAGCTATCAGTTAATTTTACTAAACACTTTTATACAATCAGCTAATACAATCCGCTAATACAATCAGCTATCAACTAATACAATCCGCTATCAACTATCCGCTAATTGCCAAACAAAACCATTACCATCCCACCTACAAACATTTAGTGAAGTCATTCCTATAGTTTGAAACAATATAATAAGAATAATAATAATCATTAAATTTATAATATAATAATATAAATATTATAACATATAAAAAGATATGCATGTACATCGATTATCGTAACAAATATATGATGATTCAGAGCCGCAAAAGCAATGATCAAAGTCGGTGAACACTGATCGAGGAATGCAACAACTGCAATAAGAACAAGTTAACTTTTCATTTTTTATATATAATTATCTCAGCATGTTTTGTAGATAGACTAAAAATAATAATTATTAATTATGTGTTTAATTAGTGAAGGTGATGGAAAAGAGGTAGATTCTTTGTATGGGTGTTTTTTCCCTTTAAAAACTAAAAAGTCGTGGTTCAATAGTGAAGTTATAGGAGGAAACTATTCACCAATTTGCATTAGAATTTAAAAGGCTGTTTTATTTTAATGAATGCAATAATTTATTTTATTTGTAAGAAGTTTGGTATGATCCGATGAGCTCATGAGCATGAACCATACGAAGAAAAAGATGACTACCTATCCTATAATTAAGCTATGGGATTTTCGTCTTCTTTTTTCTATGATTGCAACTTAAATATCCAGGTTCTTAGAATGTTTCGAGATTTAATCTTATATAAATAAGCATAAATCAATTATCAGTTGAATCATAAGATGCGGTGTAATGATTGCTCGGCTCTTCCCTTAACCATGAGGTCAATAGTTCAATTCTTACAAATGGAAATGAAGTACATTTTATGGCCAGCCGTTTATCTCTTAGTGAGAGCACCCGCGATGAGATGATTAGTTATTGCTATCGGTGGTTGATATCTTGGCTCAAAAAAAAAATCAAATTATCAATTGACCTAATAAGATTAATTATGAATACAAATCTTTTGTCCCTTTTTAGTTTTTCTATGCATGCCCCAACACTAATAAATTAGGTTTAGGGTTTAATGTTTATGGTTTAGGGTTAAAGTGTATGATATAGTTTTTTAGTGTTGGGACATACATAAAGGCACCAAAAGAGGTAGAAGATTTTTGTTCGGAAAACCTCCAACCCTTTACCACTGAGACTACTCAATATATTACTCAATATATTCAAAGAATATAAACCCTCTGTCCCTTGAACCCTGAATTCTAAACTCTAAAGTCTAAACTTTAACATTAAGCCTAGCCTAAACTCTAAATCAATTTGTTAGTGTTAAAGCATACATAAGGACATCAAAAAAGGCCATATGATTTTTATTCATGTTCTTCCTATGTGATCCGGATTCGAATCACGTAATTTGTAAGTATACAAAAGTTTATCTAAATATAAAACCGGACTAAAATACTATCGTGTAATGAGATTAGAATATATATATAAAGCCTACAAGTTGGAGGGGTGATGCTAATTAAGAATTAAAAAAAAAGCTAATAAATAGCAATTAACAAAGTTAACCACTTGCAAAACTCTTTGACATGTTGTCCATCTTATTAGATTTTATGTAATCAAATCACCTTTATATTGTGCGATTCGATAACCTCTCCTTCAATACTTCAATCTAATATAAAAGATTCATGAATGCAAGAGAATTCTCATTTTTTTGACTAAACTCTCTAGCTTTGACCTATAATAAGGCTACATTAATGCATAAGACAAGTAAATTGCTGTGTTTGAGCCACATATTAAACAATAAAATTTTAAAATTGTGGGCTAAAGTTGTTTTAGGGGTTAAATACTTAGATATAGGCTTTGCAACTAATTGCAAAGCACCTCTTTACACCTAAGGAAACGTTAAGCTAGTTTGAATATATATTTATAAGTAGAATCAATTGGTACAATGTACAAAAATAATTATAATTACTAACTACATAATGTACTCTTTTGTTTTTTATTCTTTAATTACCGGCGACGGCACCAGTTTTAATGTTGATCGTCGACTGTCGTGACCTATCGTTTTGTTTGTTTTGTTTTTTATTTTTTAATAAATAATTTTATTTTGTGGTAAAATTTACTCTACATTTTGGTACATTTTTTCTCTGCCTTTTGGTATGCTTTTCTCTTCTTTATCGGTCATTTGACCATTTCTTTCATTTGATTTTCTATTCAGGGTTGGATCTGACGTCACTATGACTAGTTAAGATGACGCTCTTTTCGTTATCTTGTTGATCTCTCTATCTCGGACCCTCGAACTAGATTTGGATACACGATCACATTCATCGTTCCTTGTTCACGATTGAGTTGTGGTAATGACCTTATTGTTAACGCGCCTTATTGTAATATGTATTTTTTATATTGTTTGTTGATGGTTTTACCTTTCATCATCGATCATTAGTGATGTTTGTATCCATCTTTTGTTTCGAGTCTTTGGGTTGAATTTTTACCTTTTCCTTGTATGGTCCTCTTTTGATCTCTTGACACTAGTTTTGTTTACTAAAAATATGTATGGATTAGGTGTTTTTGTTTACTAAATTGTGAAGTTTCATTGTAATTTAAGATATATATTCGTTTAATAAAACTAACGAATTTCAATTTTAAAAAAATAATTAGATTTAAATTTTAAATTTACGCGTGAACTTTGATATTACTTGTAACATGATCTATGAAATTTGATACAATTATACATGTGAAATTTTAATTTTATTCAAATCAAAATTTTATGTAGTTCACAAAATCAAAGTTCACGTGTCACATTGTACATCGGACCAAATTTTAAGTGTAATTTTAATAATTATCATTTATTTTTACAATCAATATGTTTATATAAGTACGAATAGAATTAAAATAAATCATATCTAATTTGCAAACGAATGGACTAATGACCGAAATAGATCTTATCTAAACCTAAGTCAAAATATATCTGAATAATATCAATGCATATCAGAACTTTTTTTTGAATAAAATGCATAGTAGAACTTAAATAACAATAATTATAAATACACAATATTTACATGTTATGAAATTTAAATCTCAACACTCAAAATCTAAATCAGATCTCAAAATTCAAATCTCAAATACATATATAATTATTACCTTTTCCATACATTATTTTTCTCAGTTCGTTATTTGGTTCGAGTCCAAATTTGATTCTAATCACAAAAGAATTTTTAACGATGTACATTTTAAAAAATAAAATTATGCTTTATTAAATAATTAAAATGATGTTTTATTAAATGATTAAAAGTACACCCACTAAAATAAAATAATTTGCAATTTGGGCAAAGGGTAATCATAAACCCTGCCACAGAAATGATTCTTTCCAAGCTTTGGTTGGAAGAGACTTAAACATATATAAAATAATTAAACAATAAAAATATGGGAAAACTACATCGGTGGTCCCCAAACTATTATCATTTTCCTATTTTGGTCCCCAAACTATGTTTTTCGGTAAAATTGTCCCTTCTGTTACATAATTCTCCTGTTTTGGTCCCCGACGTTAAATAGCTAACGGTTTTGCTGATGCGACATTTTTTAAGAGGGGAGAGAAATGATTAAAAAATATTTAAAAAATGTCACGTCAGCAAAATCGTTAGCTATTTAACGTCGGGGACTAAAACATGAAAACTATGTAACAGAAGGGACGGTTTTGCCGAAAAACATAATTTAAGGACCAAAATAGGAAAACAGTAATAGTTTAGGGACCACCGATGTAGTTTTACCTAAAATTATCTGCAATGTTAGTTGCACTAGTATTTTAAATTGTTTATGAGATTATACTATTAAAGTAATTATTATGAGTGGCAATTAACAAATAGTTTACCTTGGTAATCGTTCCTGTTGAATTATTTAGAGAAATAATAGGTGTCTCGAAGTTAAATAATATTTGGTCAAATATTGGAAGGTTGCATGTGAATGTGCGCATCATCAATGATTGAACCTCACGTTGGCTCAATATTAACCCCTCTTTTGTAATTTGCCGACCTCCAAAGTTGAATTAAAATGTTACTGAAATATTAAAATAATTAAATTCATGTAAATAAAACTTAATTCGAGTAATATTATTATTATTGTAACATATAAAATGCTATACGTTTAAGAGTGTCTAAACATATAATATCTTCATATTTATAACTACGAAAGAGTCTGAGAGCTTAAATATTATATTAAAAAATTATATTTATACAATTAAATATATTTTTAGAAAAGCTACAATTATGAACGTACAATTACACATACAATTATAAGTAATATATTTTACAATCAGAATGATAACTAAAATAGTTTTGAATTTATATCATAATAAATTTATATATGATCTAACATGTTGGGGTGATCTCTAATTTTTTTTTGACCTCAACTTTACCGCTAAACCAAATATTATTAACATAAAACTAAATATATATGAATTATCATAACTAAATATATATGAAATAAGTTAAATATTTTTTATTCGTAAAGTGAAAATTGAATTAACATTGAATGTCTAATTGTTTCCCTATTTGTTATCCCCTCTACTTTAAACTTAAAGAATTAATCAAATATAAAAAGAGGATTGTGAAGTAGTGTTAGTATTGAATTTGATTCGTGCATTGTTATTGGTTGGGTTCAACAACATGATAAACGATTGTGGAAGTTTTGGGAGGTGTTTATTTCAATTGATTCTGCTTGTTCTTTTTTGTCTAAGTGGTAAATGGTTTAACCGATGTGTTGGCGAATAATTGTGTCGCTCACTCTTCTATTTTTCATTATTTTGTTTAGGAGTTACTTTCTTGGTATAGGATTTGTTTCACCTCTTTTTTGTTTCATGCTTTATTCGTTCTTGGTGTATTTTTTTTATTTGAATTGTGTTATACTCTTTTTTTTTCACTTAAATTTTAAGGAAAATTTTAATGAGGAACACAACTACAGGTCTAGGTCCTTGTATGATTTTATTCTATAATAAAAACTATACATTTTATCAATCAAACACAATATTATTTGACTTATAGATGAGGAGAATTTAAATAGTATAAACGTTTTATTAAATTGTAATATAAAAAAAAATGAATAAAATATATTTGAAATTGTAGATAATGCTTATCATTTGAAAGTAATGCATGGTTGATTATTTGGGATAAGGAAATAATTAGTACTTAAAGAAAGGTGTCAATCACATTTGGGATAATGAATAATAGATTTCTATGTTACAAATTTGAGACATTATGATTCAGGGATAATGTATAATTATTTTAATTTGAAAATGACCAATCGATGATGATGAACAAGATCTCAGAATTATATCCCAAATATATAAGATAGTTCCTTCTAATCGACACTATAGAAATTTATAAATTTAAAAAATAAATAAATTTAAGTGATGAACAGCTTAGTATCGCTTAATCATGTCTCGGGTTCGAGGTCTTGTATCTGTAGAAAATTCTTGCTGGTAGACTCGTCCACAAAATCAAGAATATGATACAAATAAATTCGGATTAGGACAAAGTTATAAAGAATCGAAAAGATAATAAAAAATAAAATAATTTATCGTTTTGAACATATATAATTTCTTTATTTTAGATATTAACTAGAACCCATTTTTAATTTTACTTTTCAATGTTAGACATACAAAAGGATCGATTTTCTTAACAGAGATAGAACTCATTTTCATTCAACTTTTATTACTTTATACAAGGGTTGTGATCACGTATTTATACAAGCACATGCAATTTTCTAAGCAATTGCTTACTCTATAGCAAGCTGACAGCTGGCAACCAGCTCAACAAACCTAGGATTACAGTTGTAACCGTATAATCATAAGGAGGCTAAAGCTACAACATTTAACACGTGGTTTAACATTCACTTTGCTTTCTTAACTCTGGAAATACTTCTTGATCTTCAAATACAACCAGCTTCCTTCTGAGAAGCTCGAATTTGCCAACGGGTAAAGGCTTTGTTAACGTATAAGTTATTTGGCAATCAGCTGGCACGTGATCAATTTAGACTTCTTGAGCTGCAACCTTATCTCATAGAAAGTGCAAGTCGAGTTCAAAGTGCTTGATCTTTGCATGAAAGAATGGATTTGCTGCCATAACAACTGCACTAGTGTTGTCACACCATATTCGGGGACACTCAATCATCCTTATGCCCATTTCCGTGAGCACGACCTTGATTCAAGTTACTTCCGTCATTACATCAGCCAAACTCCGATACTCAGCTCTGGCGGTGGAATGAGAAACAACCTTATGCTTCTTTGAACTCCAAGTGAGTAGGTGTGCACCATTGAACCACAGTAACCTAAAATGGACTTCCTGTCATCAACATCTTCGCCCCAGTCAGCATCCGAGAACACTTGTAATGCAACATTACCCTAAACTTGTTTAGGAAACCATAAACCATAATTTGTTGTCCCTCTAAGGTAACACAAAATTCTTTTTACAGACAACCAATGAATATGAGTTAGTTTCTGTAGGAATTGAGCAACTTTATTCACTGCAAAGGATACATCAGGTCTAGAGTGAGTTATGTATTGCAGTGCTCCCACCGTACTACGATACAGTTGCACATTGATAAGTGGTTCTCCATCATGCTTACTCATCTTGAAATTAGGAGGCATGAGAGTTGTAACCGTGTTTGAGTTTTCCATGTCAACCTTCAAAACAACTCGGTAACAAATTTCTTCTAAGAAAGAAATAAACCACTAGCAGACCTTGTTATTTCCAATCCAAGAATGAAGGGAAGCTGGCCAAGATCCTTTAGTGAGAATTTTTCATGCAGCTCTTGTATAATTTGATTGATTATGTGTTGAGCATTCCTAGTGATTAGAATATCGTCAACATAGACTACAAGAAATGTGACCTCCTTACCATTGTGAAGAACAAATATGGAAGGGTTTGCTTTAGATGATTCAAAACCAAGATAACATAGAAATTCTTTAAGCTTAACGAACCAATTTATGGGTGCTTGACGCAGCCCATACATGGCCTTCTTGAGCTTGCAAACTAACACTTTGCCATCGGATGAAATCTCCTCAAAATCTGGAACTTGCTGCATGTAAACATCTTCGTGCAGATCACCCTTTAAAAAGCATTATTAACATCGACTTGCCGAATTGGCCACTGATTAGAGACATCAATAGAAAGAAGGACATTAACTGTAGCAAACCGTACCACTGGACTGAAGGTGTCCATGAAGTCAAAGCCAGGAATTTGTGCAAAGCCCTTTTCCACAAGTCGTGCTTTGAATCTGTCGACCGACCCATCTGCTTTAAGCTTAACTTTGAACAACCATTTACACCCTATAGCTTTTCTTCCCTTAGGTTTTTTTTATCGGCAACCGTATGTTTTTATTAGAAATAAAGAAAAACATACAGCTTGACGAGATCGTACGCCTCGTTAAAAACCTCCCTAAACCTATTGGAGGAAAAGAGTACGAAACGATCCGTCGAGTACAAAAGGAAGTAAAATCGCAAAACTCAAAGTCACAAACATGCCACAAATGTCGAAAGTCTATCTACTCCCTCTTTAGCCATTGCATCCGCAAATCCATTCGCTTCCCTCGGCACGTGACAGAATTGGATATCATATATTCCTTGACAGGCCTGATCGATTGCCAAAAATACCTCCCATAACCGCCAAGGGCGTTTTGCGGACCGAGTAACCCAGCTCAACACGACTTGAAAATCCGACTCCAAAATAACACAACCCTGTCGCCATTCCCTCTCCTGTATCATACCCAAGGCAAAAGCTATCGCTCGCACCTCTGCTTCGTTCGACTCCATCACGCCTAAAGGGCCTGAAAACAACCCCAATATACGACTGTCTGCATCTCTCATCACGCCCCCAATACCTGCCGGACCTGGTTTTCCTCGCGCCGATCCATCCGTGTTAAATTTTAATACGCTTCGTAACGGGGGCTGCCAGCACCTTCCCACCCTCATCGTTTTCGGATGTACACTATCCTCAAATTTGGAAGGACAAGTCCACCAAACTGCTTCCGATAACAATTCCCCCCACCTATCAGCTTTTATCCAGTAATATGATCTCAATTTTACCAAGAAACACAATTCAGCCAAATTCCAGCGTTTCCTACGAAAAACAAATTCATTCCTTGCAATCCATAACGACCACAATAAAGCATCAACGCACGCTATCCACCACAAATTCTTGCATCCCGTAAAAACACTATGAAAGCCAAGCACATAAAAAGCATCAAAACTAACCGGTAAACTTGTGTCAATTCCCCACCATTGTCGCATCCATATCCATGCTGATTGCGCAAAAGAACATTCATATAGGATGTGAGCGATGCTCTCCTCTTCCGTCACACACCAAGGGCATCGACCTTGATCATCCGGCAGTGGAATCCCACGAGCACGCAAGAAGTCTATTGTGGGTAGTCGACGCAGCCATGTGAACCATAGGAAAGCCTGAACTTTTGGCGGAACCAGCACCTTCCAAGCGAAACAGTCACCGAACTCCATCTCCCCCGCCTTATCGAACATGAGCAGTTTCGATAATGTCCTAACTGAAAAAATTCCACGCTCTTCCGGCTTCCAAATCAGCATATCTATCTTGCCTTCCCATGCGCGAAAATTGGACACCATTTTAATTAAATCGCGTAACAGCTCAAGTTCAAAAACTCTCAATGGCCGCCTAAATAAATCTGCCCATTGGTTATGCGATAGGCTGCCCTCCAACATGTAATCACACACCCTCGCTAATTTGTCTACTGCCAACGAGAACAATCGCGGGAACACATCCTTTAAAGCCACTTGTTCTACCCACGGATCAAACCAAAAAAGTATCGATCTACCATTTCCAAGTTTCCATAAAAAACCAGTCATACCCATGTGTTTTTCAACCTGTACATCGCATGAGATTGCCACAATTTGTCGCCATACAACCGACATCGACGCAATCTTTTCTGTGTTGAACCGCCACCATTGCGGATGTTCTCTATATTTCGCTACTATCAAACTACGCCAAAGGGAATCCTTATCGCGCGCATATCTCCACACCCATTTCAATAGCATCGCCATGTTCTAAACTCGCAAATCTGCAACCCCCAAACCCCCTAGCTGTTTTGGACGACAAACCACTTCCCACCCTACTCTACTCATCCTCCGTTCCAATCCGACATCCCCCATAGGAAGGCCCTTCGTATTTTATCAATCCTATCAATTACCCCTTTAGGGGCGACGAACAAATCCATGTAGAATATCGATAATGAGGAAATAACTGAGTTGACCAAAACCACCCGAGCCGCAAAAGACAAAGAGAATCTTTTCCAGCCTGCTAATTTGCGTCTAAAATTTGCAATTACCGGTTCCCAAGTAGCTATCACTCTCGGACTTGCGCCAATTGGAAAACCCAAATACACGAACGGGAAATCAGCTTTTCTACACCCCAGCACCTCGGCCACGCTAGCACCCAAATCTTGCTCTATGCCAATTGAGTATAGTGAGCTTTTGCCGAAATTTATCTTCAAACCCGAGCAAACCTGGAAACAATGCAGAATCCGTTTCAAATTTTGTGCGACTTCTAATGAGCCCTCAAAGAATAATAGTGTGTCGTCGGCAAACTGCAAATGTGTCAAAAATATCCCAGACGCCACTTCCACTCAACGAATTAAGCCCTCCAATTCAGCCCTTCGCAGCATCAAGTGCATCGCTTCCGCGACTATCACAAAAAGCAAAGGTGATAACGGACAACCTTGTCGCAAGCCTCTACCCATTCGGAATTCTTTAATGGCATTACCGTTGAGAAGCACCAACAACCTGACTGAACTGATACATTCATTAATCCACTGTCTCCATACGTCGCAGAAGCCCATTCTTCCTAGCACCTCATCCAAAAAACTCCAACTAACGCAGTCATATGCCTTGGCGAAATCTAGCTTCAATAAAAAACCACATGCTCCCCGTTGTCGCAAGGAATGCACGACCTCAATGGCCAGAAGTACTCCATCTACTAATTGACGACCTTTTATGAATGCTGATTGTGTATCACTTATCAAATCCCCCAACACCAATTGTAGTCGATTCGCAAGGCATTTGGCAAATTTTATAAACTGAATTGACTAAGAAAATAGGCCTATATTCACCAAGAGTTTTTGGAGATCTCCCAAGTATCATTGCTGAGTAAGGCCTGATATTCGGCCATTATAGCTGCACGCCAATCTGGATCCTCTAAAGCACTGTGAACATCATCAGGGATTTTTTTGACATGTACAGTGTAAATCCTAGCCTTTATGACCCATTCTTGCACCTCGTGATCATAGGATGAATATTGGCATTCGAATCAGGTTGTCTCCTTGCCCTCATGGTCTGAGTTGGTGCAGCTGCGTTATCAACTTGTCCTGTTGTATCATCAGGATCAAGAGTAGCCATTGTCAATCCTGGTGCTGGATTTCCAGGTACTCCAAGTTGACCTTTAAAATTAACACTAGTATCCATCATATCATAGTGACCATTTATCTCATCATGCACATAACCCTCAGTTGCATCATCGATGTTGAAGGACGAGCCAACTACTTCACGATTAGAGTTAGTAAGAGACTCTTGTGTTGTAGGAGGTGCTGAAAGGTTTCCTGGATCTATCCCAGCATCTGTCTGACCATGAACATTAATGTAAGCTGTATTATTGTCATTTAATGGAAATGAGCTAGTAGGTTCACGAGCAGTCAAAGGTGTATGACCAGTTTCTTTATGACCCAAGGAAGATTGATCCTCAGGAGAACAAGCATGATATTGACCGGGAGTACTCGTGGAAGTCTATGCAGTTGAAGAAAAACGACTCACGAGCCTTTCTGTGACCAGAGGTATCTTGGTCGACTGAGTGCCAATATTGGCCTTTTGCTTGATCTCATTTTGAAGGGCAAATGGAAACACCTTTTCATCAAACACCAGTGCCGGAAAACAAAACTGTGACCATCATTGTCCAAACAAACATAGCCATGATGTGAGGGTGAATAACCAAGGAAGATGCAAGGTTTGGATCTAAAATCCATCTTGTGCCGGTTGTATGGCCTTAGGTGTGGGTAACATTGGCAACCAAATGTCTTGAGAAATTTGTAATTTGGAACTGCCATATGCATCTTCTGATATGGTGACAAACCATCAAGACTTCTAGAAGGCAACATGTTGGTTAGAAAAACGGAACTAAGAACAACATAAGACCAAAATTTGAGGGGCATTGACGCTTGAGCTAAAAGCGTGAGAGCTATCTCTACAACATGTCTATGCTTGCGTTCCACAATACCATTTTATTGTGAAGTGTGTGGGCAAGTTTTGCGAAGAATAATGTCTTTCTTAGCAGCTATGTTTTCCAAAAATCTGAATTCACCCCTCCATTCGTTTGTAAGGCAATAATGGTAGTGTTAAACTGATTCTAAACAAATGCTAAAAAAGTTTCAAAAGTCACCGAAACATCATTTTTATTTTTCATCAAGAACAACCAAGTTTTTCGGCTATACAAGTCAACAAACAAGACAAAGTAACAATATCCATTGGACACAATTGGGGCTGGTCCCTATACATCTATTTCTATTAATTCAAAAGCACAAGAATACAATGTTTAAGAAGATGAAAAGGGTAAAGCATGGCTTTTTCCCATTTGGCATTCCATGCATATATATTTTTCATTAACAGAAACTGATTTATGTGACACTAATCTGATCACTTCAGGGCTTGGATGTCCTAGTCTTCTGTGTCAAGTCCAGTAATCAGAATCTTCTTGAACTATAGTATTGAGAACACACATCTTCTTTGATGCTGCTGAACTCGTTAGACATACAAAAGGATCGATTTTCTTAACAAAGATAGAACTCGTTTTCATTCAACCTTCAGTACTTTACACAAGGGTTGTGATCACATATTTATACAAGCACATGCAGTTTTCTAAGCAACTACTTACCTTATAGCAAGCTGGCAGCTGGCAACCAGTTTAACAAACCTATGATTATAGTTGTAATCGTATAACCATAAGGAGGTTAAAGCTACAACATTTAACACGTGGTTTAACATTCAACATTTGTTCACAAACAACATAATTCAATGGCTTTGGCCACAGGTGAAGTGTTGTTTATGTTTTACGATTTTCCCCTTTTTACATATCAAAATGTGTAATATCCTATTAATTGAAGGAAGATTTATTTCAGACGAAATAAATAATTATTGATGGAAGCATGTAATAACTTAAATATTAAGTTCAATTAATTTTGGTTATAAAAATAATTTAAGAATTAACTGCATCAAACATCCTCAAATTATGATCCTCATTTTAAGTCGGTCTTTAAACTTAATTATTTTAATTTTATCCTCAAACTATGACTTCCATTCTTAAACACTCCTCAATTTTTTTGAATGTTTCAAATTTCATCCCCAAACTATGACCATTGACCTAAATTAGTCTCCCAAATTTTAAACATTCTAACTTCATCCTCAAATTATTTGTATATGTTGATCATAACTCATGTTAATAAAAACTGTTATAGAAATTGTTAATTGCCATGCAAATATTGATGCGTATTATGTAATAATATAATGCGAAATAAACAATAATTTAAGGAAGAATTTGAAAGTTTAAAAGTTTGAGGATCAATTTAGTACGTGTGTCAAAATTTGGAGACAAAATTTAAACATTCAAAAGTTTGGGACTAGTTTAAAATAGGGATGTTAATTGGGTGGGACGGGTGCGAAGGGTGCTCACCCCACATCCAGCCCACGACTCGCTGCAAATACAAAATATAAAACCATCCATGTCACGCAACACGCAAGACTAAAATCATCTTTGTCCCTCCACCCATGTAGGTCATGAGACCCACCTAATTTTCTTTTTACCCGCTTAATGACCCACTTCATATAATAAAATTTTAAGTATTAGTTAAACAAAAACAAACCAAATTTATTATGAAAAATGAAATATCTATCATTTGAACTCCCTCCCCATATGTGATATTGTTGAGTTGATCAAATAATGCAATTGACCAAGAGGGATGGTGAATTGGCAATTAAAATTTTGAATGGAGGGAAATGGATGAATAAAAATTGGCACAAGAGATTTATAGCGGTTTAAGTTCTCCAATGAACTCTACATCCACTACCTTAGCTCTCACTAAGGATTTTCAACCAATCCACTATTGATTCTTCCCATTTTCTTGGATGAGGAGGAAATCTTACAAAGAAATTAAGCTTTCTACTCAAAGCTTAATTTGAAACACTCTTTATAATAGAGAAAAATGGTAAACCTTACAATTTTCTTTCAAATGATGATTTGTTTACAAAAATACAATTTATCACTCCCGAAACTCACAATACAAATAAGAATGAAACACTAAAAAGAGTTGAGTATAAGGATTTGACAAATAAAAGGCACTAGGGTTTGGATTTGATGCTTGGATGATTCTTGTAGGTTCAGTAGTTGTTCTTGGTGCTCAAAATGCTTGCTTTTATACCTTCTCATTGATTTCTAGCCGTTTGGGTGGTTGAAATCATAAATATAGCCGTTGGGACTTTATCTTTCCACCATTAATGCTTTTATACCTAAAGCGTATCGATACACTTAACTAACTTTCAATAAACGGTTATGACAAGCAACATTCATATTTTTAAACCAACTTTCAAAACTTGTACCGAAACAAGTGAGACCGTTTAGATACTACCGTATTAATACGAGTTCTCTAGTTTCGAGCCCACACTTGATAGTTTCAAATCGTTTCGAAACACCTAAGGGGTGTATCGAAACGGTTAGCTGAAAATCGTTGTCTTGGCTTGGTAAACACTTAGAAAAATTTATGGGAATGTGAGTTTTAACTTAAACATTTTGCTTGTCAATTTTGGGAAGTTTGAGGACTTAAAAATTTATTTTTTTTTAAATTAGTCCTTGAAATATTCGTTATATCAAAATCAAAGTTTTGATTTTACAATCTCCCCTTTTTAATATAACAAAACCAAATATAAATTTTTAAGTTTTGAAAATTTTGTAAAACTTACTCCCCTCAATTTAAGATAGGTTTTTTAAAAACTAAGTTCAAAGTTTCAAAATTGGCTCTACTTCTCCCTTTTTTGTTAGATCAGAATAAGCATAATTCAATTAAAAATAAAAGGGCAATTAAATCAAAGCAAACAACATAATATATTAAGTTTATGAATCCAAAGCATAAAACAAAAATCCAAACTCAATTCCTAAAAGCATGACATAGGAAATAAACAAGGTTACGGTAAAGAATGTTGTGTATAGTCATGAAAAATAAAAATCCCAACGCTGTAAAAGATGTAGATATTTGAAGTAAAAGCGTTCAGAGTCAAGAGAGGTCATATCAACCATACGCTCACGATGGATGATGGTGTCTTGATAGAGCTTGAAGTTTGTGCGAGCATCGTTGTTTCTTAGACTCTTAGTGAAAAGAAGAAATATGTTAGGACGAGAGGAATCATCAACATCAACTTTAAATCCTTCGCCCGTCTCTTCAGTCTTTCGCTTCTTGTGAGCCATCGAAAAAGTCTAAAAACGTTTTAAGCAATCAAAAAATTATGTATGTATTAAAATTCACATTCAGTCCAATGGATATCCTATAATCAAGGTTTAAATATATATAATATACAAAAAATATACGGTTTAAAAATTTTATATTCGAATAAAAAAAATTTGAGTTTTAAAGAAGCTTTTGCAAAAACTTTGAAACTCAAGTATAAATATGTAATATATACAAAAGAAATAATTTTAAATCATATAATTTAAACAAAAATTTAAAAGAAAGAGAAAGTAGAAAAATACATTGATTTGAGATTTTGGAAGAATAAATGAATGGAGATGCACAAACTTGATGAATCTTTCTTAGATTGAAGTTGAAAACTAAAAACCCTCAAGATTTGAGTGAAAAAAGTTTAGGATTGATGGGTATTTAAAGGAAAAATTAGGGTTAGGGTTTTGATAGGTTTGGGTTTAATGAAAGTTGTTTTAAAGATGGAAACCCTTTAAATAAAGGCTTTTTCGGATACGCGTTTCAGTACAGGTAGTGTCGTATCGAAACAAAATCGACCGTTTCGAAATCCTATGACCGTTTCGATACAGGTTTGACTGTATCGATTCTCACAAAGATGCTCGTATCGAAACAGATGGGGTGTTTCAATACAAATTGTTCTAGAACCAAAACGTTTCGAAACCACTATGTCTGTTTCGATACAATTTGGTTCAATAATCTTCTTTAAGGTGGCCCGTATCGAAACAGGGGTACCCGTTTCCATACACATATGCTTGAATGTGCAGTTTGGGCACAAAGTTGCAGAAAAATCAATTTTTAATCGATTCAAATTGCATGATTAAGATGAATGAGCAAATACTATAAGCAAAAACATTTACATACTCCCCTTAGCTACAAGCATAGAAGCAAGATAATGCAAATTAACATAGGCATGAATATCAATTAATTTCAAGCAAGATTTTTACCATTTGGGACCTAAAAAGGTCAAGAAAGGCTAGTTAAACCTAACTCTCTCCTAAGGGTCTAAAAACGCTCTTTATCTAAAGGTTTGGTAAAAATATCCGCTAATTGGTTTAAGGTGTCAACATATGCTAGAACTACATCATTTTTCGCAACATGATCTTTAATAAAATGATGTATAATTTTTATGTGTTTAGTTCTAGAGTGTTGGTTGAGATTCTTATTTAGACAAATTTCACTAGTGTTTTCACACTTAAGGGGTACGGTGTCTACTTGGATACCATAATCTAAGAGTTGTTGTTTCATCCAAAGGACTTGAGCACAACAACTCCCTAAGGATATGTACTTCGCTTCGGTGGTAGATAAGGATACACTATTTTGTTTCTTAGAGAACTAAGATACGAGCATACTACCTAAAAATTGACATGTTCCGAAGATACTTTTCCTATCTATTTTGCATCCCCATAATCCGCATCTAAAACGGCATGAAGGTTAAAGGAGGAATCATTGGGATACCAAAGGCCTAAGTTAGGTGTGTCTCTAAGGTATCTAAAAATTCTCTTTATGGCTACTAAGTGTGGTTCTCTAGGACTAGCTTGGAACCTAGCACACAAGCAAACACTAGAAACAATATTCGGTCTACTTGCGGTAAGGTAAAGCAAAGAACATATCATAGATCTATAAAGCTTAGAATCAATAACCTCCTTCATCTTTGTCAAGCTTTAAAGAAGAACTCATAGGAGTGGCTTGAGGTTTCACATTCTCCAAGCCAAACTTCTTGAGCATGTCATTCACGTACTTTGCTTGATTGATGAAGGTGTCATCCTTCCTTTGCTTGATTTGGAGCCCCAAAAAGAATAAGAGCTCTCCCATCATGCTCATTTCTCACCTTGCATTAGCTTAGAAAATTCTTTGCAATAACATTCATTAGTAGAACCAAAAATAATATCATCAACATAAATTTGTACTACTAAGATGTCATTACAATATCTTTTTGTGAAGAGTGTAGTATCCACCTTGTCTTTTTCAAAAACATTTTTCAATCAAAAAGTTTGAAAGTCTTTCATACCAAGCTCTAGGAGCTTGTTTTAAACCATAAAAAGCTTTGGTTAGTTTAAAAACATGATTTGGAAATTTAGGGTCCTCAAAACCCGGTGGTTGTTCAACATACACTTCTTCATTTATAAAACCATTTAGAAAAGTACTTTTTACGTCAATTTGAAAAAGCTTGAAATCATGGTAACATACAAATGCAAGAAGCATCCTAATAGCTTCCATTCTAGCAACGGGTGCATTAGTTTCATCAAAATCAATTCCTTATTCTTGAGTGTAACCTTGAGCAACAAGCCTAGCCTTGTTTCTCACTATGTTACCACTCTCATCTAGTTTATTCCTAAAAATCCATTTAGTTCCTATGGTAGATTGATTACTAGGCCTTTCAACTAATGTCCATACTTTACTTCTCTCAAATTGATTAAGTTCTTTTTGCATGACCAAAATCCAAAAATCATCTTTTAATGCATCTTTGATATTTTTAGGCTCAATGCATAAAATAAATGCAACATGATTCATTAATTTGAGAGATGATCTAGTAGTTACCCCCTTGGATGGATCCCCCAAGATTTCACTACCTTTGACATAGTTGAACTCCTTTGGGTATGTAACATTCTTTTCCTCAAGAGCCAAGTCATTCAAGGCTTCAAGAGGTGGATCTTGTGCATCTTCTTCTTTGGTTGGAATCTCATCCACCTTTGATTTTTGTCTTCTATCAATGGCTTCAATGATCCATACACCATCATCATCACAAGAATCCTTCATCGGAAGAAGGTTATCATCGAAAACAACATGTATAGAATCTTCTACTACTAAAGTTCTCTTATTAAATACACAATAGGCTTTAGAGTTTAAAGAATATCCTAAAAAAATAGCTTCATCACTTTTAGCATCAAATTTACCTAAGTTATCTTTTCCATTGTTTGAAACAAAATACTTGCAACCAAATGGATGAAAATAGCTAATGTTAGGCTTCTTAGATTTTAAAATCTCATATGGTGTTTTCTTCAAAGTTGGCCTAATCATTACTCTATTTATGATGTAGCAAGCAGTATTTATGGCTTCTGCCCAAAAATATTTAGGTAAATTATTTTCACAAAGCATGGTTCTAGCCATTTCTTCTAAAGTTCGATTTTTCCTCTCAACTACCCCATTATTTAGAAGTGCGAGGTGCGAAAAAATTGTGGTTAATCTCATTTTCATTTAAAAACTCTTCAAAATCTAAATTTTGAAACTCGGTTTCATGATCACTTTTAATGTGAGTGATTTTAAGCTCAATATCATTTTGAGCTATTTTTGAAAATGTGATGAAT
Source organism: Hibiscus tridactylites (assembly GCA_958450335.1). NCBI lineage: Eukaryota > Viridiplantae > Streptophyta > Magnoliopsida > Malvales > Malvaceae > Hibiscus > Hibiscus tridactylites. The sequence continues at coordinate 83,909,956 of OY288268.1, read as the reverse complement.
TTTTCTAAAACATCATCTTTTGTACTTAAGAATAGAACCCAAGTAAACCTAGAATAGTCATCAACAAGTACAAATGCATATGATGTACCGCCCAAGCTCATAGTCCTAATTGGCGCAAAAAGATCCATATGAATCAATTGTAAGCATCTACTAGTAGATACATCATTAATGGATTTAAATGAGGTTCTATGTTGTTTACCATTAGAGTATGCATCACATATTTTATCATTAGAGAAATTAAGTTTGGGCAAACCTCTAACTAGATTAAGGGAAACTAATTTCTCTAAAACACTCATGCTAGTATGTCCTAATTTTCTATGCCAAAGCCATGAGTCATGTTCATCATATGCAACCAAACATGCATGAGATGTGTGAATGTCATCTAAATACACCATGTAGATATTTCCTATCCTATGTCCTATGAGCATCAATTGATTTGTTTTAATGTTCATTATTTTGCAACCATTTTTATCAAAGAGAACATTAAAACCTTTATCACATAATTGACTAATGCTCAATAAGTTATGCTTAAGACCGTTGACATATAATACATTTTTAGTAAAAACAGAAGAGTGATTACCAATGGAGCCAATTCCTTCAATGTGGCATTTGAAGTTGTCGCTGAAAGTCACTACTCCACCACTCTTTGGCTTTAGTTCCAAGAATATACTCTTGTCATTGGTCATGTGTCTTGAGCATCTACTATCAAGTTACCATGAGTTTTGACATGAAATTTTGGCCTTGTTGCAGTGTTCCCCCTACAAACAAAGAAATTAAGCTTTAGTTTTTGGTACCCAAATCATTTTGGGTCCATGTGTGTTAGCCCTTAAAACCTTGGTTCTCTTAGGAATCTAAGAAGCAATAACATTCACATTATTAGAAATAATGAGTTCCTTGGGAACCCAAACACTTCTAATTCTTTTATTATTAGATTGCTTTGAAAAAAAATTATTTGTTTAGGATAAAAAGTTTTTCTTTTTACATATTGGGTTTTAGAAGAATTTCTTTTCTCAAAATTATTTCTCCCAATAGTAATAGAAGTTTTAAGATTATCCACCTCCTTTGTGTGATAATCTTGAAAATCAGAAAGAAGTTTTTCTAAATCAACATTTTTCTTTTTGAGATCATTTGAAAGAAAAAATCAAATATAAAACATTCTTTTTCCAATTCGGAGTTAGTTTTTGAAAGAGGCTCATTTTGATTTTTCAAATCGGAAATATTTTTCTTATTTCTCAAAATTGACTCTTTATATTTTTCAACTAACTCATCATAGACCTCTTGCAACTCATCGTATGCATCATGAAGCTCATCATAGGTAAAATCGAAAGTAGATGAGTTAAGGTTTACCTTTAGATCATCATCAATGGTCATGAGGCAAAGGTTAGCCACTTCCTCCTCTTTCTCGGATGACTCCTCATCACTCCAAGTTGCCACTTGAGCTTTGAGCTTGTTCTTCTTCCCAAATCTCTTCCTTTTTAATTGAGGGCACTCGGATCGGATGTGGCCGGATTTCTTGCACTCATAACAAATGATTTGGTCATTCTCTTCTTCTTTACTCTTGTTCTTGAAGTCCCATTTTCTATTGAACTTTCTCCCTCAGTTGGACTTCATGAAACGAGTGAATCGTTTGGCTAACATGGCCATCTCCTCATCTTCATCCTCATTAGAATCGATATCATGGTATGAAGCTTTAAGTGCAATTCCAATCTTCTTTTTCTCAACTTCCTTCTTCTTAACCTTCTTCTCCTCCATCTACTTTTCTTCTTCTCTTCCCTTCTTCAATGATCTCATGGGTAAGTAGAGATCCAACAAGAGCATTAAGCTTGAGAGCCTTCAAATCTATAGCTTCAATAATGTTTGTTCTCTTGCTTTCCCAAGATTCCGGGAGAGAATACAATAGCTTCTTCACTATCTTGTCTTCGGAAATGATTTCATCGAAACCCTTTAATCCATTGACGATGACCGAGAATCGACTAAACATCTTGGAGACACTTTTATCGGGATCCATCTTGAAGTTTTCATACCTTAGATTGAGTAGCCCGATCTTTGTCTCTTTGACATTGCTAGTTCCTTCATAAGTTGTCTCGAGGGTATCCCAAACTTCTTTGACATTCTCGATCGAAGACACCTTGGTGTAGATATCCAGACCAAGAGCACAAAAGATGACATGCAAGGCTTTATCATTGACTTGTATTCTTCTTCTATCATCTTCGGTCATTTCAGCTTTCACCTTTGAGAAAAGTCTTCCTTCACCATCTCTCTTCATAAGAATGTATGGCCCTTCTTCAACTACATCCCATACCCTGTAGTCGGTAGATTTGATGAAGAATCTCATCTTATTATTCCAATATGGATAGTTATCCTCATTGAATAATGGTGGTTTAGTGGTAGATTGAGACTCATAGAGGTTGGAAATGGAGGTGGATGCCATTTCTTGACTTGTTTTTGATCAAAACTCTCCTAGAATCGACTCAAGAGGGTTGTAATTCTTCTAATGAGTGTGGCTCTAATACCAATTGTTGAGTTGATCAAACAATGTAATTGGCCAAGAGGGGGTGGATTGATAATTAAAATTTTGAATGGAGTGAAATGGATGAATTAAAATTGGCACACGAGATTTATAATGGTTCAAGTTCTCCAATGAACTCTACATCCACTACCTTAGCTCCCACTAAGGATTTTCAACCAATCCACTATTGATTCTTCCCCTTTTCTTGAATGAGGAGGAAACCTTTCAAAGAAATTAAGCTTTCTACCCAAAGCTTAATTTGAAGCACTCTTTACAATAGAGAAAAATGGTTAACCTTACAAATTCATCTCAAAGGATGATTTGTTTACCCAAATACAATTTATCACTCCTCAAACTCACAATACAAATAAGAATGAAACACTAAAAGGAGTTGAGTATAAGGATTTGACAATAAAAGGCACTAGGGTTTGGATTTGATGCTTGGATGATTCTTGTAGGTTCAATAGTTGTTGCAGGTGCTCAAAATTCTTGCTTTTATACCTTCTCATTGATTTCTAGCCGTTTGGGTGGTTGACATCATAAATATAGTCATTGGGACTTTATCTTCCCACCATTAATGATGTTTTGCAACTACCCGTACCGAAACGACATCACCTGTATTGAAACAGAGCAAAAACAGAAAGAGCCGTTGAGAGCATTTAAGAGATCGTATTGAAATGATCGTGGTCGTTCCGAAACTGAAAGAGCCCGTTTCAAAACGGGACAATGTCGTATCGAAACATTTTGAACTGTGAAATCCCGTATCGAAACGCACCTAAATCGTATCGATACGCTTAACTAACTTTCAATAAAACGGTTATGACAAGCAATGATCACTGTAACCCCCTCGTCCCGGTCTAGCCGGATGACCGGTCCGAGTGGGCCACACGGGGAAAACCGAGTGAAACCCGTAAAGGTTCCCCTCGGTTAGCAACCCTAATTTTTTTTCTTTTTATATTAATCTTGTCTAGAGGAACATTAAGTCCTAAGTGATTCACAACAGCGGAAAACATTTAAGGGAAAAACACATTCATACCACGGCCATACAAAACAGTCAAGGGTATCGACACGTTCTATTCTCATCCACAACACGCGGAACATAACACACGAAACAACATTTAAACCCCCAAACCACATTCAAACATCCCAATTTTAGGCTTGACTAAAGGCATCTTAGTACCTATAAGTTTTTCTCTTTAAACAGGCCCACAAGGGTCAAACAAGGCATTTCTGAATGAAGGTTTCGAAACCTTACCCATAGGTTTCGAAACTTTGGCTGGCAGTGACCCCTGGAACCCATTTTCACCAAAAGTTTCGAAACCTTGGGAAGGTTTCGAAACCTTTGATCAAGTTTCGAAACCTTGCCCAAAGGTTTCGAAACTTTGGTGGGCAGTGGCCTCTGGAATCCAAAAATTTGCAAAGGTTTCGAAACTTCACCCCTAGTTTCGAAACCTTGATGCAGGGGAGCATAATTTGCTTCAATATAAAGACTTTCAATGATACAAACACAATAGAATCATACATAGCCATACATATGAGCTTAAAACGCTAAAAGCACACAACACCAACCACCAAGTCTAGAGGCATACGACTTAGATTAATCGCACCTCAACCTACTCAAGGCATGAATATGAACAATCAAACCTACATGGTATATAATGCATTAAGAAAGTATCACAAAGAACATACCATCAAAACAACCTTAATCCTTTAAAAGGCATACAAGTCATACATGGAACTCAAAGGCCCTAAAAGGCACAAGGAAAACATATGAGGTTTGCACCAAGACAAGGCAATCTAAACATCTAAAGGCATGCCACCATACCCAAACATTCATCATAGCATTCATGCATTACAAACCATAATCAATCCAAAGCATCAACATAAGGCATTAACAACATGTGGCCAACACAAAGGAGTCTAGATACAAGCTCCTAAAACACGTAGCATTTCCCATTGCTAGACTATTACATTATTTAATTAAACCATACTTGAGCAAACCACCACACGCTTGGACGCCCTTATCTTGCTCCTTGCTAACTCCAAGCTAAAGATCTGCATTGTCGGAAAAAGGAGAGCGTAAGCATAAAGCTTAGTGAGCGGAGCTCTAAAACATAACTACGACAATGCAGGGTTCAAAGCTTTCTTTAAAATGAAGGTCAACGCATACAAATCATCCAACGACCTAATCCTTCTACTATCATACAAGTTCAACCACAATTCAACAATATAGGCATTTATCATAGCATTACACTTCATAGTATGCATAAAGGTATGATCTTAGATTAAAGCAAAACCATAAAAGAGAATGATATAGTGAGATACACATGAACAACACATGGCATGCACAAGCATAACCAAACACACACGGTGGGACTACACATCACCGTTTCGACTAGTAGTTTTCCAATGGGACTACACATCAAAGTACTCTTCTACTAGTCACTACCGGTGGGACTACACATCACCGGAGTCTTATACCATTCGCTACCGGCGGGACTACACATCACCGGAGCAACGACAACCATCACGTGAGGTTCGACACCAACCATGCAACACAATATACAATCACTACCATACGACATGTACTCACTATATCATGCACAACCAAATCAAGATGTAACAAAACCCACAATTAGGCATCACTTACTACTTGAAATCTTACCGATCACAAATGGTCTTACTCACCATTTTCGTACACAACTTGCACCAATTTACTCACACCTTACAAGGCATATCAACAACATCATTAATACCATCATACATGATCAAAGATATAGCAATAGGCAACATGCTTCTACTCAAGTATTTAAATTTCATGCTTGACAAAACATCACCACAAGTAATGAAAACAAATGGAAAAAGGGGAAATTAAAGAGGCAATTCACAACAACTTACTCTTGAGTTTAATTTGACTTTTCAAGCCAAATCTAAATTCTTTCAAAACCATCTTTGAACCAAAACATTACTTGAAAACATTTTCACCTCCACATGCTAGAACCAACCTTTGAAATCAATTTAAAACATTAACCACTCACCTCATTTCCTTAAGCAAAACAAGCAAAGCCGAATCAAGCCTCCACACTTCCGGATTCGATCCCAAAGCTTTACCAACGCAATTCCTTGTTTCTAATCGCCTCAACACAAGTGAAATAACCTCGAATCAGTCCACAACACAACATAGCAAACCCGGAATACAATTCAACCATTAAACACTTGTTTTTCGAACCAAGAACAACCTCCAAAAAGCCATTCCCGAGCAGCCCCTTTGCACAGTCCAAAACTTGTGATTTTAACACATTTAACACTTCCAAATGCTTCCAAAACGACCCCCAACCAATGCCCTAACATCAACCCTCAATTTCCAACACAAACCACACCCAAAACTCAACTAAAAACCCTCCTAAAAACCCACCAAAACCCAAATTCGGGAATCTCAATGAAACTCTTTAAAAATTATATATGTTGGACCATTTGATTCATAAACACCATATCTAACAATATTAAATCAAAATCTCAAGTTAAACACCATAAAGCTACCAATTTTATTCAAATCTCCCAAAAATCCAAATTCTAAAACATGGATGAAAATGAAAGTTACTTGTACTTTTGAAAAGAGGAAGGTGAGAGCAAGTCGAAAACGTGTTTACCTTTCAAAACCGAGCCAAAATGAGGGAGAAAGGAGGTGGGAAAGTCTCTTGGAGAAAAGCTCCTCCTTTGTCGTGGGAAAGGAAAAATGGGGAGGGAGGAAGATGACAACATTTGTGTTTTAAATTAAAAGTGGGGGTTTTTAATTTAGAAGACCAAATATTTACACAAATGCCATTAATGAATGGCTATTGGGCTTGGTTTAAAGATTGGGTCCAACACCTTTATTTTATTTGCAAACCAAACCAAACCATTATTTTATTTACTTAAATTATAAAACCGAACCCGAATATTATTAAAACATTATTTTCACCCGACCCTTAAACACGGGTGTTACAATCATATTTTTAAACCAACTTTCAAAATTCGTACCGAAACAAGTGAGACTGTATCGATACTATCGTATCGATACGAGTTCTTGTTTCAAGCCCACACTTGAGAGTTTCAAATCGTTTCGAAACACCTAAGGGGTGTATCGAAACCACTAGTCAAAAATTCACTTTACAGTTTCAAATCGTTTCGAAACACATAAGGGGTGTATCGAAATGGTTAGTCGAAAATCACTGTCTTGGCTTGGTAAACACTTAAAAAAAATTATGGGAACATGAGTTTTAACTTAAACATTTTGCTTGTTAATTTTGGGATGTTTGAGGACTTAAAAATTTATCTTCTTTTCAAATCAGTCCTTGGAATATTTGTTATATTAAAAATCAAAGTTTTGGTTTTTACATATATTAAAAAGTTTGATGACAACAATAAAGAAAAATCAAGAAACCTAAATATTATATATATTGAAATTTTCATAAATATCTTAAGAAAAGTCAATACGAATTATCTTAAATTTGACTCCGATCTGAACTGATAATTTTAAAAATATTTGTATATTTAATCTAATCAATTTCAAACCCAATTATATATATATCGAATTTTTCATAAATATCTTAAGACAAATCAATATGAGTTGCCTTACATTCGACTATGATCCAAAATTTTATTTTAAAAAAATATTTATATATTTGATCTGATCAAACTCAAACTTAATTATATTTTTAATAATATTTATAATTATATGTTATAAGATATGTTGGGACATATAGGGATAATGTGGGGGCGAGAGGGATGACGGGAGGCGGATGGGGATGAAGAGGCTACAAATTTATATTTACGCCTGCCCCACCACCATGACAAATCTAATTTTTATCTCCATCATCGCCCCACGAAATATGTAACTATCTATACCCAATTGGATGCGAAGTGAGACAAATCCATGCAAAATTGACATCTCTAGTTTAGAATGTGGTTTATAATTCAGGTGAAATTAAAATATTTAAAATTTAAAAAATAATTTAAAATGAAAGATAGTTTATGATCGTGTAATACAATAAACTCATAATTTAATTACTCTAAAGTTTTATTTTATTTAACCTCCGAAACTAATTCATTAATTTCGAGCCCAAGGATTTAATCCGGTGGTTGAAAACAGACATTGCAAAGGAATGGTCCAGATTCTTAGATGAATGCGTGTTTTATAATATAAAAACATTTTTTGAATCAATTTCTTTTAAAATATAAACTAATATTTATAAAATAAAGAATGGATCAAGGATTTCTGTGGATTATAAAAATAAGAAAAATAAATTAAAACAAAAGAAGAAGAAAATTCCTAGATCTGTCATAGTCCACACCTTTTTTCACAAATAATACACATCTTCTTCCATCTGTTTATTTTAAAGTAAAAATTGTATAAAAACAATAAAAACAAAAAAATAATTTATTTCTATCTCTTTCTGACATTGTAATTATAATGAATTAAATGAAATTAAATGTATTATTAAAATAAATCCGGCCCACTTTCTTCCTTTGTGCATTAATCATTGATCATTAACATAAATCAGTTGTAGTGCTTTGTGCCCAACAAAAGAAGTAAAAGATATGTAATTAATTAATATCTAATACTTGTTAATATTATTTAATGAGTTTTATTCACATTTAAAAGTTGTTAATATGTTATTTAAACAATAATATTGTATTTCATGGAAAAGTAAACAATTTAATTTATATTCCTAATATATTGGATTACTATATATATTATATGAACTCGTGGAGTGGTTCCAGTGGTAAAGGATGATGTATTTAATTCAGGTGACCCGAGTTTGAGCATCATATGTTCATGTTCCATGGTGTGTGTGCGTTATTAAGAGGCTAAAAAATTGAACAGATATTGATCATGTTTGGCAATTAGCGGATAACTGATATCGGATAGCGAATTACATTAGCCGATAGCAGATAACTGATTGCATTAGCTGATTTGACTAGTGGATTGTATTAGCTGATTGTATAAAAGTGTTTGGTAAAATTAACTGATAGCTAATAACAGTTAGATTATTTAAACAAACAAAATGACATATAAGGACATGATTATAATCAATACTTGTTTTAATAGTTTATTAGTTATTAATATTTTGTATCCAATTATTATTAATTAGATCTATAAAATTATCTTTAATATAACTTTTTTAAACATATTCGAATCATTTATATATTAATTTATTATTTATATAATTATTTTAATATAATTTAATTAATTAATAAATTTAAATACACATTAAATATGTGATAATAAAAAAGAAGTAAATATGATTAGCTTGTAAATAGGGTGAGAAAATATTTAATTTAGGTTATTTTGAGATTTTTAGTAACTGGTAAGGGTAAACGAGTCTTTACAACTTTAATATCAAACCTCTAATCTCAAAAAACTCATATTATGAGCTTTTTCAAAATTAGCGGTTTCACTTCAATCCGCTCTTTCAATCCGTTGTTTACCAAACACCAATATTAGCGGATTTGACTGGTCGAACCTCTAATTATGCCTAAAACTTCTAATTTTTGCTCAAACCTCTCTTTACCAAACAAGGTCATTATCTTATACTCACACCAGCATATTCAATAAAAAACAATCTTATCTAATTATTATTTTTGGAAATTTGTTTTGCATTTAATGATTTAATTATATTAAAATTAGGAAACAATAATCATATATTTTTAAATAGTAATTATCTCATACACGTGCGGTAGAAACAAAAAGCTTTCACAAGCATATTTGTTTTATGGTTTAGAGTAAGATTTTAGGGTTTAGAGGTTAGGAATTTAGGTTTAGTGGTTTGTGATTAGAATTTAGAACTTGTAGGTTAAAACTTAAATCTCTAACCATATTATCCTAAACTTTAAACTCTAACCCCAAGACTTAAATTCTAACCACAAAACTTCTAAACCCTAAATTTCAACCATAATCCATAAAACTAAGGTGCTTGTAGATTTTTTTTTTTGTTTGTTTTCACCACCTGTATATCAAATATATATTAAAATAACCCCTTTTAACTGGCGGAAGACACGATTAACAATAAAATTAATATTCAATGTTTATATTTAACTTTCAACATTTTAATCAAGTTATTGGGATTTTATTAAAATCATGATAATCCGTTTGAGAGTTCATTTGTTTTTTTTTTCATTGTTGATGGAACAATCTCATATCACTGTATGATTTCAAAATAAAAAATTTGTACTATTTTAAAAATTGATTTATTATAAAATACCGTAAGATGACACGGTTATATACAAAATAGTATTATAGCAGTAATGAAATAATATATTATTACATTTACTATTTCCCTATTAATCTAAACTATGCTCATAAAAATATCTCATGTATTAAGGAAAAACCTAAAGAGAGCCGTAAACATTTTCTTTTTAGGGTTTTGTCGCAACTTTTTTTAGGGTTTTATTTTTTAATTTTATTTAATTAGCGGTGACACCGGTTTGATGTTGGTCGCCGATTATCAAATCTTTGTACTATATTTTTTTTGACTTCGTGACGCGTTTATCTTTATTTTTTAGCATATTTTCTTCTTCTTCTTCGGTCATTTAGCCGTTTTTTATGTTTTTCTCATAGTTAAATTTGACGACGCTACGACTGATTAAGATGACGCTTATTTGTAATCCTGCTAATCTTCTCTATTCTTGACCCTCAGATTGAATTTGGATACGCGGTTTGCGCTCGTGGATAGTTTCTCACGACACTTGACTCTAATTTGCGATTCTCGGTGATCTTTCAATAGCTTAATCATATTTGTGGTTCGTTTGCCGATGTAGCCAGATTTTTTCATATATGTTTTTCATTCGAGTCTTTTGCATGGTTTTTAATCTTTTCATTTATGATCTTCTATGATCTAAAGTGGCTAGTTTTAAAAACATGTTCCAATTATGTATTTAGTTTACATAATAGTGGTAAACCCTTATTGTAATTTTACATATTTTCTCTTTTAATAACACTAGAGGCCTCTATTCAAGAAACAATAATATAAATTGTCGCATAAATTACTACGATTTCAGCGTTATAAAAATTATTAACGGTTTAGTTAATATTTTCAATAAAATATAATAAATTGATCAGATGAAAATTGTTAAGGAATAAATTGACAAAGTGTATAAACATTAAAGACTAATTTATCGTTATAACTTATAAACATACATATATAATAAATAAATAACACATATTTACAAAAAAAAAATTGAACACCAACAAAAGCAGGTTAATTTCGTTGGAAAATTCTTGTGTAGTTTTAAAATAATACAAAAAAGTTACTGTCTAAGTAGAATAATTTATATAACAATGGATATAAATTTCCAATTAATTATAATAGAAAAGAGTAATGGAAATTAGCTTTCAAAAGCTTTGATCCATTGAAAAAGAAAAGGATGAAATGGATGGTTGAACTTTGAAATTTGAAGGTCGTCATTTTCCCGTTCCTTCCACCGTCTATTACGCAGATTTAGGCTGTGATTTTTGTAATACTACCGTTTAATATTTTAATATCGATTATCAATTGGTCGAGAAGAACAAGTGCTAATATGCTGTGTTCTTTAAATAAAATTTAGACAAATTTCAATACCGTGAATTGTAAGAATAATTTTAATAATATTTAACTCGAATTAATTGCTTAATAGATCAAATGACCGTGGTTAAAAAAATAATTTTATATTTTCTTTTGATTACATTGAAAAATAAATAAATTTTAAAAATAAATATCAAAATTCGAATTTATATAAAATGGAACAACATGAGTATAATTGACAGTTTCACTAATTAATAAATCTCGAACTCATTTTATATTTTAATACTAGGGTAAACTACATAAATGACCACCATAGTATTGGTAAAGTCGCGATTTGACCACCTTACTATTTTTTAAGCAATTAAACCACCAAACTATTTAATTGGTTGCAATGTGACCACCAGCCGTTAGAAACTAACGGAAGGAGTGACGTGGCTGTTAATAAAATTGGTATAATTACATATTTGATCCTTTCTATTTGTACATTTTATCAATTTAGTCCTAATTTTAATAAATAAAATAATTAAATTATTTAATTAGACATCGACACGTGTCGGCGCCTTATTGGAGGACTTTATTTATATATTTTTTATTTAATAATTTTTATTTTACTCCTCCAATCAGGTGGTGACACGTGTCACCATATTGGAGGAGCAAAATAAATCAAGGAATACTTTTCATTCAGTAAGACTCGAAATCGGGTTGGCTAAGTGGAAAATAAGCACGCCTACCACCAGGCCAATTCTATCCTTGTGATATTTTATACAAAATTTAGTATATAACACTTTAATCATAAAAAGTAGATGAACAACTTCAAAAAGGGAACTCTCAAATACTGTTTGGTCCTGGTCTGCTGTTTAGCTCCTAAAGTGTAAGCATAGCTAATCATTTATGTTTTTACAGCAAGGAAATTCAAATGCAACAGAATGGTATGAATCAAAGCATAATTAGAAACCACATATACTGCAGATAAACTTCCTTCCTTAATCAATGAACTTCATGGAAGGATTCATGTAGCCTTTGACACGAGAACATCAAACAGGAACACTTTCATGATATAGGCAAACCATGGCAAGATTCGATATGTCGTGATGACACCCAGATCGACAAATCTTTTCTTACCATCTTCTTCACATTCAAAGATATGGGCAAAGCATGTCATTTTATTTTTACAAACGGGAATAGCAATTAGTAAATGCCAACATCTGCAGCCATTTTAAGAACATTATCTGAACAAAGAATGATTCTAAATCCCCTTGTCGGGTTCTCTGGAATGAAAAGAAACAAGTTTTCGAGAAAACTTGAACCATACCCATTTTCAAAAATCTATTCAATCAAAAATCTATTCCAAATCTCCATTCCTACAACACCAATATCACATTTATGAAGATCATGGTTTCCATAACAGAATAAATATGGTTTACATACACCCAGAAAATCAAACTAAAACTCTCCTAATAAAGAAACAAAATCAATAAGAATATAGAGGAAAATGATCTGCAAAAAAAAAATTCATGGAAATATTAAGAATCCTGGCATGAGCAAATTTCTAAGTTATATACTAGATTTTGTACAAAATATCACAAGGATAAAATTGGCCTGGTGGTAGGCGTGCTTGTTTTCCACCTAGCCAACCTGGTTCCGAGTCTTACTGAACGCAAAGTATTCCTTGATTTATTTTGCTCCTCCAATATGGTGACACGTGTCACCACCTGATTGGAGGAGTAAAATAAAAATTATTAAATAAAAAATATATAAATAAAGTCCTCCAATAAGGCGCCGACACGTGTCGATGTCTAATTAAATAATTTAATTATTTTATTTATTAAAATTAGGACTAAATTGATAAAATGTACAAATAGAAAGGATCAAATATGTAATTATACCAATTTTATTAACAGCCACGTCACTCCTTCCGTTAGTTTCTAACGGCTGGTGGTCACATTGCAACCAATTAAATAGTTTGGTGGTTTAATTGCTTAAAAAAATAGTAAGGTGGTCAAATCGCAACTTTACCAATACTATGGTGGTCATTTATGTAGTTTACCCTTAATACTATTACTCATAAATTATAAATAATAAAATAATAGTAATAAAAGGTCAAACAGACACTTGCTTTGCTTGCTTTATCTATCTTGCTTGTTCTTCACTTTCTCTCATTTCATCTCACTTTTCCCCCTTTGTTTCCCTTTTCGCTTTGCTTTTTTAAATTCCTACAATCTTTCTGCTCTTTGCTTTCATATTTCTTTATTGAGTGGCAAAAGCACCATCTTCATCATCATTGTTTAAGAACACCGTCTTCACTCAATTCTTTCTGAAAAAAACTTTCGTTTGGTTTTTTCTCGGGAAAAAAATTCTGGGTTTTGTTTCTTGATTCTAGATTCTCGGTTTTCATTGTGATTATTGATCTGGGTGTTCAAAATTCTCCTCAATTTTGTGTTTTTTTAATCATGGAAAAAGACAAGGCTTTTATTATGGCTGAGGTGCTGAACAGAACAGCAACACGACAACCACCAACTTGGAACACTTGGCATCACCTTGGGACTGTGAATCCGATGAAGTTTCTATCGATGAAGTTGGCGACTGTGAATCCGAGGACAGATATTAACATGGAAGCCCTTCTGTCAAAGGATGTAAGTTAATCTCCCATGATATTGATCTCTCTATTTATCGCAACTTGTCTGAATTTTCCAGTGACACCTTCCGTTCTTTGTGTTCTGCAGATGGTCCAATCTAGTGGATCGTTGCTGCACGGAATTTATTCGATGGATTCTTCGGCACTGCCATTCCCTTTCGGATATCAGCACCAGCAGGGGCTGCAACTTAACAATGGCATACCTGGTACTACCGAGACTCAGTTCTCGATGAAAACACAAGGCTTTCAGCTGCCTCCGATCAATGGTTTCACCGATGCTAACTCTCATGTAGGATCAATTTGGGAGGATGATCTCCAGAGCATTGTTCAAATGGGGTTTGGCCAGAATCAACCACAAAGCTATCAAGGTAAAGCATCATAAATTCAACAATGTCCGATTCATGACGATACCGGAGTTCGAATAACATAGCTGATCCGATTATTTGTCCGGTGCAGGCTCAATAGCAACTGGGCAAGTGAAAATTGAATCCTGATTCAGTGATTCCCCTTCCAAGAGAAGCCTTTGTAAATAGAAACGAAAAGAGCCTTGTTTTCCCACAAAAGAGCCTTATTTCCTAGACCCAATTCTTTAGAGGATTCTTACAACAAATCCTGATTTGTAATATTTTAGGACTAATTACAATGAAGTGGTCCATATGTGCCACAGTTTTTAAGACATACTTTAGCTTGTGTAACACTAGTCTTTGTGGGGAGGTTGAAAGAAGAGATGAATTTTTATGTAATACTTCTGTTTCAACCATATGTAATAACAGCTAAAAGTTTCACTTCATTTCATGTCGAAATTTTACTGCATAATGTATCCTTGATTACTGCCTAAATTTTGGTTTTGTTAGAAAGAAAAATGTTAAAAAACTGCAGATAACATCAAACAACAAAACAAAACAGTTGTGTCCCATGAATTTATCCATTTTCCATTGTTTATTTTTTCTCGGCAACCAAACAAAAGCTACAGTTAAAATGAAAAAGACAGCATTTTCCTCCCATTGCTTTCAAATTTAGCTGGAAAATCAGATGTGGGGAAACCCTGGGATTTGGATTAGACTGAAAATTATGTAACATTAAATCGCGTAACTAGTGGGAAAATAAATTAGAATTAGATTCTTTTACTGGTAAACAGCTGTTAAAGTGGGGACAATTCATCTCTTAAGTCCAACCGATGATTAACAATGATTTTGTGTTCTTGAGCTGTAATCCCATTCCCATTGTCACTTTTCTTTTGTCCTCCCGGTTTCATAATTTCGTCATTGACAAATTCAGATTGACTTGTATTGCACATCTGACTTTAGTTACCGATTAGCGAATCTTTCGGCGAGAATTTTTTACAAATACAAAGCCTTAAACTTGAGATATACTTAAGCGATACTAAACTCTTACTACTTAGATCAACCTCGTTAGTTCCATTGTCAATTCTTTCAACAGGATAATTTTCCTGTTTACAGGTATATTTTTTGTCTATTAAATTTGTCTAAAATTGAAATCGCTGTCTTAATTCCTGATAATAGCGGTGAAATCTGTTAACTAAATCCTGCTATTAGTTCATGTATTATGCATTATCGGTAGTTTGAGTCTACCACGCTCGATAAATACCGCTGAGTACCACTAATAATAAGCATCATTGAGCACTACTAAATTAATTTATAAAAGTTACAAATTTAAAGGACTAACATATAATTAAATATTATTTAAAATAAAATATTAATTAAATTATTTTTTTAGATAAATAGTTAAATTATTTTCTATATATATACTATTTTTATTTTTAAAAAATTATTTGGATAAAATACCAACCTTAGTCAATTTAAAAAATAAAAATCCAAAACCTTAAATTGTAAACCCTAAACTAGGGGTGTTCATGGTAGGTTAACCGTACCGTTTAGCTTAAACGGTTGGTTAACCGTTATAGCGGTTATTATTCGTAACTTAGCCGTTACTAACCGTTAAGAAACGGTTAACCGTTAATTTTTTAAATGGTTAACCATTATAGTGGGTAACCGTTAATTTTCTTTTGAAATGTTCATTATTTCTTTTTTAGAATAATAAATATATCTCTCCGATAAATATTGTATTAATTTTTTTTTTAAAAAATTAACTTAAATAGAGAAATTTTAAACACAAACTTTAATTAGTTAAAATAAAGTACCGATGGGTTAACCTATAGGTTAACCATTAACCGTCTTTTTTAGCGGTTCGATTAACCGAAACCGTTTAATCTTAACGGTTAGGTTAATTAACCTATAAAATGAACGGTTATACCGGTTAACGGTTACGGTTTATTTTGCACACCCCTACCCTAAACCCTGATCTTTAAACCCAAAACCCAAAACCCAAAACCTTAAACATTAAACCTTGAACCATAAACTTGAAACATGAAACACTAAACCATAAACTTAAAACATGAAACCTAAAACCCGAAACACTAAACCATATACCATAAACCCTAAACTTTTAACCCTAAATTGTTAACCCTAAAATCAAATATTGGGTTTAGGGTTTAGTCTTCATGGGTTTAGAGTTTACTAATTATGGTTTAGTGTTTTGGGTTTCATGTTTAGGATTTTAGGTTTATAGTTTATGGGTTAGAGTTTACTATTTAGGGTTTAGAGTGGGTTTCGAGTTTTATGTTTTAGGGATTAAGATTCTAGGTTTAAGGTTTATGCTTTAGAATTTAGTGTTTTGGATTTAGGGTTTTTATTTTTTAAATTGACTAAGGTTGGTATTTGATCTAATTATTTTTTAAAATGATTAAAAAATATATTATATATATGGAAAATAATTTAATTAATATTTTATTTTAAATAATTTATAATTGTATGTTTAAACAATTTATAATTATATGTTTAAATAATTTATAATTATATGTTGAGTCCTTTTAGATTTATAATCTTTATTAATTAATTTAATGGTACTCAGTCGTGCTCATTATTAGTGGTGCTTAGCGGTGCTCGTTGAGCGTTGTATAAGAATTAATGATGGAATTTGACTTTTTCTAAAAAAATATTTTTTATAAAATCATTATATGAAAAATATTAACGGTATAAACATGATACAAATATATAAGTATATAAAATATAATTATAAACACGAAAAATTATAAGAACGTGATAAAAAATGAAATTAGTGAACTTCTGAGTTGGCTGGAGAATAGAAAAGAGTCTTTAGTCTTTGTAATCCAATTTGCTTTTGAAAATTCTGACAAAAAGAGGATAAAGTTTGTGGAATTCATATGTAAACTATATATAAAGGGAAGGCCTTTTGAAGACATTATTTTTCATGAAAGTAGTCTTCGAAATTTCTAATTTCTATTTTGGATGAGTCTAGGATAAATGACAAATATCGATATACCTATTATTTTTTTTCTTTTTATTATTATTTATTATTTTTATTATAAATAAAATCTTTTTAAAGAATTTTTGAGACTCACCCCAAAGATTTAAATTTTAATTTAAAACAAATTTACAAGCTTTCTTTTTTTAGTAATTTTATTATTATTAATTTTATTTTGAAATAAACCTTTAACCTCTACTTTTTTTTCTTCCATCTTTTTCTTTTCTTTTTCATAAACTCTACCGTTGTCGGCGACACTTACCATGTCGATATTTTTTTCACCAACCTCCGACAGATTGGCCTTTGACTAAACCCAACACTGCACAAAACATTGTATACACCTTTAACAACGTTCGAGCACTCTTTTCCGTAGTCATGTCTACCGCGTGCGACTGTAAGTTTTAATTTTCTCTTGTTTTAACTGCATCCATCCCCCATCTTGTCTGTTTAACGTTATGGCTCAAGATTTTTCATGTTTTGTTTTGGGTCTTTTGAGTGTGTTTCTATGCTCTTTCGATGTCATTTTTCATGGACAACAAATTTTTTAGTTATTCTTGTGAGCACTATAGAGCATGTGAGAGCTTGCATTTGAAGCAGATGTGATAAGATGAAATTGCATGGTTATATTGATTTATTGAAATTAGAAATTTGTATATATACTTATTGGTGATAACAAATGTTGAACTTTAAAATTCGTATAGAATTTTTAAGGACGAATTGCATTTAAAACTTCAATTGTTGCTTAATGGTAGTTGATTAATAAGAAAGTTAGTATCTTGTATAATTGTTAACGCCGTAAATTTATCTATAACTAAATGACGCACCATACACTTGGTATGCTAATAGATATATGTTGAAATCTATTTCTTGGTGCGTTTAATTGTTTTTAGGAACCTTGTTAGAACCTTCTCTTTTTTTGCACTTTGTAGAGCATAATTTATAGTACATAACATGTTCTGTTTTTTGGTTGATTGTATTAGATTAAGATACAATAAGAGCTGTATGTCGAGCATAAAAATCAGCAGGTGATATAATTCTTTCTTTTATGGTTATAAGCGCAATTATATATATTTTTCTAAGTCGATATAATTTACTAATAAATATAAAAATTCGAAGCCGGTATATACCCAACTATATGCCTTTGATATAAGAAAAAATGATTCAAAACAATGTCAAAGGTAACCAAAAAAATGATTCAAATAATGTACCGAAATAATTTGTAATTATATTGTCTTGTTCAGAGATAGAGGCCGACAGAGGTTGAAGAAAAAAAGAGAGTAAAAAGGTAGTTAATAGATGGAGGGAAAATTATACGCAAGGTATGACAACCACGACAATAAAATTTAGGGAAGAAGGTGAATAGATGGAGGGAAATCTATCATCAAT
This sequence comes from Hibiscus tridactylites, assembly GCA_958450335.1. Lineage (NCBI taxonomy): Eukaryota > Viridiplantae > Streptophyta > Magnoliopsida > Malvales > Malvaceae > Hibiscus > Hibiscus tridactylites. The sequence continues at coordinate 83,891,538 of OY288268.1, read as the reverse complement.
AATTTATAGGGTAAATTACACTGACAGTCACTAAACTATCACAGCTTTCTTATTTTGGTCCCCTAACTAATTTTTTCGTCAAAATCGTCCCTCCCGCTAGATAGTTTTCTTGTATTGTTCCCTCCATGTTAAAAAATTAACGGAATCGCTGACATGAATTTTTTTTTATATATTTTTTTCAAATCACCATTCGCTTTCCTCGTTAGCATATTATATATTATTTTTTATTATTTCAATCGACCAACGAGGAGGTGAAACTTTCAAATTTTAAACAAATCAAAGGAGAAAAAAACCTCCTCATTTTTGCAAGTGAGAGGAATTAAACCAGAGACCCCTTGCATGAGAGGTCCAATGCTTAAACATTAAGCTAGGCTTGAGATTTGGCTAAATTTTAACAAAACAAAATTTTATGTTATACATTTTCAGTTTAAAAAATAACTAAAACTACATGTATGGAGGTTTGAACCAAGAACACTTTGAACTAAAAGCTCTATGCTTATCCACTGCATTAAGTTAACAATTTATAAAGTATCTACAAAATTTAATATTTAATTTAAGATTTATTATCACCTAAAATTATTTTTTTCCAATTCTTTTGGAATAAAAAATTAATTATTTAATATTGTTAAAACGAATTAGATCATTCTAAAAATTTTGAATATAAATTTTGAATTATTTGAAAATAAATATTTAGATTTAAAATTATTATTTTAATTTTTAAAAAATATTTTAGCTTGAAATAAAATTAAAATTGAAGATCAAACTTGAATTATTTACACTTCATTTTGAAATAAAAAATAATAATTAAATAATAATTTTATAAAATTAATATTTAAAATTATAAAAATTAAATTTATAATATTTATTTAGGATAAAATAATTTTTTAAATAACATTTAATTCGTTAACATGTATATGAACAAATTATTTTACATTTAATTAATTTTTAGAATGATCTAATACATATGTTAAAAAATAAATAATTAGTTTTTTTATTCCCAAAAAATTGAAAAATTAATTTTAGATTGATTTTAGTAATAATTTGATCTAATTTGAGGTGATAATATATTTTAAATTAAATATTAAAATTTGAGGATATTTAGCTTAGTGGTTGAACCATTTGCTTTTGGTGCAATGTGTTCACGGTCCAAATTATTATGTAGGCACATTTTTTTTATTTTTGAGGCTGAAAGTGTATAACTTAAATATTTATTTGGTTAAAATTCAACCAAATCTCAATCTTAGTTCAATGGTTAAGCTTTGGACCCCTCATGCAAGGGGTCCTTGGTTTGATTCTTCCACTTACACAAATGAGGATGTTTTTTTTCTCCTTTGATTTGTTTGAAAATTGGGGGTGACACATGTCACCTCCTGGTTGGTTGGTTGAAATAATAAAAAATAATATATAATATGTTGACGAGGTGTAACCCCCTCGTCCCGGTCTGGCCGGATGACCGGTCCGAGTGGGCCACACGGGGAAAACCGAAGCGAAACCCAAAGGGTTCCCCCTCGGTTAGCAACCCTATTTTTTTTCTTTCATTTTAATCTTGTCACATTAGAACCCCAAACCACATTCAAACAGCCCAATTTTTAATCTTGACTAAAGGCATCTTAGTTCCTATGTGTTTTTCTCTTTAAAAAGGCCAACAAGCCAAAACAATGCAGTCTTAAGCAAAGGTTTCGAAACCTCCCAAAAGGTTTCGAAACTTAGACTGGCAGTAAGGTCTGAAACCCAAATTTCTGCAAAGGTTTCGAAACCTTCCCCGTGGTTTCGAAACCCTCTTCCATGGTTTCGAAACCTCCCTCAAAGGTTTCGAAACTTAGGCCGGCAGTGAGGTCTGGAATCCCAAATTTTGCAAAGGTTTCGAAACCTTCCCTAAAGGTTTCGAAACTTAGGCTGGCAGTAAGGTTTGGAAGCCCAGATTTCTGCAAAGGTTTCGAAACCTTCCCCATGTTTTCGAAACCATAGTGCAGGGGATCACTTACTGCCCAACTCTAAAGACTTCCTAACTTTGAAGAACATTAAGATCATGCATAGACATACATAAGAGCTTACGAAGGACCAAAGGTATGTATTAACACTTGTAAGACTTGCACATACTAACATTTAAGCAACCATACATGAACCATAGATAGCAACCAAGCAATTAACAAGGCATCCATACATAGCATTCATACAAAGGGCAAATTATGCATATATGGTCATACAAGCACGTAAGATTTCATGCCTTAGCAACCAAACAAATAGACATTCAAGGCATGCAACAACAACGATATTTATAGATCAAACAAGGCATCCAAGAATCAAACCAATATCGACATACATCAAAACTCAATCATCAAAACCTATCCCATTGCTTAAACTATTACATTCATTTACTCAAAACTCATACATTGAGCTCACCAAAAGCAACACTTGGAGACCTTTCCTTGCCCTTGCCACCCACAAGCTATTTATCTGCATTGTCGAACAAAAGAGAGCGTAAGCATAAAAGCTTAGTGAGGGTAAGCTCATAAAACAAACCTTCGACAATGCAGGGTCCAAGCACGGGCAATTTCCATAATGAAATGCATGTTCTTACCTCCGATCCACATAAGTCAAAATGATCATGATGCATGAACATATATTCAACATTATGTCATGCTCAACAACCCATAAGCTCAACGTACCAAGATGCATAACTCAATGCATTAACCACATCATATGTCAATTCATAAAGGGCATCACATTTCGCATCATATAAGCATATATACATAATCTCATATTGGTATACACATACAACCTCATATTGGCACCTAGCTATGACCCGAATACGCGGATAACCCGTTAGAACGCATTTCCAACAACAACATTACCTCGGTGGAATTCCACTCATCACCGGTCCTTGCATGTGCGGGATTCCACTCATCGCCACATGCCCTACGGATGGGATTCCACTCATCATCACGTAGAAATATATAAAAGCTTCCGGTGGAATATTACATCACCGTACTCCTCCTTGGTGCCTTAACGCCACCAAGGCCACGTACGTTTTGACTCAATTTGTGTGCACACTCATCCTAATGATCGATCATTGTACCCAAGCATACTAGTGCCAATATAAATCAAACTACACAACTTTTTACAATATCAATTTCAATATAAATTCCGTGCCTAGCACGTACTCACCATGATTCTCCAAAACATGCAATCCACAACACAACCTCATTTCACAAACCAACACCACATGTATGTCAACCGAACAATCATCTCATCATATATCCACATTTTATGTGTCATCAACATGCATATAAAATCAATACATTAAGCCCTACTTTCACATACATGTGTATCACATTATACATACTCATCATGAGGCATATCAACGATTAAAGAGTACATCCAAGGTCTCTAACTAAAGCTTAGGATTAGGCTACCGCCCTAATCCTAACTCTAGGTGGGTCTACCAAGCCCAACCTAGTTCACATGCTTGAACCAACCACTTAAAAACCAATTTAAAAACATTAACCACTCACCTTACTTCCTTAAGCAATCCAAGCAAAGCCGACTCAAGTCTCCACAACTTCCGAAATCGTGCCCGAACCTCCCAAGGCCAAATCCGATGTCTCTAATCAATCAAAGGCAATGTATTAACCTCTTAATCAACCACAATTTACTGGTACACATCAGCTCTCAATTCTCTAACATTTTCTCGACAATTCAAAGCCGAAATCTTCCCAAATAATCCCATTTTCGTACTCCAGCAAAACCCAGCCATTACCTCCCAATTTAAACACTTAAAACACTCCAAAACATGTCCAAAACACCCTCATAATGTTGTACAACCATCAGCCCTTCATTTCCCCACACAAACACTTCAAAAACTCTTAATTTCCACTCCTAAAAACCACTTACAGCAGTAGCTACGGGAATCCCACCAAACTAACATTATAACCTCTCAAAAATCATCACAAAACATCTAAAAACACCCACCCAATGTTGCTATAACATCAACCCAACAATTTCTCACAAAACCCTTCCAAAAACAAAAAATTTTGACACTTTAAATACACCCCTAAAACCCATTTCGGAAATTCATCAAAATCCAACCAAATTAACATATAATGTGCATTTTAACATGATTAAGCAAAGCCCCAACTCAATTTATCAAAACCAATTGGAAAACCCCTTTAAAAATCCCAACTTGATATAAACCCTAATTTTCAAAAGTTCATGGTTTTAAAATCAATGACCATGGATAGATAGGAAATGGAAAGGAGAGTTCAAATATGTGATTACCTTTCAAAAACCCCTTGAATCGAAGTTGAAATCGAATGAAACATATGCTTGAAAATTGAGAGAGTTTGGGGAAAGGGGGGAGGTATTTCACGTGGGGGGAATAAGGGAAAAGGGGAAGAAGATGACAATTTGAAAGTTGTCATCTTTTTTTAAAAGCTTTTGGGCAAATTACAACATAAGCCCTTCCCTTTTTATTAAAGTTCAATTACACCACATTTTAGGTTGAATTTATTTTAATTTAATTTTATTGACTCGAACTATAAACCCGGATAACTCCTAACCCCAAAACACGGGTGTTACAACTCTCCCCCACTTAAGGAAATTTCGTCCTCGAAATTCATCGATCACGGAGGGCCACTGAAACATGCACCTCCACGCATTCCTCTCTCACCACAACATACTAACCAACTCGAAAGACTTACCACGCAACACTTGCTATCTTACACTATGATCTCAACTGATTCTTCAAGTCCTGCCAATTTCAAACTCAACTCAATCTCTTCAACAAATATAGCACGGAACATATCTGACTCACATTTCTGAATCATAGATACACGGAACACATCTCAAACCCCTTTCTAACTCTGGTGGTAACCGCAACACATAACAACAGAACTAGCCCGATTCACAAACTCATACAATACTGCTTGAACACTTGACTCATAACTTTCTCTGACTGATCCTCTGTCTTCATCAATTAACCAAACACTATGCAGACGCCTTCAAAAATTATTCTAGTTGAAATCTCGAATCTCTATTACTCGCTTCCATTATGAACCTTCCACAGATGTAACAACTAGAAGAAACTGAAGCCCGGTCTTGACACGCTGGCAATTTACATATTCACTCCCATACTGAACCACATTATTCATCCACTCAATTCAGAAGCATTCATCTTCAACCCACAATACGTCTTCATACTACTCAGATGCAATACAAATGAACCACCGTGCGCTTCGGCCAAAACAATGCATCTCAAAACACTAGGTCAGTCGGTACAACTATTCTGTCTCTGAAATGCAAAACCCTATCATCTCTGAAACTGTATTCTGAAGGTCTTCCTTCTACTATGCCTCGCACGTGAGGTGCCAAGAATCTGTCTTGCAACTGTTTCTCATCAAACATTCTGACTCAAAGTAGTCTCAACCCGAAACTCGGCCACAAAACTACTATCATTTGATATACGGAATTCGGCAATTGCAACTCGTAACTCAACTACTAATCTAACAGCAAATACAACTCGGAACATCGGTTGCTACGTAGACTCTCTTCAGATAGTACTCAATCTTGAGATCACAGTCTTCAAGCAATTCTAACTCTCATGTTGTTCAAGTTCCAACCATTCCCACGTCTTCAAATATTTCAAGTTCTGATGATACGTACATATACACTGTGCATTTCTTACTATACAAGCTTTGTCTCTAAGTCTTCGAAGCAAATACAACTGTAATTAGCTCTATGTCTCATATCGGATAACTCTTCTCACGGTCTTTCAACTAACTCGATGAACAAGCCACAATCTTCTGTCTTGCATAAGCACACAACCTAACTCTACATGTATCTCATCACTATGGTTCACAAACTCTTTCTCTGATATAAGTTGATTCAAGGTCGAAGCTCTCTTCAAAGTTTCTTTCGGTTTCTCAAGGGCTCATTGTCTCGCATCTAACCACACAACTGGACATTCTTATGTAGCAATCTATCAATGGAGCAACTATCTTCAAAAGATTATTTACAATTCTCTGAAAGTAACAGTGCTAGACCTAGGAACTATAGATATCTGTCACAGTCTTCAATTTCTTCCAACTCACATCTTCCTCTGTCTGTTCAAGATTTGTTCTAATACACACTGCTTATTTTCATGTCCTAAGAGAACATCTTCATTAACTCGGAGTTCACGTTGCATAACTTGACATACAACTGATTCCCTAAAAGGATCTACCACACTAACTTCGAAGCTTGTCATGGCCTTCTTCGGTACGTGAATATACTCAGGTGACATCTAGAAGAGCTACTACAACTGATCAAGAAACTCAGGAAAATATTCTGCTCAACATCTCTATGAAGGTAACTAATACATAGTCAAACAAAACGGCATAACTCAGAGCTCAAGGTGATCACATCTTGCCCCTAAAGCTGTCTTCGGTACTTCAACTTTTCTCACTATCAACTAGTAGTAAACGGATCTCAAACTAATCTTCAAATAGACTGAAGCACACACTAACTGACCAACAAATCACTAACACTCGGAAACAGATACTGATTATTCATTGTCACTTGTTTCAACTGTATGAAATCTGGATACATTCTCTTACTGTCACTCTTTCTTCTTCACAAATTACACTGTAGAACTCTGAGATGATGCACTAGGCCTAATGAATCTAAGGTCTAACAAGTCTCGAAGTTAATTCTTCAACATTCTCAATTCTGTCGGAAACCATAAGATACAGAGCAAACTAAAACACGAGCAAACTCGGAGACGACATCAATAATAAACTCTTCTTCTCTGTTAGGAGACAAACTGGGCGTTTCTTCTAAACACTTCTAGGAAGAATCACAAACTATTCTAGCATTTTGCGGTCCAATCTTCGTTCAAAAATCAAATATATCACAATTGCTTAGCAAGCCTGTCAACTAAACTCAATCGACCTTTGATCTCTAAAACTGGATCAACATTCAATAAAAAGCTCACATCCTCACCTACCACTACAGTCACACAAAAATCTGCGATTTCAAGGCAACTCCCTCTTTGTCTCAACGTACACACTAACTCTGTGCTCTTCAAGCCGAACCTTGTCAAAAGATACATCAAAACCGTAGGAAGACGATCGCTTCACACCTACTAGAAACTAGTAACTCTAAACCACCAACAAACATCTTCTGTACATCTTTCTGATCACTACTGTCTCCCAAAGAGGGCTAGTCACATGTGTCCCTACATCCAAGGTCTCAACAAGGATACCTAATTTCTTACATGCTCACACAAAGGAGGTATTCGCAGAAATTGCAACTTCACATGTACACAACTGATAGTCTTCGGTCCTCTTGTTTTCAGACTGGTGCTTCAACAAAATCTGAATCTTCTAAACTGTTCTTAGAGCATCTCGTAACTTCAAGACTCAATTCTGATCGCACACAAACAGTCTAGCTGGACTTGTTCTACCCCTACCAAACAATCCTGAAGTCAAAGCTCAAGGCTCCCTTCTCGGCTCAACTTTATCGGAAGTGACTTCATCTCTTCCACTTGCTGGAAAACAACTCGACGTACACTGACCCAATCACACAAACTAGCTCTCACTCACGGACACTGACCGGTTGTCTTGCATTAAAATCATAGGCCGAACCCCAACGGTCACCAACTAACACTTCACCAGGCATGTTCAACTTGCATACTTGCTAACGATATACAAAAGCACGGATTGAGAATCAACTGGAGGAAACCAACTTAATACTATTCCAAGGGCTCATTCGGTAAAACATCGACCCTACTCTAACCCCCACTCATAGGCCTTCACTTCTTCTTACTAACTAATGCCAGAGTTGATCACATCGTCCCTCATCCACATGAATCAACCCACATACACACTGTCTCAAACGGACGAATTGTACCTCAATTCTGGTACAACTACACCTCTCTAACTAAGGCGATGGACTCCCTCAACATCGTCCACCTTTTCAGAAACTACGACTCCTACTTACCGAAAAGCAATTTAATCAACAACAACATCAACAGTAAAACATACACATTTGGGTTAGCAAGGCAAGGCTTCCAAGTGGCTCAAGTATGTTTCCCTCACTTAAAATCTCTTTTTCAATGTAATAGTAGCAATGCGACTCTACTAAACATGCTTCAAACAAATCAACACACATACATGCTCAACCAAGCATATAACAAGGCTTACTTGCTAAACAAGCAAACATATGCGTACAATCAAACAACATACATTCTCAATCAAACAATCATACATCACAGCATACACGAGTAACGAACAACATACTTTTAAACAAACAATCAACATACTCGTCATACAAGCAGCCATACATACAGAGCAAGCAAACACCGTGCATATCAATTTAAAACTTAAACTTACCTCACTTACCTGCCCAAGGTCTCGGAAACTTTAGGCTCTGATACCAACAAATGTAACCCCCTCATCCCGGTCTGGCCGGATGACCGGTCCGAGTGGGCCACACGGGGAAAACCGAAGCGAAACCCAAAAGGTTCCCCCTCGGTTAGCAACCCTATTTTTTTCTTTCATTTTAATCTTGTCACATTCGAACCCCAAACCACATTCAAACAGCCCAATTTTTAATCTTGACTAAAGGCATCTTAGTTCCTATGTGTTTTTCTCTTTAAAAAGGCCAACAAGCCAAAACAATGTAGTCTTAAGCAAAGGTTTCGAAACCTCCCAAAAGGTTTCGAAACTTAGACTGGCAGTAAGGTCTGGAACCCAAATTTCTGCAAAGGTTTCGAAACCTTCCCCATGGTTTCGAAACCCTCTTCCATGGTTTCGAAACCTCCCTCAAAGGTTTCGAAACTTAGGCCGGCAGTGAGGTCTGGAATCCCAGATTTTGCAAAGGTTTCGAAACCTTCCCTAAAGGTTTCGAAACTTAGGCTGGTAGTAAGGTCTGGAAGCCCAGATTTCTGCAAAGGTTTCGAAACCTTCCCAATGGTTTCGAAACCATAGTGCAGGGGATCACTTACTGCCCAACTCTAAAGACTTCCTAACTTTGAAGAACATTAAGATCATGCATAGACATACATAAGAGCTTACGAAGGATCAAAGGCATGTATTAACACTTGTAAGACTTGCACATACTAACATTTAAGCAACCATACATGAACCATAGATAGCAACCAAGCAATTAACAAGGCATCCATACATAGCATTCATACAAAGGGCAAATTATGCATATATGGTCATACAAGCACGTAAGATTTCATGCCTTAGCAACCAAACAAATAAACATTCAAGGCACGCAACAACAACGATATTTATAGATCAAACAAGGCATCCAAGAATCAAACCAATATCGACATACATCAAAACTCAATCATCAAAACCTATCCCATTGCTTAAACTATTACATTCATTTACTCAAAACTCATACATTGAGCTCAGCAAAAGCAACACTTGAAGACCTTTCCTTGCCCTTGCCACCCACAAGCTATTTATCTGCATTGTCGAACAAAAGAGAGCGTAAGCATAAAAGCTTAGTGAGGGTAAGCTCATAAAACAAACTTTCGACAATGCAGGGTCCAAGCACGAGCAATTTCCATAATGAAATGCATGTTCTTACCTCCGATCCGCATAAGTCAAAATGATCATGATGCATGAACATATATTCAACATTATGTCATGCTCAACAACCCATAAGCTCAACGTACCAAGATGCATAACTCAATGCATTAACCACATCATATATCAATTCATAAAGGGCATCACATTTCGCATCATATAAGCATATATGCATAATCTCATATTGGTATACACATACAACCTCATATTGGCACCTAGCTATGACCCGAATACGCGGATAACCCGTTGGAACGCATTTTCAACAATAACATTACCTCGGTGGGATTCCACTCATCACCGGTCCTTGCATGTGCGGGATTCCACTGATCGCCACATGCCCTACGGATGGGATTCCACTCATCATCACGTAGAAATATATAAAAGCTTCCGGTGGAATATTACATCACCGTACTCCTCCTTGCTGCCTTAACGCCACCAAGGCCACGTACGTTTTGACTCAATTTGTGTGCACACTCATCCTAATGATCGATCATTGTACCCAAGCATACTAGTGCCAATATAAATCAAACTACACAACTTTTTACAATATCAATTTCAATATAAATTCCGTGCCTAGCACGTACTCACCATGATTCTCCAAAATCATGCAATCCACAACACAACCTCATTTCACAAACCAACACCACATGTATGTCAACCGAACAATCATCTCATCATATATCCACATTTTATTTGTCATCAACATGCATATAAAATCAATACATTAAGCCATACTTTCACATACATGTGTATCACATTATACATACTCATCATGAGGCATATCAACGATTAAAGAGTACATCCAAGGTCTCTAACTAAAGCTTAGGATTAGGCTACCACCCTAATCCTAACTCTAGGTGGGTCTACCAAGCCCAACCTAGTTCACATGCTTGAACCAACCACTTAAAAACCAATTTAAAAACATTAACCACTCACCTTACTTCCTTAAGCAATCCAAGCAAAGCCGACTCAAGTCTCCACAACTTCCGAAATCGTGCCCGAACCTCCCAAGGCCAAATCCGATGTCTCTAATCAATCAAAGGCAATGTATTAACCTCTTAATCAACCACAATTTACTGGTACACATCAGCTCTCAATTCTCTAACATTTTCTCGACAATTCAAAGCCGAAATCTTCCCAAATAATCCCATTTTCGTACTCCAGCAAAACCCAGCCATTACCTCCCAATTTAAACACTTAAAACACTCCAAAACATGTCCAAAACACCCTCATAATGTTGTACAACCATCAGCCCTTCATTTCCCCACACAAACACTTCAAAAACTCTTAATTTCCACTCCTAAAAACCAGTTACAGCAGTAGCTACGGGAATCCCACCAAACTAACATTATAACCTCTCAAAAATCATCACAAAACATCTAAAAACACCCACCCAATGTTGCTATAACATCAACCCAACAATTTCTCACAAAACCCTTCCAAAAACAAAAATTTTTGACACTTTAAATACACCCCTAAAACCCATTTCGGAAATTCATCAAAATCCAACCAAATTAACATATAATGTGCATTTTAACATGATTAAGCAAAGCCCCAACTCAATTTATCAAAACCAATTGGAAAACCCCTTTAAAAATCCCAACTTGATATAAACCCTAATTTTCAAAAGTTCATGGTTTTAAAATCAATGACCATGGATAGATAGGAAATGGAAAGGAGAGTTCAAATATGTGATTACCTTTCAAAAACCCCTTGAATCGAAGTTGAAATCGAATGAAACATATGCTTGAAAATTGAGAGAGTTTGGGGAAAGGGGGGAGGTATTTCACGTGGGGGGAATAAGGGAAAAGGGGAAGAAGATGACAATTTGAAAGTTGTCATCTTTTTTTAAAAGCTTTTGGGCAAATTACAACATAAGCCCTTCCCTTTTTATTAAAGTTCAATTACACCACATTTTAGGTTGAATTTATTTTAATTTAATTTTATTGACTCGAACTATAAACCCGGATAACTCCTAACCCCAAAACACGGGTGTTACACGAGGAATGAGAATGCTGATTTGAGAAATAAATATATTAAAAATTTCATGTCAGCGATTTTGTTAGTTTTTAACGTTAATTTTTTAACGGAGAGGGACCAAACATAGAAATTATCTAACGAGAGGGACAATTTTGATGAAAAGATTAGTTATGGGACCAAAATAGGAAAACGATGATAGTTTGGTGACCACCAGTGTAGTTTACCCTAATTTATATTAATATGAATTAATAAAAATAGTAAAAACTGTTGTGAATAAAATAAAAAAGAACAAGAATAAGAACGAAGAACGAAGAACAAAAAGAACAAAGATATGAGAGAAAGAGGGAGATTTATATTATTCTCAAATATAGAATTATGTGTACAATGCCTTCAGTGAATAATCTATTTATAAGCATAAGAAGTACATAATACATTAAACTCTAATTAATGTAGATAAAATTTCCTAATGATAAAGTAAGTTAAATCTCCATGATAAAGTTTTTATCATGATAGACATCCATCCACATAGATAAATATTCATAACAATCCCCCTTGGATGTCTATGAAGATTTGAATATCTAAAGGTAATGATCTTTGTATATCCATGGATATTTCTAGACCAACTAATGTATGATGCTTCCAAACGAATTATATATTTATCTTTCTTTTGAAGATAAATTTATTCACACGCAATAATCTTGCAATCATAAGGATGCTCAATAGATATGCTTTATCCCTACTAAATCTTCTTTAAGATTTTTCCAGTTGATGTCCTTTCATAGACAAAACACTTCATGAGTTTTCAATTTGAAACTCTTTAGGAGTTCTAATGAAATTCAAATTACCATAATGGATCTTGATCCAAAAATCCTTTATAAAAACACATAAAGAAATCTTATTATTCTTACAATATTTCTTTAATTAGTACTCACTAAGGCGATTATACCAAATGCGCCAAAATATTCAATGAGACATGTCTAAATAAAATTCTTTAGAAATTTTTCAAATGCTTTTAGCATTTTAAATCCATTAAGGATAACTTTAATTTTATAGGGATCCACAAAATGATTAGACGCATATAAAATATTTCATAACTGTCAAAGTAATTGCATCCACCAAAAACTCTTCATAAATCATAATTCAAGTCATATTTACGACTACTTATTTGTGCCTCACTTGCATTACACCTCTAGGTGTTTAGACTGTTGGTCCAAATACTTCTCTTTTAGAAGTTTAAAGTGTCTTTTTATATTGGCCAATCATTTCAACATCTATAGATTCTTATACAAGATCCTCGTTTTCTTTCTTTACTTCTATAGAAGTATTCTATGTAAAATTGTTTGCAAAATCGTTGTCGACAACTTTTTTATTTTAGTTCCATTCTCGTAGTGACATAACTCATCGAGATCTCTTCAAGATTTCAATCTTTATTTCAGGTACCTGAAACTCTTTTAGAGTTTTATATTAGTTATGTCTCGGGTCTCTTCAGGTGTAACGCCTGTGTTTTGGGGTTAGGAGTTAGTCGGGTTAGTGGTCCGAGTCGGTAAAATTGAATTTAATCATTTTAACCATGGCTTGAGTTAATTGGGTTTTAAAATAAAGAGGAGGGACCACTTTGGTGATTTAACCCAAAAGAAATTAAAAAGGTAGACAACTTTTAAAAAGGTCAAAAAGAACAAAAATGTGGTCTTCCCTCCCTCATCCTTGCTTTCAACGTGGAAACCCCAAACCAAAACTCCATAAACCCTCATCTACTATTCCATTGAGTTTCATCTTCATCTTAAGGCCATTTTCAAAGGTAATAACATTTTCTCACTCTCCTCTTCATCCTCTATCCATACATGGTTGTAGATTTTGAAACTACCAAATTTTGAAATGTTAGGGTTTGGTGAAAGTTTGAGTTTTTATGGAGATTTTCAAATTGTTTTGAAATATAAAGTTGGGTTTTAGTTTATTCACATTAAAATGTACATTATATGTTAAAATGGTTAGGTTTGGGTGAAAACCCGAAATGGGTTCTTGTGGCAATTTTTAAGGTGTCAAAAACTTGGTTTTTGGTGGATTTTAGGTTTAAATTGGAGGGCTGATGGTTTAAGTATGTTATGAGGATGTTTTTGGAGCATTTGGGTGTCATTTGGATGTTTGAAAATGGAATTTTCAGCTAGGTTTTGAAGGAGTACGAAAATGGGTATTTTGGGTGGTTATTTGGATTGGAAATTATTGAAGTTGGCTTGTGCTTATGGGGTGAGATGGTGGCTGAGTTTTAGCATTGAATTGTGAAGTAATGGATGTGTTTTGTTTGGCTAGAATCAAGAGGAAGCGTTGGAGAGGCATCGGGATCGAATCCGGGCTTGTAGGAGGCTTGCTTTGGTTGCTAAGAAAGGGTGGTGAGTGACTTTAAATGTGTTTTAAAGTTTGGTTCAAGTGTGTGTAGTGTATGAGTTGAAATGTGCTTGGTAGGCCATTTCTATGTAGAATTGAATTGGTAACTTAGCTCTTGATTTCCTCTAAATGCTATTTGTACTTTGCCTATTTATGCTCTTGTGAATTGTGAGTTGATTTGCACATGTGTACCATGACATGTGTATGTGATGAGCATGAGATATGATTGATGGATATGGGATGTGGTAAATGAAAATTGACACTAATTAACTTACCGGGTGTAAATGATCGATCATTAGAATTAGTGTGCACACATATTGAGTCAAAACGTACGTGGCCTTGATGGCGTTGAGTCATCAAGGAGGAGTACGGTGATGTAATATTCCACCGGAAATTTTTATATATTCTACGGGATGATGAGTGGAATCCCATCCGTAGGGCATGTGGTGATGAGTGCAATCCCGCCCATACAAGGTCCGGTGATGAGTGTAATCCCACCGAGATAAAGTGATTATTGAGATTAAATCCGCACATTCGGGTAATCTAATAGTGGCCAATTGAACTTGTTCTATAAATTGTAATGTGTGATATTGATATGTGATGTTTGAGCTTAGTATGATGTGAGATGCCATACATGACTCTTGAAAGACTAGCTAGGCCTACTTGATGTTTTTATCTATGTATGTTGTATATGAGAATTAGGGAATACATGCTTGAACCCTGCATTGTTGATGTTTTCGGTTTTAGAGCATCCTCACTAAGCTTATAGCTTACGCTCTCATTTTCAACAATGCAGATCATTAGCGTGGTGTTAGCTCGGAGCAAGGCAAGGAGGGCTTTCCAAGTTTTTGTTGCTCAAGTACGGTTATTAATTATGTAGTAGCTTAGCAATGTGGCAAGAGTGTGTGTTTTGAATGAGCTATGTATGACTCATATATGTGTTTGATGTTTATAACTTGACTTGGATTGTAAACATGATTTGTCTTGCCAAATGCTTGCGTGATGTATGCCTTATGGATGTTTGAGATTACTTTTGATGGCATTTACACCTATTTGAAGTGAATTGTGCCTTTTGGCTTTTATGTCTTCAAGCATGGCCTTTATGATATGTTGTTAATGTGTAATTGCTAAGTACGAATGATTCACCATATGCCTTGTGGGTGTTTGAACATGCTTGACATAGGATGTATGCCTCTAGACTTGGTTTGCTTGTGTTGTGTGCCTTTAGGGGTCCTTTGGGACCTTTGGACTTGTTGAAATTTGCCTAAGTCTGGTTTTCAAAGGTTGCAGACAGCCCGCGTTTCGAAACGAGCTGGGCCGTTTCGGAACGGGTAGGCTTCAGGTACCCCTTATCGGAACGCGTTTCGATACAGTTTGGCCACTGTGAGCCCCTGTTCTGATACGGGTTTCGGAACGTTTTGGCTACTGGAATTCTGAGAAAATGACGAGATGAAAGCGTTTCGAAACGTGTCTAAGGGTTTCGAAACGGTCAAAATCTCATTGACCACGAGAAGTTGACCGTTGAGGGCGTTTCGGAACGGTTGACCTCCGTTTCGATACGACCCCTTCGAAAGCGGCTTTGGGGCAGTTGACCTGGTCAAGGCGTTTCGATACGCCTCATGGGTGTTTCGAAACTGCCTGTTTAATGGACTGAAATTGGGCTATTAAATGTTGTCTTGGGTTCGAATGTTTACCTTCCGTATTTGACTCTGCTGTTTGATCACATAGGATTTAAAAGAGCCTTTAGAAAAGATCGAATTAAAAGAAAAAATATTAGGGTTGCTACCGAGGGGGAACCCTAACGGGTTTCACTTCGGTTTTCCCCGTGTGGTCTACTCGGACCGGTCATCCAGCTAGACCGAGACGAGAGGGTTACATTTGTTGGTATCAGAGCCTGAGGTTACCGAGACCTCGGGCAGGTAAGTGAGGTAAGCTATATATGATAAGTGACTGTATTGTTCGATGCATGCCTTGCCATGAATTCTTATTATTTGACTGTCCATATAATGTTTTGAAGCATGAGGTTTTGCGTCTGGTGTAGAGTGTGTGCCCATTGCTACTATTACTTAATTTAAAAAGATTTTATGGTAAAGGGAGTACTTGAGCACTATTGGACCCTTGGTTTGGCTAACGTAATCCCTATTTGTTCGTTGTTGTAGTTATTACCTTGCTAGCTGTATCATGAGACCACGTGGGAGGCCTAGGATGGTTCGACCGGAACCACGGGCAGCGGCTCCGGGAGTTGAGCCGGTAGTTAGAGTTGAGGCTCAAGTGGGAGAGCCTGTGGTTGGAGTTGGAGCTCCTCCACCACCTCCACCACCACCACCTCCTCCACCCGGAGTAGGAGGCGAGGACGGGGCCAAAGGAGAGGGACCTCAGGGAGGCCAAGGACCGGCCGGAATAGATTTAGCTCCTCTGGTTCAGGCGATAGCCGGGGCATTTCAGGCTGCAGTAGCTGGGGGTCAGGCAGAAGCACATCATCAGGGAGAGGGCACTGGGTTGCTATTAGAGAGACTCCGTGGTCTAGGAGCCGAGGAGTTCAGAGGGTCTACTCTAGAGAGATCAGAGTTGTGGTTTGAGAAGACTGTCCGTATCCTCGCTCAGATGGGATGTATTGGTGAGAGTAAGTTGGGGTGTGTTGAGTCTCTGCTTCAGGGTGATGCCTACACGTGGTGGGTCACCATTACTACGGGTATGGATGAGGCCGAGATTACTTGGGAGTTCTTTGAGTCAGCATTCCGTAAGAAGTACCTGGGTCCGCGATATCTTGATAAGAGGAAGAGGGAATTTATGGCTTTGCTTCAGGGGAGTATGACCGTGAAAAACTATGAGATTCGATTTGTCAGACTGAGTCAGTATGCACCTGAGCTTGTTCCTACTGAGGTGGAACGTTGTAAACGTTTTCGTTATGGTCTGAATGAAGAGATCAAGACGTATACTCTAGCTTCAGACTACACTGATTTTGATGTCTTGGTCGCGAGGGCCAAGGACTTAGAGCACAGTTTGAGCTTGACCAGGCGGTCTGGTGGTTCTAGTTCGGGTAAGAGGTCCAGTAACTTTGATAGAGGTGATACCAAGAGACATCGAGACAACAGACATCATTATGATCATAGACATGGTGGCGGTAACCACGGTAGGGGCCAACATGGCCAGAGAGCTGGTGGGAAGTTGCCCACATGTGCTACTTGCGGGAGGAACCACACCGGTGAGTGCTGGGGAAATTTCCATTCGTGTTGGAGTTGTGGAGCTAGAGACCACATTAGACGTGAATGTCCACATCAGGTGGGACAGGCACCCGCTCAGGCTCCTGCCAAAGCCAATGACTTTCAGAGAGGCCGCGGGCGCGGTAGAGGTAACTTCTAGCCGAGGAATGATGGTCAGAGAAACATAGCACATGTAGTTGTAGTTCAGCCGGAGGGCGGAGGTCAGGCCAGAGTTTACGCTCAGCGTGGGGACCAGCATGACACCGATGTGATCACAGGTAACTTTTCGATACAGTCCTTGGGTTTGCTTTCTTTGATTGACTCTGGGTCTACACATTCCTATATATTGAGTGAGCATGCACAGTTGTTGAACTTGTCTTGTGAAATGTTAGAGGTAAGAGTTAGTGTTACTAGTTCCTTCGGGGACACAGTTTTAGTTAGAAAAATGTACAGAAGGTGCTCGTTGATGGTTCAGGGACATGTGTTTCCAGTGGATATGATGGAGCTTCCTTTCTATGGTTTTGATGTGATTCTGGGTATGGACTGGCTCACGGAGCATAGAGCTAGGATAGACTTTGAAACTAAGAGGATTTCTCTGAAGATCACAGATGATTATGAGATTGTAGTGGTGGGTGAGAATGTGAAGTTCTTGTCCAATGTAGTTTCAGTTCTAGAGGCTAAGAGGTTAGTTGAGTTGGGGTGTGAAGTATACTTGGCGTATGTGATGAACCCTAACATGAGTGACGTTAGACCTCAGGACATCCGGACAATATGTGACTTTCCTAGTGTGTTTCCGGAAGAGTTGCCAGGGCTACCACCGGACAGAGAAGTAGAGTTCACCATTGAGACTTATTCTGATTCAGCTCATGTTTTGATTGCTCCGTATCGCATGGCTCCGAAAGAACTGAAAGAGTTGAAGAATCAGTTGCAAGAATTGACAGATAGAGGCTTCATTTGACCTAGATCTTCACCTTGGGGTGCACCAGTTTTGTTTGTGAAGAAGGATGGAAGCATGAGGATGTGTATAGATTACAGACAGTTGAATCAGTTGACAGTGAAGAACAAGTATCTGTTGCCTAGAATTGATAACCTGTTTGATCAGTTGAGAGGAGCATCGGTCTTTTCGAAGATTGACTTGAGATTGGGTTACTACCAGCTAAAGGTAAGAGAGGTTGATGTACCGAAGACGACCTTTAGGACTAGGTATGGTCAGTATGAGTTTTTAGTCATGCCTTTTGGGTTGACTAATGCACCTGCTGCTTTCATGGATATGATGAATAGGATTTTTCATCAGTACCTAGATCAGTTTGTAGTTGTGTTTATAGATGACATCTTGGTGTATTCGCGAACTGAAGAAGACCATGACCGACACTTGAGACTAGTTTTGAAGACTTTGCTAGATCATCAGTTGTATGCGAAGTTGAGCAAGTGTGAATTCTGGATCCGAGAGGTAGTCTTCTTAGGACATCTAGTGGCAGCCGATGGGATTAGGGTTGACCCGAAGAAGATTGAGGCCATTGTTGAATGGAAGCAACCGAAGTCCGTAACAGAGGTACGTAGCTTCCTAGGCTTAGCTGGATACTATAGAAGGTTCGTAGAGGGTTTCTCTAAGTTAGCCGCTCCATTGACACAGTTACTTCAGAAGAGTGTTCAGTTTGAGTGGACAGATGCAAGACAGGAGCCTTTGAGAAATTGAAAGAAGCTTTGACCCAAGCACCGATCTTGATTCAGCCAGAGTCCGGGAAGGACTATGTAGTTTACAGTGATGCTTCCTATGTAGGGCTAGGTTGTGTTCTCATGCAAGACAAGAGAGTGGTGGCTTATGCCTCAAGACAGTTGAAGACTCATGAGCGCAACTATCCGACCCATGACATAGAGTTAGCTGCAGTTGTGTTTGCTCTGAAGATTTGGAGGCACTATTTGTACGGTGAGAAATGCACAGTGTACACCGACCACAAGAGTTTAAAGTACATTATGACTCAGCGAGATTTGAATCTCAGACAGCGTAGGTGGTTAGAGTTGCTAAAAGACTATGATCTTACCATTGAGTACCATCCGAGTAAGGTCAATGTAGTGGTTGATGCATTGAGTAGAAAGATAGTCGTGGACTTGAGAGCCATGTTTGCTAGATTGAGCTTGTCCAGAGATGGTGGCTTGGTAGCCGAGCTTCAGGTTAGACCTACTCTAGGTCAGTTGATTAGAGAGAAACAGCTCTTAGATAGATCTTTGGCACCTCATGTGCAAGATATAGCCGAAGGTAGATCTTCAGACTACAGTTTCAGTACCGACGGGGTTTTGTGTTTCAAAGATAGGATAGTTGTGCCAGAGGACAGTGACTTGAGACGTACGATCTTGACTGAAGCATACAGTAGTCCGTTTTCTATGCATCCTGGATGTACGAAGATGTACCGTGATTTAAAGAATGAGTACTTTTGGGTTGGCTTGAAGAGAGGCGTAGCCGACTTTGTGAGCAAGTGTTTAGTATGTCAGAGGGTGAAGGCGGAACATCAGGTTCCCTCAGGTTTGTTGCAACCGTTGAGGATTCCTGAATGGAAATGGGAGAACATCACCATGGATTTTGTTTCGGGTTTGCCTTTGACTTCTACGAAGAAGAACTCAGTTTGGGTGATAGTAGATCGTTTTACGAAGTGTGCTCACTTCTTGGCAGTCAATACTACTTACACTCTAGATAGATTGGTCGATTTGTACATTGGTGAGATTGTTAGACTGCATGGTGTGCCGAAGTCTATTGTGTCAGATAGAGATCCGCGGTTTACTTCTCGATTTTGGGAGTGTCTGCATACAGCTTTGGGTACCCCTTTAAACTTCAGCACGTCTTATCATCCTCAGTCAGATGGTCAGTTAAAGAGAGTTATTCAGATCTTAGAGGATATGTTGCGTTGTTGCATCATTGACTTTCAGGGTACGTGGGAGAAGCACTTACCTCTAGTTGAGTTTGCCTAGAATAATAGCTTTCAGTCGAGTATTCAGATGGCTCCGTATGAGGCCTTGTATGGCCGAAAGTGTAGAACTCCAGTTTGTTGGGCCGAGGTGGGACAGAAGTTGTTACCTATGCCGGATTTGCTCAAGGGGACAACCGACAAGGTAAAATTGATTTGTGACCGTTTGAAGGCTACTTCGGATAGGCAGAAGTCCTATGCCGACTTGAAGAGAAAAGAAGTTGAGTTCTCAGTGGGTGAGAAGGTGTTCTTGAAAGTGTCTCCGTGGAAGAAAGTAATGAGATTTGGCCGAAAAGGGAAGTTGAGTCCGAGGTACATAGGACCGTATGAGATTGTGAAGAGGGTTGGTCCGGTTGCTTATCAGTTGTGTTTGCCATCCGAGCTAGAGAAGATACACGATGTATTCCATGTTTCGATGCTCCGTAAGTATAGATCCGATCCATCACATGTTATGCCTGTAGAGGAGATTGAATTGAATCCGGATTTGACTTATGAGGAAGAACTAGTTGAGATCCTAGCTTCTGACAGTAAGGTGTTGCGGGGTAGATCGATTGAGTTAGTAAAGGTGCGGTGGCAACGTCGAGGTGTGGACGAGGCCCCTTGGGAGAGGAAGGAGGATATGGAAAGGCAGTTTTCGTATCTCTTTCAGTCAGGTAATTTCGGGGATGAAATTCCTTAAGTGGGAGAGAGTTGTAACGCCCGTGTTTTGGGGTTAGGAGTTAGTCGGGTTAGTGGTCTGAGTCGGTAAAATTGAATTTAATCATTTTAACCATGGCTTGAGTTAATTGGGTTTTAAAATAAAGAGGAGGGACCACTTTGGTGATTTAACCAAAAAGAAATTAAAAAGGTAGACAACTTTTAAAAAGGTCAAAAAGAACAAAAATGTGGTCTTCCCTCCCTCATCCTTGCTTTCAACGTGGAAACCCCAAACCAAAACTCCATAAACCCTCATCTACTATTCCTTTGAGTTTCATCTTCATCTTAAAAAGGTAATAACATTTTCTCACTCTCCTCTTCATCCTCTATCCATACATGGTTGTAGATTTTGAAACTACCAACTTTTGAAATGTTAGGGTTTGGTGAAAGTTTGAGTTTTTATGGAGATTTTCAAATTTTTTTGAAATATAAAGTTGGGTTTTAGTTTATTCACATTAAAATGTACATTATATGTTAAAATGGTTAGGTTTGGGTGAAAACCCGAAATGGGTTCTTGTGGCAATTTTTAAGGTGTCAAAAACTTGGTTTTTGGTGGGTTTTAGGTTTAAATTGGAGGGTTGATGGTTTAAGTATGTTATGAGGATGTTTTGGGAGCATTTGGGTGTCATTTGGATGTTTGAAAATGGAATTTTCAGCTAGGTTTTGAAGGAGTACGAAAATGGGTATTTTGGGTGGTTATTTGGATTGGAAATTATTGAAGTTGGCTTGTGCTTATGGGGTGAGATGGTGGCTGAGTTTTAGCATTGAATTGTGAAGTAATGGATGTGTTTTGTTTGGCTAGAAGCAAGAGGAAGCGTTGGAGAGGCATCGGGATCGAATCCGGGCTTGTAGAAGCCTTGCTTTGGTTGCTAAGGAAGGGTGGTGAGTGACTTTAAATGTGTTTTAAAGTTTGGTTCAAGTGTGTGTAGTGTATGAGTTGAAATGTGCTTGGTAGGCCATTTCTATGTAGAATTGAATTGGTAAGTTAGCTCTTGATTTCCTCTAAATGCTATTTGTACTTTGCCTATTTATGCTCTTGTGAATTGTGAGTTGATTTGCACATGTGTACCATGATATGTGTATGTGATGAGCATGAGATATGATTGATGGATAGAGATGTGGTAAATGAAAATTGACACTAATTAACTTACCGGGTGTAAATGATCGATCATTAGGATTAGTGTGCACACATATTGAGTCAAAACGTACGTGGCCTTGATGGCGTTGAGTCATCAAGGAGGAGTACGGTGATGTAATATTCCACCGGAAATTTTTATATATTCTACGGGATGATGAGTGGAATCCCATCCGTAGGGCATGTGGTGATGAGTGGAATCCCGCCCATGCAAGGTCCGGTGATGAGTGTAATCCCACCGAGGTAAAGTGATTGTTGAGATTAAATCCGCACATTCGGGTAATCTAATAGTGGCCAATTGAACTTGTTCTATAAATTGTAATGTGTGATAGTGATATGTGATGTTTGAGCTTAGTATGATGTGAGATGCCATACATGACTCTTGAAAGACTAGCTATGCCTACTTGATGTTTTTATCTATGTATGTTGTATATGAGAATTAGGGAATACATGCTTGAACCCTGCATTGTTGATGTTTTCGGTTTTAGAGCATCCTCACTAAGCTTATAGCTTACGCTCTCATTTTCAACAATGCAGATCATTAGCGTGGTGTTAGCTCGGAGCAAGGCAAGGAGGGCTTTCCAAGTTTTTTTTGCTCAAGTACGGTTATTAATTATGTAGTAGCGTAGCAATGTGGCAAGAGTGTGTGTTTTGAATGAGCTATGTATGACTTATATATGTGTTTGATGTTTATAACTTGACTTGGATTGTAAACATGATTTGTCTTGCCAAATGCTTGCGTGATGTATGCCTTATGGATGTTTAAGATTACTTTTGATGGCATTTACACCTATTTGAAGTGAATTGGGCCTTTTGGCTTTTATGTCTTCAAGCATGGCCTTTATGATATGTTGTTAATGTGTAATTGCTAAGTACGAATGATTCACCATATGCCTTGTGGGTGTTTGAACATGCTTGACATAGGATGTATGCCTCTAGACTTGGTTTGCTTGTGTTGTGTGCCTTTAGGGGTCCTTTGGGACCTTTGGACTTGTTGAAATTTGCCTAAGTCTGGTTTTCAAAGGTTGCAGACAGCCCGCGTTTCGAAACGAGCTGGGCCATTTCGGAACGAGTAAGCTTCAGGGACCCCATATCAGCACGCGTTTCGATACGATTTGGCCACTGTGAGCCCCTGTTCCGATACGGGTTTCAGAACGTTTTGGCTACTGGAATTCTGAGAAAATGACGAGATGAAAGCGTTTTGAAACGGGTCTAAGGGTTTCGAAACGGTTAAAATCTCGTTGACCACGAGAAGTTGACCGTTGAGGGCGTTTCGGAACGGTTAACCTCCGTTTCGATACGGCCCCTTCGTATGGGCTTTGGGGCAATTGACCTGGTCAAGGCGTTTCGATACGCCTCAAGGGTGTTTCGAAACGACTTGTTTAATGGACTAAAATTGGGCTGTTAAATGTTGTCT
This sequence comes from Hibiscus tridactylites, assembly GCA_958450335.1. Taxonomy (NCBI): domain Eukaryota; kingdom Viridiplantae; phylum Streptophyta; class Magnoliopsida; order Malvales; family Malvaceae; genus Hibiscus; species Hibiscus tridactylites. Next base: position 83,868,187 of record OY288268.1, on the reverse strand, counting down.
TGGGTTCGAATGTTTACCTTCCGTATTTGACTCCGATGTTTGATCACATAGGATTTAAAAGAGCCTTTAGAAAAGATCGAATTAAAAGAAAAAAAATTAGGGTTGCTAACCGAGGGGGAACCCTAACGGGTTTCACTTCGGTTTTCCCCGTGTGGCCTACTCGGACCGGTCATCCGGCCAGACTGGGACGAGGGGTTTACATCAGGAGCACCCGCCTTCAATATATGACCATTTCATACTATTTTCTATTTACGTGAATTTTTGATCATTGTAGCCATTTCAATTGTCATGCTTTAGGCATGATTTACATACTCTCGCTCTAAAATTTAAACTTAGAGCATTTCAACTGGTATATGAGACTTATTTACTCTCATTAGGCCAATAAATATGTCTGGCAGTTGACATGTAATAACATGAATTATCTTACGAACTTCTAGTTTATATATGAAGATCTAAATAATGATAATTCATTTTCCTCTATCCAGTTGATTATTATTTCCCCCTAATGTTGAGAAAAATCATGTCATAAATGATTCTCCAATTAATGTTTAAGAATTTAAACATAAAAGGAGACTCGTACTCAATATATATTCTCAACCCTTTTTATTTACCCATTTTGTGCGTTGTGGTGGAGCAATTCAACAATATATCGCACATTTAAAAATTATAAAATGGGAAATGTATGACTTCTAACCAAAAACCAATTATAACGAGGAGTTTATTATAACTCGTTGGCTTGATGCGTATAAGTGCTTCTATATGGAAATACCATATAAATAATAATTGTTTTGTTCTCATGGTTTAGCTATTAAAGGGGAGGCATCCAATAGAAATTTTGCTAAACTGTATTTTTCATAACCAATAGGCTTCGTATCAACCGATATAGCCTAAAATATAAACCCACTAGCTTTTGCAAGACGAATAGTCTAACTACATAATTTGAATCTTTTTAAAATCAATCTCACAAACTTCTGGTTGTAAGTTGATAAAAAATGTAGATGCATCTACTAAAATCATATAAAACTTTCCACATTTGTTGATATATGTGCCCATATTTCATTCAGATATGCAAGACATGCAGTCTCAGCTTTAGTACAAGAACTTCAAATTCTTTTGGGAAGTGGGATCTTAATCATTTCCTTTGAGAACAAGCAACACAAAAACTCTGTGTTCTTTCAATAAGTGAAATTTAATCAATTCCTTTGAGAACAAGCACCACAAGAACTTTAGGTTCTTTTAATAAATGTGCATATAAATTTCAATAGTTTTCGCATCATTATTGATCAGGGTGGTCTAATCGATCATACCAACTATATACAAGTGTGTATATACATTTTTGAATTTTGTAAACTTCTGGTTTACCATAACATGTGATTCAATCTCACTCGTACATGTCAAGTACAACCATCAAAATTGTTCCTTTGAATAGGAATATCTTTAGCTCTTTCAGAGCTTTCGATGGAAATTATCTTTTGGTAGCAATATATAGTTCTTCTAGAGCTTTCAACTGACCTTTTGGCTACCGAACTTATATTTACATTGGCTTATTTCAAATGTCAATTAATAACATATGTTATCTATAATTCTCAAAGGGATATTTTGCGAATTCATATTGCTCTCTTAAAATTTTCACTTTTAGTGGTGACGATATTATTACCATTAGAGATAATTATTACAATATTCGCAATTCTGCACTTTTCATAATGTGTTTTCTCTCAAGAATTTATTGCTCTTCTAGAGCATCAATATTTTCAATACTTTGAGATATGGTACTCATATAGTTCTCTTGCATTTAAATGGGAAAATATATCTTATGCTTATGTTGAGCATAAATCGTCACCGTAGATTGTATTTGACAAGTAATCATGTTAAACAAAAATAAATAAATATCATAATATATAAATATAAAACGTAAATAATTAATGTGTGTAAAGTAAATAAACATAAAAATAAATAAATAAAAAATAAATAATATTCTTCAAAGTTATGAGAATAACTAGAAGATGATTTATTCCCTTAGAAGGTTATAAGAAAATCAACAACGTCCAAATAAGTTGGATCAACAATGTCCAAATAAAGTTGGACCAATATCATCTTCGTCATTTCTCGCAAACAAAATTGCTTCTATTTTCTTCCATTTATCATTCAATGATTGTTGATTTTTCAACGTACGACAAGTATGAGACCAATGGTTTATAACATCGCATTGGTAATAAAAAGGATTTTACTTTATTAAAATGATCTTTATCACTCTTGTCATCCTTATAACCTCACTACCGGTGGGTAGAAGTATCCTTAAAATGAACATATTTTCCATGTCTATATTCATGGTTTCAATCACGACCATAACTTCTAATGTGGCTTTTATTCTTTCCATAATATAATCTCACATTCACTTCAGGGAATGAAGTAGAACTAGTGGGCCTTTGAAACCTTTTTCACATATCCTTATCACAGAGAACAAAGATTTACTCCTTGAAACTAGTCCACAAGGTCCTTTAAAAATCTCCTTTGAGACCAATAGCCTCGCAGAACGGGATGTCCAACCAATATACTTGGATTATATCGAAGTTATGTTACCAATTAAATAGTGATTTGCCATGTTTGCATTCTCTTTAGGGAATGAAACGGATCCAATAATTGCATGGAATAAATATCATGCTTGCATTCACTTCAGGGAATGCCTCTCACAAATTTTTTTAGATCAAGACGATTTTTTCGTAACCTGGACTTGGGAGAAGTCTATAGTCGATTTTTCGACAAGGAAGAATGATGGCTTTTGAGAAAATATAGACTTTATAACAATCTTATTGTAGATTCAAAATCATCATGATTTATCGCACTTTAAAATTGTATTTTAAAGGATAAAAATAAAAATAGAGTTTACCGATATTGATTTTTGTCTCGAAGACAATGGGGACGTAGCAAATGAACCAATGCAACTTCTCATAATGGCATGTCTCTTTCCAAGCCATTTAAACCCATATAAAACTCAAAACATGGTTAAAAAGTTAATTTAGATTAGCGTAAATAATAAAGTGTTTTGGAATAAAATAGGATTAAAGAAAGTATGTTGTGACTAAAGTAAATAGAATAGAAACAATAATAATTCTAAGATGAAATTTTGCCTTTTCTCTTTAAAGCATGCGCATGGGATTAAACAACCAGGCATTATTTTTTAATACGAGAAAGATAGAGAAATATACACATACCTTCCAGCCCTATACATATAAATCTTACGACAACATTTACAACCACAGTTTGTTGTGCACACCGCATCAATACGTGCAAAGAATTATTTACTTTAATCCAATATTTCGCGCGATGATTTAAGAGAGTCAATCTATGAAAAGTAAAAGTACATAAATATCTTTATAAAAATATAACTTTCAACATTATCAAGGTAGAATAGAATAATACTAATAAACGTATTATTTTAAAGAAAATAATGTCACTCTCTGGTTACACTAACACGAGCAACCAATGATTTTTCAAAAATCAAAAATCAAATTAAAGATCAATAAAGAAAGATAATCGATAATTAAAATATAATTGATGGAGCATAACTTATCTTTGATTCATACTAGAATCAAATTCATTTTGGCAAACTCTTTTAGGATTCGAAAGACAAACACCTCAGTTGGTTAGAGTCTTGTGCTGATAACGTGTTGTGAATAAAATAAAGAAGAACAAGAATAAGAACGAAGAACAAGAAGAACAAAGAGATGAGAGAAAGAGGGAGACTTGTATTATTCTCAAATACATTAAACTATAATGAATGTAGATAATATTCCTAATGATAAAGTAAGTCAAATCTCCATGATAAATTTTTTATCATGATAAACATCCACATAATTAAATATTCATAACAAAAAGGTAGTTAATGAGTCTCACATTTAATTTAAAAAATATCTTAAAAATTAATAAAAAAATAAATATTTAGTGGTGCATTTCGGTTAAAAGGCAATTAATAGTTAATGGGTCCCATATATTTTAAATGAAGATATTTATTTAAAATAAAATAATAAAAAATAAAAAATCTAATAGTCTATTTCGGTGTGTGACATTCATGGTAAAATTTTCCTTATCCATAACAGTTAAAACTATCCAATAAAAGAAGGCAACCCCAAGTGCTATATACAGTTATTGTTTATTTATTAATCTTGTCTGAAATGTTACTTGTAATAAAACGTAGTCATGCACATTCATAAATTCCATACCTGTCAAAAAAATATATATCTGTTACTTGTAACGAAATATTAAGATTTACGTTACCAACCATATGTTGATATAGTTAAATGAGAAACTAAATTTTTAAGTAAGGTTAGAAGTTTAAATTATGATGTTGTGAATGAAGTAAATTTTATTGGGAGGGTCGCTCCTATAATAGGACTGACTCCGTTCCTGAAGTTAGGTTTTTTTTTTTGCTCTCTCAATTTTTTAAGACTTTTGCCCTAGCTAATCTGGATTGACTTGCGTCATCAGCAGACTTTGGTGGATGAGTCTTCCAGCTGAATTTTTTTTTCATACACTAAAGTTCAAACTCGAGACTTGCTTAAGCGGTACTAAACTACTTACTACTTGGACTGACCCCATAAGTAGTGATTGATTCTAATGGCAACCATTAATATAATTATAGGTTGCGACTTAAAAAAAATCAAATCATTCTATTAGTCATTGTATTGTGCTTAAGTTGTGGGTTTAGACATTTAGCTCTTATTATGCTCCAATTTTGATTATTTTAAGTCGTGTACTTTTTAAATATGAAATTTTAATCTCTACTCAAATGTTAAATTTATTAAGTCAAATTCTGTTATTAGCCATGCATTTTGCATAAGTCGTAGACTTAATTCGTACTCTCCAATTTCAACATTTTAAGTCCTCGTAATTCAAACATATTATCATATACCAATTAAGCCATTATTGACATTTCGAAATTCAAAAAATAAATGAATTAAAATAGATTAAATTAGAGTATATGTACTAATAATACAAAGACCATTGACAAAATTTGACGTAAGAATGAATAGAACGGGGACCTTATAAACAATTTGACCTAATTTCTTATTCTTTTTTCTCGAAAAGTTGTTATATGAACTCGGCTCACCACGTCATTCGTGGTCCCAACCAATAGAATACATCCATCTCAAAGTAACTTTCAAGTAACTATCCATTCCTTATTACACGTAGGAAAGAGGTGAAATTTCACCTAAAAAAACGAGATGAATTATTTTATTGGTTGAGACTACGGATGATATAATAAGCCGAATCAATTTAATATTTTCCCCCTTTTCTCCCTCTACCTACCTAATAATTCTCCAACTGATTATTGGTCCATTGCTATTTAAATAAACTGGTTTTTTATTCATTACTAGTAATGATAGTAATAAATTATATGTTGAAATAATTTGATTGAATGAATCTGACATAACAACACTGTCCATTGTGGAATTATTCCATCACAGAACAACTGCAAATACATATATTTATGATGAGCTCTTAACCAGAAGATCTCTACTTTTTGTAAAGGAAATTTGGTGCAACTGTTTTGATTTATTAATGTGTTTTACTTTTAGGTATTAATGGATGTGGTTAATAGTTATGATTAATTAAGGACAACTTAGTTAAGATAATTTCCTCATTCAAAGGGATTTTGATTTAATAATTCCTCAACAGGAGAAGATTTAACACCTGAGATTAGGGAGATATTAAAAGGGTAAACTATATATTTCATCACTCAGCTTTCTTATTACTGTTTTTTTGGCCATTAAAGTTTAAAAACTTTCAAATTTCAAAAACCCACTTCATTGTCTCTTACCACTCTATCGGTTTAGATTTTCCCAAAATCACTGTGAAACTTGCAAAACTCAACCAAAAATCTAAAACTCGCAAAACCCCAAACCACTCTGATATAAAATATCCATTGTTCGATCAGCATGCAATTAGAATATACAGCTCGGTTCCTCATTCTTCATCTCACGATCGTTGTGATTTGGAAGAAGATGCTCCATCGTCGAGAAATCAAAGTAAATCCGAAAATAGAGTTTTTTCACAAAAAAATGAAGAAAATTTTGGGGTCATTTCATAATTTTTAAAAGATGGACGTCCTTTCATAACCTCATTAAATATTTAACAGTAGAGTGACTAAAATAGGAACAAACTGAAAGTTTAGTGATTAAATTGAAAATTTTTTAAACTTCAACAATCAAAATAGGAGTAAAAAAAGCTAAGGGACAAGATTTGTAATTTATCCTATTAAAAATTTGTTTGAACTACTCTAAATATCACTTAATTTTAGAGTTAGTATATTTTAACATTGGTTTTTAATTCAATTATAACACCAAACTTTAAATCAACATTCAATAGGATTGTTAACTCGAAAACGAGCGGTAAAATAAACGAATCTTTTTCTTTAATTTCTTTAAAAATCACATTTTAAATCTCATTCAAAAATTATAATTAGATCTACGATATTTTAACACATTTTTTTATCCTATATCCCTTAATTTTTTAAATTTTATCGAGACTTCCAAAATAAAATATGGATGGTTGGAAGGGTTGAATCTAATTATTAGATATTGTTATGGAACAACCAATGAGATTTAGATGGTTGAATGATCAATAAAAATAGTTGATACCTTTCTCAATCATCAATGTCAATTTTGACAATGACGCCAAAGCAAATTGTGTGACTAAATCTAGCAAGACATCGACAAATCAACCTAGTGATTGTGATATAAACATTGCAAATAAAAACCGATTTAAGTGCAATTAACCCTCTTTTTTACCCTTTCAGTTTTTAAGGCTTCACCCTGATTAATTTAGATCGATCCACGTTGCACACTTGATTTTGGTGGGTGAGTCTCTCAACGGAGATTTGTTTGCATACACAACGCCTCGAACTCGAGACCTGCTTAAGCGATATCAAGCTGCTTACTACTTGGATCATCCCTATTGGTTAAGTGCAATTAACTTTTAATGATCAATTTTTAATATAATTTCAGAAGATCCAGTTTCATTCGAATAATTGATTCTCCATACTTTTTATTTAAAATGTCTAAATTATTATCGTAAAAAATGAATATATTCGTATAAGAGATATTTTAGAACTTATTATTCAAAAGTAAAGAGTGTGAAAGAATTAATGTGGATAATTACTATATAACTCAAAATAGTTAGGTAGAAATAGTTATTGCACCCTTGGATTCTTTTTTATCTAATGCTTTATGCTTATTCTCCCACAGTTACAACTGCAGTTGCTTTAATTGACAGAACCAGATTTGAATCTCCTCGTTTGGTTTATGTTAATGTCATCGACTTCAATAAATAACACCTCTGTTTTTTAACTGTGACTAATCATTGATCAGTTAAATATTAATTTATTTTTTTTATTTGATTCTAGGGTAAGGATATATTTATATTGTGTAAAATCTAATTATTTTTTTTTATATTTTTTAGAATCGTTGGATGATGATAAATAAATGACTAACATTATTTCTTTGTTTTTTTACATGAGATAATCTTCTCATTTCCTACTATTAATCTCAGCCATCAAATTACCTTCATCCAACGGTCTAAAAATATATAAAGTTTTTAAGTTTTACATGGTCTAAGAGAATCATATCTCTTAATTCTAATATTAGATATATAATCATTCGAATATATAAAAGTTAAAACAAATTAAATAAAATATATTAAATATATACTCGTATTTGATCATTATTCAAATTTGAATTAGATATATAATGAATGATTAAGAGAGATTGATGTAATATGTTTTTTATGCGTGGGGTTTATAATTAATGATGATTTAGAAGGGGAGTGACCATAGGCTAGCTGTCACTTTAATTATTGTATATCATGCTTTATATTTGGTAGTATTCTACACCATTCTTGTTGTCTGTTTCTTTAAGCTCAACAAGTGTTCACTACTTTAACTTTGGTTGGTATTTATCAAAATTTGATTGGATCTTTTTATGAAAAATCAATAATATATATATATATATATATATATATATATATATATATATATATATATATATTAACAACCAATCGATTAGTAGGATAATACACTATATTTTTTAAATAAGATTAGAATTTCGAATCATAACATGAAATGGTAGGGACAGAGCCAAGATTTGGGGTTTGGGGCAAAACATAAATGTTTAAAAACGGTGGTGGAGGAATTTATAAATAAACTAAAATTTAAAAAAAAAATTATATAGGAGGACCAAAGTGGGAAAAAATTTCTGGGTATAGCTCCGTCATTGGTGAATAGAGCAAATTGTATTAAGAGGATCGCACCATAATAAGCCTATGTTGTACCTGATCCGAATTAACTAACTAATATATTAGATACCTATATATATAGGGTAAACTACAACGAAGGTCACTCAATTATGAGTAAGGTTACATTTAGGTCACTCAGTTATGAGTAAGGTTACATTTAGGTCACTCATTTATTAAAAGTTACATTTGGGTCACCCAATTATGGGTAATGTTACATTTGGGTACCCAATTATTAAAGGTTACACTTGAGTCACTCAATTATGGGCAAGGTTACATTTTGGTTACCCTTCATATTTAAAAAATACATCAACTTAGTCATTTTCTCTTCCAAATCACTTGTATACCCTTGTTAACACTAGAGTACTTCATTTGAAATTATCAAATGTTTGTTCCTTTCAACAAAAAAAATACTTCATTTGAAATCATTAATTAATCTAATACACAAATTGATATATGTTTTTTAAATATGAAGGGTGACCTAAATGTAACCTTACCCATAATTGAGTGACCCAAGTGTAACCTTTAATAATTGGGTGACCCAAATATAACCTTACCTATGATTGAGTGACCCAAATGTAACCTTACCCATAATTGAGTGACCTCCATTGTAGTTTACCCATATATATATATATATATTGTATACATATTCAAGCCTAACATTTTGCTTCACCAAACATTAAGCAATTATTACATGCATAAACATAGCTTTGGAAAGCATAATCTACAAGGTCAAAAACAATATTAATGCATGCATGAATTGAAATCAAAATTCCATAATCATGTTATAAAACATTGATAGAAACACTTAATCTCTCTAATTTACATTTTTTATCATGATCGAGTTCAGAATTTTATGTTAGAGGATTGAGATAAAATTATTTTTAGGGGAAAAGTTGAAGAATTTTATGTTAAATAATTTAAATTGAATATTTTTTGAAAGGGGTTAAATTTACAAATTTTCTATTTCCCCACAGCTGAAAGGATTAAATTGAACTCTTAATTTTTAAGAGAGACTAAGAGGGGAATTATACCATTTAACCAAGGTGGCAAAGTCCCTACCTGCCCCAAGTGTAACTCCCTAAACCCGACCCAGAAGAATTGGATCAAATATAGGAAGTCAAGTTTGAAACTTGTCCCTCAAGTAAAGCAATCAAATGCAAAAATATCACTTCCGAAATAAATAATAATAATATTCACAATACGTACTTAGTAACATCTTGAAAATATTAAATATCCATATAATATATAATATATAATATATGCATGATAAAACGTAATATCCCAAATAAGATGTCCGAAATCTAAAATTAAGTACAATCTGATAAAACATATAAAATCTATAAATCCGAGTAATCATATTGATAATAGTAAATATTGGTAGAAAACAAGGTCCTCCAAGTACCGTAGCCTAGACCCGAGTATCTGAAATAGAAACTAAGGGGGAGTCAACGAATATACTCAATGTGTCTCTACAGTGAAAACAAGATTAAAAGAATCAACACATTAAGAAAGTCAACCATACATTATCATAATACTATTTTCCACCAATAATCAATTCAATCACATAAACATGTATGAATGAATAAGCAACACAGTATGACATGCACCCAACTACATCACCATCCAAAGAGTAAGGTTCCCAGAACCACTCTCTACCTCGTCACCATCCGAAGTGGAATTCAGTCCGTAGAGTGAAACCACTAATCCGAAGCAGACTTCAACCCGAAGGATGAAGCTACTAAACTTCCCCGAACAGAATCCCAACCAAAATGAGATGATATAATTTTTCGAGTTCTGAATCTGAATGCATAATCATATAATCTGATATACAATAATCCGAATCTGATAACACATACACACACACACACACACACACACATATATATATATATATTGGATGGTGTAACAACATACTAAACAAGTCAAATAACACAGGTCATCACAATGTCATTACGATACAACATCAGATTTACAATTCAATCCATTAACACATATACATACAAAGCACTGCAAATAGATAGCACAGAAGAGAACACATCTCAGGTAACTAACACTCAACGTCGATGGTGACGTCTCCCACGCTCAGCTCTATCTCTAGGTCGGCCAGAGTCAGCTCCTATAATAATTAAGTACACCATCAAAGATATTATTACTACGCCAAGACACTGATAATATAAATATCGAATAAATTATTAATTAAACTCACGAGCGGATCCCGATGTCTGAGCAACAGTAGGTCGTCCATTTGGAGGAGGAGAAAGGATCTCAGTATCCGAGTCAATGTCGTCTTAAATAGGAATAAATACAATTAATTTCCCAGTATTCAAATCTTTAAATACTAAGTATAATCGAATAAAGGTGGTCAAAACGGTCTTTTGGGTTCGAATTTGGGAAAACGGGCAGTGAAATCAGAATCAGGACGTCGAAAAACATGAAATAGGCATTTTTTGAAAAAGTCAACGGTCAACTGTCAACGGTGACGTCATCGCTGACGTCAGCTTAACTGGTTATAAGACAAGCGGGTTAGGTTTTGTAAACCCGGTTCAACCCGGTATAGCCAAGATGGACTGGTTCGGTCTGGTCCAAGCCAAAATCCCCAATTTCCCCCTAATTGAAAACTTAGGGTTTTCCCTAATCCAATTTCCATCACCGGAACACACGCCGACGACCCCTAAATAACTATTCCGGCCAACCACGATACCTCTAAACCTTCCACAACAACCCCAAACTTACCCAGCCCCAATTCACGGTGTAAATCGCCAAAACCCGACGAGTTCACGAACGGTTTTCCAAGCTATTTTTTGAGCAGAGGCGGCCGGAAATACAAAACTGTGGATAAGGTTTTACCTGTACGGTTGAGAGGACTCCAACATCGGCTTTATCGAGAAGAACGACCGCCGATTGATGCTTGAACGGCGCTCGAACGGAGAGGGTAAGAGGAGTTCGGTTTGTCGAGAGAGAAATGAAGGAGAGGGGAACTGAAAATCATCCAAAATCTAAAAGTGTGATTTGAAATCACACAAAAATGGGGAATTTACTAAGCATGCCATCGCACACTCTAAAATTTATGAAACAACACCAAAGTTTTGCCACCCTTGCAATTTGGTCACTAAAATTCCAAATATTTCCAATTAAAATATCCCAAATTTTAGGGTTTTTAAATTAGGGATTTCATTCATTTTAGGATCTTAAAGTAGGCAAAAATTGTGGTGTTACAACTCTCCCCCCGTTAAAAAGAAATTTCGGCCTCGAAATTTACCTGGAGCAAAAAGGTGCGGATACTGAGCTCGGATGACAGTCTTGGGCTACCACGTAGCCTGATCATGACTACGACCACGCCACAGGGCTTTGACCATCTTCCAATTAAAATATCCCAAATTTTAGGGTTTTTAAATTAGGGATTTCATTCATTTTATGATCTTAAAGTAGGCAAAAATAGTGGTGTTACAACTTTCCCCCGTTAAAAAGAAATTTTGGTCTCAAAATTTACCTGGAGCAAAAAGGTGCGGATACTAAGCTCGGATGATAGTCTTGGGCTACCACGTAACCTCATCATGACTACGACCACGCCACGGGGCTTTGACCATCTTAATGGTCTTCTTTCCGAGAACCTTTTTATCCGAGCAAGAATCTTAATAGGCTCCTCCTAAAAACGCAAATCGGGACAGATCTCAATATCCTCAACAAGCATAATATGTGAGGGATCAGGATGATAACGTCTCAACACTGAAATATGAAAGACATCGTGAATACACTAAAGCTCTGGTGGTAGCTCTAACTGATAGGCAACTGGTCTGACTCGACGAATAATCTGATAAGGGCCAATGTAACGAGGACTCAGTTTGCCCTTCCGACCAAACCGAAGTACCTTCCTCCAAGGAGATTCTTTCAAGAAAACCTCATCACCCACCTCAAACTCAAGTTCACAACGTCTCAAATCGGCATAAGACTTCTGTATGTCAAAAGCAGCCTTAAGCCGATCTTGAATCAATCTGACAGTTTGCTCAGCCTCATGCACAATTTTAGGTCCCCACAATCTGTGCTCATTCAACTCAGTCTAACCAATAGGTGAACGACACCTTCACCCACACAGAGCCTCATACGGTTCCATATTAATACTGGCCTGATAACTGTTATTATAAGCAAACTCTACAAGCGGCAAGAAATCCTCCCAACTGCCTCTAAAATCAAGAATACAGCCCCTCAACATATCCTCAAGAATCTGGATCACACGCTCAGACTGACCATATGTCTGCGGATGATAAGATGTACTGATGTTCAATCGAGTACCCAAAGCAGAAAGAAGAGACCCCTAGAATTTTGAAGTGAACCTCGGATCTCTGTTAGAAATAATGGATGACGGTACCCCGTGAAGTCGAACAATCCCAGAAATATAAAACTGAGCTAACTTACTCAAAGAATAGTCAACTCGATCAGGAATGAAATGCGCGGACTTCGTCAGACGATCAACAATAACCTAGATGGAATCCTTCTTCGAAGGAGTCAAAGGAAGTCTACTAACAAAGTCCATAGTCACGCGCTCCTACTTCCACTGAGGAATCTCAATATGCTGAAGTAACCCAGACGGACGCTTATGCTCTTGTTTGACTTTCTGATTGGTCAAACATCTCGATACAAATCCAACGACGTCTCGCTTGAGACCTTTCCACCAGTACCTTTCACGAAGATTCTTATACATCTTGTCACCACCAGGATGCATAGAATAAGGACTATCATGGGCCTCACGGAGAATAACCTATTTTAACCCGGATTTCCTCAGAATATAATACCAGCTACGGAAACATAATACCTCATCCTGATCAATAGAGAAATCTCGAGATGTACCTTCATGCACCTCTCTGATACGATGCATCAAAAACGGATCACTAGGCTGCTCATCTCGAATATCAGAAATCAATGTAGGAATAACCCGAAGTTCTGCCAACAGACTACCATCGTCGTACAAACTCGTCCGAGCAAATAAAGCTCTCAAATCTAAAATGGTGTTACGCTCAATGCATCAGCAACAACATTAGTTTTACCCGAATGATACTCAATCTCACAAACATAATACTTGAGAAGCTCTAACCATCGAAGCTGTCTTAGATTAAGCTCTTTCTGAGTGAGGAGGTATTCCAGACTCTTATGGTCTGTAGAGATATAACACTTCTCTTCGTAGAGATATTGTCTCCAGATCTTAAGCGCAAAAATAACAGTAGCAAGCTCTAGATTGTGGGTAGGATAGTTACACTCATGCGATTTCAACTGTCGAGACGCATAAGCCACTACCTTTCCGTCCTACATCAGAACACACCCCAATTAGACGTACGAAGCATCACTGTAAAATGTATAAGCCTTACTAGGCTCAGGCTGAATCAAAACTAGTGCTTCAGTCAACACAGACTTAAGCTTCTCGAAACTAGACTGTTGAGCCTCAGTCCAAACGAAAGGAACATCCTTCCTCAGAAGCTTAGTCAACGGAGCTGTAATAGAAGACAAACCCTCAACGAATCTCTGATAATAAACGGCTAAACCCAAGAAGCTTCGAACCTCAGGAACATTCTTGGGCTGTTCCCAACTCATAATAGCCTCGACTTTCTTCGAATCAACCTGAATACCCTGAACAGAAACTATATGACCCAGGAACATAACCTCCGAAAGCCAGAATTCACACTTACTGAGTTTTGCATACAACTATTTCTCTCGCAGAGTTAGTAACACAATCCGAAGATGTTCCTCATGCTCTGCCTCAGATCTAGAATATACCAGTATATCATCAATAAATACCACAACAAACTGGTCAAGATAGGGTTGAAACACCCTATTCATCATATCCATAAAAGCGGCATGGGCGTTAGTCAACCCAAAAGGCATCATAAGGAACTCATAATGACCATATCATGTTCAGAAAGCTGTTTTGAACACATCATAATCCTTAACCTTGAGATGGTAATAACCATATCTCAGGTCTATCTTAGAGAATACCATAGCTCCCTAAAACTGATCAAACATATCATCAGTACGAGGAAGAGGATATTTGTTCTTGATCGTCAGCTTGTTCAGCTTCCGGTAATCTATACAGAGTCGAAGTGTCCCATCATTCTTCTTAACAAACAGAACAAGAGCTCCCCAAGAAGAAACACTAGGTCGAATGAAACCTCGATCCAACAGTTCTTGCAACTGAATCTTCAACTCTTTAAGTTCTTTCGGTGCCATCCGATAAGGTGCCATAGACATAGGAGCTGTACCCGGATCGATGATATAGGCAAGATAAGCAATAGACCCTTTCATGATCATTTTCTCAGCTTTGAGAGCTAAAACGATATTAAATAGGAACCCTCTGCGCTCACCAATCATAATCACCTTACGATCATTAGAAGTTCTCAATGTAGCCCTTTTTTTTCACAGTCTAAAGTAACACGATGAGCAGACAACCAATCCATACCAAGGATAAGATCGAACTCCTTAAAGGGTAACTCCATTAACTCAGCTGGAAAGATCTCCTCTTGAGTCTCAAGAGGACAATTCATGTATACTTTAATAACCTCAACAAGATTACCCACTGGACTGTGTACAGTAACAACACTAACAGTGTCCTCAACAGAAATCTCAAGACCCTAGACACAGAACTCGCAACATATGAATGAGTCGAACCATTATCAAGCAGAGCAAAGTACGAAATAGAATGGATAGAGAATGTACCAGCAATAATATCTGGCTTATCATGATCCTCGTGCATCCTGGTAGAATAAACTAACCCCGACTGTCTGGCTTCTGATCTTGCTGATCCTCTACTCGGAACTGGTCTACCTCTACTAGCAGAACCCGAAGTAACAGATCTGACCTGACCTCTTCCCCTGGCGGGAGTCTGTACTGATGCCTGAGACTGATGAGTAGTAAAAGTTGAGAGAGGTGGAACCGAACAATCTCTAAAATGGTGCTCGAATGAACCACATGTGAAACAAGCTCCAATCTGCCTCCTACACTCGCCTGAATGCCACTTCTTACAAAAAGGACTCTGTGGCACCCCTCTAGTACCGGTCGAACCACCAACACTAGCAGTCGAAACAAAAGAAGTCACTAGTCTAGCTCTCGAATAACTCTGATAGTCTAACTCATCTCTGGCTCTCTTCCTAGACTGATTCCCTATACTATGCTAAATTGGCACTGACGTTGGTCTCTTTCCTCTATCAGATCCATACGACTCAAGCTGTCTCAACTCTGCCTCATTATGCTTAGTTTTCCTAGCTCGTCGAGTAATATCCTTGTATTTCTTGTCCATATGTAGAGCAACACCGGCCTTTATCGTAGGACACAATCCCTTCAGAAACTAATCACACTTGTCTTTCTCAGTGGTCACTAATCCAGGGACATACTGAATCAATCTCATAAACTCGATCTCATAATCATTCACAGACATATCATTCTGCCTCAGATTCATACAATCATCTCTCCACTTAGCTATATACTCAGCTCCAACATATCGATCACGGAAAGCCTGTCGGAAATGATCCCAAGTAACCTTACTAGCTGGAGTAACATGCTTCTTAGCCTCCCACCAATTCTGGGCTTCACCTTGCAACAGTGAAACGACAACCTTGAGTTTCTGGTTGGTAGGATAATCCATCTCACCAAATAGTCGCTGAAGCTTCTTCAGCCAGTACTCTGCATCTGTCGGGTCTGTACACGTCTTTCCATCGAACATAGTCATCCCGACAGCTAGAAACTCTGTGGATATGGGTCTCCGAACATCCTCAAACTGACGAAGGTACCTCACTAGCTCTTTCTTAACAATAACGACATCCGTGCCCACTGTCTCACTATCCCCTGAATCACGAGGACCACTACTCTGAGCATGCTGAACATGTGGGTCTCCTCCTCCAGTCTGCTGAGCTCCAGTCTACTGAGCTCTTGTCTGGTCCACATGTTGTTCCTCCATATTTGCACCCTGGACCTTACCTTGATTTTGTATTGAACCCTCAGGAGGTGGAACATCACTATCTGCAGTCGCGGTACGACCTCGACTTCGACCACGACCTCGACCGACCGCTATTCTAAAACTTCTCTGAGGTGGTATAGTAGTATATCTACAAAAGACAGAATTCTAAGATTAGAATCGGTACTTGGAGACCTTATTCAGAATATGTATAAATATTATTCATAAATGATCATAAGTTTTTCTGAAATTCCTGTTTTACCCGAAAACATTTAATAATGCATGCAAATATTTATTTTCGATTTAAAAATTGATTTAAATCACCCAGGCCGAGTGTTGAACCTAGCTCTGATACCACTAAATGTAACCCCCTAAACCCGACCCAGAAGAATTGGATCGAATATAGGAAGTCAACTTTGAAACTTGTCCCTAGAGTAAAGCAATCAAATGCTAAAATATCACTTCCGAAATAAATAATAATAATATCCACAATACGTACTTATAGTAACGTCCTAAAAATATTAAATATCCAAAAACATATATATATATATATATATATATGTGTGTGTGTGTGTGTGTGTGTGTGTGTGTGTGCATGATAAAACGTAATATCCCAAATAAGATGTCCGAAATCTGAAATTTAGTACAATCTGATAAAACATATAAAATCTATAAATTCGAGTAATCATACTGATAATAGTAAATATTGCTGGGAAACGAGGTCCTCCAAGTACCGTAGCCTAGACCTGAGTATCTGAAATAGAAACTAAGGGGGAGTCAGCGAATACGCTCAGTGTGTCTCTACAGTGCAAACATGATTAACATAATCAAATCACATTAACAGAGTCAACCATACATTATCAGAATACTATTTTCCACCAAGAATCAATTCAATCACATAAACATGTATGAATGAATATGCAACACAGTATGACATGCACCCAACTACATCACCATCCCAAGAGTAAGGTTCCCTAGAACCACTCTCTACCTCGTCACCATCCGAAGTTGAATTCAGTCCGTAGAGTGAAACCACTAATCCGAAGCAGACTTCAACCCAAAGGATGAAGCTACTAAACTTGCCCGAACAGAATCCCAACCAAAATGAGATGATATAATTTTCCGAGTTCTGAATCTGAATGCATTGTTTATCAACAGAAATGCATAATCATATAATCTGATATACAATAATTCGAATCCGATAACACACACACACACACACACACACACACACACACACACACACATATATATATATATATATATTGGATGATGTAACAACATACTAAACAAGTCAAATAACACAGATCATCACAATGTTATTACGATACAACATCAGACCATATCATATTTACAATTCAATTCAATAACACATATACATACAAAGCACTGCAAACAGATAGCACAGAAGAGAACACACTTCAGGTAACTAACATTGAACGTCGACGGTGACGTCTCCCACGCTCAGCTCTATCTCTAGGTCAGCCAGAGTCAACTCCTATAATAATTAAATACACCATCAAAGATACTACTACTATGCCAAGACACTGATAATATAAATATCGAATATATTATTAATTAAACTCACGAGCAGATCCCGATGTCTGAGCAACAGGAGGTCGTCCAAGAAGAGGAGGAGGAAGAATCTCAATATCCGAGTCAACGTCGTTTGAAATAGGAATAAATACAATTAATTTCCCGATATTCAAATCTTTAAATACTAAGTATAATTGAATAAAAGTGGTCAAAATGGTCTTTCGGGTTCGAATTTGGGAAAACGGGCAGCAAAATCAGAATCAGGACGTCGAAAAACATGAAATAGGCATTTTTTGAAAAAGTCAACGGTCAACTGTCAACGGTGACGTCATCGCTGACGTCAGCTTAACTGGTTATAAGACAAGCGGGTTAGGTTTTGTAAACCCGGTATAGCCAAGATGGACTGGTTCGGTCCGGTCCAAGCCAAAATCCCCAATTATCCCCAATTGGAAAATTAGGGTTGTCCCCTAATCCAATTTCCGTCATCAGAACACACGCCGACGACCCCTAAATAACTATTCCGACCAACCGCGATACCCTTAAACCTTCCACAACAATCCCAAGCTTACCCAGCCCCAATTCACGGCGTAAATCGCCAAAACTCGACGAGTTCACGAACAGTTTTCCAAGCCGTTTTTCGAGCAGAGGCGGTCGGAAATACAAAATGGTGGATAGGGTTTTACCCGCACGGTTGAGAGGACTCCAACACCGAATTTATCGCGACGAACGACTGCCGACTGATGCCTGAACGACGCTCGAACGAAGAGGGTAAGAAGGGTTTGGTTTGTCGTGAGAAAAATGAGGGAGAGGGGAACTGAAAAATCGTCCAAAATCTAAAAGTGTGATTTTAAATCACACAAAAATAGGGAAATTACTAAGTGTGCCATCGCACACTCTAGAATTTATGAAACGGCACCAAAGTTTTGCTACCCTTGCAATTTTCTAAATTTTAGGGTTTTTAAATTAGAGATTTTATTCAATTTAGGATCTTAAAGTAGGCAAAAATTGGGTGTTACACCAAGCTTCATCCTCAACTTGCCATTTTGATGGCTTTTAGTCCTATTTAATTTTATTAGAAAATATTGATAATGCATGGCCAGGGTTTTAGAAGCTTATTTGTCCTATTTCATTACCAGCAAATGGCAGTTCCCATGCCTTGTATGAAACGGGTCTCAAAAAGTGTGAAAAATGGTCCATAGTTTGTGTTAGATTGATTGATTTCGTAGGGAAGACAAAACCACAAGCTTCTTGTCTTATGGTCTTTAATAAATTATTGATAATGAATACAATAAAAACGATATAACATAAAAAATAATATTAATGGTAATTAAATATTTGAATGTATCAAAATTTATACTCCAGAATTTATTATATATAATTTGCAAGTCCAGGTAGGGATGGGCACGAGTCGGATCGGGTTTTTGGCTCACCCGACTTCAATCCCAACCCAAAAATAAATATTTTAAATTCGACTCTGACCCAAAAATAAATACTTTAAACTTGACTCCGACTCAACCTATAGAAAAAATCAATTTTAAAGATCTAATTGTAAAAAATTAATTTTAGAGGATTTAATTGTAAAAAAATTAACAAATTTAAGGACTAAATTAAATTAAAAATTCAATTTAAGGACCTAATTATAAAAAATATATAAATAGAGGTATTATTACAATTATCCCTAAAAAATTTAAGGAAAAATTATATTATCAGTTATTTAAAAAATTATATTATTAGTCTCGATTCTTGTCAAATAGAATATTTTTCACCCTAAAGTCGAACTCGACCGGACTTCACCTTTTAACAAAAACCCGACCTAAAATTAATTTTTCATTAAAAAAGCCAACCCAACTCGAAACTAATAATATAATTCTCTAAAATTTAGAGTCTATGACAATCCCTAAGTCCATGTCTCGCAGGGTCAACATTGTTGACAAGGATGCACTGCGAGAGTGCTGCAAGGTAGTCACATCACGTAAAAATTTTAAATTTTTTTATAGTTTAAATGTTTTCTTTGTATTTTCTATTGATAATTTAATTTCGCATCTTATATGTTTTCAATATAAATATATAACTTTCTAATAGTTTGTACCCCTATATAAAATTTTAATTTCTTCCATGACCATTGAGTAAGAGAAGATGTCTCACGAGTGTGACTAGGCCTCGTAAACTCAATTTTGAGCCCGAAGAATAGGAATGATCATGGGTTGGGTCAAGTCAGGTTTTTGATCGACTCACAGTCAATTTAAAAAATTCAAAGTCTCATTCGAACCAAATCTGAACATAACCTAAATTTTAAGATAAAAATTTGAATCTGACTGGACACATAATTTTTTTCTCATTTTCAGTAAAATAAAAAGATAATTGAAGAATTATAGAGAGAGTATTATAATAATTATTTTATTTCATTCAACTAAATAAGGATATAATTTTTAAAAAATAGAGATAGAGACACTATAATAATTATCACTAAATATTTAGAAAAAAATACATTATTATGTCGAGTCGGGATGAATAATTTTCAGTATAAACTCGAACTTCACCTGAACTCGAATTTTTAAAAAAAAATTCGGCCTTATAAAGTCGAGTACAAATCAAATAACCATCCATACTCAAAAACCTTTAGAACCATTTAGACTCTAAATATTCCAAAACCTATCTTTTATATCAACATAATTCAAATTGTCATAGGCATACTTTTCTTACACAGTTGAGGGATTGTCCCCCCATTCTATTGACACCAAGACCAGACAAATAAATGATGCAAGGCTTCAGAAACAAGTATGCATCTTTATTTAGATTTTCTGACCTTCCTCCATGTCAATTTTGTGTAATAAACTTTGGTGGTCCACCCCTATCCATTATCATAAGATCATACCCACGAAAGAGTGGAAATTTCAAATATAAGGTTAATGAAGTGTTGTTTCTATGTCAGTTGAATGTCATATTCTGGAATGTGGAAACGGTATGGATAGCAGGAACATGTTTGCCATCCATGTTTGTTTATGTAGCCAATGTGCACACGTTACATGCTTTCGTGTTCCCCTTTGTTGCCATGAGATAGTGTGAAGGAAATAAATACATAATCGAACTATGTTTTTTTTTCTTAAAAAATTATGTCAATTGAAAAGTCAATCAAACCAATTTATTACAAGAAAAATCGAAGTGCTTTGGGACTATTTCTTATAGCTGGGTCTTGATTTTCAGTTTTGCATAGATCAATTTTCGTAATTAAAGTGTTTTGGGACATTTTTGATACATAGGGTTTTTATTCTCGCAAAAATATAAATGAAGACGCATAAATCGAAATTAATGCAACATGAATAAATGAGTTCTAAAATCATTTGAGACTTAAAATTATTTGATTTCTAAAAATACCTAAATTTTAAATTTTCCCTCGATTTTTATGTTCGTTTTCCTAAAAAAATATTTAGGGAAAGAAAGAAGATGCATGAAGGTTATGTGTCACACATTAATTGGATAAAAATTTTCGAAAGGCAACCTAAAAATAGTTACACAATAAAATGTTAAACACGTATTTTAACACAAAAAATACTTAAATTAAAAATGAGATAATATAGATAATTATTTTGTAATAAAGCTAAGGATGGGAATGAGGTGGGGAATATTCGAAAACAGTTGAGAATCGAACTGATGGGATGAGGAATAACCAAAACATTCATCCACGGGGATGGAGACGGAGAAGTTTTATCACCAAAGCTCAAATGGGGATGATGATGGAGATTGCTATATCCGAATCATGAGGATAACCGAACCATAACCATATAAATAACTGTGAAGATCCCTAAAAAAATATTCGCAAGGATCCCCTATATTTTACAAAATTTTTAAAATATATATAATTAACTCTCATCTACTTATATACATGTCTATCTTATTATCAATATTCCAGCCCATCAAAATATTTGTATCTTTTGTTTAAACCTTATTAAGTTTGAGTGACATCTCTAGTAATTCACCATTTTTTGTTAATTGAGAGTATATAATCTATTTATCTCTAGGGATGGACCGAGGGGGGAGGGGCTGGTGGGGGCGGTCACCCCCTAAAATTTTAAAATTCCTATACGAGTTAGAAAATTTTTAGAATTTTTCCATGTATTTTTTATTAAAAATCTATTTTCGCTCCCCTAAATTTTTATAAATTCGCCCCCAACTTAAAATCCTGCGTCCGTCTCTGTTTATCTCCCTATTTCTGCCGTTCATGTAACACAAAAACTTTGTTCTACTTCAATCATATGTTCAAGTATATTGAGTATATGACTTGTAAATTTAAATCGACCATATATTTTTGTTAAAAAATAATAAATTTTATTTAACTTTTTCGATAAAAATTCCCCTAAACTCGTAAGAATCCGTTGTGTATGTGGACAAAAAATTACCGAAACATACAATGAAGATTGCCCAAAACTATACTCACTAGTAGTGTTAAAGACGGGGCGGGAAATTCAAAATCGTTCCCCCACCGACCGGTTCCACCCCTAAATAAAGCCCATAAAGAATTGAGCATCCATATTTACAATAGAACTCAAACTGGAGTGGACCAAGGTAAAAAGTCATTACAAAAACCTGCTTGTGATAGGCTTGGCCTATTGGGCCAGATCAATTCATATGATTCGTGAACATATTATTTTCGAAGAGAGAAAAATATAAAATGTTAGAACATTTTTTTTTCGGTTTTCCTTATAGTTTTTAGGGTTTTGTTCTGATTAATTCGGATCGACTCGCGTGGCCACTTCGCATACCTAGCTTTAGTGGGTGAGTCTCCTAGCGGGACTTTTTTGCATACACAATGTCTTGAACCCAAGACCTTGCTTAAGCGATACCAAGCTGCTTATCACTTAGACCAACCCCGTTGATATGTTAAAGTATTTTTTAATACATATTAAATTTTGTTAAACTCAAGATGGGGTGTAATAAAATATTTCACTTAAATATAAGGATAACTACACATTTAGTATTCCATTTATTCCCGCGTTCCTATTTTAGTACCTCACCTATTTTTTGGCAAAATGATACCTAACGTTACGTTTTTGTTCTGTTTTGGTACTCCGATCGTTAAAAACAAACGGAAATGATAGCGTGGCTTAATTTTAATTAGGATAATCACAGTTTTAATCCTCAAAACTTATATATTTCTATCAATTTGGTCCAAACTCTATCAATTTAATAATCAACTTAAATATTTAGGTTAAAACTGTAAATTTCCATTTTATTTCTTATTCCCCGAAACCCTAACCCATTTTTATTTCTTCTTCTCAATCCAACAACGACGACATGTTTCAGGTAATCCCCATTCTAAAAGATCTTTAAGAGTAGGCCACCATGGGTGGCGAAAAAAGGAGCAAACACAAGCGATTCGACTGCCATAAGCTTGATCAGGATGTTAAGTGATGGGCCTGAGGTATCCTTGAGTGGATCCTCGACTGTGTCACTGATGACAGCTGCTTTGTGAGGGTCGAGTCCTTTTGGACCAAGGGTCCTTGCATGCTCTGAGGCACCAACATGATATAATACCATATAAATCAATTCACCGTGAAACCAAAGAACAGAAGCCATGAAGGAAGTTAAAACAGGCATCTCAGAACTTTCCATTTTGTATTTACCTCAATGTATTTCTTGGCATTGTCTCATGCCCCACCAGTGTTTGAAGCAGAGATAGCAATTTGCGGAGTCCGATGTTAAATTGGAATGATTACCACAATTCAGTAATAGTTCGATATAGAATAAAAAAAAAATTTGATGAAGACGGATCTTTTGTTCCAACTTTTCCTGAACACCAGAAACAAGAGCCCCCAGCAAGGACACAAGCAAGAGTCTCAACGCCGAAGAAGGTTCCAACAATAAGCGGAGTAAGCATAACAAGGGCATCGGTTGAGATTTTTACACCGGTAGCATAATCAGGGACCCAAATACTTCTAAAACATTTTTCATTTATAAATTAGGAGCACTAGATTATCTAATATAAAAGTTTGATTTTCCAAAATTATTTTTCTTTTGAAGATTATTGAAAATCAACTCCTTTTCCTTCTTAAGATCATCAACTTCCTTTTGATGATCTTTTTCCATCGTTTGAAGCAAATTTTGTAAATCTAAAACTTTAAGTTCAAAATCTTTAAGTTTTGCTTCAAACTCTGGATTTGTTTTGGAAAGCAAATCATTTTCCCTTTTCAATTTTGAAACTAACTTTTTGTTCTTTAAAAATGATGACTTAAATTCCAAAAGCAAATTATCATATGAATCTTGTAACTCATCAAATGTGTATGAATTTAAAATAGATGAGTTAGAAGTTACCTCCCCTCATTGAGGGCCATGAAACATAGGTGAGCTACCTCATCATCGGTGGAATCTTCATCACTCCATGTCGCCACATATGCTTTCTTTGAAGATGATCCCTTTTTGTTGGACTTGTGAGACTCCTTCATCTTCTTCTTCGATTCATGCTTGGATTTGTCCATCTCGTTTTTCATGAATCGGGTGAATTTCTTGAAGAGTAGGCCATCTCTTCATCTTCGCTTTCCTCCTCACTTAGTTCTACATGATGGCATGTGGAAAATTTGAGAGCAACGACACTCGCATTGATGCCTAGCTCCATGAACTTATTCTTTCCCATCTTTCTTATCTCTTCCTTCTTCTCCTCCTCTTCTTTGTCTTTCTTCATGATTTGATGAGTGAGAAGTGACCCCATGAGTTCATCAAGCTTCAAGGTCTTTAAATTTTTGGTTTCGATGATGGCGGTCTTCTTTGAGTCCCATGACTCGGGAAGAGAATATATAAGCTTACGGACAAGCTTTTCTTCTGAGATGACTTCTCCATAGCCTTTGAGTCCATTGGTGATGGTGGAGAATCGATGGAACATCTTCTCAATGTCCTCTTCCGGATCCATCTTGAAGTTTTCATACTCTAGGTTGAGGAGGCCGATCTTGGTCTTCTTTGCTTCGTTTGTCCCCTCGTATGTAACTTCGAGACTGTCCCAAACTTCCTTCACACTCTTGCAAGAAGATATCTTCTCGTATATGTTAAGGCTAAGTGCACAAAAGATGAAGTGCAAAGGCTTGCAATTTAGCTCCATCTTCTTACGATCGTCGACACTCCACTCCGCCTTGCATCCTTTTGGTACGAACAAGCCATCTTCAATTATATCCCAAAGCTTGTAGTCTTTGGATTTTACAAAGAACATCATCATTGTCTTCCAATAAGCATAATTGGTTCCGTTGAAGAAGGGTGGCTTGACGATGGTTGCGCCATTGAACCGGTTGTTTGAAATGTTGATCGATCTTGCCGGATCATCTCAATAGGATGTTAATCCTCTTCAATTAAGCCAAGCTCTTATACCAATTGTTGGGTTTTTATGTGCTCGATTTCCTTCAACCGTTCTAGCTTGCCAATTGTGAAAAAGTTGGATATTTGGGTGAATTTGTGGGAAGTGAAATATAGACAAAAGACACAAGGATTTCAACCAAATTCACTAAGAATTTCATCCCATTTTCTCGGCTTAGGAGGAAATCGTTACAACGATTAAGCTAACTACCCTTAGCTTAATCAAACACTCTCTTACAAGAGAAATTATAAGAAAACTTGAAATCCCTCTAATAGGTATTTGTTTGCAATCTTAAGCTCTCACCCAAAACCTATAAACTTGAGCAAATTTGACAATTAAGTTCACAAGTGTTGTCTATACAAGAAAATGTACAAATAAGCTCTAAGACAATTTTGACATCATATAGTTGTTGACAATTGAAGCATTAGTCTTCTCTTGATGCTTTGTTGAGTTGATCATACAATTGCAAATGGCCAAGAGGGGGTGAATTGGTAATTAAAATTTTGGTAGGAGGTAAGAGTGAAAAGTAAAAAGTGACACAAGTGGTTCAAGTTCTCCAAATGAACTCTACATCCACCACCTTAGTACCCACTAAGGATTTTCAACCAATTCAGTACTTGAATTCTTCCCCTTTTCTTGGATGAGGAGGTAACCTTACAAATTGATTAAGCTTTCTACCCAAAGCTTAATCCACTCACTTTTACAAAGAGATGAATTTGGTAAACTCTAAAAGTTCCTCTCAAAGGATAAATGTTTACCCAAATACAATTTCAAACTCCCCAAACTCACAATACAAGATTACAATAAAATCACAAGAGTTGGGTACAAGAATTTGACTATGAAAGGCACTAGGGTTTGGATTTTTTGCTTTGATGTTGCTTGTAGGTTCAATAGTTGTTGCTTGGTCAATTGAAGCTTGTTTTATACCCTTGCATTGAATTCTAGACGTTTGGGTAGTTGGGATCATCAATAGAGTCGTTGGGAGCATTTTTCCCGCAATAAATGCAGATCTGCAGCCCACCGTATCGGTACTCGAAGAGGGTGTATCGATACCTACATCAAAGAGGAAAGAGTTGTTGTGACTGAAAAACAGAGCGTATCGATACGCATAGAAGGCGTACCGGTACGATTTTAAGGGGCGTATCGGTACGGATGGCTGTATCGATACAATGTTTGCTCACTGGAATCCCAAGTTTGGTTTTCTTAAAGATCGTATCGATACACATACCAAGCGTATCGGTACGGTATAACAGTCTTTTAAAAATTGGGAATCCAACCAACTGACAAGTAACGGTCGAAAAATTAAATGCAAAGATTTTTCAAAGATAAGCTTATCGTATCGATACGGTTGCAAAGCGTATCGATACAGTTTCATTGAA
This sequence comes from Hibiscus tridactylites, assembly GCA_958450335.1. Taxonomy (NCBI): domain Eukaryota; kingdom Viridiplantae; phylum Streptophyta; class Magnoliopsida; order Malvales; family Malvaceae; genus Hibiscus; species Hibiscus tridactylites. The sequence goes on along the minus strand of OY288268.1, from coordinate 83,841,711 downwards.
AGAGTTGCCCAGATGAACATGTATCGATATGGGGTAATATCATACGGTACACTAAGTCCATTAAAATTCCAGTGGCAAAAGCCCGTATCGATACGCCTAAGGGTATCGATACGCCTGGGCGTTTTTGTATAGTTTGGCTTGAAAATCATAGGAAAAGACTTAGAAAATTTTTATATATTTAAGAGCTTGTCTTGAGATATTATTTTGTTTAAAATACTTGTCAATTGTGAGACTTTAAAGAGTACTTAAAATTTTATTGTTTTGCAAATTGGTCCTTAAGTTTATATGTTATATCAAAATCAATTTTGGTTTCACAATCTCCCCTTTTTTGATATAACAAAACCACAAATAAATTTTTAAGTTTTTGAAACTTTGAAAAGCTTTCTCCCCCTTAGTTTAAGATAGATTTTCAAAAATAAAAAAATGACTTTATAATCCGTCTCCCCCTTTTTGTTAGATCAAATATAAACACAAGGATAATAGCAACAATTAATTCATTAAACTCAAAGCAATCATAATAGTTCAAATGCATAAACTTCAAAGTAAACATAATAGTTCAAATGCATAAACTTCAAAGCAAACATAATAATCAAACTCAAATCCTAAGACATAGATAATAGGCATAAACTTATATCCTAAAAACAAGAGTGCAATAACCGAATATAAAAGACTAAATGCCATAAGATGATATGCAAAAACTACTCGTCCGCCTCATCATCATCATCGTCCTCTTCATCTTCATCATCTTGAGTGGGTTGATTCCTTTGGTTTTGGTTAAGCCAAGCACCATGGAAGGCGGTAAGATAGATATCCATGGAGTTTTGGCGAGAAGCTATGGTTTCCATTTTCTTCTAAATACCTTTGACTCGATCTTCCAAGGATGTGAATCTAGTGTCTATAGCGGTAAACCCGGCTTCCATGGAAGTGAACTTCTCATTTAGGAATGTCATTAGAGTGCCCAAGGAAGAGGACTCAATCGGAGCACGATGAGAGCTCGAAGAAGCACGGGAAGCATCGACCAGAGCATCTTGTTGAGGAGCTTGAGGGTTACGAACCCATTCATTGTCAACATAAGAGAAACCGACACGAGCTAGAGAACGCTCATCTATGGGTAGGCCAAGGGTTTCGGGATAGTCATGGGAACAATCAATGTCAAGGGAATGAAAAAGATAACTCAAAGCCGTAGAGTAGTAAAAAGATGTGACTTGTTTGGTGTGACGGTGTTGGACTAGATAGACAAGGTCGGCAAACATAATTTGACAAATGTTTGGACGTTGACCTTCCCTAAAGCACCTAAGCCAAAAGTCATCGACTTGACGAATAGTAGAAAATTTCCCTCCAGATGGACGAAAAAACCAAGAGACAAGAAGATGAAGGATTCAATCATGAGCATTTAAAACTTTGACTGAGCCTAAAGGACCCGTACCCAAGGATCTCTCATCATCAATACCAATGTTTTCAAAACCAAAGACATTACATAAAGTTTTTTGATCAATTGTAAAGGTTTTGCCCATAATAGAGGATTCAATAGCAATGACATTCTCCCTAGCTTCATCATGAACACATAAAGCATTGAAAAAGAAAACGATGACTAGATTCCTATATAGAATAGGAGGAATGCTCAAAAAATTAAGAAACTTCCATTGCTTAATTAAAGGGAGGTATTGGAATTTAAAACAGACAGAACTTAAAAATGGGACAGACACAACACGTTCTTCCCTAAGGGTCATGCTTTGAAATAGTTTGTACCGAGCTATATCGGCATCATCGGTAAAACTTAATTGGATAATATAAGGGAGATTAGGTTTAGGGTTACCCTCGGCATCCTCACTAGGATCGGAAGTAGCAAGATAGCGCTTAGCTCTCTTTTTTGACGGTGCCTTAACCCTAAAAACACATCAAAAACGATTCGAATATGTATGCAATTAACATCCTATTCAATCCAATAAATTCTAATAATTCAAGGTAATTGTAAAAAAAATTAGTTTTAAAAAGATATATACAAATTTGAGAAAAAATTGATAAAAAAAGATTTAAAAAAATACGAATAGAAAATGTATTCGAATGAAAAAATTTTGATTTTTGAAAAAAAAATTATGAAAAAGTTGAAACCCATTATATAAAATTATGTTCTGTACAAAAATTAAGTTGAAACAATTATAAAAATCAAACGAAAATCAAAGAAAATAAAAAAGAAGAGTTTTATACCTTGAACTTTAGATTGGATGAATGTGTTGATGTGAATGCACAAGATTTGTTGACAAAGCTTAGCTTTGATGTGAAGATTAAAAACCCTCAAAGAATTTTTAAGTTTGATGGTAAAAATTGAAGGATTTAGGGGATTTTTATAGGGTATTGCAACTAGGGTTTTGAAGAGAAAAGTGGGGTTTTTGTTTTTAAAGTCTTTTAAAGATGCAGCCTTAAATAGCCTCTCCGGCGAGGCCGTATCAATATGCTATACACGCGTATCGATACCCTTTAACCCTAATTTTTTGTTCGTCGTTACTACCGTATCGATACGCGAGACCGTATCAGTACGACTTGACTTTGACTATTTCCCTTGACTTAATCGTATCAATACGCGGGGTTGTATCGATCCTCGTTCAACCTCAAAGTTTTCCCAGTTATGAACCCGTATCGATACACTTCAGCAATATCAATACGCCTTTACCATATAAGGCATTTTTGACAGATTTAAGTGCAAAAATTCAACTTGAAACGTCCCTAAATGCATGTAAATGTCCTATGAACAAGTTTTAATGGCTAAACTTAATGCATACTCCCCCTAGCAACATGCATAGAAACAAAAAGAACAAAATTAACACAAGCATGAATCACAAACAATTTCAAGCAAATTTTTGACATTTTGGGACCTAGAAGGGGTCAAGAAAGGCTAGTTAAACCTAACTCTCTCCTAAGGGTCCGAAAGCGCTCTTTATCTAAGGGCTTTGTGAATATATCCGCTAATTGGTTCAAGGTGTCAACATACTCTAAAACAACATCTTTTTCAACACACGATCTCTAATGAAATGATGTCTAATTTCTATGTGTTTGGTTCTAGAGTGTTGGATGGGATTCTTAGTGAGACAAATGGCACTAGTGTTGTCACACCTAAGGGGTATGGTTTCTACTTCAACACCATAATCTAAGAGTAGTTGCTTCATCCAAAGGACTTGAACAACTCCCTGAGGATATGTACTCCGTCTGGTGGTAGATAAGGCTACGCTATTTTGTTTCTTAGAGAACCAAGATACGAGCATACTACCTAAGAATTGGCATGTCCCGAAAGTACTTTTCCTATCTATCTTACATCCCCCATAATTCGCATTCGAATAAGCATGAAGGTTAAAGGAGGAATCTTTAGGATACCAAAGGCCTAAGTTAGGTGTGTCTCTAAGGTATCTAAAAATTCTCTTAATGGCAACTAAGTATGATTCACTAGGACTAGCTTGAAACCTAGCACACAAGCAAACACTAAACATGATATCCGATCTATTTGCATTAAGGTAAAGCAAATAACCTATCATGGATCTATAAAGCTTAGAATCAACACACTTACCTCAGTCATCTTTGTCAAGCTTTATGGAAGAGCTCATAGGTGTGGCTTGAGGTTTTGCATTCTCCAAGCCAAACTTTTTGAGCATATCATTCACGTACTTAGCTTGATTTATGAAGGTGTCATCTTTCCTTTGTTTGATTTGGAGTTCCAAAAAGAATGAGAGCTCCCCCATCATGCTCATCTCGAACTCACCTTACATTAGCTTAGAAAATTCTTTACAATAATATTCATTAATAGAACCAAAAATGCTATCATCAACATAGATTTGTACTACTAAGATGTCATTGTTATATCATTTTATGAAGAGTGTAGTGTCCACCTTTCCTTTTTCAAAACCCTTTTCAATTAAGAAATTTGAAAGTCTCTCATACCAAGCTCTAGGAGCTTGTTTTAAACCATAAAGAGCTTTTGTTAGTTTAAACACATGGTTTGGAAATTTTGAATCCTCAAAACCCGATGGTTGTTCAACATACACTTCTTCATTTATAAAACCGTTTAAAAAGACACTTTTCACATCCATTTGAAAAAGCTTAAAAATCATTATAACATGCAAATGCTAAAAGCATCCTAATGGCTTCCATCCTAGCTACGGGTGTATATGTCTCATCAAAATCAATTCCCTCTTCTTGGGTATAGCCTTGAGCAACAAATCTAGCCTTGTTTCTCACTATATTACCACTTTCATCTAATTTATTCCTAAACACCCATTTAGTTCCTATAGTAGATTGATTACTAGGCCTTTCAACTAATGTCCAAACTTTACTTCTCTCAAATTGATTTAATTCCTCTTGCATGGCCAAAATCCAAAAATCATCTTTTAAAGCTTCTTTAATATTTTAGGCTCAATGCATGAAAGAAATGCAACATGGTTCATTAATTTGAGAGAGGATCTAGTAGTTACCCCCTTGGATGGATCACCCAAGATTTCACCACCTTTGACATAGTTGAACTCCCTTGGGTAAGATACCTCATTTTTCTCAAGAGCCAAGTTCTTCAAGGCTTCAAGAGGTGGATCTTGTGTATCCTCATCTTTAGTTGGAATCTCATCCACCTTTGACGTTTGTCCTCCATCAATGGCATCAAGAATTCCTACATCATCATCATCACAAGATTCCTTCCTCGGAAGGAGGTTATCATCGAAAACAACATGCATAGACTCTTCAACTACTAGAGTTCTTTTATTAAATACACGATAGGCTTTAGAGTTTAAAGAGTACCCTAAAAAATAGCTTCATCACTTTTAGCATCAAATTTACCTAAGTTTTCCTTGCCATTATTCAAGACAAAACACTTGCAACCAAAAGGATGAAAATAGCTAATGTTAGGCTTCTTAGATTTTAAAATCTCATAAGGTGTTTTCTTCAAAATTGGCCTAATCATTACTCGATTTATAATATAGCAAGCGGTATTTGTGGCTTCCGCCCAAAAATATTTAGGTAAATTATTTTCGCAAAGCACGGTTCTAGCCATTTCTTCTAAAGTTCAATTTTTCCTCTCAACTACCCCATTTTGTTGAGGAGTGCGAGGTGCAGAAAAATTATGGCTAATCTCATTTTTATTTAAAAACTCATCAAAACCTAGATTTTGAAATTTGGTTCCATGATCACTTCTAATGTGAGAAATTTTAAGTTCAAGATCATTTTCAGTTATTTTAGAAAATGTGATGAATTTTTCTAAAGCCTCGTCTTTTGTACTTAAGAATAGAACCCCAAGTAAACCTAGAATAGCCATCTACAAGTACAAAGGCATATGATTTACCACCTAAGCTCATTGTTCTAATAGGCCCAAAAAGATCCATATGAATCAATTGTAAACATCTACTAGTAGAGACATCATTAATGGATTTAAATGAAGTTATATGTTGTTTACCCTTTGAACATGCATCACAAATTTTATCATTAGAAAATTTAAGTTTGGGTAAACCTCTAACTAGATTAAGGGAAATTAATTTCTCTAAGACACTCATGCTAGCATGTCCTAATTTTCTATGCCAAAGCCATGAGTCATGTTCATCATGTGCAACTAAGCATGTTTGGGATGAATGGATGTCATCTAAATGCACCATGTAGATATTGCCTATTCTATGTCCTATGAGCATTAGTTGATCACAATTTTGCAACCGCTTTTATCAAATAAAACATTAAAACCCTTATCACATAATTGAGTAATGCTCAATAAATTATGTTTAAGACCGTTGACATACAAAACATTTTCAACGAAAATAGAAGAGTGATTACCAATGGAGCCTATTCCTTCAATGTGGCATTTGGAGTTGTCACCGAAAGTTACCACTCCACCACTCTTTGGATTTAGTTCCACGAATCTACTCTTGTCACCGGTCATATGTCTAGAGCATCCATTATCAAGGTACCATGAGTTTTGGCTTGAAGCTTTGGCCTTGTAGCAATGCTCCCCCTACAAACAAAGAAATTAGGCCTTGATTTTTGGTACCCAAATCATTTCGGGTCCATGTGTGTTAGCCTTTAAAATTTTGGTTCCCTTAGGAATCCAAGAAGCAATATCATTCATATTATTAGAAATAATGAGTTCTTTATGAACCCAAACACTTCTAACCTTTTGACCTCTAGATTGCTTATGAAAATTTCTTTATTTAGGAATAAAAGATTTTCTTTTTACATATTAGGATTTGGAAGAGTTTCCTTTTTCAAAATGGTTTTTCCTAATAGCAATTGATGTTTTAAGATTATCCACTTCCTTTGTGTGATAATCTTGAAAATCGGAAAGAAGTTTTTCAAGTTCAAGATTTTTCGTTTTAAGATCATTTGAAAGATTTACTAAAAACGAAACTTTCTTTTCTAATTCAGAGTTAGTTTTTGAAAATGTTTCATTTTGATTTTTCAAATCGGAAATGGTTTTCTTGTTTCTCAAAATGAATTCTTTATATTTTTCAACTAACTCATCGTAAACCTCTTGCAATTCATCGTAAGCATCTTGAAGCTCATCAAAGGTAAAATCAAAATTAGATGAGTTAGGATTTACCTTTGGTTCATCATCAATGGCCATGAGACAAAGATTGGCCACTTCCTCCTCCTCCTCGGATGACTCATCGTCACTCCAAGTTTCTACTTGAGCTTTGAGCTTGTTTTTCTTCCCAAAGCTCTTCCTCTTCAATTGAGGACATTCGAAACGGATATGGTCGGGCTTTTTGCATTCATAGCAAGTGATTTGGTCATTCCCCTCTTCCTTACTCTTGCTCTTGAAGTCTCATTTTCTAATAAACTTTCTCTCACGATTGGACTTCATAAAGCGAGTGAACCGTTTGGCCAACATGGCCATCTCCTCATCTTCATCTTCACTCGAATCGCTTTCATGGTATGAAGCTTTAAGAGCGATTCCAACCTTCTTCTTCTCAACATCCTTCTTCTCAACCTTCTTCTCTTCCATTTTCTTTTCTTCTTCTCTTCCCTTCCACATGATCTCATGGGTGAGTAGACATCCAACAAGAGCATCAAGCTTGAGAGTCTTCAAATCTCGAGCTTCAATAATATTCGTTCTCTTGCTATCCCATGATTCCGGAAGAGAGTACACCAATTTTCTCACTAGCTTGTCTTCGGGGATGATCTTGCTGAAACCTTTCAATCCGTTGACAATGACCGAGAATCGATGAAACATCTTGGAAACACTCTCATCAGTATCCATCTTGAAATTTTCGTAGCTTAGATTGAGTAGCCCAATTTTTGTTTCCTTGACATCGCTAGTTCCCTCATATGTTGTCTCGAGGGTGTCCCAAACCTCCTTGGCATTCTCGATCGAAGACACCTTGGAGTAGATATCCGGACCAAGTGCACAAAAGATTACATGAAGAGCTTTATCATTCACTTTCATTCTTCTTCGTTCATCTTCCGTCATTTCGGCTTTCACTTTTGGGACAAGTCTTGCTTCACCATCTCTCATCATGGGAATGTATGGACCTTCTTCAACCACATCCTACACCATGTAGTCGGTAGACTTGATGAAGAGCCTCATCCTATTCTTCCAATATGAGTAGTTATCCCCATTGAAGAATGGTGTCTTGGTTGTAGATTGGGACTCGTAGAGGTTGGAGTTGGAGGTGGATGCCATTGCTCGACTAGTTGTTGATCAAACTCTCCTAGAATCGACTCAAGAGGGTTGTAATCCTTCCAATGAGTGTCGCTCTGATACCAATTGTTGAGTTGATCGCACAATTGTAAATGGCCAAGAGGGGGTGAATTGGTAATTAAAATTTTGGTAGGAGGTAAGAGTGAAAAATAAAAAGTGACACAAGTGGTTAGAGTGGTTCAAGTTCACCAACTGAACTCTACATCCACTACCTTAGTTCCCACTAAGAATTTTCAACCAATTCACTACTTGAATTCTTCCCCTTTTCTTGGATGAGGAGGTAACCTTACAAATTGATTAAGCTTTCTACCCAAAGCTTAATCCACTCACTTTTACAAAGAGATGAATTTGGTAAACTCTAAAAGTTCCTCTCAATGGATAAATGTTTACCCAAATACAATTTCAAACTCCCCAAACTCACAATACAAGATTACAATAAAATCACAAGAGTTGGGTACAAGAATTTGACTATGAAAGGCACTAGGGTTTGGATTTTTTGCTTTGATGTTGCTTGTAGGTTCAATAGTTGTTGCTTGGTCAATTGAAGCTTGTTTTATACCCTTGCATTGAATTCTAGCCGTTTGGGTAGTTGGGATCATCAATAGAGCCGTTGGGAGCATTTTTCCTACAATAAATGCAGCTTTGCAGCCTACCGTATCGGTACTCGAAGAGGGCGTATCGATACTTGCATCAAAGATGAAAGAGCTGTTGTGATTGAAAAACAGAGCGTATCGATACGCATAGAAGGCGTGCCGATACGGTTTTAAGGGGCGTATCGGTACAGATGGCCGTATCGATAAGGTGTTTGCTCACTGGAATCCCAAGTTTGGTTTTCTTAAAGATCGTATCGATACGCATACCAAGCGTATCGGTACGATATAATGGTTTTTTAAAAATTGAGAAACCAACCAACTAACAAGTAACGGTCGAAAAATTAAATGCAAAGATTTTTCAAAGATAAGCTTATCGTATCGATACGGTTGCAAAGCGTATCAGTACGGTTTCATTGAAAGAGTTGCCCAGATGAATATTGTATCGATACGGGGTAATACCGTATCGGTACGCTAAGTCTATTAAAATTTCAGTGGCAAAAGCCCGTATCGATACGCCTGGGCGTTTGTGTATAGTTTGGCTTGAAAATCATAGGAAAAGACTTTAAAAATTTTCATATATTTAAGAGTTTGTCTTGAGATATTATTTTATTAAAATACTTGTCAATTGTGAGACTTTAAAGAGTACTTAAAAATTTATTGTTTTACAAATTGGTCCTTAAGTTTATATGTTATATCAAAATCAATTTTGGTTTCACATGGTTGGAGGTCTCTTTTATACTTCTAATTGAGTTTGTAGCCGTTAAGGATCGTTGGAGTTGAGTTAGAGCCGTTGGAGCCTTTATTTCCCACCATAAATGCAGTTCTACAGCTTGGCGTATCGATACTCCTCAAATCGTATCGATACTGTCCCGATAAGGAAGTAGTCGTTGTGCACTTCAGCTGGTGCGTATCGATATGCCTAGTAAGCATATCGATACAGTCCTCCAATTTAAAAGACCGTTGGGAAATTGACCATTGAGGGTAGTTAGGCGTATCGGTACGCGAACTAACCGTTGGGTATTTTAAGGCATACCGTATCGATACGACAAGGTGTGTCGGTACGGGTTTTGGCTATTGGAAAATGACTGTAGTTGAAACCATAGGGCGTATCGGTACGGTACTAGACCGTATCGGTACGGGTACTTGAAAAGCACGGTTTTGACTACTTTAAATACACTTTAAATCATTCAAAAGCCATGTAAACCCTTAAACATATTTTCAAGTTGTTTTTGATTAAAATACATTTTAAATTCTTTTCAATTTAGTCCAAAACATTTTTCAAATATTATATCAAAACACTTAGTTCTACAAATCCACTTACAACGTCTTGGCTCTGACCACTGTTGCGTGTAATAAGTGCTTCGCAATTGGTGCAAGTGTACACGTCACAAGTTATAGTATATAAAGATATCGTCTCCACAGGGAATGATGCTACTTCAAGAATTTAACTTCTCGCACTGTAAAATAAAAACACAAATTGGTGATTGTAGGAGTTCTATCTAACAAAAAATAAAATAAAATAGTAATGAAATAAAAAGAAGATGTAGTCAAGTAAGAGAGAATAGGTCGAGTTATTGTGAGTCGTGGTATGATAATTGAATGGATCGTCTTGGTAATTGAGTGCAAGAGCAACTCAATTGCCTCGGCAATTGGTAACAATTGGATTGCCTGGGCAGCTGGTATAGCGATTGCCTGAGCAACTGGTATAGCGATTGCCTGGGCAACTGATGAAGCAATTGCCTAGGCAACTGGGCGACAACCTTCAAGGTTCGACGAAACATTCTTCAATAGTTTCTCCTTATCCTTAATTAGAAACAATAGTTAATTGTGCATGCCTTGATAATACACCCCTGCGTGAACAAAGGGTGGATAACAACTGATCTTGTGCTCCTTTTAGCCATTGAAATTCAGAACTTATCCCTAACTCGAATTAGTCTTCATCATCGATTGATTGAATAAAGACCATGCTCATTTGTTTCTTGAATCTAACTCTCCCGATATTAGATAAATGGATGAATTCACGAGATCCTCTCCCAATTCACTCGCAAACAAAATTAAGAACTAAGAATGAACAAACCTTGAATTAAAATTGCAAACTAAAATACCTAAATAAATTCAATCGTTCTCACAATCACAAAAACACAATAACCCAAGCCAAGAAAAGTTTGGTTCATGGCCGGGAAAAAAGATTAACAAGATAAAATTTCCCTAACATGAATCTAAGAAAAACAAAAGAAGAAGATGAAGATGTCGAGCTCTCTCTCTAAACGATTTCTCTCTCTAACTGAACATATTGGAGTTGGCGGCTAGGGGTTCTTTATATAGGAGATGACTAGGTCAAAGTCTTTCTTGAGGAGGAAGTTAAGTTGGAATTAAATACTTTAAAAGAGATAAATCTCTTTTATTATATTTTATTCCTCCAAATCTTCTTGGAATTTAATCTTCTTTCGACCTCTTCATAGAATTTCGACTCCTTTTCTCCACGTCAACTATCTCGATCAAGTCAGATTTATCCAGTCATCAATTCAGCTACCACTTCACCTCATTCTTAGTTGCCTCGGCATAATCCAGTTGCCCGGGAAATACCTGCACACACACGCGAAACAGCCCAACAATATCTCTTTTCCACCAAAACTAATCAAATCATGAACTCAAGCATAACCATGAAGGAAACAATGCAAATATGCATGAATGACTAAAAATGCAACTAATATGAGCCTAAGTCTAACAATAATAAGTAAAAACGGTCATAAAAATAGAACTTTTGCACACTTAACAACCACTGCCCGATTCTCCTGGATTTTGGGACTTGTGTTATGGAAAGGAAGTCAAGACCTTATCGTTTTCTAGCAGCGTGGAACGTTTACCCTGACTTTCAAAATTTTCTGGAGAGTTCTTGGTTGGAGGATGCACCTCTAGAAGCCAATAGTGAATGGAATGTAAGTGTTTTGGAGCATATCGAGAAATGGAAAAGGCTTCTTTTAGCTTGATTGAAAGGGATAAAGCGTCTTTGGAGTCCTCTAATTTGACTTTTCTTCTTGATCTCGAGGCGGATTTAAAAAAAGAGCCCAAGCTGGGCTGAAATAGCACCGAAATTATTGTACAAAATGATGTTTGGGTAGACCCTAATATTGGTTTAGGGCATGAGGAAGTTGTTGTGGAGGAATTTTTGGATAATCGGCTTGGATCTAAAGATGAGCCTGAAATAGAATATATGATTATTGGTAAGAAGTTGGAAACTTGGGCCCAAGTTGATCTGTTCCGTATGGGATTTAGAAGTAATGATATATCTTCTTCGAATATTTATGATGAGAATTATTCGGAGGAAATGTGTGGGATAAAAACAACATAAATTTTATCACTGACAGTAGATTCATTCTTCTAACAGCTAAATGGTCTTTTGATGTATCAGAAATGGTGTTGGTTAATGTTTTTAACGAGGCTCACAATTTAAGGTTAAAATTAGTATGATCCAATTAATAAAATTATATTATGCCGATCAAAAAACAAAAAAAAAACATAAAATAAACTCCAATCCAAAGACAACAATTGTAATTGAACAACTTACTGATGACTGCAACTGGGGTTTCTTATCCTACATGTACTTTCCACTTTATTTATAGTTCATATTTGTTGCCTAATTCAAACTATGTCCGGTTCTTATCTGGTTCAACAAAATTAATCTCTATTTAGACCATTAAACGAACAGACGTTGACAGTTCTAGTTCACAGAAAAAAAAAATGATACTATAAAACCACACATGGCTAACTATCAGAAAATTGAATCAGAAGCTTACATCTCCTATCAAGACAATCTCTACATGCAATTAAAGCTATTACCTTAGTACATAGCTCTCCTCAACCTACTTTTAATTTTTGAGTTTTAATTTTGCAAGCTGCACTGTGAATATTCAAGTTAATTAACCTTAAAAATTGTATCTGGCAATTTAGTAAAAATGTTTTTTTTTTGGTAATCTAACATTCCATCATCTAAATATAATAATCTTATATTTCAACCATATGAATCAAATAAGATAACATGAACTTCCAATATATCTATAAATAACCTTACATTTTCTGATGTAATGTTAAATTCGTGAACCAAATACTTTAATAATTTATAAGGGAGTATTATCGTATACACATGTGGCAGATTTTTTTGTTTCCACAAGCGCTTTAATTTTAGGTTTTAGGTTTTAGTTTAAGGTTTAGAGTTTAGGGGTTTTAGAGTAGGTGTTTATAATTTAGGGTTCATGACTAGAATTTAGGGTTTATGGTTAAAATTTAGGGTTAGGGCTTAGGCTTTAGGATAATATGGTTAGAGGTTTAGGTTTTAATCTACAAATCCTAAATTTTAATCTTAAACTCAAAATTATATCAACAGTCCCTAAATTCAAAACTACTACAATTAAACCCCTAAACCATAGTCCATAAACCCTTACACTATGACACTTGAGTAAACAAAGTTTTTATAAGCGTTTGTGCATGGATAATTACTCTTTTATAAGACTTATGGACATTTGTTGAAGTTTCCAAACTATGGGTGCTTATCGAGCGAGTCGATCGCGAGTTGGGCAGTGCTCGACTCGTGCTCATTAAAAAAATTTATTGCTCGACTTGTTGCTCGTTAAGCTCGTTAAAATTGTGCTCAACTTATGCTCGTTAAAAAATTTATTGCTCAACTCGACTTATTATTCGTTAAGCTCGTTGCTCGTTAAGCTCATTAAAAATTTACCTTATTAATTTTTAACTAAAAGTAAATTTAATAACACTATATGAGGCTTAATACTAACATAAATTAATAAATTTAACAAAAAAAATATCAAAAGAGTGTATAAAACACTTTCAAAGTCTAAATTCAAACTAACAATCCACAAATACACCAAACTAGCATTTTAAAACTAAAATAACAACCCACAAATTCACAAAACTAGCATATCAAAACTAAAGTAACAATCCACAAGTACATCAAACTAAAGTAATTTCTAAAAAAATATTTTAAAAAATTAACGAGCTGTTCGTGAACTTATCGAGTCGAGTTAGACTTTACTCGGCTTAACTCATTAAGGTCTCAAATCGAATTCGAATTCAAATAAATCAACCCAAATCGAACATTTATTAAATTTTGACCGAATTGAATTCAAACAGCTTACTAACTGCTCAACTCGTTAAACACCTCTGTTCCAAACCCACGATAAATATGAAATTGGGTTGTATTCCGATTTGCTTACCCTGACTAAAGTATAAAGTGGGGGAACTAGACAAAGTTCCTTGAAAAAATCGAAGGACAGTATCTTATTTGATACATTAATGTAAGAGACCGTTACGAAACCTTAATTATGAACAATGAAACTTACAAAGTTTTGAATATTTTGAATATAATAATTCAAAGATTTAATTGTATTACATGTATTCAAATTATAACTTTTTTAAATTAATTATTAAACTTTTAAATATTTCAATTTCATCCTCAAATTATGACCCTAATTCTTAGTCTCAAACTTTTCAATATTTTAATTTCATCATCAAATTATCGGTATAGACTAATCATGTCACATGTTAATAAAACCATCACAAAAACTGTTAACTACTACTATTTAAGAACTTATATGTATTATGCAATAATATGAGTGACAAAAACAATAATATGAGATTGAAATATCCAAAAGTTTGAGATCAATTTACCATCATTTAATTTGTCTAGTGAGATGAGACACTAGATTTCTTAAGCAATGTCAGAGGTTCGAATCTTGACGTTGTGAATAGTACAAATTGGATTGGGAGGATAACCCCTATTATGGGCCTGTATCAATTTGAAATGGGGAGAATTGGCAGAATATTGGAAACCAAACCAAAAATTTGGTTTATAGGGCGTGTATGGGTGAAATTTGGGATCTACGATAAATGCTACAGTACATGTCATAGTTCGACTTCTGCAGAAGGCGAACAGAGTATAATAATAATCTTTTTTATCTTTTTCAGGTGGCAGGTTGAATGACAAGGTTTAACTGTAAAATTTCTCAGGTTCGCCAGCTGAAAAATACGATTTATGGTAGGTGCATGTGGGTAGCCAGCTGGAGAAGGCGATCAACGGCAAGTGCATGTGAGACATGGGGCAATTTTGGGTGAAAACCCCTTTTAAATTATTATTGGGGAAATGGCTCCAAAAACTATTATTTGTCAAAATGACTCCAAACTTGCCAGGTCGGCAGACCTCGCGTTGTGTAGGACGCGAGGTACGATATCGCGTTCTGCACAACGCGATTTCAGTCGACGTGGCATTGCTGTCCGTGTTAACAGTTTTACAGTACCTCGCATTCTGTAGAACGCGAGGTCCCCGAGAAATTGAAACGGCGGCTGAAATATATCGCACAGACCTCGCGTTCTGTAGGACGCGAGGTCTGTGCAAATCTGCCCTGAACCACAAGCGAAAACAAGTGTGGGTAGGCCTGTTCGAGCTCAATTTCGAGCGTGTAAATTGTATATTTTTAGCGATCATCGAGTTTGGGGTCGTAGTACTGAAAATTGTCTACCGTATGATACCAACATGGTTAATTTACGTCCATTATACAATGATTTAAAATGGCTTCGAAAACCCTATGCCATCATCTTTTTTATTGAAGTTGCATTTCAACTAATGTCGATTTTCGGTTTAGTAACCCCATTAAATTTATTAAAAACAAAAATTAAATAAACATTATAAAGTTTAATTATAATATGTAAACAAAATTATAATACGTAAACAAAATTATAATACGACATTATAAAATTCAAAAGCGTTTTACATAAATATTAAAAACAAAAGTAGAAAACAGTAAAAAAAAGACTAAAAATGCCTATGTCCACCCGTTCCGCAGTCGGGTGGATGACGCTCACACTCCGGATACCTCCTGTGTCCATCGTGTGGTGGTCCCTGGTCCCTATCATCCTGACCATCGTGCGCGATATGTAACGCCCGTGTTTTGGGCCTAGGAGTTAACCGAGTTTATAGTTCGAGTCAATAAAATTAAATTAAAATAAATTCAACCTAAAATGTGGCCTAATCTAACTTTAGTAAAATGGGAAGGACTTATGTTGTAATTTGCCCAAAAACTTTTAAAAAGGATGACAACTTTCAAAGTTGTCATCTTCTCCCCTTTTCCCATTATTTCCAACATGAGAAACACCCACCACCATCTTCAAACCCTCTCAAACTTCAAGCTTACATTCCTTTGATTTCTTCATCAATTCAAGGGGTTTTTGAAAGGTAATCACATGTTTGAACTCTCTTTTCCATTTCCTATCTATCCATGGTCATTGATTTTAAAACCATGAACTTTTGAAAATTAGGATTTATATCAAGTTTGGATTTTTAAGTGGGTTTTCCAATTGGTTTTGATAAATTGAGTTGGGGCTTTAGTTAATCACATTAAGAGGTGTAACATATATCAATTTGATTGAATTTTGGTAAAAATCCGAAGTGGATTCTTAGACCCATTTTTAAGGTGTCAAAAAGTTGATTTTTGGTGGGTTTTAGGGTGTAATTAGAGGGCTGATGGTATATGTATGCTAGGGGGATGTTTTGGAACCATTTAGATGTCATTTGGGTGTTTGAAAATGGAATTTTCTGCTGGGTAAAATATGAGTACGAAAATGGAGTTTTGGAAGGTTTTGGGTGAGTTTTGGGGGTTGTTTAAGGTGGGAATTGATAGCCCAATGGTAGTATTATAGTTAGGGATTGATTTGGGATCATTTGTGGGTGCAATGGATGTTGGAAACATGGATTTTGGGAGAGGTATTGGGGCTGTCCGAAATTGCTAAGTATGGGGTTTGGTCATGACTTGAAATGTTGGGTTTGATATTTGAATTTGTATTCCGGGTTGATAATTTGATGTTGGGCTGATTTGAGGATTATTTTAATTGTATTGAGGTTGTTTAGAAGCGAGAGCTTGCGTTGGAGAAGCTTCGGGAAGAAATCCGGAAACTTGAAGGTGACGTTTGCTTGGTAGTTGAGCTTGGAGGTAGAGGTGAGTGGTTAATGTTTTCAAATCGATTTTTAAGTGGTTGGTTCAAGCATGTGAACTAGGTTGGGCTTGGTAGACCCACCTAGAGTTAGCATTAGGGTGGTAGCCTAATACTAAGCTTTAGTTAGAGACCTTGGATGCACTTTTTAATTGTTGTTATGCCTCATGATGATTATGTATAATGAGATATACATGTATGTAGAAGTATGGCCTAATCATTGATTACATGTATGTTGATGACAAATATAATGTGGATATATGATGTGATAATTGCTTGGATGATATACATGTGGTGTTGAATTGTGAAATGAGGTTATGTTGTGGATTGCATGATTTTGGAGAATCATGGTGAGTACGTGCTAGGCACGGAATTTATATTAAAATTGATGTTGTAAAAAGTTGTGTAGTTTGATTTATATTGGCACTAGTATGCTTGGGTACAATGATCGATCATTAGGATGAGTGTGCACACAAATTGAGTCAAAACGTACGTGGCCTTGGTGGCGTTAAGACACCAAGGAGGAGTACGGTGATGTAATATTCCACCGGAAGCTTTTATATATTTCTACGTGATGATGAGTGGAATCCCATCCGTAGGGCATGTGGCGATGAGTGGAATCCCACCGAGGTAATGTTGTTGTTGGAAATGCGTTCCAACGGGTTATCCGCGTATTCGGGTCATAGCTAGGTGCCAATATGAGGTTGTATGTATATACCAATGTGGGAATAAGCTTATGTGCTTATATGACATGGAATGTGATTTCCTTATGAATTGATATATGATGTGGTTAATGCTTCGGATTATGTATCATGGTAAGTTGAACTTATGGTTGTTGAGCATGGCATAATGTTGACTATATGTTCATGCATCATGTTCATTTTGGCCTTTGCGGATCGGAGGTGAGATCATGCATTTCATTTTGGAAATTGCTCGTGCTTGGACCCTGCATTGTCGAAGGTTTGTTTTATGAGCTTACCCTCACTAAGCTTTCATGCTTACGCTCTCTTTTGTTCGACAATGCAGATAAATAGCTTGTGGGTGGCAAGGGCAAGGAAAGGTCTCCAAGTGTTGCTTTGGTGAGCTCAATGTATGAATTTTAAGCGATAGAATGTAATAGTTAAGCAATGGGATAGGTGTTGTGGATTTGTGCTTTTGCTGGTTGTTTAGGAGCATGTTTAGACTCCTTAATTATGTTGTTTTGTTTGGCTTGTTGTTGTCATGATGAATTGTAATCCATGCCTAAATTGCTTATTATGAACGTTAACTATGTGTCTTTTGAGGTTGCCTTCATGTTGAATGTTGAAGTATGAACTTTGAATGCTTGAATGCCATCTTGGGTCTATTGCATGATTTCCTTGATGTTTATACATGATGGGTGCTTGTATGGCTATAAGTGGTATGTAAATGTTGTGAGAATGTTTGGTTGGGGCTAGGGAAGTCTTAAATTGCATTTAGACTCGAGTCTTGATCGTTTTTGCTGAGTTTGGGAGGTTTTGCAGTGCAGGGGTATCAATACGGTTGGTACGGTATCGATACCACCTTCTTGTTTCAGGCCTCGTGTATCGATACACTTGAGGGGTGTATCGATACTATTTTGGTCACTGGAGCTACTGTCCATATCGGTATCGATACCGGCCTCTGGTGTATCGATACCATCATCTTAACGTTGACGTGGGGAGTGAACCGTTGGGGAGGGTATCGATACACTCCTTTGGTGTATCGATACGGTCTCTACGGGTTGACTTTGACCAGTTGACCTAGTCAAGGGGTATCGATACACCCCTTAAGGGTATCGATACCGCCTGTAGTTAAAGCTTAAAATTGGGCTGTAAGATGTTGAGCTGAGTTCGTTTGTTTGCCTCGTGAATGTTGTTCCGCTGTATGATCACATAGGATTAAATACTCATCTAGACAAGATTTAAAATGAAAAAAATAGGTTTGCTAACCGAGGGGGAATTCCTTAGGGGTTTTCACTCGGTTTTCCCCGTGTAGCTCACTTGGACCGGTCATCCGGCCAGACCGGGACGAGGGGGTTACACGATATGCGGATCTGTGTTGGGCCTAGGCAGGGAGTAAAACAAGCTACCCATCGGCGTACTCTTCACAATCGGAAACCCATACTAAGGGTGCAGCTGTGGATAATCGATAAGTATAAGGTCAGTCGTGGGCGTATGGGGACGATAGGCATCAGTGGAGCCGTACTGGGGTGGAGGCATCGTCTGCTGGAAACTCGATGGACCGCTATGCAATGGTGCGTCAGAAGATGATGCCCCTAGAGTGTCATATCGTGGTCTCGGACCGCGCTGTGTCGACTGCCTCTGGCTCTGCCTCTAGTTCTGGGTCTGGCTCGCTCGCCGGCTCCTGCGTGGGCAGTTTTGGGGTTGCTGGGGAAGCCCTGCTTCACGCTCGGCCTGAGTAAGGATATGTGGCATCTCATTGTTCCTATACCACTGGTCATAATTGAAAGCGACTGAATGACCCCCTACCATAATTTGTTGGAGAAACTTTGGGCGTCTGTTAAATCGGTAAGCCCAAAACGCTATCCAGCTAGCGTGGTGCTCGGCCCAGTCAACCTCCGTCTTCCCCTGGCGCGTAAGATTGTGGAAGGAGTCTATATTTTAATGAGGGGGTGGAACATTTTGGACGTACTTGAACTGTCTGAGTACCCTATCCGTAGAATGCCACACGCAAATTTCGTAGTTCAGCAGCGGCACGACGGAAATCCACTTCGAGTATGCCAAATTGCGGAAAATGCTGATGTGGAAATGATGACGGAAACCCACTTCGAGTATTCAATTGGAACGCCCCTCGAGCTGTATACATCGTTCTTCGAGTCTAATCCAGTTGTCCAAATACCAAGCTGGGGCCGAGCGAATTTCGACTTCGATCCGAATGCCAACGTTGCTAGCCCGACAGCAGGTCTACGACGTGATTTTAGCCTACTCTGCCGAGACAACGAGTTTGGTGCATCGTCATTTGCTCCTCCAAGGCAGTCCTGCGTAGCTAGTATCGGGTTCGACCTGAACCAACCCCCAAATGATGAATTCGATGCATCAACAAATGCATCATACAATCCATACAATCCTTATAGTTTTGGGGGGAAGGGAACGTCGGCTCCTTACGTTGCGCACAACCATGAAGCATCATATGGCCGGCACTTAATGTATGTCCCTGGCACCGACTATGGTCAACCATCTATGGGGAGACATTCTTCTTTTGGAGGTGAGGGAGTGTCGTCTTCTTACGCTATGCACGACCATGATTCCTCATATGGACGACACTTAACGTATGTCCTTAGCACGAAGTACGTTCAACCATCTATGGGAATACATTCTTCTTATGGTGATCTTGATTTTGGTCTTGGAAATGAGGTTCGTGAGCGATCTTGTGAGAGGTCTCCTGCTCATCGACCCCAATCCTCGCCTCGAAGGGTAGTGATCGCCTCGAATCAACTTTAAATCAGCGTACAATGGACGAAAATTGACCGTGTCAGTGTCATACGATAGAGAATTTCCAGTACTACAACCCCAAACTCGATGTTACCTAAAAATTTAAAATTTCTACGTATGAAATTCTGCTCGAACATGCCTATCGACATTTGTTCAAATGCAACTTCATTCAAAAAAGGATGATAGCATAGGGTTTTCGAAGCCATTTTAAACCATTGTAGAATGGACGGAAATTAACCATGTTGGTATCATATGATAGACAATTTCCAGTACTACGACCCCAAACTCGATGATCGCTAAAAATATACAATTTACACGCTCGAAATTGGGCTCGAACAGGCCTACCCACACTTGTTTTCGCTTCAGACCTCGCGTCTTACAGAACGCGAGGTCTGTGCGATATATTTCAGCCGCCGTTTCAATTTCTCGGGGACCTCGCGTTCTGAACGCGAGGTCCTGTAAAACCGTTAACACGGACAGCAATGCCACGTCGACTGAAATCGCGTTGTGCATAACGCGATATCGTACCTCGCGTCCTACACAACGCGAGGTCTGCCGACCTGGCAAATTTGGGGGTCATTTTGCCAAATAATAATTTTTGGGAGCCATTTTCCCCAATAATAATTTTAAAGGGGTTTTCACCCAAAAATTGGGGAGACATGGTCTCGCAGGTCAGCTTTTGCATGCATGGCCAACTTTGGCAAGGAATGCTTCTCTGCTATGTTCGACTGCTAGAGAAGGCGACCTTAGACGAATGAAAGGGGGCAGTAACTATTTATGCTCAATTCAATTAAAAAAAATTCAACCTCAAACCCTCTTCCATTGTAAGTAGGCAGCTGGAGAAGTCAAAAAAAATTTAAACCCTCCATTATATTATGTGGAAGAAAGAAAGGTTGGTAAATTAATTTTTTAAGATAATATTTATTTTATTTATTACTTTATTTTTTTGTTAAATTTGCCCTATGTTTTATTATTGATATAATTTTTTATTTTGTAGGAATGTTGATTATGTTGAAGTAAGGATTGTAAAAAAAAACTCGAGTTTCATCGGTTTGTCAATTACCAAGTAATTTTTTATTAAAGATTTGGTCATATATTTTAATTATGCTTATAAATATGAAAAAAAATAATTGAAATAGACACGAGAGAACGAATACTAAACATATGATATTTGTATGAAGTTTATGGAAAAGTGATTATTATTTGGATCGGGTTTTGATTGAGAAAGAAAAAAAAATAATGTTAGACTCGGATAATTTCCTAGGTTTCAAATTCTGGGTATTGAAATTGGAACCGGAAATAAGAAGCAGTGCATGGATATTCGAATTTGAAGGGTTTATTTTGAGTTTGAGTATTTGATAATTTTAAGGGTTTACTTTGACATGGTAAAAGTAGAAAAGCTTATTTAAATAAAATGACAAAAATTAAGGTTTTAGTCATTTCTTGAACTTCCCCATAAACTCGGTTTGTCAATTACCAAGTAATTTTTATTTATTTATTTTGACTTTATTATTATTATGAATATGTAAGTTTAATTTATTAGCGAAAACTTTTGTTTGTGTAGGTAATCTAACTTTGTTGGAGGAAGGATTGTAGAAAAAACTCGGGTTTGATCTTAGTTAATTGCCTATATTTTTCTTCTTTCTCAATTGAGAAGTAAGTTTATTTTGTTTTATTAATTTGTAGACATACTTATTTTATAATATTAAAATGATTATATAAATAATAATTTTATATAATATGATATTAGTAAAAATGTTCTAAATAGTTATTTTACAGATTAATTTGAAATATGTCATCTGAACAAGTTTTGTTGCAACTTGATTCTGTTCACATCTCCTCTCATCTTGTAAGTAAATTTATAATTTATTTTGATGAATTAATAATGTCATTCATTTATAAATCTGGATCATTTTATTTTAATAAACTAATTGCAGGACAATCATAGCTTTCGCCCTCGACGAACGAAGCCAAAGACACTATCCCATCGCATAGTTATTTACTTACATATGGTCGGCTTTTATAATGTCACATTTCTTCATGGATATAAGTTGGTCCCTGCGTTGATTGAACGGTGGAGACCAGAAACGTACTCATTTCATTTTTTGACCGGAGAATGCACGATTACCCTGCAAGACGTAGCTATGCAACTCGATCTCCCAATAAATGGAAATGCAGTTGTGGGACATAGTAGCTACGATGTAATTCAGTTTTGCCATTAGTTTCTCGGGAAAATACCTTATGGATCAAATTTTAGAGGGTCGCGTGTCAAATTATCATGGTTGAAGAATGAATTCAATATATCCGAGTACTCTACTGAGGAAGAAGTACAGTTTGTCACACATGCATATATTCTGCATACCATTGGAGGGATATTAATGCCAAATAAATCTAGTAATTATGTTAGCACACAACATCTACCATTTTTGGCAAATTTTCAAGAAACCAGACAATATAGATGGGGATCTGCTGTATTGGCGTTCTTGTATAATGAAATGTGCAAGGCGGCAATTGTTAAAGACAACATCAAGAGCTTAGATGTCGGTGGATGTCTTACTTTGCTGCAGTCTTGGGCATGGTATAGACTTCCTTATTTGACACCGATTACCAAAGCACCAATTGAATTTTCACCTGCAGGGAGGTAATATTATGGTTAAAATTGTTTGTGAATATGATATTGATAAATAATTTATGCAAAATTTCTTTAAAATATTTAATTTCTATGTAGATGGAGGCATGACTTGAAAAAAACGGGGGTGGTGCACAATAATGTTGTAAATGTACGAATGATGATCGAATCAGAAGGAAAAGATCAGATAAATATTTTTTCTAAAATTTATTATTGTTCTTTTTAATTTAAATATATATATATATATAAATATTTTCTATAGTTCATTTGGACGCCGTACGAAGGTCAAGCAGTAATATATTGCGTACCTCCAGGTGTGTGGGAATGTTCGCCATTTTGAGGCTCGGTGATACTATTGATTCATTTTTATATTGTTGAGTTCTAGTGTGCTAATAGGGTTTTACGACAATTCAGCATTTTCCAGCCCATTCTTAAGCCTCCGATTGATATTGAGCATAACATTGTCGAGCTTCGACTGATGATGATCTAGTCTATGCCATTGGTCTTTGGGATACTAGATTTGATTGGTTGCCAAAAGACAATACTCCAATTGAAGATGATGATTTTAATTGTAGTCCAGAGTACGAGGAGTGATTTAATAATAATGGAAAACCATTCTTAGAAGCCCACGAAAGTAGTCAAAAATGGCGTGCGGAGCAGAGGTGTTTATACCAATATGTAGGGCAAACATCCGAACCTTATCAAAGCTCGAAACAATCACCAAGCAACACAGCAATAAGTTTTCCTACGGATTGGTCTACATGAGAGTCAGACAGACATCTAAGGAGACTTGAAGTGGGATCTTCCCACACTAGTGATCCTTGGGAACAAGCAATTCATAGACTTAACACTTAAGTTGGTGGTAGCACATCATCCTATCTAGGACATGGTGATAATTTTTATAGACCACAGTTTGAGCATCTTCAATCATCCACAGCTGAGTAGGGCATTACTGTTGATAGAATGACATCTTGGTTGGAGACTATGACTATTTGTAGCCCATTATTTTCACAAGATATATATTCTACACCAATGCAAATGATGGATGACGAGCTTAATCAAGATGAGCAGACTCCTGATAACCCGCGTGCAAGAAGAATGGTACAAGCCCCTCTTTGTTTTTTAAAAAAAATTAAAAATCAAGTTATAATATAAAGAGTAAGGTAATCGGTAACAAAAAATTGAGGAAGAAAAAAAACCTTATCTTTGGTTCACCTTGGAATCGAATTCTTTCCAATATTTTTTTTAGATTCGAACGACGAAGATCTCAGTTGATATGAAGCTCGTGTTGATAACGTGTTCTGAATAAAATAAAGAACATGAATAAGAACGAAGAACAAGAAGAACAAAGAGATGAGAGAAAGAAGGAGATTCGTATTATTCTCAAATATATACTTGTATACAATGCCTTCAGTAAATCATATATTTATAGGCATAAGAAGTACATAATACATTAAACTCTAATTAATGTAGATAATATTCCTAATGATAAAGTAAGTCAAATCTCCTTGATGATAAAGTTCTTATCATGATAGACATTCACATAGATAAATATTCATAACATAGAAAATAATTTTAGATAAATAATTAGTAAACTATAATGAAAATGTTAAATAAGATACATCATACACGTAGTTTTTTCTTAAAAAGGAAAATAAGATAAATAGGTTTTTTTAATATATTGAATAGTTTTTAAGATTCGATGAGAGATATCTATTAACAGATACTACCTTGTAATCACTTTTAGACTACTTAAAAAAATTGATGAGAGATAAAATATATTTATTTTTAAAATACATTTTTAAGAATTGATATACTTTTTGGTAAACAAAATTAATATATTTAAATACCTTTAATGATTTTTCATTTTATTTTTTAATAATCTTAAGGTTGTAATAATTTTTTCATTTATATATTGATTTGTTCGTGATACTAACTTAGTCGGTCACTGACAGAGTTACTTTATAATATAGATAAATTAAAAAATGTACAATATAATATATTCGTACCTATATATATTATTATCGATAAATCATATTAGTAAAATTATATAAATGTGCTTATTCTAAATTTTATATTGACCATGTTTGGCAATTAGCTGATAACTTATAATAGATTACATTAGTTGATAGCTGATTGTATTAGTTGATTTAACTAGTGAATTGTACTAGTAAAATGTATTAAATGCCAAATGAAATTCATCATTACTGAATCCGCGCCTTTTAGTTTCTACCTTCCTAGAAACAATGAGTTTACATTCAATAGCCAACAACTAACCATTAAAATTGGATTAATTGCTCTTAAAAGTAATTATTACTACTGATTTCTCAGTTTTTCTAAGATGGCTCCGTTAATAGCATTAATCTTGGTTTTTGTTGACATTCAGTAGCAGAACATTGACGTGGTTGGAGTTAAGGATATCTGTTTGAAACTAATTTAGTCATCGTCTTCAGTCTTTTGGTTTTCCTATATGTCGTGTTGCTATGGAAATACGTATTTTTCATCAAAAAATTAGTACTTCATATTTGTCTGCTGCTTTTATGTTCTAATGGGTTTCTTTTTGCTTATCATTTTTAGTGAATGCCGAGTTTTATTCGCCATGACACCTGAAGTGTTTGTTTAATTGTTCATGTAGAAAACCATTGAACATACTCTTCCAGGGGTTCCAAGATGACTTCTCATCGTCCTACTGACAACAATCATCTCACATTTAGATCCAAAACTCCCTATTTTTTCAAAGTAATTCTTCAGGATACTATTCGAGATGACATACTTGTAAGTATTTCTTCTTTTTCTCCGTTTTATATCTATACTTTGTAATATGTTTCCGTTGAGTGTATAAAAGTTCTATATTTTACCCCTCATTTACCCATATTTCTACTGCATTCAAGCATAATTCATTGCATTTAGGAAAAATTTCTGCATACACATCACAATTAGATAAAATGGCACAATTGCTACTGATTTTGGTTACTTTTGCAGGTATCTGCTGTAGTAGACTCAGGGCAGTAAAGGAGCAGAGCTGGATCACAGAACTGGATTTAAGGAGCACGCGCTGCCGTGGCAGCCATAGCAGCCATGGCGACAGAAGGGTGAAGTGGAGCTCGACAGATAGAGGATTTCAAGCCGACCTGTCGTGGACCACTTCTATATTTTTATGAGCCCTGAGGCAGAATGAAGGCCAAGCCTAAAGTCCAAAGAAGAAACCCAAAGCATGAAAAGAGGACGAATTAAAGGCATCTACTCAGAAGATTTAATCTTTAATAGAGTTGTACTTTAGTTTAAACTTGTATTCTTGTCATAGTAGAAAACTTGGACCCAAAGCCTATATAAAGGCATGTAATTCGACCTAGGGAATGATATCTCATTCTTAACCGTCTTCTACAAAACTTTTGTCGTTTTCCCTTCTTCACAATGTTCTAAACTTGCTCTAGGGCTAAGGGTTGATTTTGTAAAGTAGTTGCAAGGATTGTACTGTTTTAGAAATTTTCTGTTCAAGCAATAAAAACTTCAAGTTTATTTATTCTGGTTTTCATATCTAGAAAGAGTATCGGGACAGCATTGTGAGGTTATCCATTTGTTTGATATCGGGAGAGTCAAGCATACGAACAGAAAAAATACACGTTTCCAGTTTATGGTTAAACCATCTCGACTTAGGAATAAGTACGAGGTTAAGTGGCTAAGGAAGAATTCAACAACGTTGGTGTTCACCCTTCGATTCACGCTGGGAGGTATCATCCAAGAAGCGTCCATCAACAGAACTTGGGCCTAGGAATAGGATGAGTCATAGCATGGATTCTTGCCAAACTTGAAGTACAGAGTTGTGTGATCATTGCCACGACATCAACAGACTTCTGTCGCGATAGAGACGACGACAGAACAGAAGTTTCTCTTACAGTGCAACACCTACACTAATGAGCAATTCAATACCGGCCAACTTCTTAAACCTGATTATTTACTCTTTTATTTTAGTTGTTTATCACGATTATTTTACAATCCAATTAAAACTATCTCTCTCTTGTGCAGCAATTCAAGGATAGAGTTATTTCCAGTCCCTATGGAGACGATATCCGATACTCCAAGTATCACTTTACTACTTGTGTCGTGTACACTTGCACTATTTGCGATAGGACTCTTTTACACGCAACATTTTCCTTTCATGAAAGTCCATTAATTAATCATGTCTGTATATACGGTTGTTATTAGGGGATTCCCATAAGATTTGTTAGAAAATATGGAAACCAACTGCCAAGTATTGTTAAACTTGAGGTCCCAAGTGGTGCAATATGGCAGGTGAAACTTACAAAGAGTGATGGAAGGGTGTGGTTGCAAAAAGGCTCGCTAGAATTTGCACGGCATTACGCACTGGAATTTGGGTCTTTTGTGGTTTTTTGATATGAAGGGAATGGTCATTTTCATGTGTTGATTTTTGATAAAAGTGCTTCGTAGATAGAGTATGCCTATACTAAAAGTGATGCTGTTTCAACCAGTGGGAAAATGAAAGGGAAATCAGATTTGTCAAATCCACTCCCTCAAAAGAAAATGACACAAGATTCGAAGTTAGAAAATTTATCATCACACATTAGTCTTGATGACCCCAACTCTAGAATGAATAAGCTTGGTAATCTCAATAAAAATGAAAACTCATGCATTTTTAAAAGACAAGTTTATGGTATGCATTCTTTTTTTTAATTTCAGCAGTAGTGGTTGTTCTTCAGATGTTCCTGTCATTTTTTATGCCTTTAAATTTTGTTGCTTACTATGATTTCCTCCATCTATGACAGGAGTTGGAGGAAGGATTCCAGTTCGCGAAAGGGTGAAAACGGTTTCAAGCTGTTCCCAATGGTTCACAGCCACCGAAAAGGCTCGAGCAATTCAGATAGCTAATGCTTTCAAAAGTACTGGCAATCCAGTTTTTATGGTGTTTCGACCATCATCTGTTCATTATAGATATCACTTGGTAACATTTCATTATTTTGCTGACACAATTGAAAATTATTTACTCTTTGTTTGGACTGAAAACGTTTCATTTTCTGTTTTCTTTTCACTTCTTGAATTCCAGCATATACCATCGGACTTTGCTAAAATGTTTTTGACAGAACACAATAGTAATCTGACCATAAGAAATTCCACTGGAAAACGTGGCCTATGAAGTACTATTGCAATCCAGAGAATAAAAATCTGGTTGCAAAACTCTAGAGTGGTTGGAAGACGTTTGTAGAAGATAATCGTCTTGATGTTGGTGACATATGTGTTTTCGAGCTAATTAAGCACCTTGAAATCTTAATGAAAGTGGAGATCCATCTGGTCGTAAAAAATGCAAGCAAGGCCCGCAAGCCACAAGGTGAGAAGAACATGTTATATAGGCCATTGATTGATCAGTTTGTTTCCATGACAATCGATAGAGATGTTTTATTTCTTCTTATCATTTCTTTTTGTAACAATTCATAAGAGAGTAGGCTGTGGAGTTAGAACCAGGAGCTTGGTCAGTGAAACTAAACCTGATTGTCAATAAGCTCGGTGTTCCTCCAGCTTGGTAGAATTTAAAGACCCAAAGCTCAGGAACCATAAGAACATTGATTTTCCCAAATTTGAGAAAAAAATTTGGGGGTGAGATTCTTTTTCTTTAATATTTGAGTTCGAGTAAGTAATGGTTTGCTTCCAAAGCTATTGTCTTAAAAGTTTTGATCTTCAACGGGTAAATCCAAATGTTCAGCAAAACATGATATTGTAAAGGAATCAGGTGCTCATGGATGTCCCATGTGAGGAATTGAGAAAGAAATGTATAGCAGTTTAAGGTTTGCAACAATGGTGAAAAGAGACTGGAGAAGACAAAGAAAAGGATGAATTGAGAGAAAGAGAGGCGGTACTCTCTGTGTGTTTTATTAATTTAAAACCGTAATACCTTCAAAAGGAAGGTCGGTTGATATTTATACAAAGAGGATGAATTGATGAAATCAGTTGAGAGAAACGGACTCCTAACTAACTCCTAAACCGTCCCTCGACTGACTTCTAACAACCATTAGAGACTCAAGACTTAAGAACAAACAGATACAAAACGCAAGACCTAGCACATAAAACGCACATAAAACAGACTAACACTAACATCCCAAACCTGACCTTATGGGAAAGATGGAATCGCTAACGACAACCGAGAAACACAGAGCTTGTATAGGAGCTAGTGCTTTCAAAACTACAAATCCCTCTTTCAGTATTGTGATGCAACCATCATATGTTCTTATCGGCGATTCTTTGGTAAGAATTCGGGTTAAGGGCTTCTATTGAATTATATGTTTATTTCAAGATAAAATTCAAGCTTAGCAAATAGAAAAGCACGGATTATATATGAGTATTCTTTTCAGATTAAGAACCGTAATATCATTTTCATTTACATTTTTTTCACCTTTTCCTTTGACAGAACATACCATATCAATTTACCAAGAGATATTTCAAGAAAAGTGGAGAAATCACCCTGAGAATTCCAGATGGCAGGACTTGGACTATGAACTACAAAAAAAATGTAACAAAAGCCAAATTTCTTAGAAACAACTGGAGAGCATTCGTGCTGGACAATAACTTGAAAGTTGGAGACACATGTGTCTTTGAACTTCTCAAGGAAAATGAGAATTTGTTGGAAGTTACCATTTCTTCAGTTTCTGATAGTGCAAGTTGGCCTTCTTCAAGATTAGGTAGGTATAAAAGTTTAAATATACTAATCTTGAGTTCCTGATAAGCGTGCTTCACAGATCCCATCCATATACTATCAATGAACATGATGCTGATATATTTCTCAAACTTTTGATGATGTTTCAATAAGTAGGAAAAGAAAAGAGAAATTACATTTGCCATGTCCTCCGCCTCGGAAGAAAACGCGAACCAATTCACCTAATCAACTTGGAACAAATTTGAAGTTAGGGATTTTATCTTCCGGCATCAGCTCTGGTCACTCCAAGTCCAGTAGGGTCAATCTTGGAAACCTCAAGAAAGTTGAAAACTCACCGGGACAACTTGTCGGTATGCATTCTTTCTTTATTTCATTTTTTGCAGTATTTACTTTTGAGATGCTCTTGCCATCTTTTATTTTTGTAATTACAGCATAGAGAAGTGTGAAACCCGAGGCTTTCAGTTGTTTGCAACGATTGACAGTCACTGAAAAGGCACACGCTGTTCAAATAGCTAGTGCTTTCAAAAATACTAAGAACCCTGTTTTTATGGTGGTCATGCTACCAACATACGTTGGCAGTCCATACAAAATGGTAACTTTTAAAACTACAACCTGTCTATTCTCCAATTCATGATTTTGCCTACTCCAAGTAGCTTATGCAGTCTATTTTTCATGTTTCTATTCCCTTTTTGAACTCCAGTTTATACCATCAGATTTCGCTACGAAATATTTGGCAATGCACAAGTGTAATATGACCCTGTGCAATTCAGCTGGGAAAACTTGGCCTGCCGCGTACTATAGCAATCCAAAATATAGAAATCTAAAGGCACACACTTGGAGGGCATTTGTAAAAGATAATCTTCTTGATGTTGGTGACATTTGTGTATTTGAGCTAATTAAGCATCCTGAAATTTTAATGAAAGTGGCCATCTACCCGGTTGTCGAAAATACCAGCAATGCCTGCAAACCACTGGGTAAGTAGAACCTGTTATAGGTCATTGATTGAATGATCAATTTGTTTATGTGACAATCTATTTATTCCTCCTTATCATTGTAACAGCTCATGGGAGCATTACTAGTCGAGTTAAAACCAGGAGGTTGGTCAGTGATTCGAAACCTAATTGTCAACTAGTTTATAATTCCTCCAGCTTCAGAAAATTTAAAGACCAAACAGACTCTTACATTGAAATCTTGGATGACTCTCCACCAAACCAGAAAACAAAGAAGAAATTGGCGTCCCCATGTTTTCAGCCTTGTCAAATGATGAGAATCAACTCAAGTGAAAGCATTCAAGCTGAGGATATTAAGCTCAAAAAACAAGTGACGAGCAAGAATGTTAAATATATAACTGAAGAACTTAGGGGTAATTTTCTTTGTGCTT
Source organism: Hibiscus tridactylites (assembly GCA_958450335.1). Lineage (NCBI taxonomy): Eukaryota > Viridiplantae > Streptophyta > Magnoliopsida > Malvales > Malvaceae > Hibiscus > Hibiscus tridactylites. The sequence goes on along the minus strand of OY288268.1, from coordinate 83,811,331 downwards.
GAAATGTTTTTTAGTTTTGAGGAAAGTAATGTTATGCTTCCAAAGCTATCATCTCAACCTTTTCAATCTTAACAGGTGCTCGGAGATGCCTCAAACCTGGCCTTTTGGGCAAGACCGAGATGCAACCATTGTCTCCATCCAAGAAATGAGCTTGTATAGAAGCTAGTGATTTCAGAACTTCAAATCCCTCTTTCAGTGTTGTGATACATTCATCATATGTTAATTCTCACACTCATCTTGTGAGATTTCTGTTGAATCCTCTCTTCATCCCATTTACTTAATCCAAGTCTTGCAAGTGACATTTTTTTATCATTCTCCATATGGACTAAGAGTGTCAAGTCACAGACTTATTCAGATTTGTATTGTATGAACATGCATTGCTGATTAAGAACTGAAACTATCTTTATTCTTTTTAAGATTTTTCATTTTTTGCAGTACATACCAGAGGAATTTGCCAAGAGATATTTGAAGAAATATGGAGAAATTATCCTGAGAGTTCCAGATGGTAGAACTTGGACCGTTTAGTACGAAAGAATAACAACAGCCAATGAACATAGAAGAAGAGCTGTGTTTCGCGGTAGGAGTTGGCGACCTTTTGTGATAGGAAATGAATTGAAGGTGGGAGATGTCTGTATCTTTGAGCTGATCAAGGAAAATGGAAAGTTGTTGGAAGTTGTCATTCTTTCAACCACTTGTAGAAATCCATGTGAATGGATGATTAAGAAAGAAGGAAGAAGAACGAAATCAAGAAGAACGAAGATGAACGAGAGGGAGCAGTTTAGTAAAGAGAGACGGCACTCTCATTGATTTTTATTGATGATACTCGTAATATCCCAAATAGGACCGAGTCATGTATTTATACATTCGTTAGAGACCTGTACAGCTGTACAACTCAGTTATAGGATACTAACAGCAACCTAACTATCCTAACTGAATCATAACAGACCATAACAGTCTCAAGAGTATACAATTGAACATATGAGTAAAGTCTATGAAAACTATACTTGTAACATTCATCCTACTGCTTGCATCTTCAAGACTTTTGACAAGAAACCAACAGCTTTCCAACACGCATCCAGCTTCCTGCACTGTTAAACTTTGGCACTCTACTATTTGTTACTTCACATCTCAAAGAAAACCTGCAATCATACGGAAAACAAAAGAAACCAGACACACAAGACACAACAAACACACAACAGTAGTGACGACTTAAGACAGATCAGACAAGGAAACAACAGCCAAATCTTCCGCGAAACCTACAAAACAGAGGTGCCGAAAGCGGCTTCGTAAAGATGTCAGCAACTTGTTCGCATGCTGGAATTTCATTGATTACGAGTTTCCCGGAAGTAACTTTTTCTCGAACGAAGAAAAGACCGAGTTCAACATGCTTGAACTTCGAATGGAGAACCGGATTAGCTGAGACTGCTACTGCACTTGAGTTATCACACCAGAGTGTAGCTGTTTGGGCAGGTTCAACAAACAATTCACTTAACAGTGATTCAAGCCATAATACCTCCGTTGTAGCAGAAGCCACACTCCGGTACTCAGCTTCAGCTGTGGACCGAGACACCACAGTTTGTTTCTTCGACCCCCAGGCAACATGATTGTTGCCAAGAAAAAGACAGAACCCCGTGGTGGAGCGTCGATCATCAAGATCAGCTCCCCAATTGGCATCCGCAAATGCTGAAATAGACAACTGTGGTGTAGACACAAACCGTATACCATAGTCAAGAGTCCCCTGTAGATACCTCAAGATTCGTTTTACAGCCTGAACATGAGTATCAAGAGGATTTTGCATAAATTGACACACACGATTAACGGCAAACGCAATGTCAGGCCTAGTAATAACAACATATTGCAAAGCCCCAACTATACTCCTGTAATCAGTGGAGTTATCAACAGGACTCCCAATTGTTGAAGACAAATTGCACGTGGAAATCATAGGTGTGGGCAAGCTTTTTGCATCAGCTAACCCACTGCGACACAACAACTCAGATACATATTTGCGTTGACTAAGAATCAACCCTTCTTTAAAATAACATACCTCAATCCCTAAGAAGAAATTCAGCGGACCAAGATCCTTCAGAGAAAAGGTGTCATGCAGCCTATCAATAACCCTCTGCACCTCTTGACTATCGCATCCTGTGATCACAATATCATCAACATAAACTAAAAAATACATGACAGCAGAACCTGAATGCCTTACAAAAAGAGACGAATCGGATTTAGACAGCACAAAACCCTCTGAAATTAAATACCCCCTAAGTTTCTCAAACCAGGCTCGAGGGGCTTGTTTTAGCCCATAAATTGCTTTATTAAGCTTACACACGACCTTACTCGAGTCCCCCTGTTCATAGCCCGGAGGTTGTACCATATAGACTTCCTCCAGCAAATCGCCGTTGAGAAAGGCGTTGTTTATATCCACCTGTCGCAAGCACCAACCCTTTGAAACAGCAATAGAAAGAATAGTTCGAACAGTGACGGGTTTAACAACGGGACTAAATGTCTCATGAAAATCATACCCAGCCTGTTGAAGATACCCTTTCGCCACTAGCCGCGCTTTATAGTGAGACACAGAACCATCGGCATTCCGTTTTACCTTAAAAATCCACTTACAGGATACTGCTCTCCTATGAGACGGCAACTCAACCAAGGACCACGTGTTGTTCCGGACAAGAGCATCGTACTCAGCCTGCGCAGCCTGTTTCCAGTTAGGATCACGAAAAGCCTCCTTGATAGACTGTGGTTCAGCAATCAGATCAGATGAGGACCCCAAACTTGCAACAAATATTTTCGGTTTTCGAATCCCATTCTTCCCTCGCGTAGTCATCGGATGAGTATTAGAAATAGGAAAAGTAGAAACCCCAATTGAACCAGGGATATCAACGCACGAAAACCCCTCAGCAGATTGAGCTACCTGAAAACCATCATCACGAGCACCAGAAACATCAGCCGAAAAAATAGTAGACGGCTGAGACGGACCAGACGAAACATCAGCCGGCTGAGATGAATCAGCCGAAACATGCTCTAAATTCGACTGCAGATGAACCCCTAGTGGAACAGAAGTGGAGAGCGGAAGAAGATTACCTGGAGAGACATCCAACCCTAGGAGTGAACCACCGGACTGTGCGTCTGAGTCAGAATCCTCACGAACTGAAGTAGAACGGTGTGACGAACCAGCCGAGTCAGTAAAATGAGACGAGGAAGGCAAATGAGGCGTTACAACACGATCTGCAGACTCACGAAGGTGTGAAGAACGAGCCGGGCTAGGCTCAGAATCAAGCCCAGAAGTATCAAACGATATATGAGCCACTGGGCTAACCTCATTTGGCTCACCTTGAACAGGCCCACCACTTGACTCAGCCGGGACAGATTCTCCTCGACCCACGAACACATCAGACGCATTTATAATAACCTATGGGTTACCCCCAGCACCACCAACTGATTCACCTCCAGTACAGCCAACTTGTGAGACAGGCCCATCCTAGACACCGGGAGAGACAGACACAGCCCGAATTGTAGAAACATCCTGTTGGGCCAACGTTTCTGGAGCAGCAGGCTGATCAATAGGCCCAGAACTAAGAGAACTAGTAGAATAAGCCAAAGTATCCGGAGCAGGAAATGTAACAAGCATAAGAGGAAAATCACTAGGTGACTTATGCAAACCAAGATCCACTTCCTTGCCAAGCTGAGGGTAAGGAAAAACGGATTCGTCAAAAACTACATGTCTAGACAAGACCACCTTACCCCCAGGAGTAAGACACTTATAACCCCTATGAGACATGCTATATCCGAGAAAAACACACTGCTCAGTACGAAAACTCAACTTATGTTGAAGAAAAGGACGCATCAAGGGATAACATGCACACCCAAACGTTCTTAAAAACTCATAATCAGGGACCTTATTGAACAAAACCTCATGTGGTGATTTGCCTTTAAGAACAGGAGTTGGTAACCGATTAATTAAGCAAACCGCCGTGACAAATGCATAGCTCCAAAATTTCATTGGTAAGCCGGCATGGGCTAACAGTGTGAGACCCATTTCCATGATATGTCGGTGTTTCCGTTCGGCTTTGCCATTCTGCTCAGACGTGCTGGGACACGATATCCGATGAAGAATACCATGTGAACGCAACCAACTCGCAAGAGCTTGAAACTCTCCACCACCATCCGTCTGAAGAGCTTTAATTTGACACCCAAATTGTACTTCGACTAATTTGTAAAAATCAAGAAAACACTGATACACATCAGATTTTTTCTTTAGAAGATACAACCACGAGTACCGACTATACACATCTACAAACGACACATAATAATAAAAACTCTCAGACGAAACATGGGCCGGACCCCAAACATCAGAGACTACAAGCTGAAATGGAGCATCATAGGTAGTAGTAGACAGTGAAAAGGGTAGTTTATGAGCCTTTCCATGTAGACAAGGAGAACAAACAGAGTTTACCACACTTTCATTAACAACAATATTGGCAGAACGTAAAGCTGCCTTAAGCACATTCAGGGACGGATGTCCAAGGCGTTTATGCCACAAATCTAAAGACAAAACAGAACGGGATGCACTACAAGCTTGTGCATCAACATTATTAACAGAATTAGAAGCAAAACATGTACTATTATCAAAACTTGATTGAGTAGAATTTGGATGCAACGAAACAGCAGCAGTGGATGGAAGAACAGAATGCAACTCATAGAGCCCATCAGGAGTGAGCTTCCCCTCCAATAGAACAACCTTGGTCTTGGCATCCTTCACAAAGCAATTAAACGGATGAAACTCGAAAAACACATCATTATCACATGCAAAATGAGACACAGAAAGCAAATTTTTCGTTATATCAGGGGCACACAATAGATCACGCAGAATCAAAGTCCTATTCGAAGCAAGCAAAGCACCATGCCCCACACGAGTCACCTTTATTTCATCACCATTACCCATTAGTAAAGAAGTCATACCTGTGTAAGGAGCATCCGACTGTAAATTACCACGATCACTGGTTATGTGATGGGTGGCACCAGAATCTGGGTACCACACTACATCCTTGGAACCAGACACCATCCCAGGTACAATATTGTTACCATAAGACCCTGCTAGATAAGTACTCGCTGCAGAAGAATGAGGAGAAGCCAGACCAAAGGTGTGAGAGGTAGTGGAGGAAGGAAATCCTGGAGTAACAGATGCAGGACGCAAACCAGGCGAAGCTGTGCCCAAATTGTAACCTGAAGAGACTCCAGACGACGGCAAAGGAGGAGGACGAGAAGAAGTAAAATGATACGAGGGAACTGGAGAGTAGAAGCCAGAAGGAGATGTAGCAACTGATGGAAAAGGCTGAACAATCGCTTGAGAAAACCCCTGCTGAAAATGTTCAGGCCGTGGGCTAAAGAAAGTGTAATTAGCTGTGCCAGCACCACGTGGAGAAGAGCCCCTCCCCTTATTATCAGAAGAATTCGCAGAGGCACTATTATAGTTCTGGTCAAACCTATACCAACATTTCTGTGCCAAATGACCAAACCGATCACAAATCTGGCATTGTGGTCGGTTAAAAGTGTTACGACCTCTCCCTCTTCCTCGAAACGAAGAGAAATTGGCATTCGTACGCTGAGTCGTGGAGAAACTTTCATTATTGTGATCATCAGAGGAATCATCTTTTTCTTCAGTTTCCTCAATTCTAGCACCTCGATGAGTAGCAACATTAGCCTGAACTGAAAATTGTTCAGACAAGAACCCCTTTTGTCGAATCTCGCAATCAACTAACATCTCTGTGAGAGTTTCGAGAGCCTGAGGCTCTCGTGAAGCAAACATAATGACAGAATCAAACTCAGCTGTTAACCCAGCCAAAATAACACTGACCTGTTCCTGCTCTGTAACCGTATTACCAGACGCATTCAAAGTATCACAGATTAGTTTAACTTTAGAAAGATATTCATTAATGGACAATCCCCTCTTTTTCTGTGAATGAAGATTATGCCTTAAAGACGAAATCTTAGCAACCGACTGAGTTGCAAATAACCTAGAAAGAGCAGTCCAGATCAACAGAGAAGTAGTGAGACCTGTGAGTCGAGGTAATACTTCAGGACCAACTGTGGACAATAACCATGACGCAAGAAGTTTGTCCTGTTTACGATATGCAAGAAAAATCGGATTCTCTACAGACTGACCAGCTTCATTAGCAACCTCTTTATCAGGCACCTTATGATCAGTTATATAATCAGTCAACCCATAACCATCTATTATAAGCAAAACCTGATGCTTCCAGAGAATATAATTGTGTTCATTTAGCTTAACCGTGTCAAGTTTGGGAAGCTGTTGAACAGAAAAAATAGCAGACGAGGAAGACACCATACCAGAAATTGAATCAGACATAGAAGGGGAAGAGCCAGTCGTCTCACCAGTCATGATATACACCAGACGTAGTAACAGAAAAAGCACACAAAAAATACTTTCCTGCAGCTGTAGAAATTGCAGCACAGAACCAAAGGCTAGAAACTTCCTTCAGCGACAAATCAACAAACACTTGACGTGCATAGAAACAACAGTTATTCTTCAGAAAACAAGTATCAGAAAACCTTTCATGCGATCAACAAACCACATAACATCCATAATCAATCACCAAATCAACAATTAACAAATCACTCATCAACAAATCAGAAGAAGAACTGCGATGTTCCACTGTTCTAAACAAAACAGAGAACACGATTCTCAAACCACCAAAGCTACAACAAATCACTAATCTGACCTTTTACAAAAGAAACACGGTACAGACTTCCCTATGATTTAACCAGTAGCTCCGCAATTAATTCTAGATCTGAGAATCGAAGCACACACTCGATAAAACATCAAGTACAGAAATCTTTACCTCTTTCAGATTGATTTTCACCACAGCTTCGTTTTCTTCACGACTGATTGGCGAACCACCTACTTCAGAGGAATGATTATTGAGTTGAGTTTTATGAGTCGCAATCGCAGCAAAAACCAGAGGAGCCACAGAGACGCAACATCGAACTTCAGGAAACAGCAAATCAGACTCTGTTAACAGAGAGAAAAAGCTCTGATACCATGTAGAAATCCATGTGAATGGATGATTAAGAAAGAAGGAAGAAGAACGAAATCAAGAAGAACGAAGATGAACGAGAGGGAGCAGTTTAGTAAAGAGAGATGGCACTCTCATTGATTTTTATTGATGATACTCGTAATATCCCAAATAGGACCGAGTCATGTATTTATACATTCGTTAGAGACCTGTACAGCTGTACAACTCAGTTATAGGATACTAACAGCAACCTAACTATCCTAACTGAATCATAACAGACCATAACAGTCTCAAGAGTATACAATTGAACATATGAGTAAAGTCTATGAAAACTATACTTGTAACACCACTGATATCCCAAGTTTATCCAGATCGAACTTCGGTGGAAAAACAAGTTAAATGGTTTAATCCAATTGGAAGTTCTAACATCCAAAACCCAGAAATCATTTTTTCTCAAGTCGCACATCAAAGATCCACTTTGGGGTGCCAAACTCTTAGGTCAGCATTAAACTTTGAAGTTTAGATTACAAAAGTTGTAGGTTCTGATTAGCTCTAAAGTTTTGTTGAATCTTCTAAATTTTGGTATGATTTAGCTGTTTAACGTATAAGTTTGTTTGTTCTGAGATAGTATTGAATCAAACATTAAATTGATGAGTTGGTTTTCTTAATTTAATGCTCTGGGCTCAATTCAATTTGGAGCAATATAAAATGGATTTTGCTAATGACAGCCCTAAGGGCTGTCAATAAGAACTCTATAAATTCTTATAATTAATGTTTGTTTTGTTTTGTAATTAATATTTGTTTAGCTTTATAATAAATGGTTGTTTTGTTTTGTAATGAAATCTAGTAAAATGTAATTAAATACATTCCTAAAAAATCATGTTTAATTAATTTTAGGTTGTTTAATGTAATTAATACTCACTTAAAACGGTTTATTGTTTAGGGTTTAGAGTTTGAGGGTTTGGATTTAGGGTTATGGTTTAGGGTTTATGGCTTATGGTTTAAGTTTTAAGGTTTGATGTTTAGGGTTAAGGTTTGGGTTTAGGGTTTATGGTTTATGGTTTAGGGTCTATGGTTTGAGGGTTTGGATTTAGGGTTAGGGTTTAGGGTTTATGATTTATGGTTTAAGTTTTAGGGTTTGATGTTTAGGGTTTAGGGTTTATGGTTTGGGTTTGAGATTTGGGGTTTAGGGTTTATGGTTTAAGTTTGAGGTTTGGAGTTTGAATTTAGGGTTTTATTGTTTAATTAAATTAAAAAATTTAAATTAATGAAACACAACTTTTTAGGAATGTAATTAATTACATTATACTATATTTCTTTTAAAAAAATTAAAAACATTAATTACAAGAATCTATAGTGTTCTTATTGACAGCCCTTAGGGCTGTCATTAGCATAACCCATATAAAATATAGCTTTTCCAGTAGAATTTGGAGCAAGATATGGAATTGCATAGTTTGTAACTCCCAATTCATCTCCTCTTAATTTACAAAATCTCTACCATTGGTATAACGGCCAGTAGGGTGTCCGATAGATGAAAAATCTCTAAAACATTTATTATTAGTATCACCAGCACCATTAACCAAATAGCTCAAACTCATCATACACAAAACAACCAAAACCAGGCTCCAAGGTTTCACACTACCTATGGTTATCTCCTCAAAGCTAATTTGAAGCAACTGTCGATGAAATTCATATATATTCACAAGTATTTCATCTGTAAACTTTTGAGTGTTTTTATATGTAGTTTGCAATATTTGGTTTAACCCATTTTTTGTAAAGGGTTGGAATATTTGATGCACGGTAGTTTATCAAACATGATGCAATCTCCTCAACGTTTTGTCAACTTATAGTCCTAATTTTGGACATATGTAAATGGTGTATATATCAAATAGAAAGTGTTGATTAGATTGATTTTCTTTGATTATATATATATAACTGGAACCAGTCTGGGGTGAATTGAGAAGGATGTGGCTCAAGAGCAGCTTTGGTGATTAATTGTTTTGTAATAATTCAATAAATTGAAATATGAAACATGAAATATGAATTAGAGGGAAGAATTATGTTCTACACAATTTGTAGAAAACCAATACCAAGTTTCAGTTCTGATAAAAAAATAATACCAAGTTTCGGGGAGTCAAATCCATGTGCTTGAGTTGATGAGGTCATCCAATCACCATTCTGAAAAATGAATGATAATAGACCAAAATCTCTGCACAGCACATGACGCATGGGATAAAGAGGAGATTTTCAAATCCTCTTTACCTCTTTTTAGCTCAATTCCAAAGGCTTTTCCATAAACTCATCTTTACCTCTTGGCAGGGGAGCTGCTCGGATATGGCACAAAGGCACGACACCAAAAGGGTCTGCAGTCTGCACGAATTAAATGCCTTTCGGTTACACTGAAAAGGAAGAATTAAGTTGGCTATCTTCAGCACATCACAACACGCAAAAGGGTAGTTCTGCGGTACGGCAGCCTAATATGCGGCTAATATACGGCGTTACCGGAAACATCAGTAAGAAATACCGGAAATATGATAAGATATACCGGAAACATGGATTTCGAAAGTATCGATACTTTTGTATATGTTGATTTCGAAAGTATCCATACTTTCGAAAGTATCCATACTTTTGGATATGTTGATTTCGAAAGTATCGATACTTTCGAAATCTATGTTTCCGGTATATCTTATGATGTTTCCGGTATTTCTTAATGATGTTTCCGGTAACGCCGTATATTAGCCGCATATTAGGCTGCCGCATGGTAGAAAAATCCCAAAAAAGAAGATTAAGAAGATAAAAGAGAAACAAAACAAAAAAGCAGCAAAGGAAAGAGCCAAAGCTACCCCAAGTTGCAGAAGAACCCGTGAAAACTAAGGATTTTAGTTCGAGTTGTTTTCGGTTTAGGTTCGATTCGAATTAGATCTATTTCGGATTTAGTTTGAGTCTATGTTATTTTGGGTCGGGTTAATATCGAATCGATTGATTTTCGGGTCAGGTCAATATCGGACCAGTTAACTTTTCGGGTCGGGTTAATATCGCAGCAGGGGCATTCGTTAACTCGAATGGCATCACTAGAAATTCGTAATGACCATAGTGAGTTCTGAAAGCATTTTTGGGTATATCTTCATCTTTCACCCTCATTTGATAATAACCGGAATGGAGCTTGATTTTAAAAAATACTCAAACACCCTTCAACTAATCAAACAGATCTTCAATTCGGGGCAGAGGATACTTGTTTTTTTATAGTTACTCTATTCAATTGCCGATAATCAATGCAAAGTCGTATCGTTCCGTCTTTATTTTTCACAAACAAAATCGGAGCACCCTAGGGAGAAGTGCTTGGTCGAATGAAACCCTTATCTTCTAACTCTTCAATCTGCTTCTTTAGTTCTTGCGATTCAATGGGTGCCATACTACCATACGATAGGGCGTAATGGACACCGGATTTGTTCCTTAGGAAATACATCAACAAATTCAGTTAAACCAAAATCTAATTCATCTTGTAAAGCCATAACAACAAAAATAGATGTCGGTTTCTTGTCAATCAACAGAATCGACTCTTTCCCGAAACCCCTTAAGTACAATCTTTTATTCTGGCAATCTATCCAAGCTTCGTGTCTACCCAACATAATCGACGTAGAATAAATATTACTTTCGAGCAAAATCACCATGATTTATCGGACTTTAAAATAAAAATTTAAAGAATAAAAATAAAATTAGAATTTACCGATGTTGATTTTCCTCTTAAGGACAATGGAGACATAGCAAACGACCAAAACGACTTCTCATAATCTCTTTTTGTCATGTCTCTTATCACGCCATTCAAACATATCATGTAAAATTCAAAACACGGTTAAAAATATTAAATATCATCAATAGGATAAAATAAACTAAATATTGATAAATAAATTACAAGTATGTAGGAACTAAAGTAAATAAACCAGAAAAATTAAAAACCAAGTTAATTCGTCCATCTCTGTTAATTCGTCCTTTGATTTGTGAGAAACCACAAATTCATCTTTACCTAATGCTTAAATACAATCGAACACGCCTCTCTTTGGTTTTTTTAAAAAAATTAAAAACCAAGTTAAAATATAAAGAGCAAGGTAATCAATAACAAAAAGAAAATTAAGGAAGAAAAAAAAAACCTTATCTTTGGTTCACCTTGGAATCGAATTCTTTCCAATAATTTTTTTAGATTCGAACGAAGAAGATCTCAGTAGATCTGAAGCTCGTGTTGATAACGTGTTCTGAATAAAATAAAGAAGAACAAGAATAAGTACGAAGAACAAGAAGAACAAAGAGATGGGAGAAAGAAGGAGATTCGTATTATTCTCAAATATATACTTGTATACAATGCCTTTAGTATTCATATATTTATATGCATAAGAAGTACATAATACATTAAACTCTAATTAATGTAGATAATATTCCTAATGATAAAGTAAGTCAAATCTTCTTGATGATAAAGTTCTTATCATGATAGACGTCTACATAAATAAATATTCATAACATAAAAAATAATTTTAGATAAATAATTAGTATAATATAATGAAAATATTAAATAAGATACATCATACACATAGTTTTTTCTTAAAAAGGAAAATAAGATAAATAGGTTTTTTAATATATTGAATAGTTTTTTAAGATTCGATGAGAGATATCTATTAACAGATATTACCTTGTAATCACTTTTAGACTATTTAAAAAAATTGATGAGATATAAAAGATATTTATTTTTAAAATATATTTTTAAGAATTGATATAATTTTTGTAAACAAAATTAATATATTTAAATAACTTTAATGATTTTTCATTTCATTTTTTAATAATCTTAAGGTTTTAATAATTTTTTTTCATTTATATATTGATTTGTTCGTGACACTAACTTAGTCGGTCACTTATAAAGTTACTTTATAATATAGATAAATTAAAAAATGTACAATAAAATATATTCGTACCTATATATATTATTATCGAAATATAAATCATACCAGTAAAATTATATAAATGTGCTTATTCTAACTTTCATATTGATTATGTTTGGCAATTAGCTGATAACGAATAATAGATTACATTAGTTGATAGATGATTCTATTAGTTCATTTGACTAGCGAATTGTTGTTGAGTGTGTAAAAGTTCTATTATTTACCCCCTATTTAATCCATATTTCTGCTGCATTCAAGCATTATTTATTGCATTTAGGTCAGGTTACAGTTAAACATCACAAATATATTAAAAGGCACAGTTTCTACTAAAATTGGTCGTTTTTGCAGGTTGCTGCTGTAGCAGACGGAAAGGGCAGGCGCTGGGCAGTGAAGCAGAAGAGTTGGAACTGGACGAGCAATCAAGGAGGACGATGCTGCCATGGTTGCCGCCGTGACAGCAGAGGACGACAGCAGTTTTGAGGAGAAAAAGCAAAGTTGACCTCGATAAATAGAGAAAATTCAGCCCGTCTGTCGTGTAAAACCACCACATTTTTCCAAGCCCCAGATCAAAAGGAATGTCAAGCCCAAAGTTCAAGAAGAGAAAATCCCAAGCAAGAAAGATGGCGGCTTAAAGATAGATTCTATGAAGATTTAGTCTTTATTAGAGTTGTACTTTAATTTAAAGTTGTATTCTTGCTATTTTAGAAAACTTGGACCCAAAGCCTATATAAGGGCATATATTTCGACCTAGAGGGATAGAACCTATTCTCTAGCCTTCTTCCCAAAACCCTAGTCGTTTTCCTTCCCTCAACATATTCTAAATTCCCCTTAGGGCCACGGGTTGCTTTGTAAAGTAGTTGCAAGGGTTGTTTTTGTTTTAGGAGTTTTCAGCTCAATAAAATAAACTTTAAGTTATCTTATTCTGGTTATTAACATCTTGCAAGAGCATCGAGAGAGCATTGTGAGGTTATCTATTTACTTAACATCGGGAGAGTTAAGTATACGTAAGAAATAAGTGCAAGTTCTCTAGTTTATAGTTGAACTATCTCGGACCTAAGGATAGGCCGAGGTTAAGTGGTTAAAGAAGAATTCAACAAAATCGGTGTTCATCATTCGATTCACGCTGGGAGGTATCATCAAAGACGTGATCATCGACAGACTTGAACCTAGGGATAGGCCAAGACACATCTGGGATTCTTGCCAAACTTGAAGTACTGAGTTGAGTGGTCGCTGCCGCGACAATCAACGGACTGCTGCCGCGACAGGGACGACGACAGAACTGGAGTTCCTGGACTTAGCAATACCTGCACTACTGAGCAATTCAATACCAGCCCAATCTCTCTATCTTGATTTCTCTACTCTTTTATTTAAGTTCTTTTTATTATTTTCGTGACAACTTTCTCAATTATTTTTTTTACTTTCGTGCAGTGATTAAAGGTGAAGCTATTAGCCCAATCCTTGTGGAGACGATATCTGATACTTCGTATCACTTTACTACTTGCGTCGTGTACGCTTGCACTACAATTGCGATATACTCTTTTACACGCAACAAGTTAATGGCGCCGTTGCCGGGGATTGGCAACATAACTCTACCTTTTCTTTTACTGCACTTTTCGTTTTTATTTTTATTTTTCTGTTTTTCTTTGGTTTGATTCAACTCTTGCTTTTCACGAGGTTTCTTGTTTATGCGCAGATCGAGACGAGGAGAAGATCCTGAGTATCCATTAGATCCGGAAATCGAACGTTCATTCAATCTCAAGAACCGACTTCGTCACATACTAGCCAGGAACGAGTACCTTGAGGAACAGTTAAAGACGATGGCCCACCAAGGAAACGACCCTCATGTTGGAGATAGAGAGGTTATACCTCCTGTCGGCAACCCTGCTGCCGTTGCTGGACGATGGTCCTGTCGTAACTACATGTTGAACGATCATGTAGAACTGGAAACCACGCTGCCGGACATAGATGTTGACAACTTCGAGCTGAAACCTGTTATGTTTAGTATGATAAACAAGTCGGTCAGTTTAGTGGTGTTGTTACAGAGGATGCTAGGGAGCATTTAAAAACGTTCCAAGAAATCTGTGGTTCGTTTAGACTACCAGGAGTTAATCCGGATATACTGAGGCTTCAGTTATTTCCCCATTTATTGAGGGACAGAGCAAAGACTTGGCGGAATAAACTTACACCGGGTTCAATTAGAACTTGAGCAGACTTGTCTCGTGAATTTTTATCTCGTTTTAATCCTTCACATTTATCTGAGCGATTACGTAATGAAATTGCTACTTTTCAACAGGAAGATGACGAGCCGATGCACGAGGCCTGGGACAGGTTTACCACTCTTCTATGGAACTGCCCAATGCATGGATTCTCCGTCTGGAACCAGGTAACTAAGTTTTATAATGCTGCCAACTTACAAACTCGTGTTCGAATTGATTCAGCAGCAAACAAATTACTATTGGTCAAAGACCCAGACGAGGCAATGCAAGTATTGAAAAATCTGGCTAAAAATGAGGAGCAGTTTCCGACAGCAAGAAGAGAGGGTAAACGGGTCCTAGCTGTCAAGGATTATGAGGCCAACAGCACGATGAAATCACAAGTAGCATACCTTACTAAGGCGATGAAAAAGCTCTTGAACGATGATGCACAACATGGATTTGCTGTTAAGGAGGTATGTGAAATTTGTGAGGGAAATCATAGTTCGGATGAGTGTCCTATACAGTTAGAAGAGGGAAAGTATGTTGGAAACTATAAGCAGAATTACAACTCCAACAACTATAATCCCAACTGGAGAAAGGATCCCAAGTTTTCTTGGAGTAATCCTAATAATGCCCTGAATCCTCAAGCACACAATAATCAGAATTAGGGAGGACCTAGATTGCTGACTCGACAGCAACTACAGCCGCATCAACAACAACAACAGCCACCAGCTGCCACAAACAGTATACTGGAACAGACTCTGGCTACTTTTATGTCTCAGACATGTACTTATATTGAGAACATGAATCAGTTTGTTAAGAAGACAGAAACATTCATGGATAAAACAGAGATGCGGATGACGAATCATGAAGCTACTCTGAAATCTTTGGAGACACAAATGGGTCAGGTTTCCCAGCATATCAAGCCAAGGCAGACTGGAGGATTTCCTAGTAATACTGAAAATGCTAGGTAGCCCACACATGAGCATTGTAAAGCCATTACTACTAGGAGTGGGAAGAAACTACCAGGACCAGAGAAGGAAGCTGAAATAGTGAAAAAATCAGCCTTGGACAGATGCCAAGGAAGCTGCCCCGACAGGTAACAAACAGACTGCTGCCAATAAACCTGTTACGACAGCAGAAGCGACAAAGGAGAAAAATGATGAACCCAAACCTCCTCAGATTCGTATGTAGTGGGAAGGACATATTGTTGATTATCGTCCCCCACCTCCTTTTCCTCAACAGTTACAGTAAGTGAAGCAAGAATCTCAACTCAAAAAGATTTATGATATTTTTAAGCAGGTTCATATTAACATTCCGCTATTAGATGCCGTGAGGGAGATGCCCGGTTACGCCAAATTTCTCAAGGATGTCATGTCAAAGAAATCTAAATTTGGGGAATTCGAAACGGTTAAGATGACAGAAGGATGCATGAGTATTCTTCATAGGCAGCCACCCCAGAAAAAGAAGGATCCGGGGAGCTTCATCATACCTTGTGTAATCGGAGATAAATATGTGGGTAAGGCACTTTGTGATCTTGGTGCTAGTATTAATTTAATGCCAAAATCTGTTTTTCAGAAATTAGGTATTGGAAAAGCTCGGCCCACAACAGTAATTCTGCAGCTGGCAGACCGCCCTTATGTTCATCCGGAAGGAAAAATCGAAGATATTCTGGTAAGAGTGGATAAATTTATATTTCCTGCTGACTTTCTTGTTTTAGATTGTGAAGTAGATGAAAAAACACCAATCATCCTAGGGCGACCCTTCTTAGCCACGGGAAGATCACTGATTAATGTGGAGAAAGGAGAACTCACTATGAGAGTGAACGATCAAGAAATAAAGTTGAATGTTCTCCAAGCTATGAAGCATGCTGATGCAGACGAGGAATGCAAGGTTATCACTGAAGTTATCCTTGATCAACCCTGCATCAGGTCGGGCTGTCACGACATAAAAATTGGTCACTGCCTCGGCAACCACTTACATGACTGTCACGACAGCACCGATGACAGCAACTCCTCAGAATTCGATACATCTGATACTGAAGATCAGGAGGAGGTAAACTAGATAGGCGATCGTCCAGGTAAGTTATTCGAACCTTTAAATTATACTTCGGATAACTATACAATCCAAAAGCCATCAACTGTTGAGCCCCCTGTTCTAGAACTGAAGCCTTTGCCAGGGCAGCTAAAGTATGTTTTTCTTGGTTCAAATGATACATTGCTCGTAATCATCTCTTCCAAGTTGATGCAGGAACATGAACAACAATTAATAGGGATGCTGTAGTAGGACAAAAAGGCAATTGGATGGACGATAGCTGATAATCAAGGCATTAGTCCGGCATTATGTATGCATAAAATCCTTTTAGAGGATGGTCATAAGTCGACTATAGATGCTCAAAGGCGGCTAAACCATGCGATGAAAGAGGTGGTGCGTAAAGAGATAATCAAATGGTTAGATGCTGGTATAATTTATGCCATCTCGGACAGCAAATGGGTAAGCCCGGTGCAATGTGTTCCCAAGAAAGGAGGAATGACCGTGGTGACCAACGAAAACAATGAGTTAATCCCAACCAGGACTGTGACCGGTTGGAGGGTTTGTATGGACTATCGGAAGCTTAACTAAGCTACCCGAAAGGACCACTTTCCTTTACCCTTTATTGATCAAATGCTTGATAGACTAGCGGGTAAACCTTACTATTGTTTTCTTGATGGTTATTCAGGTTACAATCAAATAGCTATCGCACCGGAAGATCAAGAAAAGGCGACCTTCACATGCCCCTACGGAACGTACGCTTTTAGGAGGATGCCTTTTGGATTATGCAATGCACCCGCCACCTTCCAAAGGTGCGTGATGGCCATATTTTTCGATATGGTGGAGGAATTCCTTGAAATTTTTATGGATGATTTTTTAGTCTTTGGGGACGATTTTGAAAGCTGCCTAGGCAATTTACAAAAGGTACTTGAAAGATGTGAAAAAACAAACATAGTCTTGAATTGCGGAAAATTGCCACTTCATGGTGAACGAAGGGATAGTCCTTGGCCATAAGATTAGCTGTCGTGGGATAGAAGTCGACAGAGCCAATATAGAAGTGATCGAAAAGCTTCCGCCACCGACCACAGTCAACGGTATTAGAAGTTTCTTGGGACATGCTGGTTTTTATCGAAGATACATTGCGAATTTCTCAAAAATCACCAAGCCCCTATGCCATCTTCTGGAGCAGAACCGACCCTTTGACTTTAATGATGAATGTACTGAAGCATTCAAGGTTCTGAAGGAAAAGCTGGTAACAGCTCCAATAGTACAGCCACCATACTGGACACAACCATTATTTCATGTCATATGTTATGCCAGCAAGACACTGAACGACGCCCAAGTGAACTACACCACCACCAAGAATGAGTTATTAGCTGTGGTGTTCTCCATCGACAAGTTTCGTTCTTACATACTTGGAACGAAGGTAATAGTGCACACAGACCATTCTGCTTTGAAGTATCTGTTCGTGAAAAAGGATGCTAAACCTCGATTGATATGATGGATCCTGCTATTGCAAGAATTCGACCTTGAAATCAAGGACAAAAAAGGGACAGAAAATCAGGTGGCATATCACTTGTCATGGTTGGAGAAGGGACAGAGTCTACCAACAGATGAGACAAACATACTGGAGACCTTCCCGGATGAGCAGCTGTTAGCTGCCGCAGTCACTGCCACGACAACCATGGCGGCAGGTAAGTCTTCTGAACTTCCCTGGTATGCTGATTTCGTTAATTTCTTAGTTAGCGGAATAATTCCTTCTGACCTTAATTATCAAGCCAGGAAGAGGTTCCAAAATGATGTTAAGCATTATTATTGGAACAAACCTCTTCTTTTCAAAATCTGTGTAGATCAGGTTATAAGGAGATGTGTACCACAAGAAGAGCAAGAAGACATACTTCATCACTGCCATGCTTCACAGTATGAAGGACACTTAGGAGGCAACAAAACTGCTGCCAAGGTGCTGCAGTCAGGGTTTTATTGGCCGTCATTATATAAAGATGCTCAAATCTTCTACAAGAGTTGTGACAGGTGCCAACTAACAGGAAACATCTCAAGGAGACACGAGATGCCACTACAGAACATTCTAGAAGTCGAGATCTTCGACGTTTGGGGATTGATTTTATGGGACCTTTTCCATCTTTATGTGGGAACCTATACATCCTCATGGCAGTAGATTATGTCTCTAAGTGGGTTGAAGCTATCACCATTCAAAAGAATGATGCCAAGACAGTCCAAAGGTTTTTACACAAAAACATTTTTTCTAGGTTTGGCATCCCTAAGGCGATTATCAGTGATGAAGGGAGACATTTCGACAACAGGGTTATTGTTGCTGCCTTGAAGAAATACGGTGTTAAGCATCGAATCGCCACAGCTTATCACCCACAGACCAATGGACAAGATGAAATTTCCAATAGGGAAGTAAAGAACATTCTTGAGAAGATGGTCAAGCCAACTAGGAAAGACTGGTCTTTACTCCTTAATGATGCATTATGGGCTTATAGGACAACTTTTAAAACTCCATTGGGAATGTCTCCATACCGATTGATTTATGGGAAAACATTTCATCTACCTATCGAGATAGAGCACAAAGCATACTGGGCAATCAAGACAGTGAATATGGACTTGGACAAGGCAGGGTAGAAAAGGCTATTGGATCTGAACGAAATCGAAGAAATCCGGACAATGGCCTATGACAATGCAAGAATTTACAAGGATAAAACTAAGAAGTGTCATGACAAGAAGCTACTGCCACGAAAGTTCTGCCCAGGGCAGCTTGTATTGCTGTTCAATTCTAGGTTGAAACTCTTCCCAGGGAAGCTGAAATCTAGATGGTCTGGCCCGTTCCAAGTCGTACAAGTTTTTCCCCATGGTGCCATCACAATCCGATCATTAAAAGACGGGCACCAATTCAAAGTCAACGGACAGCGCTTGAAGTGTTATCAAGGGACTGAAGCCCCAGGAATGCAGGAAGTGGTTACCTTGGGAGATGCCTCACATGGCATCCCTAATTTAACTTAAACCTTATTTTTAATTTTATTTTATTATTACATATTATTTATTAGGAAATAAGATTTATTTTATTTGAATAATGCTTTTATTTTTATTGTTTTAGGAAATAAAGGAGTCAAGAAGAACAGGAGAAGTGAACTCAGCCCACCATTCATCCATCAGCCCAACAAAGCCCAAATGTTGAAGCCTGTCGTTACAGTTGTCGCGACAAACGCGGAAAATACAGACTGTCATCACGCTGTCATGACAGACGCGGAAACACGTCACAGACGCGTAACAGACGTAGAAACGCGTGACAGACGCGTCAGACAAGTTAACGCATAACAGATGGCCCCGTTATTCGCGCCTGCCGTTACAGCTTCAACGGGCAGCAAATCCTTCTCTATATAACCCCGTTTCATTTTACATTTTCACTCACTTCTGCTTTTCTTACTTGCTCTCTATTTAGATTTTTATTTGCTTTCAGTTTTATTTCCACAACCCTTGCAAAAATGTCTTCTAGGAAAACTCGTCAGAATGCTGCTTCGAGTTCCACACTAATGGCAACCACCCCACGCTCCTTCGCTTTCAAAGACATGTGGGAAGAGAGAGGCTTTATCTATACATCGAAGGAGGAAAATCTGGGCCTCAAGCCATTCATAGCCCGGAAGGTTCGAGCTTTACAGTGGCAGACTTTTGCAGAGCAGCCGGAGGAAATGAACGTGACGTTGGTTCGAGAATTTTATGCTGCCATCAGCAGCAAGACGACGACAGCAGTGATTGTTTGAGGGAAAGAAGTGTCGTTTGAAGCTGAGTACATTAATACATTGTATGGTTTCTACATCGGCAACAATGACGACGCTCACCAGCAGTTCCTCAACACATTAGACCCTGTTGCCTATGACGCTGTCATGGCAGAACTGACAGATGAGGGGACTCAATGGAATACCAGCCGAAAAAATCCACGGACAGTAAAGCAGACCCAGCTGCTGCCGGAGGCAAAGTTATGGAATGCCTTCATCAAAAAGCGTATCATGCCGTCATCCCACAACACCACGGTCGATCAGCCAAGGTTAGCGTTAATACACTCCATTTTACATGAACGGCCCATTAATGTGGGCAGCTATATTCGTGAGAGCATTTTGGAGTGCGCGCACAGACCGACGGGTCCCCTTTACCTCCCATACCTCATCACCTCACTCTGCCGTGGCCATGGCGCACTAGAAGTGGTCACTAACTTGCGAGTCCAAGGAAAAGGCTAGACTGAAAAGAACATCCTCAGCCTTATGGAGCTAACTGCTGCCACTCCTCTGTCGTCATTCGACCCAGCTGCCACCACAGCCAACACGATAGAGCAGCCAGACACTGAACCAGCTGCCGCAACAGCTGCCCCGACGGACTCCTCCTCCCAGATATTAGCTGCCATTCAGAAGCTGGAGGAACGACAACTTGGTTTAATGACCTTCATCAGGGATTTTGCTGCCTCTACGATAACTTTTATAAAAAAATTCTTTAAATTTCCCTGATGCTGTCTTCCCCACTTTTCCTGCACATTACTTTACTGTCACTACACCTGCCCACACTCCTACACCTGCTGCTACCCCACGGACACCCTCTGTTGCCTCAATGCCATCACCTGCCCCGACAGCAGCGGGCATCACCCGTGCTGAACCATCTGCCCGTGGCACAAAACGTAGAATGGCATCGGAGGAGCTTGATGCCTTTGTTGCTAGATTCTTCTCTTCCTCTGTTTGGGCCGCCAGTGATAATGAACCCTCTATCAAAAGGAATCTGTCGAAGGAGTTCTCACCGGTGAAGAGGCAGAAGCGGATGGCAGACAAAAATAACATGCCAAAAGCCATCAGCAGCAGCAGTGACAGCAGCAGCGGTGAGAGCAGCAGCAGCAGCTCTGAAGTTCAGGTTGTGGGGCAACCTCCTCATATCTCCCCAACCAGGATCCAGCCACCACGTGAGGCCAAAGCCAAGAACACATATGCCTCCCCCGTGCCCCAGCCAGCTCCGAAAGCTAGAGCCCGCTGCTAGATCAAACTCAGCAGCAGCAGCGAAGACAACGATTAAAATTTAAGTTCTTCTCTTATTTTTGCTGCCTGCTTAATATATTTTGTGATGTACTGTCTTATCTTTATGTTTATATTTATTTGTCATTTGCATTGAGGGCAATGCAACCCTCGAGTTTGGGGGTGGAAACCCTCTATTAATGGGGTCTATCTTAGTTTTAAAATTTGTGTCTTTTACTTAGTTTATTTTTGTCAAAAAAATGAAGAAAATATTGAAAATTTTGGGCCTAAGTCTGTGAACTGAACTTACCTGTCGTGGCAGTGCCTTTAGGATAGTTTTTAGGAACAATTTAGAGCCTTTCTATAGTTCTGAAAACTTAAACACCATTGTGACTATTATACTGCTTATAACTCTTTTAGCCAACTAGAATAGGAAGCTTAGCACTTGAATAGCCCCTAGAGGTGCCTAACACTGACTCTAGGAAAGAAGTTTAGCAAAAGAGACTCAACAGCCCTAGAGGTACCCGAAACTGGCTCTAGGAAGTTAACTAGAGGTGCCTAAAACTGGCTCTAGTGAAACTTTAGCTCAAAAAATAGTGAAATCGAGTCAAAACAAAAAAAATCAAAGGAGCATAAAAATGCCTTCAAAAGATAAACTTTGGCATAAAAATTCGAGTTAAGAGCCAAAATATTCTAGTGAAACTAAGAGAGTCTTGGCATATAACTGTTCACAAGCATGCACACACTGCACGAGGACTATAGTGAGACTCCGGACAGATCCTAGACTATCCAACAGGTTGCTGTCGTCACAGGGAACGAACAACGGGTAAGGGAAAGTTCACTGTTTAAGCCAAAACAAAAATATTTCATTTTTCTTTTAGGTCTTAGTTGCTTGAGGACAAGAAAAAACTTGAGTTTGGGGGTGTGTTGAGTGTGTAAAAGTTCTATTATTTACCCCCTGTTTAACCCATATTTCTGCTGCATTCAAGCATTATTTATTGCATTTAGGTCAGTTTACAGTTAAACATCACAAATATAGTAAAAGGCACAGTTTCTACTGAAAATGGTCATTTTTGCAGGTTGCTGTTGTAGCAGACGGAAATGGCAGGCGCTGGGCAGTGAAGCAGAAGAGCTGGAACTGGACGAGCAATCAAGGAGGACAATGCTGTCATGGTTGCCGCCGTGACAGCAGAGGACGACAGCAGTTTTGAGGAGAAGAAGCAAAGTGGACCTCGACAGATAGAGAAAATTCAGTCCGTCTGTCGTGTAAAACCACCATATTTTTCCAAGCCCCAGATCGAAAGGAATGTCAAGCCCAAAGTTCAAGAAGAGAAAATCCCAAGCATGAAAGATGGCGGCTTAAAGATAGATTCTATGAAGATTTAGTCTTTATTAGAGTTGTACTTTAATTTAAAGTTGTATTCTTGCTATTTTAGAAAACTTGGACCCAAAGCCTATATAAGGGCATATATTTCGACCTAGGGGGATAGAACCTATTCTCTAGCCTTCTTCCTAAAACCCTAGTTGTTTTCCTTCCCTCAACATGTTCTAAATTCCCCTTAGGGCCACGGGTTGCTTTGTAAAGTAGTTGCAAGGGTTGTTTTTGTTTTAGGAATTTTCAGCTCAATAAAATAAACTTCAAGTTCTCTTATTCTGGTTATTAACATCTTGCAAGAGCATCGGGAGAGCATTGTGAGGTTATCTATTTACTTAGCATCGGGTGAGTTAACTATACGAAAGGAATAAGTGCAAGTTCTCTAGTTTATAGTTGAACTATCTCGGACCTAGGGATAGGCCGAGGTTAAGTGGCTAAAGAAGAATTCAACAAAATCGGTGTTCATCCTTCGATTCACGCCGGGAGGTATCATCAAAGATGTGATCATCGACAGACTTGGACCTAGGGATAGGCCAAGGCACATCTGGGATTCTTGCCAAACTTGAAGTACTGAGTTGAGTGGTCGTTGCCGCGACAATCAACGGACTGCTGCCGCGACAGGGACGACGACAGAACTGGAGTTCCTGGACTTAGCAATACATGCACTACTGAGTAATTCAATACCAGCCCATTCTCTCTATCTTGATTTCTCTACTCTTTTATTTAAGTTCTCTTTATTATTTTCGTGACAACTTTCTCAATTATTTTTTTTTACTTTCGTGCAGTGATTAAAGGTGAAGCTATTAGCCCAGTCCTTGTGGAGACGATATCCGATACTTCGTATCACTTTACTACTTGCGTCGTGTACACTTGCACTACAATTGCGATACTCTTTTACACGCAACAATTGTACTAGTAAAATATATTAAATGCCAAATGAAATTCTCTTTATCTCTTTTAGCGGATAATAGATTATATTAGTTGATAGCTGATTGTATTAGTTGATTAGCGAATAATAACCAAAAATCTCTGCACGACACATTACGCATGGGATAAAGAGGAGATTTCCAAATCCTCTTTACCTCTTTTAGCTCAATTCCAAAGGCTTTTTCATAAACTCATCTTTTATCTCTTTACAGGAGGAGCTGCTCATATATGACATAAAGGCACGTCACCCAAAGGGTATGCAGTCTGCACAAATTAAATGAAATGAGAGCCAAAAAAATTTTTGGACACAAATAACTGTAATTCAAACATAAAAGTTGAAAATAACTTGTTTTTAGTTATTCAAACATTTAGCATTCCATGTAGAGACATTTATTTTTGGCAATGAAATATAATCCAAAAGAAATAATCTGACGTGGCGTTACAAGAATGGAAAGCGCATGACCTTCCGTTATTACAAAACATTCTCTTTAAATACTAAGCTTTTAAGCTCGATTCTGCTGATCACTTTCTCTTTCAATAAAACCAATAAATAAAGTTTTTCCCTTTTTGTTTCTATCGGTGACCTCCAAATATCTTTGGGGTCGCCCTAATTCATTAAAAAAAAAAGGTAAAATAAATCCTTAAAAAAAAGTCAGAATTCTTGTTCAATTTCTTAATTGCTAATCGAATCTGATAAAAAATATATATTTTTAGTTTTTTGTTTGTTTGTTTGTTAAATTTTTAAATAATTATCAATCATGTCGGAAATGGCGAACATTGACCCCGAAGGGATCGACGCCGTTAGGATGACGTGGAACGTCTGGCCACGTACTAAAGTCGAAGCCAGTGCCTGCGTGATTCCGTTGGCCGTCACCATTGCTCCGATCCGTTCTCACCCGGATATCCCGACGCTCCCTTACGCGCCCCTCCGGTGTAAGTCGTGTGCCGCGGTGCTCAACGCCTTCGCGCGCGTCGATTTCACCGCCAAAATCTGGATCTGTCCGTTCTGTTACCAGCGCAGCCATTTCCCGCCACATTACGCCATGATCTCCGAGACGAACCTGCCTTGCGAGCTCTACCCGCAGTACACCACCGTGCAATACTCGCTCCAACCGAGTCCCGATCCGAACAACCCTTCGGTTCCTCCTCAATTGCCGCCGGTGTTCGTGTTCGTGCTGGACACGTGCATGATCGAGGAAGAGCTTGATTTCGTTAAATCGGCGCTGAAGCAGGCTCTTGGGTTGTTGCCGGAACACGCGCTCGTCGGGTTCGTTTCGTATGGGACTCAAGCGCATGTACATGAATTGGGGTTCTCGGATATATCAAAGGTCTATGTTTTCAGGGGGGATAAGGAGATTTCCAAGGAACAAGTGTTGGAGCAGTTAGGCCTTGGTGCTGCTGGGCGACGGCCAGCTACCGGATATCCGAAAGGCCTGCAAAATGGGTACTCAAATACCGGTATTAACCGGTTTGTATTGCCTGCTTCGGATTGCGAATTCACGCTCAACTCGGTGCGTTTTATATACTTCTGGTGGGAAATTCATTTCTGAAATATATATTGTTTACAAAGTGTTTGGTTGATTTTAATGCCAGATGTTGGATGAGCTGCAAACGGATCAGTGGCCTGTACAACCGGGTAATCGGGTGTCGAGGTGTACCGGAGTGGCCTTAAGTGTTGCAACGGGATTGCTTGGAGCCTGCACACCTGGAACTGGTGCTAGGATTATTGCTTTGGTTGGTGGTCCATGTACCGAAGGGCCGGGGACGGTAATGCCGTTAAATTCTTTGTTTAGCTTTCTGATTCTTATCTATTCCACAATTAAATGAATTTATAATTTGTTTCTAATGAAATGTATGGTTCTTTCTAGTTATTGATTGTATGATTTCTGTAGATTGTTTCGAAGGACTTGTCGGAACCTGTACGTTCACATAAAGATCTTGACAAGGATGCTGCACCATATTTTAAGAAAGCAGTCGGATTTTATGATACTCTTGCTAAACAGCTGGTCGACCAAGGCCATGTACTAGACCTTTTTGCATCTGCACTTGATCAGGTTTGTCTTGACCACCTTTTTGCAAAACTCATTCCGGATTAGTCGGTCAATAGGTCGGATGTAATCTTCATTACATAACCGGTTTTGCATGTCTCAGGTCGGGGTTGCTGAAATGAAAGTTGCAGTTGAAAGAACAGGTGGCCTTGTTGTTCTAGCTGAAAGTTTTGGTCATTCTGTATTTAAAGGCTCTTTCAGGCGTATGTTCAAGGACGGAGATCAATCTCTTGGCCTATGTTTTAAGTTAGTTCTTGTTCAACCTTTTGACTTCACTTCTTGTATAAATGTTTGTTTATAAATTACTATAGTTGCATTTTTCCTCCTTTCTAGTGGCATGCTTGAGATCAACTGTTCGAAAGATATCAAAATTCAAGGAGTCATCGGACCTTGCACATCTACGGAGAAGGTTGGACCATTTAATAATTTAACAAGTTCCTCATCCTCTCTAAACAGAGTTTAAACAGAAGAATGTATTTACTAGTATTTATGGGGATTTAAGCTGATAACTACGAGTGTTGCAGAAAGGAGTCAATGTCTCTGACACGATCATTGGGGAGGGGAACACTACGGCATGGAAAATGTGTGGCCTCGACAAGAGTACGTGCTTGTCGGTCTTCTTTGATATTTCATCAACCGAGCAATCAAATGCTCCTGGAGCTGCAAATTCACAGCTCTATTTGCAGTTTCTTACAAGGTTTGCTGCATGAACTACTCGAAAGGATCCTCTTTATTTTCCTTAAAGTTAAATCTGTTTGATTTGGATTTTACTTTGTTCGTTTTTATAATATGATTGTGATCTGATTCATCTTAATTGCAGTTATCAAGACTCCGAAGGTAAACCAATGCTTCGAGTTACGACTGTGACGAGACGATGGATGGACAGTGCCGTTAGTACAGAGGTTAGTTTAGATTCTCTTAATTGTCACTTCCATTTATGTCTTGTTTAATCTATTCTGATTGAATAATATCTCCTTTCTAGGAATTAGTACAAGGTTTTGATCAAGAGACTGCAGCTGTTGTAATGGCAAGAGTAACTTCTTTGAAGATGGAGATGGAGGTAATTTAACAAGAGTTCTATTCAGTTATCTACTAGTTGCTGTATTTCCTTTTCGAATGTCGATCTATAATTTATTTAGATTTCTATTCTGTTGGCTCCTTGATAATATAATGAAATGTTAATCTGTTGCTTCTAATCATAATCATTACTTTTTGTTTCATTAGGAGGGGTTTGATGCTACACGTTGGTTAGATCGCAATCTCATTCGACTTTGTTCGAAATTTGGTGATTACAGGAAGGATGATCCATCATCTTTTACATTAAACTCTTCTTTCTCTTTGTTTCCTCAATTTATGTTTAATTTGCGGCGTTCACAATTTGTGCAGGTAACTGTTTCTCTCCCCCCTCCCCCCCAATATCCTGTCTATTTTAGAATATGTAATTAACCTGTGCTCATGTACGAGTTCCTTCTCTTTCCTTTCCGTGGCAGGTTTTTAACAATAGTCCCGATGAAACTGCCTATTTTCGCATGTTATTAAACAGAGAAAACATTACGAATGCAGCTGTTATGATTCAACCGTCATTAATATCATATTCATTCAACTCACTGCCTCAACCGGCATTATTGGACGTGGCTTCCATTTCAGCCGATCGCATTCTCTTGCTCGATGCATATTTCAGTGTTGTTATATTCCATGGTATGACAATAGCTCAGTGGCGCAACATGGGTTACCAGAATCAGCCTGAACATAAGGTATGTTCATTCTTGTTCATACTACCTTAATGTAAAATTTATTTCGAAACATTATGCTCAAGCCATAGTAGCTCGATTTTGTCGTCTCTTTAATCCTGAATATATGTTCTGCTCCAAATTGCAATCATATATGAGTAGGTTATAATGTGCTTAACTTCCAACCTTGACTAACCGATTTCTAGGTTCAGAGTATGATTTTGATGTGTAAAGCTTATTTCTTTCAACAGGCATTTGCACAGCTTTTGGAAGCACCCCAGGTTGATGCCCAAATGATTATTCAGGAACGCTTCCCCGTCCCAAGATTGGTTGTATGCGATCAGCATGGATCCCAGGTCAGTTTAATGTCAGTTTGGAAATTAAAACTGAAAATCGACCAATTAAACCAAACTTCCAAACTGATTAAACCAAAAAACTGACTAATCCAACTTATTTCAGTTAAATCGGTTCGCTTTATGTCAGTTTAACTGGTTAGCCGATTTTTTGCATGCCTGTACCCCTCCCCATCCAGTTCTATGATACTTTCATAGCTAAATCAGTATTTCGACCTAGAGGCTTAAGTTGGTATTCATGAATCTTAGATTGTTTCTTTCATAACCATGCCACCAAGGGCTTATTTTGGCTTTCCTTGTGCAGGCGAGGTTTTTGTTAGCAAAGTTGAACCCATCAGCAACATACAGTAATTCTATTGACATGGCTGCCGGATCAGATGTAATCTTTACAGACGATGTAAGCCTACAAATCTTCTACGAGCATCTTCAGAAGTTGGCTGTGCAATCTTGATTGTAGAGAACAGTTGAAAGATGTAGATTTTTGGTACGGGAGAATTCTGTCAGAGTGAGTTCTTATCCTGGCTTACCTCCATTCCACTTGGTTGTTTTCCTTTTCTTTCATCAATTTCACGAATGAGAGGTCGGGTACCCCCACAATACTTGAAAACGTAAGGGCAGCACAAATAGCTCGTCGGACGAGTGCCGTGAAGGTATCAGCGAGGCAACAACGAATGTCGACATATACAATGTTTTCATTTATAGGGGAAAAATCAAAAGGTAGGATGAGAATATAAGTTGAAGGATCCCGGTTCCGTTGTCGGGGACCAATTAGGAACATAGTTGACAGAATACACACACATTTTCTCTGTTTCTTATAGTATACAATCAGATGAGGTGAGGTCGCAGTGTATGTGTTGTAATTTGAATTTCAGGCCATTATAGACGGGGCATTTTTGTTTTGTTTTCATATGTCTCGGCCCACAGTTCAAAAATTCAAAGCAATCCCAAGTTTTATATTTATGATCATGGTTGTTCTATCCTGCTTTAATTAGTATTTATTTCGTAATTTTTGCTTAGATTTCTATACTAAACCGGAGTACCTATGCAATATTGATGCAGCATTTATTAATTGCAATTAAACATAAGTACATGCATCCTTCAAGGAGACATGGAATGGTGTTGGAGCCTTAACAATTAATTCCATTCAACAAGTTCGAACACATCAAAGCCTTGATGATCATGAACTTGGTAGTTTGCCAACACGCAGCCATCAAATGTTGGATTAGCCAACCCCCATAAGCATAAATAGCATCCTGATTGCACATGAACAACCCGGACCGTCTTCGTAGCAGGGTCTATAGGCATAAACTTGAACAACGTGTACGACTCCTTGGATTCATCTTCCTCCTTGTTATCGGCGGTTGCAGTAATCCAATACGGCTCCGCCGGGTTTCCTGTTATGGAAACATTCTTGCTTCTTTCCCAATATTTGTTGTTTTGGAGACTTCTTATGTGGAACGACAAACCATCCTCGCTAGCAACCTCCATTTCAAACTTTGCATATGGGCTGTCCACATTAGTTTCGAAGAATTTGAGGTACCCATCAATGTCTCCACCTTCACGAACATAGCTCAAGTAACAACCTTTGGGGCTGAATCCAAGGCTGATAATCTTTGGAGTTGGCAACTTCAGATCAATAAGCTGGAAGACATCAAAGCCTTGACGATCATAAACTTGGTAGTTTGCCAACACGCAGCCATCATATGTTGGATTAGCCAACCCCCAGAAGCATAAATAGCATCCGGATTGGACATGAACAATCCGGGTCGTATTCAGACCAGGGTCTACAGAGATGAACTTGAACAACGTGCATGACTCCTTGGTGTCGGCGGTAGCGGTAATCCAATACTGCTCCGCTGGGTTTCCGGTGATGGAAACATTCTTGCTTCTTTCCCAGTATTTGTTGTTCTGGCAACTTCGTATGTGGAACAAACCGTCGGCGCCAGCAGCCTCCAGTTGAAGTTTAGAAAATGGGCTCTCAGCTTGAGTTTCGAAAAATTTGAGGTACCCCTCGATGCTTCCACCTTCACGAACATAGCTCAAGTAAGAACCTTTGGGGTCGAATCTGAGAGCGATGAAGCTCGGCAATGTCAAAATTGGTGCCGATGCCATTTTTGTTTTATTTTAATCAAGTAATTTGCTCTCTTGCTGTGTGTCACTCTTGTGTCCCATGCTACCTATCTATATCCATTATTTTTTGTCGGCATTGTTTACATTAATAATATTTTCTCAACATGTCCATGTGCTGATATCAAAACTCACCAAATCCACTTTCCTTGTCTTCTCTCGTCAAATCAAATAATACACTACTCTTATGACCATGGCTATTTAATTTATTAATCAATTAATTTAAATTAAGTATTTATTTTAAGATAATATTATTAATTTAGTTTACTCCATTCACAACAATATTTTAGTTTAAACTTATGATATTTTTTAAAAAATTAACACCTCTTTTTATTAGACCAACTAATAGTCGATAATAATACATATTTTAATGACATGCGGCTTATTGCTTTAAATTACTAGCATCATACGGGACAAAATCTTTTGCCCATTTTCTGTGCCTGTTTCTATGTCTCAACACTAAAAATCAAATTTTAAGCCATAAACTTAAATTTTAAATCTTAAATCATAAACCTTAAACCCTAAAACACACCACACCTCTAATTTCTTAAACTATAAACCTTATTTTTTAGTGTAAGAACATAATAAATAGGGACACTGAAAAGAATAGATCTAGATTCATAATGGAGTTGGCGTACAAAATTAATCGGTATTATTCCAGTTGAAATCATATCACATGCATATTATTTTTTTAAAAAAAATAATTGAAAGAACACGTGAAATCATGATTCATGTGAACACTACAAAATTATTATTTATTTATTTATTTATTGTATTATTGCACATGCTTGCCTTAAAAAAATTAGTCGGTATTAATCCATTTGAAATCATATCAAATGTCTATTATTTATTTTTTATATTTAATTGAAAGAACACTTGAAATCATGATTCATGTTAACAATATGGAATTATTATTTTTATATTATCATAGTTACCGTTCATTATGTTTTAATTAACCAACTAATTATTATCTAATTAGGTTTGACTTTTCTAAATACTTTTTAATATACCTAAAAGTAATTGAACCACATGATTCTTACTTGAAAGCTAGTGGTTGAAATTGGTTCTGTGATTCTCACTTGACATCGCAGTGTGATAAAAATATAAAGAGCACGTTTTAAGAGGCATTTTTAAATAAAAAAAAACATTTTTTATTAATTACTTGTATAAATGACCCCGTCGTCTTTTATTTGAAAATAACCCTCAAATCTGTCACGTATAAAGAACTCGCTTTCTGGAAAACGCGAGACGTAATATCGCTTTCTGCAGAAAACGAGTTCTGCATACGTGCCAACGCTTTTCAAAATAACGAATTTAACAGGAACCCGCGTTTTGCAAAACGTAGTTCCCTAGAATTTGAAAAGCCGGCTGAATTTATCGCGGGGAACTCATTTTCTGCAAAAAGCGAGTTCTTTGTAAATCGGGCTGCCAGACCAAGCGTCCATAGGCATGTTCGAGCAATATTTCGGGGTTATTAATCTTATGTTTTTAGTAAACATTGAGTTTAGTTTTGTAGTACTGGAACTTGTCTTTCATTTGACACCAATATAGGCAAGTTCGATCCATTCTAAACCGACTAAAATTCGCGTCGAAAACAGTTACATAGCTTGTTTTTCTGAATGAATGAAAATATAAAATGGCCTGACAGGCTTGTTCTGTCAAAATTTTCGGGTTTATAATCTGATAATTATCGCAATTTTTGACCTTGGAGGCGTTGTACTGGAACTTGTCTTCGATCTGAGACTGATATTGAGATGCGCGATACATGGAGAAGGGTATAAATTTTGCGTTAAAAATGGTTTCAAATCGTGGTTTTGTGCAGAAACGACAAGCCGAAAAGAAATTTTTTAAAACAAATTAGATCTTATTATTTAAATCAAAACTTGAGGAACGCAGACAGTAAGAAATTACAATCACTTAGTTGATACGAGGGCCCGAGCGATTAGGAAACTTGTTACGCGTGTGTCTAGGATTTCTACATATAGTGCAATGTTTCTTTTGTCTGGTTTTTCTCTATGTTCGACCATATCATCCGCACAGTAAATCCGTGTCGATCGCGGACGTCCCTTTTGTCTTAGTAGTGCAAGATCTGAGAGAATGGTCGGTTCAGCGTCAACGACATACGAATCAATTTCATTTCCGATGGGAGGAAACTCTTTTTTTGTAAACCTTGAATATCGCTTCTAGTAAGTATACCAGATCAAGCACTCTCAACTAGTGAATCCGTTGGGAAGAACAAGCAGCAATGACATGTGCGCATGGATATTTGAATGTTTAGAATACTCCACACTCACAGGTTCTTTGCCAAAGATCTACCTTGTACGCGTTGTGCTGTATGCCTTCCAACGACCTCAAAATTTGAAACACAGAACAAATGGCCTTCTCGAGAGAAGAGAGGTACAGTCATCGCATTTGAATGGCGCGCATAAGTTTGCAATTGTTTGAGGAGGTCCGGGTGGACTTTGTGGCCACCTGCAATGTACTCAGTTGCTTGCCTTCCCAGGGTTGCAAATAAGGTAGCCAAACGATAGTAGGCCACTTTGACAACGAAAGTGATATGAAAATGTCGCACTCCCTTGAGTGCTGAGTTGACCATACCGTTTACCCCCGTCATATGATCTAAGCCATTTTCCCTCGGGATTTTGGCAAGGTAGTCCGCGCCATCTTTATTTCTGGCTCCCAATTCTTCGAACAATTGGTCTACCTCATTTACATAATGCGAGTTGCCTAAGAAATGACAGTTGAATAGTTAGGGACGAACACCATATGCAAAGATATCGTAAATGCAAATGACCTAAAAGACGTATCCATTCGAAGCACCAGAGCATGTTCATCTTGGTTCTTGTAGTTTTACAAGTAGTTGGCCGCAATGTGTCGTAAGCAGTAACATGGGTAAATGCGGGGAGGCTCCTAAGACTGGCCCAAGAGTTCTATTGCCCACTTGATCGTTGTGCTTCTGTCGGAAATAACCTATATCCCATCATCCATTGTCCACATTACAAGAGAAAGAACATGTCTCCGTAGGTTCTTAAGGAAGAACAACCAAGACTCGAGATCCTCCTTTTCAACTATTGCAAAGGCTATAGGAACGATTTTCTGATTGCCATCTTATGCAACCGCTAGAAGTAAGACTTGTGTATATTTCTCGTACAACCAAGTACCGTCTATCTGAACCATCGGCTTGTGGTGCATGAATGCATTAATGCACTACAGAAATGTCCAAAATAGTCGTTTGAATTGACAAACACCTGGTACGACATGATCATTTTCATATGTCGGAACCGTCTCAAGTTTCACAACTGTTCCGGGTATGTGTTTTTGCAACAGGTTTAGCCACGGGCGCAACTGGTTGTAAGATTCCTCTCATTGGCTAAACACTTTTTGTACGGCCTGCCACCTTACATACCATGATTTATGGTATTCAGGAATGTAGCCGTGATGTTTTTGAGCTGCAAAGATATAGGTGGCAACTGTCACACGAGGATTTTCTTTGACAATTGTCATGAAGGTATCGCATAGGACGTGCACATCCAAATTCTTGTGATCCTAACTTAGGTTGCTCACGGTGCATGTATGAGGCCCCTCCAGTTTCGTGATGCTCTAGAGCCCCCTCGCCTTCTTCAAGGATGATACACGAACCCTCCACTTACATCCTTGGTTCTTGTGGGCGCATTCAGCAATGTAGAAATTCGGTTGGGTTTTGTTCACAGTCGTCGTAACTGCCCGACGAATGTTGTAGTACTTAATAGCGGCCACAATCAGTTCTTTTGTCAAGAATGTCATCTCAATGGCCAGTTCACCATCAGCATGGTGATTGTAACCGTCAATTGTTTGGAATTGTGAAAATTCTAGAACGTTCAAGGCATCCATATCAACCATTGTGAAGTGGTATGGTGGCTGGTAATAAGAAATAGGTGCAACCGATACTGGAACGTTCTTTTCTGTTGGGTGTTCTTCATTGCCTTCTAAATCTTTGATACAACCTACTAGAACTGGAATAGTTTTGCGTCGTCGCCATCGGGTCTGGGTTCCATAACCGGTTCTTCGTCAGAAGTATCCCCCTCGAACTAGAATAGTTTTGCGTCGTCGACTGCTACCCTTTTAGGCGAGCAGACTGGTCGTCGATCTCGAGACCGCTCACAAACCGTATTATCAAGATCAAAGTCGACTGCACAAACACAAGAATGTCTCCCCATAGATGGTTGAACATACTCCGTACTAGGGACATACGTTGAGTATCATCCATGTGAGAAATCATCGAATGGGTTGAACGCTTCATGGTCGGATGACCTCATGTAGTTGTGGGATGATGACGCTGCCTCCCCCTGACTATACAGATTGTATGTTGCATGTCTTCACATTGGAAAGGGTGGTGCATCGAACTCATCGTTCGGGGGCTGGTTCGAGTCGAACCCGAAACTAGCTACGCACGAATGTCTTGGCACAGAAGACGATGATACACCGAACTCGTTGCATAGACTGTATGTAGTTAGTAGGTTGAAATCATTTCTTAAACCAGCCGTCGGGCTATTAACATTGGCATTAGGGTCGAAGTCGGAATTCGCCCGTCTCCACCTTGGGATTTCGATAATAGCATTAGAATCAGAAAACGACATATACAGCTCGTGGGGCCCTCCTAAAGAATACTCCAAGTGGGTATCCATCATCAACTCCACATCACCGTTGTCCCCAATGCGACATACTGAGTACGTTAACGGTTCTAAAGAGACCGACAAACGATACTTCAACTCATCCAGCTTTTCCCCAAGGCTATGCGGGACACTGTTTTCAAATTCCTTAATCAACTTCTTGTACGATAATCTCCTTGGAATCGTTAGCGTTACAGTATTCGCAGACTGAAAAATGACGTCGAGTAAGACATTAGCGGTTATCTCGCCATCGTAATATACAAGAACAACAGCGCCTCCTCGTCTCGACATTTTTCCAGCAATTGAAAGACTTGAATGAAAACTATACAATATTAGTATTGCATTCTTCTTCATATAAGGGAACAAAGGACTAATCTCATCCGGAATATCTCGAGGGATCTTGCTTTCGCAGACATGTCAGGAAAGTAAAGAACTCACTTTCTACAATAAGCGAGTTCCTATCAGATTCATGGATCTCGCGTTCTGTAGAGAGCGAGTTATTTTGTATCTCGCGTTCTACAGAAAGTGAGCTCTTTGCAGACTCAAACGCTGATACAGCGTGTCTGACACATCTAAAAAAGGAAAAGTTCAGTCCGGGTGAATATTATTGGTACTCTGTACCCTTATATCAAGCATAATTGAATACATGTTTGAATAATTGAGGTAATGGGATGTAAGTAATGTTGATTGAATATTTGAAGTAAATTGTATCCTACTGTTGTAATGTGCTGGAAAAATATAATTTAAGATGATTTTTACTGAATAATGTTTCACATAAATAAATAAAGGATGATAAGTTGCAGCGTTGCACATACTTAGAACATTAATAAAGGAGTGAAAGGTTAACCGGAATCATCGTAGTCAGTTGAAATGTCTGAACTTAAGTTAAGTTGTTCGATCGGCTGTTGTTTTTGTTGTCTGCGGCTGTACATAAAAAGCTACAACTTGTCAACAGCTGCATCAACATCTGGTGAAGATGGAGCTTGTTCAATGGCTGCTGCGAGTGCGGATGGAGTAGCTTCTACGGGTGCAGATGTACTACCTTCACCGGTGTTGACATCATCGAACTTAACATTTAAATGGATGTATTTAGCTCCTACAGAATAGAGCTGGTCATACATGTTACGAACGTCAGTTTCGTTGGTAAACTTTAGAAGGTAGTGCGTTTCAACTGTCGTCGGTGTTGGGATTTTACATTCTAAGTAAAAATTTGCTTGTCACTACATTTACTAACCTCGTTTGATATCAATTACAACAAATCGTAGAGATAGGCATGGTCGGATTGGGTCACATTTATGGCTACAGATAGGCATGGTCAGATTGGGTGACATTTACGGTAGCTACACCCCCATTTCCTTATGTCGCATTGAAATCTCATTAATATTATCACCGAACTCACGCCCTTCCCCTGCCATGCTACAAGCTCTCTCAACCCCACATGAGATTTGATTTCCATCTCGTAAATACACTATTTCACTACCAACCACATCTGAATTACATTTTTCAAATTGAGCCGTAGACCTAATACTTTTTCTCTCTCTCGTTAAACCGATAAGATTTTATTAATAAAATTAAATCCCTCAAAATGAGGTTAAAAAATGAGAGGCTACAAAAAAGACCACAGCATGAAACAAAACAACAAGAGCTAAACTCTCCTAAAGAAGACCTTCCCAGCAATTAAACTCGACAATGCTTAAAAGGATTATATCCCCTCATAGTCGGAGTTAGGATTGAACTACGAGTAGTAAATTAATTAACTTTAAAATATATAGGGTTAAAAAAATAATTAATTCATAAAATTAAAGAAATTAAGGTTTAATTTCACTAATTTTAAAATTAAAAGATCTTAAAAAGTGATTAAACTAGAAAAAATAAGGGTAAAAAATTAATTTCATTAATTTTAACTTAAGGGTGTCTTAAAAATGATAATCAAAAGTTTTTTTCAAGGGTCAGGTTTAATTACAATAATTTTAAAACTATTGATGTTCTCAAGATTACATGTACATATGGTCTCGTGAGGGTTCAATGTCAAACCGATAATGCCGACGGTCACAATTTGGTCACTTCGCCTTCAACTCATGAAAGCTCTCTTGCTGTGATTCGTGCCATTTCAAGTCTTCAATCGAAGCCTTGGATGCTAGACTTCGTGTTGATCTATCATGAAACTAATACGATCGCGGATTCTCTCGCAAAGCTGCAAACTAGACCCAATATTTTTTTTGTATCTTTTCGGAACCCCAAACACCCTCCAAGCTGATCTATACTGTGACCTTCATCCCCCTTTATAAGAACAACTATATGATGTAATGGTCTTTGGGCTTCCTTATTATTCCAAAAAATTATTATTGGTCTAAAAAATAATTAAATTATTTAAAATTGAGAGGGCAATTACCCTTCCCACACTCCATTTAGCTCTGCTACTGCCTCATATCGTTTGAAATCCCCTAATTTAATGGATTATATCCCCTCATATCATACACGCCTAGAAAAAAGGATAACGAGTATTTTTATTTTACCCCATCTTATATAAGTTTAAATTCTGGCATAAGAATATAATAATTTACTATTTAATTAAAAACAAACTTGAGAAACAACAACCAACCAAACTCGGTCCAACTCTCCGGAAAAGCCGACTACTGCAATCGTCAATGAACAAACAAAACAAAGTGTCCTTGTACCAGAGCAAGGCACAAGCACACACATTACATCTGTTAGAAAAACGCTAGTCCGAGAATCAAAAACAGTGAAACAAAGATATTGATGTTATTATTAATAGAACATAACGAAATAAATATAAATAAATTCAAAACAGAAATAGAAAACAATAACGAAACTGTTTATTTGTATGTATACAGGAAATTAGATGAGTAAAGTCGTTGAGGCCTGTTTACATAATTTCCTTAGATACAATAACGAGATGAACACAACAGTAACACGACTGCAGTGATAAACGAATTGTAACATCGTCTTTTACGTGTAACTTACTTTGAGCATAAATTTATTATTCATCATTGAACCATTTTAAACATAGAATATATCATTGTAGATGTCTTATAGAGCAGAATGTAAAATTTAAATTTTATGATTCTGAGTCTTCACCTTTATTCACCGAAAATATGGCTTAAAGTTTCTGAAAATCCATTTTTTCCAGTGTCTTGATTCCATCTCTCTCCAGTTTGACTTCCCCCTGGTTTTTACTAGTTATATCCGGTCATTTCACTAGCCAAATTGAATTGTTAATGCGAACAATAGTAAATTTTCATTAGGCAAGCATATAAAACAGGAGTACATATATTTTGATCTCCATAACACATACAACAGCATGCATGATTTTTATATCCTCACGTTCTACAACATGAGAGATATAATGCCACTAGGCTATTCATGCAGCATTTATTAATTGCAATTTTATTACAAAGAAAATGTAAGTGCAAACTTCCTACAAGGAAACATGGGAAGAATCAATTCCAGTTAACAAGTTTGAAGACATCAAAGCCTTGATGATCATGAACTTGGTAGTTTGCCAACACACAGCCATCATATGTTGGATTAGCCAACCCCCATAGGCATAAATAGCATCCTGATTGCACATGAACAATCCGGACCGTATTCGCATCAGGTTCTACATAGCGAAACTTGAACAACGTGCAAGACTCCTTGGATTGATCTTCCTCCTTGTTATTGGCGGTGGCAGTAATCCAATACTGCTCCGCCGGTTTTCCGGTGATGGAAATGTTTTTGCTTCTTTCCCAATATTTGTTGTTTTGGAGACTCCTTATGTGGAACGAGTAGTTATCTGCGGCATCAACCTCCACTTCAAATTTTGCATATGGGCTGTCGACATTAGTTTCGAAGAATTTGAGGTACCCGTCGATGTCTCCACCTTCACGAACATAGCTCAAGTAACAACCTTTGGGGCTGAATCCAAGGCTGATAATCTTTGGGGTTGGCAACTTCAGATCAATAAGCTGGAAGACATCAAAGCCTTGACGATCATAAACTTGGTAGTTTGCCAACACGCAGCCATCATATGTTGGATTAGCCAACCCCCAGAAGCATAAATAGCATCCGGATTGGACATGAACAATCCGGGCCGTATTCAGACCACTGTCTACAGAGATGAGGTTGAACAACGTGCATGACTCCTTGGACTGGTCTTCCTCCTTGGTGTCGGCGGTAGCGGTAATCCAATACTGCTCCGCTGGGTTTCCGGTGATGGAAACATTCTTGCTTCTTTCCCAGTATTTGTTGTTCTGGCAACATCGTACGTGGAACAAAAGACCAGCAGGCTCCAGTTGAAGTTTTGAAAATGGGCTCTCAGCTTGAGTTTCGAAAAATTTGAGGTACCCATCGATGCTTCCACCTTCACGAACATAGCTCAAGTAATAACCTTTGGGGTCGAATCTAATAGCGATGTATGGCAATGCCATTTTTGTTTTGTTTTGTTTTAATCAAGTAATTTGCTCTCTTCTTGCTTACCACACCCTCCCATGCTGCTACCTATTTTATATCCATTATTTTTTGTCGGCATTGTTGACATTAATAGTTTCTGTACACGTCCATGTGCTGACATTAAAATCCACCAAATCCACAATTCTTATCCCATCAAATCAGTGATGGATATATATATATTTTTTTAGGATAATTCTACATTAAATTACATGTGCAGTAATGTATTATTATTTATATATACTCCAATATACTATTAACTGATTTAATTAATTTTAAAATTTTAAAGACATAAAGTATTGTTACTCTTTTTAGAATAAAATCTTAAAAAATAAATTTTATATTATTTTTTTAGATTTTTTTATTAATTTAAATAAAAAAATAACTAAAATTTTATTAATATAATAATTCTTACATTCACTTTAATTTAAAGGTAAAGTTCACAAATGACCACTAAATTTGATCAATTATTCAATTTAGTAACCAAACTTCCAATTACTTTATTGTTACCCTTAAACTTTTAGTTTTGTTTCAACTTGGCCACTACCCCGTTATCAACCGTTAATAATCGTTAAAATATGTTATATAATAACACATTTAGTCATCCATATTTTTACATTCAAACAATTTAGTCTTAATTTGAAAAAACAATAAACTTAACCCTCATTATTTAAACATTATTTCACTTTGGCTTTTATTTTTTTTATTAAAAATAATTTAACTCTGAACCCTTAAACTTTAAACACTAAACCTTAACCCTTAAATTGTAAACCCATAAACTAAAAATCCAAGACATGAATAAGAGTTTAGGCTTTCCTACTAAAAAGGTCGATATTGCACTCGGACAAAGACCAAGAAAAAAAACGCAAAAACTACATCATGATAATACCTTTTCTCTTACCTTGTATCAGGTTGTGACCGAGATCCATAATCTGAAGCTTTGTTAATTTGCCTAATTCTTTTGGTAAAATCCAGTATCCTTAAGAGCTAAGGTTATAATCTCTATCTCTTTGCAATTTAATAAACACATTGGAACATGACCAGTGAAATTGTTGAAATACTGAAGTTTAGGGAAGTTACCAAACTATGATGAGATTCCACCGTAGAAATCATTGTTAAGCATGCTTATTAATTTCAGTCGATGCAAGTTAGACAACTGAGTGGGTAATAAACCACGAAAATTATAACTCCTCATGTCGAGCCAAGAAAGAAAAGATAAATTTCCTATGTGAGGTGGTACAGTACCAGAGAGATTCATGCCAGTAAGACTGAGGGTCGTGACTCGTAGGTGTCGAGATCCACAAGTGGCACCAACCCAATCGTAGATCAATTGGTTAAGAGATTTTGAGTTTATGGTTTAAAAGTTTAATAGATTAGGGTTTAGGGTTAAATTATGCATAATAAAAATAATGTCAAATTAAAATATGTTTAAATAATGAGGTTGCATTATTATTTTTTTCGCATTAAGATTAAATTGTTTGAATGTACAAATGTGAAGGACTAAATATGTTATTATACAAAATATTTCAATTGTTGTTAATGTCTATTAACATGTCAGTGTTAACATTGAAGCAAAACTAAAATTTAATGGTAACATTGAAGCAATTAGAAGCTTTGTTACTAAATTAAATAATTGATTAAAGTTTAGTGACCATTTGTGAACTTTACCCTTAAATTAAAGTGAATGTAGAAATTACTACAGTTTAATTATTTTTTGAATTAAAAAATAAAAGAAAATCTGGAAAGAAAACTAAAAATTATTTTTTAAGATTTTATTCTAAAAAGGGGTGATAACAGTTTCGGTCCTTAACATAAACCTTATTTTTTAGTATGAGAGCATAATAAATAGGGATACTGAAAAGAGGAAGAAGATCTATTCCATTATACATCTATGTTATTACAAACAAAAATCTTCTACCCGTTTTTTGTCATTTTTATGTTTCAACGCTAAAAAATTAAATCTTACACTCTAACCTTAAATTGTTTATCTTAGATCTTAAACCTTAAACCTTAAAATCTAAACCCTATACCCTAAACTCTAAACTTTAACCACTAAACTCTAACTCTAAACCTTATTTTTAATGTTGGAACATACATAAGGGTGTAAATGAACAGAGTGTTCGACGAACCGTTCGCATAACGTTCGTTTATTAAGCTAAATAAACGAGTGTGAATAAAAATTTTATGTTCGTTTATTAAACGAACGAACACGAACAGAGGTGTTCGGTTCGTTTATGTTCACGGACAAGCTTGTTTATAGGCTCATTTATAAGCTTGTTTATAGACTCGTTTATAGGATGAAAATGTCAGTAGATGTATCTAAATATTACTTTTTGTTGTTGTTAAGGATATTATATAAGTTACCATTGAAATGTAAGCTTGTTGCTTTTGTTTTATTTATTTATTTATTGTTAATTCAGTTAACATTTTTAAACATATAAACGAACACGTTCGTGAAAACTTAAACGAACACATTCGTGAATACTAAACAAACGAATACGAACACAATATTACAAAATAAACCGAACACGAACATTTTTAAAAATAAATAAACACGAATATAATCTTATTCATTCAAGCTCAATTCATTTAGTCCTTTAGAAATACATAACGACACAGAAAAAATACAAATGATTTCTAATTCTGGTATTATCTAGATTCATAATGGAGTTGGCGAACAAAATTAATCGGTATTATTCCAGTTGAAATCATATCACATGCATATTATTTAAAAAAAATAATTGAAAGAACACAGTTGAAATCATGATTCATGTGAACACTACAAAATTATTATTTATTTATTTATTGTATTATTGCACATGCTTGCCTTAAAAAAAGTTAATCGGTATTAATCCATTTGAAATCATATCAAATGTCTATTATTTATTTGTTATATTTAATTGAAAGAACACTTGAAATCATGATTCATGTTAACAATATGGAATAATTGTTTTTATATTAGGGTAAACTATATAATGACCATCGAATTATGGGGTTAGTATCGATTTGACCACTATATTTTCAATTGTGTTAAATATACCACATAACTATTTAATTGGTTCCAATGTAGTCATCTGCCGTTAAAAAAACGGAAAAGTTGGCGGGGTATTAAAATAATTGGTATAATTACAAATTTGGCCCTCTTTATCTATACAATCTATCAATTTGATCCTAATTTTAATCTAATAAAAATTTATTTATTTTAATTAGGTGATGTCACCACCTGATTGAAGTAGAAAAATAAAAACCAATGAACTACCCTTGGTAGGAATCGAACCTAAAACCTTGCGAGAGTAGCACGCGCAAGTTTGCCACTAAGCCAAGCATATACTTGTGATATGCAATACTAATAATAATATATGTGTTATACATATAGAGAAAGAAAAAAACAATATACTCACCCTTGGTAGGGTTCAAACTTGAGAATTCTTAAGGGTTGAGGCATGAGTTTGCCACTAAGCCAAATAAGTATTTTTGATATGAAATACTAACTATAATATATATTATTCGATTGTAATTTAGTTTGAAATATTATATATATAATAATATTAAAATAATCAAAATTAAGTTAAAAAAATCAATTCATGGAAAACTTAATTTGGAATATTAAATATATAATTATGTTAAAAATAATTAAAATTTAAAAATTATTTTTTTAATATTTTATGTTTGTTTTTCTTTTAAAATTTAAAATTTTGATTATTTTAATATTATTATATATATAATATTCTAAACTAAATTACAATCGAATAAGATATATATTATAGTTAGTATTTTATATTAAAAATACTTATTTGGCCTAGTGGTAAACTCATGCCTCAACCTTAAGGATTCTCAGGTTCAAATCCTACCAAAGGTGAGTATATTATTATTATTTTCTTTCTCCATATATATATAACACGCATATATTATTATTATTATTATTGCATATCACAAGTATATGCTTGGTTTAGTGGTAAACTTGCGCGAGCTACTTCCCCAAGGTCCCATGTTCAATTCTTATCAACGGTGGTTCTTTGATTTTCATTTGTTCTACTCCAATCAGGGACGTGTCACCCTGATTAGAGGGGGAAATTAATTAATTTAGTTAAATAAAAATAATTAAAACACCACCTAATTGAAATAAATAAATTTTTATTAGATTAAAATTAGGATCAAATTGATAGATTGTATAGATAAAGGGGACCAAATTTGTAATTATACAAATTAATTTAACAGCCCCGCCAACTTTTTTATTTTTTTAACGGCAGGTGGCTACATAATTGAAAATATAATGATCAAATCGATACAAACCCCATAATTCGGTGGTCATTAGTATAGTTTACCCTTTATATTATTATAGTTACCGTTCAGTGCGTTTTAATTAACCAACTAATTATTATCTAATTAGGTTTGACTTTTCTAAATAATTTTTAGGGTAAACTATGTCAGGTACCACCGAACAATAGGGGGTGACTTGTTTTTACCATCAACCTTTCAATTGGTCCAAACATACCATTAAACTTTATTTTTTGACTAATTTATACCACTCCGCCGTTAAATCGTTAACTCCGTGATGACATGGACACTACACCAAAACGACGTCATTTTGGTGCCGCTATTTTGATACCAAATAACCCAAAACGATGTCGTTTTGCTAGAGAAAAATGTGTAAAGTTATGCACTCAATGAGATTTGAACATAGGACCTTAAGCACAAAAAACAACCTCTTAACCACCAAGCCAACCTAATATCTTTGAATTATTTCTAGCACAAATAATATATATTCCAAACTGTATTTGTCATATAAATAATATTACTTTATCTGAATAATATAAATATATTATTTCTAATATAAAAATATTCAAATATTGGTATACATATATTAATACATAAATAATAAATAAAATGAAAAATATATAAATATTTTTTATTATAAATAATATTAAATATATAAATAGATAAATATATTATTATAAAAACTAAAAGACAAAATTTTAAAACAAAATTTGTTTAAAAATCCAAAATTCGACAAAACCTTAAATCCCTAAACCCATAAACCCTAACCTTAAACTATAAACTTTAAACCCTAAAATTTTATTCTAAACAAATAATATTAAAATATATAAACAAATAATATATTATTATAAAAACTAAAAAATTGATTTAAAAAATATATAATTTACGAATTTTACGGAAAGACCCAAAAATTCACCAAAATCCTAAAGCTTAAATCCCAAATCCATCTATTTTGGTTGCTAATGGGGTTATGGTTTTAGGGTTTAGTGGTTAAGAATAAATCAAAGATATTAAGTTGGCTTAGTGGTTAAAAGGTTGACTTTAATGCTTAAGGTCTTAGTTTCAAACCCATTGAGTGCACAACTTCGTATATTTTTCTCCAGCAAAACTACGTCGTTTTGGGCCATTTAATATCAAAATAGCGGCACCAAAACGACGTTGTTTTGGTGTAGCGTCCATGTCATCGCGAAGTTAACGATTTAACGACAAGGTGGTATAAACGAGTCGAAAAATAAAGTTTGATGGTAAATTTGGACCAATTG
This sequence comes from Hibiscus tridactylites, assembly GCA_958450335.1. Classification (NCBI taxonomy): domain Eukaryota; kingdom Viridiplantae; phylum Streptophyta; class Magnoliopsida; order Malvales; family Malvaceae; genus Hibiscus; species Hibiscus tridactylites. The sequence goes on along the minus strand of OY288268.1, from coordinate 83,766,930 downwards.
AAAGGTTTGTGGTAAAAACATGTCACCCCCTATAGTTTAGTGGTACCTGACATAGTTTACCCAAAAAAATTAATTTTTTGAGTTGATAATATTGATTTATTTAACTTATTTTTTTAATAGGGTATGAACTAGTTCAACCAAAATCCGAAGAGACGATAAGAAGGTTGAGGCGACACAGTGTAAATGTATTTAATTTTACAAATGACATCCCCATGTAAAGATGGTCACAAGCCTATGACAAAGGTCGGCGTTATGGTCATATGACAACTAACCTTGCAGAGGCTATAAACTCGGTGCTTAAAGGAACACGCCATCTCCCAATTGCATGTATTGTGTGGGAGACTTACTTCAGATTGGGTAAAGTATGGTCTGACAAAGGGCAGGAAATTAACTCCCGAATAAACAGCGGACAATATTGGTCTAAAACCTTGCAGGATAGAATGAGCGAACTTCAAGGCAAAGCCACCTCTATGCGAGTAAGATCATTTGACCCACATGGATGAGAATTTTCTGTCGAATCTACATTCTGAGGTGAGCAACGAATGTTCACTGTAAACCTTCATTAGAGATGATGTGATTGTGGTGCATTCCAAGCATTTTGATACCATTGCTCTCACGCACACGCCACATGTTTGCATTTTCGTCTCGACCCTTACGGTTTTGCGGATGAGTGTTATAAACTAGAGAATATTGCAAATATATATAGAATTCAGTTCAACACGATCCCAAACCAAGACTATTGGTCGGTAGAGCCAATATACGAAGAATGGTTACCAAATTCAGAGCTTCGTAGAAAGTTAAAGGGTCGACCGAAGTCCACTCGTATTAATACAAATATGGATGATCCGGATGATAGAGAGGGGGAGTTCAAGTTAAACATTGTGCTATTTGTAGGGTACCGGGTCATTCAAGAAACAAGTGTCCGAACAAATCCAATCTTTCGAACTATCGTGCTGGACCATCAACCTAAATGTTGTGTTTAATGTATAATATTTTATGGTAATGTAAATAATTTTTTTTCTCGTTCATGTTTGCAAATTTTTATTTGGAGTTTGAATACCGAAATTAAAGAACGAACCTAAATAAATATCGAATCAATATATTAACAAAAAACAAATTCTTGATTTTTTTAATTTATAGTTAGAATTGGAATTGTAATTAACCCAAGTTTTTGTGTTCCTGTAAATTGTTAATTTTTTTAAACTTATAGTTGGAATTGGAATTTGAATTTGGATACCAAAATTAAAAAAGAAGAACATAAATATCAAAATGAAATCGAAAGAAATACATATAACATGGAATCGAAAGAAATACATATAACATGGAATCGAAAGAAATACATAACATGAAATACCCAAGGACCACAAATATTCAAAACTCTATTTCCGCCTTCTCCTCGGCAATACTTGTCGGTGAAAAGATGATGTTTGATCGTACCGCGGAGGGGGGTGAATCGTTCTTTGTGGTCGATTAGGAGCCAGCTCATCATCGTTCAAAAATTTGATCATCCATTATTTGCATATGAGGTGGTGTACCAAACATATCTTCTAGATGAAATGATGAGCTGATAATGGTGGTAGTCGACAACAGAGATGTCATACTACCAACACCCATACCTTCCTCATATACAGATGATTGAGGATACTGAAATTGTGGTACATATCCTTCATCATCATTGTAAGCTGGCTGAGAAGATGAGGTACCACCAATTTGAAAATTAATCGGTGATTGTTTCGGAACATTATCAAATCTAAAAGTTTGATGAAATATTGAGCTTTCTCCAAATGGTGGTTGTTTTGACGGACTGATATGGTGGATACCCGAGTTGTATTGGTTCTCCCAAGGATTATTGCTTACATGTGTCGGGGGGATTCAGATTGCGACCACGAAGAATGCCAACCCGAAAATCTTTCTAAGTTTGGTTTGTCTGTTGGTTCCTAAGAGCTCTGACCAAACTCGGATGAGAAGTGTACGTGTCTTGAGCACCGCGGATCTTCAAGCCATTTATTTGCATCTTCGAGAGATGATATGAACAGTTTCCCATTTTCTGAAAACCATGAATAGTACTCTGTATTAAATTCAAAATCGCTGGCTTGAATTGGAATTAAAATTTCAGCCCACCGCGTCCATCTGTCCTCCCACAATTCAATAAAATCGGCTTGCTTCACACTCCAATTCTCATTGAATCTACCTCTATGAACAGTATGAATACGTTCAAGTGGAGGTCTAGGAATGGGTTGATGGAAGTTGAACTGCCGCAACACTCTGTCAGCACAATGAAACTCAGCAATAGAAAAATGTATCAAAGGCACAACTGCACCCCAAAATGATGAACATTGAAGCACGGTTTCTGGTAGGAAACTCTTGATTGGTCATTCGCATACGGCTGCCAAATAAACTGTCAAACACAAATATTAATATTAATTCACTCACAAACAAATATAACATATTACTTTTAAAAAAATAATATTATGTTACCTAATTTTTCCCTATTATTTGGATCTTTAGTCTTATATCTCTGACAGTGTTGTGCACCACCCCCGCATTCCTCAACTTATGTCTCCATCTGCAAAGATATTGAAATTATATTTTTCTAAGTCATTGCAAATAAATATTAGATCAATAAAATAGTCATATACAATTGTAATCATAATATTACCTTCCAGCAAGCGGAAACTCCTTATGTACAAATACAAATAAAATGGGAGTTAGATAAGGCAACCTATACCACGCCCAAGACTGCAATAAGATTTGACATCCACCCATATCTGAATTCTTCTTTTCACCATCCATAATTGTGACCTTGCACATTTCATGGTACAAAAATGCCAAGATTGCAAATTTCCAACTATACGTAGCAGTTGTGTCCAAATCAGCCAAGAACTGCAGATATTGTGTGTGAACCATATTACCAGATGTATCTAGCATCAGTACCCCACCAATAAGTTGCAGTATATACGCTTGAGCTGCACACTCAAGTTCTCGATGACCATCTTCATCAGTTACCATAAATTCCTGCTGCAACCATGAAATTCTGAGACGTAGACCATCCACACATGACTGAGGAGGAGCTTTGCCCAGGTACTGCATGCAAAGTTCATATGCATTATACTTATTTTCTCAAACCAATGGTTTCCCATTTGTTGTGACACCAAGCTGCACTGCTACATCCTGCAGAGTTATTGTGCATTCGCCAAATGGAAAATGAAACGTTTGAGTCTCTGGTCTCCACCGTTCAATCAATGCAGTAATCAACCCCGGGACTATCTTAAATCCATGGAGAAATGAAGCATTGTAAAAATCAGCGCGTTGTAGGTAATAAACTAAGCGAGCAGAAGGTTCCTTAATCGTCATTGCTCGATGGCGTATGCTATGCTCTACACCCTATAAATATAAAATTATATTAAATAAATAAACTAATATTAAATTAAATTAAATAACTTAACATATTTTCTGACTTTTATAAATGAAATGAAATTATATTAAATTACTCTACACCCTTATAATAATATATTCGTATTACACAACAAAATTTAAATTACTTACTTGCCCTTCATCAATATGAGATGAAATGTGCTCATGATCACGGTACAACAGAACTCCTCCGGATGCCATTTTCTAATTGCATATCTACAAAACAATTCATTCGAATATATATATATATATATATATATATATATATAACCAAAATATGTATTAAATTCAAAAATTTTGATCTATGTGAATATAAATTTAAAAATAGAAAAAGTTACCGAATTAGACGAGAAACCTTGTATATATGCTCTAAAGCCTTCGACAAAAAAAATAATTACCATTAGAATATCTCTTGGCATAATTCAATCACACAAAATAATCTACAAACACTCATAAATAAAAAAAAACAACATATTAATTTTAACTCATAATTAAAAAATCACTTACTTATTGAGAAACCAAGAAAAGATCTACAGAATAATACACTCTAACGATCTTCACCCTCTTCGAATATATCTTCAAAAAAATCTACAAAAAACTCTTCACATTCACCTAATTTTTCTCGTCTTCTCTTCACAAATATCACCAACTCTAATATTTTAACTCACACCTATATACCTTATCAACTCACACCACCTATCTATATATATATACACAAATAAAAAAAACAAAACCACATGAATGCATGCAGTTCATGCATGCAAATTCTGCCACCCTTCACCTCGCCATCTCCATATGGCGAGGTCCCATGTCGTTCACGTGAAAGCCTGCGAAGCCATGCATGCCACCCTGCACCTCGCGCGCCCCAGTCTGCCCCAGCCCGCCAACCAACCTGCACAAGTCGCGCCAATAGCTGGAAAAGCTGGTCACCAGGGACCTCGTCGTTTGTACACGGCGAGGTCCAAGAACGCCATAAGGAGATGGCGAGGTCCTGCAGATTTTAGCCTATTCTCCAAATTAATCCTAAAGACATCCTATTACCCTAAATAAAAAATTTAGACGACCTAAATGACCAATTTTGCATGGGCCATTTTAACTCAAAATAAAACGTTGAGATATAATTACTTCAAAAAATGAATAGAGACCGAAATGACTAATCAGTCGAATATTAAGATTATTTTTTAACTTTATGCCTATAGCAAAACTCTAAAAAAATATTAGAATGAAGGAGTGTCGGCAAAGTTGATTAACACTTTATATCACGGCAATAATGTTGCAATAATAGAAACAATAAAATAAATAAGAATCATGATTGGCTGAGTGGTTGAGCAATAATAATAATAATAATAATAATAATAATAATAATAATAATAAAATAGAAAGTATGGGTTATAAGGCATGATTCCTAAGGTCAGTCAGAATGGTTATAAATAGGCTTTCATTTTAGGACGAGTCTATAATGGGAGATGTATATTGCTAAATATCATTAACGTAATATATTGTTAAACTCTATTAATTTTAGATGCTTTCAAATGATTATTAAAAATTTTAAAGACTCGACATACAATTAATCATATTTTAAAACAAAATTAAAAGAAAATTATTTCATTAACCATTCTCGCCACCTCATCCATGGTCCTACCTAATTAAATAAAATTAATGTCATATTTTTTTCACTATTTACTTATAAATTAAAATTTACAAATCATCATCTTCTTCCTCGTACTTTATATATTAGTTCTAATATATTAATGAATAAATCCTTAAAATAAAAAAAAAACACCACCAAAGCTTAATCCAAGAATAAAAAGAGAAAAAAATAAAATAATTAATTTTAATCTGTTAAAAACCATAAGATTAATATTTTTGTTTGAATTGCGAATAAATTAATTAGAAAACAAGAAGCCAGGGAGAAAAAGAGTGAGACGAGAAAAATGGCTTGGCTTCTCTTTTTCTAATTAATTTGTTCGCAGTTCAAATGAATATGTTAATATTAAGGTTTTTAACAGATTAGAATTTATTATTTTATTTTTTTCTCTTTTGATTTGTGGGTTAAGCTTTTGGGGTGTTTTATATTTTATTTTATTTTAAGAATTTTATTCATTAATTTATTAGAATTAATATATGAAGGATGAAGAAGAAGATGGTGATTTGTAAATTTTAATGGGTAAATTGCACAAATCATCATTCAATAATCTTCTCACTACTATTTTGGTCATTTAACTTTCAGAATTTTCTATTTAATAATTGAACTTTATACATTGAACGTTTTTGGTAAGTCACGAATATTTTATTATTATTTTAGCATGACATTTTTTATTATTATTTAATATAAAAATAATTTAAAATAAAAAAGAAAAACCAAATTGTTCGCCGGCCACCATTCGCCGCCACCACCAATGGCCGTAGATGGTGGCTGTTTAGTCCCATATTTCACCACACTTTCTCTCACTTCCTTGAATTCGAATTTGACCTCCATTTTGTCGGAATATGCTCCGAAATCTACGAAAAGGAGATCAAAAGTGAGGAAACCGAAACATTTATATCAAGATTCGTGAGTTTTACGACATTTTCCGATGAAACAACTAAGAGATTCGAACTCAGCATGTCAAAACGAGTCACTCAATGCAATTTGGGGTCAAACGGCCACTGGTTTTGAAGGCCGTCGGTGGTCGATGATGGCCGCCAGTGATGACAAGCGACAACGATTATTTTAAATATTTTTAAAATTTAATAATAATAAAATATTATTTTATTATATATTTTAAATTATTTTTATATTTAATAATATTAAAAAATAAAAAATAATAATAAAATATTTGTGAGTAACAAAAAATGTTCAATGTATAAAGTTCAATTATTAAATAGAAATTTTTAAAAGTTGAGTGACCAAAATAGGAGTGAGAAGATTGTGGAGTGATGATCTGTGTAATTTATCTAATTTTAATTTATAAGAAAATATTATGTGAAAAATAAAGATGACGTGATTTTATTTAATTAGGTAGGATCATGTATGATATGGTGAGAATGGTTCATGAAATATATATTTTTTATAATTTTGTTTTAAAATATAATTAATTGCATATCAAGCCTTTAAGATTTTTAATAATCATTTAAAATTTTTTAAGATATATGGCGTTCAACATTGTTCGTCTTCCATTTTAGAATTTTTCTAAATTTTATTATGTGAGGTGTGTACACAAGTGTGAAGTGTGTGCCGAGTTGTGTTTAGATTATTTTAAGTATTTTTTAATTAAATTTAAATAAAAATAAATACTGATGGATATTTGACATGTTTTTAATTGAATTAATATCGATTGAATCTAGAGATCAACTCAATTCTGGATCTAGATAAAAACATAGATGTATAATGTTGGCAATTTAAAGCAATAGATGCACCTTTGGTAAAAAAAATATTATTGCTAAAAGGTTCGGGTTTGAGAAGTTTACTTATTAATTAATTAAAAATAAATAGATATTATGGTAAGATGACACGTGATAAAAAAATTAAAGCAATAAATTGCATGTCATTAGACCTTGTATTATTATCCGCTATCGATTGGTCTAACTGAATTAAAACGTGCTCTTTATATTTTTATCACACTGCGATTTCAAGTGAGAATCACAGAACCAATTTTAACCACTAGCTTTTAAGTAAGAATCATGTGGTTCAATCACTTTTAGATATATTAAAAAGGCTAAAGGGGTACTTTTGCCCCCAAGTTCGACCCAAATATGCAATGTCGTCCCTCGCCGAAAAACGCACTCAATGTGCCCCTTATGTTTGAAAAATCGATCAATTCCGACCCTTGACTAACGTTGACTAACGTTCCCGTCAATTCCTGGGTGACAGGCCGTTAACTCCTGCACGGTCAGCAATCCTTGCCAGCAGGCTTGCCGTGTCACGCGCTGACGTGGAAAAAAAGCTTACGTGGCAATTTTTTTTTTAAAAAATAATAATATTATATTATTATATAATATTAATATTTTCTTTATATATATGAACCCTAAACCTATTTTCACGTCTTCAAGTTCTTCTTCCATTGTCGTTTCATATTGCTAGGTAATGTTTGATTCATTTTCTTTTTTTTCCTTCAAATTAATCAATCGTTTAGGGTTTAGGGTTCATTATCTGCTGCTAGTATTGCCTCCTTGCCTTGATTGATGATCTGGGTCGTACCCTTTATCACTGTGTTCCCAAACTCATCAATGACTTGCCCTACGTTCCCTAACGAGCCCTGAGCTACCTCGATTTCTTTTTTGAGACCCACCCCGAATTCTTCGAGATCGCGGCGGTAGGTTTCGATTACGGATTCGGATCTGGTTGCTATCGTTTTGAACAGCCCGTCGAAGCTCCAGCCGGTAGGATCAGGGTCGGAATCGGACAATTTGGGGGAGGAATCAGGGGTGGAGTATTCGGCTCTGGGGGTATCGGATTCGGGTTGGAGTTGGGGTTTAGGAGGATCTGGGTCATCGGCGAAAACTGATTTGAAGAAATCTATGGTGAGAAATTAGGGTTCACTGTGTTAAGAATTGACTGGGATTTGGGGATGCGGAAATGAAAATTATGGAAAATTTTCTGAAATTCTGATATGATAAAGAAACGAAGGGTGTGAAGCGGGGATATATATAAAGAAAATATTAATATTATATAATAATATAATATTTTTATTATTTTTTTTAAAAAAAATTGCCACATAAGCTTTTTTTCCACGTCAACGCGTGACACGGCAAGCCAGCTGGCAAGGATAGCTGATCGTGCAGGAGTTAACGGCCCGTCACCCAGGAATTGACGGGAACGTTAGTCAACGTTAGTCAAGGGTCGGAATTGATTGATTTTTCAAACATAAGGGGCACATTGAGTGCGTTTTTCGGCGAGGGGCGACATTGCATATTTGGGTCGAACTTGGGGGCAAAAGTACCCCTTTAGCCTATTAAAAATTAGGATAAACTACGCCAGGTACCACCTAACTATAGGAGGTGATCCGTTTTTGCCACCAACATTTGAATTAGTCTAATTGTATCATTAAACTTTAGTTTTCGACTCGTTTATGTCACTCTGTCAGTAACTCTTTAACGGGATGATGATATGGCAAACGATAAATGACGTGGAAACCAAACCAAAACGATGTCGTTTTGGCTTGATTGTTTTGATGCCCAAACATCCTAAAACTACGTCATTTTGATGATGGATTGAAATTTAAAAATAATACTCTTGTGGAGGGTTTAAACTTGGGTCATTTAATATTAAATATTTGAGTTAAACTACCAAGTCAACTTATACTTTTGTTAAGCTAGTAACACAAATAATATATATATATATATATATATATATATATATATATATATATATTAAATTGCCGTTAGATTAATTTAATTTATTTTTGTTAAAATTTATCGATTTAAATAATAGCAAAATTAGTCTTCAATATTTTACTGGTTTTTAATTTCGCCCGTAAATTTTTAAATTTCTATGTTTCAAAAAATTGTAAACATATACTTCATCCGTCCCATAAAAAATGTCCCTTATTGACCTTTTGAAAGTCAAAATTTTTACTCTGACTATTATTATATTGAATATTTTAAATAACTAATTTTTAAACTACTCGTTAGCTTTTGTAACAGTAGAGACTGCTGCGTTTAGGGATGTAAAAACATGTCAACGGTTGGGTTTCAGGTCGGGCTCTGTCAGGTCGGGTCAAATCGGTTACAGGTCATTTCAAGTCATTTTTTTGTTTTGACTCGATTCGGCTCGGGTTCGGGTTCATTTCGGGTCGGGTTCATTTCAGGTCGGGCTCAATTCAGGACTGGTTCATTTCGGGTCGGGTTCATTTCAGGTCGGGTTCATTTCAGGTCGGTTCATTTCAGGTCGGGCCAAAACGGTTAATTGACAGGTTGATTTCAGGTCGGTTTCGTTTCAGGTCGGGTTCATTTCAGGTCGGTTTCGTTTCAGGTCGGGTTCGTTTCAGGTCGGTTTCGTTTCAGGTCGGTTTCGTTTCAGGTCAGGTTCTTTTCAGGTCGGTTTTGTTTCAGGTCGGGTTCATTTCAGGTCGGGTTCCTTCGGGTTTATGGTTTATTGTGTTATGTGTATTATATATATTGACGGATTATGGTTTTTTACGGTTTAGGGTTTACGGATTATGGTTTATGGTTTAGGGATTGGGGATTACGTATATGTAATATATATAGTTGGGATTATGGGTTTTATTTTTAGGGTTTAGGGTTTGGGGTTTTAGGGTTTATAGTTTAGGGTTTAAGGTTTAAGGTATAATGTTCATAAATTGATACACACATACGTACATATGTTGTATTTATATTGATGGATTAGGGTTTTTTATTTTTAGTGTTTATGGTTTATGGTTTAGGGTTTACTGTTTATAAAATGATACATACATGTGTTATATTTATATTGATGGATTAAGGGTTTTTTAGGGTTTAGGGTTTATGGATTATGGTTAACGGTTTACTATTCATAAATTGGTACATACATACGTACATGTATTATATATATTGACGAATTATGGTTTTTATTTTTCGGGTTTAAGGTTTAGGGTTTACTATTCATAAATTGGTACATACATGCGTACATGTATTATATATATTGAAGGATTATGGTTTTTGTTTTTAGGGTTTAAGGTTTAGGGTTTACTAATCTTAAATTAATACAAACATACCTACATGTATTATATATATATTGATGGATTATGGTTTTTTAGGGTTTAGGGTTTAGGGTTTAGGGTTTACTGATCTTAAATTAATACAAACATACCTACATGTATTATATATATATTGATGGATTATGGTTTTTAGGATTTAAGGTTTAGGGTTTACTGTTCATAAAATGATACATATTTGTAATATATATATATATTAATGGATTATGGTTTAGGGTTTAGTGTTCATTAAACCCTAAACCATAAGCATTAAACCATAAACCATAACTTATGAACCCTAACCACTAAACCCTAAAGCATACTTACATGCATTATATTAATATATATATTGATGGATTAGGGTATTTATTTTAGGGATTAATGTTTAGGGCTTAGGGTGTATGATGTAGGGTTTATGGTTTAGTGTTCAAAAATTGATACTTACGTAAGTTAGGGTTCATTTATTATCTATATAATGATGGATTAGGGTTTCTATGTTAGGGTTGTACGGTTTAGAGAGTAGTGGTTATTGTTTAGGGTTTAGGGCGTAAGGCTTAGTGGTTAGTACTTTAGGGATTATTATTATTATTATTATTATTATATACTTAAATACAATTATTATTATTATTATTATTATTATTATATATTTACTATGCTTATTATTATTATTAGTTTTATTATTATTATTATTATGATTATTATTATTATTATTATTATTTGTAATTAAACATATAGGGTTTAGGGTTTAGAGAGTAGTGGTTACTATTTAGGGTTTAGGGTTTAGGGTTTAGGGTTTAGGGTCAATAATTATCCACCCTAAGCAATAAACCCTAAAGCATAAGTAATTAACCCTAACCACTAAACTCTCGATCTAGGATTACAGACTATGAGCTATAGATTAAGTATTAGGGTTTTACGGTTTAGAGAGTAATGTTTATTGTTTAGGGTTTAGGATTAGGGACTATGGTTCATTGATTAAAGATTGAGGTTTGGTGTTTAAACCCCTAATGTCTAATTATCGACCCTAAGCATTAAACCCTAAAGCATAAGTAATTAACCCTAACCACTAAACCCCCGATCTAGGATTACAGACTATGAGCTATAGATTAAATATTAAGGTTTTATGGTTTAGAGAGTAGTGGTTATTGTTTAGGGTATAGGATTAGGGACTATGGTTCATTGATTAAAGATTGAGGTTTGGTGTTTAAACCCTTAATGTCTAATTATCGACCATAAACATTAAACCCTAAAGCATAAGTAATTAACCCTAACCACTAAACCCCCGATCTAGGATTACAGACTATGAGCTATAGATTAAATATTAGGATTTTATGGTTTAGAGAGTAGTGATTATTGTTTAGGGTTTAGGATTAGGGACTATGGTTCATTGATTAAAGATTGAGGTTTGGTGTTTAAACCCCTAATGTCTAATTATCGACCCTAAGCACTAAACCCCTAATCTAGGATTAAGGAATATGAGTTATAGATTAAAGATTAGGGTTTTACGATTTAGAGAGTAGTGGTTATTGTAACACCCCAAAATTCCCCTAATTCGGAAATTTAAAATTTGAAAACCCTAATTTGGAAACCCTGTTGAGTGTGAAAAAGTTCTATTATTTACACCATTTTTAACCCATATTTCTGCTGCATTTAAGCATCATTGCATTGCATTTAGGTTAGTTTACAGCAAAACATCACAAATATAGTAAAGGCACAGATTCTACTAAAAGATGGCTGATTTTGCAGGTTGCTGCCATAGTAGACGGAGAAGGCGGGCGCAAGGCAGAGAAGCAGAAGAGCTGAACTGGACAAGCACACGAAGAGGACGATGCTGCCATGGATCTGCCGTGACAGCAGAGGACGACAACAAATTAGTGGAGAAAAAGTAAAGTGGACCTCGATAGATAGAGAAAATTATGCTCGTCTGTCGTGTGAAAACCAAATATTTTTCCAAGCCCCAGATCAAAAGATATGTCAAGCTAAAGCTCAAGGAGTGGAAATCCCAAGAAACAAGGAGGACGGCTGAAAAGTAGGATCCTTGAAGATAAAGTCTTTATTAGAATCATACTTTTAATTAAAGTTGTAATCCTTGTTACCTTAGAATACTTGAGCCCAAAGCTTATATAAGGGCATATATTTTAACCTAGGACATAACGCCATAACCCATAGCCGATTTCCCCTTAAACCGACAACCAAAAACCCTCCGCCGTTCACCCGCCGTCGATATGTTCTAAAACCCCCCTAGGGCCACGGGTTGATTTGTAAAGTAGTTGCAAGGGTTGTTTTGTTTTAGGATTTTCCAAGTTCAATAAAATAAACTTCAAGTTCTCTTATTTTGGTTATTAATATCTTGCAAGAGCATCGGGAGAGCATTGTGAGGTTATCCATTTACTTAGCATCGGGAGAGTTAAGTATACGAAAGAAATAAGAGCAAGTTCTCTAGTTTATAGTTGAACTATCTTGTGCCTAGGGATAGGGCAAGGTTAAGTGGCTAAAGAATAATTCATACACATCGGTGTTCATCCTTCGATTGATACCGGGAGGTATCATCAAAGACGTGATCATCGACAAACTTGGACCTAGGAATAGGCCAAGGCAATTCTGGGATTCTTGCCAAACTTGGAGTACTGAGTTGGTGTGTTTGCTGCCGCGACGACCAATGGACAGGTGCTGCCGCGACAGGCGCAACGATAGAACTGGAGTTCCTAAGCATTGCGATACCTGCACTACTGAGCAATTCAATACCAACCCATTCTCTCTATCTTGATATTTCTATCCGTTTATTTACGTTTACTTTATTATTCTCGTGACAATTCTCTCAAATATTTTCTTTACTTTCGTGCAGTGAATTAAGGTGAAGCTATTAGCCCAATCTCTGTAGAGACGATATCTGATACTTCGTATCACTTTACTACTTGCGTCGTGTACACTTGCACTACAATTGCGATAGACTCTTTTACACGCAACAAGTTTTTGGCGCCGTTGCCGGGGATTGGCAACATAACTCTACCTTTCTTTTATTGCACTTTTCGTTTTTGTTTTTATTTTTCTTTTTATTTTTCTGTTTTTCATTGGTGCATTCAACCCTTGCTTTTCACAAGGTTATCTTGTTTATGCGCAGATCTAATCGAGGTAAAGATCCTGAGTATCCATTAGATCCAGAAATCGAACGTTCCTTCAATCTTAAGAAACAACTTCGTCACCTTCTAGCCAAGAACGAGTACCTTGAGGAACAGCTAGAGAAGATGGCCCATGTTGGAGACGACCCGAATGTCGGCGAAGTTATACCGCCTGTCGATAACCCTGTCGCCGACAGTCGACGGTCATGTCGTGACTACATGTTGAACGATCATGTAGAGTTGGAGACCACGCAGCCGGACATTGATGTTGACAACTTCGAGCTTAAACCTGTCATGTTTAGTATGATCAACAATGCCGGGCAGTTTAGTGGTGCTGTGACAGAGGATGCTAGGGAGCATCTCAAGACGTTCCAGGAGATCTGTGGTTCGTTTAGACTGCCAGGAGTTAATCTGGAGATACTGAGGCTTCGGTTATTTCCCCATTCATTGAGGGACAGAGCTAAAACTTGGTGGAATAAACTTACGTCGGGTTCAATTAGAACTTGGGCAGATTTATCTCGTGAATTGTTATCTCGTTTTAATCCTTCACATTTATCTGAGCGATTACGTAATGAAATTGCTACTTTTCAACAGGAAGATGACGAGCCGATGCACGAGGCCTGGGACAGATTTACTACTCTTCTTCGGAACTGCCCAATGCATGGATTCCCCGTCTGGAATCAGGTAACAAAGTTTTATAATGCTGCCAACTTACAAACCCGTATTCGAATTGATTCAGCAGCAAATGGACTTTTATTGGATAAAGATCCGGACGAGGCATTGCAAGTGGGAAGGACGTATTGCTGACTATCGTCCCCCGCCACCTTTTCCTCAACGGATACAGCAAGCTAAGCAAGAATCTCAACTTAAAAAGATTTATGATATTTTTAAGCAGGTTCATATTAATATTCCGCTGTTAGATGTCGTTAGGGAAATGCCCGGTTATGCTAAATTTCTCAAGGACATCATGTAAAAGAAATATAAACTTGGGGAATTTGAAACGGTAAAGATGACAGAAGGTTGCATGAGTATTTTTCATCGGCAGCCACCCCAGAAAAAGAAGGATCCGGGGAGCTTCATCATACCTTGCGTAATCGGAAACAAATTTGTGGGTAAAGCACTTTGTGATCTTGGTGCTAGTGTTAATTTAATGCCAAAGTCTGTTTTTCAGAAATTAGGTATTCGAAAGGCGCGGCCCATGACAGTAACTCTGCAGCTGGCAGACCGCTCTTACGTTCATCCAGAGGGAAAAATTGAAGATATTCTGGTAAGAGTGGATAAGTTTATTTTTCCTGCTGACTTTCTTGTTTTAGATTGTGAGGCAGACGAAAACGCACCAGTCATCCTTGGGCGACCCTTCTTAGCCACGGGAAGATCACTGATTGATGTGGAGAAAGGAGAACTCACCATGCGAGTGAACGATCAAGAGATTAAGTTGAATGTTCTCCAAGCAATGAAACATGCTGGTGTAGATAAGGAATGCAAGGCTATCACTGATGTTACCCTTGATCAACCCTGCATCAGGTCGGGCTGTCACGATATTAAATTTGGTCACTACCGCGGCAGATCACTTGAAATCAAGGACAAAAAAGGGACAGAAAACCAGGTGGCAGATCACTTGTCGAGGTTGGAGACGGGATAGAGTCTACCAACAGATGAGACAAACATACTAGAGACCTTCCCAGACGAGCAGCCCTTCGCTGCCGCAACAGCCATGGCGGCAGGTAAGTCTTCTGAACTCCCCTGGTATGCTGATTTCGTTAATTTTATAGTTAGCGAAATACTTCCTTCTGATCTTAATTATCAAGCCAGGAAGAGGTTCCAAAATGATGTTAAGCATTATTATTGGGACGAACCTCTTCTTTTCAAAGTGTGTGCAGATCAGGTTATAAGGAGATGCGTACCACAAGAAGAGCAAGAAGACATTCTCCATCACTGCCATGCTTCACAATATGGAGGTCACTTTGGAGGCAACAAAACTACTGCCAAGGTGCTGCAGTCAGGGTTCTACTGGCCGACACTGTATAAAGATGCACATGACTTCTACAAGAACTGTGACAGGTGCCAGCGGACAGGAAACATCTCGCGGAGAAACGAGATGCCACTGCAGAACATTCTAGAGGTCGAGATCTTCGACGTTTGGGGATCGATTTTATGGGACCTTTTCCATCTTCATGTGGAAATCTATACAGCCTCCTAGCAGTGGATTATGTCTCTAAGTGGGTTGAAGCTATCGCCACTCAAAAGAATGATGCCAAGACAGTCCAAAAGTTTCTACACAAAAACATTTTTTTTCTAGATTTGGCATCCCTAAGGCGATTATCAGTGATGAAGGGAGACATTTTGACAATAGGGTTATTACTGCCGCCTTGAAGAAATATGGTGTCAAGCACAGGATCGCGACAGCATACCACCCACTGACCAATGGACAAGCTGAGATATCCAATAGGGAAGTTAAGAACATTCTTGAGAAGATGGTTAAGCAAACTAGGAAAGATTGGTTTTTACTCCTTAATGATGCATTATGGGCATATAGGACAGCTTTTAAGACTCCATTGGGCATATCTCCATACCGACTGATTTATGGAAAAACTTGTCATCTGCATGTCGAGATAGAGCACAGGGCAGCTTGTAAATATGGACTTGGACAAGGCAGACCAGAAAAGGCTATTAGATCTGAACGAAATTGATGAAATACGGACAATGGCCTACGACAATGCAAGAATTTACAAGGAGAAGACTAAGAAGTGGCATGACAGGAAGTTGCTGCCACGACAGTTCTGCCCAGGGCAGCTTGTATTGTTGTTCAATTCTAGACTAAAACTCTTCCCAGAGAAGCTAAAATCTAGATGGTTTGGCCCGTTCCAAGTGATACAAGTTTTTTTCCCATGGTGCCATCACAATCCGATCATTAAAAGACGGGCACCAATTCAAAGTCAATGGACAACGCCTCAAGCATTATCAGGGGACTGAAGCCCCAGGAATACAGGAAGTGGTTACCTTAGGAGATGCCCCACAAGGCATCCCTAATTTAACCTAAATTTTATTTTTATTTATTTTTATTATTTATTAGGAAATTAGGTTTATTTTATTTAAATAATGTTTTTAAATTTTCTGTTTTTAGGAAATAAAGGAGTCAAGAAGAAAAGAAGAAGTGACCCAAGCCCACCATCCATCCATCAGCCCAACAGAGCCCATTATTGAAGCCTGTCGTTCCAGCTGCCGCCGCAGACAAGGAAAAGACAGGCTGTCAACAGTCTGACACGGTAGATGCAGAAGCGTGTGACAGACGCGTAACAGACGTATAAATGCGTGTCAGGCCCATCAGACACGCCAAAGCTCAACAGTCACCCCGTTATTCACGCTTGCCGTTACAGCATTAAACGGGCAGCAACTCTACCTCTATAAAACCCCGTTTCATTTTCATTTTCCTCACTTCTGCTTACTCTTACTTGATCTTCCCTCTCGTTTTTCTTTATTTTCTTTACTTTCAAAACCCTTGCAACTAACATGTCTTCCAGACGTACCTGCCGCAGTGCTGCTTCAACCTCTTCACCGGCAGCACCCACACCGTAGTCCTTCGCGACTAAGGAACTATGGGAAGAAAGAGGCTTCATCTACATCCGAAAGGCAGAGAACATGGGGCTCAAACCGTTCATCGCAAGGGCGATAAAGGCTCTACTATGGGAGCAATTTACAGAGCAACCAGCTGAGATGAATGAAACGCTGGTGAGGGAATTCTAGGCTGCCATCGACAGCAAGACGGCAACAACAGTAACTATCTGAGGGACAGAAGTGCCATTCACAGCAGAAAGCATCAATCATATGTATGACCTCTACTTCGGTCCCAACGACGATGCCCACCAGCAGTTTTTGGACACCCTTGACTCTGCTGCCTTCGGGGCTGTCATGGCAGAGGTGACAGAGGAAGGAACGGAATGGAACACAAGCAAGAAAAATCCCAACACTGTCAGAAGGGGGCAGCTGCTTCCAGAAGCCAAGTTATGGAACGCTTTCATCAAGAAGCGCATTATGCCGTCCTCCCATCACACGACAGTGGACCAGCAGAGGTTAGCCCTTATCCATTCTATCATGAACAAACGACCCATGAACGTGGGACGCTACATGCGGGAGAGCGTCTTGGACTGCACCAACAGATCAACCGCCTTTCTCTGCCTGCCATTCATGATCACATCTCTTTGTCGCTGTGTTGCCGTACCAGAAGCCACCACCGATAAACTGGTCAAGGGACGGGGTTGGACCGATAAGAACATTCTCAGCCTAATGGAGCTGACAGTAGCGACCCCCATCTCTTCCGTCAACCCTAATGCCGCCCCAGCAGAATCCTCCGAGGAGCCCAACACTGAACCTGCCGCAGCAGCTGCTCCGACAGACACATCCACTCAGATTCTTGCTGCCATTCAGAGGGTGGAAGAGAGACAGCTGGGACTGATGACATTCATCAAGGATTTCGCCAACTCCACGGTAAATTTCATTACCAATACTTTAAATTATCCCGATGTTATTTTCCCAACCTTTCCTGCCCACTATTTCACCATCCCCACCCCTGCCCACACACCTACACCTCATGCCTCCCCACACACACATTCTGCTGCCTCCACACCATCACCTGCCCTGACAGCAGCTGGCAGTCCTCCGGCAGAAACATCCGCCCGAGGAACGAAAAGACCACCCTCGGATGACATCGATGCCTATGTAGCTGGTTTCTCCTCTTCATCCGTCTGGGCCGACAGTGAGTCAGAACCTCCTATTCGGAGGAATTTGGAGAAGGAATTCACACCTGTCAAGCGGCAGAATAAGATGGCCGACAGAAAGCTAATGCCAAAGGCCAGCACCACCACCAGCAGCAGCACTTGGGACAACGACAGCAGCTCAGACATCCAGGTCGTGGAGCAACCTGCCCAGCCTGCCCCACAGCCCAGAATCCGCCGCCAAATCCGTGTCAGCAGTAGCAGTGAAGACAACGCTTAAAATTTAAGTCTTTTATTTTCTTCTTATTGTTGCCTGCTTTATCTATCTTTTGTGATGTATCTGCCTTCGTTTTTTCTGTCATTTGCATTGAGGGCAATGCAACCCTCAAGTTTGGGGGTGGCAACCCTCCATTTTAAATGGAGTCTAAGTACATTTTTAATTATTTGTTGTGTCTTTTATTTAAACTCTTAAAAAAACGGTTGGCTTAAAACTGTGAAGTAAACTTACCTGTCACGACAGCTCTGCCGTGGCAGCATCTTTAGGACAGTTTAAGGAGAAGTTTAGAGCCTTTCTATAGTTCTGAAAAACTTAAACACCATTGTGACTGTTATATTGCTTAGATTTCTTTTAGCCAAACTAGAATAGGAAGCTTAGTACTTGAATAGCCCCTAGAGGTGCCTAACACTGGCTCTAGGAAAGAAGTTTAGCAAAAGAGACTCAAAAACCTAGAGGTGCCCGAAACCGGCTCTAGGAAGCTAACTAGAGGTGCCTAAAACTGGCTCTAGAAAAACTTAGCTTGAAAAATAGAAGAATCAAGTCAAAAGAAGCAAGAAAATGTGTCTTCAAAAATAAACTTTGGCATAAAAATTCGAGTTAAGAGTTGAATATTCTAGTGAAACTAAGAGAGTCTTTGCATATAACTGTTCACAAGCATGCACACACTGCACGAGGACTATAGGGAGATTCCGGACAGATCCTAAAATTATCCGACAGGTTACTGCCGTCATAGAGAATGAGTGACGGGTAAGGGACAGTTCACTGTTTGAAAGCCAACACAAAAATATTCATTTTTCTTTTAGGTCTTCATTGCTTGAGGGCAAGCAAAAACTTGAGTTTGGGGGTGTGTTGAGTGTGAAAAAGTTCTATTATTTACACCCTTTTTAACCCATATTTCTGCTGCATTTAAGCATCATTGCATTGCATTTAGGTTAGTTTACAGCAAAACATCACAAATATAGTAAAGGCACAGATTCTACTAAAAGATGGCTGATTTTGCAGGTTGCTGCCATAGTAGACGGAGAAGGCGGGCGCAAGGCAGAGAAGCAGAAGAGCTGAACTGGACAAGAAGACGAAGAGGACGATGCTGCTATGGATCTGCCGTGACAGCAGAGGACGACAGCAAATTAGTGGAGAAAAAGTAAAGTGGACTTCGATAGATAGAGAAAATTATGCTCGTCTGTCGTGTGAAAACCAAATATTTTTCAAAGCCCCGGATCAA
Organism: Hibiscus tridactylites; assembly: GCA_958450335.1. NCBI lineage: Eukaryota > Viridiplantae > Streptophyta > Magnoliopsida > Malvales > Malvaceae > Hibiscus > Hibiscus tridactylites. Next base: position 83,747,533 of record OY288268.1, on the reverse strand, counting down.
AAGATATGTCAAGCCAAAGCTCAAGGAGAGGAAATCCCAAGAAACAAGGAGGACGGCTGAAAAGTAGGATCCTTGAAGATAAAGTCTTTATTAGAATCATACTTTTAATTAAAGTTGTAATCCTTGTTACCTTAGAATACTTGAGCCCAAAGCTTATATAAGGGCATATATTTTAACCTAGGACATAACGCCATAACCCATAGTCGATTTCCCCTTAAACCGATAACCAAAAACCCTCTGCCGTTTACCCGCCATCGATATGTTCTAAAACCCCCTAGGGCCACGGGTTGATTTGTAAAGTAGTTGCAAGGGTTGTTTTGTTTTAGGATTTTCCAAGTTCATTAAAATAAACTTCAAGTTCTCTTATTTTGGTTATTAATATCTTGCAAGAGCATCGGGAGAGCATTGTGAGGTTATCCATTTACTTAGCATCGGGAGAGTTAAGTATACGAAAGAAATAAGAGCAAGTTCTCTAGTTTATAGTTGAACTATCTTGTGCCTAGGGATAAGGGAAGTTTAAGTGGCTAAAGAAGAATTCATACACATCGGTGTTCATCCTTCGATTCACGCCGGGAGGTATCATCAAAGACGTGATCATCGACAGACTTGGACCTAGGGATAGGCCAAGGCAATTCTGGGATTCTTGCCAAACTTGGAGTACTGAGTTGGTGTGTTTGCTGCCGCGACGACCAACGGACAGCTGCCGCGACAGGTGCTGCCGCGACAGGCGCAACGACAGAACTGGAGTTCCTAAGCATTGCGATACCTGCACTACTGAGCAATTCAATACCAGCCCATTCTCTCTATCTTGATATTTCTATCCGTTTATTTACGTTTACTTTATTATTCTCGTGACAATTCTCTCAAATATTTTCTTTACTTTCGTGCAGTGAATTAAGGTGAAGCTATTAGCCCAATCCCTGTAGAGACGATATCTGATACTTCATATCACTTTACTACTTGCGTCGTGTACACTTGCACTACAATTGCGATAGACTCTTTTACACGCAACAAACCCTAAAATTTGGGAATTTTTAATCTTGAAACCTTAATTTGATTAAGGGATTAATTTGATTAGATTCAGAATTTGAGGTTTAATTTCAGAAATTTATGGGGTCGATTTATAATGCGGGTAAAGTTTTGGTATCGTTTTATAAACCCTAAAAGGCTCAAAGACCTTTTATGTGATTTACCCTTTGGAAAGGGTATTTATACCCCATTATAACACCCAAAACCCTATTCAGCTTCCATTGGAAATCTATCAACCGCTCTCTCTCACCCCACACTCGCTCGATAGCACCCATCTCCCGCACCATCTCCGGCGAGCTTCGATAAAGCTCCGTTCACCGGCCTAAAGTCTTCCGTAGTTCACACGGTCACTTTCGTCGAGACCGTCTTAAACCCACGATCAAACCCCACCCACCGGACCAACCTTATCAGTCGTCGTTTGGTCGAAAACGATAGAAAACTGTTCAGCTTTCCTGTTGCTCGTCTCCATCGTTTCTCGCTCCGCCGTCCGCTCCTCTTCCTTCCTCTGTTCGTGTGTGTGTGGGTAAGCTTGAAATTTGAGTTTTGGTTTTAAATTATGGTTTTGAGTTGTGGATTTTGTTTTGATTTCGTGTTGTTGGCCGGAATGATCGTTGCAGTTGCTTTCACATGTTTAAATGAGTGCTGCCGTCCTTGTCACGGTTGTGCCGTCGCTGCCGTCCTTGTCACGGTTGTGCCATCGCTGCCGTCGGACTATTGCCGCCGCCATTTTGAGTCTGCGCTGCTGTTGTGGTGTGAAAGATTGAGTGTGAAGATGTCGTCGTCGTTTGGTTGTACCGCTGCCGACGTCGCGTCTTTTCCGACGAGGTTGCACCGCCGCCGTTCGTGCATTTGCGTCGCCACCGTTTTAGGTGCTGAAAACCCTAAACCATATCAGTTGAAAAAGCATCATAGGTTGAGTTATGCGGGTGTTGGGCTTCTGTGTATGTTAATGTGGCTTGGGAGAGCCCAGTTGTGAGTGTTGATCAAAATTCAATAAATGGCTTGTTGTAAAAGTGGAACCAATTTCGGATAAGAGCCCAAATGGTGAACCGGACCTTGGTGGATGAACCGAATATGTTCTTAGACCAAACTAGTCTTGTGATCCAATTGAACCGAATCGGATCAGTGAAACTTGGACCAAACCGAACCGAACCATAAGTCTTGAACCGAACCGTTTGACTTGTTGACCTTGACCAGATCTGAATTGTTGACTAGTTTGACCTTTGACCTGTTTGACCGGAGTTGACTTTGACCTGAGTTGACCTTGAACAATTGACTTTGACCAATTTGACCTTGGACAATTATCGACCCTAATCATTAAACTCTAAAGCATAAGTAATTAACCCTAAGCACTAAACCCCTGATCTAGGATTAAGGACTATGAGTTATATATTAAAGATTAGGGTTTATGGTTTAAACCCTAAACCATAACTTACATGTATTATATATATATTGGTGGATTATGGTTTTTTTTAAGGATTCATGTTTAGGGCTTAGGGATTAAGGTTAGGGTTTTTAGGGTTTAAACCCTAATTCCATCCAAAGTTAAACTCAAACATTATTCTCTCCAAAATTTAACCTTATTTTGTAAGTTCATTAGGCTTATTATAATGATTTAAACGACATAACTTAATTAAGACATTTAAGTTCTTGTAAAAGTTATGTAAGTTTTTATACATTCACTGTTAATTATAATGTTTTAAACAACTTAACTTAATTAAGTCATTTAAGTATGTTAAGTTAATAAAAAAAATTAGTCATCTTATGTTAATTAAGTATACAGATTTAGTTTAATAATCTTTATTCATTTAACTAAATTTAATTAAGTATAAAAATTTAATTTAATAATGGTTATTCATTCAACTTAAGTAAATTAAGTATAATAATTTATCTTTGAAGTTACCTTAAAGATAAAAGTTAAGTTAAATAGAAAGACAATTTGATTTAATAATGTTTAATTATTTAACTTAAAATGAATGCAAGTTAATTAAACTTATTTTTAATCTTAAGTTAAATTAGCATTAATTTATTCATATAATAAAAAATTTAAGTCATCTTATCTTAATTAAGAATACATATTTAATTTAATAATCTTTATTCATTTAACTTAATTTAATTAAGTATAAAAATTTAATTTAATAATGGTTATTCATTCCACTTAAATTAATTAAGTATAATAATTTATCTTTGAAGTTATTTTAAAATAAAAGTTAAGTTAATTAGAAAGATAATTTATTAATATTTAGACATTATTATTAATTCAATTTATCTTTTAATTGAAGTTAAGTTAGTTAATTTATTAATACTTAACATTATTATTAATTTTAAAATTTATCAATACTTGACATTATTTTATATTCATTAAATATAACTTCTTCAAATGTCAGATAATTATCATTATCAGCAAATCAAATAAGAGTATTAGTTCAGGTTAATATCAGTTCAGGTCAATATCAGTTCAGGTCAAGAACAGTTCAAGTCAATAACAGTTCAGGTCAATATCAGTTCAGGTCAAGAACAGTTCATGTCAATAACAGTTCAGGTCAAGAACAGTTCATGTCAATAACAGTTCAGGTCAATAACAGTTCAGGTTCAAAACAGGTCGGGTTTAAAACAGGTCGGGTTCAAAACAAGTCGGTTTTAAAAACAGGTCGGGTCCAAACAGGTCGGGTTAAATCGGTTATTTGGCAGGTTAGTCTCGGGTTCGGGTTCGTTTCGGTCGGGTGCAGGTCGGGTTCGGTTACTACAGTAACATGTCAAATTCGGGTTCGGGTTCACTTCGGTCGGGTGCAGTTCGAGTTCGGTTTCTACAGTTACAGGTGAAATTTGGGTTCGGGTTCGTTTTAGTCGGGTGCAGGTCGGGTTCGGTCTTTAAATTCTCGGGTTAAACCAGGTTCTAACTCGATCGAATTTCAGGCAGGTTACCAGGTCGGGTCAGTTTTTCACACCCCTAGCTGCGTTAAGGCAGTTTGTTTTGCCATCGGTTCAGAGTCTTTTGCAGAAATTATTGTTGCGCAAGTTGATAATACCTATGGTCTGGTCGTCAACTTTGATGGGGCGAAACAAGGTGTCCTTGTGGATTTTTGTAACTTTTTTTCTCGGCAAAAGTGATTTATATTAATTGAAATCAACCTACTCTAAAGAGTGACTCATTAAAAACCTCTTTTAAGTTTAGATGGAAAAAAATAGTACATTTAATTAGGTAGGAAACAGTTAGAACGCGATCAAATACAAGCAGTCCAACAAATAATACTACAGTCCACACAAGTAAAAAGACTAGCCACCTTATGGTTCACTGGAGCCAAAATCACACACCAACAGTACAAGCAAACCAACTTACGCCACACCATTACGCCACACCAACACACATACAACATTGAATTACAAATTCACCACCATGCTTATTTGGATTTTCAGAAATGGTACTAGACTTTTGAAGATTACCGTTTTACCTTGAAACTCTGAAAAATTATGAAATGACTTTCAAACCTTTGCAAACAATTCAATTTAGTCCTATTTTAACAATTCATCCCTTTAAACTCAAAACTTCTAGCTCTGAATTTGGTGTGCGACAATTGTTTTTTTTTCTTTCAAAAACTAAGTTTACTTGCAATAATTTTTATGTAATAGTAATTTATAATTAATTTTTTGGATAAATTATAATTTAAATTTCTATGACTTTTGAATGATGAATTATTTAATTTACTTTTTAACCTACGTGATATTGTATTTATTGTTAGTTGGTGAATTACAAAATTAGAATTTGTAGATCCGCCCCTTGAAAACTATAATGTTAAAACGTATACACCTAAATACATAGGATAAAATTATTGCAAATGAACTGGTATAGACACTCGATAATCTATATAAATAGGTAGCCAAGCTGGTTGCGGTAAGCAAGCACAAGAGTGAAACACATCAAGAGATCATACACTAAAATTTTAATTAGAGAGCGAAAATGGCAGTGTTATTGCCCAGGTTTATCTTCCTTGAACCCAACGACAAGCTTGATTACTTGAGGCGGAGACACTAATGGGTATCTCCAATTCATGGAAGATGAGGCTAAGAGCCCGTATGCCAAGTTTGAGGTGGAGCTTTCTAACACAAATGGCTTGGTGCACATAAGAAGCTGTCAGAACAACAAATATTGGGTACGAACTAAAAATCTTTCCATCGCTGACGACACAAACACCCAGTACTGGATTACTGCCACCGCCAATCCAAGGACACCTTGTTTCGCGCTGTGAAAGTTGACGATGAGACCATAGGTCTTATAAACTTGGGCAACAATCATTTCTGCAGCCGAAGGCAAAACAGACTGCCTTAATGCAGCAGTCGCATCTGTTGCTAAAGTAGCCCGACTAACGGTGGAAGAGGCTGTCATCTATAGTATCGAAAACTCCAGGGTCTACGACCAAAAACTCCTCGTCGTAGCCAAGACTTGTGCTAGTAACTATACCCAAAATGACATCACTTTAGCACTCAAGCTTTCCTACACAGATACCAGAACTAGAACATGGAAGACTAAGTTTTCACTAAAGTTAGGTATGAAAGCCGGTATCGCGGTGCAGTTTCCACTCGTTACAAAGGGAGAGGTCGAAATATCTACTGATTTTGAATCAGGGCTCAACTGGGAAGATACCACCACAGGTACCCTTGTTAAAACAGAAGTACACACAATTACTGTTCCCTCACTAGCAAAGGGTGATGTATTCCACCTAAATGACTCGGGTTCCAACTTTAACCCTCTTATTCTGAATTTTCAACCCGTTTAATGCAATTCTAATCCTTATATCTCCATTATTAACACAGTTATAATATTTTGACTTTAAGGGTCCGTTTGATTCATTAAAAACTGTTTTCGGAAAATGAATTCTGAAAAATGAACTACGGTTTTTGGAAAACTAATTGCAGAAGCAATTTTCCAGTGTTTGGATGATGTCGTGCAATTCATTTTACACTGTTTGGTAGAGTTTCCTGAAAATTTCATGAACAGTCCACAAACAATCATGATAATGCTAAAAACAAGTTCTAACAAAAAACATAGTTTAAGGTTTAGGTTAGTGTTTAGGGTTTTTGATAACATTTAGGGTTTAAGGTTTATATTAGTATTTATGGTTTAGGGTAGCATTTAGGGATTATTATTTAAGGTTTATGGTTTAGATTAGTATTTATAGTTTATAGTCTAGAGTTTATGGTATCATTTAGGGTTTAGGGTTTAGGGTTTATGTTAGTGTTTAAGGTTTATGGTTTAGTTGGTGGTTAGGGTTTATGGTTTAGGATTTATGGTTTATGGTAACATTTAGGCTTTAAGATTTAGTGAAACAAACATGGTTTATGGTTTAGGATTTAAGGTAGTATTTAGGGTTTAGGGTTTATGTTAGTATTTAGGGTTTATGGTTTATAATAGCATTTATGGTTTAGGGTTTAGGGTTTAATATTTAGGGTTTAGGTTAAGGTATATGGTTTAAGGTTTATGGTAGCATTTAGTGTTTAAGGTTTAGGGTTTAAGGTTTAGAATTTATTGTAACATTTAAGGTTTAGTGTTTAGTATTTATGGAAGAATTTAAGATTTAGGATTTAGGGTATAATATTTAGGGTTTGTGCTGAGTGGATCAAAGGATTGGTTAAAGCCAAGAGGGGGTGAATTGGGTTTTTAAAAGTGGTTGGAGTAAATAGAATGGCTAAAAATGAAGAACAAGAAATTTTAGAGTGGTTCAAGTTCCAAATGAACTCTACATCCACTACCTTAGCTACCACTAAAGATTTCCAACAATTCACTAATTTGTTCTTCCTCTTTTCAAGGCTTAGGAGGTAACCTTTACACAACCGGTCAAATTTTTTACCCAAAATTTGACCAAACCCTCACAAGAGTACAAAGAAGAATTAAAGGCAAGAAAGATATCCCTCAATACAAGATTACCCTTTTAAATACAAACACTCAACCCAAATTTGATAAAAATATTAGAATTGGACACTACACAATTTGGGGTTTACAGGAGATTGGAAAATAAGCACTTTGAGCTTGGATTTTTGCTTGGATATTTATCTTTGGTGCAATAGTTGTTGTTGGTCTTCAATTAGCTTCAATTTATACCTTCTCTATCAATTCTAGTCATTTGGTGGTTAGGGTATTGATAATAGCCGTTGGGACCCTTTCTTTCCACCATAAATGCACTTCTGCAGCTTACTGTATTGGTACGCGTGGACTTGTATCGATACTTGTCTCAAAACAGAAAGAGCCATTGCACAATAACAAAAGGGTGTATCAATACACATGTAAGCGTATCGGTACGGGACAGGGACCGTTTCGATACGGGTAAGACCGTATCGATACCATTTTCTCAACTTAGCTCACTGGAAGTTTCCGTATCGATACGGCTAGGAGCGTATCGGTACGGGACAACCACCACTTTAAATTTCAGTTACCTAACAACTGACACCAACGGTCGAAAACATTAAAAGCTTTTCGAATTTAAAATTCCCTTAAATCTGTATCGATACGAGTAGAACCATATCGGTACGCTATTCAAACTCCTTTAGTTTTACCGAGGGGGAGTATCGATACAGATTCAATCTGTTTCGATACGCTGTTTCGATACGGTGAGGGGCGTATCGAAACACGTCTTTCCAGTAGCCAACTTAGTAAAAAGGTATCGATAGGGATTGAAGCGTATCGATACGCCTGAACGTTTTTCAATACTTTGGCCTTGGAACACTTAGAAAATATTTAGAGTTTGAGTTTTTCAAATCAGATTAAAGCCTTGGTGTTTTATAAATCATTTGAGGGACTTAAAAGTCTATTTCAAGTTTTCAATTTAATCCTTAACGAACATTGTTATATCAAAATCAAACATAGGTTTTATAATCTCCCCCTTTTTGATATAACAAAACCAAAACTTGAAATTTTTTGACACTTTGAAAAACTTTGCAAAATAACCCCCCTTAATATTAGCTAGGTAAACTTTAAGTTGAAAATCAAAATTTTAAGTGTGAGCTTGTTCCCTCTCCCCTTTTTGATAGATCAAAAAATAGAGACATTAATAAACATAGGCAAAAGGCATATATAATAACCAAGCAACATAATATTGATAATCATTAAGTTCAAAATAAAGATAACATCAATCATAAAATCCAAATAACATAAAATCAAAGCATAGGTTTTAGAATGCAGCTTTAATCCTAAAAACATAATTCAAACTGCATAAGTAAATATCCTAAATGACATGAATGATATGCAAAGATAGGCTACTATGCATCTCCATCGCCATCTTCATCATCTTCATCATCCTCATCAGGTGCATCATCATCATTCCTCCGAGATTGACGCCGCTCGTCATGGAAAGCGGTAAGGGATATGTTCATCGAGTTGTGACCACCTTAAAAGGAAGTGAGGCGCGTCTCCACATTCTTCATTCGATCTTCAAGGCTTGTAAAGCGTGTGTCAATAGCCGTAAACCCTGAATTCACCACTTGATCCATGGAGGCAATTCCTGTGCGCAAACCTGTGAATTACTCATTTAGAAAAGTCATGAGAACATCCATGGAAGGTGGAGGAGGAGCTTGAGGAGCTTGAGGCTTGAGGATTGGCAATTTCATCTGGAACGACATCGCTAGGGAGCTCGGATAGACGAAGCCAACTACCATTAAAGTAATGAAACTTTCCCATTGCAAGAGATCTTTCATCGATAGGATCGGTGAGGGAAGTTGGGTAGTCATGTGAACAATCTATCTCCTTTTGAGTGAAGAAATAACTCAAAGTCGTACCATATGTGAAGGAAGTGACGAGTGTAGTGTGGCGATGTTGCACGAGATAGACATTCTCCACAAACATAATTCAAGCAAGAAACCATCTCCGGCATATGGTACGACTTTGAGTACTTTCCTCCCGAGGGCCTAAACCACCAAGAAACCATCAAATGTAGGATCCGATCTTGAGCATTAAGAGCGGTGACGGAACCACTTAGGACATGGCCAAGAGCATTCTCATCATCAAGACCTTTATCCTCTAACTTAAACACATCACAAAGAGATTGAACATCGATGGTGATATTTTTACCCATTAGATAAGAATTAACGGCCGTAACAACATTCTCTCTATTGGCGACACACTTGGCATTAGCATAGAAAATCAATACTAAAGTGCGAAAGAAAAAGCCGGGGATTTGAAGAAAATCCATAAATTTCCATTCTTGGAGCAAAAGTAAGTAATCAAATTTGAAACGCTCCGAGTTAAGAAAAGGAATGGAAATTACCCTCTCCGGACGAATTTTGTGGTTTTGAAATTGTCAAAAATAGTTGAGATCTCCGATGGTCTTAAAGGATTGTTGATAGATAAGAGTGAGGTTTGGGCGAGTACCATCTCCGGCATTGGAACCTTCACCGGCTTCACTAGTACGTGCTCTCTTTTTAGGTGCCATTGACTAGAGAAAACATCAAAAATAGTGTATGCATTAACTTTCTCATTCAACCCATTAAAAAACAACAATCAAGGTTTTTTTTTTAAAAAAATTGAGAAACAAAAAAAAGAAAAAGTTTGAAAAGAAATTTGTTTTTGAGAAAACAAAACAAAATAAAAAAAATTGAGAACGAAAATCAAATGAAATAAAAAGAAAAAAATTACCTTGATATTGATAGAGAGGAATGAGAGAAGAACTTTGCACCAAATTGATGAAAAGCTTGAAGAGTTTTGCTTGATTTTGAAAACCCTCAAGAGATTTTGAGTTGTGGTGTGAAAATATGAGGGATTGAGAGGCTATTTATAGAGTGAAAAATGGCTAGGGTTTTGAAAATTCAATTTTGGTAAAAGTGAAACTCTTTAAATGCCATTAAGAAGTTGTCTGCGCAATAACGTGTTGATACGTCTGAGGGTGTATCGATACGGGGGTAAAATCATAATTCCCTTTGAAACGCCCGTTGAAGGTACGTATCGAAACAGATGCAATCCGTATCGAAACGCTTTTAGCTTGTATCGAAACGGGTTTAACTGTATCGATACCCGTTTTAGGCAAAATGTAGTATGGAAAGCTAATATAGTACTCATATCGATACGCTTAAGGCCGTATCGATACCCTATGCCCAGAAGTACATTTTAGGCTTTATGAACAACCAAAGGCTCGATTTTAGCACCTCCTAAATGAATGCAATTAATGAATGAGCAATTCTAAGCATATTCTAATAGAAGCATACTCCCTCTAGCTATAAGCATGGATATTTTCAAGAGCACCAACACATAAACATGCAATTTCACAAATTCAAGCAATTTTAAACTCAAAAAGAGTTCTAAAGGGTCAAGGAAGGCTAGTTAGTCCTAACTCTCTCCTAAGGGACAAAAAACGCTCTTTATCCAAAGGCCTTGTAAAGATGTCCGCTAGTTGGTTTACGGTGTCAACGTACTCTATAACAACATCTTCCTTAAGGACATGATCTCTAATGAAATGATGCCTTATCTCTATATGTTTGGTTCTAGAGTGTTGGATGAGATTTTTAGTTAAGCATATGGCACTAGTGTTATCACACTTAAGGGGTATGGTTTCAGCTTTAATACCATAGTCTAAGAGTTGTTGCTTCATCCAAAAGACTTAAGCACAACAACTCCCTAAGGATATGTACTCGACTTCGGTGATAGATAGAGCTACACTATTTTGTTTCTTAGAGAACCAAGATATGAGCATACTACCTATGAATTGACATGTTCTCGAAGTACTCTTCCTATCGATTTTACACCCCCCATAATCCACATCCGAATAAGCATGAAGGTTGAAGGTTGAGTCTCTAGGGTACCAAAGACCTAGACAAGGAGTATCTCTAAGGTACCTAAAGATTCTCTTAACGGATACAAGGTGAGACTCTCTAGGACTAGCTTGAAACCTAGCACACAAGCAAACACTAAACAAAATATCTAGTCTACTTGCGGTAAGGTAAAGCAAAGATCCAATCATAGAGCGATAAAACTTAGAGTCAACACACTTACCTCATTTATCTTTGTCAAGCTTTGTAGATGAGCTCATAGGTGTGGCTTGAGGCTTTGCATTCTCCAAGCCAAACTTCTTGAGCATATATTTGATGTACTTTGCTTGATTGATGAAGGTGCCCTCCTTCCTTTGCTTGATTTGGAGTCCCAAAAAGAATGAGAGCTCCCCCATCACGCTCATCTCAAATTCACCTTGCATTAACTTAGCAAACTCTTTGTAATGACACTCATTAGTAGATCCAAAAATAATATCATCAACATATATTTGTTCTACTAAGATGTCATTTTTATACCTTTTTATCAAGAGTGTAGTGTCCACCTTACCTTTTTCAATCAAAAAGTTTGAAAGTCTTTCATACCAAGCTCTAAGAGCTTGTTTTAAACCATAAAGTGCTTTAGTTAGTTTGAAAACATGATTTGGAAATTTAGAATCTTCAAAACCCGGTGATTGTTCCACATACACTTCCTCATTTATAAAACCATTTAAAAATGCGCTTTTAACATCCATTTCAAAAGGCTTGAAATCATGATAACATGCATATGCAAGCAACATCCTAATAGCCTCCATTCTAGCTACGGGTGCATAGGTTTCATCAAAATCTATTCCCTCTTCTTGAGTGTAACCTTGAGTAACTAATCTAGCTTTATTTCTCACAATGTTACCACTCTCATCTAGTTTGTTCCTAAATACCCATTTAGTTCCTATAGTAGATTGATTACTAAGCCTTTCAACTAATGTCCAAACATTACTTCTCTCAAATTGATTTAACTCTTCTTGCATAGCCATAATCCAAAAGTCATCTTTTAATGCTTCTTTAATGTTCTTAGGGTCTATGCATGAGATAAAAGCAACATGATTCATGAGTTTAAGAGAAGATCTAGTAGTTACCCCCTTGGATGGATCACCCAAGATTTCACCACATTTGACATAGTTGTACTCCCTTGGGTAGCTCACTTCCTTTTCCTCAAGAGCCAAGTCCTTCAAGGCTTCAAGAGGTGGATCTTGTGTATCCTCTTCTTTCGTTGGAATCACATCCTCATTTGAAGTTTGTCCTCCATCAAAGGCATCAAGGATTCCTACATCATAATCATCACAAGAATCCTTCCTCGGAAGGAGGTTATCATCGAATACAACATGAATAGACTCTTCTACTACTAAAGTTCTCTTATTAAATACACGATAGGCTTTAGAGTTTAAGGAATAACCTAAGAAAATAGCTTCATCACTTTTAGCATCAAATTTACCTAAGTTATCTTTTCCATTGTTTAAAACAAAACACTTGCAACCAAATGGATGAAAATAGCTAATGTTAGGCTTTTTAGATTTAAAATCTCATATGGTGTTTTCTTTAAAAGTGGCCTAATCATTACTCAGTTTACAATATAGCAAGCGGTGTTTGTGGCATCCGCCCAAAAATATTTAGGTAAATTATTTTCACAAAGCATGGTTCTAGCCATTTCTTGTAAAGTCCTATTTTTCCTCTCAACTACCCAATTTTGTTGAGGAGTTTGAGGAGCCAAAAAATTGTGGCTAATACCATTTTCATTTAAAAACTCTTCAAAACCTAGATTTTGAAATTCGGTTCCATGATAACTTCTAATATGAGAAATTTTAAGTTCAAGATCATTTTGAGTCAATTTTGAAAACATGATGAATTTTTCTAAAGCCTCATCTTTAGTACTTAAAAATAGAACTCAAGTAAATCTAGAATAGTCATCAACAAGTAAAAATGCATACGATTTACCACCCAAGCTCATAGTTCTAATAGGCCCAAATAAATCCATGTGAATAAGTTGTAAACACCTACTTGTAGAAACATCATCAATGGATTTAAAGTATGATTTATGTTGTTTACCCTTAGAGCATGCATCACAATTTTGTCAATTGAGAACTTAATTTTGGGTAAACCTCTAACTAGATCTAGGGAAACTAATTTTTCTAAAACACTAATGCTAGCATGTCCTAGTTTCCTATGCCATAGCCATGTATCATTTTCATTTTGTGCAACAAAGCATGCATGTGATGTATGAATGTCATCTAAATGCACTATGTATATATTACCGATGCGATGACCAATGAGCATTATATTATTTGATTTAATGTCAACAATTTTGCACCCATTTTTATCAAATAAGACATTAAACCCTTTGTCACATAATTGACTTATGCTCAATAAATTATGTTTTAGACCATCGACATATAAAACATTTTCAATGAGAATAGTAGAGTGATTACCTATGGATCCAATACCTTTAATGTGGCCTTTGGAGTTATCACCAAATGTCACTACTCCTCCACTTTTTGGCTTTAAGTCCATGAATCGACTCTTGTCTCCGGTCATGTGCCTCGAGCATCCACTATCAAGGAACCATGAAATTTGACTTTGTGCTTTGGCCTTGTAGCAATGCTCCCCCTACAAAGAAAGATATTAAACTTTGGGTTTTGATACCCAAATCATTTTGGGTCCACGAGTGTTAGCTCCCAAGAGCTTGGTTCCCTTAGGAATCCAAGGTGACATAGCAACAACATTATTAGACTTGACGAGTTCATTAGGAACCCATACACTCCTAATCTTCTTAGTTCTATTATGTCTATGGAAACCACTTTGTTTGTAGTTATATGTCTTTCCCCTAGGTTGGTTTGTTTTAGATGATTCACCTTTTTCATGTTTCACATTACCAACATTTTTTTAAAGACTCCTGGAGCTTGTTAAGCTCATCTAACACCTTTTGGTGTTCACTATTGCATTGAGAAATAAGATTATTTAGGTCTACGTTTTCGTCTTGAAAGAATTTAAGTTCATCTTGTAAACCTAAGATCTTTTTTCTCAAATTTTAAGTTAGCTTGAGAAAGTAAATCATTTTTAGCATTTAATTCCGAAATAATCTTTTTCTAATGACTGACTCTTTATACTTCTCAACTAACTCATCATATACCTCATGTAACTCATCATAAGCATCATGTATGTAACCCCCTAGACCCGCCTATGCATTACAACGGATCCTAGGAAGTTACATTAGGGTCACAAGAGCGACCCACAGTAAAAATAAACATAAAAACATATTTCTTCAAAACACTTATTAAACTATAAAATCAACTTTTGTTTAAAATACCATTTCGGGAAGTCATTTAAACACACAACAAAAATTTCAGAAAGTGCTTTACAAATACTATTATAAAACAATACATGGCATACATGCCCACTAACTATACAGTACCGTACTCCAAAAGCAACGCCGAGAGAACTCCGAACACTAATGTCAAACGTTATATCGCGATATGTTCTTTTAACCTGTGATGGTAAAAACAATGTGAGCTTGAAAAAGCTCAATAATACAGAACTACCAAAAGATGCTATAGGCTCATGCATATATATGGTAGACATAACATTTTCATGATGTTCTATGTAGTAATAGTCTCCATTTTCTGTTATACTATTTCGAGGTAGCATCATACTCGAGAATAATGATATTTGTTCTTTATTCAAACATCGTGAATTAGACGGGAATTATATAGGTTGGTAACATACGGAGGTGGAAACAGAGAGTTTAGTGTCTAGTGTGTTTCAACAGTGCAACGTTAATGCATGAAATGTAACAATGCAATAAACCTTTTTATTTAAAATACATTTGTTTCAAGTAGCCGTAAAGTTCATTTTAATTCTTTATTTACCCTCCAACCATACTCCAATATATAGTTTCCCTAGTGCGGTATCATGTATAGGCATTAACCCGAGCCCATTGGGCGTGGGTACCATCCTAAGGATATACCTTAGTATACGGGCGGCCCTTGCCGAAGCATAGGAACCGAAAACGGGCGGACCTGGCCGAAGCCTAGGATCTGAAAACGGGCGGACCTAGCCGATGCTTAGGATCGGAATACAGGCGGACTTACCAGCTGGATTAGGGCTGAGCCGTCAACAACTTCATATTATTTCCCAAGTACCCCGGTGAATCAGATCATCAATAGTTCATTAATATATAATTGTATTTTTAGTAACACATTATCCATATAGCATGTTTGTCATATCAGGTGCATAGTCATATACTAGAATTACAGTACGGTCATGCTTAATTTATAAAACACGCCATGTTCATGTGAGTTCAAGTATGTCAATCATGTGCACGTGATCGGTATTATAACATGTAAATCAGTATGCAAAACAGTCGTGTAGCACACATGGAACACATTAGGTGGAATAGTTTATTTCCTTGGAGATACTTGGCATTTACAGAAGAAAACACATTAAACTTTTGACAATTGAACGGATTTTTGAAACGAGGCCCCTATTAAAACATGGGTTTGTACTTACGGTTCAAACCAGATATTAGGAGATGATACATCAAGATCTTTGAGAGTTTAGGCATATCATGAGTGATTTAGCCATTTAAACCTACAAGGGCATTATGGTTGTTTTATCATACACGGGCATTTTGGTAATTTATACCAACAAGGCGTAAACAATGACTCAGAAATTCTATTTGCTCATCAGGTTTCCAACCAGGCATTCAAAGATTTCGACGTCAAGATCTTTCACGATATCATATACATTCGGGGCTATTTTGATTACTTTGGCCAACTAGGGCATTTTGGTCTTTTAACTATCATGAGTGATTTTGTAATTTAGCCCAATAGTGATAAAATGACGATTTACAATATTTAAGATTTCCAGAAGTTTATCGAGCCTCTTAAACCAATCGAACTAACATGTCCCAACCTTACAGTACTAACCAAACATTATGGTCGTTTTATCATACACGGGCATTTTGGTAATTTATACCAACAAGGCATAAACAATGGCTCAGAAATTCTATTTGCTCATCAAGTTTCCAACCAGGCATTCAAATATTTCTACGTCAAGACCTTTCACGATATCAGATACATTCGGGGCTATTTTGATTACTTTGGCCAACGAGGGCATTTTGGTCTTTTAACTATCATGGATGATTTTGTAATTTAGCCCAATAGTGATAAAATGACGATTTACAATATTTAAGATTTCCAGAAGTTTATCGAGCCTCTTAAACTAATCGAACTAACATGTCCCACCCTTATAGTACTAACCAAACCTTCTGATGTATGCACTTCAAGGGTATCATTTCCAAATGCTGATTGTATCGTATATATGAAAGGTTGCCTTCATATTTCACCATAGAACTTGCCACGGAGTAGTCGAACGAACACTCTGTGCGGGAAAACTTCCATCCTTATATTAATATCAAGAGTGATTGACGTACATGGGTCATTCTTCAACCTTTAAGGGCATTTCAGTCATTTTCAGCTTTATTGGCATTTCTAGAATTTTATCAAAGGCAATTTACTTATTTCAGTCAAGGGGGGTATTTCAGTCATTCTGAAGCTCAGGATATCCATCATTCATGTCAATTGAACCATTTATAGTATTTCAATCATTTAAGTACTCGTGGGTGTTTCGGCCATTCAAGAAATTTCGGTACTCTCCAACCACTTTATTCATTTCAGACTCAAGGGTTTATCCATCCTTCAAGTTAATTTGCAAACTTGGGTGTCTGAAGATACTTCAGCCTCCTTGGTCATTACGATCATTCCGATTAATTTAACCATAACAATATTTCCAATTCTTTTAGTCAATACAATCAATTTAGTATTTTGAGCCACTTAATTAATTCAGAGATATGGATAGTTTCCCGGAAATCTATATTTGGAGATCCATTCCAAATTCAAGGAAACCTAACACCTTACAAATCTCGAAAGTTTAAATCTTGTTACCATAATTTTCCAAGTAGTTCGAGGGTTTTAGATGAATCGGGTTGTTTTACCATATCAAGTGTAGATTTCTAGATCGCTCCCAATTCCAAGGGTATTTTAGTCATTCTCATACATTAAGGGTATTTTCGTAATTTCATATCCAAATATTTCTAGCTTTTACTCATTTGACATTAATAATCGGGTTTGGAGATTAGATGCCTTATTACTTAATTTATTGAACTCCAGATTCTTACATTTGTTAACCTCCTCGTTCGAGCATTTCGATCTTATCTAGGGTATCATACTCAATTTCATATCTGGTTGGACTTAAGCAGGGTTAACAGCACTCTTCATCATGTTCATGCATGCATTAACTGAATACCAATATGTTCATAAAGCATACTAGAGGTAGTAGTGTATTACCTTTAATACTTGCTACACCGGTCAACCATGATACTCCGTTCGATCACTCTCGAACCCGAATGCAACGTCCTCAACATCTCGAATACAAGAAACTGCGAATACCTTCAATCGCACAAATTCCAATTTCAGTCCTTATTCACATTGCTCATAATTGATTATTAACAAACATAAGCAGACTCGAGTTCAAGGTCCAATCCGGAGGCTTTCGGATTAGAATTTCACGAAACGGGCTTCAAAATCGGACTTAGGACGTCGAAAAATAAAAAATAAGACTTTTCGGAAAAAGTTGACTTTTTTGGTCAAAGTAAACATTACCGTCAGCAGTCAACGCTGACGTCACGGGTTGACTCACTAGGTTGACTCGGGTGAGTTGACTCACTGGGTTGACTCGAACAAGTTGACTCACTGGGTTGACTCGGTCAACGGGTCAAACTCGGGTCGGGTTCGGGTCAACTCGGGTCAGGTTCAGGTTTTCCAACAGGCCCATACCGGTTTTGTTTGGATCGGTTCGGGAAGCCCGATCGACAAGTCAGACCGGGCCTGGGTCGGTCGGTTCAACGACCACCGTCCAAGGCGGCCAGGAATCGCCCCAGACCGCGCGTGAAGCCCACGCGCAGCCCCAGCTTGTTGGAATCAGACCAGAAAACACCCAAAACAATCCACAATTCATCCTTAAACTTGAATATCTTAAATTTTCACCGGAAATATTACCAAAACTTACCAAATCGGAATTTAACCCTTTAACCTACGAACCTCCAATGAGGCCTCAAACGGCGACGGTCGAACGATCCCCGACAGGGTTTTGTTCGCTACAACCTGGAGATCACGATGGCGGTAGCCACTTCCTGAACCGGTGCCTACGGTGGCCAGAAACGACGAGGAACAGAGGCTCGAAAACCCTAGATTAGACGAACCTAAAACCTTCGATTGGCGGCGATCGGGACAGCAGCTGCGCGAGTGGCTAAAGGCGTTTGGCTTGGGGCTCAACGACGAGCACTCTGGCACCGGCGGTGACGACCACGCACCGACAATTGTCGATATTGGAGGTTGAAGAAGGTATCGGTTGGGGGAAAGCTTTTTTATTTCTCTTTAACGTCTCCCTCACATTACGATACAAATGAACGCCTCAATTAGGGGTAGGTATTTCGGACCCTTTTTATTTATTTACTATTCTTATTCTTATTATTATTATTATTATAACCACATATTTGATTTAAAAATTAAACCAAAGCAAACTGTGTTTATGGATTGTCTTAGCTCAATGGTTAAAGCAAACATTTACTTGGTACAAGACACAGGTTCGAGTCTTCTTAATAACAAAATCTTTTCTTTCCCTCTTCTTCTTATTATTTTTTAATTTGCTCTCATTTTAATGGTCGAGATTACCCTGCATCTTAAGGGTGTTACAACTCTCCCCATCTTAAAGGAAATTTCGTTCTCGAAATTTACCAAAGTCAGAGAAATGGAGAAACTGCTCTTTCATCCATTCATGTACTGAATCTTTTCCATCATAGCATCATTGTTTCTCAGGACTCTCAGTCGGTCATATATCAATCTGGCAGTTTCCTCAGTCACTCAAACTATCCTTAGACCCAATGTCATCCTATCATACATCTCCGACAACTAATCAGAATAAAATATTTGGATTCTTATCGAACTTCATATAGTGCTAGGCAAATACTTATCTCATAACTTTTATCATAGACGGTCGTAATCAAGGATAATAAACCATTCCAACTATCAAAGAAGTCACTCAAACGTCCTAGAAGTATATGCATAACTCTTCTAGGTTGACCATCAATTTACAGATGAAAAATTGTCCCTAAAATCCAGATGAGTACTCATGGCATGCAGTCGAGCCTTCCGAAATCGAATATATACCATTGAATTTTCAATTAGGGATAATACATAACGATACATCATGCCATATTTTGAGAGATGTCTTTTCTTAAGCCAGTCGAACATAACCAAGGTTTTAAACAACTATCTCTTACCTTCAGCGTAATACTTAGACAACTTTTTCCTTCGTGTATAACAGGGTCAGCACAGAATTTACACTTTCGCCACATTCACAAACACTTTTCTTTTAAATTCATAACCCCATTCTTCTATTTTTTTTCAAATTTCCATCGAAATATTCTCAAACATAACAATTATCACCGAACAACCCTTCATGTAATCTTACATCGATTACCTCACTAGGTCAAACATTTGCTCTCAATCTGTATCAGATTTTTAATTTCACGTTCATTATCCATCTCATGTTCTCTTCTTCTTGTTCTTTTTAAATCCAAACCCACCAAGAAAATCTAAATTACAAACGAATGTTACAAGCATTCGTTGCCAGTACAAATCGAGCTGTTAAGAGCAGAATGGATGGATACACTTAATACAGAAAAGGATTCGACATCAGAGTCTCGACATTGAGAAGTATTGTTATAATCTAGGGGCATGCATAGACCAGACACCCTATGACAGACAATCGACCGATCTACCCAGAATGACGCAACTCTAAGCTCTGATACCACTAAATGTAACCCCCTATACACGCCTATACGTTACAACGGATCCTAGGAAGTTACATTAGGGTCACAAGAGCGACCCATAGTAAAAATACACATAAAAACATATTTCTTCAAAACACTTATTAAACTGTAAAATCAACTTCTATTTAAAATACCATTTCGGGAAGTCATTTAAACACATAACAAAATTTTCAGAAAGTCCTTTACAAATACTATCATAAAACTATACATGACATGCATGCCCACTAACTATACAGTACCGTACTCCAAAAGCAACGCCGAGAGAACTCCGAACACTGATGTCAAACGTTATACCATGATATGTTCTTTTAACCTGCGATGGTAAAAACAACGTGAGCTTGAAAAAGCTCAGTAATACAGAATTACCAAAATATGCTATAGGCTCATGCATATATATGGTAGACATAACATTTTCATGATGTTCCATGTAGTAATAGTCTCCATTTTCTGTTCTACTATTTCGAGGTAGTATCATACTCGAGAATAACGATATTTGTTCTTTATTCAAACATCATGAATTAGACGGGAATTATATAAACTGGTAACATACGGAGGTGGAAACATAGAGTTTAGTGTCTAGTGTGTTCCAACAGTGCAACGTTAATGCATGAAATGTAACAATCCAGTAAACCTTTTTATTTAAAATACATTTGTTTCAAGTAGCCATAAAGTTCATTTTAATTCTTTATTTACCCTCTAACCATACTCCAGTATATAGTTTCCCCAATGCGGTATCATATACATGCATTAACTCGAGCCCATTGGGCGTGGGTACCATCCTAAGGATATACCTTAGTATACGGGCGGCCCTTGCCGAAGCATAGGAACCAAAAACGGGCGGACCTGGCCGTAGCCTAGGATCCGAAAATGGGCGGACCTAGCCGAAACTTAGGATCCGAATATGGGCGGACTTACCAGCTGGATCAGGGTTGAGCCGTCAGCAACTTCATATCATTTCCCAAGTACCCTTGTGAATCAGATCATCAATAGTTCATTAATCAATAACTGTATTTTTAGTAACGCGTTATCCATATAGCATGTTTGTCATATCGGGTGTATAGGCATTGTAACGCCTCGGGTTTAGGGTTGGATGTTACTCGGGTAAATCGGGTTCGAGTCGTAGGTTCGTTATAAAATTTAACTAAGCCTTGGTTTAAATTAAAAGGGTTTGAGTTCATTAATGGCATTTTGGTAATTTCAAAATGAAGGAAATTAAATTGTGAAAATGGGGGCTTTTTAGTAATTGTTATTCATCTTCTTCTTCCTTTGGTTTTATTTCACGTTAAAACCTCTCTTATCCCCTAAAACACTATTTCATCAAATCTCATCATCAATTGAAGGGCTCTCTTCGAGGTAATTACAGATTTCCAACATTTTCATTGCTTTAGTTTTCATAGAAATCCCCTTTTTGAGTTTTTAAAGTTTTCAAAGTTTGAAGAAAAGCATGGAACTTCAATGGCTTCTTGGGTTGTTTTTGATTTGTGGAGTTAAGTTTTGAACTAGCCTAGCCCTAAGGTACATTATATCTCAATTTGGTTGATTTTTGTTGAGAATCCCTAAATTGAGTTTTGGGGGTATTTTAAAAGTGTCAAACTTTGTGTTTTTGGTGTGGTTTTGTGGAAGGAAGTTGGGCTGGGGTTATAGTGATAATAGAAGGGTGTTTTGAAGGTGTTTGGAGGTGTATTGGGTAGTGGAAGTTGTAGTTTTCTAGTGGGTTGCAGAAGTTGTGTTAGATCATGGGTTGAAAGTGTGGTAAATGGGTCTTGGAATTGTATCTTGATTTGTGACTGTGATTTTGGAGTCGAATGATTGAGTAAATTGTTGTTTTGTTTTGCTAGAACCAAGGGAAATCATTGGAGAGGCTTCAGGCACGAATCTGAGGAATTCAGAGACTTGAGAACGGTGTTCGGCTTCCGTCTGGGGTTGCAACGGTGAGTGGAAATGGTTAACCTTGTTTTGCTTTTGAAATGGGATTCTTGGGGTTTGGGTGGAGCCGTGAGGGCTCACCTAAACCCAAGTGTAAGTTTACTAATCCTACCTTAATAGTTATGAGATAATGTGAGATTAATTGTTGTGTTACCATGTGCATTGTGGATTGCTTTTACATCCGCTGTTGTTGTGTAGTCGTGTTGATATTGTGTAGTCGTGTTGATGTCGAGCCTCACGTGATGGTTGTCTTAACTACGGTGATGAGTGGTTCCACTGGTAGTGACTAGTAGTAGAGTAAGGTGATGAGTGGTCCCACCGGAAAACTACTAGTCGAACGGTGATGTGTGGTCCCACCGTGTGTGTTGGTTGTGCATGTGCAAACCATGTAGTTGTCTTGTTGTGATATCTTTCGTGCATTCAATGGTTTATTTATTATTTAAGAAAAGTGTTTTGAAAACTGCATGATTGTTGAGTTTTAGAGCTTCGCTCACTAAGCTATCAAGCTTACGCTCTCCTTTTTCCAACATGCAGATCGTTAGAGTTTGGGAGGCAAGTGGGCAAGGAAGGAGCCTTTGGAGTTCTCAAGTAGCTCAAGTATGATTTAAGTAAAAGTAATAATGCCTAGACATTGGGGTATTAGACTTGTATGGTGTTGGAGTTCAAACTCCTTTGTTGGCTTTTGATGTTCTAGCATGTTGGTTTGTTGGTGCTATGTGTTGTTTGAGTGTTGTTGGACTCATGTATGTTGGATTGTTGTTAATGTCTTGTTATGGATTTGAAGACCATGTTTACCATGTTGCTTAAATACCTTGTGGTTGAGGGTTTAGACCCTTTTCTATAAATGCTATGAGTTGCTATGAGAGCATGTAAACCTTGCTAGTGGATGTGTATGTCTTTTGCCTTTTTGACCCCTTTTATGTATGGTTGATATGCAAGTTTCCCTTAAGTGTGATTGCCTTGAATTTAATGCATCGTTGTTTGTTTAAGTCGATTTGTATGCTTATTTATGGTTGGTGGAAGTTGTATGAATGATGTTTGGTGGCTAGGTGGGTCATAAAATGCATCTAGAGTTGAGTCTTAGTTCGTTTTTTGGCTAATTTGAGACTTGCAGTGCAGGGCGTATCGGTACGCCCAAGGGCCGTATCAATACGGTCCTACACTTTGGAGCTCAGATTAAGCCTAGCGTACCGATACACGGGGGTGTATCGATACGCCAAAAGCTCTCTGGAAATCTGAGATATTGACGAGATTTTGGCGTATCGGTACGGGTCTTGGGTGTATCGGTACGGTCTTGTATCGTTGACCGTGAGAAGTTGACCGTTGAGGGCGTATCGTTACGGTCAACCAGTGTACCGATACGGTCTCCCTAGGTTGACTATGGGCAGTTGACCTGGTCAAGGCGTATCGATACCCTCTCCTAGTGTATCGATACGGCATGTTGTAATGAATGAAATGGGTTGTTTAAGTTGCTTGTGTTGTATGCTTTGCCTCGTTCGATGTCCTCCGCTGTCGTATGTCACCTAAGATGTATTAAAGCATTTAGACAAGATAATAAATAAAATAAATTTTCTAGGGTTGCTAACCGAAGGGGAGCCTTAACGGGTTTCACTTCGGTTTTCCTCGTGTAGCCTACTCGGACCGGTCAGTCGTCCGGACTGAGACGAGGAGGTTACATTTGGTGGTATCAGAGCATGAGGTTTCCGAGAACTCAGGTCGGTAAGTGAGGTAAGTTTGAGGTATTATGATGTTACTTTGTATCGATGAGTGTTTTACCGTGTATGCTTGAAGTTTGCTTGCTGGTACGGTGTTTGGAAGCATGTTTTAATGGCCTTTTGATTTGGTTAAGGGTTAGTCAAATGTCCTCATTGTTAGGTGTTGTTGTCAAAAATGGTTTTGGTTTAACGTGCTTGAGAACTTGAGTCCTTGCCCTTTTGCTAACCTAACATTTTTCTTGTGTGTTGTGTGTTTGTTGTTTTAGATTCTATCTTAATATGGTGAGACCGAGGGGGCGACCTAGAGCAGGTAACCAGGCACCCGGGGGTGAGCCTCCTGTTCCTCCTGCTCCCGGTGGTAATGGTGTAGGTGGCGAAGGAAATGTGCCTCAGGCTGGTTCGTTAGTCGGGGTGATTGTAATGGGCTTCATGCCGATGCTAATGTTGGAGGTGTTGGAGCACAGGCGGGTCAGGGTCCAGCGGGCACGGACATGACCCATTTGATTCAGACCATAGCCGAAGTTTTTCAGACAGCTTTGGCCGGTGTACAAGCTGCAGCACCACCTCAGGGTGCAGAGACAGGATTACCCCTAGAGAGGCTCCGTAGTTTGGGCGAAGTTGAGTTCCGAGGGCTGACTCCCTAGGGTTCGGAGGCGTGGCTTGAGAGTACCACACGTATCTTGAGACAGATGGAGTGCTAAGACGCCCGTAAGTTGGGTTGCATCGTCTCCTTGCTTCAGGGGGACGCATATACTTGGTGGATCACTGTTACTTCGGGTATGGCCGAAGTAGATATAACGTGGGATTTCTTTAGAAATGCCTTCAAGAGGAAGTATCTCGGAGTTCATTACTTGGATGAGAAGAATAGGGAGTTTATGGCCTTGGTTCAGGGTAACAGGACCGTGTCTGAGTACGAGGTCCAGTTTGTGAGATTGAGCCAGTATGCACCTGAGTTGGTTCCTAATGAGAATGAGCGGTGTGAGCGCTTCCGGTATGGGTTGACTAGAGATGTGAAGACCGACATGCTTGCATCTGACTACACTGAGTTCGATTTTTTGGTCTCTAGGGCCAAGGATATTGAGCAGAACTTTGGCTCCAGTTCCCGTGCTAGTGGGTCCGGTTCTGTAAAGAGACATGCGAATTGGGATAGAGACCATGCCAAGAGGCATAGGGATAGGAGCTACCAACCCGATTCGAGGCATAGGGGTGGTAACTATGGTCAGGGCCATCAGGGCCAAGGAGCTGTTATGCACACTCCGGAGTGCACTAGATGCGGGAGACGCCATCAGGGCAAGTGTGCGAGTACCTTTGGACCATGTTGGAACTATGGTTCCCGAGATCATATAAGCCATAACTGTCCACACCCGGCTAGGGGCGGACCAGCTCCAGCTAGGGGTTATGAGCAGCAGAGAGGCCGTGAACGC
Source organism: Hibiscus tridactylites (assembly GCA_958450335.1). Lineage (NCBI taxonomy): Eukaryota > Viridiplantae > Streptophyta > Magnoliopsida > Malvales > Malvaceae > Hibiscus > Hibiscus tridactylites. The sequence goes on along the minus strand of OY288268.1, from coordinate 83,722,769 downwards.
GGTCGTGGAAACTTTCAGCCAAAGAATGAGGGTCGGAAAAACTTGGCTCATGTAGTAGCAGTCCAGCCCGAGGGAGGAGGACCGGCCAGGGTGTATGCTTAGCGAGAGGCTGGGAATAACACAGACATCATTGCATGTAATTTCTCGTTACAGTCTTTGAGTTTGCTTTCTTTGATAGATTCGGGGTCGACACATTCGTACATTTTGGGTGAGCACGCAAGGTCATTAGGGTTACCAGGTGAATGGCTAGAGGTAGGTGTAAATGTTACTAGCTCTTTTGGTGACACAGTGGTAGTTAGGAAAGTGTATAGAAGGTGTCCCTTGATGGTTCAAGGCCACGTGTTTCCGATCGATATGATGGAGTTATCATTCTACGGTTTTGACGTAATTTTGGGCATTGATTGGCTCATAGAGCATAGAGCTAGGGTTGACTTTGAGACCAAAAGAGTCTCTTTGAGGCTTTCAGATGATTTCGAGGTTGTGGTAGTTGGTGAGAACGTTAGGTTCTTGTCCAATGTTGTTTCTGCTTTGGAAGCTCACAGGTTGTTGAATTCAGGTTGTCAGGCTTATTTGGCTTATGTAATGAATCCGAATATGAGTGAGGTTAGACCACAAGACATCAGGACAGTATGTGATTTTCCGAGTGTTTTTCCGGAAGAGTTGTCGGGTTTGCCTCCAGACAGAGCAGTTGAGTTTGCTATTGAGACATATTCTAATTCTACATCAGTGTCTATTGCTCCGAATAGAATGGCACTGAAAGAGTTGAAGACACAGCTTCAGGAGTTGACCGATAGAGGTTTCAATAGACCTAGTATTTCTCTATGGGGTGCCCCAGTTTTGTTTGTGAAAAAGAAAGACGGTAGCATGAGGATGTGTATAGATTATAGGTAGTTGAACTGTAACACCCCAATTTTGGGCTTAGAAGTTTTGGGTTTGGATCGGACCGGTTGGATCGCGGTTCGAATATAAAAGAGAATGGTGAAATCAATTTTACAAAATAAGGTTTGGAAGTGTGACATTTTGGTTTAGTGACTAAAATGTAATTTTCGAAAACTTGGTGACTGTTTTAAAAAGGGTTGAAACTTTGAATCTTTAAGGAGCTATTTACCCAAGGAGAGTTTCTCCAGATTTTTCTTAATATTAATCAATTAATTAATGGTTTTAAATTAAAGGTAAAAGGGAGGGAAAAAGATATTTTGATCATAACTAACTTTTCTCTAAAAATTTCCATTTCTTTTCTCTCAACTTTTCTCTCAACCCAAACACTTTTCTCCAGCAAATTTCCCTCTGATTTTGACCTCCAAAGATGAGATTTCAATCTTCATTTGATCTCTAATCATTTCTACATCAAAACCTTAGCATTTGCTCATTGGATTTTCAAGAATCTTGGTTCCAAAAAGGGATAAACTCACATTTAGAGGTATGAACGTCCTTCTCCTCTAAATACTCAGTTCTTTACTGAAATTCTCAAGTTCTCAATCCTTGATTTGTGTTTTATTAAAGGTTTTGTAGTTGTGTTCTTAATCTTGGCTTTAAAATGCAAGATTTGGTTAATTTTTGATGAAATTCGTATGAAATGGTTGGGTACTGTTTTGAGATGTGTTTTTAATGTAAATTGGATGTATAATTGATGAGAAATTGAGGTTTAATCAATGCAATCCCGGATAGGTTGATTTTCCTAAGTTTTGCTTGAGTTTTTGGTGGTTTTGGGGGTGATCTTGGTGATCTGCTATAGCTGGAGGTATAAGGACGTGATTAGATCCTTTTTGGATGTTAATTGAGGTTTATGAATGATTGGAATTGATGGATCTTGGCTGGGTAGTGTTGTAGAGATGTTTGGATGTGATTTCGGTTGTGTTTGGTAGCCGAAATGTGAGTGTTGATGAGAGCAGCGAGTTTAGGTGTTTTGGTTGAAGATATTAATGCATGATGATGCATTAATCCTCTGCTTTGATGTGTTTAAAACAGGGGAGACATCTTCGGATCCTTGTGGTGTTGATCCGGAAGCTTGATTGGTGTTTCGGCAAGTTGCGAAACGGAATCGGTGAGTGAAGTTTGGTTTTCAGCTTTGAAACCAATGTTTTGAAGGTTTGGGAGCTTAGTTTAAGTCTAAACAACTTAGCTAAGCTCAAGAGTAAGTTTTCGGAAAAACTCTCTTGTTGATGAACCATGAGTTGGTTGAATGCAATGTGATTCGTTTGCATGTTTAAATTTTGTTTTTGAAAGCATATTTTAGCATGTTTATTGTTGATTTTATAAGCCATGTATTGAAGGATGCTCAAGGTAAGAGATCCTTGTTTTTGTACATTGATAAATGTGGTTTTGATGCATGATGATAATGGCTTTGTCAAATGCTTTAAAACAGTGGATTAATGTTGTTAAATGATGTATATTGGCAAGTGATATGGTTTGTCTTAAAGTACTTGAATCGGATATAGTTAGCCGGCTATAGGATTGGGTGCACCGTGAATAAAGTCGCCTTGGATGTCGAGGGGTTGTGATTGTACCATGCTCCATCCAAGTACACTAACGAGATGGTTAAGAACACCATGGTGGTTAAAAGTCCATGGGTGAGTCTTGTGCTAAGGTCAAAATGGTGGTTAAAATTCCATGTGTGGACCTTGTGTATGGTAAGATCACAATGATGGTTTAAAGTCCATGTGTGGATCTTGTGATGTACGTCTCGTGATCTCGTTAGTGATGTTATACAACTACCAATGAGTGATGTGGAGGGGTTGTGATTGTACCATAGTCTCCATCACGGGTTTTGAGGGGTTGTGATTGTACCATGCTCCACCTTGATATTGGTAGTGTGTATGAAGCGTATGGGACAACGCTTGTAATCCGCGTATCCGATTGTTGATTGTCGATTTGTGTTTTGGAAATGGTTATGATTATCACTTGAAAGCCAATATGACATGTTAATGATTTGAAGCATGAAATGCTTGGTTTGTTTACATATGTGCATGATCAAATGTGGTTTGAACCAAAGGTTTTGAAAATGAGTTTTATAAATGCATTATTGAGATGTTTTTAATGAGCATTCCTCACTAAGCTATGTGCTTACACTCTCTCTTTTCTTAAACCAATAATGCAGAGCATTGAAGTGCATAAAGGGCAGCAAGGAGGTCAAGAATCCAAGTGAAGAACTAAGCTCATGTATGGTGAATGTTTTCCTAACACTATTAGCTTTTGGGCATTTGGCAATGGGAACCTAAATGGTTGTTTTGGGAGATGTTTTGTACTCCCTAAGTTGGTTTTATGCTTTTGATAATGATAGAACATGTAAATGGCCTTTTTGAGGTTGGTTTGGTATTTTGATGCTTGAATGGTTTTCAATATGGGATGAATGCCTATAGAGTTGGGATTTTCTTTGATTGATGTCATGATTGAGTTTGGATGATGCTATTATGTTCCTTAAGCATATAATAACTTGCTGGTATGATTTGAGGGTTATATTAATGTGTTTGATGGGTTGAATGTGTAATAAACCAGCAAAATTTCTGCAATCTGGGCAGCCTGTTTCGGAACAGGTGCTACCGTATCGGAACGGAGGGCCTGAAATGGCCTTGGCGTTCCGAAACGGGTGGAACCGTTTCGGAACGGTTTTGCCACTGCCAAGCTCTGTTCTGGAACTTGTTTCGAAACGGTCCCGTGTTTCGGAACGGATCATCCCTGTTCCGAAACACTCGACCGTTGGGCACTGAAATTGTTGGTTAAATGTTTTGCAATCTTTGCGTTTTGGTCCTGAACTTTGTATATGCAATTGAACGAGTTTGAGATGTTCGTTTGAGTTGAATTTTGACAGAGAAGCATGAAACATGACTAATTTCATAATGGTAACTCAAAAGTTGGTTAAGTCCTTGTAATTTTCAGAATTTTCATTTGGGTCCCTAAATTCATAAATTGTGCAATCGAGTCCCTAAATGGTTTCTGATTGTGGTGATCCTTGAGTATGCTGATCTTATGAACATATCTAGGGTTAACATGCATTTAGACAAGTTTAAAAAGAAAAAAAGGGTCGTTAATCAAGGTTGACTTTCAGGTTGACTTTGGTTTTCCCCGTGTAAACTTCTTAATTTGGTTCAACCGTCTAGGCCGGGTTAAGGGGGTTACATGAACAAAGTGACAGTGAAGAACAAGTACCCTTTGCCTATGATAGATGACTTGCTTGATCAGTTGAGAGGTGCTTCCGTGTTTCCAAAGATTGACTTGAGGTTCGTGTACTATCAGTTGAAGGTGAAAGATGTGGACATACTGAAGACAGCCTTTCGTACACGTTATGGACACTATGAGTTTTTGGTGATGCCTTTTGGGTTGACTTACGCCCCAGCAGATTTCATGGATATGATGAACCATGTGTTTCATGATTTTTTGGACAGGTTTGTGGTAGTGTTCATAGATGACATCCTAGTGTACTCTAAGACCGAAGAAGAGCATGATGAGCATTTACGGTTAGTGCTTCAGACCCTGCTAGAAAATCAGTTGTATGCCAAGCTAAGCAAATGTGAGTTTTGGATTAGAGAGGTGGTCTTTCTAGGTCACGTGATCTCGGCTAAGGGGATTAGTGTGGATCCCAAGAAGATTGAAGCCATAGTGAGTTTGAAACAATCGAAGTCAGTGACAGAAATCCGTATTTTCCTAGGTTTGGTGGGATACTATAGAAGATTTGTTGAGGGATTCTCTAGTATAGTGGCTCCTCTGACTAAGTTGCTTCAGAAGAATGTCCCCTATGAGTGGTCAGATGCAAGACAAGAAGCCTTTGAGAAGTTGAAGAAGGCGTTGACCGGAGCTCCTATCTTGATACAGTCTGAGCTGGGAAGAGAATTTGTGATTTATAGTGACGCATCATACGCAGGGTTAGGTTGTGTGCTTATGCAAGAAGGTAAGGTGGTAGCATATGCTTCAAGACAGTTGAAAGTGCACGAGAAGAACTATCCCACCCATGATATAGAGTTAGCTGCAGTGGTGTTCGCTTTGAAGATCTAGAGACACCATCTCTATGGTGAGAAGTGTACCGTATATACTGACCACAAAAGTTTGAAGTACTTGATGTCTCAGAGGGAGTTGAACCTTAGACATCGTAGGTGGTTATAGCTTCTTAAGGACTATGACCTTACGATAGAATACCATCCGGGTAAGGCAAATGTAGTGGCCGATGCTTTAAGTAGAAAAGTGGTCGTTGAGTTACGAGCTATGTTTGCGAGATTGAGTGTGTCCAATAATGGTGGGTTGATAGCCGAGCTTCAGGTTAAGCCTTCGTTAGTTCAGTTGATTTGAGATAAGCAGTTGCGAGATGAGTATTTGGCACCTCACGTGCAAGATATAGCCGAAGATAGGCCTACCGATTATTGTTATGGGGAGAATGAGATCTTATGTTACAAGGATATGATAGTGGTTCCAGAAGATGCCGAGTTGAGACGTACGATCTTGAACGAAGCTCATAGTAGTCCTTTTGCTATGCATCCGGGTAGTACGAAGATGTATCGTGGGTTAAAGGAAGAGTACTATTGGGTTGGATTGAAGAAGGATGTGGTTGAGTTTGTGAGTAAGTGTATGGTTTGTCAGCGAGTCAAGGTCGAGCATCAGTTTCCTTTAGAGTTGTTACAACCGTTGAAGATTCCAGAATGGAAGTGGGAACGTATCACCGTGGACTTTGTGTCAGGTTTACCGTTGACTCCTTCGAGGAAGAACTCAGTGTAAGTAATAGCGGATAGATTTACTAAGTGTGCTCACTTCATACCCGTTCATACCACCTATACTTTAGACAAGTTGGCAAATTTGTACATCTGTGAGATAGTGAGACTACATGGGGTACCGAAATCGATTGTGTCAGACCGAGATCCGAGGTTTACAGCTAGATTTTGGGAGTGTTTGCATCGAGCCTTGGGTACTTGGTTGAACTTCAGTACTTCGTGTCATCCTCAGTCAGATGGTCAGTCCGAGAGAGTGATTCAGGTGTTTGAAGATATGTTGAGATGTTGTATAATCGATTGTCAAGGGTCGTGGGAAAAGCATCTACCGTTAGTCGAGTTTTCTTATAATAACAGTTTTCAGTCGAGCATTCAGATGGCTGCGTATGAGGCCTTGTATAGTAGGAAGTGTAGAACTCCGATTTGTTGGGCCGAAGCGGGTAAGAAGTTGTTACCTATGTCGGATTTGCTTAAGGGGACTACCGATAAGGTGAAATTGATTTGCAACCGTTTGAAGGAAGCTTCGGATAGGCAGAAGTCCTATGTCGACTTAAAGAGGAAAGAGGTTGAGTATTCCGTGGGAGATAGGGTGTTCTTGAAAGTCTCTCTGTGGAAGAAGGTCATGAGATTTGGCAGAAAAGGTAAGTTGAGTCCAAGATTCATTGGACCTTATAAGGTAGTTGAGAGGATTGGTCTCGTTGCATATAGATTGAGACTCCCAGCCGAGCTAGAGAAGATTCATGATGTATTCCATGTGTCGATGCTTCGTAAGTATATGTCAGATCCATCTCGCGTAATGCCAGTAGAGGAGATTGAATTGAATCTGGATTTGACATATGATGGGGAACCAGTGGAGATCTTAGCCTCAAACAGCAAGGTGTTGCGTGGTAGGTCAATTGAGTAAGTCAAGGTGAGGTGGCAACGTCGAGGGGCGGACGAGGCCACTTGGGAGAGAAAGGAGGATATGGAAAGACAGTTTCCTTATCTCTTCCAGTCATGTAATTTTGGGGACGAAATTCCTTAAGTAGGGGAGAGTTGTAACGCCCCGGGTTTAGAGGTTGGATGTTACTCGGGTAAATCGGGTTCGAGTCGTAGGTTTATTATAAAATTTAATTAAGCCTTGGTTTAAATTAAAAGGGTTTGAGTTCATTAATGACATTTTGGTAATTTCAAAATGAAGGAAATTAAATTGTGCAAAAAGGGGGCTTTTTAGCAATTGCTATTCATCTTCTTCTTCTTTTGGTTTTATTTCACGTTAAAACCTCTCTTATCCCCTAAAACACTATTTCATCACATATCATCATCAATTCAATGGCTCTCTTCGAGGTAATTGCATTTTTGAATTCTCCCCGTGATTTCCAACATTTCCACAGCTTTAGTTTTCATAGAAATCCCCCTTTTGAGTTTTTGAAGTTTTCAATGTTTGAAGAAAAGCATGGAACTTTAATGGCTTCTTGGGTTGTTTTTGATTTGTGGAGTTAAGTTTTGAACTAACCTAACCCTAAGGTACATTATATCTCAATTTGGTTGATTTTTGTTGAGAATCCCGAAATTGGGTTTTGGGGGTATTTTTTAAGTGTCAAACTTTGTGTTTTTGGTGTGGTTTTGTATAAGGAAGTTGGGTTGGGGTAATAGTGATATTAGAATGGTGTTTTGAAGGTGTTTGGAGGTGTTTTGGGTAGTGGAAGTTGTAGTTTTCTACTGGGTATATTGGGTGTACGAAAATGAAGAAGTTGTGTTAGCTCATAGGTTGAAAGTGTGGTAAATGGGACTTAGAATTGTATCTTGATTTGTGATAGTGATTTTGGGGTCGAATGATTGAGTAAATTGTTGTTTTGTTTGGCTAGAACCAAGGGAAACCATTGGAGAGGCTTCGGGCACGAATCCGTGGAATTCGGAGACTTGAGAACAGTGTTCGCTTCCATCTGAGGTTGCAACGATGAGTGGAAATGGTTAACCTTGTTTTGCTTTTGAAATGGGATTCTTGGGGGTTTGGGTGGAGCCTTGAGGGCTCATCTAAACACAAGTGTAAGTTTACTAATCCTACCTTAATGGTTATGAGATGATGTGAGATTAATTGTTGTGTTACCATGTGCATTGTGGATTGCTTTTACATCCGTTGTTGTTGTGTAGTCGTGTTGATGTCGAGCCTCACGTGATGGTTGTCTTAACTACGGTGATGAGTGGTCCCACCGGTAGTGACTAGTAGTAGAGTAAGGTGATCAGCGGTCCCACCGGAAAACTACTAGTCGAACGGTGATGTGTGGTCCCACCGTGTGTGTTGGTTGTGCATGTGCAAACCATGCAGTTGTCTTGTTGTGATATCTTTCCTGCATTCAATGGTTTATTTATTATTTAAGAAAAGTGCTTTGAAAACTGCATGATTGTTGAGTTTTAGAGCTTCACTCACTAAGCTATCAAGCTTACGCTCTCCTTTTTCCAACATGCAGATCGTTAGAGTTTGGGAGGCAAGTGGGAAAGGGAGGAACCTTTGGAGTTCTCAAGTAGCTCAAGTATGATTTAAGTAAAAGTAATAATGCATAGACATTGAGGGTATTACACTTGTATGGTGTTGGAGTTCAAACTCCTTTGTTGGCTTTTGATGTTCTAGCATGTTGGTTTGTTGGTGCCATGTGTTGTTTGAGCTTTGTTGGACTCATGTATGTTGGATTGTTGTTAATGTCTTGTTATGGATTTGAAGACCATGTTTACCATGTTGCTTAAATACCTTGTGCTTGAGGGTTTAGACCCTTTTCTATGAATGCTATGAGTTGCTATTAGAGCATGTAAACCTTGCTAGAGGATGCGTATGTATTTTGCCTTTTTGACCCCTTTTATGTATGGTTGATATGCAAGTTTCCCTTAAGTGTGATTGCCTTGGATTTAATGCATCGTTGTTTGTTTAAGTCGATCCGTATGCTTATTTATGGTTGGTGGAAGTTGTATGAATGATGTTTGGTGGCTAGGTGGGTCATAAAATGCATCTAGAGTTGAGTCTTAGTTCATTTTTCGGCTAATTTGAGACTTGTAGTGCATGTCGTATCGGTACGCCCAAGGGCTGTATCGATACGGTCCTACACTTTGGGGCTCAAATTAAGCCTAGCGTATCGATACACGGGGGTGTATCGATACGCCAAAAGCTCTCTGGAAATCTGAGATATTGACGAGATTTTGGCGTATCCGTACGGGTCTTGGGTGTATTGGTACGGTCTTGTATCGTTGACCGTGAGAAGTTAACCGTTGAGGGCGTATCGGTACGTTCAACCAGTGTACCGATACGGTCTCCCTAGGTTGACTATGGGCAGTTGACCTGGCCAAGGCGTATCGATGCCCTCTCCTAGTGTATCGATTGTTTAAGTTGCTTGTGCTGTATGCTTTGCCTCGTTCGATGTCCTCCGTTGTCGTATGTCACATAGGATGTATTAAAGCATTTAGACAAGATAATAAATAAAATAAATTTTCTAGGGTTGCTAACCGAAGAGGAGTCTTAACAGGTTTCACTTCGGTTTTACCCGTGTAGCCTACTCGGATCGGTCAGTCGTCCGGACCAGGACGAGGGGGTTACAGGCATATACTAGAATTATTGTACGGTCATGCTTAATTTATAAAACACGTCGTGTTCATGTGAGTTCAAGTATGTCAATCATGTGCACGTGGTCGGTATTATAACATGTAAATCAGTATGCAAAACAGTCGTGTAGCACACATAGAACACACTAGGTGGAATAGTTTATTTCCTTAGAGATACTTGGCATTTACGGAAGAAAACACATTAAACTTTTGACAATTGAATGGATTTTTGAAACGAGAACCTTATTAAAACAGGGGTTTGTACTAACGGTTCAAACCAAATATTAGGAGATGATACATCAAGATCTTTGGGAGTTTAGGCATATCATGGGTGATTTAGCCATTTAAACCTACAAGAGCATTATGGTCGTTTTATCATACACGGGCATTTTGGTAATTTATACCAACAAGGCGTAAACAATGACTCAAAAATTCTATTTGCTCATCAGGTTTCCAACCATGCATTCAAAGATTTCTACGTCAAGATCTTTCACGATATCAGATACATTCGGGGCTATTTTGATTACTTTGGCCAACAAGTGCATTTTGGTCTTTTAACTATCATGGGTGATTTTGTAATTTAGCCCAATAGTGATAAAATGACGATTTACAATATTTAAGATTTCTAGAAGTTTATCGAGCCTCTTAAACCAATCAAACTTACATGTCCCAACCTTACAGTACTAACCAAACCTTCTGATGTATGCACTTCACGGGTATCATTTCCAAATATTGATTGTATCATATATTTGAAATGTTGCCTTCATATTTCACCACAGGACTTGCCACAGAGTAGTCGAACTAATACTCTGTGCGGGAAAACTTCCATCCTTATATTAGTATCAAGAGTGATTGACGTACATGAGTCATGCTTCAACCCTTGAGGGCATTTTAGTCATTTTCAGCTTTATTGGCATTTCTAGAATTTCATCAAAGGCAATTTACTTATTTCAGTCAAGGGGGTATTTCAGTCATTATGAAGCTAGGGATATCCATCATTCCTGTCAATTGAACCATTTATAGTATTTCAATCATTTAAGTACTCGTGGGTGTTTCGGCCATTTAAGAAATTTCGGTACTCTCCAACCACTTTATTCATTTCAGACTCATGGGTTTATCCATCCTTCAAGTTAATTTGCAAACTTGGGTGTCTAAAGATACTTCAGCCTCCTTGGTCACTACGATCATTCCGATTAATTTAACCATAACAATATTTCCAATACTTTTAGTCAATACAATCAATTTAGTATTTTGAGCCACTTGATTAATTCAGAGATATGGATAGTTTCTCGTAAATCTATATTCGGAGATCCATTTGAAATTCAAGGAAACCTAACACCTTACAAATCTCGAAAGTTTAAATCTTGTTACCATAATTTTCCAAGTAGTTCGAGGGTTTTAGATGAATCGGGTTGTTTTACCATATCAAGTGTAGATTTCTAGATCGCTCACAATTCCAAGGGTATTTTAGTCATTCTCATACATTAAGGGCATTTTTGTAATTTCATATCCAAATATTTCTAGCTTTTACTCATTTGACATTAATAATCGGGTTTGGAGATTAGATGTCTTATTACTTAATTTATTGAACTTCATATCCTTACATTTGTTAACCTCCTCGTTCGAGCATTTCGATCTTATCTAGGTTATCATACTCAATTTCATATATGGTTTGACTTAAGCAGGGTTAACAGCACTATTCATCATATTCATGCATGCATTAACCAAATACAAACATGTTCATTAAACATACTAGAGGTAGTAGTGTATTACCTTTAATACTTGCTACATTGGTCAACCATGATACTCCATTCGATCACTCTCGAACCCGAATGCAACGTCCTCAACATCTCGAATACAAGAAACTGCAAATACCTTCAATCGCACAAATTCCAATTTCAGTCCGTATTCACATTGCTCATAACTGATTATTAAAATACATAAGCAGACTCGAGTTCAAGGTCCAATTCAGAGGCTTTCGGATTAGAATTTCACGAAACGGGCTTCAAAATCGGACTCAGAACGTCGAAAAACATAAAATAGGACTTTTCGGAAAAAGTTGACTTTTGGTCAAAGTCAACGCTGACGTCACTGGTTGACCGGGTTGACTCACTGGGTTGACTCGGGCAAGTTGACTCACTGGGTTGACTCGGACGAGTTGACTCACTAGGTTGTCTCAAATGAGTTGACTCACTGGGTTGACTCGGTCAATGGCTCAAACTCGGGTCGGGTTCAGGTCAGGTTCGAGTTTACCAACAGGCCCATACCGGTTTGGTTTGGATCGGTTCGGGCAGCCTGATCGACAAGTCAGACCGGGCTTGGGCCGGCCGATTCAACAACCACCGTCCAAGGCGGCTGGGAATCGCCCAGACGACGCGTGAAGCCCACGCGCAGACCCAGCTTGTCGGAATCAGACCGAAAAACACCCAAAACAATCTACAATTCATCCTTAAACTTGAATATCTTAAATTTTCACCGGATATATTACCGAAACTTACCAAATCAGAATTTAACCCTTTAACCGACGAACCTCCGATGAGGCCTCAAATGGCGACGGTCGAACGATCCCTGGCAGGGTTTTGTTCAGTGCAACCTGAAGATCACGATGATGGCAGCCACTTCCCTAACCAGTGCCTACAATGGCCGGAAATGACGAGGAACAGAGGCTCAAGAACCCTAGGTTAGACGAACCTAGAACCTTCGATTGGCGGCGATCAGGACGGCAACTGCGTGAGTGGCTAAGGGCGTTTGGCTCGAGGCTCGATGTCGAGCACTCTTGCACCGGCGGTGACGACCACGCACCGATGATTGTCGAGATTGGAGGTTGAAGAAGGTATCAGTTAGGGGAAAGCTTCTGGAATTCTCTTTAACGTCTCCCTCACATCATGATACAGATGAATGCCTTAATTAGGGGCAGGTATTTCAGCCCCTTTTTATTTATTTACTATTCTTATTTTTTTTTATAACCACATATTTGATTTAAAAATTAAACCAAAGCAAATTGAGTCTAAGGATTACCTTAGCTCAACAGTTAAGGCATATGGTTACTTGGTACAAGACACAGGTTCGAGTCCTCTTAATAACAAAATCTCTTTTTCCCTCTTATTATTAATTTTTTAAAACTTGCTCTCATTTTAATGGTCGAGATTACCCTACATCTTAGGGGTGTTACAATGCAATTCATCAAATGTAAAATCAAAAGATGATGAGTTAGAGGTTGCCATGGAGGAATCCTCCTCAAGTTCCATAAGGCAAAGGTTGGTCACTTCTTGTTCGTCATCCTCGGATGACTCCTCGTCACGCCAAGTAGCAAGCTTGGCTTTGAGCTTCTTCTTCTTCTCAAAGCCCTTCTTCTTGAGTTGAGGGCACTCCGAATGAATGTGACCGAGTTTTTTGCACTCAAAGCAAATGATTTGATCCCTTTCTTTTTCTTTATTTTTGGCTTTGAAATCCATTTTTCGTTGAATCTTCCTTCCTCGGATGGACCTCATAAACTGTGAGAATCTTTTGGCTATCATAGCCAATTCTTCTAGGTCATCCTCCTCACTAGAAGTGCTATCCTCATGTAGTGAAGCTTTGAGAGCCACTCCTATCTTCTTTTTCTTTTCTACCTCTAGCTTCTCCACTCTTCTCTCTTCCTTTTTCTTTTCATCTTCCCTTCCTTACTTCATTATCTCATGATTTAGAAGAGAACCCACTAGCTCATCAAGCTTGAGTGTCTTCAAATTTTTTGCCTCAATGATGGTGGTTCTCTTCCCATCCCAATATTCGAGAAGTGAGTAGAGTAGCTTCCGGACTAGTTTGTATTTCGAGATTATCTCTCCAAAACCCTTAAGCCCGTTGACGATTGTTGAGAAACGAGCGAACATCTTGGACATGGTTTCATCGGGCTCCATTTTGAAATTCTCATAGCTAAGATTGAGAACTCCAATCTTCGTCTCCTTCACATCACTTGTTCCTTCATAAGTGGTCTCTAGTGTATCTCACACTTCCTTGACACTTTTAATGGAGGAAACTTTGGAGTAGATGTCGGGACCGAAAGAGCAAAACAACATGTGAAGAGCTTTATCATTGATTTGAATCTTCTTTCTCTCTTTTTTACTCATCTCAATCTTCTTCTTTAGCACAAATCTTCCTTTGTCGTCTCTCTTCATTGGAATATAGGGACCATCTTCAATGGCATCCCAAAGTAGATAATCGTTGGATTTGATGAAGAGGCGCATTCAGTTCTTCCAAAATGGGTAGTTATCACCATTGAAGAACGGTGGTTTTGTGGTTGATTGAGATTCACCAATGCTTGACCCGGAGGTAGATGTCATGGCTTGATTTTTGGATGATCGCACTCTCTCTAGGAACTCCTCTTGTGGTTGTTAATCCTTCAAAGAGGTAGACTCTGATACCAATTGTTGAGTGGATCAAATGATTGATCAAAGCCAAGAGGGGGTGAATTGGGTTTTCAAAAGTTGTTAGAGTAAATAGAATGGCTAAAAATGAAGAACAAGGAATTTTAGAGTGGTTCATGCTCCAAATGAACTCTACATCCACTATCTTAGCTACCACTAAGGATTTCCAACAATTTACTAATTTGTTTTTCCCCTTTTAAAGGCTTAGAAGGTAACCTTTACACAATCGGTAAATTTTCTACCCAAAATTTGACCAAACCCTCACAAGAGTACAAAGAAGAATTAAAGGCAAGAAAGATATCTTTCAATACAAGATTGCCCTTTTAAGTACAAACACTCAACCCAAATTTGATAAAAAAGATCATAATTGGGCACTACATAATTTAGGGTTTACAAGAGATTGGAAAATAAACAATTTGAGCTTGGATTTTTGCTTAGATGTTTATCTTTGATGCAATAGTTGTTGTTGGTCTTCAATTAGCTTCAATTTATACCTTCTCTATCAATTCTAGCCGTTTGGTGGTTAGGGTATTGATTATAGTCGTTGGGACCCTCTCTTTCCACCATAAATGCACATCTGCAGCTTACTGTATCGGTGTGTGTGTACCTGTATCGATACCTGTCTCAAAATAGAAAGAGCCATTGTACAATAACAAGAGGGCATATCAATACGCGTGTAAGCGTATCGGTACGAGAAATGGACCGTTTCGATACGGGTAAGACCGTATCGATACCATTTTCTCAACTTAGCTCACTGGAAGTTTTCGTATCGATACGACTAGGAGCGTACCGGTACGGGACAACCACCATTTTAAATTTCAGTTACCTAACAACTGACACCAACGGTCAAAAACATTAAAAGCTTTTCGAATTTAAAATTCCCTTAAATCTGTATCGATACGGGTGGAACCGTATCGGTACGCTATTCAAACTTCTTCAGTTTTACAGAGGGGGCGTATCGATACATATTCAATCTGTTTCGATACGGTGAGGGGTGTATCGAAACGCGTTTTTCTAATAGCTAACTTAGTAAAAAGGTATCGATACAGCTGGAAGCGTATCGATACGCCTGGACGTTTTTCAATACTTTGGCCTTGGAACACTTAGAAAATATTTGGAGTTTGAGTTTTTCAAATCAGATTAAAGCATTGGTGTTTTATAAATCATTTGATGGACTTAAAAGTCTATTTCAAGTTTTCAATTTAATCCTTAACAAACATTGTTATATCAAAATCAAACATATGTTTTACAGTTTGGGGTTTAGTGTTTATGATTTAGGGTTTATGTTAGTTTTTAGTGTTTAGGGTTTAGTGTTTAGGTTAGAATGTTGGGATTATGGGTTAGTGTTTAGGGTTTAATGTTTTGTTAGTATTTAGGGTTTAACATTTAGGGTTTATGGCTTATGGTTTAGGTTATGGTCTAGGGTTTAGTGTTTTATGGTTTAGGTTATGGTTTATAGTTTATGGTTTAGGTTTAGGGTTTTAGGGTTTAGGTTAGTATTTATGGTTTATGGTTTAAATGTTATGGCATTATTTAGGGTTTATGGTTTATGGGTTTGGTCGGTGTTTAGGGGTTAGTGTTTAGTTTTTAATGTTTAGGTTAATGGTTATGGTTTAGGATTTATGGTAACATTTAGGGTTTAGGGTTTATTGTCACATTTAAGGTTTATGATTTAGTGTTTAGAGTATTATTTAGGGCTTATGATTTAGGGTTTAGGGTTTAAGTTTTATGGGTTATGTTAGTGTTTAGGGTTTAAGGGTTAGTGTTTAGGGTTTAAGGGTTAGTGTTTATGGTTTATGGTTTTATGGTTTTAAGGTTTAGGGTTTATGTTTTATAGTTTATGGTTTTAGGGTTTAGAGTTTATGTTAATATTTATTGTTTAAGTTTTAGAATTTAGCATTTAGAGTTTAAAGTTGAGGAGAATATAGTTTTTTTTTAAATATGATAAAATAAACTGCAACAAAATATAAAAGAAAAATAGTCATATTTAATTTAAATTCCTTTGACCATGTAAAATTACATGAATGAAACAATGTAAATGACAAAAATTAAATTTCAAAATTTAAACTCCATGAAACAAACGCACCCTAAAGGTTTTTAATCAATTCCAAAACTCGAGTAGTGTGGAACCGTTTGCCTCGAATTCAATAGTCGATAATACGTTGTGTGAGTTATATTAAAGGATCGAAATTGAGACTGAATTGACGGGTAATATGGATTATACCAAAAAGACTAATAATTAGGTTGTGACTGAATTATATGATTGAACTTGTATTGAATTTAGAGATACAAAAATACCTAGTCCCGACCCGATCTGATCAGGTATTTTTTCTAAATTTTAGGGTTGGAGCAGGGTGGGGCGTGAAAAGCATAAAATCGGGGCAAGGCGGGGCGTGAAAAGTATAAAATCGGGGCGGGACGGGTTTGGGTATTTACAAGAAATTTCCCGCCCCAGCCCGGTATATTTTTATATATATTTATAAAAAATTATCACTATATATAAACAATTTTACGAGTTTTAAGCTATTTTTTGTTTTTTTCGTGTTTATCGTAAAATTTTGTTAGATGTTGTTCAAGTTTTAATATATTCAATTCTAACGGTAATGATTCAAGTTTATTCTTTTAAATATGTAATTTAACATGTGGATAATTTAAAATTAGTTTTATTTTATTTTTTATATAAGTTTGAAATCTCTTAAAACCATAATTTGTGATTGTGGTGGAAGATTGTTCGAATCTAACATTTATCGTCGACGAAGATTAAAATTTTTAAAATTTTCAAGGACGGGTCGGGGCGGGGCGGGTTTAGAAGTTATTGTATCGGGGCGGGGTAAATAAATTAATATTTTAATTCGGAGCAAGGCGGGGTCGAGTTTAATAACTTATAAATAGAAGCGGGTTCGGGGCGGCCAAAAACTCGCCCCGCCCCGTTGTCATCCCTAATTAAATTCTTTAATATTCGTTAGTGTAGGATTTGATCTTACTGGACCTACTGAGCGTGGTAGAATGACTGCACAATAGGCTTTGTGGTGTTGCGTATTCTAATGGTAACAGAGTCCAAAATAATTTCTACCACAGATGCTTTTAGTTCCTGCAATTTTGATAAGTTTTTCTTGTGTTTCCTGTTTTTTCTGGGCTATAGGCTTAATGCTTAACGTCTCTCAAGGTTTGATGTCCTATTTTTTTTTTATGAAAGTGAGGGGACTAAATTATGAGAAAGTAAAAAAAAAGTTAAGTTTTAAAAAATAGGATTAAGTTCATGAAATGTATATGTTTTGGGACTAAAATTATTACTAATACCATATAGTGTCATTATTATTTTTTTTGTTAAAACTTAACATAAGCGTAGTGGATAACGACCAGAATAAAAATAATATATAATGTTAGTGAAGATTTTACTAATCAAATTAATTCAATGATCAAAGTATTAAAAAACAGTAGTTTGGTGACTATCGGTCAGTACCAGCACAAGAGCATAAAGTTAATAACAAAGGAAAAAACACTTCAGCGATACGACAGAGGAATTTGTATTGCCTGACTCTGGAATAGAAATTTTCTATTTTTTTGTATTTCTATTTATGCCTCACCTTAAAAAATTATATTTATAATTTAGAGTAGTGTGTATTTTCTAGAGTGTAGAGTTTAAGATTTAAAATTTAAGGTTATGGCTTAAAATTTAATTTTTTAGTGTTGGAGTATGAAAAAAAAAGGCTTAATGCACAAAATAGCCCCTATAGTTTATCACTTTTCCCAACTTGGTACTTAACGTTTCATTTGGGACGTTAAGCCCCCTAACGTTTTCACCGTTACCCATTTTAGCCCAAACCGTTACTTTTGCCGTTACAAAAAAGTTTTCAACCGTTAAAAAGATTTTCAACCAATGAGATTGCGCCACATCAGCTCCTCTTTGATAGAGTAACCTGACTGATTTTATTAAAAGGGTAAATGTCATGTCAAGTCTCCTATGTTTATTTTTTTATTCAATTTAGTCACTGAAAAATCTATTTTTACCTAAAATTGACCCCTATTTGTTTCTATTTTTTTAATTTAGCCCAATATTTGTTATTAATAATAATATTGTTTTATTTAAATGTTACTATTTAATAAAAAAATAAATTAAATATTTTAATATTAAATTAGTAATTTTTGATAAATTAATCCTTACTAATTTAATATTATATTATTTTTTGCAATTCCAAAATAAATTAGATTTATAATTTAGACCCATCAAAATAAATTTAATGTTAATCTTAAACAGTTTCCAATTACGTCCCAAAATAAATTAATTTTATAATTTAGTCCCATTACGTCCTAAATTAATAATTTGATATTAATTTAATATTAAATTAGTCTCTTAATTTATCTAATTTAACAGTAAATGATTTTTTATATAAATTACATTTTACTAATTTAAAATTAAAATATTTTTAATAAAGATAAATTAAATTAATTTTTAAGATTAGTATTATTTTCTTTTAAAATTACTAAAAAGTAACTATAACATCAAATAAATTGCAGGAGACACCATATATATACCATGAACTACGACGCATGTAATTCACATAAATTGATTCTTTTGTGGGGATTTGCAGGGAGATTCGTTGAAATTGAAAGTGAACAAACTAATAGAAAATTATAGTTCAAATTTTGCTAAAAAAATAATAAAATTTGAATAAGTAATTATTTAGGGTCAATTTCAAGTAATTTAATTTATCTAAAAAATTACAAATTTAATAATAAAATATTTATTTTATTTTATTAAATATTTTATTAAATATTAACATTTAAATAAAATAATATTATAAATAATAATAAATATTGGACTAAAAGGAATATAATTCGAATAAGTAATACTAAAAACAAATAAGATTCAATTTTCTATTATTTTGGGACGTAATTGGAAACTATTTAAGATTAACATTTAATTTATTTTGATGGGTCTAAATTAGAAATATAATTTATTTTGGAATTAAAAATAATATAATATTAAATTAGTAAGGATTAATTTATCAAAAGTTACTAATATAATATTAAAATATTTAATTTATTTTTTATTAAATAATAACTTTTAAATAAAATAATATTATTATTAATAACAAATATTGGACTAGATTAAAAAATTAGAAACAAATAGAGGTCAATTTTAGGTAAAAATAGACTTTTCAATGACTAAATTGAATAAAAAATAAACATGAGAGACTTGACATGACATTTACTCTTTTAATAAAATCAGTCAGGTTACTCTATCAAAGAGGAGCTGATGTGGCGCAATCTCATTGGTTGAAAATCTTTTTAACAGTTGAAAACTTTTTTGTAACGGTAAAAGTAATGGTTTGGGGCAAAATGGGTAACGGTGAAAACGTTAGGGGGCTTAACGTCCTAAATGAAACGTTAAGTACCAAGTTGAAAAAAGTGGTAAATTTTAGGGGCTATTTTATGCATTAAGCCAAAAAAAACACCAAAAAGGACCAGAAGATTTTTGTTCTCTGACCCGGTGAGTGTAACTATTTTTTTAAATAGTTTAAGGGTGATTATAATGTGGTATATATTCAAAGTACATATATGATACACCTTACAAACAAAACGATTAAACTCATGTCTCATAAAATGAACATCGTCCATTATTCTATTGGGAGCACTTGTTGGATTTATATAAGTGTATTTCATAATAAGAAAAAATCAAATACTTGATCACTGGTTATAGAAATAAATTAATATATGGTATTATTCAAATGGTAGAAACTAGAAACACTTATTACACATCATAAATGAATGAGATCTGAATTCTCGAGAAACTTTATTCTAAACAAGGCCTAAAAGCGACATAGAGATATAACTCCTAACACATACTACTCCTTTCTCCAATATCAATGGAAACGAGGAGGAATGCTTTGTTCATGTCTGAAGAAATTCTCCGGATCGGTCTTCGACTTAACATAAACCAACCTATCGAAATTCTTCTTGAAATACTTACGACCCCAAACACTTGCTTGCTTGTAACTTGTCCTACCATCCTCGTTGTTCCGTCCGATATCGAGATCTCTGTAATTAATGTACGCCTCCCGTGGAGATTTCGAAACAAATGATCCCATATAACTGTAAAGTTTACGGATCCAGTTTATATACCTTTGAGGGTTACCGTTCTCCTCCTCTCGCCAGCCGATGTTGTAGTTTATCTTGTACAAGGTGCCTTTCCGATGCGGGAATGGAAGTGCACTCTCCGGGATTTCGTCCATTTTGCCACCGTATGAAATGATGTTCATAGTTGCTGTTGATGCTACGTCCTCCAGAAGTTGAGACCATAGCCCTTGAAATGCGATTTCCGGCATCGGTTTCCTCACGTAATCAGATTTTGCTTTGAATGCAGGAGTAAGCAGGGTGTTCCTATAGGTCCTGTTGAGTAAAATCTCTGGGGATTCGTTCGGAAGTTGCGTCAAGAAAATTAGAGATTCAATCCAAGTCATCTCCATGAAATTTTCCGGAACGAAACCGAGTTCGGGGAATCGTTCTTGCATCAATGCCATGAGCTCATTCGCTCTGCCTTGGAACACTGAAGTAAATGTTGCTAGAACTGTCCTTGTCCCGCTTTCGGTAGCGTTCGTCGTCGATATCAAAACGACAGAGTATACGTCGTTGGGAAGATTCGGTGCGACGTATTGCCAACGGTGGAGAAGCTGTGTTGCATTCTGTTCCAATGTCCTGCCTACTGAGAGAACAGTCACGGTTGATGGAATAGGAACCAACTTCACTTTCCACGCCAGAACAATCCCGAAGCTTCCTCCTCCGCCGCCTCGAATGGCCCAAAACAGATCTTCTCCCATCGATCTTCTATCGACAACTCTCCCATTAGCATCAATTAACTGCGCATCGATTACGTTATCCCCCGCGAGTCCGTATTTTCGGAACAACAAACCGTACCCTCCACCACTAATCAATCCACCAATTCCCACAGTGTGACACAGAGCACCAGGGAACGTAAGATTCGTGGCTCGTTCATTGATTCTATAGTATAATTCTCCCGTAATTGCTCCGGATTGAACCCATGCCTCTTCATTTTCGACATCGACGTCAATAGATCGAAAATGAACCAAATCAACAACAACAAATGGAACTTCGGAGACATACGAAAGACCTTCGAAATCATGACCACCACTTCGAGTTCGAATCTGGAGACCATGTGTTTTCGAGCAATGAACCGTTGCTTGAACATGGGAAGTGTTCAATGGCGTTACGATAACAAAAGGTTTCGGAGTATTCGGCGTAGAGAACCTAAGGTTTTGAATCGAAGACTCTAAAATCGCAGAATATGTCGAGTTTCTATAGGTGTAGACAACTCGAGAAATGGAAGATGATTCTTCAGGATGATATGAAGAAAGGCAATGGAGGAAATCCTCATGGCTATCAGCTGAAGAAGTTGCCAATGCCGAGGAGAAAACAACAATGAAAAGCAATGGTAAATGGTAAAAAGACTTCATTTTTGCTTTCTGGAACCGATGAATTTGTGAAGAATTGAACAAGAGAATTATATATTTATAGGCAATGCTTTTAGCCGCCAATGTGAACAAAAACTGAAGCTTCTTGTGCTAGCATGGGGCGTTGTACAAGTTTGAATAAAGAATCCCAGATATTTGCAGCCAATGCATACTATAATATATTGACCTACGTTATTCATTTTCTTGCGTAATTACTTGGGTTTCCTTAATTTATTCACTTAAACATATTTCCAACCTAATCGTCAAAGTCCTCTCTTGACCGACGTCATACGACTCGTGATTCATTAACAAGTTTTTTCACATTTTAAGGATTTTGGGTAGGTATACAGCAGAGTAGCGGTATGACTACGGTGCGGTACTAACTGAAAATGTTATAACATACAGAGTACGGAATTAAAAATGTTACATTTTTATAATAATATTTTCGGTTGGTGTCTCGCGACAGTATTGATATTTAGAGACAAGTTTCGATACTTACAAAAACCTAAAATGTTATCAGAAGCGATAAGTATCGATACTTAGCCACTAACCTAAAATGTTATCAAAAAGTATAAATTTTCAGTTCCGTATTTTGTGTCTTATAACATTTTCGATTAGTGTTGCACAGTAACCGCACCGTATCATGCATTACGTTAGACTCGCCCATTTCAACGAGTTGTATTTTATTACCCATACTGTGAAAATGTCAGCATTGGCAATAAACAATGTTTTCTTTCTCACCTTTGAAGAAGTTTTTCCTCCCTTCTCTAGGTCAGTATTGTTCAAAATAATTACTAGATTCATGGTCACAAAAGTAAAGATACCTTTTTATTTTGGTTATTAAAGTTATATGAGTAAATAGAATCAATAAGTTGTTCTAGCAGGACGAGACGTTAGGTCCCTTAAGCAAAATCAAAAGTTTGAATATTGACGTTGTACATGAAAAAAAAAAGCTGAGTTGTGAGGGTCGCCCGCATATTGGACCTTTGCAAAACTCGATTCCAATTAGTTAGACAATGAGTTAGATATTAGTAGTTATACCAAAGAATGATATCAATAAATAATGAAATGATTATGTTTGTCATCAATCTAACAAAAGTTAATTTCTGAGTCATTATTTTATTATTTATCGATAACTTTAACTACCAAAAAAAAATCAAACTTAATTGATCATATGTAGTTTACCCTTTTATATTTTTAGTCTGCTATAATTGAAAATGTTGTATATATATATATATATATGTGTGTGTGTGTATGTATGTATATATAGATGGATGGAAAATGAAATCTTTGAACAATTCTTGCATACGTGCTCTGAATGTTGGCTGATTGGTAATACTAGGGTTTTGCATGACAACAACATGGGACTTGGAACATGGTGGACAGAGAATGATGAATGTTATTTTGTTCATTATGTGTTTTGGGGAATGTGATAAGGTAAGAAAATGATAAACTTCTCTCTTTTTTTATTCTAAGTCACAAGAAATAACTTTTCAAAATTGAAAATAATAGAACCTAGAAAATAAAAAACAAATGAGTTCATATTGTAAAAAAATGGCTGGAGGCCTGTTATCATAATACAAATTATATTAATAGTAACAGACGAATACAATACAACCAAAAAAATCAAACTAGGCATCACTCTATACAATATTGTAAATTTATATCGCTGTCCATATATAAGTTTTATAAATAAAAATCATAATCAAAATAAAAAATTTAAAACATACATAGCTTAACAAATATATCCAATACAAAAAATGAATTAATTAATACCTAACAATTTAAATTATGCCAACTATCAGTTAATCTAACAGGATGAGACAATAAATCCTTAAACAATATTATAAATTTGAATCTTAATGTTGTAAGTATAAAAAATTGAGTGTAAAAACCGTCTTATAATAAATTTTTACGATAAATAATTCAGATTAATTGGTTAATGAATTGAATATGTTGAAAGAAATTTATAAAGTTTTTGGGGTTGGATTATTAGCCGAGTCTCACTTTTCAAACCGTTAATGTTGACCAAATTTTTCATTCAATTCCAAAGCTTAATCAAACAATTTATCCAACATTAGAGCTTAATACAATTAGTACTTTATACTATATAATATTTAATAAATTAGAAAAGTCCACTTCAATATTTTATAACTATTACACTTGTTTTAAACTGTAATATTTTATAAAAAATAGTAAAAGGAATTTATTCCACGATAATGTGATTTGACAAAATTAGAACCTTCCCGGAGCAAAAAGAGAGAACTTAATATAATAAATGGCCCCTAAATTTAATAGTAATTCCTAAAACGGTACCTAAACCTTTTATTGGACCACCTAGCCAAACTGGTTCTTTTACCACTTTGGTATCTGCATTTGCAATCGTTCTCAAACTACTAATTAGAAATTTGTTAGGATGCTCTTTTTTTACCTGTATTAGGAAATCTTTCTCAGTGTGTTATAACTTATATTAAGCCTTTGTAAAAATAAACAGTATTAGTTTAGGTATTTTTGAGAATGGTTTCCATGTTTACATATTAAAGCGGTAAAAAAAAAGTTTAGGTACTAAATTGAGACAGATTGTTAAGTCCAAGGGTCAATTGGTATATTAAGCCAGAATGTGATCAATAGTCTTGAAGAAGAAAATAAGTTGGAAAAATAAAATATTAGTAAAGCCGTCTAAATGGATATAAAATATTGTTTTTATATTAAACGTGGGAATAGAGTTCATTTAAAAAAAACGTAGGAATGAATTCAAAAAAAAACGTGGGAATACAGTCAGCAGTACTGCTTGACCCTTGACCATAGAAAAATACCGTACTGATGTTTCTTTCATGTACAAAGTTTGAACATATATTTTTTAAAATAAAATTCGCCAATTTTATTGAACAAAAATATATTTAAAGTTATAATGAAAGTTTACAGCATAGTAAATAAAAAGATTTAATCTAGACATATTTTTAGAAAACAAAATTAGCGTCTCGAGATCATAAAAGAACCATATAAAGAAACGGTAAAAACCAACCTAAAGATTCGAAACAAAATATGGATACAAACATCACCCAAGATCAACAATGAAAGGTAAAATTATCAACAACCAATATTAAAATGCATATGACTATGACATGCCCGGCCCTGGGCAGGGGCAACAAGGGCGCCTGCCTAGGGCCCACCGCTCAAGGATGTTACACGTATTTAATTTTATTTGAATTGTATTTATTTTTAATCGTTTAATCTTTTTAAAATTTGTTATTAGGGGCCCAATTTTTTCAATATTTATTAATAGAGGTTTATTTTTTTTAATATTTATTATTAGGGGTCTACTATTAAAATTTAACTTTTTCTAATACTTATTATTAGGGGCCCAATATTTATTATTTTGAGCATACTATCAAAATTCATTTTTGTTTTTATTTTTGTTATTAGGGGCTCAATTTTCAATACTTGTTATTATGGGCTCACTCTTAAAATTAATTTTTTTCGTAACTTGTTATTAGAGACAAATATTTAAATAACGATATGCAACCGCAACAACGACCGTAACATGACGATATCGATAGTGGCAGAGTCAGGATTTTCTTATAGTAGGGTCATGAGTGAAGTATGAGGTATTAGGGATTTCTATACCACTAGAATAAGCATTGTTGACCTCATACCCCAGCAAATTAAGTGAGGTCAAATTTAATATTTTTTATGCAAGAAATCTATATTACCTCCTTGAAAACTCTATACCCAACAAATCAAGTGGGGTCAATTGCATCCCCAATTTATACGATACATCCTCCCATGGGTAACTGCGCCATCTGAAACCGCTATACCCACAATTGTTATGTTCACAATAACGTATGTTATTAAGAGATTTCACAACCGCGATACTCGCAAAGACCGAAATAGCATATATAATGTCTGCAACCACAATAAAATCTAACATGACTATAAATATGATCGCAACCGCAGTTTAAATTTCTAATTTGGGGTCTATTTTTTATGTTCGCCCTAGGCCATCAAAAGCTCAGGGCCGACCCTGGACAATGAGGCGCGTTAACAAGGTCATTACTACAACTCAATCGTGAACAAAGAACGGTAAAGGTGAATGTGGTCGTGTATCCAAATCTAGTTCGAGGGTCCGAGATAGGGAGATCAGTAGGATAACGAAAACAACGTCATCTTGATTAGTCATGGCGACGTCAAATCTAACTATGATAAAAAATCAAATGAAAGAAACAGTTAAACGTCCGATAAAGAAGAGAAAAACGTATCAAAATGTCGAAAAAAACATACCAAAAGATAAAGTAAATCGTGTCACAAGACTAAAATTGTTTATTAAAAATTAAAAAATAAAACAATAGATCTGACTGTCGGTAACTAGCATTAAAATTAGTGCCACCGGCAACAATTTTAAAAAATAAAAAAGGACACTCTGCGCCTAGAGTTTTTGGATGTTTTGTTCGGCGAGAAAAGATATCAATGATATTAATCCGGTTTATATGCTTGTAATACAAATTACTTTTAATTTGCCTATATAAAATATATTTTGGGGCCGGTTTATATGCTTGTAATATAATGTATTGTTTTTGGGCCGATTTATATTACATAAGAGTTTTTTTAGCATCCTATTTTGATTATAATCTAGTATATTAATCTGGTTTCATATATGAAAAAATTTATGTAGAGGTGACAAACGGGTTGTTCGGGTTGGGTTCGTTTCAGGTCATTTTAATTTGGGTCGGGTTGGATCTGCTATGACCTGGTTCGATTTTAATTCGAGTCGGGTCACATCGGTTCAATTGCTTTTGGGGTCTATTGATATCGGTTCGGGTATTTACGGGTCTGTTGAATTCGATTCGGATCAATATCGGTTCAATAGGATATCGATATGTTTCAGTCAGGTTTTCAGGCTGGATCAGTTTTTTACACTCATATATGGATGTATAAAGCCAGTATATTTGACTTTTTGGTGAGTTGTGCGACAGTTCACATCAAATCTTTCTTTATTTCTTTTAGTATCTTTTCTTTCTTTCGGGTTGCCTTCGGTTCGGATCTAATATGTTCGCTTGAACATTGGTTCGGGTCCATTCAGTTCGGTTGAAATCTGGTTCAGGTCCATATCGGTTCAATTAAAAATAGGGTCAGTTTCAGTTTGATTTGGTTTGTTTCGGGTTTCAGATCAAGTTTAAATTATCATGTTCAGGTCAATATCGGATCTTGAATCAGATAAAATCGGTTCGAGTCTGGGTCAGTTTGTCACCTTTAATTTTATGTACACTTGTAGACCCTACTCGAATTTGGGCCACTTTGGAGAACATTACAACTTTTATCAGTGGGACGATTTAATGGGTTCATATTACATAAAGAATTAAATATATGATTAATACTATGATACAAACATTAAAAATTGTGTAAGTTTAAGCTTGGTTTGTTGAACCAAACATTGTCCTAGTAGAAAAAAAAGATGATTTTCATCATCTCAAGGTTAGAGCAGCTTTGTCTATAAAGTATATGTGCATTATCAAAGGATTAAGAAAAATATAAACATATATTACCATGTAATACTATTCAAAAAATAATATTAAATATATATATATATATATATAATTATTAAATATTACATTAAAATAGCATAAATACTTTTGTAGACAAGATTTTAAAAATCTAGAGAAATTTAAAACGGCCTTAATTTAATCACTTACAAATATAGATGATAAATCGATTTTAATAAAATTTGAACTTCATATTTTGAGTTAGACCAAATTTGAACAAAATAAAATGTATTCATATTACATCCAAGGTTCAACATTCCTTTACAGTGAGATTTATTCTTTCCAGACTTCATGTTCACATGGTGTTTTTATATTAATACTTTAAATGTGAAATGAATTTTTGGATCAAAATAAATAATTTCTTGATAAAAATATCAAGATAAATAATTCGATTTTTTCTCATAATAAATTTATACGTTATCTGATTCAGAATAACCAATCAATAAATTGGATACCATAATAATAATGATAATGGTAATAATAATAATAATAATAATAATAATAATTTGATTTTTTAATAAATTCAACACGTTGTTTCAAAAAATGGGAACAAATAATGGAATGGGCTTACATAAAAAGAAATCCCACAAATATTTACCATAGTATGGGCTTGTTGGGAAATAAAAGTGAGTTGGGCAAGCGCATGGAATTACGAATAGCCTGCTCGCTAATTGGACTCGCTTCTTCGCTCCTGTCCAAGAAACCATTATCCATGACTATTATTTTATGGGTAAACTACATAAATGGTCTTCCGACTATGCTCCAATTATCTTTTGCGTCCCCTGACTACCAGGAGTTATAAACTGGTCCCCCGACTTAAAAAAGTAACATATTGGTCCAACGCCGTTAAATTTTTAATGGATGATGACGTGGCAGTTAATATAAATTAATATAATTACATGATTAGCTCTCAAGTTCTACACTTATTTTAGTTTGACACTAATTCTAAAAAGGCAAAATGACAAAAGATGCACCCAACGTTTACATGTTTTATCATTTATCCCCCAATGTTTCAGTTTGGTCCAAATATGCCCATGTTGTATGAAAACTGTCAGTCAACTGACGGTCAGCGGCTGATGCTGACTGGACTTACAACGTGTTAAGATCTGTTGATGTCACGTCAGATATTTTTAATAAAAAAAATTGGTATACCCTTCTATATGGTGACACGTGGACGACTATCATGTTGATATGTGGCCAAATCTGATGACAATACATGGCAAATATAATGCTGACACGTCAACAGATCTTAACACGTGGCAAGTCTAGTCAACATTAGTCGTTGACCGTCAGTTGACTGATGGTTTACATCTAACAGGGAATATTTGAACCAAATTGAAACGTTAGGGGGGCATATTTGGACCCCAAAAAATAGGGGGCAAATGACAAAACATGCAAACGTTGGGGGCATCTTTTGTCATTTTTCCTTCTAAAAAATTAACCCACATAATTTAAATAGTCTATCAATTTAGTCTCATTTCACCTCAATCTGTAAAAATTAAAGGATAAACTACATAACTGGTCCCCGACTATCAGAAGCTTGGAATTGAAAAACAAAAGCATGTGAATCTTCATAGTCTATGTTTTATTACTTATTCTGGATCCAAATATCTCAAAAAGACATTTTCTTCCTTTAACTCACCCTTAATCATGGGCAATGACGGTGGTTGTGTCTGGAGCAAGAAGAAACATTCCTCCTCCGCTGAGGACGCCTCTCACCGCTGCCGGTCCTCCGCTACAACCACCAACAATGCACCCATCATCGCCTCCGATGAAGATATCTGTGATATCCCCGTGGCGATGGTGAATTCAACGAATATCCAATCGACTCTGAAACTGTTCATTGTTTTCTACTCTATGTACGATCACGTGGAGGAGTTGGCAAAGCGAATGAAGAAAGGAGTCGACGGGGTGGAAGGTGTTGAGGCGGTTCTTTTTCGGGTCCCCGAGACACTTTCAGGTGATGTGTTGGTGCTCATTAAGGTGCCGCCTAAAGACCTAGATATTTCAGAGATTTCGACGACAAAATTGGCGGAGGCGGATGGGTTCTTGTTTAGGTTTCTGACGAGGTGTGAATGTATGGTGGCTCAGATGAAGGCATTTTTCGACTTCACGGGTCAGCTCTTGAAGGAGAAGACGTTGACTAGAAGCCGGCTGAGTTCTTTGTTAGTATCGGAACTCAAGAAGGCGGCCAAGAAACCACAATAAGTTAGAATTTGGATTTAATTTTTCTACTGTTGTTGGAGTGATGCTTTACGGGTGCAATGAGAACTCAATTTTGTAGAGAAATTTTGAGTAACAATTTTGATTCTTTCTTGAGGGTGAAATGGGACTAAATTGATAGATTATTATAATTATGTGGGTTAATTTTTTAGAATTAGGGTCAAATTAAAATAAGTGTATTACTTTAGGGCTAATTATATAATTATATCAATTTATATTAACTGTCACGTCATCAACCGTTAAATTTTTAACGGCGTTGGACCAATTTGTTACTTTTTCTAAGTTAAGGGATCAGTTTGTAAATTCTAGTAGTCAAGAGACACAAAAGATAATTAGATCATAGTCGGGGGACCATTTATGTAGTTTACCCTTATTTTATTTGATACATTTACTTTACCATCCATTTGTACTCGATTTGTTTCAATAGTTTAAAAGTGATCACAACATTTTTGCTAGATTATAAATGTTTAATTTTAAAAATGGTTATATTTCCATGAATATTGAATACATCCTTATATTGTCTTCTCCCGTCTATATTTAAAAGAAATTAAGTCAAGTAAATATATAGATATAGTTTTTCAAAAAACATAAGAAGTTAAAATATATTTAAAAATGATCTAAACATAAAATATAAATAATAAAAGAATTTATTATTTTTGTATTTTGTATTTTATAATTTATTATTTTAATAGTTTTTTTGAACGGATTATTTTAATAGTTATATATATTATTGGTTTGTTTAAAAAATAATTAAAATGTATAAAAATAATACGATAATTTCATATAGCGAGTGGGAAGGAGTGGACAAACAATCAAAATAGATTGATTCAAAATACATTGAGTCATACAGGTTTTGTCATAGTATTTAACATTGTTGTTATTTTTTTTCTTTCGGTTTTCAGGGCTTCGCTTTGACTAATTCAGATCGACCCAAGTCGTACATCTAATTTTGGTGGGTGAGTCTCCCAACGAAATTTTTTTACTTACATAACACCTCAAACTCAAGACCTACTTAAGCGATACAAAACTGTTTACCACTTGAACCAACCCCGTTGAATAACATTGTTGTTATTAAATATACATGATGGCCTTTTTGGCACCTATCTTCATTAGCTTAGTTATTTTAGTCTTTAAATTTTTATTATATCTATTTGACTCTCAACATTTTTTTTCAAAACTGACCAAAATGTAATAGAATAATAACAATGTTGTTTAACTATTGTGTCCTTTTCTATCTCATCATCAAAATTTAGAAAATATAGCTATTTTTTCTTTATCAAAACACTAACATAATCACATTTTTTTTTTGAAAATTTTGATTACATGATAGAAAATGACAAAATAACTTATGTTGGCATCTTAATAAAGATAAAATAGCCAATGTCGGCTTAAGGGTCCGAGTCAATTTGACAAAAAAATAGAAGTTCAAAAATCAAAAGAGAAGTTACAAAAAATTAATAGTTAAAATGATTAAACCGAAAAAGTTGAAGGACCAAAAAAATATTCCCTCTTAAATAAATTGATTGCGAGTACATTACAATAAATAATTCAAACGTTGTCGACTTAAATCCAAATATAATATCTCAAATTCACTTTTGTTATGTAGTGAGAAAATTGTATTTAAAAAAATATTAAAATTAAAATTTATATAATATAAAATAACATAAACATCGTTATCACCTGACCAAATAATATATCTCAATATCTCAAATTCATTACAATATTTAACCGAAACTCATCAAATCGAATAATTAGTTCGATGTATGAACAAATTTACTATAAAACGAGGCATCATTAGAGGAAATTTCCTCTCATAATTGTGTATAATTATGAATAAATAATAATCTCTGCCAGTTTGATTGTAGGCGTCGGTGCCATACTTTGGGGGGGGTCAAAAACCAGTGACCGGGAAATCGCCTAGCTACATCAAACATGACACGGTTCCAAGTTTCAAGACAGCTTGCAATTGGAAATATATATTCAACCAATGCCAATGGAAACCTAAGCTGGTTCCTTTTACAAAAACAAAATAAGCAATGTATAATTTGTCAAAATCTGAAGAAAAAATAAATCATTTAGTTTGTTTAGAAGAAAAGGTTAGTTTCATATATTAATGAATTAAACTATATTATATACATAAAAAATTATCAAACAAAATGACCATGCCTAGTTAAACTTAACTCTACAATCAAGGACACTATTTTCCTTCATTCAATGTCTGATTTCATTTTTGGTTTCGGTTATGAAGGGATTTTAACGATGTCTAATTTTTTTTTTAAAAAACTGTTTTTTCAAACTATTATCAGTTTTGAAATTTTTGCAATTTAGTCCTAATTCATTCTCCAATGTTTCTGGTTTAATTGGTTTTCAAGATCATATAAAATTTGAATCTTTAAAATAATTTTTTCTCCCTCAATTTTTCTAGTTTAATTACTTTATAAATCTCTATTAATTTTAAAATTAGACAAATTAAACCCTAAATATTTAAGTTGAAATTTTAAATTCTTACCGTTGTATGTTATTTCACCGTTAACATACAAGTAATAATCGTACAAAATAGTTTTATTTAACAAGGTAAATATCTAAATTTGAATACCTTAATAGAATTGATTTCTAGTGAGTGTTGGTGAAGGAACTCAAATTCCAAGAATATGTGGGCAAATTCCCCTTTGAAAAGGGCATGCCAATGATGGTAGTTTGTTGGCATTTCATGACAAGAATAATAAAAGCATAGTAACCAATCACGCGTCCAATGTGACAGTCCATTTTCAATTGGAATCTTAAAAGAAATTGCAATCATAAAAAGGCCCCTACCTCTCACACTCACCGCCGAGCTTGGTTGGTGACATTCATGAGAAAACGTTAGCATGTCACCATTGATTGGACCTTTATTTATATCTTTCTATTAGTGTCTTCCAATTAGTGCTAAGTGTAATGATAAAATAGGCAATTTTGGGTGAAAAACCCCTTTTAAAATATTATTTTTAATAATGGCTCCCAAAAACATTTATTTGGCAAAATGACCTTCTTTCTTGCCAGGTCGGCAGACCTCGCGTTTTGTAGAACGCGAGGTACGATATCGCGTTGTACAGAACGCGAGGTCTGTCGACGTGGCGTTGCAGTTAGTTTTAACGGTTTAACAGTACCTCGCGTTCTGTAGAACGCGAGGTCCACGAGAAAATGAAAAGCCGGCTTAGAATATATCGGACGGACCTCGCGTTCTGTAGGACGCGAGGTCTGCCCAATTCCAGCCTAAACCGCAAGCAAAAACATGCTAAGTAGGCCTGTTCGAACCCAATTTCGAGCGTGTAAATTGTATATTTTTAGCGATCATCGAGTTTGGAGTCGTAGTACTGAAAATTGTCTATCGTATGACACGAACATAATTAATTTCCGTCCATTCTACAATGGTTTAAAATGGCTTCGAAAACCCTATGCTAGCATACTTTTTTCGATTGAAGTTGTATTTCAACTAATGTCGATTTTCTGTTTTTTAATCCTATTAAATTTATTAAAAACAAAAATTAAATAAATATTATAAAGTTTAATTATAATATGCAAACAAAATTATAATTCATAAATAAAATTAGAATACGACATTATAAAATTTTAAAGTGTTTTACATAAATATTAAAAATATAAATAGAAAACAACAAAAAAAACTAAAAATGCCTATGTCCACCGGTTCCGCAGTCGGGTGGATGACGCTCACGATCCGGATACCTCCTCTGTCCATCGTGTGGTGGTCCCTGGTCCCTATCATCCTGACCATCGTGCGCGATCTGCGGATCTGTGCTGGGCCTAGGCGGGGAGTAAAACAAACTACCCATCGGCGTATTATCCACCATATGAAACTCATACTGAGGTGGATAATCGATAAGTAGAAGGTCAGTCGTGGGCGTCTGGGGGCGATCGGCATCAGTGGAGCCGAACTGGGGTGGAGGCATCGTCTGCTGGAAAGTCGATGGACCGCTATGCAATGGTGGGGCAGAAGATGATGCCCCTGGAGTGTCATATCGTGGTCTCGAACCGCGCTGCGTCGACTGCCTCTGGGTCTGCCTCTGGGTCTGCCTCTGGGGCTGGGACTGGCTCTGGCTCGCTCGCCCGCTCCCGCGTGGGCGGTTTTGGGGTCGCTGGGGAAGCCCGGCTTGCAGCTCCTCCGGAGTAAGGATATGTTGCATCCCATTGTCCCTATACCACTGGCCATAATTGAAAGTGACCGAAGGACCCCCTTCTATAATTGGTTGGAGAAAATGTGGGCGTCTGTGAAATCGTTGACCCCAAAGCGCTATCCAGACAGCGTGGTGCTCGGCCCAGTCAGTCTCCGTCTTCCCCTGACGCGTAAGATGGTGGAACTCGTCCATATTTTGCGGAGGGCGTGGAACATCTTGGACGTACCCGAACTGTCGGAGTACCCGATCCGCAGAATGCCACACGCAAACTTCGTAGTTCAGGAGCGGAACTACGGAAATCCAGAGGTCTCGATGTCGCTGTTCCACAATAGCTGCTGGAGTAATGTTGCGAATCTCCTCTGAATCGTAGGGCGTCCACACGAACTAAAAAGAATGAAAAAAGTTAGTAAAAATTTCTATATGAAATATTATTGGAAAAAATAGTATGGAAAAAACCAAAATAATTGTTGAATTACCTCGTCCTCCGTCAAGCCATCGAATGCATATCTGTATTCTTTCTGGGAGTCCGGTAGGCCGACGTGGGATAGGTTGTCGGACCACCTTTAAATAATGAAAAAGATCGTTAAATAAAATAATTGAATAAAAAAATATAGTAGATGGCCGACTCCACCGTTCTGATGGTGAACTAAGAATTGGTATGACGTTCGCGAACAAGGAAATTGCGGTGGCGGCAGTTAAGCAGTACAACCTTCGTCATAATGTTGAGACGACGGTGAAGAAAACCCAAGCAAAATACTACAAGGCTCAGTGCGTCCAAAAGGATCAAGGCTGTAAATGGAAAATTCGTATATCAGACTTGAAGAGGGCAGGCAACCGTTGGAAAATAACAAAACTTGAGGGGCCCCATACATGCACCGTTGGTAGCCTCAACCAGGATCACAAGAACCTGGATGCAAAGTACCTCGCCGACATCTTTTCCACAATGGTGAAAACAAATCCCACTGTGTCGGTCCCCACATGTCAGGCTGCAGCTCTAGCTGTCACCGGCTTCCGTCCAGGTTATTCGAAAGCATGGTATGCAAGGAAAAAGGCCAAAGAGGAATTGTATGGCCGATGGGAGGAATCTTACATAGAGTTGCGCCCGTGGCTTAATCTCCTGCAGAAACATATCCCCAGAATGGTTGTGAAACTTGATACGGTTCTGGCATACGAA
This sequence comes from Hibiscus tridactylites, assembly GCA_958450335.1. Lineage (NCBI taxonomy): Eukaryota > Viridiplantae > Streptophyta > Magnoliopsida > Malvales > Malvaceae > Hibiscus > Hibiscus tridactylites. The sequence continues at coordinate 83,688,522 of OY288268.1, read as the reverse complement.
AATGATCGTGTCGTCCGAGGTGTTTGTCAATTCCACCGGTTATTTTGGACTTTCCCCCAGTGCATCCACGCATTCAAGCACTGCAAACCGATGGTCCAAATCGACGGCACATGGTTGTACGAAAAATATACACAGATCCTACTTCTAGCTATAGCACAGGACGGCAATCGCAAATGCGTTCCTGTTGCATTCGCAATCGTCCCGAAGGAGGATTTGGAGTCTTGGACGTTCTTCCTTACGAACCTACGAAAATATGTCCTTGATCCTGTAATACGAAGAAGAAGTGATGAAGGGGTGTGTGTTATTTCTGACAGAGGCACAGCGCTGTTGTGGGCGATACAAAATTTGGGTGATTATTGGAAGCCTCCATACATTCACCACCGTTTTTGCTTGCGGCACATAGCCGCAAACTACCTGCTGAAATACAAGAATCGTGATGAACGTCAAATGGTGCTCGATATGAGTACGTCACTTATGACATTTTCATTTACTATATTACTTGTTACTCGCTTCAATTTACGACCTTTTTTCATGTGTTTTTCGACCATAACTATTCAACTGTCATCTTGTAGGCAACTCGCACTACAAACAAGAGGTGGCTGAAATGCTCGAGGAACTGAGAGCGAGAAACAAAGAGGGAGCTGAATACCTTGAAAAAATCCCAAAAGAAAAATGGCTTCGATCGTATGACGAAGGTAAACGTTATGGTCACATGACAACGAACTTGGCTGAGGCAGTGAACTCATCACTGAAGGGAGTTCGGCAGTTGCCTATCACTTCCATTGTCAAGGCGACCTATTATCGTTTAGCTACCCTTTTTGCAACCTTGGGCAAGCAAGCAACTGAGTACATGGCCGGTGGACACAAAGTTCATCCAGATTTCCGCGACAGACTGCATATTCAAGTGGACCAATCAAGACAGGTGCAAGCAACCCTCTTCTCGTGACAAGGACACTTGTTTCGTGTTGCAGAATTTTCCAGGCGGTTAGAAGGCATTCAGCACAACGCTTACGTTGTAGATCTGAGGGCAAAAACCTGCGAGTGCGGAATATTCCAAACTTTCAAATACCCGTGCGCACACGCCATTGCTGCTTGCACTAACCAACGAATAGAATACATTCGTATGGTTGATCCGATATACTTACTCAAAACGGTGCTTAAAGTTTACGAAAAAGAGTTTCCTCCAATCGGAAATGAGGTTGATCCAAATGCTGTGGACACTGAACCGATCATACGCCCAGATCCAGCACTACTACGAGCCAAAGGACGTCCACCTTCTACAAGAATATATTGTGCCGAGGATTTGGTCGAACATCGAGAGAAAACCAGACAAAAGAAGCATTGTTCTATATGTCAAAATACTGGGCACACAGCTCCTAAGTGTCCTAATCGCTCAGCCCCTCGTATTAATTAATTATTTTTAATTTGTATATGCGAGTTCTCACATGACAATCTAATCAATAAAGTCAGTTTACTTCTATTTATACAGTACGCCATCTTATATTTTCAATCATTCAAAAAAATATTTTATGATAGTGTTTTCGAAGCAACGATAAGTCAATGTACAATTGACGAAAATTGACCGTGTCAGTGTCATACGATAGAGAATTTCCAGTACTACAACCCCATACTCGATGTTACCTAAAAATTTAAAATTTATACGTATGAAATTCTGCTCGAACATGCCTATCGACATTAGTTGAAATACAACTTCAATCGAAAAAAGTATGCTAGCATAGGGTTTTCGAAGCCATTTTAAACCATTGTAGAATGGACGGAAATTAATTATGTTCGTGTCATACGATAGACAATTTTCAGTACTACGACTCCAAACTCGATGATCGCTAAAAATATACCATTTACACGCTCGAAATTGGGTTCGAACAGGCCTACTTAGCATGTTTTTGCTTGCGGTTTAGGCTGGAATTGGGCAGACCTCGCGTCCTACAGAACGCGAGGTCCGTCCGATATATTCTAAGCTGGCTTTTCAATTTCTCGTGGACCTCGCGTTCTGCAGAACGCGAGGTACTGTTAAACCGTTAAAACTAACTGCAACGCCACGTCGACAGACCTCGCGTTCTGTACAACGCGATATCGTACCTCGCGTTCTACAAAACGCGAGGTCTGCCGACCTGGCAAGAAAGGGGGTCATTTTGCCAAATAAATGTTTTTGGGAGCCATTATTAAAAATAATATTTTAAAAGGGGTTTTTCACCCAAAATTGCCGAAAAAATATATTGTATTTTTAAAAGTATCGCAAATTTAAACTTTAAAGATGATACTATTAGAAGGGGTAATTATAAATTTCAAACTCAATCAACCTAAAATAAATATGTCAAATTAGACGAATCATCTAATCGATAGACATATAGTATCATCCATTTTAGTTCATTTTTCAACTTTTTCAAATGAAGTTGATATGATTGGCCGTATATAAATTAGGGATGGCCATTTGACCAGTACTCGACAAGTTCTGACTTGACCTTATAGAGTCAAATTTTTTTTTTAAAAAAAATAGGTTCGCCTCGGGTTGGTTTTGTAGAGGACAGAGTCGGGTCGGGTCGGGCTCGGATGTGTTTTTAGGGTGAAAATATTATACTCGACCCGATATAAAAGTATACTTTTATTCTAAACATTTACGAGTTTTACTCTAAAATTTAAGTCAAATTTAATTCGGGTGAAACATCAAATATCGAGTCATGTCAAATTTAGGTGAAAGTTTTAAATTTTCAAGTTGAGTGCAGGTTAGCCAAAACCCCAACACAACCTCATAGTATAAAAATATTATAATTCCAATATATGTTTGTTTATTTTGAATGTAATCATTAGTTGTGATATTGTGCAAATATTCAAATACATCAAACATCGGTACAATGCATGTATCTTTTTTAATATTTTTTTTAAAGTCCTTGAATATAAACATAAGAATAAGGGATGGTCCCAAAACGGGTGGAAGCTATCTCAAGCACATTTGAAAGAGCTATAAATAATGAGACAAGTAGGAGCCAAACTATGAGCTGTTCAAAGCCTTTTGCTTTTGGTTTGATTTAAATTCAATACTAACCTTCAACCAATATCATTCATGCTTGCAAGTTTTGCCTAGTCAGTTGGGAAATTTAATTAAATATTTGTTTCTCAAGGACAGAATCGAACTTTCAGTCATTAATTAAATAATAATATAAATGAATTTAAAAAATGTTCTATTCCAAATTAGGTCTCTATCTATCTCATCCATTAATTTTGTTCACCAATAATTTGGTGATGTAATAATTTTTTTTGAATAGAAGTAATAATTTTTAGGTTAAAATACACAGACGGTCACTGAATTTTAGTAAAAAATAAAATGGTAACCAAACTTTTAAAAATTAAAAAATGACAATTAAACTTTATGTTTTATAACAAAATGATAACTAGACGTTAAATCCCGTTAAGTGCTTGTTATAAAATTTGGTATAATAACACATTTAGCCCTTTATATTTATAAATTCAATCAATTTAGTCTTAATTCGAAACAATTCACTAAATTTAGCCCTTGTTATTAATTTTTTTATTAAAATAGAATATTTAATATTTTCATATTTAAATCACATTGAATTTTTAATAACTACTTTAAATATTCAAATCAATTTAAAAATATTCGATTTACAAGAAAAAAATTGATTTAAAATATTAGAATATTTAAAGTAGTTGTTAAATATTCGAATATTTAAAATAAAAATATTTAAAGTAGTTATTAAATATTCAAATATTTTAAATCGAATATTTTTAAATTTAATTGAATATTTAAAGTATTTATTAAATATTCGATGTGATTTAAATATGAAAATATTAAATATTTTATTTTAATAAATATTTGATTTAAAAGAAAAAATGATTTAAAATATTCGAATATTTTGAGTTATTCGAGTTGAGGCGTCATATCTTAAGATAGAGATGAGCATTCGATCGAGTTAAGTCAAAAAATTTCGAGTTATTCGAGTTGACGCGTCATATTTTACAACTCAAACTTTATTTGAAATTTTTTCGATTCGAGTCGAGTCAAGTCGAGTCGAGTTTTTGAGTTCCTATAAAAATTTAAATGTAATTATTTATCATGTTACCATACTTTGAAATTTTGCTTTAAGGACCAAATTGAAAGAATGCATAAATAACGAGGGCTAGATTTAGTGAATTGTTTCGAAATAGGACTAAATTGATTGAATGCATAAATATGAATGACTAAATGTGTTATTATATCAAATTTTATAACAATCACTTAACGAGATTTAACGTTTAGTTACCATTTTATTATAAAACATAATGTTTAATTGTCATTTTGTGATTTTTGAAAGTTTGGTTACCATTTTATTTTTTTACTAAAATTCAGTGATCGTATGTATACTTTATCCTAAATTTTATATTAAGGGTCATGATATAAACCGTTACAATTTTCTATCCGGGTACATATTTGTGTCCTAGTGGCAAAGGTAGATGTTTATCATCTCTTGAGACCCGGGTTCGAGCACCAGTAATGCATGTTGTGTGTGCCGTCTTTGAGAAGACCTAGAAAGTTGAACAGATGCTACCTTTGTATCACACCAACATATTAAAAAAAAATTAAAACGTTAAAACAGTTTTTATATAAAAAAGTTTAACCGTTAAATATATCAATAAAAATAGTATTTTCAATCAATATAGTGGAGATATCAGTTTGATTTGATTTTCTGCGTGTATGACAACTGACAAGTACAATAATATTGATAAATTGAATGATCAAATTATTAAAATATTAATTATACAAAAAAAAATATAAATGTATAAAATTATGGATGGTCATTTGACTTGGGCCCGACCTTATATGGTCTTTTAAAAAGCTGGTTTGGGATGAGTTTTTTTGGTAGGATGAGTTTGGGTCGGGCTCAAGTTTAGAGTGAAAAATTTTCAACCCGACTTAAAATAATAGTTTTATTTTACTCTAAACATTTAAGGATAATTTTTATAATTCCCCTCTTTTTATATTTTTCAATTATCTTTCTATTCTTCTAATAAAAATGCAATAATTATTATAATGTTCACTCATTATATGTATTTTTTCAATTAATTCCCTACTTTATAGAATAAAAATTAGAAAAATAAATTTTTTTTATTTATGTCGAGTTAGGTCGAGTCGGATTCAAATTTTTACTCTAAAATTTAAGTCGGCTTCGGAATAGGTGGAACACCATCAAATGTCGGGTCAATTTCGGATGAAGGTGTGAAATTTTCTAATCTAGTACAAATTGACTAAAAACTCGACCCAACACGTGACCATCTATATAAAATTACTTTAATTTTACTAATGTGTTAATCATTTAGGTTTTTTTTTATATAGTGCACGGGGTATCTAAGGCAATGAAACAAAGTGAGAACTAAAGGGAGCAATCATGAAGTTTGGGAATAATTATGTAACATTTTTTTATTAATGTTGGAGCGAATTTACTTTAATTGATCATTATTTTTTATGAAGAAGAATCTTAATGATATAATAATACATATTTTAGAGCTAATGTGAGTGTAATTGTGCAAAAGTAATTGCAATCCAGCAGTACAGCATATTATATAAAATTAGCTCTCATCAATTATGGCCTATGATTGCTATATAATAATACGTTATTATTTTAATAATTTGTTTTTTTTACATATGTTAAACTGTGTAATCAGATATATTCTATTTTCCTTCAATAATTTTAATTACTTATACAACATGTTAATGGAAGAATTATCAAATTAATCTCTATATTATATACAAGTGACGGATTTAAACTATATTTTAATTTAGTTATTTTTAATTCTTTAACTTTTTAATTTTTAAAATTTTGGTCCTAACTTAAATGTAATCGTTAAATTCATTAGGTCAAATTTCGTTATTAACTCTCGTATTATGCTTAACTTGTAAATTTAGTTAATATTTTCTATTTTGATTGTTTTAAATTTTTATAATTTAGTCATATTGTCCCTTTACCTTTTGAATTATGGCTGAAATTTTAAAATTAAAAAGTACCAAATCTTCAAGGTATGCATAGTATAAGGATTAATTATCAAACTTAACCTTTAATTTTTCTTTTATATTTTTTCTAATATTTTAATGCAATTACATGCTAGTATTATCTATTCTTTACTTTTATCTTTTTTAAAAATGTACATACACTATCCAGATAAGCAGCTCGAACTTATAATCACTGTATAAATAAACTGCTCAAACTTGGTTCTTACATTCCAACTATACCAACACTATTTTTTTCACTAGAAACACTCTTAGTGGGTTCTCTTTTATATATAAAAAATTAAAGCTGCAGTGTTCTGCTATGAAAGCAAACGTGATGATGATAGACATCTTTCCAATAATAGCAAAAAAAAAATTGTTACTTTTCAAACAGGTCCCCAGATATCTGACAATTTATTATTATATTTTTTCTTTTGTTCCATTCTCTCCACTAATAAAACAACTAATTGCGTTACCTCATAAAGAACATGTTACAAACTGTGATTTTTATTTGGTTCCATTATCATATGCATATGCTCCAGGATATTGTTAAAGACTTTAGAAAAATATGAGCTCAAAATTTAGTAAAATTAAGTTATGCGCTCATTTTTAAGAGATAATATTGATAAATTAATGTTCGTATTTTATTATTTACAATTTTCATACTTAAAAGTTAAAAAGGGGTCTAAGATGTGAATCAGTGGTGAACGATGCATATTTGGGTGAAAAATTCTTTTCTTTTTTGATAATTATATAGGTTTATAGCTCCCTCCTATGATTATTTAGAAAACTGACCCTAATCATGTCAAGTAATGAAACCTCGCGTTCTTTGAGAAGTGAGACGCGAACTCGCGTTCTGCATAGCGCGCGTTCCATCTATGTGGCATCATTGTTTGAAATAACGGTTTTTCAGAAACTCGCGTTCTACAGAACGCGAGGTCCCCGAGAATTTGAAAAGGCGGTTGAATATATCGCACAAAAATCGCGTTATGCAGAACGCGAGTACTGTGCGAATTTGGGTTGAAAAACAAGGGTGGGTAGGCTTGTTCGAGCCTAATTTCGGGCTTATAAATCGTATATTTTTAGCGAACATCGAGTTTGGGTTCGTAGTACTGGAAATTCTCTATCGTATGACACCAACACGGTCAATTTCCGTCCATTCTAAACTGGCTTAAAATGGCTTCCAAAACCCTATGCTATCATCCTTTTTTGAATGAAATTGCCTTTGAAGAACAATTGATAATTTCGGTTTAGTAATCGCATAAAAGTAATAAAAAATGAAATTAAATAAACATTTAAAAGTTTAACTATAATAGATAAAGAAAATTAAAATATGGTATTTAAAAAAACAAATGTCTCGAATAAATATATTAAAAACATAAGTACATATCCATTAGAAAAAAAAAGCTAATGATGTCTATGTCCACCTGTTCCACAGTCAGGTGGACAACGATCCCGATCTGGATTCCTTCGAACAAGTTGTGATGCATCCTCCTGGTCCTCATCATCATCATCATCATCATCATCATCATCTGCGATACGTGGACCTCTGCTGGGCCCAAGCGGGGAGTAAAACAAGCTACTCGACGGCGTTTGCAGAACAATGTTATAGTCAAACTGAGATGCCAACGGAGGAATAATGATCAACGGAGGACTACTCGTCGACATATGGGGACGGTAGACATCGGAGAAGCCGAAGTCGGGTGGAGGCCTCATTTGCTGGAACGTCGAAGGAATGTTCAAATTTTGAAATGCTGTGGCAGAAGATGAGGCCCCTGCAATGTCAGTTCACGGTCTCAGACTGCGCTGCCTCGGCTGGCTCTGGCTCGCTCGACGTTGGGGGTGTAGGCGGTTTCGGGAATCTGTCACTCGCGCTCCTCGGGAGTAAGGATATCCTGCTTCCCAAAGAGCCCATACCACTAAAAGTAATCAAAAGTGACCGAATCGGCCCAATCCGCAATGGGTCGGAGGATGCGTGGGCGACTGGCATATCGGTCAACCCAATGCTGAATCCAGTCAGCATGGTAATGTGCCCAGTCAATCTCTGTCTTCCCCTTGCGCGTCAGATGGTGGAATTCACCCAAATTTGGTGGTTCCTTTTGCGGAATCCCTTGGACGTACCCGAAGTGTCGGAGAACCCGATCCGTAGGATGCCACACGACAATTTCATAGTTGACCAGCGGCACTCGGGCAAGCCATACGTGCTGGTGACCCAGAATATCGGTTGGAGTAATCTCCTAAATAACCTCAGAATCGTAGGGCATCCATACAAACTAAAAAAATTATAACGTTTGTAACGATTATATGAAATATTATTGGAAAAAAGTATGAAAAAATTTAAATGAGTTTTCGAATTACCTGATCGTGCGTCATCTTATCCATAACAAGCCTGTAGTCTTGTTGGTTTTTCGGCAGGCCCTGGTGGTTCAGTGTTTCGCTCCACCTATCATTAATGGAAAATAAAAAAATTGTTAAATATAATAATTTAAAAATAAAATAAATATAATAAATTGAATTGTACCTCCGAAGAAGCGGAAATTAGTAGGAGGCGGATTGTCTAGGCTGCGGGCTTAAAAAAGTCATCCGAAACCAAGCCCAAGATTGAAGGAGTAAACAACATCCTCCAATTGCTGCTCTATCTTGATCGACGTTTCTGTAGAGCTCTCTAAAAAGAAAGGCCAAGACAGTTGCTCCCCAACATTTTTGTCTAGCTTCATCGAAATTGATAAGATGATAAAGCCACATCACGTGCACCTTGGTGCGGGATTTGTCTGGCATTAATATCTCGCTGATAATGATAAAGATGTGGGTACACGCAAACCGCTATGAAAACAATAAATAAAATAAAATTTAATAGTAAGGAAAAAACAAGAAATATGAATATTAAAAAATTAAATATTAAAAAAAAAAAAATATATTAAAATATATAAATTAATGAAAAAAATACCTAGAGTGTTTCGTCATCCGCATGGGGGGTTTTCAAATTCAATCTCCAAATAAGATAGGGCTATTTTCTCACCGTCCCACGCATTCGTTGGGGGCGCCACTCCCATTAGTTCAGCAAATAGATCTGGCCAATTACCCAACGATGTACCCGTAATATGGTTGCCGTCCGTAGGCAACCCCAAATGGTAGGCAACATCTTGCAGCGTTATTGTTGCCTCACCACACGGGAAATAAAAAGTGTGTGTCTCTAGCTTCCATCGTTCTATTAGCGCACTAATCAACAATGGGTTACACTTCACACCCCTTAAGATCATTTCTACGTGGCCAAAACCATCTCGTTCAACCCACGGCATAATGTCGGGATGAGGTGCGCGGTTGATACAGTTAAGGTAACAAACTAACCGACGTTCGTATCCCTTCAAAAATAAAATAACAAAAAATATAATAGTAGGTAATGCGTGTAAAATAAAAAAATAAAAAAAAGAAATTAAAAAATAATACCTCTAATGTTGTCATGAAATAGTTAGAGCAGTGTTTCGCGTCGTTTCGTAAGCCCGCCATTGTATCGAAAGAAAATTAAGTATAGTAAAAAATAGAGAAGAAATCGTGTTCTGTGCGTGGTTGCTACGAGGGTAGGGCCACCAATTTATAGAGGTGCTCGCGTCCTTTGGGAAGCGAGGTTAATGAACCTCGCGTTCTGGGAAACGCGATATTCTTAAGACATCGCGTTCCACATGACGCGAGGTTCATTGAAAAGATGTGTCACGCAACAGACGCGTGAACTGAACGGGCAGAAGAGACCTCGCGTTTTGCATAACGCGAGTTTCTAAAGAACTCACTTTCTACATGACCGAGGTCGTGGGATTTTTAAAAGATGACTTCCAGCGCGGGAAAGTCATTTATTTTACTAATAAATATATATATTTTTATTATTATCATTAAATAAATGTATTATAATAATAATTATTATTATTGGTACTGAATAGATTATTATTAGTAATAATATTTTATATTAGTATTATTATCATTTTTAAACAGTTGACTTCCCGCGTGGGAAAGTCATTTATTAGTATTATTATCATTAATAATAAATATAAATATTCCATATTAGTATTAAAATACAATATTATTATTATTCATTAAAAATAATAATGTTTTTTTACAATTGAACGAATTTGAGTATTTCATAACAATTGAATGTATAAAATCGTAGTTACACCGAACCCAACATTTCTTAAAAGATCCTTAAATTGTTCTGACAGTGATGATCATCATGAAGGTGACTAATGATGATATTTGTTCGCAATGACAAGCAACCTGCCCTTTCAGCGTATTATGGGGTACCTAAAAAAGCCATATTTAACTTTTGGTAAAACTCGTGCTTGTCTTCCGGATTCTCGGATTTCTGGATATTGTGATTTGTTGATGTCGATCAAGAGCGATGAAAATATTACGCATAGTTAACCCAATATGACGTATATATGTAACTACAAATAACAACATATTGCAATATCCGAAAAATTAGTTTATAAATAAACTTCCCAGATACGCGATATGTTGCTAATAGTAGCTGCAATCGAAAATTTTCACAATTGATGGGTGGATGGTCCTTCCCTCCCCAAGAGTTGGCTATTTATAGATGGATATGGATACGCTGCCGTGGCAAACTCGCGTTTTGTAGGAAGCGAGTTTCTTTGGAACTTGCGTTATACAGAACGCGAGTTCACTGTCAAAATCGCTTTATACAGAAAACGAGGTTGGTCTATATATTTGCACGCCGATAGATTTTTGTAACCAGTGAAGTTGTTTCATGATTTTGTGTTTTGCTGTGTTTATGAAGTTAGAGTTGTTTAAGTATTTTATATTCTGCTGGGTTCAGACCCCCGCATGTTACATTAATTGAAGAATACTTACCGACATATCGCAATATCCGAGAGCGTGTGGTCGTTTGCCATTTACCGCCAAGAAGTCCCTAGAAAGTTTTCATTTGGACTTTTCTAGAGACTCTTGGTGACTCTTTTCTAAAGTTCGCTGCTTGCCCTCATCACCTGCAAAAAGTCCAGAGTGAAAGACTCGAGGGCGGATTCAGATCGACCATGTTGTAGATGCAGCCCTATATTGCTAATGCGGCCAGTGCCAATTACATTTGCTAATGTGGGTCAAAGCTGCTACCATTTGAGAAGATGGTGATTATCGCACACGAAGAACGTTTTGTTAAATAAAAGATGTAATACTTTCTTGTCTGCATATATTGTATCGACCGATTGACGCATCTATAGGAAGGCTTGTTGAAAGTTTTGGTAAATGAAATGCGAATTAAATTTTTCATTCGAATTAAAGTTAGTTATGTGGTGTTTTTCCTTTACTATAAATACCCACCAATTCCACCATCATTTACTCATTCATATTTCTCCCAAAACACCCAACGCTAATCTTTGCTCCTCTTATGGTAAAATTTCACGCAACATTTTATTTTTTCGGTATTTATTTCGAATCAACAATCACCAGCAAAATGTCACTCAAAGATTTATTACAACTGACATCAAGCGAGGTTAGTAAACGTACCGACAAACAAATTTCTTCCTTGGAATGTCGAATCCCAACACCGTCAGCAAACAAAACGCACTACATTCTGAAGCTTACGAACGAAACAAACGTTCGTAACATGTATGACCAGCTCAATTCCGTTGGAGCTAAATACGTCGATTTAAATGTTAAGTTTGATGAGGTCAACGACGACGAAGGTAGTACGTCTGCACCCGTACAACCTGCTCCGACCAATGAACAAGCTCCGTCTTTACCGGATGTTGATGCAGCTGCCGACGAGCTACAGCTTTTTATGTACAGGCGTAGACAAAGAAAACAACAGCTGATCGAAGAACTAAACTTAAGTATAGACGTGTCAATTGACTACGATGATTCAGATTAACCATAAACTTCTTAAATCATCATCGAATTATGTTATATGACATCTTTTTTCATCCTTTATGAATGTTCAAGGGACCTCACGTTATGTAGAATTTGAATTCAATTATATTTTCTCAACATGTTCCATTTATCGTTAAATGACTCGAACACACTACAATACTAGTCTCCAATTGTCTCAATTATTCAAACATATACTCAATTATTCAAACATAACACGAGTACACAGTACCTGTATTATTAACTCTGCGGAATCTCTGTCTCCACAAAGAGAAAGGGATATCGCGTTTTGTAGAATGCGTGTTTTAATGAAACTCGCGTTATACACAACGCGAGGTCATGGAATCTCCAAGATCTCATGTTCTGTAGAACACGAGTTTCACAAAGCTGACTCCCAGTACAATAATTTTTCTTACACACCTGGATTTTCTGAGATTTTCGGTGCCAATAATAAGCCATAAGTGTCCCTTATATGAAGCATAACCATAAACCCTAAATATATGTTTGAATAGCCAAAACAAGTCGTAAAAAATTTTCAAGTTTTAAAATTTCACAAGTCTTTGAACATATATTCAAATGGCGAGACGAGGAGGAGTTACTACTCTAGCATATTACGATGGGTAGATAATCTTCGATCTCGAACTCGGCGCCATTTTTCAGTGCGAAGATCCAGTAACACTAAAGATTCCGAGGAGATTATCGTACAAGAAGTTGGTTAAGGAACTGGAGAGCAATGTCCCACATTTCCAAAACCACCATTTGTCCGACTTGAAGTATCAGGTGCCAATATCTATAGATCCGTTAATGTACTCTATATGCAGTATTGCGGACAGTTCTAATGTGGAGCTAATGCTGGCTACCCACTTCGAGTAATCATTGGGCGGGCTCCTAGAGCTGTATGCATCGCTTTCAGATTCTAATCCCGCTATCGAAATACCAAGCTAGAGTCGGGCGAATTTCGACTTCGATCCGAATGCCAACGTTGACAGCCCGACCGCAAGTCTAAGAAATGATTTTAACCTACTATGCCAAGACAACGAGTTTGGTGCATCGTCATCTGTTGTGCCAAGACATTCGTGCGTAGCTAGTATCAGGTTCGACCTGAACCAACCCTCAAACGATGAATTCAATACGCCAAGAAATGCAACGTACGCTTCGTACAATCCGTATAGTTTTAGAGGGGATGAAGCGTCGTCTTCTTACGTTATGCACGACCATGAAGCATTCAACCCCTTCAATGATTCCTCATATGGACGACACTCAACGTATGTCCCTAGCATGAAGTACGTTCAACCATCTATGGGGAGACATTCTTCTTTTGGTGCTCTTGATTTTGGTCTTGGAAATGCGGTTCGTGAGCGATCTCGTGAGAGGTTTCGCGATCGTCGACCTCCATGCTCGCCTCCAAGGGTAGCAATCGACGATGTTGTACTATACCGGATCTCGGGGGATGCTTCTGACGAAGAACCGATTAGAGAACCCAGGCCCGATGGCAATGAGTTGGGGCCATTCTATGAAGAACCAGAAGACTTGACCGTTTCACCAGAAGACTTGACCATTCCACCAGCTAGCAGCATCCAACTTTCCTATATCAGCGGCACCTATTTCTATTTACCAGCCACCATCCCACTTCACAACGGTTGATATGGATGCCATAGACGTTCCTGAATTTTTGCAATACCAAACAATTGACGGTAGACTCAACCGTTCTGATGGTGAACTGGCCATTGGTATGATGTTCTTGACAAAAGAATTGGCGGTGGCCGCAATTAAGCAGTACAACATTCGCCAGGCTGTTGAGACGACAGTAAAGAAAACCCAAGCGAAATACTACAAGGCTCACTGCACCCAAAGGATCACAGTTGTAAATGGAAAATTCATGTATCACAATTGAAGAAGGCAGAAGGCCAATGGAGAATAACAAAACTTGTAGGGCCCCATACATGCACCGTTGGTAGCTTAAGCCATGATCATAAGAACCTCGATGCAAATGTCCTCATCGGCATCTTTATGCCATTGGTCAAAGCAAATTCCAAGGTTTCGGTCCCCACATGTCAGGCTACAGTTGAAGGTGTCACCGGATGCCGTCCTGAATATTGGAAAGCATAGTATGGAAAGAAACGAGCTGTAGAACAACTGTTTGGCTGATGGGATGATTCTTACAAAGAGTTACGCCCATGGCTAAATATGTTGCAGAAACACATCCCCGGAATGGTTTTCAAACTTGATACGGTTCCGGCATATGAAAATGATCGTGTCGTTCGAGGTGTTTCTCAATTCCACCGGTTATTTTAGACTTTTCTGTAGTGCATCAATGCATTCAAGCACTGCAAACCGATGGCACATAGTTGTACGGAAAATATACACATACCCTACTACTAGCTATTACACATGACGACAATCGAAAATGTGTTCTTGCTGCATTCGTAATCGTCCCGAAGGAGGATCTGGAGTCTTGGATGTTCTTCCTTCGGAACCTACGAAGATATGTCCTTGATCCTGTAATACGGGCAAGGGACGATGGGATATGTGTTATTTCTGACAGAGGCACATCGCTCTTGTGGGCGCTAGAACGTTTGCGTGAGTATTGGTAGCCTCCATACATTTACCACCGTTTCTGCTTGCGGCACATAGCCGCAAACTACCTGCAGCAGTTCAAGGACCGTGATGAACGTGAACTGGTGCTCCGAATGGGTACGTTCTTTATGTCGTTTTCATTTACTATATTAGTTGTTGCTCGCTTTCATTTACGACCTCTTTGCATGTGTTGTTTGCCCATAACTATTCAACTGTCAACCCTTAGGCAACTCGCACTATGTACAAGAGGTGGATGAGGTGTTCGAGGAACTGAGAGCGAGAAACAAATTTGGCGCAGGCTACCTTGAAAAATCCCGAGGGAAAAATGGCTTCGATCGTATGACGGGGGTAAACGATGTGGTCACATGACAATGAACTTGGCTGAGGCGGTGAACTCATCACTGAAGGGAGTGCAGTAGTTGCTTATCACTTTCATTGTCAAAGCGACCTATTATCGTTTGGCTACCCTATTTGCAACCTTGGGAAGGCAAGCAACTGAGTACATGGCAGGTGGACACATAGTCCCTCCGGATTTCCACACAAAATTGCAAACTCAAGTGCACCAATCAAGACAGATGACTGCAACTCTCTTCTCGCGAGAAGGACACAAGTTCCGTGTTTCATAATTTTCCAAGCGGTTGATCCGGTATACTTACTCTAAACGGTGTTTAAGGTTTACCAAAAAGAGTTTCCTCCAATCGAAAATGAGGTTGATCCGAATGTCGTTGAGACTGAACCGACCATACGCCCAGATCCAGCACTACTGAGAGACAAATGACATCCACGGTCTATACGAATACATTGTGCCGAGGATATGGTCGAACATCGAGAAAAAACCGGACAAAAGAAACATTGTAGTATATGTAAAAATTTTGGACACTCTAGGACCAAGTGTCCTAATGGCTCGGCCCCTCGTCTTAATTAAATCATTGTAATTTGTTTACGCGAGTTCACCCATAACAATCGATCAATAAAACCAGTCTAATTTGTTTTATAAAATAGGTCATCTTATACTTTCAATCATTAAAAAAAATATGCTAAGATAGCGTTTTTGATGCGAATTTAAGTTAGTGTAGAATTGACGAAAATTGACCGTGTTGGTGCCGTATAATAGAGAATTTCTAGTACTACAAACCCACACTCGATGTTTGCTAAAAATATACGATTTATACGCCTGAAATTCTACTCGAACATGCCTATCGACCTTTATTCAAAGGCAATTTCATTCAAAAAAGGATGATAGCATAAGGTTTTGGAAGCCATTTTAAGCCAGTTTAGAATGGACGGAAATTGACCGTGTTGGTGTCATACGATAGAGAATTTCTAGTACTACGAACCCAAACTCGATGTTCGCTAAAAATATACGATTTATTAGCCCGAAATTGGGCTTGAACATGCCTACCCACCCTTGTTTTTCAACCCAAATTTGCACAGAACTCGCGTTCTGCATAACGCGATTTCTGTGCGATATATTCAGTAGCCTTTTCAAATTCTCGGGGACTTCGCGTTCTACAGAAGTTACATGTCTATCATCCCAAAATTGTACAAAATCCGCAAAATTGTACATGTATATCATCCCAAATCTCATTATTATAAAAGTTACAAATTCAAATGTATTTAGATACATAATCTTTCTCAAGTGAAAAAAATTTCGTAGATTAAATGTTTTTAACAATACATAATTTACAACACTTGACAAAAATTTTCATGCTAAAGTCAACAATAGTCTTTAATGATGGGTACTGTAATCTTAGAGTAACGATTATCCTTGTACCTCTCAACTTATTTTATTGGTATGTTGATTGCTTTGGGGGTTTAAAATAATGGGAAAACTTATCCGATAGTTTGAAATGTGACGCATATATGAACAAAAAAAATGTCAAAAACCAATGTTAGATCACACATATTAACAACAAAACCTAGTGTTCTCGTGACTCTCTTAATTATTTTAAACACTATTCCCAATTTGAAATGTAATAAAAACATCCATTGAAACCAATAAACATGTCCAAATCAAGCAAGAAGAGAATGATATATTAAATTATGGTATAGGGACTGGTTTTTTAATTTAAACATAGTAAAGGGACCAAAATCATAACTTGACCCCAAGAAAGAATAATTCCCAAAGCCATATATAACTCAGATATCATTATTAGACAGATGGCAAACGATGTATGGCTACAAGTTACATATGAATAGTGGTCCAGCGTGGCATACTAAAGCACCGATTCCCCCATACAGGACCCGAGTTGTCACCCACCACCTACAAGCAAGCAAATCATAGTGAACTGAAGGGAACCCTACCCTTAGCTTATTTCCCTCGGGGACAGAATCATTGTACATAGTTTTTCTCACAAAATTCCAAATCAAACCCCTCCTTTTTTTTCAATTATTTTCTTTATGGGTAAATTACATAAATCAGCACTTATTTTTACTCTCAAACCTATATTGGTCACTAAAGTTTTAAAATGTTGAATTTACTCACTGAAATTTAGACATTGAACATTTTTGGTCACCCATCCATTAGCTTTGTGAAGACGTTACATCGTGACCATTTACCGGTGAATAGATGAACTTCTCCAAGATTCGAACGGTGAAAAACTACATCGGCACGAGAGAAGGAACATACAGAGAAACGAGCTCTATTCGACAATGGAGAAGAGAGATTGGCAAGAGAGAAACAAGAAAGTTTTGATCTATAGTGTTCGTGGACTTCGAAGCACTTTCCTAAAAAAATGGAGGTCGAATTCGGACTAACGGGCAAAGACGAAGCGACTGATAAAATTTATGACCAAACGACCACCATCTATGATCGGCGATGATGGCGTCTGACAATGGTGAATGGTAGACAGCCTGGTAGAGAGTAGTGTCGTAAAAAATTTAATGGATGAGTGACCAAATATGTTCAATGTTTAAATTTTAGTGAGTAAATTGAACGTTTTGAAACTTTAGTGACCAAAATAGGTTTGAGATTAAAATTGAGTGATGATTCATGTAATTTACCTTTTCTTTATTTATATAGTTTGATTTCCAGTTTTGCTAAAACCCAAGAAAGAAGTTTTCAAAATCACCCTTCCCCATAGGTTCAAAACAAAAGCTTCCAAACTTCCAGCTTTGATTGTATTTTATGCTAAGCTGTCACCAGCTTTCGACTAGGCTCTCTCTTCACGCGTTGCCCCCACCTCCATGCCCATCTTTCCTATATAAATACCATCTCTTTGAATATAACTCAATATATTCACAAAAGATTTCTCTTGGTTATCTTCTTCTCTCATCCATTCTCTGGTTTACACATGAAAGAAAATATGGGTTCTTGTTCTGGTGTTGTTTCAATGGCTTTCATGGCTTGTTTGGTCATGAACTCTTTTGTTTTTGTTGCCTACGGTGGTGACTTTTACCAGGACTTCGATTTAACCTGGGGTGACAGAAGGGGTAAGATTTTCAATGGTGGGAAGCTCCTGTCTTTGTCCTTGGACAGTGTTTCGGGGTCGGGTTTTCAGTCTAAGAATGAGTACTTGTTCGGGAGGATTGATATGCAGCTCAAGCTCGTCGCCGGCAACTCGGCCGGCACAGTTACTGCTTATTATGTATGTTGAACAAATAGTTTACATTAAAATGCCTTTACTTTTGATAGGTTAGTGTATTTATTGATGCTTACCTACTTGACAATGGAACATGTCAGTCGGTGTCACTAAAAATTAGTTGACACATGTTTGTATGCATGCATGTAGTAAAATAGGTTCGAATCTTGATATCTGTAACGCTTTCTTTTCGGTTTTTAAATATTGATTTTTTTGTTTGTTTGCAGTTGTCTTCTCAAGGGCCAACCCATGATGAGATCGACTTTGAATTCTTGGGGAATCTTAGTGGTGATCCCTACATTTTGCACACCAATGTCTTCACACAAGGCAAAGGGAACAGAGAACAACAGTTCTATCTCTGGTTCGACCCCACGAGAAACTTCCACACCTATTCCATCATTTGGAAGCCCCAACACATAATGTAAGAGCACCCCAAAGCCACCAATAATGTCTTGTAACATGTCGTTTACCTTAAAAAACACAGTTAATAGTAACATTACATGTGTTTTTGTTGGCGTTTTGTTTTCTCAGTTTCTTGGTGGATAACATTCCCATCAGAGTTTTCAAAAACGCTGAAGCAATTGGTGTGCCATTTCCCAAGAGCCAACCCATGAGGATTTACTCGAGCTTGTGGAACGCCGACGACTGGGCCACGAGGGGTGGATTGGTGAAGACCGATTGGACAAAGGCACCCTTCACCGCCTACTATAGGAACTTCAATGCCAACGCTTGTGTTTGGTCCGGGACCGGTTCGTCGTGCGCTAAGACGAACTCCGTCTCCGACGGTGCATGGGAAACCAACGAGCTGGATGCCCCCGGAAGACGAAGATTGAGATGGGTTCAAAAATACTTCATGATTTACAACTATTGTAACGATTTGAAACGTTTTCCTCAAGGTGTTCCGGCCGAGTGTCAACACAGGTTCTGAAAAGAATCATCGGAAAGGGTTTGAGGATGTAAAATAGTTCAATGGTTGCATATTCTTTTATGTTTTCTTCTATGTGTTCAAGTTGCACTCAACTTGATGCTTAGGGGTCGAATAACTTATTCTTTTTCATTTTTTATGTAATTTTCTCTCTCTTTTTTGTTGGTTTTAATTTAATCATCTTGTGATATCGAAAATAGCTTTAAATCCTCTGTTTCTGATAATAAATTTTTCATGTTCTGAATATTAAAGTTACTCTGCAATTCTTACATTTACTTCTGTTTTCTTTGGATGTTATTGTTCAGAATAATGTTACCTAAATGTTTTTATATGACCTTTAGCATATATATTTTTAAATAAAACTATTTATATTTAAATTATTCAAATTCAAATAACATTAACCGAGCAAGCACATTTGGCCGGTTAACTAAACTGTTCGTCTTTATTCCCTTCTACTCTTTTTAGTCATGGGTTTTAAATCCACTACAAATATCCATTTTTTTTCTTAGAATTTCTTCTTCCACTGCTCTCTAAATAAGATTAGATTATAATTAAAATTTAACAAATGAAAAAAACTTCAACAAAAACTGAAATTGAAACTAGCTTTCCCAAGGCATTTGAAAAGGCAATTCTTTCCCTGGCACAAACGTAATCCTCCGTGACCAATGCTAAAATTATTGGAATGTATACACGTTAGTTGTTATGAGTTAGTTAGGAGGTTAGTTAGTTAGTCAGCTTGTTCAAGGCACTTCTTCAGTAACAGTTTATTATACTCAACTCAAGGTTCTCTGGGATGAGTTTTTGTCAGCAAGATCAATTTGTTCTTGTTCTACTTGCACTTGTGGAGGTGTTCGTAAAATGGTGGATGATACTCAAAAGGAGCAGACCATACAATTTTTGATGGGGCTTAATGAATTTTTTTCTCACATTCGGGGTTAAATCTTGTTAGTTGATCCTTTTCCCTCTCTTTCTAAAGTCTTTTCCTGGGTTGTGCAAGAAGAAAATCAACGATCAATCTTGACAACCAGACCAATTGAAGCTGCTCTTGCTGTTAAGACTATAGCCAAGAAGAGTCGACCTCAGTGCAGTCATTGTAGTATGATGGGGCACACTAAAGAAAAATGTTACAGGCTTCATGGTTTTCCCCCTGGCTATGGTGCACGATCCAAGTCTTCTCAGAATGTTGCTCATTCCAATGCTGTTAAAGACTCGGATGCTTTGCCTGGTGTTTCTGGTGACTCGTTGACTCCTCAGCAATGTCAACAATTGATTGCCATGTTGACAAATCAACTACAAGCTGCTTCGACTCCTGATGTTCCTTCCACATCAATTAACTTCACAATGCAAGGCAAGATTCTAGCTTACATTAATAGTCTGAATTTTTCTGATTCTAAGCCTCCTTGGGTCATTGATTCTGGTGCTTCGCGGCATATTTGTTATGATAAGAGTTTATTTGAATCTTTCACGCCTATTGAAGGAGGGAACATTCTTCTCCCTGACAAATCTCTTATTTCAGTTGGTTTTGCTGGGAATGTTCGTTTGTCTCCTAGCTTGCTTCTCGAATCAGTTCTATTTGTTCCGGAATTCAGTTTCAATTTGTTGGCAGTCAGTGCACTGACCAAAGATTCTGATTTTCGTGTGTTGTTTTCTCACTCTGATTGTGTGATTCAGGATCTTCAGCAAGTGGTTGGGAGGGGTGAGCTGTTTCAAGGCCTGTATTTGCTTCGATTGCCTGATGTGAATTCTTGTAATGATCAGAATAGTGTTTCTTGTATGAACTCAACTTTTGTAGTTCCTTGGCATGACATATTAGGTCATCCAAGTTCAAATGTATTGCATTTGATGAAGGATGTTATTTCTTCTATGAATAAAACTGAATCTCCTTGTTCCATATGTCCTCTGGCTAAGCAACATCGTTTGCCTTTTTCTTCTTCTGTTTCTCGAGCTAATTCTCCCTTTGCTTTAGTGCACTGTGATATTTGGGGTCCCTTTAAAACTCCAACATACAACAAACAGAGGTTTTTCTTGACCTTAGTTGATGATTTTTCCAGATGCACCTGGACTTTTCTGTTGCAACACAAGTCTGATGTTACTTCAATTGTTCCTTCTTTTATTAACATGATCAAGAGGCAGTATGGCTATGATGTAAAAGTGTTTCGGTCGGATAATGCTTTGGAGTTACGCTTCACTGAATTGTTTGCTTCACTTGGCATTGTGCATCAGTTTTCATGTGTGGAAACTCCTCAACAAAATGATGTTGTCGAACGAAAACATCAGCACCTTTTGGCTGTGGCTCGAGCTTTATTCTTCCAATCACGAGTTCCAAAAAAGTTTTGGGGTGATTGTTTGCTAACTGCCACATTTTTTATCAACAGGTTACCATCTCCTGTGTTAAATGCTAAGTCTCCTTATGAATTGTTGCATGGCCATCTTCCTGATTATGAGGCTCTTTGAGTTTTTGGCAGTCTTTGTTTTGCCTCTACATTGAAGGCTCATCGAGGCAAGTTCAGTGAAAGGGCCTTACCTGGTGTTTTTGTTGGGTATGCCCCTGGTATGAAGGGTTACAAGGTTTATGTACTCAAGAGTAAATCCATTGTAATCTCTTGTGATGTGGTTTTTCATGAAGGGATCTTCCCTTTTCATAGTATTAATACTTCTGAAGTTTCCATTGAGTTTTTTCCTGACATATGTTTGCCTCGTGGTTCTTCTATTTCTTCTCCTGATTCTTCAGCTCAATTCGAGGTGTTTCGAATTTCCTCGAGGGTGCAGGATACTGAACCAGCAGTTGGGAATACTGAACCAGCAGTTGAGGTAGGTGTGCCTATTGAACCGGTCATTGAAACTGTCATGGACCCGGTTCATGAGCCAATTCCTGAGTTATCAACTGAAGGTGTTATGCAAAACGTTGAGCCAGTTGTTGTTCCTGACTTGGTCCATGAACGTGTGTCATCTAATTTTGATGAGCCTGTTGCTGAATTGGTGAATAATCATGTGTTACCTGCCAATGTTGAGCCAGCTGTTGAACGTGTTTCTCTCGATGATTCCTTACATGTGCATGGCTCATCCATTGAACCTGAACCACGTCGATCAACTAGGGTTGCTAAAAAGCCCTCCTACTTGCATCAGTATTATTGTAATATTGCTTCTTTATCGTGTTCATATCCTATTGAACATCAGATTGTGCCATCATCAGTTTCTCCTTCACATGCAGCTTTTCTTGCAAATTTATCTTCCACATCTGAGCCTTCCTTTTACCATCAAGCTGTTAGGTCTCCTGAATAGCGTGCTGCCATGCAGGATGAATTACATGCTATGGAGAGGCTTCATACATGGACTGTTGTTTCCCTTCCTCCAGGCAAGCAACCAATCGACTGCAAGTGGGTGTATCGGATTAAACACAATTTCGATGGCACGATAGATCGTTACAAAGCTCGTTTGGTGGCTAAGGGTTTTACTCAGGTCGAGGGCATCGATTATACTGACACCTTTTCTCCAGTGGCTAAAATGACATCGTTCAAGGTTTTTTTATCCTTAGCTGCTGTTCATGATTGGCATCTCTTGCAATTGGATGTCAATAACGCTTTTCTTAACGGTACTCTTGATGAGGAAGTGTATATGAAGCTCCCTCTTGGTTATGAGACAACTGTGCAATGAAATGACTTAGTATGCAAGCTTCAGAAGTCAATTTATGGTTTAAAACAGGCTTCTCGACAGTGGTTCCAAACTTTTCATGCTGTGGTTCTGCAATTTGATTTTGTTCAATCCTCATCTGAACATTCACTCTTCATTAAAGGTTCTGGTGATGATCTCGTTGCCCTTCTTGTTTATGTTGACGACGTGGTGATTGCTGGCAAACATTTGGATTCGTTGCTTGCTGTTCAGAATTTCCTTAAAAGCCATTTCAAGCTTAAGGAGTTGGGTCCCCTGAAATACTTCCTTGGATTTGAAGTTTCTCGTCAACCTGATGGTATATCCCTGTGTCAGCGTCACTATGCTTTGCAATTACTTGAAGAAACTGGTTCTCTTGGTAAGAAACCAGCTGATTTACCTATCGTTGCAAATCATAAGCTCAGTATACATGATGGAGAGTTATTGCCTGATCCTCAAGTTTATCGAAGATCGGTTGGGCGTCTTCTCTATCTCACACATACTCGTCCCGATATCACTTATGCCGTGCATCAGCTGAGTCAATTTGTTTCCACTCCACGACTTCTTCATCTCCATGCAGCACATCATCTTCTTTCTTATATAAAGAAGGCTCCTGGTCTTGGTCTCTTTTTTCATTCCAAAGCTAACCTACAACTTAGCTGTTTTGTGGATTCTGACTACAGTGCTTGTCCAGACACGCGATGCTCCATTACAGGGTTTTGCACATATCTTGGCACCAACCTTATTTCATGGAAATCGAAGAAGCAGCATACTGTGAGTCGTTCTTCATGCGAGGCAGAGTATAGAGCCATGGCCTCTGCTACTTGTGAACTTGTGTGGTTGGCTGCTCTCCTTTCTTCCTTCCACATTGATACATCACCAGTTTCCCTTTATTGTGATAATCAGGATGCGTTGCATCTTGCCTCGAATCAAGTTTTTCACGAGCGATCGAAGCACATTGAAGTCGATTGCCATTTTGTACGAGAGAAGCTGAATTCTGGAACTTAAGTTGTTTCACATTCGATCTCAAGGCCAGCTTGCTGACATCTTCACCAAAGCTCTGCATTTTCCTTCTTTTTCTGCTTTTTTGCTCAAGATGGGACTGATCGATGTTAATCCCAGTCCATCTTGAGGGGGGGCTATTTGAATGTATACACGTTAGTTGTTACGAGTTAGTTAGGAGGTTAGTTAGTCAGTTTCTTAATATGCCTTGTTGTATAAATAAGCACCTTAGTTCTCTAAGGAAAATCAGAAAGTTTTCTTCTTTGTATCAATAAACAAAGATTATCATCTTCATCTTGTAACAAAAATTTTGATCACGTTTTCTCTTTTTCCCCCTCAAATTGTAATCCAAAAATTCCCTTTTAACAGATTGGCGTTAGTTGAGAAATCAATATCATACACCAGGGACGGTCCAAGGGGACTGAATGAGACAGGTACACCTCTTAAAAATTTTAAACTTAAAGAGTATAACAAATGTGAGAGAACAAATTTATAAATAATCTAAGTTTAAAAAAATTTATAGGACAAAAGTGTAACACCCCATGTAATTTCGTCACTTCTCACCCGGTAACAAATTCTGCAAGTCAAGTCTTCAACTTGATTTTGTCGAAGAGAATATGAAAGAGAAATCAAACGATAACGTCGAAGATATTATTCTCAATAAATGTAATAAAGATGTTATATTGATTCGATATTTTACGTGTATGACAAGTATAATTGTAGAATATTAATAGTACAATTAATATGGAAGTGTTTTTATATAAAAATAATTCTACAATAAATGCCATGTACTGTAGTGTATTATTATTCATATATAGTGTAATGTACCATTAACTGTTTTAATTAGCTTTGAAATTGTTGGGCTCGATGGTCACAACTGAAATGTTTGCTAAGTGTGGAGAAGATTGATTTTTGGGTGTTTTTGTGGAAGCTAAAAAAATAAGAGTTTAACACAAGAACTTAGAGTGGTTCGACTTTTCTAACCAAATTCACTATTGAATTTCTTCCTCTTTTCTCAGGTGAGGAGGAAAACCGTTTACATACGATCAAGCTTTCTACCCAAAGCTTGATCAAACATCCTCTTACAAAAGAAATTCAAAGCAACTAGAAATTCCTCTAATAGGTATTTGTTTGCAACCTCTAAGCACTCACCCAAAAACCTATACACTTGAGCAAATTTGACAATTAAGCTCACAAGTGTTGTCTATACAAGAATAATACAATTTAGCTCTAAAGACAATCTTTTCATCATAATGTTGTTGACAATTGAAGCATTAACCATCTCTTGATGCTTGGAGGTCAACTTTTATACTCCTAATTGAGTTTGTAGCCGTTGAGGATCGTTGGGGTTGAATTGGAGCCGTAGAGACTTTATTTCCCACCATTAATGTTGTTCTGTAGCTGTCCGTATCAGAAACATACAAGCCTGTATCAGAACGATCTTCCTTCAGAACTAGCCGTTGGAAGCCTGATGCAGCAAGCCGTATCGAAACGCCTCTGACCCGTAATCGAAACAGTTCGAAACTGTTACAAACTGTTTCGGTACGAGTGGCCGTTGAGCTGCATTTAAAAAGTCATTGGGAAATATGACCGTTGGGGAAGTTTTGACCTTTGGGCGTATCGAAACACCAAAGGGGTGTTTCGAAACCGAAACCTTCCGTATCGAAACGAGCAAGCCCTGTTTCGGTACGTGTATTGGCAGTTTCAAAATGTATCGATACAGTTTAGCC